>CM069432.1:9127472-10377472 GCA_035610365.1 Aquatica leii
CACTTTCGTTAATTTGCAACCGCGAAACATTGAATCCGTTGTAATGAGTGCAATTTACATAACTTTTTAATAGCGAAGTCATCAAGAAGATATGCTCCTCGAAAGTGCTTGATAGTACGGAGCAGGGTGTAACAAATTTTGAATTGGATTTTCGAGATTCTACTGTGTCTAGCTTGCAACGAAGACGATTTGCAAGTACAGCGGATGTAGTAAGAGAAGTTAAGGAGGCCTTTATGAGATACATTGAACATGAAGGTGAAGTTTCTTGGCAAGATTCATTGAGAACTTATTGGTAACGAAATACTTTTTATAAATATAATGCTTATAAATATTTCTCCTTGCGATTGCGATTTTATTTCATTAAATGAATAAACAAAACATATTACCAACTAAGCGTTTCCGTCACTTGCCTCACTCTCATCAGAAATATTGCTTCGAGAGTTCGGAGAGACTTTTTGGTCTTCCACAAATATCAATACATCATAATACTAAAATTTTTTGCTTCCTTACGAAAATTACTCCTCCAGTTATTAATTCTTTATCAAAACAGTAGACTTCGTACAAGAAGGATCGATTTCCTTCCATTTTACTACTAATTTCCAATACGCCGCATCTTTGCATTTGATTACGTCAGGTCGGCCGGATAAACGAACATATTTTATACATTTTTCCGGCCGCCTGAACAGTCTTAACTGACAGATAGACCGAAATATATACGTCGAAGCGACTGGTCGGCTTTATTTCATTTAAACATTTGTAAATACGTTATCTTCGAGTTCTTGAAAAGCAATGTGTAGTACTTCGAACAGTAAAAAACATCATAACATTGTTTTTCATTAATTTTTAATAACAGTGTCAACAAACTATTTAATGCCACAGATCTGTAGTTTCGATTTATTTTGTTCAAAATTTTGATTTATTAGAACCTTTATTTTGACATTTTTTGCTATAATTTAATCTTATAAATTAACAACCTGTTAATCAGATACACCCTGTATGTGTTTACTAATTTTGTTAGCATTCGGCTGCTGCCCTTATAACAATAGTCACTCTACCTAATTCCCAGAGACGGGCTTAGACAGAAACTGAAGACACGGCTGGACACGCCGCGCCTTTGATACCACACCGGTAAATCCGGACCTCGTTCCAATTCCGAAGCTTGATTCAATCTTCAGACAGAAACTCGAAGCACGGTTTTTACCAGCACCGGTAAGCCGAGACCTAGCTCTGGAGGGAGAGGAAAGGCTGAATCTTATTACACAAAAGCATAGTAAAGGAGACTAGTCCCTCCGTCAGAGAAAACGTCTTGTGGTACGTACGCGGTCTAATACGCTTAGGGTATATGTGAGTGGCAATCTACCCAATTCCAGTATCCCCAGTATATTGGTGCATTTATGGCGAGAGCTGTTCGAACTATGCAGAACTAAGGTAGCAGAAGGATCCATTTTGTAGGGTGACGAAGATTGCGACGGTAACTCGTCAAACGTGGCCGGGCAGCAACACAATCATCCGAGGGCGATAAAGTACCCCACCGCGGACCCACTGTCCGGTGCTCTATCAACTGGTTTTGGCCACTCGAAAGTTTGGGAACTAGCTTAAGCACAGGTTAGACGTCGAAAAATGTTTATAGAACCATGATAAATACGGATAAACAAAACGATGCTAAAATGCAGTGTAACAACACTATCAGTGCTTAGACACATTCCACAGGAGCTGCTATTATGATCACTTAGATGTCAATATTAAATCCCTGTACACGGCAATCGCTTAAAAAAAGAAGACATTTCTACAATAGGCGACGACCGTAAAAGTATAAATGTAATTGTGCATTTTTAAAATCTGAAAATTAGTATAAAGGTGAAAACGTAGATAAACTGATTCTTGCCCAAGTAATTCAAATAAGTTTTGAATATATCGCGGCTTAAAACCATAAAGCATTAACATTGTTAGGTAAAAAATGTCAATGCAAATGTCAAAATGCCACCAGAATGAACCAATAGACGGCCGTTTCGCCTTGTGCGGCTTCTCTGCAGTAAGAGAACACTCTAATGTACTTTTACAAATGCATGACAGAGCTATAGCTTTTTATTGAAAACTATAGCAATTATTTAGCTTATGTAACATGCGTACCACCAATTAGGCAAAAAAAATCCAAACAGAACAGATCGCCTATTTGGCACCTCTTTATTACATGTCAGTTTTATACCACGGACCTTGTTGGACAATACCTTGATCAAATTGAATGCCATAGAAACTAAAGAAAACTTACCCCTACTAATTACGGGTTTTTCTTTATACAACAAACGCATTTGAGTTCACGACAAAAGCAGAAAGATCATTGTCGATATAACGACAAATGCAAAATTACCTAAGACTGATGTGAATAGACAGTGAAAGAAAATGTGAAATTATAACAGAAGTATTCAAGTAAAATGTATCAAGAAACAATTAACCAATAATCTTTGTATTATAAACTGTAGCTCAATGTATTGATCTATAAATTGAATCGTGTAAAACTGCCATATGACAAAGTGCTGTCGCCAACAGTGACCGATGAGCTAAATATTCCAAATAACGAATTTTTAAGAAATGTTGGCTCTAAAACTTTATGTTCTAGTACAACAGAATCAATTCTAGAATTAGATCCGGTCAAATTCCCTTAATTAGCGTTAGTGGAATAGTTTCGGTGCCTCGGCTATAAGAATAAATAAATAATCAAGAAATCAAAATATTTAACTTAAAAGCATTTAATTTAAAAACGTATAAAAATTAGCATAAATTTTAAATAATAATCAATTAACACCAAAAGAATTACTTTCATTTTGAACCAACTTAAAATATGACGATTTGGAAATTGATTATACTTAAGGCCTACGATAAACCTAAATATCTAAGAACGTTCACTATTTTATGTTTTATAATTTTATTCCATTAAGAATAGCTTAATTTTGTTCCAGAAGACAACCTAATTAAGTTCTTGGTGAACGGTGAAATAAAAGCACGACGTGAAAAGAATCATATACACTTAAAATCGTAATTGTGTATGTGTTTTATTCTTATGACCTCTAACTGCGACAGAATATGCTGCATTATGTCGGAATTAGAACAAAATCCTTTAGAAAGGAACTTTTCCGTTCAAACTCTTAAAGAAATTTGAATTCACACTCTATAAAATGTTTCACGATCATTACTGTGACAAGATAGAATCAGCAGTTATAAAATATGTGACAAATTAAAACATTAAATTTCTAAAAAAAAACACCGAAACGATTAAATTTATTCTAAGTTACAAAATTTGACCTAAGGTCACCGCTTAAAAAAAGAAATAATTAATTTCCGTTCGGTTACTAAAACCTACTTTAACATTCGTTCCGTTTCTTGTTAAAGCAAACGTAAAACGTTTAATGCACAGAAAAGATATATGAGGGCGATCTAAAAGATTTCTCACTTTTCCCTCAATCCACGATAAATGTGCTTGCAGAAAAAATATTTAGAAATAGATTTTTTAAGATAATTTTAAATAGTCAATAGTCGTTTTCTTGAAGAAGTTGAACCGAGTCATGAGAAATTGGATTCTCATTACTCTTACAATACCGAGGATAAAATAGACTTTGACCATGACATTGAAGATGATAAAAATGAAAGTTGGTAAAAATTCAGTGGAAGAGGCGATTAGGCGACGGCGTTTGTGCGCCAGGCGTTTGGGCCACGGGCGTTTCGGCGCCGGGCATTTCGGTGCCGGGCGTTTCGGCGCCGGGTGTTTGGGCGCCGGTCGTTTGGGCGCCAGGCGTTTCGGCGCTGTAATTATGTTATGCAAGAACATTTTACCAACGCACTTTCAAAACCCTACATTACTCTTTATGTTATTGAATATTTAAAGTAAATTTTGTAATATCGGTATTTTCTTAATTGTTGTACATTTAATCTGGAAAATATTTTAATTATTGTTTTGTCCTGTGATCAGAAAGCAATTAAAAGGACTAGTGTAATTAGAAAACATTAGTATTTAAACTTACTCTTTCACATCAGTCTCTTCAGTTGTCTGCAGATATTTGTTGCCATAATTTTGTGAGCGTAATAGTGTGCAAGTCTACGTTTAATTATAGAAGATACTCCAAGTAAGCGGAACAAAAGAAAAGTGTCCTATAATGGTTACACGTACGTTTTTGACAAGGCAAGCAAAGATGGAACGAAAATTTTGGAGATGTGAGCAAAAAGCGGACAAGTGCCTAGGTCGTGTCCATACAACAGTGGATGACGACTATTTGTACTCCTCGGGTAACCACAATCATGGTGGTGATGCGGCATGCGTAAGTGTTTCGAAAATAAAAGTTGATATTAAAAGACGTGCCGAAAAAACCATGGAGACTCCTGTCCAAATACTTAACCATGCCCTGGAGGCCACTGGGCCTGCAGTTCAAGGGCAGTTGCCCAACAAAGACGTTATTAGAAGATTGTGTCAGCGGCCGCGAAACCGTATCGCTGCTGCATCCCCAACTCCGATAGATCTGGAAACGTTAGTAATTCTGGAAGCGTACAGACTATACGAATGTGCTCCTGGACAATCTGAGATGTTCTTATTGAAGGATACCGGATCAGAGCAGCCGGGCCCATTTAGAATATTAATATTTTGGAGGGAAGATGGAGCCAGCACATGAAACAAATTTTAATGGATGGAACATTTCCGTTATTCCACCAAATTTACGTTATTTTGGCAAACACGGGTGGATTCGTATTTCCAGTTTTGTACGCGTTATTGCTAAAGAAGCAACGGCAAACGTACGATCGGCTGTTTTCAATTATAAAAGAAATGTAGCCGCAATTTCAACCTGAAACTGTTTCGTTGGCTTACAAAATAGCCGTGATTGGATCAGTTGCTGAAGCATTTCCAACGGCACGATTACTAGGCTGCCTGTTTCATCTTGTTAAAAAGTTTAAGAAACAAATAGCAGGTCATGAGCTGACGGTACAAGATAATACCGATCCCGAATTTGCTCTTTCTGCACAGATGATAGTTGCATTAGCCTTTACTCTTCTAGATCACATTCATGACGCAATTGAAGAGTTTTATGCACAGTTACCGAACGAATTGAAACTAGGGATGGTGAACTGTTACTTTTTTCAGTAACAGTAACAAGTTGTTATTATTACTATGGAGTAACAGTTCCGAATAACAGTTATTTTAGTAACAGTTGTTATTGTGTAATCCGTATGATTTGAGTATATGTAGATGTAGGTACAGACATACCTATCCTACCCAATATCCATGTGTTAGTCATTAATTACTATTTAAAAAAATATTCTTGTTTCAATCTTATTTACACTCTCTTCATAGTATTTTGTTCCTGTTTCGTATGTTGCAATTACTTACACAAGGAAGCTGCCCTTCGTTTGTTAGGTGGTTGTTTCACCTGTGGGAACTGTCTTATTAGAAAAAGAATGCGTTTAAATCTCATAGACCAAATCTTCTGGGTTATTACTTGTTATTTAACAGTACGTACTAGGTTAGGTAGGAATAGTAGTATGTAGCATACGTAATGTAAGAACAAAATACTAAAGAAGACCAAGAACAATTTTTGTAAAGTTGTTATTAAATAACTGTTATTTTACAACGTGGGTAACAAGTTGTTATTGTTCCTTATTAATAACTGTTACAAAATAACAGTTACTGGAAATACTAGCCACCGCTAATTGAAACCAATTTTAAACTGGTTCGAAGATAACTACGTTGGAAGGCGAAATAGAAACCACGTTCTTACGTGGTTTCTATTTCGCCTTATTCGCGTTATTTTCGCCAAATATTTGGAACGTGTACCAAAGAGTGCGTAATAATGAAGATCGTACCAATAATTTTGCGAAGGTTGCTCATCGCAGTTGGCGTGCCAACTAGGTATGGACTATCCGTCGCTGTGGAAATTTATCGACGGTCTGCGAAGCGTCCAGAAAGGACGCGACGCATTGTATGAAAAATTTGTAGGTGGCCATGCACCTCCTCATAAAAGGGCAAAATACCAAGCTGCGGATAACAGAATTACCACAATTGTTCAAGACTTTGAAAACCGAACAATTATTGAGTATCTCAGAGGCATTTCTAATAACTTTTTAATAGAGTGAAAGTGCAATTTTTTATAGTGCATGTTAATAAATTCTTTTTTCATCGTTATTTAGTCTATTGTATTATTTAGTTAATATCTACTCCGTATAATGAATTGAGGTATCTAAAATTTTTAATGAACTGAAAGTAAAATTGTACTTACATACATTTTTTGTTAACCAACGTAGTACATACATCAAATTTTGATCTGGCTTGTGTCAAAATGTTGCCCAAACGCACGGCGCCGAAACGCCTGGCGCCCAAACGCTGTCGCCCAAATGTCACGAACGCGCCTTGCTCCTCGCCATCCGCTTACACTAAAGCGTATTTTATTTTGTTCTTGAAAAACACGATCGCTAACTCTAAACTACTTGTCCAAACAATGTTGTGTAAAAAGCGATTTCTGTCTACCTTACTCCGCTCAGTATGTTATTGCGCTTTCTTGCAAAGTCGTGTAGATTTGTGGCGTTGTTCAGTATTAAAACACCGAACTAAAACCATAGCATCCACAAGAAGTTTTTTGTTTAAAAAAAAATAGATAACCTATTTCTGACTTTGTGAAAAGGATTTATCTAGCATATTTTGGCGTTCATTTAAGAGACCAGCATAAGTCTTGTGCTCCAAATCTTGCATGTAAAGCATATGTTGATAGTAGAGTAGAAAAGAAATAGCGCCTAAAGTTTGGCGTACCAATGATTTATAAGAAACCACAAAACCATCATAATTACTAAAATGCCCATTCCATCCTTCATCAGTCTTCCTGCGCTACCGGAAAATAACATAGAAACATCAACGTCTGATAAAGACGTATTTTAAAATGTGTCCTAAACGTAGTTTAAAATGTGATTCAATTCCCAATAGTCATTTAACCAACAATAAAGGGAAATAGGAAACAAATTAAGTATGAAAAACACCAGTGAGCCCTGAAGAGACAAAATAAGCAGGGTGCTGAAGAAACATAATATCAAAACTGTCTTTACGACTAAGGATACCCTGAACACTTAGTTTAGTTATCTGCTAAAGATAAACAAGGGGCTCTAAAATATGCCGGAATATACAAAATTCCTTGTTCCTGTGGATCAAGTTATATAGGACAGACGGGACGCTCTATTAAAGTTAGAGTAAAAGCACATATGACTGACTGCAAACACCGCAGAGTTACTAAATCAGCTGTAGCAAAACACGTGTGGAACCAAGGACACACGCTGAAGTTTGACCAAACTAGGCTAGAACTCCTTTCTACTTTCACAGACTAATCCGTGAAGCTGTGGAAATAGAAAAGCATCCATGTAATATGAATCGAGAAGACGGTTTAAGACTCAGCAAATCTTAACTACCAGTATTATATCCTCTAAGACAAAAGTCAACCTTCTTAGAAAAGACACAAACACTTACTCCCAGTAATAACGAAGTCAGTCAAGCGGTAACGAAAAGATAAGGTCCGTTTTTTTCCTTCAGTGACATTTACCACTCTGAAAATGCAAGCTGCAATGTCTTGCGAAACGTCAGTTTGTTTAGGTTCACTAACGACAATACGGCAAAGGCCAAGTTCTACTTCTTGTTTTGGCTCTCAAGGAGAGACTAGGACCAAGCCCAAGTCTGGGTGTTAAACTACGACGCGGTCTAAGTCGAAAGTCGCTTATCAACAAAGTGAATATACACAAACCCTCGTATCTGCGATCGTTTCAATTTGACGTTTGCTTTTAGTCAAGTTTTAATACTATTAGTTGGCGTAATTCCGATCATCTTTGTTATTTCGAATTTTTAAGTAAGATTTGTTTACCATTAAGTTATGGTTTTACGTTACTTACATGCTGTGTTTACGCCGATTTCGCATTTTCTTTGTAATAATTTCAGGTTACATTATGATTTATTAGTTCCGGCAATCTTTATTTCGTTTTTGAGATACGAGTAATTTGATATTTTTAGGCAATTATTTATGTTAAAACCATTAAGAGTGTTTATTCATTATTGTCTTTGCTTAAGGTTGCAAGTACGATGTGAAAACATTGTCAAGCTTATTTATTTTTCATTTCTGTTGATTACACTTTCATCATAAAAAAGTTCTTTTCAATTATCTGTTGACAGTACGTGTATCTTTTATAAACGTAAAACATTTTCTAACTAATAAAGTTGTTGGGATACAATAAAATGTGGTAGTGTCACAGTTTCTCCAAATTCAAGGTATCAAGTTGCGGGTTTAAAATGTGTTGGTGAAATATTTAGAAAGTATAATGCTTCAAACTCGTTTTGGTTAACGGATTTTATCCTTCATCAAACTCCACTATTTTCCGGTCAAGTTATAGATGGAAAAAGTTACATTTTCCTATAAGTCATTGATCTTCGCTTTGTAGCGGATAGCCTCCAATTTACGTTAGCAACTCTTGAGATCATCTCTGGCTACAATAGTTGGAAACTGCGGTCAACCAGAACACATTCCGAGGTTATAACAGGTATTTAAAATAATATTTATATCGTTTAATTTGCTATTAATTGCAAAAAAGCTTCAAATATAAGTTAACAATATTTTACGTACCATCACTTCAATTTTATGCTTTGAGTGATTTTTGAATTTTACAATCAAAGACGTTAACCAAGTTTAAAACAACTCTTCAATTGTCGAATAAACGTACTCTCGGCTAAATTAAAACAATAAGTTGCATCTCGTTTGTATTTTTTTTGTACTTATATAACTGCGAGTTACATTTTTAATCTGATAGAATTATGTAGATTTAGGAACACAAAGGCCCTTGAATCTGCGCGAGTCAATTTTTTTGTTTTAGAATTTAGTGACTACGCACTATAAAGGTAAGTTCCAATAGTGTGTACAACTCCGAACGTGTTCTGTGGTTGGTAAGGTCCAGAAGCCTAATTAAGCTATAAATCTTCCCGGCGCCCTTCTGCTCTTCTTCATTTATGTTACCACCTCCAGGCAATTTTCGTTTATTTTACAGATTTTTCATGTAACAAGTGTCATGATTCAAGGAAAACATAACATAATCAACGGAAAGAAAAAATCTTATGTCTGGACTGAAAACAGGATGAAAATCATTCTAATTTTACAAAATGGTTAATAGAAAAATTTCTACCTAACAAATCAAATTCAGTGCTAGTGCTGAACACTGCTGCATAACAAAATGTTACCGTACAGCCAACTCGTACACTCGCATGGAAAAAAGAATTAATGCAAAAATGGTTAGCAGAACGAGGTATTTCGTTTGACTTTACGAAACAAAAACTTCGTGGTATGCGAAGGTTGAAATAAACAAACCACAGCATAAAAATTATGTAGTTGATAAATTATTATCGGAACATGATAATGTTGTTTGAAGATTACACCCTTACCATTCGGAACTCAAATCGATTGAGAAAATATAGACACCAATGAAAAATCATGTAGCTGCACACAATACAACGTTTAACAAAGAAAGTGAAGCTAAATGGAAAAGAGTGTGCAATCATGTGGACAAAGTGGAAGCAGAGTACCTTAACCGAACTAATATTTAGAACTTTAACCTATAATCGATCGGTAATACAGATTTCTATTTATGTTTCTGTGATCATGTTATGTTTTTAGTTTGGCACTTAAAATCGAAACTTTTAAATTTACCGCTAGTTAGTTCTAAATTTTCACTCAAGGTCACAGTCCATAAGATCCTGAAACACCTATACATACATTTAAAAAATGAAACGATAAATATAGCCTAGCTCAAATACTAGATCTGTTAGATGAAATCTAAAGGCTGTTTTGGATTCTGCGCCTAACAATTGCCCAGAAACAGTTGAAAAATCGTAGGTTCTGTTGACTACACTCACACAAGTGCCTCTTTTTGAGTGGTTTAAATTAAACATTCATTATCTCATATTCGTACAGATACTTAACTTCCTTGTTAAATCAAAGAACTACTTGGTAAATAGAAAGAAGTAGGACTGAAACTTTTTTACACGGATTCCCTAAGAGATTCCACGTTTATAACAATGAAACAAACCGCGGTGTTGTGTAAACGTCGTTTATAATAAGTACAGTATTTGGAATTTATTTCTCGGCGAAGTATTCATGCTAAAGCCACACACAGACAGAATACCTACAAATGCTAAGTTGCACTTTAAAATACAATGCTTGCAACGCATTATTATAATATCTAATAAATCAAATTTCAATAAAACTCGTACTGGTATTGTATACCCATTTGTAAGCGCATAAAAGTGCCCCGTCTTGTATTGGTTTCTAAACTATTTATGTCTTCGATAAATTTAAAAATAAACTTATGCAACGTTTGTGTTTCGGTGCACGAACCACCAAATTATTAGTTATATTTTATTACACGATTATATTTAATTAAAGTTTTAAAACGAAAATTATTGCTGTGGTTAATATCCTTAATGAATTTTCCAATTTAGAAAATCCTGATCAGTTTTAAATCACTGCAGATGGCCAAAACAAAACCGCTCAGCTTAAAGTTATCAGGGACTAAACGCATTCATATCGTAATTGCCCGTTATTTACGGCACCGTTATGGTCATTTTGATATTATTTTGTGGCTAGTAGCTTGGAAATCGTTTAATTTATAGTCGAGAAGATATTAGCGATTTAAATAGTCATTTAATTAGTATGCCCGGAAGAGATAATATACGCAAAATACGTATTCAGATAGGAGAAGGTGTAATTGAAGCGAAATTTAAACTTGATTTTTAGCTTCAGGATGTCTATAACGTGTAAAATTTAGTTCTTTGTTTGTTCTCATAAATCATTTATGATTTCAGTGCGTCAAATATAATTTCCCGTACGTTTAAAATAAATTTTTTTAATTCGCGATTTTTTTCTGGTAAAATATTGCCTCATTGTTTTAACGCTGAAGAAAATGAACATAAGAACGTGAGAAAAGAATGTAATAAGATTTGAGTCGTTTTATCTTTATGCCGCTTCATGTTTATTAACTTTCTCGAGTACAAATTATATACAGTTTTCTCTTTCAGTTATTATCAAAATATTGCATACTTCTGCATGAAGCTTATAAATATTTAGGTTTATAATTAATTAAACTTTTAGAATACTTATTTATTCAATACTTTGCGTTATCGTATTTTTAATTACTTTTTATTCTATTTTCATGTGTAATTTTTTTGATTTTTCATTTTAGTTTCCAAATGTCACTTTCAGTTTGACCTTAAACGCATGAATTTACAATAAAAATTTGCTTCTCGATTTATAAAATCAGTGAGATCGAGGATTAATTACATACAATAAAATTTATTTCCATTTATTGTATTAGAAACTTTATTAGCCCACTGAGCCCAGGTATCAACAACGTTTTTTGCATTATAGAACAAAATTTGGAAACTGTTTGTTTGATCGTCAGAATAAATCTACAATTTAGTCTAAAAATGTACGATTATTGATATTTCAGGTAATTCGTAATGAGTTTTGTAAAGAATAAAACACCGCTGAAACATTCTCGAACTTCGAGAATATTCGAGGCGATTTTAAAAATCGACAGAATACACTGGTCTGCAAAAAAATATTTTTTATCGAGCCCTGACACTATTCCGGGTGATTCTTATGTAAAATGACGTCCTGAATCCAAATATGTCTTCCGTTTTCTTCCATCATCCACCATTTTCGATAAATTAATAATTTATTTATCGAACGATAATAATAATTATAATAATTATTATAATAATAAATATATGGACATGAATTTAATTTAAATGGGAAAAAGAACTATTTGAGCTATAAACAGTAATAAATAAAAAGATATTCATCGTTACTTGGTGCTTGTTTTCCTTTTATACCGAGGTACAGCTCTCTCGTTTCAAAAACCAGCAGTACACTCCGCCAACATGCTTGCATTCCACTTCCCTGAAAATTTCTTCTCCAGCTTAGCGATGTCTTGATGGAACCGTTACCCGTGTTCATCCGAGACTGCTCCTAAATTTTCAAGGAAAAAGTCCAGATGCGAGTGAAGGAAGTGAACTTTAAAAGACATGTTACATCCTATGTCCTTGTACGCCAAAAGCAGTTCCTCGACGTGAGCGACATAATCTTCACTTTTGTGGTTACCCAGGAAGTTCTTACAAACGTTTTGAAATGCAAGCCAAGCTCGTTTTTCTTTTCGATTTAGGTGTTCAATAAACGTCGAATCTTGGAAGAGTTGTCTAATCTGGGTACCAACAAAAACGCCTTCTTTGATTTTAACTTCGCTAAGACGAGGAAATTTAGTTTTCAAAAATTGAAATGCGCCACCTGTCTTGTCCACTGCTTTCACAAACTGCTTGATCAATCCAAGTTTGATGTGTAAAGGTGGTAAGTAAATAATTTCCTTCGGAACCAAAGGATTGTGAGCGACATTTTTCTGACCAGGAATAAGATTTTCTCGCAGAGGCCAGTCCCGTAAGAAGTAATATTTATCTCGGGCTCGGCTATCCCATTCACAAAGGAAGCAGCAATATTTTGAGAATCCTGATTGCAGGCCCGTGAGTAGAGCAACAACTTTTAAGTCAGCGCAAAGTTTCCACTTATAATCATGATAACTAATTTTATCAAGGACTCTGAAGATGTTTTCGTACGTTTCTTTCATATCAACAGAGTATACAACTGGAACTGATGGGAAGTCATTCCCATCTGCCAACAGGACAACTTTTAAGCTTGTTTTTGATGAGTCTATAAACAGTCTCCATTTGTCTGGGTCACATGGCATCTGTAGCTCTGTCATCAATAAATTTGCATTAGGACAGAACACTAAACCTTTATCTTCTGAGAAAAGACATTTCAGGGTTGCTTGTCTGGTCCTGTAAGAAGATATTTTTACTTCATTTTCTAAGAGATTCCACTGTTGAAGTCGCGATCCTAGGAGCTGAGATTTAGTCTTGGGTAACTGCAAATCCCTGACAAGATCATTTAATTCCGATTGAGTGAGAAGGTGAGGTTGCCGAGAAACTAAATCTGCGGAATACTCTTCATCATTATTGAACGTATCATTCGAAGCCCCAATTTGTGGCTCGGAGTCTTTTAAATCAATTTCCGGCTCTAGAGTATAAGTGTTTGGGGGCTCTGGGATTGGCAAAGTATCGTTATGAGGAACAGGTCTTAGAGCTGACGGAATATTGGGATACTGAATTGTATGCTTACTTTTGCTCGAAAACCCGACGGTAGAAGTCATACAAAAGTAACAATCTGTAAGATGACAGCGAGGTTCACGCCAAACCATGGGCACACCAAATGGAATTGATTTACGGGTACCTTTGGGCCATTTGGTCAAACTACTGTAACAAGTCGTACAGCAAACTGATGGAGCCCAAGTCTTGTACTGGTCGCCAACTTGACAATCAAAGTACAATTTATAAGATGTTTTAACAAGCGGAGAAAGGGGTTTTCGTTGCGCTTTTAAAGTTAATTCCCCGCAGACATAGCAGAAGCTATCGGGATGATTTTTACACTCGCGTGACATAATTAAACAGTAATTCAACGCCCGACATTAACCACAAATCACACTTAGTCACTTGAAAAAATTGTTTTTTGGGTGGTTATGTTGATAGGAAGACGATATTTATAGGCGGGAAGAATACTTCCTACGGCCCATATTATTTCTTATGTGGGAAATATTCTTCCCAGTGCCCATTGGGACGATGTATTACCTAAATGTATTTTTTTAATCATGTGGGATTTAGAGAATCCTCTTCATCGACAAAATGCCTCCACAGTCTTCCGAATGATGAGGAGAACTCAGATGAGGAACCGGATGATGATGCAAACGAAAAAAAGGACATTCTGGAATCCATAGATTCCAGTACAAGTAATACTCCTTCCACCAGTGGACGTATCACCCCTAGACCTCCCAGTCCGACAAACCAGTTCTTAAATTCGCCATCTCCAGGTGTATTAACTATGCTCGAAGAAATCGATGAAGGTAATGATAGTGAGAACAGTGAAGAGCCATCCACCTAAACAAAAAATTGCGAGCACCTACATGACAAGAATATCGGCTTTCATAAACCGGCAGAAACCACGATCCAGTTTCCCCCACATGCTAAGGAAGTAGATTATTTTAATGCAATATATAGTGATGACATCTTGGAGCTCATTGTTGAACAAACCAATTTATATGCATCACAAGACCTGTCAAGAAAATCTAACAAGAAAGAAGGTTTGGGGGCATCAAAAAATTGGCAAGACACTTCTAAAGAAGAAATCAAGGCTATTCTTGGGGTAATGATTATGATGGGAATTCACTAACTTCCACACTTGGCAAACTATTGGTCAAGTGATCCTATTCTAGCAGTTTCTTCGGAAGCTCAAGTCATGTCATCTAAAAGGTATAAAAAACTTGTGGAGAATATTCATACAAATGATAACACTAAGGCCGTTCTAAAGAATCAGACGGGATATGATAAATTACATAAAGTAAGGCCTCTCGTCATGATGCTCAACGATTCTATTCGCAAGTTATATAAAAACTCGACTTCCCTGGCTGTAGACGAGTCAATGATCGCCTTCAAAGGACGCTCATGGATAAAGCAGTACATGCCGATGAAACCTGTGAAAAGAGGTTACAAAGTGTGGTGCTTGGCAGACTCTGCTACAGGATATATTTGCAAGTTTGATATATACACTGGCAAGACTACTGATTCAGAAAAGAACAGTTATGGTTTAGGTAAAAAGTTGTCATAAATCTTACTTCTTTGCTAAAGGACAAGAATTGTGTCGTAGCTTTCGATAATTTTTTTAGCTCAGTCGTTGGCACTGTGTGGACAAACAGAAAGAACTTACCAGATTTCTATAAGGATAAAACCAAAATGCAACGTGGAGAATTCATGTTTGAAACCGAAGGAAACATATCCGCTGTCAAATAGATGGACAGTAAATTTGTTCATGTTATTTCAAACTACTTTTGTCCAAAGGAAACAACGACTGTATTGAGAACAAAAAATAAGACGGGTGTGAGAGAAACCGTTTATTGCCCCATTGTTATAGCCGAATATAATAAAATTATGGGTGGCGTCGATAAGTTTGACCAGCTTCACGAAATATATGCCATTGGTCGACGATCTACGAAATGGTGGCACCGTATATTTTATTATCTAGTAGATATGGCTATTGTCGATTCATTTATACTTATGAATACAGCTAGAAAAAGATCATGTGATCAGTTGACATTTAGAATCAATTTGGCAAGACAACTTCTAGATGGTTATAGTTCCAGAAAACGACGAAATAAACCTATATTATTTCTATCAAATAAACGCACCGTTCCAGATGAGATACGCCTATCTGAAGTTGGACAACATCTTCCCATTCAAAATCCAACATACAAAAGATGTAGACTCTGCAGCACAAAAGTTGCTGAGAAAAGGACAAGGTATACGTGTTCTTCCTGCCAAGTACCCCTTTGTATTCAGCCTTGTTCTAATAAGTTTCACGGGAAATGATAAAAAAACATTTCTCAGAAGCACTGATTATATCTAAATGATTTAAATATTTCGTTTTCTTGCCAAAGTATTTTTTAAGAATGTATTTTTTAGTTTTTTGAATATAAATTTAAACAAAAAATTATTGATTCTATATAGCCAGTGGGAATAATACTTCCCACCTGAAATATTTAGAAGTTGGGGTAGTTTTTCTGAAATCTGTTTAGAACCTTTTAAAAAAGACTTATTCATGTACCTATTCCTACAAAAAGATTTTAAAGATTTTTCAGACGTTTCTGATACCGATCTCACTTTTGTGAACCCGGATTCTGATAAAAGTGAAAGAGAATTTGATAGAAATTCCACTTCGGACAATCTGAATTCTGACTATAATGAAGAAGATATTGCATATCTTATTCTTGGGCTAAATATTGCGGAAACCATGAGATGTTTTAATTTAATATTCAAGAAGGCATTTGTAAATTCAATTGCGGTGAATCTAAAACACATAAGATATATCGTAGCACATAAACGTCTGACACAACCTAGAACAAACCAAGTGCGGTCACGCATAAACCACTGACAAATCAAAACTGTGCAAGAGAGTTGTCAGACACAAAAAACGGACATGGCAAAAACAACCAATTTAAAATGAATATGGCGGCAGTCAGAGTTCTAATCGTCGTTGCTTAATAAATCCAAAGATGTTAGTCACGATTATTTAATAAATAGTGCAGTCAAATCCGTAATATTCTTCATTGGTGAAATATCTTGAAGTTTGATCAGGATACCTGTCCGTCCTGAAGATTTAATTTAAAAATCACATAAAAGAGGAAGTTTAGCATACATCGTGTTGTAGTATCGAATGTGACATATTCGGTATATTTGTGATACGTCGGTGGTATACTTATTGTTTATTTTTCAGTTTTTCTGGATTTGTATACACATAGGCCACTAGCGCTAGCAATATTGCAAACTGTAAGTATCCTTTTCACCTATTACAATTTTTAACGTTGATCGTACGTACGACGACCAAGTATACTGTAACCGTCGTTTAAAATAAATGATTGGTTGTTTAATTCTTTTCGTGAAGGACCCGGTATTTGGATTTACGTTATTCATTTCATGCATTTTGAATTTGTTTTAATGGATTTTGGATTGATTTTAATAAGTTATTTTACGTTTTTGGATTGATAAAGCTTTGTATTTTGTTGAGCCGTGAATCATCTGTATTCTGCGATTCGGTTTATTTGACAATTTCGTTGTTTGATCAAAAGTCCAGCGGTAATTTATGTTTCTCTTCTGAGATATATTGGCAATTAAAGATATTTTAGCAGTTTGTTTATTTTCAAGTTGGTTTAAAAGTTCTTTGTTTTAAGTGCATTATCGGTGCAGTCGTACTTGATTTGTTTGTGTCAATAGTTTAGATTAATTGGAAAATTAAGGCATTGTCTTAATTTATTAAAGTTTAAATTTTTTGACCGTCTTGTAATATAATATTTTGTCAATTTGACATTTTTACGCAGAAATAAACACCGTGGCCCAATACTACGATTGTGACGTTATTTGAAATCAAAAAGTTATATATATATAGGTGATTTTGGTGATGAGAGTGAGTTGGAGATAGTCGTACGAAATGACTTAAGTATCGAAAAGTAGTTGTCAGGAGTTAAAATCACCCCCTTTAGATGAGGAAGTACCGCGGAAGTTTTCAACAATGGTACAGTGAATTGTTCAAGTAGAAAAACTTTCCTATTTCGTAAAGCAATTACGGCTTATTGAGTTCAAGGTTCATTCGCTTCGTATTAGTATGTAGCGTGGATTTGCGTGTACGTTGTGTTTGGCAATCTCAATTTTCGCCTTGATGGTGGATCATTAAAAATCTTCCGACGGTAAATGATTCAATTGGTTGTGGTAACCTATCGAGATTCCGGACGACGTCAGGTGGCCTAAGCTAACCAGGAGCTCGTCTTCAAACAATTAAGGTATTTATAGATTACCGATTAAGTTTTAATTCGTGAGTTCAGTGATTGAAAAGCCTTCAATTAGTTATGAGAATTTATTGATAAATATCGAATATTTTGATGAATCAAACCATTTATGGTGTTCATGTGTGCTAATTTTAAGTATTATTCTTATGCACTAAATTAAAAGACGTAATGTAACCAACGCATAAAGGTTATTACGACATGTAAAGTAAAAGAAAGAAAGATATTCTTAATGTGTGTACCATAATTTAAGATTGTGAAGTTTCCTTTATACCCTTGAGGACTTCACTTGATTTTATTAAGTAATTTTTTTATGCGCACACGGCCGTGCAGTATTATTTTTTTTGCGTTTAAAAAGGTACTTTAGTTTGTTTATTTTTTTTTAATTATTATTTTCATTTTGTTTTTTTTAAGATATTATTTGAGTCAATTGGACTTAAGTTTTAATTGTAAATTTCTTGTTTTATTGATTATCTAATTCACATTTTAATTGTGTAATAAATATTAAATTGTTAAATGTAACGAAGCTTTTATTCCGCCAGCCTACGCGTTTGTGAATTTTTAGAATATTTCAGATTTTAGGTATGATACACTCTCGTCTAATTTATATCAAATTTGAGTAGAAATTTTGTAAATTTGGTAGTTTATTTTATTGTTTTGATCGCTCAAATACTATAAACAAAAATATATAGAAATTAGAAACTGTACATTCAATTATAAAATTGTCTTCTATTAAGGGAATAATTATGTTTCTCAGAATACCAGTTGTTTACGTAGACCGAATTTCATAACATAAGTGTTATCGTGCATAGATATAATTTTCTTTCTAGGTTATTTTACATGTTATAAAAAAGAACGTATGTCTTTTCCAAATCTCTGAAACTGTATCTTTATAGATTACTGTAAGAGAATATACTGATCTGTAACTTAGAAATCTGTAATATTAACAAAAGCAGCGCCAAATATGTAAATTTGGCGTTTGCATCCAAAACTAGTCCTTTTTGCATCCAACTTAATGTTTCCAATTTTAGCGCAGTCATTGTCTAACTATAATGTATATAAACAAGGGTTTTACTTAGCAAATTCACTTTTTAACCCACATTATTGATTTGTTATCACAGAACGAAATTCTCAACACTTCAGTATCGACATTTAAGTTTTACTTGCGAGGTCGAAAGTCGTGGTTCTTTTACCATTTTTAGACATAATTAAACATAATAATTAGTTTAAGTAGTTCACAATTTCATGCAAATAACATTAATATTCAAAAAAACATTCTAAAAAATAACTATGTTAATAACTAAATAAACAAAATATTACTTCATACAAACGATAGCATGCTAATATACTAAAATCATAAACGTTCCCGGTTTAAATAAAAACCCATTCTCGTCAACTTTAAAATATCGACTTATAATAAGAACACTATTTACAACACCATTTACTCCAAAAGATAAAATAAAAGTAAACGACACTTCTATATACAGAATTGAATGCTTGGGATGCAATAAATGACACATAGGACAGACCAAACAAAACAAAATTAATCGGAGAAAAAACCATTAATATGTTTGCAAAAACAAAAAGGCAGAATCAGCTCTTGCTCTACATCGTATTAATACTAGCCATAATTTGTTTTTGAGGTCGTGGTAAGTAATTGATTAAATTAGATTATTGTTAAAGATTAAATATTATAAGTAATTGTTTGTTTCAATTTAATATGTTGAATGTTTTTTTTCGTTGTTTTAAAATTAATTGATTGATAACTTTATTTACTTGTTTATTATGTCCTAATAATGTTTTTTGGTGCTAGCATTTTTTATCTCAGTTTTTGTAAATAATTGCATAGTTTGTAATTTTTTTTTTCTTTCTGTGCCGTTTACTTTTTGATTATACTTCTATATATATATCAATTTTTTTAATCTATTTACCATGTTATCACTACAATTTTTGATATTTTGAAACCAGTCTTTAAAACCCCTACATCTAAAGGTTGCAGAATAGAGATAGAATGCGGCGGTAATTTTAAGATTGTAAGTTCATTAGATATTCCTAACTATAACGTCATATGTGTAATATGCGACGATCGACGATGAGTTGCAATATTACATAAAAAACATTTCTGAAAACATTTGTAAAATAGTTCTGAGTGCATACAATCCTTATCAACAATATTGAGTTGGCTGTGCAACCAAGATTCAATTACTTCTTTTTTTTTAAATACAACAACCAGTGACAACTGTTATAATAAATAAATAAAATTCTGCGTTGCCCTTGTAGCGTAATTGTGGCATTCTAAAGGACCGCAGTACTCACTTTCAAAACTATTAACTTAGAGCGCAGTAGAAGACCTTCTCAAACTGTAATCAGTGTAAGCTTGTCGTTCTGGTAGTACCTTGGACAGTGTAATAATTTTAACGGGTTGAACTGGACACTGGGTTTTTTTGTAATTTTAAAAGTTTTAAAGATAAATATTCTTGTAGAGATCAATCGGGCTAACATAATATTCTTCATTGATGATCGTAAAATTTTCTGACTTATTAGTTTTTGTGTTCGGAACTCGTAGTTTACCTGTTTTTGAAAATGTTTGTTTAATTTCAGATGATGAAATGCATGTTTTAAACATTTTTACTTATATTCTACAAAAGTGTTCCCATGAATACCACACCAAATATTCACTCCCAATCAACTACCTACCATTACATAAAAAACAAAAATATGTAAATTAAATTTTATTTACTACAGTGAAAGTATACATAAATTAATAAAACAACAACAATTGCGCTAATGAGTTAACCATGTTCTCATTTATAATTTATGTATTTATTATAACACAATAATTTCTTTGTTCTGTTTATAATGTAAATTAAAATGTACTGCAGCATCAAGGAAACATCGATTTATATCCAATAAGCAAGACTTGTTAAAGATCTAGTCGTTGTTTTTGATAATACGGAAGGATCTATGTCAGAGGTATGTATCTACACTTTCTGGATAAAAAAGAGGTAGACCTTGTAAAGACTATCATGAATCTTCCGAATCAACAAAGAAAAGGAGAGTTACAAAATGAATACGAGATTTTGGACTAAATGCAATTGGTTTTTCACACGGTACACGCAGTAAATGTGGATTAATAAAATTCAAAACGAAAATAAAAACATTTTTCTAAAGATGAAGCATTGGCCATATATGTACATAGATTTAAAAAAGTTTTGTTTTGCAGTTATCGACTTTCGATTATCGTGATTGATTGCGTTAATTAGTTTCAGGATTAAAAAATCAACAAATAGCAATACCGAGTTGGAGTAAAATGGCGTTTTATAAAGAGGGCTTTGGTTTTGGGGATTCTTTGTATTTGTAGTTTTTTTTTCCTTTGGAAATGTGTCATTTTTCCGAGAAACTTGTAACTGAAAAGGTGAAGCTCTGAATCGAGTAAAAGCACCCGCAATTTGTGATTGATTACGATGGTTTCTTTTTAGGAACTGTTTTTTAATTTTTTTTATTCGATTTTAAAAACAACGTGTTTATAAATTAAAAACAAAGGAAGTATTTATTTTAATTATTTAAGAATTTTGCTGCGTACTGCAACTAAAATTGCTATAATTTGTTACTGAATGTAGTTAAAGTTGTATAAATAATAGTCTTGAAGTAGTGTCTCTTATGTATTGGTGTTGACTTGGTTCAGTTAAGTGGTTAACCGAATCATTTTCTTATTGATTACCCTGGTAATTGAATGAATGTAATTCTTTACCTCCGTCATTTTGTATGTATATTACATTACAAACTTTGAATTTTAATTAATTTTTGTCTTTATGGTTTTTTTTGTCAAAGATTCTTGGTTTTTATTGACGAGTATTTTCAAAAGTTATATATATAAGTTATTCATTCATTGTTGTTGCAAACGCTGAGTTATTGCATTGTGCTTATCACTTAAGTACATAAAGGTAATACGCCATTTTAATAGAAATTTTTATGCTTTTTCAATCTCAAAATAAATTTTTCAGTTTTTATAAGCAAAGAGGAGTTTTTTCCAAATATTTCGAGTATTTCATTTTCTTACTTTCAACGGCATAAAAATATATTTTTTTATATTTTCACTGCGATTGTTGAAAGAATTTTTATAAATAAACGCATTGTTTATAAGATTATGCAAATTCTTTTTTAAATCTATTCCTTAGTGAAAAGAATTATTGATTAAAAACGTATTTGTTAATTAACAATTTTTTTGCAACTGGAAACTAATATTAAGGATTCATTTTTTAAATAATTGTTTTCATGGCTCTTCGATGTTCTGAAAAAAAATGTTTATTAAATTTTTATTTGTTTATTTAATAAACAAATTGTTATACACAATCATGCGCGACTTTTTGAAGAAACATTTTTTTTGATTTTATTTATTTTTTAATATATAAAAAAATATTGCTCTGGAATATACGAGGGAATATATAAAATTTTCGTCTTTTAAATTCTTAGATTGTTTCTAAAAATTCAGAAACTTTTAATTTTTCCAACGGCTATTGTTTTTAAAGTCTGAAGAAGAAATTCGCGAAGTGGAAAAAGTCTCAGGTGATTAATTTAAGAATTTTTATTTATACTGATTTCTAACTTGTAAAAATACCTTAGTTAAGAAAAGCATAAATAATTAAAAAATTGGGGAAAAAAACTTGTTTTCTGCAGATTATTGTTTATTGAGGTGTTTAAATTCGTATTTAAGAGATCTAATTGACGGGCACTCTTGGATGCCACATCATCTGTTTTTAGCCGTTTTTTTGGCCGCTTAATTAAAATTATAAAGTTTGGTGGTCGAGTTCTGGGAGGTAAGATTTTTTTTTTAATTTTTTGTTTTTAGGAATTTTTTTAAAAATTTTGATATCTCTAATAGTTCTGGAGAAGGTGAACCCCATGGGAAATCCGAATTCCAAAAAACCGCAACATATTGTTAATTTATTTAGGGGACTCCAAAATCTAGAAGGATTTAATTTTCGCACGTAATACTTTGAGCTCACGCAAAATAAACTAATTAGGAAGTCTAATTTTTGTGTTTTGCAGTTTTAGCTTTAAAAAAATTTCTATTTTGAAACTGAAAAATGGGGTTTCAACGAAAAGATCAAGATTTATACAATTCATATAGTATCTGAAAAAAAAACATGCTATTGAAAAAAACGTGATTTAATGTCTGCGTAGTTGAATATAAAAATCTAAACATTTTCAGATATCAAAGTAATCATATTGACTTTGGTCAAAAACAAGACTTTTCAATTGTTTTATTTAGTGTGGATTGAAAGTGGTGCGTGCAAAAATTAAATCCTTATGGGTTTTCGGTCTTTGCAACTCGAAAATATTTAGAGCAAAATCCAAAATAATGTATAGAGTATTTAAATCATGATTTCATATTCAAATAAGTCGATACAGCTAGAAACCAACACTATTTCTGTTACAATTAAAGTCTAATTAAATAAAGCTTATGTTATAAGGGTTCTAAATCGGACCCGTATGAAGTTAGCCACGGAACTAGTCATAGAAATTTGTTTTGAATTTAATGCCAATATAAAGCCTTTAACCATTTCAAAATTAAAGTTACCATACAATATACGCCACAAACATGATTTATTATATATTTTTATATTATATTATCATTAAAAATAATAAAAATAACTTCAATAAACATGTATTTAAACATGTAATTGTAATAGCGAGATTTTTACCAAATACTCATTTTTGATTTTTCTGCAAATTCGTTTATAATTAGATTGAACATTTATTAACAACGTATTAAAAAGTAATGATGTGGTCATTTCTTAAAAAAAAAGTTATTTTATGTCAAACCCAGGTCCGGATTAATGGGGGGGCAAAAGGGGCAATTGCCCCGGGCCCCCCTCGCGAACTGCGAGTGTCTTGACAGGTTGTGTGTGCCATAATTCGTGTTCGTCCCGCGGTCCTCGAGTCTGGACTACCATGAAATGAATTTGTTTAAAACTTACGCCTGCACGAAGTGCAACACAGCAAGATCATCTACACTCTCCTCAGATAAGTGACATTTTTCTTGTTAACACAAGTGCTAGATAATATACTGATGTAGGTGCCTTTTTTTTGTTATCGTGTCGACTACATGACTGTTGCCCGACTGTCAGCAAAAAATTATGGTCAGCGTCGGAGCGCATCGAAATTATCGTACATTATCGTACGATGACGTATTTTATTTAAAATTGCAGCCTCCAACTTACCAACATCATGATTTTTTATGAGTACAAATTTTGTTTACAATAAATAAATATGTAGGTTGTACTTAATAAAAGAAAACAAAACATATTTCTACGAAATTACAAATATATAAGACAAACAAATTACATAATCAGCTGTTATTCTATATTTACTTCCTCAAAAATCAGTTCGTCACCCTGGTCTACTGACTACTAGGGTCTGGATTTGTATTGATAGATTTTTTGCTTTCGTACAAATTGTATTATTATGTCGCTAGGTTCAAAACTGACACACCTCGTTATTAACCGAATTTAGCGTTTAGTTTTAATTAAATTGATTTTAAAAAATTGTCTTTCACAGTTAGCACTAGAAAGTGATAGCGATTCAAATTTCGAATACCTTGCAAAACTAAGAACGTGACCATGCCGAATCGGCAGAACGTTTATCAAATTAAAAAGCTAGTATTACGTAGTAAGTATGTAGTACACCTCTATCAGTAATCTGACTCCGACAGAAGATAATTTTCTGTACTGTGCTATTTTACTCTTTTACTAATCGGCACTTAAGTTTCAAATTCAAAATCATTTTTGTTTGAATGAAATGTTTAGTATGAGTAATATTATCGTACTTTCTGAAATTATGGTAAACGTACTATCGTACATCGTACAGTACGTCAAGTGAACTTGCGTAGGAGTGTAGGACTCTGGACTATATAGTGACTCTGATTTCTAATATTTCTATCCAGAATCACGACGTCAGTATCAATCAGGTCAAAGTCACGACAGGTTGCATGGGTATTATCGTTATTTCAAAAATTCAATGTTTTACACTAACCATGACAACGTAGAACAGCATTTGAGAAAGTGGCTCATTTACAGCTCATCAAACGGCACAGTTTACTGCTTTTATTGTACGTTAATATCCAGCAGATCTGACAGATTTTCCAGAGAGGACTGCTTTAATGACTGGAAATAAGCAGAGGAAAAAATGAAGACTCACGAACGAAGCCAAGGCCACCGAGATTCTGTGCTGAAATTTTAATTTTCGATGTAGAGAATCTTCTCATGTTGACAAAGTGTTTGAAAAGCAAGTGCAAGAAAATAAGAAATACTGGAATGAAATATTGCGTCGCGTTGTAGCCGTGACAATCTTTCTAGCTGAGAGAGGCCTGGCATTTAAAGGTAGTCAAGAGATCATATGATCTAAACATAATGGAAATTTTTTAGATATTATGGAACTTATTGCACAATTTGATTCGTTTCTGATGGGTCACTTTTAAGAATTTGGCAATCCTGGAAGTGGTAAGCAGTCATACTTATCAGCAACTATCTATGAAGAAATTATTTTGCTGATGGCAAAGCAAGTTAAGAATTATATTGTGAAAAAACTTAAAACTGCCAAGTACTTTTCAGTTTCCGTTGATTCAACACCAGACCTGGCTCATGTCGACTAGTTAACAGTCATTGTACGATATGTTGTTTCTGGGAAGCCCGTACAAAGGTTTTTAACTTTCCTGCAGGCGGGCTCTCACAAAGCTGAAGTACTAACTACATCTCTTCTGGAATTTCTAGAAAAAGAAGGTATTGATTTTGACAACTGCAGAGGACAGTTATGCGACAATGCTAACAATATGTATGGAGGCTACACAGGAATACAAGCCAGACTCAAGGATAAAAATTCAGTAGCAGTTTTCATTCCCTGCGCAGCTCACTCATTGAATCTTGTTGGACAGGCTGCTGTCTCTTGCTGTGTTGATGCTGTCAGTTATTTTGGCTTCATACAGAGGTTATACACCTTTTTTTCTGCATCAACACACAGATGGGCAATTTTAACGAAATCTTTAGAAGGGAATACAAGAATTCTAACTGTGAAGTCATTGTCTGACACTCGTTGGTCAGCAAGAGTTGATGCTACTGAAGCCCTTGTAGAAGGATACAACCAAATTCAAAATGCCTTCAGAGATATTGAAAGTGACTTGGAGCAAACACCTGAAGCAAGACATGATAGCCCGGACATTAGCAAATAAAATGGACAACCTCGAAACTGCTCTAATGGCCAAAATTTGGAATTTAATTCTGATGCGCTTTAACAGCACAAATAAAGCTTTTCAAGGAGTTACAATTGATCTAAAGAAAGTGGTAGATTTAATTGATTCCCTGTAAAGGTTTCTAGAATCACTTCGTAATAGGTACGAAGAGCTGGAATTAGATGCCAGGAGCTTTTGTGGAAACACAGATTCCAAAGCCGCTACAACCAGACCAAGGAAGATAAACAAACGTTATGATGCGATGCTAACATCAGCATCAGAAGTTGCCCTCTCTCCTCGAGAAAAATTTAGATGTAGAACTTTCAATATCATTTTAGATCAGCTGTCTACGGCCTTACAAGAACGTAGAGTAGCATACCAATCAGTATATAACAAATTCAAAGTAATCATTAACTTATGCAGTCTATCAGATGCAGAGTTACGAAGTGAAACTGAAAAACTTACAACTGCTTTCCCTCGTAATTTCAGTTATGTGTTCATAGAAGAAATAGTTCAGTTTGCAACCTATGCCAAACTTAGGTCGTGTCTTACGCCGTCAACAGGCAGTATTACTCCATGATGAAGGACTTGATGGTCACTAACTGTTCAGGAGAGAGATCGTTCAGCAAACTGGCGTTTATAAAGAATTATTTGAGAACTACGATGACCCATTAACGATTAAGTGCTCTTTGCCTACTGGATGTAGAAAGCAGTGTTCTAAAGATGATGCAATTTGAAGAGTTTATTAAAGATTTCTCTGATGCCAAGTGCAGAAAAAATTTTTTTTTGTAAATTGTAGATATTGAAGAATGCTAGATTAGATTTTATTTGACAAAATTTATTGTGCTTACTGTTTAGTTTAGTTTAGCTTTATATACGTAATTTCAAATTGCATATAATAAACAGGCGTTGATGTGTAAATTTCGTGAATTGCCATACATCTCAATTTCTGTGTTTGAAGGGCCCACCGAACTTGAAGTGCCCGGGCCCCCCAAGGTCTAAATCCGGCACTGGTCAAACCCGTAAGTACACGCTGCTACTCCAATTCGGGTCGTGCATAAAAAACGAAATTTTCACAAAAATAGTCATTTTTCATTTTTTGCAAATTCGTTTATAATTAGACTGAACATTTATTAACATATTAAAAAATTTTGATGTGGTCATTTCTTAAAAAAAAGTTATTTTACACCGAATTCACAGCAAAGCACAGCACATTCCCGCAAAAGCAAACAAAATTTTCACAAAGATAGTCATTTCAGATTTTTCTGCAAATTCTTTAAAATATACACTACGCTTTTCTTTATCTCTATTGTTGCTGTTAATTCTAAAGCATCTTAATTTACTAGTATTTTTCATAAAGATATCTTTTACTTATTCACCTCACGCTGGTTATTTAATTTTTCAGTTTCCTTGTTTGATTATTGTTATTAGCATAGCTGTTTGCTTTAATATATACGTTATTGCTTTTTCTTATTTTATTCTGTTATTGTAGTCGAATTGGATAATTTATATGCTTATTTAACTTACAAATACGGTTGATATTATTCATTTTTCATAATTGATTATGTTGCTTATACTTGTTATACGTTAAGAGCCAGAATACAACCGTATTATAACAATGTGTTTTTAGCAACCAATGATAATTAAGGTTTTACTATTTTTAATTTATAGTTTGCGGCAAATTTTTTTTTTAAAACTACAATAGCCGACAATGTAAAACTTTTTTTGAATAACTGTTGTCAAAATGGGTGTACAGTTCTTGCAGTCTTTAACTGAAAGCATAAACAAAAACCAAAGTTTTCCACCACGTCTATTGTGTGTATTTATAAATCTTGTTAAACATAAGTTATAAAAGGAATAGATAAGTACAAAAATTCTGACATAGCAAATACTAGAACGTTAATTAGTATCAAGAATTAAAAAAAAAACACCTAACTGTACACAAAGGGAAATTCCTGACATATCAAAGTTATTTCTTCCTTTTATGTTGGCTCTTGCTTTCTCTAATAAGAAACTAGCAATAATCTCCCATCGTAATGAAATCGAATCTACCCTGATATCATTTTTCTATTTCTGAAATATCTTGATGGAATCTTTCTTTCAGTTCATCATTCATTCTTCCTAAATCGGAAAAAATACAAATGTGATTGCAAAAAATTGTTCCTTGTCGTTACTTACGTATTTGCTATAAATAATAATTCGTAATAAAATTCACGACGGCATTGGTTTGTCGACGGCACTGCCGCCGATAACAACTGAAAATTGGCAGTTTTGATGTAAATGGTCGTACTCGCTCATTTTACTTGAGTTCTTGCTGCAATCGCTGGCTTGTTCTCACGCTTTATGCTAAATCGTAAGTAATACTTCTTATTTGGCAGTTTGCATCAGCGATTACAGATAAAATTTGTTACGATAACGTCTGCGATGTTACTTCAAACTCGTGTAACTGCTATTAAAACAAGGAAAGTGGTAGCTTTTCTGTTAAATTTCTTAGTACAGTACATATTATCATTGCAAAAAAATATATATTGTGCGTGTTGCATGTTTTTTGTTCGATTCTTTGTCTCTATCCTGTTCACTTCGTGGTGGGTTCAGATGTACTCTTGGTCTCTCCAAGCCGAGGGTCTGTATCAGTACGTAGAGTGGTGCCCATGTAATTTTTCATCTTTATTATAGTTTTTCAACCACGCCCACTCACCGATATTGTAGTTAGCCGTGGTTGTTACCAACGGGGCCCGTTGCAGGAAAAGGTTTGTAACAGAATCAACTTCAAGCGACATTTGGTACCCTAAATTTTTTATTCAGTACGTCTTTATTATATTCCGTTCTAGAAAGTTTTCGTGAGAAGCCTTCTCTGTAGTAGCGAAAGTGCTTGTTCCTGGCTTCCGCAGTTTCTTTTGATAACTGTCCGATTGGTAACAAAACATGTGTTGTAATACCTTTTGAGTGTGTTAAGAAGTGTGTTGCCAAGAACACAAATTTACGTAGTGCTTAGCTGTAATAAACGTATTTGTCTCACATTCGTATTTATAGAGTGACGAATTGAACAAGTCAGTGCAAGTTCGCGAAGCTCTGAGACTGCGCTTATGATTGTAACAAGATGGTACTGGTATATCATTATGTGCAGGTTTTTACAAGTTCAAAATGTATTGCGACCACAAAGTGAATGCCTGCATCCTACAACTTACACAATTTTATAAACATATTTAATAATTTTTTACTTCATAGATACTTTTATAAATAATGTACCTATATATTATATGATGGTATAATGTAAGTAAATATGTAGGTACTATCAGTGTATGTTGAGATATGGTTGAGATCCACTATCGTGGACCCCTATTTTCATTTCATGGAACCCTCAAATTTTTTTTCGCTGACGACTACTTTGGGAATCACTGGTCTAGGCCTTAATGATAATAATTTAATACTAACGTAAAATAAATAAATAGTTGAGTAAATCAAATTATTGAAAATTAAAAAACTAATTATTGAATATATTAGATAAAGAGGCAATTGCAAAACAGTACGGCCCTTTTCTTTTACCATTTCATCAGTTACATACTTTGGCACGATCACAATAATAGAATTTTTGGCTAAGCGCTCTAGAATTTGTGAAAACCAGTTTTCGAAAACTTCTTCAATTATTTCTTCATGATAATCTCTAATTTTCTTTGATTCGAAGCATAGCAAATTATTTTCAACAAGATTGTCTTTATATCCTATGTGGATTATTATAAGACGATAGCCTGAAGGGTGTTCTAACCCTGTCGTTAATCCTTCGATGAAAACCTGCCTTGGAATCACGATTGCTGTGACTTTACTTACGGTATGATCAGTGTTCATCCAGGTTTCATCTAAAGAATACAATTCGTTGTTTTCAGGAGATGATCTCGTTTTTTTCTTTAAGAATACTATTGTGTGATCTTTTTGAGAATCTATAACCTCTATCGGGTTGTTCCTCAGTACTAGCTTTGAAGATATTGAAAATGCGTTCCTTGTCATAAATCAAAAAATGCCGGGCTGTTCGTTTTTTGGCGGAGACAGGGCCATAGCTTGATCCATAATTAAATAAATGAATAACCTAAAATAGAAAATATAACTCTAACATGAATATTGAAAAATACTATTTCGTCGAATGAATGGAACATAAACTTAAAAGTGCGAATAAGTTAACTAAAATGAAAACATCAAACTGAAGTATGTCATTAAAGAAGGTGTTTGTTGTACGAAAATTTGAACCAATAAAAAAAATGTATTCAATTTTAGCGCGGATTTGTTTGAATTTGAACGCATGACGTTTATTAATTGTCAAAATACACTAATCGAAACGGATATATGTAGCTTAAAACCAGTATTATTTTAAGGTTTTTTTTACTCACAACATCCGACGAAGAAATGTCTTTACATGGACGTATATTTGATAATGTCCGTTCAATTAATGATTTAACCTTTTGAAGTTTTTGTACAGCACATTATTAGAATCGTAGTTAAATGTACAAACCTGTCTTAGCCGTATATACAATTTGTCAATTTCTATTTAAGAAAGTTATTTTTAATTCTAAACAAATCTTCTAAGTAAGTTTAATTTGGGAATTTTAATTAAGGCAGTAAAAATAAATGTCTCTTTGGTATATCTTTGGAGCTTTGTTAAACGTGATGCAGCTGGTGTATCACAATGTTCAAAGGGAAATTTGGCACCGTTACGTTTGTTACTTTACCACTTTGAAACTTTATCTTCGTATTAAAGTCAATTGGGTGTTACGTTAATGTAAGGGATGAAATGCAGCGTTTGGATTATATGGTAACAAAAAACGTTAACTGGTTGGATTTAAGCATGTCATGTTCGTTTACAAGCATAATCTTTAAAATCTCTCGTCTCCTGTAAATTGAATTTTACTAACGCAGCGATACGGATTATCCGTGGATTTTGGTTAAGTATGCAAAAAAATCTAAATAATACAATGTATATTATAACGTTAATTAAGAAGTAACGATTTTTTTTCTTTCAAAATGCAATTTATGTTTCAACGGCGATAAAGAAAAATTAATTGTACTTCTCACAAGAGCATAAAATTACCATAGAAATCCGGTTCCTCATTAATTCAATTAATGGACGTTTAAATGTTTAAAATTATAGACCCACATCTTAGAGTTAAAATATTCGTTGGCAGTCGATTATTTTTAAGTGCCTTTAGTAAATACGTAAATTTAAAAAAAAATGTATTAGTATATGTATGTTTAGTTTGAAAGTAGGTAATGGTCAACCGCATTCAAAAGTCGTATCTTTCAAATGTGTTTAAATGTACATAAAAATAATGCTTTGCGTTGGTGTTAACAAGCACTTTTACCGAAAATTCGTGCAACATTTAATAAAGATGTTTTAAGGCGCTTTCATCGGAGTACCGTTTTACTACTATCTATCAATTATTTGTAAATTTTCTGAAATGGGATACGTTTATTCTTTTACATTTAACGCTTTTTGAAAAACAGTAGTTAATGGCGGGGATTTTTTACAGCGGTAAGAATATTCTTACTTGTGAGAACTATCTTAGCAAAAATAAGAACTTTGGAACAAAATGTATTCAACTTTTCGTTAACGTATAGTTAATAGATTCCTTATAAAATTATAATTTCACGGAAAATACACCATATCCTTTTAAGAAATTTGAAAGTCATTCAACTGCAGCTATTTCGAACTTCTTAGATCATCGGCTAATAAAATTAATTTATCAGTAATTATAGGTAATCTCCATGAGAAGCTCGCATCAGTAAGAATGTTGTCTAAATATGCGTTTTTGACACTTTATCTTCTTGGTTTGTAAATAACAATAATATTATTTAATTATCAGCAGGGTTGCATCTTGTCTATAATGACAATTTTTCCACAAATAATTTTTTTAGTTTTTATTTTTGAAAGAATAGTTCTAAAGTTTACTTTTTCTTGGAGAATAATAGCGATTGATGATGACTACTTGATTTGATTTTTGTTAGAATAAACTATGTAGGTAATTTTGATTTTTTGGTTTTTTTGTTTTGCGTGCTAAATTATCATTTTCGATCTTTGAAATTTTTCGTATTTTTGGTACATCACATTTTCAAAAATTGAATAAAGTCTTTTATGATAGTAAATAATTCGTCCACGCTGTTTTATGTTCGCAAAGCAATCTTCAGTATGTTTCGGTAAACGCAAGCTCTATACTCGGCTGTGGAGCAATCAATTCTCTGTAATCTAATAGGTTTTGGAGAGGTTGGTGTATAAAGTAACTAATAAAATTCAGCTTGTTTTCGATGTGTCGATTGTAATCTTTTAAAAAGGCGTCAAAACGAGAAAAAGGACTACAGGTGCTTGTTTACACCTGACAACAATTAAGGAAACAAATAGGACACAACTAAACTAACAAAAAATACATTTAGAATCATGTTGTACAACACCTTGTACGATTAAGTAGATACATGAGCAAAAGTTATCTTAAAAGTTGACTGTTAACAAGTATGAAATGTAAACAAGCAGGACGCACAGTCAAGCCTCGAGCTTGAATAATTTGAAAGATAAAAACAAACTGTATTGTTAAATGCAAAAGTTGAAACAATGACACTTGCCTGAAATAAAGTAACACAAACGGTGTTATGCCGGTGCTCAGTGAAGACGGGGTGGGTTATATTCAAAATTTCGTGATTGATTTGGCAAACTTGACGAAAACACAAAATCAAAAAAAAATCAAAATCAATGAGCGCCAATGCTCAATGGACTAGATGCTCTTGCCAACCACGAGTCCGCTTCGAATGGATACACTCAAATGGCACTTACCTTAAGAGTGTATCGTAAACCACCCTGCAAATTACTGTCACAAATTTGCGAAATCACGGGAAACCACGCGAAATCGTGCGAAATCTTGCGCAATCACGCGAAATCTGGCTCAATCATGCACAATCACGAGCAAAATAGTGAAATTTTCCGGTACTAAAGTCAAATAAATGTTCGCGATTGCGAACTTTGCGATGCTAACAATATTAGGTAGCAATGTTTAGAATAGTTATTTATGCATCAAGGGCGTAAAGAAGCGTTTATAGCCCGAAACCTTATTTCAAGCTCGAGCGTAAGAAAGGGCTATAAAATTTTTATTTCTAGATGAGGCAATTCCAGTAAAAAGAAGGGTTTATCTTCTTTGGTATTCCATTTTTTTTGCGGCTATGGAGAGCGTGGATTAAAGAAAGTACAGTTATTACCTTAACAAAAAATTGGATCACTCTGAATAGTTACACTTGTGTCGAACTTAACGCACACGCGTTATTGATTTTAACTGAACGATTTAGAGATAAGCCTGACTACTTGATGCCATGGATTTTCAGTACCCAACCCTGTGAGAAATTTTTTCGCCAAGCAAGATCTATGACATCGACATGTTCAACTCTTGTAAATTTTTATCTACTTGACTTACTTAGAAGAAGACACAGAATTGAAGCAATAAATAGTATAGTAAGTGACTACGGTATGTACATCATCGTCTCGATTATTGTATACGAGATTGTATACTTATACTAGAGCTAATAAAGTCAGAGTCACTAAACATTTTCAAAATCGCGATCTGCAAACAGCTAACCTTCAAAAGTCTCCACGTCACAATTTCCTTCTAATGGAATAAAAAATCGTTGCTTTTGTGTATGTTAAATCAAATTATACAGCTTGTCAAACCCGCGTTATTAGCCCGTGGCCGACTTTATCTGATTTTGAAGCATATACGGCTCGTTTTGGGCTAATTAAGTAATTTGGAATCACTCTGTTTGTTTTTTGTCATTTTATTTATGCATACTTATTATTTTAATGTTTTAATCAAGTGTTCATATTTGAGTCTTTTGTTTTCATAAAATTTATTAAAAAGTTTATAGGAAAAAAATTGTTTTAAGAGATTCCTTCATAATTCCAAAGGAAAGAAATAAGAGGCTAGGCACAAACGTCAAATCTTACGCAAACATCACCACTCAAGAGAATCTACAAGGTGTTTTAGTGACAGCAAAAAAAGAAGCAATTAAAGATGCAGAAGCCTTGGGCATACATTTATCAAAAGAAGAATGCGAAGCTGCTTTAAAGAAGGACAGGAATCTGAAAACAATAATAACACTCAAAATGAACCGGTAGTAGACCGAGTAGTAGACGTTAATGAAGAAGACCAAGAGCACATTGAAAATAAACAAATTCACTTTGAAAACCTTGATGAATTGAATTTAAAAGAATTGACTGGCAAAAAAACAATCACGGATAAGTCTGTACTTCAACTTCAATTAAAAAATAAAGAGATCACGGTAAAAAAACAACCTTATGTTGGCTATATTTCAACAAGAGATCTCAGTTGTCCACAGATAGGCTAAAACGATGTAAGGGAACGAGTAATTCAAGAAAATTAAAGAAAAATAAAGGAAGCTGCCTTAAAGAGCTAGATAATGCTATATTAAAACAAAAGTTAAAACACTCGAGAAAGAACTTCAGAAAAAATCGATTAGTAAACCGAAGTAGAGAAACGTCTGATTCTGAATCAGACCAATATAGTTCTTTGGAGAATGAGGAGTCAACTACAAATATTGAGGATGATCTCATTTCAGGGAATAACGATATTGACCTATAGAAGGAAGGTTATTATGCGATATGCTACAAAAGTTGGTATATTGGAAAAATAACAGAGATAGCAAATAAGACCACAAGTGAGGTTACATTTTTAAAATTAGAATTGGACAAATATGTTTGGCCCAGAGAGGAAGACAAACAGGTTGTGGACAACAAATTTATTTTTATGGTCCAATTTTTTTGGAGGGCTATGGACCTTTTCAGATAAGAAGAGCTGATAAAGTAAATATAGAAAAAGCCTTCAAAAATATCAAAAAGAATTTAAAAGACTTTCTCTAAAATTACGGTCAATATTTGAAATAATATTATCAAGCCTTTATAAAGATATTTTAGTACTCGTATGTTGTATAAATTAAAAGCTTCATTTTGATGCAAAAAGATGTAGTTTTTATTCTGCAATCATGCCCTATAACGCCAAATCATGCGAAATCTTGCGAAATCATGCGAAATCTTGGGAAATCACACTATTTGCGAAATACTGTCACATTTTTGGCATAGTGGTTCACCCCTCGAAATTAGATTAAAGTTAATTAGTTAATGAATACACATGCTGATAAAAAAAATGATAAAACTTAATTTGGGTGGGCAAGCATGTTTAGCTAAGGATGGTCCTTTTATGTCAACAGAAATATTCTACATGTTCTGTTTATTGACATAATAAAAACACATCTGGGATCTGGTATATTGTAGGTAATGCTGGTATTATTTATGACCGAATGCCTGCGTTTTTAACTATGCAGTGCACGCTGCTTAAATAGAATCACTTTGGGACTTGAGGTTTTTGATAACAATAACCGAATGATAACAATATACAAAATTCAGGAAAAATGCTTATTTGTTAGAACGCAGTAAATACATACAGCGTGTACGTGATTAACAGGTTGTTAATTTAGAAGGTGAAATCAAAGCGTATATACAAGCAAATTTTTATAAAACGTTTAAAAAAAACAGCATTTTGAGCTGACGGATCTGGCGTATTAAACAGTTTGTTGACACCGTTCATATAACTGTTCTAAGAATTACACAATTTTTCTCAGAAATGTGCTGACACTAAAAATAAATACAAAACAACGTTATCACATAAGACGTAGTTAATTTAATTTGTTATTCTAGAAGGCACGTGCTTTCCAAGTGAATTCACAAAGATAATATATTTACAGATGTTAAAATAATGTACCGTTTCGTAAATCAGTCAAATTATTTTAATAAATAAATAACAATGCAAAAATTAGATAAATATGCAAAACAACTATTTTTAGAGTACAATGATAAAATTTTTCACTCTAAACAACCGTATTGTAAAATTCAGCTCAAAAATGCATACAAAATAAGTTATTGATCATGTATAGAAACAAACCTGAGAATAAATTGATAACATAAACCTAAATTATGATTACTATAAGCGACGTTTTTTCTATGTAGTAGCATGCGTCCGGATTGTTTCTATAGTAAAGTGATAACATTATCCGTGATTCCGATAAGCGGCAAGCGCTGTAAGTAATTCATACAGAAATTTAAATCAATAATTTGGTTCTGAAGTCCGAATCTTTGAAGCATCGCCCTGAATTTATTGCTACATCTAAAGTACTAATAAGCTTGTATATTTATAATTCATGTGGCTTTTGAGTAGTATAAAAATTTAAAAAAAATTAAATTAGCACATCTTCGTTGGCTTCCAGCTTGAAAAGAAAATTAAACAAAGTAAATGAAACAAACCACTCAACGGATTATAATTTTATCGAAACGTTTGTATGATTTTATTCATTCTATATTTTGTTTACAAACAGAAATTCAAGTGTACGAATTATTTTTGCAAACTAAGAGTTTTAAGAATCAAAGCAAGTTAACTGGTAAAACATTGCTTTGCACGTATGTCGAAACTAATAACGTGTGTAAGTAGCTTACTTGTGCAGCCATCGTTTGCAATCTTTTAATAACAAAAAACGGTTTGAGGCTTTGCATTTAATTAATACCTTGTTTTCACTATCGCCATCTAACATAACTAAAATCTGTTTCCATATAAAGCTATTTCATTGTCTAACTATAATGTATATAAACAAGGGTAAAACTCTAAGATTAGACTAGCTAAAGCTGGAGATACCCATCACATTCCCAAATAAGTGCAGTGTTTTGAAGAAATAGTCCACAAAACGTCGCCTTTTTTTAAACAACCAGAAACGGACGTAGAAATTATTCAAAAAAAAACGCAAAACCATCAATAGATGACAGAAAGTATCAAAATCAGAAGAAGATGAATAGGTTGAAGTTTCAGTTTGAGAAAAAATGGTTTGCAGGTGAAGATTTCCTAGAGTTTTCCAATCCTAGGATTGATACCAAGCGAACAATCATTTACAACGCAGTTTTATAAGAATTCAAAGAAAGCTATCAACCATAGATGCCTCATTAAAGAGAGAAACTTTGTTCGGAACAGAACTAACATTAACTGAATATTTTCAGCCAAAAAAAACAGAGTTGAGAGAAAAGCAAAACACAGAAAAAAATTCAAAATCTAAGTGTAGAAATTTGAATTAAATTTACTTAATAGCAGTTCTGAGTATGAAGGTAAAGTAAACGAATGAAATCGAGTGTGCCACCAGATAAAAAAGTTTGAGAACCACTGCTCTAAGTTAATACTGAGGACGATATAACAAAAATTAAACGATACATTAATGAGTCGTTGAGGGACATTAACATTGATGTTGATGATGACATTATTACTTAGTTTTATATTAATATGGACTTATTAACTGATTAGTTATGATTTTTTCAATATTCTCAAATTTATTTACATTTACAATAAAGATTTTTTTTAAACGTCATGAAATATGAAATATTTGAATACGAAAGGTATATATCGAGAGGTGGTTAACTCCTAGAAATCCGTGTACAATTTGCTTGAAATCCCATAAAATCTTCAGAAATTTTCTTAAAATCGCTAAAAATCTCTTGGGATTCATAAAATATTTTAAGATCCCGTAAAATTATGGAAATCCGTAAAATCTTTAGAAACCCCATAAAATCTTTGCAATATTTCATAAAATCCCATAAAATCCCTTAAAATTCGGTCGTCGAACAGTCCGATTCGAACTCGTTCAGAAGTCAGGCGCCGGTCGCGCAGCACACTGCACATTAAATAGTAATTTCCAGTGACAATAGTTACGTAATAATGTTGTATCTTCTGTGTGTTTTTCGTTGCGTATTTTTTTAATTTTTTCATTAAGGAAAAGAAAAAAGGCGCTAAAGAGTTAAGTAAGATTGAGTTTTCAATATTTAATTTATTTTAAATTTATTTATTAAAATTAAACATAACAAACCGTATTCAGTAGTGTCCCAAAAATAAACAGTTGATTGGATTCACCACAAAATTGGACGAAGATGAGATGCCAATTCTAAACAGGTATCTATTTCAATCATTGAAACAAATTTTAAAGAATATGATTCCAAATCTAACTATATTAATATAATAATAGCTCAACCTTTAACAGATAACGCATCTAGCTTTTGCGAGCTTTAATGTCTATGTAATCAATAATAAATTCAACGCCGAAGATGTAGGCAAAAGATGGAGCAAAATTGGATATTTGGCAAATTAGATAGGTATTTGTATTGAAGGATTTTCGGCAATTGCCGGATGATTAACGTAATAACTACGAGTCATTCGACTTTCAGTCGCTTTCAGTAATGATGAGCCTTTATGTATTCAAGACACTGTCTACATAGGTACAAAGCTTAAAACTGTTTCTAAAAGAAACAGTAATACTAACCTTAGGAAATTACATTCACCATTTGACTCATTCTATGTTAAATTCTTCTGACAAAATGAATTTCGATTCCTTTGAAAAAAGGACCCAAGAAAAAGCTGTATATTCCTTGTTGGCATACGTTCCTGGCAGCAAAGCTACGCTACATTCGAAATACATACTTGATTCTTTTCTTGACAAGGAGTTATCTCAAATAAATCGCATATTCAAAATGTGATCAGCAGTGTTTTTCTTTAGAATCTGGAGGTATACAATTTCAAAGAGGAATGAGCATACAATGACCAAAAATTTTATAACTTTAAATTGCCATACTTGTATAGAAATAAATGCACATTGTCTTGTGGTATATATAAGAAGATGCAGAGAAAATCCTAGTAGTGTATTTTGTCCATGGCTACTAAGTAGTCAACCATGCAAAAAACATTTAGGCTTTTGAGGTCCCTCACCAGTTTTCAACCATTGTAATTTTTTGTTTGTTTGAGGTACTTCATCGATTTAATAGAGCTGAGCTCTTAAAGAAAATATCACAAGAATCAGGTAAGACTTCGTACATATCTTTAAAACACTACTGAAATAAAAATGCTTCCAAGTACACACAAAAATTAAATGTAGAAAAGTCATAATATAATTTTATTTCACATATTTAATATTTTGATTTTAGGATCATATAAATTTGCCAGAGAAGGTTACAGGAGATTAGGAAATAAAAAAAACTCCAGATACTACTGTTATGCTCTCACAGGCTGACATTAGTTCCACTATGAACAAAGCCACAGAAAACATTAAATCAGTTATTTTCGTCTTAGGCATTAGGTAACAGATACTACCTATTACAAACCTATTCTAAAAGCCCCAGAATTTAATGATATTCTTAAAGAAAACATTGAAGAAGATACTGATCCTGCACGTTTTAAGAAATCGACAAAAGTAAATTTAATTCAGTAACTGCTATAAGTTGCCTAGTTTAATTCTGAATAACTTATAGGTATGTAATATTACACAGATATCATACAAAATGCTTTCTTTACCAATTAAAATAATTTAATTGTTAAATTTATAAAACTTTTTTCAGATGATTCAAATGAAAACTCGGTTATTAATATAGATATAGAGGAGATACTTGATTCAGACGAAAAAAATTGTAAAAAAAAATTTTAATTTATTAAAAGATGAATACTTGAGTCACGGCACTCACATTAAAGATTTTACTGTCAGCAAAATAGATACAGAACATGATATTAACTCCTTATTTTTAAAACTAACGCTGATTGTTAAAAAAACAACACTCATTTGGCTTTTTCAAACTACTGGAAATTTAAAATTAAGCAGTGATCGCCTTATAAGAGTGAGAGGTTTAAAAGATAATTCTAAATGTGGTACTTCTTCCCTTAAAACAAAAATGTGAGGCAAGAAACGAAAAATCCGACAAAGAAATAACAATTGTTTAGTAATGTTGAAAATATTGAAAAAGAATTTGCTGGATCTGGATGACGAAAATTGATCTAATTATGCTCAACCAGACCCCCTATCAAACAAAGTTTATTTAAAGGTTGAACATTATTAAGCCATTTTTTACGAGGAGAGTAGGTTTTTGGGTCGCATAACTGGCTAGAGAAGAATTAAAAAAACTAAAAAAACACACTTTTATAAATAACCGAACTAAAAAGAAGAAAATAATTTATAATTACAAGCAAAATTATTAAATTCAGAGCAATAATATATAATTATAAACAAAATCACTAAATTCAGAGTTAAAAGCGTGGGGTGCATCCGGATACACGGTAGTCTTTCGCGCCAAGTATCTGTTATTTCTTTTTTTTTGTAATTAATTATATCAATCATTGTTTTAACATGTATTCAGTTCGACTATTGCTGTCAATTTGTCATTTGACTGATATACATAATACTGTCACTAAACACGACGTTTGAATACATACGTGACGAGATATTCTACAGCTGCACTGTTTTTGTTAAATCTAATAATTTTTTGTAAAGATCAGAGGTTTTTTTTTTATATTTTGTGTTCACAGAAATATATTTATCATTGTTTGTAACAATAGTTTAACGTGTACTTGGCGAGACATTATACAGTGAAACTGTTATTTGTAGGATTTTTCTATATTTTCATAACTCTCCCCTTATTGATAGGTGCCTTTAAAATAATTGTAACAATGATTATAGATGCACCCCACGCTTTAAACTCTGAATTTAGTGATTTTGTTTATAATTATATATGTATTATTGCTCTGAATTTAATAATTTTGTTTGTAATTATAAATTATTTTCTTCTTTTTAGTTCGGTTATTTATAAAAGTGTGTTTTTTTAGTTTTTTTAAACTATTATTTATTTTCTATTTTTTAGTTCGGGTACCTATAAAAGCGTGTTTTGTCAATTTTCTAAGCTATCAGTCGACTATCAGTTATTTTCCGTATTTTAATTCGATTTATTAATAATCAATTTTTGCGGACATGTGATTATGAAATATCTTACGAACTAAAAACGTATTGGAAACAGTAGTTATCGACAGTAAGACCTTATTTCTCGGGGAGGGAACCTGAGAAACAGCTATCACATCCAAGGCAGGCAGCGGGCGCGCAAATTACCTGCTCCGACACAAAGTGGTAATAGTGAAATACACTGGAACGATTTAAACGCGATAGGCTTTGTCGAGATGCACGCCTGCGCAGTTCACGCGCTCTGTCTTTGTCACTCTCATGCAGAGAATCCCTAAAGAAATCAATTAATCCTGACGATCCTAATTAGGATAATAAAAACTTTTTAATGAATTATTGCATTGTCATCGGTACGTGAAACGCATGCAAAGTTTCAAGTTAATCAAACACCTGGAAACCGCTGAAAATTAAGCTCAAAGATTCCGTTACATACATACATACATCCCGAACTAATAAAAGCGTGTTAAAAATGAAGATATTCAACACAGTCCACCAAAAAATATATTTTTTATGGCCCAAGAGATTTAATTAGCAACGGTCCCTTTTTTGTAAAGCGAGAAGATAAACTTAAAATTGATAAAAAATTTAAGGCTCTGAAAAAAGCTTCATCCTAATATAAATGTTATAGATGGTTTTTATTGTTTTTTTTGCGTGTTGCTTTCTAACTCCTAATTTAATTGAAATTTCTATTTTCAATGAATTATATTACTTTACAGAGATCGTTCTTAAAATAGTAAATGTTTTAATTAATAATATTAACAAGTTATATACTTATGTCTTAATAAAATTAGATTTACAGTTCAGTTATCTGTTAACCCAATTGCACCCCAAAACACAAAAAAAACTTTTATTAAGGGTTGTCAAAGATAGGACAAGTTCCAGCCAAATCTCCTGTAATATTTAAAAAAATCCTTTCAGAATATAAAAATATTCAAAAATCTCTAGAGGTTTTTAAAAATCCCCAAAAATGTTTAAAGAATTTTAAAAATCCCTGAAACTCCTTGAAGATTTCCAAAAATCTTCAAACATATTCAAGAAACCCAAAAAATCTACAAAGATTTTTAGGAATCTTTAAAGATTCGTTTAAATCCTAAAAATCTGGAAAGATTTCAAATCTGTGTACACATTTTGAAGAAGTTAACCACCCCTCGGTATATACATAGCAGATTCCACAATCATTTCTACGCACATTAAATGCAATCGCTATAAGCAACAATCTAAAAGATCTAAAGACTGCCTATTAACGTTTCAAAAAGCATTTAAAAACAATCAGAAACTGAACACAGAATAATGACAAATAATAATAAATTTGGAAAGAAAATACCAGCAGTACATTACTGAAGTGTATAAAAAGAACCATTTCCGTTTCAGCAAACTCAATTATTTTTACATAGCGATTAGTTCAACTCAACTTCAATCATAACAAAAAACCACAAAAATAATTTTTTAAAACACCTATACGTCGGAATCGTAATTATATGTCTACCTTTCTCTAGATAATAAATAAACTTAAACGTAAGCATATATTAAAAGTAATCAATTTCAATCGGAATAGACAGGAAAAATTAAACATTCGAATGCTTTCAAAAGACAATTGTTAAAAGCACACCAACTAGATTAAAATCTAATTTAAGAAGTAATCTACAGCTAAGTGAAAAACGAATCCTTTGAGGAAAAATTCTGCAATAATGTAATCGCCGGTTATTACGTATTCTTTACTTTTGCCATTTAATGACCGTGAAAATGGAAAATTATCAATGGTTTGCAGCCAGTTTTAGAAATTATGGTTTTATTACAGGCAGTAATGATACCGGTCCGATCCATCCTGTCACCACAAATCCTGATAAAGCTAAGGATCTCGGTAATCGTTAATGTTTCAGCCGAAGTTTTATGCGTTCAGATTTTTTTTAAATTTTCAGATAATTAGTCGCATCCTAAAAGCTACTATCTTAAAATATACTTAGCAAGTGCAAGTGTTAATGGGATTTTATATTTTATAATGGCGGATGCATATAAAAAAGCCGAATGATGCATCATCTTTAAATAAAAGGAATTCTTACACATACAAGGCGTTGTCTGTTTTTCAATGAATGCCTCAAAATTCCAAAGTCGCATAAATGATACGCTTATGTTAATTTAATATAAAATCACGACAGCAAAATTCGATATCTTTGAAATTTTAATGTAATTTTATACGGTTGATGAAGACGCGACCGAAGAGGTTGCGTTTGCAACTAAACAAGCGCGAAAAATGCACTTTGAAGAATAATAATACGGCAGAGGATTATATAAAACCACACCTGGAATTTCTAAATAGATAACATCAATTCTACTTCGGGGTTTTAAGTAAATTTCGAGTTCAGGTCTATTAATTTCTAAACGGAACCGATAGAAACGATCTTAAATCGTTAACAAAGAGTTTAAATTTTTTTTTTAATCCGTATACATTATTAATAGCATAATCAACTAAATAAATTAGAGAACACGAAATTGTAGATTAATCATTCAGAGACTAATTAATTAGTGTTGTGATGAGATGATACTAAAAACTGTTGAAAAATTTGACTTATCCTGATAGAAAGGACATTTTTATTGTTGCTACTCCTAAAGATGGTAAAAGTTCATAATAACAAATATCAAAACTAACCTTTTTCTATTACGAAGTTCACATTAATCCACTTATGTAGCAGCTTAATTACAATCACCAGATCAAGGAATTTATTACTTCTTCGGCAACTCACAAGCACATAAAAAATAAAACAAAAACTCACATCCTTGTGGCAAACTAAATAAGCACTAAACAATAAAAAGCACTAAGCACTAAACAAACTTAAAAAACTAAACCAAAAAAAATTGTCGAAAAGGATTTACTCATTACGTCGGGAATTATAAGAAATGAAGTTCAGCGACCGAACGCCTATGAACATCACGTTGAACTGCTAGTTAAACTTGCTAAAAGGAACAAGGAGTTGTTTTACCACGTGGAATAGCTTTGTGTGCGCATGCCAACGGTTACAAGTGCCGAAGGATAACAGCAGGACTGCCAAGTAAAATTGATGGTACACTTTGATTGGTGGCGTTTCGAATATCGTGCAGGAAAAATATTTGCAGAAAACTTTACGAAAAGTTGACATGTTTGCTTTGTATTAACACAACAAAAAGGGCCGTGCACAAGTATTTAATCAATAAATTATTTCGTCGTTGATATGATGAAGCGAAAGTATCTAAAAATTCATTATTTACGCTACAACTTTTTTTATTATTAATAGCCAAACTCGACAAAGAATAAATTGTGTGGAATAAATAACAGCGATGTTCTTCAAGAAAATGAAAATCTTTTCAACAAAGTTTTGTAACAACTCAGGACTGAAACTTGTTTAAAAATACGTAAAAGTTGTATAATAAAATTCAATTTTTTTATTGATTATGTATCGAAGAATATATGAATAATTCCGACAAATTTCAGTTTACATGTCGACTCCTGATTTATTAATACGACACCCGTCTTGGTCCTGCGATATTTCATAAACCAACAAGAGTTTTTTAAAACTTGTTTTATCGTGATCCACAACCGCATTAACAAAAGACAAAAACAAATATTAGAAAATAGAATCAAAGCAATAACTAACATAAATTAAACTTCCTAACTTCCAACTTATAAAAAAAATGTTCGGTACATTAAAATCTAATTAACTGAAAAGTTTATATAACGAAATTGTTGGAGCTTCGAGTAAAACGTTCGAAGATCGCCAAGCAACTGAATTCCCTATGCTTTTATTTACGTTTCATTAAATCAAATGTGTATAGAAACGTTTATATTAATATGTGAATGCAAATGCTCTAACTGTGCACGACTATACTATAAAACCGTGCTTTAAAAGCGTTTTTCTTACTTTCGCAATCACTTAATAGAAGAGGAAGAAGTAAATCTAAAAAGCAAGTCCGCTAAAAAATAGAGAAACTAAACCAAGGCAGTAGTGAAACTTCAAAGACTTCGGCTCGATTACCGATTACAGTCTTATATAAAAGCGAATCATCACGGTTGGTTAATCGTGACTTGGGGTGAGAATTTTTAATTTTTGTGTAAAACAAAGAATCACGATTAGATTTACCAGAAACATTTATACAGTCAACAGCAATTATTCCATTACTATATAATACCACAGGTTTTTAGAAATTAATCATTTTGGGATTTTAACTGTAAATACTGCTCATTTTGATAGTAGTACTTAAAACTCCATGTCATTTACTAATAATACTTTTTCGACAAACATTTGTTAGGTAAAAGCGGGTTACATACCTTATAAGCTGACATCACGACACCCGACACCTGACACCTGTAGACAAATGGTATAAGATTAAAAATTAATTTTTACAGAGAGATCCAATAAATAAAAAAAACAAACGAAACATCAAACTATTATAAGAAAATTACCTAACAGTACTCTTACCAAATTATAGTATTAAAAACGATTCTTTAATACACGGCCATACATTAAAATACATACTTTAGTATTTTTATTTTTGAGGCTTTCGCGGCCATGATTGTTTAACAAATAATTATTTTCGGGTTTTGAACCGCGTTCCATATTTACACTTTTCACAAAATTTATAAAACTTACAAACTTTGAAAAATTTACAATGTTTGACGTTTCGACAGTCACGTCGCTGTTTTCTTCAGAAAAAACTGAAACTGAAGATATAGGAACCTGACAAGCCTTTATATTACGCCGTTCGGGTCAATGGTTCGTGGCGGTTCCGATTCATTAGTTTTCCGGAAAATGTTTTTCTATATTGGCGCTAGATCGATTTCATTATCCCTATTAAAATTGTCGTACTTCTGGATTTCAATGGCTTCCTTGTATAGTCTAGGCCAGAAGTTTTTTTTCTGCAAATATATCCCATCAAGACTAGAACGGGAAAGCATATACTGCGAAGAGCCAGTCGAACCTTGTTAAGGGAAGGGATACACGAAACTAGACGCCAATTTATTTTCAGTCCATTCACGACTGATCAACACAATATATTCGACAATCTGGGATTTGATCGACAAACTATTTACGGAAAAACCCGAAGAGATTGCCAACAAAGTAAAGAAAATACAAATGGCGAAGTTCCAGAAGTTACAGGAAGTACAACATCCTTCACCGCCGCAATTAGAGACAGACAAGACTATCATTAATATGTCTTCCACCACACTCAGTGAACCAGCAACAGCCATCTTATCAAAAGGATTAAATTTTGCTATCATACCAAAATTTATACCAAAGGAAGAAATAGTGAGTTCATTGGAGAGCACACTCAGAACTCTACCACAACATATTCAAGAAAAGGTGAGGGTCAAAACAGCCGACATTCTGAAGAATTGTACACCACCGAAATCCAACATCAATCGAGAAGAAAGAAATGCTCTAAGGGAACTTAAAGTCAACAAAGAAATCACTGTATTACCACCTAATAAAGGAAATGCTTCTGTAATCATGAACACCAACGACTACATGGAAAAAATCGATACTTTGCTACAAGATTCGGCGTACAAACCATTGAAGAAAAATCCAATAAAACCTCTGGAGAGAAAGATTTCGGCCGCTGTAAAATCCGCAAGCACGATCCTGGAACATCAAAAGAGACAACTAATTCCTACAGACACCAGGATGCCGCACCTTTACAGTCTTCCAAAAATCCAAAAATCAGTAATTTGGTCTCATGGAACAGAAACGCTACACAACTTTCTGGATCACATCAACCAGTTAAATTTCAACATCAAATTCGCCATGGAAAAGGAAACTAACAGAAGCATTCCGTTCTTGGAAGTACTGGTCACTCGAATTATGGACAACAAATTGGGACATCAAGTATATAGAAAACCGACACATATTGACAGATACCTCAACGCCGAATCACATCATCCAGCTCAGAAGTTTGCAGTTCTAAAAACTTTAGTACACAGGGCCAAGGCGATCAGTGAACCGAACACGTTAAAGACCGAACTAGGTCACCTAACAAACGCCATAATAAAAAACGGTTTCAGAAAAGCAGATATATATCGAGCAATTAACAAACACAGTAAGGAAAAACCAAAGAAGGAGGAACCCGTGGCAACTTCCTTCCTTCCTGACATAAAAGGCAGCACGGTTAAAATAGCCAGGATAGAGGAAAAAATACATTGGTCTGCATGGTACCATTCTCAACGATTCTTATGTAAAATGACCTCCTGAATCCAAAAATGAGCTCCGTTTTTACCCATCACCCACCTATTTTGGGGGGACCATTTATTTTTTGCATTTTTTTTAGAATTTTAACTTATTGCCGTTAAACATCCCAAAGCAGGTAATAAAATTTATACCAAAGTATATGGCAAAAGTTTTGCTATAAAATGTATATAGAAACAACAATAAAATACAAATATATAAGAACAGTAAAAAAATATCAATAAACAGTCAGGAAGATTCACTGCACGACGCTGGCGATCTTAATACCACATGCAGGTTTGAACATGAATTTTCGACAGGCTTGAACTTGCATTACTCTTCTCATTATAGTATATTACATTGTTTGCTTAACTGCTTCGATCAGTACATCTATAGCTGTTGCAGAGTTAACTTGTCGAGGTTTTAAACGTGCTGGATTTTGTGTTCATTTTTGTTCATTTGTGTAAAACAGTAAAACTAGTTTTACTCCAGATTTTTTCAAGTGACTAAGTGCGATTTGTGGTTAATGTCGGGCGTTGAATTTACTGTTTAATTATGCCACGCGAGTGGGGAATTAACTATAAAAGCGCAACGAGAACCCCTTTCTCCGCTTGTTAAAACAGCTCATAAATTGTGCTTTGATTGTCAAGTTGGCGACCAGGACAAGACTTGGGCTCCATCAGTTTGCTGTACGACTTGTTACAGTAGTTTGACCAGATGGCTCAAAGGTACCCGTAAATCAATGCCATTTGCTGTGTCCATGGTTTGGCGTGAACCTCGCTGTCATCTTACATATTGTTACTTTTGTATGACTTCCACCGTCGGGTTTTCGAACAAAAGTAAGCAGACAATTCAGTATCCCAATATTCCGTCAGCCTGTTCCTCATAACGATACTTTGCCAATCCCAAAGCCCCCGAACACTTATACTCTAGAGCCGAAAATTGATTTAAAAGACTCTTGAGCCACAACCTGGGGCTTCGAATGATACGTTGAATCATGATGAAGAGTATTCCGCAGATTTAGTTTCTCGGCAACCTCACCTCCTCACTCAATTGGAATTAAATGATCTTGTCAGGGATTTGCAGTTACCCAAGACTAAATCTCAGCTCCTAGGATCGCGACTTCAACAGTGGAATCTCTTAGAAAAGCGAGTAAAAATATCTTCTTACAGGACCAGACAAGCAACCCTGAACTGTCTTTTCTCAGAAGATAAATGTTTAGTGTTCTGCCCTAATGCAAATTTATTGATGACAGAGCTACAGATCTCATGTGACCCAGATAAATGGAGACTGTTTATAGACTCATCAAAAACAAGCTTAAAAGTTGTCCTATTGGAAAATGGGAATGACTTCCCATCAGTTCCAGTTGCATACTCTGTTGATATGAAGGAAACGTACGAAAACATCTTCAGAATCCTTGATAAAATTAGTTATCATGATTACAAGTGGAAACTTTGCGCTGACTTAAAAGTTGTTGCTCTACTCACAGGCCTGCAATCAGGATTCACAAAATATTGCTGCTTCCTTTGTGAATGGGATAGCTAAGCCCGAGATAAACATTACATCGTACGGGACTGGCCTCTGCAAGAAAATCTTATTCCTGGTCAGAAAAATGTCGCCCACAATCCTTTGGTTCCGAAGGAAAATATTTACTTACCACCTTTACACATCAAACTTGGATTTATCAAGCAGTTTGTGAAAGCAGTGGACAAGACAGGTGGCGCATTTCAATTTTTGAAAACTAAATTTCCTGGTCTTAGCGAAGCTAAAATCAAAGAAAGCGTTTTTGTTGGTCCCCAGATTAGACAACTCTTCCAAGATTCGACGTTTATTGCACACCTAAATCGAAAAGAAAAACGAGCTTGGCTTGCATTTCAAAACGTTTGTAAGAACTTTCTGGGTAACCACAAAAGTGAAGATTATGTCGCTCACGTCGAGGAACTGCTTTTAACGTACAAGGCCATAGAATGTAACATGTCTCTTAAAGTTCACTTTCTTCACTCGCATCTGGACTTTTTCCCTGAAAATTTAGGAGCAGTCTCGGATGAACACGGGGAACGGTTCCATCAAGACATCGCTAAGCTGAAGAAGAGATTTTTAGGGAAATGGAATGCAAGCATGTTGGCGGAGTACTGCTGGTTTTTGAAACGAGACAGCTGTACCTCAGGGTATAAAAGGAAAGCAAGCACCAAGTAACGATGAATATCTTTTTATTTATTACTGTTTATAGCTAAAATAGTTCTTTTTCCCATTTAAATTAAATTCATGTCCATATATTTATTATTATAATAATTATTATAATCGTTCGATAAATAAATTATAATTAACTAGCTGTACCTTGCCACGCCTCGCAGTGGCACATTGTGATTGAATGGTTGACATTTAATGTAATTATATTTATATACATTAAAAGTGAGGTTAATCCAAAATAAATAATATAATTACTAAATAATATAATTACGTCCACGTGTTAGATGTAATAAAAAAGATATAACCACTCACTTCTGTTACAAAATTCACTTGAATTATAATAAGTCCTTTTATTTTGCCTGTCAGTTAATAATATTTTTACTGTCCATCTTTGATATAAAATATAACCTCTACTTACGATTTGGTGAAAGGCGCAGTTCGATCACAACACTATCGCACCAAAAATTTTTGATTTTAGTGAATATTTAATTCAGATTGTATAATAATCAGAATCAGATGAAATTTTTTTGTAAATAAACAATGTAATTGGGAACGAAATTGTTTCTCATGTGACTGCGTCATTATTATTTCGGTTGTCAGCGAGTGTTTTTATCGCTTACGGCAGATGGCGCGGTCACTGGTACACAGCTGATCGTTAAAAAAACTGTTTTCTCGCGGTCGCAGATATGTGACTGATGCAAAAAATAGATAAAAACAATCCTTGATGCGGATTTTATATCATGTTAAAATTTCAACTCAATCGGTGCAGAACTTTTTGAGTTTTTGAAGCGTACACAAACCAACATAACATTTTTATATATATAGATTTATCGAAAAGTGGTAAAATTAGAGATTTGGGGCTCCCTCGAAAATGGTGGGTGATGGAAGAAAACTGAAGACATATTTGGATTCAGGACCTCATTTTACATAAGAATCACCCGGAATAGTGTCAGGGCTTGATAAAAATTTTTTTTTGCAGACCAGTGATATCAAAGTGATCTTCACTGCAACAAATAAAATATCCGCCAATTTCTCAAAATCAAAAGAAACAAAAGCACCACTCGAGGAACCAGGGCTCTACCACATCCCTTGTTCGTGTGGACTGGCTTACATAGGACAAACGGGACGCAACATAGCTACCAGATTAAAAGAACATAAGACGGATACAAAGAAACATAACACAAGATCTGCTGTTGCGGGACATTTCTTAGACACCGGTCACACAATAAAATTTGAAGAGGCAACAATGTTGGCTAAATCCCAAAACTTCTGGCCCAGTCTATACAAGGAAGCCATTGAAATCCAAAAGTACGACAATTTTAATAGGGATAATAGAATCGATCTAGCGCCAATATGGAAAAACATGTTCCGAAAAACTAACGAATCGGAACCGTCACGAACCATTAACCCGAACGGCGTAATATAAAGGCTTGTCAGGATCCTATATCTTTAGTTTCAGTTTTTTCTGAAGAAGACAGCGACATGACTGTCGACACGTCAAACATTGTAGATTTTTCAAAGTTTGTAAGTTTTCTAAATTTTGTGAAAAGTGTAAATATGGAACGCGGTTCAAAATCCGAAAATAATTATTTGTTAAAAAATACTTTAGTAATTCAAAGAATAGGAATATTATTTCGCATCACATAATATCAAGGTTCAGTTTGGATTTGTTGTATTAAATCAGAACTAAAACAAATTTTCATAATTTGCCGAAAATTCCTAGTACCGTACTGTAAGCGAGTGCGATCCTGATGGTGTCGATTGTGTTGAAGTGTGAAAAAATAAAAACTCTGAAATACTCTGTACAGCGTAGCTGCTGTTTTACTTTTAAATGACAAATTTTATGTGCGCATTTCTGTTCATTTTATAAACAACAAATAAAAGCGACTAATACTGCAATTCACTTTCTTTAAAATAGTAATAAACTCATCAGGTTATGGGTTCAGTGCGCAAAACGAAATTGTGTTATTGAGATAGTTTGGTGAGATTCGAGGTTAGGTGAATTTGCAGATTGGTTCCGGCTTGCAACATACTCGTATTTAAAAAAAAAGGATAAGGATTTACAAAACAAAAAAGCTAAGTGTATAACGCCTAATTTTAAATTTAATTGTCGTTCGAACCCATACGTTAAATTTCATAGCACGCCTATGAAAAACTCGTAGTTAATTTGATTTTCGTAAACATCGCGCAAAGAACACGTTGTGAAATCTCTTAAGCCTTCTTAATGTAATTAAAAAGGATAAGCATTCGTTAATTTTGTAGAATCTATTGTAATTTCGTTGTGTCGTTCATAGCATTAAGATTTGGTTCTCAAAAATCGATTTGGATCCGCATATCGTTAGTCGAAAATTGCAGTGAAGCCATGACACATCTAGTTGAAGGAAAATGGCGTCATCGAATTGTTGTATCGATCCAATCTCGTAATGGTAAACCTCGTTAAAATTGGAACTAGCATCCCAATTGAGATATTTTCGTAGCATAAATAGAAGTCACTTTTATCGCTACAAGTCGTTCGTTGTTGTATTGAAGAATTACATTTTCTGGAGTCGACAGAATTTGTAAAATTCCATTGGTATCGTATTGTCGATAAGGAACGCTTCAATATTGACCTTGTCAAACCATCGCAACAGAGATATGAATTTCGTTAGTTCGTTAATTATATAAGTTTCGAAGGATGTACAGCCATACTCATTGGAAATGTCCCTAAAATGAACATTACCGCATTTTTAGTCACATTCTAATAGTATTACCAGTATTTATACTTGTAAATATACCTTGAGGTTATGTCCTTTTGTCTTGTAAATCAAAAAGGGATTACCATTACTAAATTTTACATGTATTTCTCAAACCATAATAAAATAGTATTACTTTTATGACCGCATTTATATTTTTATGCGAATAAAAAAACACACATTTCTTTCTGTAATTTTAGATACATACTTATTGATAGTAAAATTTTGAACGTATAAAATTAAGGTAAATTGTTAATAATAATCTAATTACTAATTTTATAAAAACAATTTTACATAGGTACTATTAATATTTCGCTGTATGTGCAAAATTATTTATAAATAAAGTGAAACTTTTATACTTTAATTTCGTTTAAATATAAATGATACTGTCAAACAGAATTTTCCGGTGTAAGAATAAATATTTGTGCTAATATAATGTAATTTATTTAAATTTTAGTTCACATAGTCACATTCTTTTTTTTTGTTTAAGCGGTTAAATACTTCACTTATTAATGAGTATCATAATTACATTTTCGTATTCATTAATATCATTTTTATTTTAATAATAATTATTTAGGTATTATTCACTTTTGCGTTAACAAAATCTTAATAAATAAGCATACGTTTATAATTACAGTTCATGCTGTAGTTTATTTTAATAATATAATTAAATAAAAAACATATATAAAAAACAATAACAATACAAAAGTTGTATAGAAAAAATTAATACTTTGTGTAATAACCATGTTTCTAATCTAGACTGCATAGAGTTTACTAAATTTTCACACAACTGTGATCCCCGAAAACGTTCCCAAACTAATTGTGAATGTTGGATAATATTTTCAGGTGTTCTAAATTGAATATCACTATTCCATTTTCTGATCATTGCACCCCATATATTTTCAATTGTGTTCAAATCTGGTGATCTCACTGGCCATTCAATTATTTCAACTTCGTTTTGATCTTCAATCCAGTCCCTAACAATTCGTGCTGTATGAATAGGAGAATTATCCTAGACTACTTGAATAATTTCCAGCTTATCTTGTAGAAATATTCTTCTCACAGAAGGTATCAAGATATTATCTAAAATATTCAAATATTGCTCCGAAGTCAATCGAGGTGGTGTCACTGGCACTAACTCTCCCGGACCCGCTTGAAATATCCATCCCCGCACTCCAGCTGTCACTCTACCACTTTGCCTATTGGGCAAAACATGTTCTATATTGTAACGAGTGTTTTGTGGTCTCCACACTGTAGTTGGACATTGATCAGTGCTAAAAAATACTTTTTCATCTGTAAACATAACAGTACTCCAAAACATTAGAATCACATGAACAATGATGTTACCACTAGGAACTCCCAATTTATATTAAAATATTGTAAATGAAAAATTTATATTTATACAACAAAATGCCATAACCTGATGATATATTTACAAAAAGTAATTATGAAAGTCATTAATAAGTGAGGTATTTATTAATCCGCTTAATCCTAAGATACATATCCGGTAGAATTGTTTATTAATTTACACAAAAACATAAAAGCAGTTGTGGTTTCGTAAAACGCTTGTTTCAGAGTAATATTTAAGTCTCCTCGTATGATTTTAAGAAACACATATACAATTTAATAATGGTAATCACCTTTTTGTGTTTATACGACAAACAAAAAGCCATAACCTCAAGGTATATTTATAGATGTCAATACGATCAATACTATTAAATGTCTTTAAATTGAGCATTACCGCACTTTCATTGACAACACATCATTAATAAGTGAGGTATTTGTTAATCCGCTTAACTCTAGGATGCATATCCGGTACAATACCTACTTTTACATAAACCGGACAAACATTCAAATTAAGAAATAGAAAATATAAACAGTTATTTTATAACAAAAAACAAGTATCGTTGTTACTTATTAATTATTATATAAGAAAAATTGTTTATAAATTATAGTAACAAACGCTGCATATTCTTATAACTATCAGAACACACATTTCAATAAATTACATTAATAGTTAAAATTTGGACGTAACAAATACTTTTTAAATAACTTTGCAAATATAATTTTGGCATTTTTATTCAAAACATTTATTACCTAAAAATTTTACGATATAGTATGTCTTATGTTTATTAAAAATATGTTAATACATTGTTATTCAAAATTAGAAAAAAGTGTTTGTTTTTTAATTCGCACAAAAAATATAAAGAAAATTTTGGTTTTATAAAACGTTTATTTGAGAGTAATATTTAAAAGCCTTTTCGTATGATTTGAGAAATACATACAAAATTAAGTAATTATAATCACCTTTTTGTATTTATACGACAAAGAAAAAACCATAACCTTAGGATATATTTACAGGTGTAAATACGATTAATACTATTAGAATGTGACTGAACGTGCGGTATTGCTCATTTTAGGAACATTTCCAATGACTATGGCTGTACATTCATTGCATTTCTTCGGTATTAAATTGGAAAATAAATAGAAGCCTTTGTCGTAGACAAAGCACTCGCAAATTCGTAACCTCATCGTAACATTAGGTCTTCGTTGTGAAACAAAGCATCGTAGTTCTTAAAAACTTGCATTTCGTTATCAGATCGTATAGATGAAAATTTATTTTGATAAATTGACATCATTTGACAACATTTTGTAAATAATTTAGTTTAATAAGTTTGTCAAAGATAGTTCTAATCTTAGTTGAATTTATAAAATTTAAACGATGATTATTTGATTTATTTTCATGTATAAAACTTGTAACTTTAATTTTTTTTTGCATACCTATCTTCTAAATTTGTTCGATTTATTTCTTTTGTTGGCTTATTAAAATTGTGATTTTAGTAAATAGATGTGTTTATTTGATTATGTGTTTATATTTTATAGCAACAAAATTTAAATGCACAAGTTTTAGTAAAAATTGTCATTAATCTGTTACCCGAACATGCGAATTCCCCTATACATAGAAAGAAGTTCAATGATCGAAGTTGTTTAAATCATTTGTTTTGTATTGGTTAATATAGTAAACGATATTATTGTAACTATCGGTTATAAGTGTTGTGCTAAAACCTCATTTTAAATTAGAGCGACTATGAATGGTAAAGGGATCGGAAAATTGAGGGACTTGGCAATGGCATATTGAGATGGTTCTTTAATCAAAGTGCGTACTTGATATCGTTGAGGGCAAACGGGTTCTGCCTCTAGCACAAAATCTCGATAAACCTATAGATGACGAAAGGAAAGCTGAACAAAAATAGCGCGACGACAACTTCACGGCAGCGACAACAATTTCCGGTACATTAACAGGGAATGTGGCTCAGCTGGTGTTAACAACGCGTTCTTCAGTTATGAAGTGGTCAACGTTAACAAGCACTTTTGAACATGGTGACACGCAGCGGGTTCATACGATACTAACTAGATTTATGACGGCATTAAAGAAAAGTGAGCAAGTGAGCAATCAATTTTGATTGTCAGGCAAGGGAAGACGCTAGTCAAGCATTTAAACGTCAGATTTCTGAATCGATACTCTACTACCGTATCCTATGTTCAATCAGCGATGATTACTCGGTGCTTAAAGATATCTGGAAGACCAGGCCGCAGAAAGAGTAAACACTTGCATCGTTTTCCGAGCTGTTCAATGGAACAAGAATTAAAGCTGTTGTATCCTCACAGACATGCTTATCAGAATCGTCTGGTATCGTAGGCACGGCTTCTATAGATGGTTCGTTGTATGCAGCAGGCACAATTGATGAAAACAACGTGTTGATGGGTAGTGACTGTTCAGTAGTGCACAGCTACGTTAGACGACGTTGTATACGTTCCAAGTATGGCCAATCACCTGTTCAGTTCCCGAATGGTATCGAACCACGACGTGATAAGTATTATTAGCCGTGAACGTGTTTTGCTTAAACGTAACGGCATGCTCGTAGCAACGGCAACGTGGAACAACAACGCGCACATCATGGACATGTGTGTTGTACCAACTTATCCCACAAACGTGTGTTTGCAAAATCAAACGCAACGATACAACTACAACTCTGACACGAACGTGCTACGTGCATACATTTCAAAATGTAATACCCTGCATATTCGTTACACTAAAGTCAGATTTTTATTTTCGACGCCCTTGAACGAGTTTCGTTATTACTTCACTTACTGTCAAGACGTTAAACCGTCTATTACTTAAAAATCGCGCTTGCGATGTCTAAATTAATTTTCTAACCACATCGGTGGGTGTTGAAATTAAAATATAAAATGACAACGCGTTTCTATTAGTTTATTCATCACAGGGTAAGCTTTAACTATTAGTTTCTAGAATTTTTTGTAAGTAGTATGTTAATTAGTTAGCACGACCCGACACGTGTTAGTCCACATGTTTCGGTGTATTCTCCACCAATGAAGAGTTAATATCGACCCAATACCTTATGGAAATATTATAATTTGGAAGGTCTACTTTATATCCAAAATGAAAGTTTCGAGAAAAAAATTTTCTCCGATGTATTGTTACTTACAAAGTGTTATTAAATTACATTTGCGTTGTCATAAAGGTCTCTCACAAAAATTTTGTTTGTTATTCTAACTTACGTAATTATAATAATTGTTTCAATACCTTGTAGACATCTTCATTAATTAATTTTGTGTCGCACCATAGATATTTGTCATTATCAATTTAATTTTCTTTGCTATAAACACCCTATGTGTAGTTTAAGCGTATGTATTGTATGTTGCCGTTACTTCCCGCGTTTATATGTATGTATAACTTTTGTTGAATAATTTACGATAAATGTTTGTGCTCGTTGAATAATCTGCTATAAATCCTTGTGCTCGCTAATAATCGACAATATTAAATTAAAGTTGTACATCTATCTTTCTTCTTTGGACCGTTGAGGATTACGAACCTGATATGGTTGCAATTTGGCGCCCATTAAATTCTATTTACTTGAACCTCCCTTATCTCCGACTACTGCGAGTTAGCCGAGCAAGGTTCGTAACACGTCTGAGCATTGAAGTCGGTTACGCAGCGACAATTTTGTAACACAAAGCGCATCGCAAACTTTGTCGTTCCCAAAAGCACCGTGCAGCTAGTGTCGGTGAGTGCATCAATGCGGATGTTAATAGACCTATGTCAGTAAAATGTTTTGGTGATAAGCAGTGCTACTATGTGTTTCAAAAACGATTTTAGTAAATCTTCACGTGTGTTTCTTATCGCGAAGAAAAGCAAAGTGGCAGAGTGCTTGAAAATGCTTTTTAGTGAGACGAAAACGAAGAGTCACAGTACAAAACTGTTTCGTAGCGATGGAAGTGTTGAATTTGATTGTGTCGAAGTGCAAAAGGTGCTAAGTGAAAATTAAATTTGATTGGAATTATTAGTGCCACATACACCAGGACAGAACAGCGTTATTGAACGTGACAGACTTCCAAAATCGTTTGGGTTGTGTGAAACTAGCGCGTATGTTCTAAATTCAACAGGCAAATCGATGGTTTCAGGTAAAACTCCTCGTGAATTGTGGCGCGGCAAGAAATTCGAAAATCTTGACCATTTGCTTGTTTTCGGTACGGGGTGCTATTTGGACGTTCCAAAACAGTTTCGTAAAAAATTCGATGACGAAAAGTGAGTTCGGTCATTGTGTCGGTTACGTAAATGACAAGGATGGGTACGAAGTGTACATACCATCACGTAAAAAAATTGTTCGTTCACACGATGTGTTCTTCAAAAGTGAGAAAATATATGTACAAAGCTTGGTGATTCGGTGTCGTCTGAATATCGGCTAATGTCGCATAACAAATCGAAATCAACAACTGAATACACCAAGAGTGTTGGTGATTTGGATTTAGAGAAAGAACAGTAAAGTCAGTCTTCTAGTGCTAAGAAAGACGGTGTTGACGATGCTTCGGAGAAAAATCCGGATAGAAACGATCTCAAAGTGTATAAACGAATCGATATTGCAAATTTGCTTGATGCGCGTGACGTTCTTTGTAAGTCGGCAATGTACAAGAAAGATGAGTTGTCCGGGTCGTACGACGAAGCGATGATAGTGCCAAGTGAAGAGCAGCATGTAATGACGAAATTGCATCGTTGCACAAAAACAATACCTGCGTGTTAGTGGAAAAGTCAAATGGAGTTAAAATAATAGATTGTCGTTAGGTTTTTCGTCCTAAGCTTGAGATGAGTGGATACGTTTTATGTTACAAACCTCGTCTGGTCGTGAAGGGTTATAGACAGAAGCAAGGCATTGACTCCGATGAAACATTTAGCCAGTCGCGTTATGACACTGTTCGTGTAGTTTTGGCTGGCACTTCGCAATTGGCATATGCAGCAGTTTATCGTAAAGGCAGTATTTCTCTACGGTAAGTTGTAAGAAGAGATTTTTATGTCACAACCTGAAGGATATGACGATGGAAGCGGCAAGGTTATGGTTATGAGGGAATTCGATTTCAAGGTAACGAGCGGGAATCCGTGCCTCTTTACACAATGTAAAAATAGAGTGACTGATAGCGGTTCTTTACGTAGATGATGGTTTGGTCGTAGGGGACGATGCTTATGAAATCTAAACGTTCCTATCAGAACTGAAGCAGCACTTCAAGATATCAGTTAGGTCTTTGCACAGTTTCCTGGGAATGCAGATCGACAAACACAGCAATGGAATGTTACTATCTCAGCCTGCGTACACAAAGCGTATTGAAACGAAACGGAGTAAAACGTATATTTCGTTACATGCGTAAAACCGAGAATTTCGGGCTGTACTATAAAAAGAACGGTAGCTTACGACGTTCACGAATACTGATTACAGAAGTTGGAGCAAAACACGTTCATCAACTATAGGCGTTCGGGCTGTTTACAGTGGCGCTTCGGTATCGTGGATAAGTCAGCGACAGAGACGAAGTTCGTAGCTGCAAGTGAAGGTACGAAAGAATTGATGTGGCTGAAACGACTTCAGTCGTCATAAATGAAAAAAAGGTCATAACACCCATGATTCTTTGTGACAGTGCAAGTGCGGTGAAGTCGAGCAAGAATTCTGAGTTTCACAAACTATCAAAACATGTAAAATTGCGTTTCTTCTACGTTCGAGAATGTGTGCGAGACAATTAAATCATTATGCAACATATTGATGGTAAACGTCAACTGGCTGATATGTTTACTAAACCACTCCATCGGGATCGATGTACGACATTGCGAGATGGTCTGGGACTAAAAAGTGATTAAATTCAGTTAGTTCTTGTGTGTCAAGTTTTGGAGGAAGTGTTGAAGTGAGCAAAGATAAAAACTAAAACACTCTGTACAGCGTAGCTAACTATTGTAGCTTCTTCCAATAGTAAGAAGTCAATTGTTTTTCTTTTAAGCGACAAATTTTATGTGTGTTTCTGTTTATTTTATAATCAACAAATAAATTCAACTAATACTGCAATTTCAAACTCATCAGATTGTTGCTACAGTCTGGACGACTCGTTTGCGTGATCATTTTCCGTTTTTGGTGCTCGCTGCGAGACGGTTATTTCTAAGGATTTTGATCGTTGACTTCGGTTGGGATCTTTATTGAATGAATATTCTCTTTACTGAAGTCTTTACATTACTATTATCGCTACAAAATCGTCCACAAGTAGGGCGGAAGCCGCCATTGGTTTACCTTGCTAATTTAAAATAATTTCAGCAAGTTGGTGTAGATTCGAAACCTTCTTTTCATATTCGCCTTTACGGAAAATTGAATCAATCTACCATTGTAATGGTATTTTAAGTGATTTGGTCATATTAAATTCCAGTGCAATCAGAATTGGGACAAGTTCAAAGTAAAAATTTTGACTTCAATCGGCTGTCGATAACTTAGTCTTTCATGTTGTTTGTGTATTTTACATCTTCAGCTTTGTTAACTCTGCATGTCAATAATTGCTTTAACCTTCTGTTGTTTGAGTTATAAAGTGCAACGTTGTGCTCGACCGCAAGTGGCGATAAGAAGATAAGAGCACAACCTCGAGACGCTCATCGTAAGATATTCACATTTATTACCTGCGTAAGTTGCAATGGAAATCATTCTACAGTTACAAAGGATGTCCAATTTACAAATACCTTTATAAAAGAACATCCCTTCCACCGATACCAAACTTAATTCTCCCCCAATAGTATACCAGCGAGGTAAATCCTATGCTTAAGTTACAACCAACACTTTCCAACAGAAAGCCAACAATACCATTCAAACTCCTACCGAGAGATCGCCAAGCGACTCTATTAAATTGAAACAAATGCTTAAACAATTAGTGAAACAAATGAGAACAATGAGCAACACATTAAGCTAGCTGTCTGAAACGGCAATGGGCTCTCTACTGTTTAGACATACTTCTAATTATAGAATTATGTTAAACATAAAACTTTTTTTTGTGTTTAATATATTAATAAACGGTGCGCTTTGGTTCTTTAAATTATGAAGATTTGCATTTTAGTGTTGTAATTTACAAATGTAAATATATTTGCTGTTGGAATGTAAAAGTTAGACCGACAAGTTTATTAATTTGTACGACGTGTTGCCTAACCGAAGGGGGCTTTGGTTTCAACAATTGTTTGTAATATCGATCTATTTACTCGTTGTTACAACCTGAGTTGTAACATCTATTCTCTTTCAGCTGTGGATAGATTTAAACGGTATCTGTCATCCTAATATTTCACCGTTTTGACGCCTTTTTTTTTAACTTACAACTCAATCACCGAATCAAAGTGAGTTAGTCGCTGCCGTTTAAGTTACGAAATAATCCTCGTAACAAAGTTATAAATAACATTCAGGTAATTGTGTTATTTTAGCAGAAACAACTGCAGATTTTCATTAGCAACATAAATGGAAACGGCCAACAATCAAACAAATGTAAAGGTCCGAAAAATAAAAAAAAACCAAAACAAAAAGTTTTCAAGATATGATGCTCGAAAACATAACAGCAATGAAAATGTTAATTTGCTAATCTCATGTAAGCTCGTATGTTGATCGTTAATTATCTCACAAAAACTAATGACACCATTTTAATTCATCGTATAATTAAGACAAGTTCAAGATTTGTACTACCATTTTTTTAACTTTGAATCGACTTTATCACGTGATAAGCATATGCTTCCAATTCTTTCTGGTTATAAAACTCTACCTACGAGAGATAACTAAACTATTAAAAAATATTTAAAAAAATGCTCGTACGCCAATTACGAGATTAAAACCAATTGACATTTATGTAGTAGATAAGCATTAAAAAAACTTAATGAAAAAGTCCGAAACCTGACAAAGAAAAAATTGAATTAATAAGAAATCACGAATAATATGAAAAAATAGATTACTGAAATGTATTTAAGAAAAAGAAAACGTCTTATCGAATTTAATACAGATTACCTATAGAAAAAAATATTCTTGAAATGGTCACACACGTTATAATGCGTTCAGCATAATTAGTGCAACAAACAGGTTTCAAGCTTAACACGTTTGAAACGTAACTCAATTGATAAATTTGTTAGGCATCAGGAATTTTAGTAATATTTAATTAACGTAATAGCGACTTTACGATAATAGTTTAAAGGTAAATTAAACAGAAATATAAGGACTGTGTGTACAAATCAGAAAACCAAACTTTAAATAAATTTCTTATTAATTTGAGTCATTAACGTAAAACATAATAATTAGTTATATGCAGGGTGGTAATACTAAGTTAGAACGGAAAATGGCAGTTAGAACTCATTTCGTCTTTTTTTTAGTTCAAATTTGTGATTTAGAGCCCCAGTTTAAGTAAAAGCCTGCAAATGGTAAAAAGTAATATATTTAATTTGGAGGAAACTAAACGCATTTAATTTTTTTCATTAATCGTATGGGCCAAAAGAAATTTACTTGTGATAACACCGTATGTACGACTTTGGTTTATTTCAGCAAATTTTAGGAATTTCAGATCTACGTCGTTTGCACGCACGCACGCACGATTGTACGTACTTATCAGGTTCTTGTCACTGTTAAACATAAGACTTTGTTTGTGTGAATTGAAAGACAAGACAAGTGGCTACTAACCAGGGACTTTCCAAATGTAAAAGTTAAAGATGAGGTCTTCAAATTTACAGTTTCAAAAATACACATATTAGCTATTTGTTTCGTCGACAATGGACTGTATTTTATCTTTGAGAATGGAAGGGACTTCCAGCAGCAATCCAATAGCAAATTAGAACAACGAAGAAGAATGAAAAAAAAGTACCTAATAGAGTCCAAGAAGTGAACCTAACCGCGAAAAGAAATGAGTGGGACAACCACTATCTGTTTTAATGGTGGCTATTAGAGAGAGACAAACCTGGATGTAATTTGGTCGCTCTACCAACCAGTCATGACATTAACGGTCGGTTGGGATGCTAAACTAGAACTATATCACCCACTTGAAGTCCTTGGTTATGCTGTGACAATTTTTACCGTCGAGTTAACATATGCAAATATTTAGCAGATCAGTGACACCAAAATGATTGTATAATCCTATTTTGATGTAAAGCGATTAGCATCTAGAAAAGAAGGAGAACAAAGCAAAGGTTGACCAATATAAAAATGACCTGGATTCTAATAGTTTACAACTTCAGCGAGATCAGATGAAAGGATGCGTAACGGACGGTTATTTAATCCCACTTCGATTTGAGAAAGTATGGTACATAATCCTTCATAAGTAAGAGTCGCGTTCCCAATTTTTCGATGCAATAGACGCTTAGCGAACTTAATAGCTGCTTTCCAAAAGCCTCCGAAATGAGAATCGTGCGGAGGATTAAAAACCCATTTAATCCAACGAAGTGACAGACGTTCTCAAAATGATTTTTTTTACATAGCAGATCACTAAGCTTTCTAGCTGCTCCAACAAAATTGAGATCACAGTCGGATCTATTATGAAATAGTATTCTCCGACGCAGGATGAACCGAATGAACCTGTCCAAACAAACAAAAAAGCTTCTGTACATAAAACAAAGCATAACCTAAGCCGGTTACGAAGGACGCCATTGTTGCTTTAAATGTGTTAACTCTAAAACGATGACACGTCATATATTGACGTTTTCTCAAAAAACTGCGCATCGAAATAATCCAGAAGTTAGTTTGTAATAACGTTTGAACCGTCTGAGAACCAGAATGAAAAGAGACGAGATGATAGTAAAAACACAAAAAAGCGGAGAGATGAGCTTGCTGAGGTAATAACAGCGGATGACAAAAAAGCGTAAAAACCCAGCGTTTTGCCTACCCAAAAAGACCGTCCTCATCAATAAAAAAAAGACTGTTCTAAAAAGAGAGAAGGCGTTTATCTTACCAATGTAACAAAATCGCTTCTCTATATTAATCAGCTTGAGTTATTCGAACGCAAGCATGTGTAGCCTTTTGTAGTTCGGCAGGAGAAAAAAGTAAAAGGAGAAAAAATTGAGTTGTGAGGTTGAGCGCTTTGAAAAAACATCCATACGAATTTTCAGAGAAGAAAATCATTCGATGACTGAAAGCAAAGAGTTAGAAAGCACAACGCGAGTAAGAAGAGTAGCGCTAGCTTTGATATCAGGTAACGAAGAGTCAAACACTGTCAGAATAGAAAGAGAAGGCCACTGCGAAAACGGTTTACTTAAAAAAGTCGGACCAAAAATCCAAAGAAAAGCACTGCTCATAACTTCAGGGGTTCCACCACGACAGGTTAAATCAGCAAGATTTTTGGCAGTACCAACGTGATGCTGCTGATGTGGTTCAGTAGGATCAAAAATGGTTAGCGAGAAAAGTATGAAGACGATGCGGAAAAAGCGAGAGCCACGCAAAAACTACTTAAGAGTCTGTATAAAGGAACCTTTAGTAATACTCCTAGAAACAAAAAGAGGTTTAGCCAAATAGAAAAGGCGCACTAGCAAAAGCACTACACAAAGTTCGAGTCTTTGAATTGACATAACCTTTAATGGTGTCTGTCAAAATTCAACAGAACTAGAGCAAGCGTAAATAGCGACAACGTATCCCTTTTGAGAAACATTGCAAAATTCAAGAACGTGTAAGATTCGATAAAAAAAAGAGATGCATCTTGGTATGTGTACTTGAGAGATTAAGGGAAGCTGTTTACCAATTTAGTCCATTCGAGAGACAAGAACGGGGCTAAGAACGTCATCCCGGTCATATATTTTTCATTATTTACAAATAAGGAATTTGAGAATTTTTTGGATCATGATTTAAATTCGACAAAGTTAGAAAAATCATCAGAAACTTAAGATAACTTAGAAAATATTTTAGAAGATGGTGAGATTGCAGTGGACTCCGACGATGAAGATGAAAGAATTCCAAACAACGTCCAAGATATGTTCATTGCTAAAGATGACACAATTTGGCTGAAAAAGCCCTTCAACCGAAAACGGCAGCGATCGAAAAACATAATTACTGTTCGTCCTGGTGTTGCTACCCAAGTACCTAACTCCAGCAGTATGGCAAAAGTGATCAGGTTATTTATTTCTGCTGATATGGTGAATGAAATAGTAAACCAGGGGCTTATGAAACTGATAATTGTAATGACGGGGTAGATGGTATGATTTGGAAGGATGTCGACAATACTGAAATTATGTCTTTATTGATTTGTTGGTATGTGCTGGAGCACTAAAAGCTAATCGTGAGCCCATTCGGATGCTGTGGCAAGATAACCCTTGTTTCCATCCTCCAATTTTCTGAGCAACAATGCCCCGAGGCAGAATTTACGAGATTTTACGATAAAGACACCAAGCTAGCGAGAAAAACAACGGACAAATTAGCACCTATACGAGGTGTAGCTGAGATCTTCATTAAAAACTGTCAAATGTATTACAACCCAGGATCAGACTTGACAATAGACAAACAACTGGTGCCGTTTCGTGGCAGATATATTTTCATAGTCTACATGAAGAGTAATCCTGCCAAGTGCGGTATAAAAATTCTCGCTGACGCAGAAACTTCTCAAAATCTATTTAAGAAAGGAGGAAAATGCACCAATACGAAACCAAGGCAAGAGAGTAATAGTAGTTTAGTTTCGTATTTGGGTGCGGTTGATACACTGGATAAGATGGTGGCAGAATACGGTTGCAATAGACAATCAGAAAAATGGTCAACCGTCCTCTTTATGAAATTTATCGACGATGCTGCAGTGAACGCTTTTGTTTTATGGAGAAATTTGCGCCCAGATTGGAAATCAGGGTGCCGCCACAAAAAGCGATTGTTCCTTTTGAAATTGGGAAAAGAACTAGTAGAACCCCATATAAGAAGAAGGATTAGTAATCCTGTCACACGCCCTAGGCCAACTAGAATGACAGTTCAAGAAATAAACAAAAATATTGGACGCTATCAGTCAGCAGCTCAGCGCAAATCAAGAGGAACCAGTAAAACCGGCGCACGAAAACAAAGTCGATGTCATGTGTGTTGTAGTGCAAAGGACAATGAGGTCCAATTAAAATGTACCTTGCGTAAAATTGTATACACAATGTTCCTAATTACATTTTAGCAATAGACGTTTTTCTAATTTTTCTTTTATCAAGTTGTCTAAATAACCCAAACTGTACCAAAAATGACCAACAAATAAAATTCCTTCATAGTTTCCTTCCTACTAAAATTAAGGGTGTTAAAATTAAGAATAAACTTGAGATGAACATTCACCCCACGCATTATCAGGAGTTTTGAACATCACCCGGGACCCGAAAGGTTAAGAAACATTTAATAAAAATCCGCAGTGACAAAAAAGATGAGGATTTAACGTTTTTTCAAACAATAAAAAAAAATTTGAAAACACCGACATTGCAAGAACTCATAGGGGCCATATCTAACAAAAACGACGATGGACTGCGCGTTTTTTATATTTTTTTAATGATTGCAAAATCTGGAAAACCACACACTATTGGTGAAGAGCTTATTCTACCAGCTGTAAGTGTTGTACAAACCACTGTGTAGAAAACTATTTCTGTAACTACTTAAAAACATCTGACCTCTCTATACAACTTGACAAGTCAACATGACCAGGAAAGGAAGCTCCATTTTTAGCTGATGTGAGATTTGTAAAAGAAGAAAAATGTTCCCAAGAATTGTTATTTGCTGAATGTTTGGTCACTGATACGAAAGATGAAACGTTTAAACTGAATTAAAAAGATTTTTCGATGTAATTTAACTAATATCATCTCCGTTGCTACTGAGGGTGCTCCGGCAATGTAGCTTCTGGCGTTTTTAAAACAAGCTATACCAAATGTATTATCGGTTCACTGACATCATTTGGTTCCAAATAACCTTAGTGAAGATTTGCACGAATCACTATATTTTGTCATTAGAGCAGTTAATAAAATCAAAAGGAATGCTTTAAATGAGGGATTATTTGCTCAACTTTGTTTGGAAAATGATGACAATAAGCGTTTACTACTTAACACAGAAGTACGCCGGTTATCTAAAAGTGCATGTTTAGGTTGCTTCTATTGGCTCTTTGATTCAATGTTAGAATTCCTCGAGAGACAATGATTTGTGGCACAATTTAATTATCTTAGAAAATGACATGGTTTATATGACGGATTTATTTGCCAGATAACTACAAGGTGACACATGAACTTTAATCAAAGCTAAAAGTGTGATATCTGCGTTTGTTGCCAAAATTTTACTGTACAAACAAAATTTGGGAATAAGAGAATGTTCTCAGTTTCCAAATCTATCAAAATTGCAAAATAGAAATATAGTTTTGTTTGCTTATTGTTAACATTTAACGGGGCTTCATTCGGACTTTAACCAAAGATTTGAAGACTTGGATATTTCCGACTAGGCGTTAAACCTATTTGCAAATAATCAAACTCAGAGCACAAATACAGGTGAATACATACTAATATAGGAGCAACTTTTTGAATTATCCACAAATGAGGAGCTGAAACCAATGTTTAAACAAGGACACGATAACTTCTGATTACAGAAACTGGTCCCAATTTTATATCCAGCATTATGGGTTATTGTACAGAAGCTGTTGATTGCTTTTTTGTCTACCTGCTTGATAGAACGTGGATTTCAGTGTCGTTATGCGCCTTATCACAAAAAAAAGAAACCGGCTAAAAATTAGTACTCGTGGGGATTTGCGGTTGCTACTCACAAACATTGAGCCGGCCATGGATAGACTCAACATCCCTCAGATTTCTTAAAGTCATTAAAAAATTTTTTTTGTAATTTAAAACAAAAGTTATAATTTCAATAAATACTTCTTCAACAAAATTTACTATTTACCATTCAAAACATCAAAGTTGAATTTGTAATTTGTAATTATGCATTTACGTAGTTATGTAGTCACTTAGGGGTCCGTGGGCAACTTTCCAAAGCAACAAAAGATTCATTTAATTTAGCAACAATATTTTTTTTTTCATCATTTTCGACATAATTCGAGAAATTCTGTCGTTAACATGAGATAATCGGTACTGCAGACGTTTAATCTCAAGACTTCTAGAAGAAAAATCAGAAAGACCATAAATTTTCGAAGTTAAATTTTTCAAAGAATTAGATACTTCGCAGACATCTTGCTCAGAAGCATAGGTAGACACTAGAACCTTGGATTCGTCACTAGATTCGCGATGCAGACTAGAACGCAACTGTCTATGACGTTGATCCTGAGTAGACAAAGGGGTTTGTCTTGTGATAGAAATTTCATAACTAATTTCTTCAGAAAGTAAGGCATAGGTAAGAGACATTTTAGATAAAGATACGATACGAGATAACGAAAATCAATTCAGATATAGAAACGATATTTCTAATCCAGGAGTGTTCGTGGGCAACTTTTGACTATGAAAAGGAGTTCGTAAGGACCATGGACTAGTTAAACAAAGCAAAGCGACAATGAACAATAGTAATACATCAAAGAATTCTATGCAAATTCTCCAAAAGTCGCAGTACTTGCTGAGATAACCAGGTGCTCCCTGTCATATTGGACACAGTGATGGTCATGCATTCTACATCATGTAGAAAATGTCAAGTATGTAGAATATGTAGAAAATACAAATAAAATGCGGGAAATAAACTATTTAAAGAAGATAAGTTCTGAAAGAGCAACAGGCTCCAAGAAAAAAAAATAGTTATTAAGTATTTACTGTGCTACCAAACATAAAAACACCATATAAGTATACCTACGCAAAATTTTGTTTAAAATCATTAAGTATTTGTTGATAGATTTTGTCGACATTTTACGTTGTTACTCGTTATATTCTTTTTACGTTTTAAAACAATCTATTTAAACATTTGGTAAGTATTTTTTAGGTTAGAATTGTCTCTATTTGATTTATAGCACAGAAGTTACTGATGTTGCCGAAGACTCACGCTCCAAAAAAAACGTCGAACTGGTCAACAAAATTGAGTTAGATTCTTACCTACGTAATTTAAGAACGGGAAATTAAATATATGTATCGAAATAGATATTCAAAATACCTGTATTATTAACACAGACTTTTTAAATAAAGGTATTGTAGATATAAGGTAAAATAAAAGCTAAATGGCTTTAATCCCACAAGCGCACTACTCAAAGGCTAAGTACCGAATGAATTTCAAGGCTGACATCGCCCTAAAAAGTAGCGACTCCACAAAATAAAAATAAAGGAAGGTTTACACGCAACATTTAGTTAAATTAATACAGATAATTTAAAATCAAATAATAACAGCAACGAAAACGTTACACACCTCGTTCGACAAAAAAAAACCAAATGCCATGGTGAATCTACGATAACACTAACGTAAATATCAACAAAGGCAACGACAACGATAAGGCAAAGGCAGCGACAAAAGGCTAAAGCATCGACAAAGGCAAAGCAAGATGCAACTGGAACTGGAACTTATTACTAACCTAAAACTATAAAAATCAAGGTAGGGGAAAAGAATAAAGAAATCTTGAAACTTGGCTTCGACAGCTAAATAATTCTGAAGGAAATGCAAGAGGGCGTGTCTTTGCGTCACGAGATCGGCAAATAACGTTATCCCACAAACAACTATCCCAACAAAACTACCGACACCTAGGCACAATAAGATCAAGACGAAGAACAAAATGGAAATGTTGAACTCACTACTTATCATCTATAGGATCTTTGCCATTATAAGCTTTCAAATCTTTAATATGCCATTTCCCTAAATTGTTTCCAAATATATCGGATAATTCATAAACAAGACGGGAATGAACTTTAACAACTTTACATAGAATAAATTTTAGTGCAAGCTTAGCAGCAAAACTTTTAGTAGCGTCTGAAAGAGCATAATTTCGTTTCCAGACAAAATCATCAACTTTGAAAACGATAGGACGTTTCCTCAAATCATATCGTTGTTTACTTTGCTCAAAAGCCCTTTTCAAACGAGATCGCACATCTTTATACAGTGCAGGTAAACATAAGATATCTTCATCCCATTGTTTACGCTCGATATAAGATATAAAAATCATTAGCATGATTTTCAGATACGGGACTATAGAAGGATCCATCAACAGGTACGGTACGAGCAAACATTAGAAATGAAGGAGAATATTTAGATACTTCATGTCTAGATAAGTTAATGGCTTGAGCAATCTTGAAAACATTTTCGTCCTAACAACGATGGTTTTCTTTAATAAAGAAAGATACAGTGGTTAGAACAGTTCTGTTTGTTTGTTTGGTAGAGTTTACTTGAGATACGTGACGAGTACTATACCAAACATTAACTTTATGATTGGAGATAAAGTTGGTAAATTGTTTAGCCTTAAAAACCTGTGCATTATCACACAAGATAATTTGAGGTACGTCGAAGATAGTGAAGACAATTTCTTTAAGATATTTAACAACAGAAACGGTAGTGGCGTTAGATAAGGGTTTCACCATAACAAATTTCGTAAACCAGTCGGTAATCACTAGCAATTGATTATTTCCTTTCTTAGAGCGAGGGAAAGGCCCCATGAAGTCAATAGAAATCATCTGAAACGGAAAGTTATTGTTTTTTTATTTGCCCATCAATCCAGCACGAGCAACATTAGGAGCGTTTTGAGAACCACAAACTAAACAATTAGAGACATATTTCTTAACAGAAGATAATAATTTTGGCCAATAATAAAATTCGGTAATACGAGAGACAGTTGTAAAAACTCCAAAATGACCAGAATTCAGATTTTATTTCTATTTTCAGTAGGTACGACAATTTTTCAATCAGATAGGTAAGAAACTGCATTATGTTTGCGACGCAAATGTTTATATAAAATAACATCTTTTGCTGTAAAATCAAGATAATCAGTGGGATTAGAACAACCTTAGATAACATACTTTATACCAGTCATCAGGAATTAATTCAAAATTTTAAAGATTAACGGAACGAGAGAGATAGTCAGCAGGAACATTTACGAAACCTTTACGGTGTTTCATAGAAAAGTTAAATTGAGACAAACGAAGACACCAACGAGCTAAGCGATTTGCAGGTTTTTTGAGTTTAGTTAACCAGAGCAAGAAAGAATGATCGGTAAAGACAGTAAACTTTGTACCTTCAACATAACCTTGAAAATGTTCGCAACCAAACAAAACACCAAGACACTCTTTTTCGGTAACGGTATATTTTCTCTCAGCTTTAGTTAAGGACTTGCATAAGCTACAGGATGTTCAAAACCATCTGTTTCTTGAAAAAGCACAGCACCTAGACCAACGTCAGAGGCATCAGTTTGAATGAAGAAAGGCTTAGAAAAATCGGGACTAGATAAAAGAGGAGCAGAAGTCAATAATTTCTTTAAGGCAGTAAAAGCTTGGTCGGCGTTAGAAGTCCAAACAATAGATTGTCCTTTAAGGTTACCACGCAAGAGAGCATTAATAGGGGCACTGATAGTAAAGAATTATTTAATAAAACGACGATAATATTGTAACAAACCCATTACTCTACAAACTTCAGTAGTATTTTTAGGGACGAGAGCTTCTAAAATTCACTGAACCTTTTTAGGATCGGTACGCAGACCATCTTTATCGACTACAAAGCCAAGAAAGACAAGGGAAACACGCACAAATTTACATTTTTCAAAATTTAAAGATAAATTAGCTTCTTTACGCTTTAAGAAAACCAAATTAAGAACCTCTAAAGGTTTGTCAAAGGTAGGAGTAGCGATAATTATATCATCAAGATAGACGGAAACATAGAGGTCAAGTTCTGGACTAAGTAATGCATCCATAAGTCTTTGCATTGACTGAGCACTGTTACAAAAACCAAAATGCATTCGTTTGAATTGAAAAAGACCTTTACCATGAACAGCAAACGCAGTCTTAGAACAAAAATCGATATCAAGAGGAATTTGAAAGAAAGCTTGTTTTAAATCAATTAAAGAAAGAAGAAAGAAGAGTGAATCCTAGGCAACGGATAAGAATTACGAACAGTTACTTCATTTAACTTACGACCATCAAAGCACATACGATAAGAGTCATCTTTTTTTTATAAGTAAAACAGGAGAGTTCCAAGAACTATTAGATTTTTCGATAACACCTTGTTTAAGAAGACGATCTATTTCACTATTAAGATGAGTTTGTAAGGCAGGAAAGGGAGGATATTGACGTTGCTTAATTGGCCTAGTATTACCAGTATCGATATAGTGAGAAGATAAATGCGTTTCAGGTAAAAAGGTATCGACTCAATTTTCTTAATAATATCTTCAAGTTTACTGATAGTTTTAGGAACTTGATCAGAGAGACTCTTAACTTGTTTTACTCTATAAACAGAAACTTCTTTAGGTACAGAGAACGAAAAAGAAAGAAAATCCAGACAGATATTCATTCCAACAATAAAGCTAGTAGAAATAGTAGGCACGACATAAAATTTCACATGCTTGGTAACATTATTAATACTAACAGGAATTTCAATAACTTGAGATACTGTTTGAGGTTTTTCATCAGCAGTAGATATTAGAATAGAAGGATCGTTAAAAACTGTAGAGACGACATGTAAAGCATCTTTACCTAGAACAGAGATATTTGCACCTGTGTCTAAAAGAGCTATATGTTCTAGATTATTCAAGAAAAATTTAATGTAGGGAAGATTATCAATCGGCATAGAGACAAAGAGAGGAGATAATTCAGGTAAACTTTGTGAGGAAGAGTTACGATAAAACTTAGAAATGGTTTTTAACCAAGCAGACCATTTATTTTTAGAAAAGTAGGTTTTAGATGACCTTACTCTTTCTTTCAGATCGTACGGGAAATATTTTTGTTGAGATGACTTGGACTTTTGAGACACACTGCACCTCCTCGTGCGCCAGACTCGTTTTTTTGGAAGAGAAACAGTTGTTGACTAGCAGGAATTCCAGAAACCACATTACGTTTAGAGTAACAAGAAGTACATTTTGACTTAACTATGTTAGGAGTACCACATTCATAACAAAAAAATTTCTTAGGTAATTTAAAGTTAGAATAGATATGTCCATTATCTTGACAATTTCAACACGTAACCACAGACAAAGATAATTCCGGGGTCGATTCAGTCATATTGACATCATCAGTATAGGCAAAGTCAGGACTAAGAGAACATTCACTTTCTTTGAAGGTGGCGGATAATATTTTTTTATTTGTTGGCGACTATTTTCTAATTTACGACATATATCTAAGAAAAATAGAAGATAGCAACACTATCGTTTTCTCCTTGAGTACGCTGCTTAATTTCAGATAAAAGGTCGTCGTAATAAGAAAATGGAAGAAAAGTTTCTTTCAAATTTTTTCCAAATCGTGCCAGTTATTTACGGTATGTCGAACAGAACGATACCAGATAAGAGCTTGTTCTTCAAAAAGATCAACGGCAGAGTCGAATAATTTTTGGAAAGAAATATTACGAGCTAAGCGTAACTCATGAACTTTTCCTAAAAATTGGATCAAGTTGCTCTTACTTGGAGAACCAGAAAATTCCACAATTGAAAATCGAAAGCAAATTTTGCTTAAGGAAAATCGATCAGGATCTTTTGCATTTTAGTTTTATCGTTATTCCAAATCGATTCGGATTATGGGTGCAGCGGCAATCTCAAAGATAATTTCGGTAATAACAAAAAAAAAGTCTAAAATAATTAGAAAGGGGAAATTAGATATATGTATCGAAATAGAAATTCAACATACGGGTATTATTAACACAGACTTTTTAAATAAAGATATTGTTGATATAAGTTAAAATAAAAGCTACATGGCTTCAAAATTCAAAAGTCCCACAAGCGCACTACTCAAAGGCTAAGTACCGAATGAATTTCAAGGCTGACCTCGCCCTAAAAGGTAGCGGCTCGACAAAATAAAAATAAAGGAAGGTCAAATATCATTCAGCATGTGTAACAATACACTACTGTAACAATACAACTTCGCAATATTCAAACTAAAACAGATCGTATCAATAGCAGTAGGAAACGAAAAATTACTGATGATAACCAAGGTTTTCAAGAACTCTTGAATGAAATGGAAACAGGTTTGAATCGCGGAAAAGGTTACACAACATCGGCAGTTTGTAAAAGATACAAAGAAATAGGAGATATTGATGTCAGTGACAGACTATTGATCAAAACAATATCGGATTACTTTGGCGAAGTTATAGAACTTGTCAGTGCATCCAGATCTAATGAGCCGAGAATTTTCATCAAAAAAGTTGATAAGAATAATTATATTGAAACCATTATTGACAAAACCGAGTCTGCGAAATCGAATTCATTGTGTAGTGAATCAGAACTTCAACTTCTTCATAAAATATGCCAGAGCATTAAAAAAGCAATTGATGAAATACCTCCTTTTACTAAGTTTAGAAATTTAAAAATTAATGAGTATAAAAAACGTATTCTAACTAGATTATATTTCCTCATCAGTCTTCTGGTCTGTAATGATTCAGACAACAAGAAAAAGGAAGTTCACATTTTGAATATATGCCAGGACATAATTTTCGCTTCTTCAAATGAGAAGAAAATCACTCCAAAACATATTGGTTTAGGTGTTTTAGTTCATCAGGAGACCCGATCTAAAAAAACTTGTCGAAGCAATTCATGCTTGTGGACACTCCATATCATATGTAGATACTTTGAGAGTGCGCAATAGCATTGCACAAGAAAAAATTAAATTATATTTAGAAAACGATCAGGTAATAATTCCAAGACAACTGGTTCCCAATGAATTTGTTCAATTTGCTGCAGACAACATTGATATATTGGAAGAAACATTCCATGGAACACAAATGGCTGCGTTTCAGAAAGGTCCAATTAATCAATTTACACCTGGAAAGTTTCAATTTTTACCATATAAAGTGAAGTTATCCATCCCGGAAGATTTTCATTCATTAGAAAGAGCATTCTACGACAAATCTAAGAAGCAGGTGCAACAAGTTGCAACCAAAAATAGTATACTTAAGAAGGGTGAAAATCTGACATACGAAACAAAATATCAAATTATTGCATGGGTAATGACTAGGATGGCGGATTCAGAGACGAGTGAAAATATGACCATTCCACAGTGGACGGAATTTCACAAGTTAATTTTCGAAAATAACTCGTGCCCTACCTTATATGGATATTTGCCGTTATTACCTCATATTGCTTCAGATTATGATACAGTATGGACCGTTATAAAAAAGTGTAGTGAAATTGCCGCGAAATTAAAGAACAATTACACTGTTATTACGTTTGATCAGGCAATTTAGTACAAAGCGAAGGAATTGCAGTGGAATAACCTAGAACTTACTAAACATTTAATTGTGCGTCTAGGTGGTTTTCACATTTCTATGAACTTTTTAAAAGTTATTGGGCAGTATATGGCTAACTCAGGTCTTGCTGATGCATGGTTAGAAAGTGGTCTTTATACCATCGAAGGAATTTTAGGAGGAAGGAAATATGATAAAGCTATTGGAGCCCATAAGTTAACATACGAAAGTCTAATGAGATTGTTGTTGCCCATTTTTTATAAATGGCTATTAGAATGAAATAGTGCATCTTTAAATTTGATTCATTAGTAGAATCAGGACAGAATCCCCTCCACTTTTGACGTCACACGACCTCGTCGCAAACGTACGTGAAGGGTTTTTTGGGAAAGTTTGTTTTGTCTTTCACATTTTTTCTCTCTCTCACATTCTTTCTCTCTCTCACATTTTTTTTCTCTCTCACAATTTTTTTTCCTTTTTCATTTTACGTCATCGCATAAGCGGTAATTTTGCTATGCGTCATAAACACGGATGATTCAAGTGAGAATAAAGTATTTGTATTAAAAAAAGCTGTGAGTGACCTAGAATCGAACCCGGGCTCCTCGATTACGAAGCAGCGACTTTACCACTACACCAATTCGACTGTCAGGTTTAAACCGATAATTGTAAATAAGATAGTTAAATAAAATACAAGTTTTTTCTAAAAAATTAGTACTAAAATGGCGGAATAACTTTTAGAGAAATTTAAACTACTAGATTACTTATATAGTTGCCGAAAAGCAAAACAATTGAATCATTAACCTGTTTTTCTAATGAGTCACGTGTCAAACATTTTTACAAGAAATACTTTTTAACATTCTTCCCCGCTAAAGATATAAAAGCACGTCTATAATAAAACACTGTTTAGTTTATGTTAACGTTTCTAACCAGTACTTCATTTTAAAAGTTGTAATGGCAGCTAAAACAGCACAACGTGATGTAAAGAAATTTGCACCCTATTCTAAACGCGAAGATTGGAAGAAAAATTATAGATCACCAGCATCACCAGTGTACGTACCTACCGCTAAAGACTACGCCTTGTTTGAAGAAGCCAAAAAATCATACGGTATCAGCAACACAGAAGATAAATCAAAATTAGAAGTACGCGAAAAACACGAGTTGTTTAATGAGGTATCTATTCCATTAAATCACAGTTACTCAAAAATTGCGCGTCTAGGAATAGATGTTTATAATGGCTTCAGACCGTGTCTAAAAATAATAAAGTCTGGTTTTAATTCTGGTGTTTACTTCACGTTACCACAATTTACCGAGTTTCTAAGTGTATTGGATAACATGATAGAAGACTTGGGTCACAAAGATGTGGGTAAATATGACCTGGAAAATTATATAGTGCACACAACTGATGTGAACGCTGTTCGATTTGTGCCTAAAAATGTGGAAGAAAAATTTCAATTGTATGTAGGCCTTAGTTCATTACAAAGCATTAGAAGAATGAAATCTTATTTTACGTCACTACTGAGCGACAGAGAAAACTGTGACTGTCCTTTTCAAGAATTTATACACGATGTGGTGAATTTTGTAGATTCAAAGAAAAAACAGGAAGCTTGTTATGAAGATTTCGAAGAAGTTCTTGAAGAAAAGTACAACAAAAATTTTATGTTATATGAATTAGTTTACAAATTTCCAAGTTTTATGAACATTGCGGTAAAGAATTATATGGATACATATGACGACCGTTTTCTGTACAAATAATTTAGTATTTTTACTATACAATGTAATTACATGTAGGTAATAAAACAAAATATAACCAATAAAAATAAAGTTTTTTTCTTCTATATAAAACCTGTTTTATTTTGAACGCAATTAGTTCTCGTTAAGATAACGACCATTAACATGTACCAATTTCAGCATCCTTTCTCAGCAATTGTTGCAGGACCCTCTGGATGTGGTAAATCTTACTTTATTGTAAACTTTATAAAAAATGTGAATGATGTGTGTGACACTAAATTTGAAAATGTTATATGGTTTTATGATGAGTGGCAACCTCTGTATAAAGATTTGCCAAATATAAAATTTCAAGAAGGATTACCGTTTATGGATTCTTTTGATGGAAGAGAACCTAACTTAATAATCATTGACGATTTAATGCGCGAAGCAAACAGTGCTGTTGTAGATATATTTACTAAAGGTTGTCATCATAGAAACCTCAGCGTATTTTTCCTAACGCAAAACGTCTTTCACCAAGGTAAAGGACAACGCGACATATCATTAAATGCCCATTACATAATTCTATTTAAAAATCCACGAGATAAAGCCCAAATAAAACATTTAACGAGACAAGTATACCCTGAAAATCCAAAATTTTTAGACGAAGCTTATAATGATGCAACGTCGAATCCACATGGATATTTACTTTTTGATTTAAAACAGGGTACGCCTGACATTGTACGTTTTAGAACATCAATTTTTAACGAAGACGGCGCATGCTACATTTACATTCCTAAAAGGGTTTAACTACACAAGTTCAGATAAATTTGACATCATTCAATCATAATGACTAACGTACTCACTAAGCATGCTGAACTTCTACGGGCTTTGACAAAATTAGGACCTAATGAGCGACAAGCTTTGCTAAAGTGTGCCAGCGATAAGCAAATACATTGTATCTGTGAATGCATTTACAATACTTTAAAAGGAAAAGTTCCATTGTCAGGACCGCAGAAGCGACGACTTTCTCGTCATAAAAACACGTTGAGACGAATAGTAAAACAAGGAGAATCGATTAAAAAGAAAAACAAATTTTGTTACAACAAGGAGGCGCGTTTCTACCGTTTCTCTTAGCACCATTAATTAGCGGTGTGTTAGGAAGTTTTTAACTAATATGGAACACGCTAAAAGATGATTATTGTTCCCCCGGAATTAATACAGCGGTTAAAAACTACTCCTGAACCTACGCAAAACAATGTGTTGTCAGAGTTGGACATCGAAATGAACAAAGTTTTAAATTCAAAACTAGCAGATCACGATAAATGGAATATGTATAATCAAATTCTTCAAAGGTATTTACATTTTGTAGACAAAATCCGACAGCCTGTTAGCATTTCAGTTGAAGAAGAAAAGATCACGAAGATAGCTGATTCTGATATAATAAACACGCTATCATCTACATACAAGAAAAAAGCAGAAAACTTTTTGCGGATTTTAAACACTTCAGGAAACATCGTATGGGACAAGAACGGGGTTGTAACAATAAAAGGAGAAACTATACTATCTTCGAATATTATTGACTTGGTGCATGACGCTGTAAGACCGAGAAAAACTAGTAGTCCTATAGGTTGGCAGCAGCTGGCATCTTACATGAAAGAAATTAATTTCCCGCAAGAACTTATTGGAAATTTAAAACGTCGAGGTATTTCACAAACTAGAAATGAGCAATTAGCGGTAACTTCGCCACGTAGGAGTGATCAAAGTTTTGCCCCAAACTATGATGGTGATGACGAGTTGAGGCAGACAATAGTTGAAACTCCGAGAACATCGAAACGCAGATCCAGAATTTTAAACTGGGAATCTTTTAAACTTTGATAATGGACACCATCTACTACGACCCAGCTCACGTTAGTGGGTTTGCAGGTGCAAATGACTTATTTCAATCATTGAAGTATAAACATAATCGCCCCAGTGTTGAAAAATGGCTACAACAACAAGAGTCGTATACTATACATAAACCTAATAAAAAACGGTTTCCTAGAAACAAATTCATTGTAAACAATATGTTTGAATTATGGCAGGCAGATTTATGTGATATGCAAAGTTTAAAAAAATATAACGACAATTTCAGTTACATTCTAACCGTAATCGATGTTTTTAGTAAAAAAGCCTGGGCTAGATCAATTAAAGCTAAAACGGCCAAAAACGTTATTGATGCCTTTGCAGATATTTTTAACGAATGTCAAAATTACCCACTAAACATTCAAACGGATAAAGGAAAAGAATTTGTCGCAAAAACTGTTCAAAGTTTTTTCAAAGAACACGAGATTCATTTTTATGTTACGAATAATCCGGACGTGAAAGCAGCCGTAGTTGAACGATTCAATAGAACTCTTAAAACAAGAATGTGGCGTTATTTTACTTATTCCAATTCATATCGGTACATTGATGTGTTACAAAATTTATTACTGTCTTATAATAATAGATATCATCGGAGTATTAAAATGGCACCCAATGATGTAAATGATTCAAATATTTTACAAGTTTGGCAAAACTTGTACAGCAGTGGAGTTGGTCTAGAACGAATACCTAAATATAAAGTCGGTCAACATGTAAGGATTAGTAGAACTAAACAGATCTTTGAGAAGGGCTATACAACAAATTGGAGCGAAGAAGTGTTTAAAATAAGTGAAGTTATTAATCGCAAACCTCCTGTTTACCGAGTTGTTGATTTAAATAGCAAGCCAATTGAAGGAACTTTTTATGAAGAAGAATTACAACTTATTACAGTTAATAGTGACACTAGATATAAAATTGAAAAAGTGTTAAAAGAAAAGGGCCGCGGAATAAATAAACAGTATTTTGTAAAGTGGCAAGGATATAGCGATAAATTTAATTCTTGGATCCCATCGAACGAATTGCAACAATTATGAATACTGAGAATGAGTTTTATTTAACATTGCTAAGTAACAGCTCTATGAATTACTACCCCAGCAATACAACTGCAAATTTTATGACACAATTACCTAAACGAGTAAGATTGACCGGGGAATGGGTTGTTGGAATTTCTGAAATTCAATATCCGTGTTCGTTTTTAGCAGTTGGAGAAACTGATAACTTAATGTACTATAGGACTGAACCACCCGAAGAACACGAGTTAAGTCTCGAAGAAGTGTTAAATCTTGCAACGAGACATTTTCTTGAAAATAAAGATTCAATTCATTTTTCTTATCAAGAATGGCATATTGTAAAAATTTCTCCAGGAAACTACGAATCAATCGAAGACGTTATTACTGAAATTAATAACCACGAAATAATAAAGAACCTGATAAACTTTAAATACAACAGAATAACAAAAAGAGTTTTCTTAAAAGTAAACACGACATTATCTGTACTGGGTTTTTCAAGAAGATTAGCGCTTCAACTAGGTTTTCAACCCGATCAAAATTTAGCAAAAGAAAAAACTTCAGCTCATCCAGCAAACATATGGACAGGTATACCATCTCAAATGTTTATTTACTGTGATATTGTAGAACCACAATTAGTAGGAGATGTCTTAGCACCTTTATTGCGAATTGTCAATGTCACTTCTGATAATTACAATTACGGATGTCACAAAGATGTAGTGTTTTCTCCTGTACATTATATACCCCTGATGAGAAAAGAGTTTGAAAATATAGAAATAAATATAAGAACCGACACGGCAGCTTCTATGCCATTCGAGTTTGGAACGTTGAATTTGAAACTTCATTTCAAAAAACTTAATTAACATGGCGTGTCCATATCAACAATATTATATTAATCAAGCCGGTAGTGGAATTGGTGTTATTTACCGAGGGGCTTCGTATCAAAGAGGTCATGGAATTGGAAGTTGGCTGGGGGGTATATTTCGTTCAATTTTACCATTGTTTAAGTCAGGCGTGAAAGCAGTAGGAAAAGAAGCGTTGAGGACAGGAAGTAATATTTTAGGAGACATTGTGGAAAATCGACCAATCAAAGAATCGTTTCAAGATAGAATGCGCGAAGCCGGTCAGAGTCTGAAACGCAAAGCAGACACTAAAATTGAAAATCTGATGCAGGGTTCTGGATATAAAAAACCGCGTCAAAAAATAACTAATCATTCTCTGTCTGTAATTAACAAGAAGACGTCAACTTCTAGACGCAAGCCTGCTAATTCGAAAGTTAATTACAACGATATTTTTGACAGAAATTAGTAATGGCTTTTCTTCACGCTCAATCTTGCGAATGCATTAAATCTGAATTAGATTTATTTGCCCTTCCATCAACTCAAACAAGTATAGAATCCGGCGAATGGGTTTTCTATAAGCCACTATCTTCGTTAACTGACGACGCACCGATTGAATTTGTTATACCTGGCAACGGCAATGATTATTTGGATTTAAGCCAAACAATGTTGTATGTAACAGCCAAAATCGTGAGACAAGACGATACTTCGTTAAACCTTGAGGATGCTGTAGGACCCGTAAATAACTGGTTACATTCTCTATTTAGTCAAGTTGAGATTTATTTAAATCAGAAACTTGTATCTCCGCCTAATAATACGTATGCATACCGTTCCTATATTGAAACTCTACTAAACTATGGATCAGAAGCCAAATCTTCACATTTATCGTGTAGTTTATGGCATAGTGATACACCAGGGAAAATGGATAGTTTGACTGAAGACAATGTGGGATTCATTAAAAGAAAATCTTTTACTTCCGAAAATAACCAAATCGAGATGATAGGACATGTCCACTCTGACATATTTAATCAAGAAAAATTTCTTGTTAACGGCGTCGAAATGAAGATAAAATTTGTTCGTTCAAGAGATTCGTTTAGTTTAATGGCTAAATCCGGATCTACATACAAGGTGAAAATTTTAGAAGCCAGTCTTTTAGTAAGAAGAATGAAAATCAATCCTACAATTTTAATTGCACATACAAAAGCGTTAGAATCTACTTCCGCAAAATATCCAATAACGAAAGCCGATGTTAAAGTATTGACTATTCCATCAGGGATACAACGAAAGTCTTTAGACAACGTTTTCTTAGGCCAATTACCTAAACGTTGTATTATGGGATTTGTTTCAAATAAAGCGTTCAATGGAGATTACGCTACCAACCCGTTTAATTTTCATCATTATAAAATTAATTACCTGTCTTTGTATATTGATGGCCAGCAAATTCCGTCAAAACCACTTCAACCGGATTTTACAAAATCAGGCTTGTACGTGCGAGCATACCATACTTTATACTCCGGAACCGGCATTCATTTTTTAAATGAAGGAAATGATATATCTAGAGAAGATTATCCTAAAGGTTACTGTTTAATGGCTTTTGATTTAACACCGGATTTATCGGCAAATGCAAATACACATTGGAATCTTGTAAAAAATGGATCGTTGCGCATAGAAGTCGGATTCGAAGATGCGTTAAGTGAAACTATAAACTGTTTAGTTTACGCAGAATTTGACAATGTCATAGAAATTGATAAACATAGAAATGTAATGGTGGATTTTAGTAGTTAAGAATACTCGACACGTTATTCAACTTAGTTATTAATTAACACTCAAGAAGAATGGACGCGTTTGTTGATTTGCAAGGTTTTCGTGGAGAAGACAAAAAATTTATTCCTAAAGAAGTTGCAGTTGTTTTGTCAGATGGTGACTATTGCGAAGTTTTGCTCATAAAGCCACCAAGGCCTTATTCTACTTTGCCAAAATCAGTCAAAAACGAAATTTATTACTTAGAAAATTATTTTCATGGTCTAAAATGGAGTACTGGATACATAAATTATGAAGATTTCGAAGACGAACTTAGGAAATTATTGATACCTTTTAACAGTATTTTTGTTAAAGGCTATGAAAAGCAAAACACTTTAAAATTTTTAAATAAACCGGTAGTTAACATGGAGGGGCTCAGTTGTCCAACCTTTAAAGAACTAAAAAAAGAGATGCAAGCAATCAAATGTCTACATCATCACATTGAAAACCCTTCGTGTGCTTTAGAACACGCTTTAATTTTATGTGAATGGTCAAAGAAAAATAGCAGAGATGAATGCGGTACAAATTCAACAATGTTTGAAGAACATCCCGACCACCAAGAATGTACATCGACTTGTATGTGCTTCTAATCAACTACCATGGCGTATACAGAGACCTTGTGCTATTATTGCAAACACCGATCCCTCCTATAAACCTGGTGAACATTGGGCAGCGTTTTACATTGATGAATATGGACATGGAGAATATTTTGATTCTTTTGGAAGACCACCCCTAGGATGTCATAAAAAATTTTTAAAAAGAAATTGTTGTACTTGGACTTTTAATTGTAAAATTTTACAAGATTTTCATTCTATGTTTTGCGGTCAATATTGTCTTGTATATTTATATTTTAAACTTTGTAACACAAACATGACAGAATTTTAAAAAATATTTGATAATGATTTAATAAAAAATGATACATTTGCATTAGTTTACTATATAACTTGTATTTTAAAAAAATCAATGTATTAGATATTTATAAGGATTATTGTACATATTAACAAAATAAAAACAAGTAGTTGCTATTTATGTGTTGTCTTTATTAAAAATATATAAAATTAATTTTTTACAAAATATATACTTATATATTTTTCTACAAAAGAGTTATTTGAATAAAAAATAGAAACTTTATTTTACACACACAAAAAAAATGGTATAAATTTATAAATTATAATCACTAAAACAGACATTTTACAAAAAAAATATTAAGTAAATCAAATAAAGTTTATATACTTAAACAAAAATGTACTTACAAATAATAACAAAAATCGTATGTACAAAATTAAAACAAACTAAAACAGTTATTTATTTACGAAGTTAAAATTATTATTTAATAAAACATGTTTTAAAAATCACAATGTCTATAACCGTAAGGTAACGTATCTAAAGTATTTTCGATTCGCCGTCGTTTGGTATAGTTTACACGAAACACTTTTTTCTCCGGTTTAGAAATTACATCGTACAAGGCATTACGAATTATACGGCGATCTGTTTGAACGTACGTGGACTCTGCTTCTTCTAAAACCATTTTCTTTAGAGTTTCAAAATTTACAGTTCTAGAATTTTTAAAGTTCTTTACAATTCCTTTAACTTTGCATATGTATTCGTAGCTGTTACTTTTGCTCGAAAATACTTTAAGTGCATAGTTTTTAGGTCCCCCGCTAACAAATTCAACAATTTTGCTACCTGGGCCGTGACATGCGATCTCGTCTGTCATGTTGCCTAAAAAATCGCCGGTTTCAGGAACCCATTCACCTTCTTTTTGTGTAAAAATAACAGAATCTGTATCAAAATACAAAACACGTTGGTCTAACTTTTTTAGATATCCGTATAATTCCAACCTTGCGTGGGCTGTAGTGTATGCGGCCAATGCGACATTAACAGTTTTGAGAGGAACAATGCCATGGTTCGGTCTATCCCAATTTAAAATAACGGTGTGGTCATCAATGGCTGTAATTAGATGAGCTTCCACCGAAGGATCGGTTAATTTTTTAAACAGTTCATAAGGATCTTGAATAATGGAACACTGCATCAAGTTTTCCCGTTGCGCAAATTTGCCCCAAAAACTGTTTAAACAGAGTTTTGCAATATATCGCATTCCAGGATTTACCGAAATGTTTTCTTTATCTAACGACACTCCTTCTTTCTCTAGGTATTGTTGGATATAACGATCTTTTGATTGTTCATCTATACACCATGAAGGCCAACCGCTACAATCCTGCTTTAATTTCAGAAACTTGTCTACATACGACGAAAATAGTCCTTCTGTTCTAGTGGTTCGATTGTATTCGATAACCTCATACTCCCAAACTTCTGCAACTTCTAAAACTTTATATCCTTGAACCAGTGCTTCTCTTACTTCGTCTGCTACAAATGTACCAGTAAACTTTCTTTCATCGTCGGTGTGGTGGCAATTTTCATTATTCATAGCTTCACCGCAAAGTCTACAGAGAATAAACATGAGTTTACCATGCATTCTGCAAGGTAATACCGGATGATATAAATTTAAAGGAGGAAGAACTGTACATTTGATAATGCCTTCAACATTATTTAAAGATAAAGGTTGGCATGCATCGTGACCAATATGAATCTTAGGGTGACCAATAGGGTATTTTTTGTATTTGTTAACAAAAGGATAGAGAGAACAAACATCAAGATAACGGATAGTTTCGTTCTCAGCTGCTTTATGATGTAATTTCACAGCGTTTGTGCGGCCTCCGAAAAAACTGTCGCGGGGATGCAACGGCGTGTTTTTAAAAAAGACATTCTCCGATATAAATTGTCTAGCTTGATCGTTGCTTTTAAGAAAATTTTTAAATTGGCATTCTTTTATTTCGATTAAGTTGTACCCATAAGATCGGATGCGGGCAGATGTCGCTTCGGTTTTCTCACGCGTTAAAAACATTGTGTCGTGAGTATTGCCTCCAAGCTCTGCCAATTGGTCCGGAAAACAAATTTCACATCCATGAAAATAACACCCGTGGAACTGATAAACGGTGTTTGTAACATTAGAAAAGCCGTCAACAAGAATTCCTTCCCTTAGTCGAACTTCTCGAGCGTTTCCTGCATGTTGAATTGAAATTCCTAACGAATGTTCCAGCCAGAGCATCCATTTGATTGCAATCTGTGATTGTTGATCAGCCATTCTATACCCGTTGGGAGGAATAAGTCCAATATAGTTTTCTTTCAAAAAATTTCGCCTAAAAACTGTGTTGCATGCACCAGCAATAGTACAAGCTTCTCTAAAAGGATCCACGCCGTTTGAAGTGGTAAAACGGTTCCAGAATTCAAGACAAGCTTTTCTTAATATATTAACATCCGCAATACAATATTTTACTATTTCAACTTGAAAATCAAAAATGCTATTTTTATTGTTTTCTATATCATACCAAGAGATAAATTCTTCACGCGCTGAATCGGTCATCTCGTCACATCCATAAAACTCCATAGCTGGTAGCGTTCCAACGTAATCTTGATTTTGTAAAGTATTGAAGAAATGCGGAAAAAATCCTTTACACCCCGGAAAACCAAACGTTTTTGGTAATTTTGCTAATGGCATTGGCATGTAATTAATAGAATCGATAAATTTAATACCACCGTCGCAGTTAATCGACATAAGTTTAGTACCAGTCGCAATTATTTTCGGATTCCATAAAGTCTGTTGAGAAAGTAAGGCTTTTAAAATAAAGGCACCGTCGTACCCCTTCATGTTGTGCGCTAGCGTAACAATGTCTCCCTTGCACTTCTTTCGTAAATAAGCAACATAACTTAAAAATTCTTGCACTGGGTTGCTCTTAAAGATATGTTGACGGCGACCACAAATTGTACAGTCTTCAAAAATATTTTCCATTTTCCAACACGATTTGCACACTTGTTGTGCCACGCACAGCGTTGGAGTATGCAGAAACATATTGGAACCTCCTTCTAAAGGCGTATCTTGTCTACATTCAAAGTCGTAAAATACAAATGTAAAGTTAGCATCCATTTTTTTCTTGTTTAAAGGTTTCTTAATCATGTAGCAATAATGGCGGGTAGGCTTTTCGGTTTTACAGTTTGCACAATAACTGTATCCACATCGATGAGGCTTACGTTTATTAATCCAAAAACTTGAAAAACATATAAGACATCTGTTTAGTTGACTGCAAAGAGATTTTTTGTGCTCTTCATAACAATTTTGAGATTGGAAATCACGATAGCATGCGGTGCAGTTAATTTTTTGTTCTGTCTTATTACATGGTGGAGACGAATGGCAACTTGGACAGATATATTTACAGTTTTTATGCGTTTTTTTATCGTTTGTGCGTGAACGACAAAATTCACAAAAATACGCCGTAGAAAACGCGGAGCATAAATTTGTAATTACGTTAAAATGATTATTCTCGTAAATTAAATTTAAAACTAACTTATTACTAGCACGGGGTCCTTCATAATACACAGATGTACCAAGGCGGTTATTATAGACGACAACGGTGTAGTTAACAAGGTATTCTTGAAACTTTTGAATATGTTCACTGGTTCCACCGGTGCTAAGATCTACATCAGCAATTCGGCATAGATCTAGAGCCCGCGCTTTAGTTTGGAGATTTCCAGGTTGCTGAAGACTTTGCAATAGAGGATCTTTAGCTCTCCACGCCATTGCTAGCACCAGCGCGTAAGCGAGACATAAATTGTCGTCATTCGCAACCACAATAATTCCTCTTTTGCGACGGCAAAATTCTTCATAAGTAACGCCGACCATTCGATCCCTAGCTGCGCCATAGCCGACGGGAAGCGAAACCCGGTCCAGCTGTAAACGAAGAGCGTCGTTTGAGAAAAAATTGCCGTTGCTTTGCAGTATTTTTTCCAGCGTCGCCATAATTACTTTAGCGTTTAATTGGTCTGCGCGGCGAAAGGATATTCCGACAGGTTTTTCAGGGTAGTTGTCATTCCGTAAGACCAACCCTACTCGATCAGACGGAGCCGCATTTTTTAGAAGGTGTCCTAATATTTCATTAAAAGCGTTCTAAAATTAAAATATTTAGTAAATTAAGAATGTCAGTGAAAAATAAGTAATTGTACCTCTAGCCACGACAAAGGATTTAATGATTCTTCAGTTTCTTTAAATTTAAATACTATCGTTCTACCAGTAGCATTGAATTTCTTTATCTCTTTTATTCCTTCGCCGATGATGTTAAAATACTTATATTGGTTTGCTGTATTTAACGCTCCTCCGACAAACGACTGAAATAATTAATATTTTTTTTATAATTTGTTAAATATAATTTAAATAACTTACATCTGACTCGGTTTTTCTAGACGTTGACGGTTTTACATCAAGTTCAGAATTAATACTGTTCTGAAAGGAAATGGAAGTTTAAGTACAAAAACAAGACAGATAACAAAAGTCAGAAATATTTAAAATTGTCTTACCTTAATATTATATACTTATACTTCTTTTATAAATCTCTCAAAACTCTCTTCATCTTCCTTCTCAATGGTATCTCCGTGGAGCACAATTCTTTCACATATTTCTTCATATGCTTGAACTATTTCTCTATCGTTAAACAAACCGCAAACATATAAATTTAAAATTGTTGAAACCGACATTGTCAAAATGTGTATAATCAATATAAGAATGAACACTAAAATATTGCATACAAAAGCACTGCTTTTATACGTTTTTGAAAGAAAAAATATGCGCAAAGTGGAAATTTTGTTTGTGCGTAAGTAATTACCCAGTTAATTAATATTTCCAATAACTAAAGTAAATTTCTATCGTTTTTCTTACAGAATTTAACATTTTCAAACTTCTTTTGCTTGTTGGTTAAGATTAGGGTGTTATACTAGCTAACTTTTAATCTTTTTCTACATGCTAAATTATAATCTTTGTAGATAACCAAATAAATTGCTTTTTTTAATTTTTTTTTTGTCGTTACTTAGTTTTAAAAGTTAGTCATTGATTGCAATGATATTATCATCAAATTAAGTGTCATTAACAAAATTTCTATTATACAATGTCATTAACTGCATTACTCACAAATTCCTATACGTTTTTGATTTCATGTAAATACATTTTTATAAACTTTTTTATTTTTAAAGAGATTTGTAATTCACTATCTTATTTTAAGTATCAGTTAAATCATAATAATTGTTTTTGTTGAAACATTTACATGGAGTTTCATAGTTAAAAATTTCTTGTTTTATCGACATGGCTTGGTTTTGAAAGTTTAGTTAATTGCATAATTAGCTGCATTACTAACAAATTTCTATATTTTGATTTCTTGTAAATACGTTTTTATATAACATCTCATTTTAAAGTTGTATTCACTATCTTATTTTAATAATTATCAGTAAAATTATAAAAATTGTATTTGCTGGAGCATTCATAAGGCGTTTAACCGTTAAAAATTTTTGTATTGAAATAGCATCGTTTTTCAAGTTTACGCAATTACCTAGTCAATAACTGTTACTAATAAATTCCTATAGGTTTTAGTTTCTTATGGATACGTTTTATATAACAAGTTCAAATATTTTATTCTAACAATTTTATTCTAAATTTCTTCTACAAAAATTGTTGTTTCTATATTGGTATTTCTAAGTATGAAAAGTTATGATTTCATAAGGTTTTGCACATGAGTCATTACAATTAACAAACATTATTTTAAAGGTAGGGATTTTCAAAAATTTTTAATTGTATTTAGTTTAGTTTGGGTCTTCTTCGTGTTAAAATGTGTGTGCGAGTAATTTTTTTATTGTTGAATTAAAATTTATAAATTTAAAAATGAGTTCGTGATACTATGGGGTAAGTGTATTTTCTTTAAATAGTTGCTTTACGTTTTTTCTTTTCTTTAAACTGAGTCTAAGTTTATTACTTAACAGAATAGCTTTGTTTTTTTTAAATTTTTATAACTATAATTTTTATTCGTAAGTACCTAGCTAGGTATTTCAAAAACGTGGGTATTATTAGAAATTTTTCTTTATAAAATTATTTTTACTGTTAAATAGTAATTTGTTAATTAAAAAACGCATTTAATTTTTCTTTGTTCTTGTAAATTATTATGATTAAAATAACTAATGTGAAATTTAAAAATTATTCTTTTTTTTTAAACATTTTTGCTGCTAAATTGTTTCGCTATTTTAAAACAATGTTTGCTACCAACTGTTAAATATTCAGCCATTTTAAAACTATATTTTACTACCGACTGTGAAAAAATTATTGCACTATTTTAAAAATTATTTTGTCACCAATTTTTACATTTATTCAACCATCTTAAAAGTATTTTTACCGCAAATTTTTAAATTTTCTTTTTGCTTTAATTATTCGAAATTGTTTTAATTTAGATAAAAATTATAATTTTTTTTTTTATATATATTAATTATTAAATTTTATTTAAATTTTTCTTATTTACATTAGAATTACTATTTATCTCTAATTTACAAAACTTAAATTTAAAAAATAAAATGAACGTATAATTTAATTCTGTTATTTTTTGGTTTAAAATTTAATTAATAAACTGTAACAGTCTTGGTAGCGTAATGGTAAAGTCGCCGCTTCGTTATCGAGGAAACCCGGGTTCGATTCTAGGTCACCCACAGCTTTTTTTAAATAAAAATAGTTTCTTTGTCGTTCGAATCATGAGACTTTATGACACATAAAAAATTACAAGTTACGCGATGACGCACGACGCAATCAAAATTACCAGTTAAGCGATGATGTAACAATATAAGAGAGAGAAAAAAAATTCGCTGTAAGAGAGAGAAGAAAAATTTCATTGTGAGAGAGAGAAAAATGTGTGAGAGAGAAAAAAAATGTGTGAGAGAGAAAAAAATGTGTGAGAGAAAAAAATGTGTGAGAGAGAAAAAAATGTGTGAGAGAGAAAACAAACTTTCCCAAAAAACCCTTCACGTACGTTTGCGACGAGGTCGTGTGACGTCAAAAGTGGAGGGGATTCTGTCCTGATTCTACTTTCATTTGATTGTTTTTGAAATGCGGAATCGTTTAGAAAATAGAAAAAGCGCGTTATCATCTTTTTCAACAATTTCCAATTTAGTGAAAGAATTATTCGAAGAATTTACAGAATTTATAGACTCTCAAACTCCAACATTCAAATATAGGTATACGTACATTAGGATTAGTCGAAATTTTGTTAGAATTTTTATTTGCCGAAAGAGATAGTAATTGGGAGTTAGATCTAAATAGCTTTCGTAAAATGCTGCCATAGTTTTTCGTATTCGACCATACGAATTTCTCAAGACGGGGCACAATCTATCTATTAGACATGTACGATCTTCCGAAGACAGCGCCCGATGTGTATCAGGAATTTACTGGGAATTTTGTTATAAAGCGCCTAGAAGGAAATTTCAATCAACTTTAAGTTGATCAAGCTTTGGAACACATAAACAAAAATTCTAAAGATGCCGGGGGAATAGTTGGATTGTACAAAAATAGCGCTAAACTCGACGAATGGTTTTTGAGTTACAATGTGGTTGGTATGATGGATGAATTCTGGTCATCGTTGAATATAGCTAATGCTTCCTACAGTCAAAATCTTCGAATGTGGCAAAACACGCATAAAAGTAGACGAAGATTCGGTGCAAAAATTGAAAAACGAATTTTAAGTATTTTTGAAGAGTGAGGAGCAACTGGTTATCATTTCTACGAATGAAATAGCTTCTTTCAAAGTTCAAAATTCTTTGCTAAATGCAAAGCAGATTGGAGAAAACGCACTAAAAAACTTTTTGTCAGTTGTTGGCACACTTAAATTTTACAAACCTTTAAAGAAACTAAGCACACTGACGTTTCAACACTCAAAGTTCAAAGTTTCTGGAACGGAACCTAAAAAGACTATCCAGAAAGGACAAGATCTCTTACAAAAACTGTTAGCGGCCAAAGAGCATGAGTTAACAGCTTATCCAATGTCGCTTGCTCCGAACGGAATGATTCAATTCCAACAAATAAATCTGCATTAGACAATATCATTGCATCTTTTACTACTTATCAGCAAAATGTCCCAAATGGAGACCACCTTACATGCCACATATTTGATGGCATGGGTATAGTGCAAAGCCTTGGTAAACCCGTTGGAGTAAAAACTTTGGGAGAATATGCAAATATTATATCGTCAATTATATTTAGAAATACCTACAACGCTGACAGAGTAGATTTTGTTTTGGACCGCTTAAAGGAATCTATTAAACGCAGTATTGAAAGTCCTGAAACATTTTTGCCTCGGCAATGGTCATCGTTTCTTCATTCTATTTTTAATAAAAATCAGCTTACCAATTTTCTAAGCGAACAACTATATATACATTCTTTAAATTCAGGAATTAAATTTATTACCAGTGGTGGTTTCTATGATATCTTACAATATAAAGCAAATCACGTTTTAAATGATGGTTTCCTATTAGTATCATCTCACGAAGAAGCTGATACAAGAATTATATTGCATATATTGCAGGCAAAAAGCGAAGGATACACGAGATGCATAGTGAATTGTAGGGATACTGACGTTTTGGTATTACTCGCACATTTTAAAGATATATTAACGCCTGAAGTATGGGTAAGACATGGAACCGAAGAAAATGTACGTTTTATCCCGGTTCATAACTTGAATATGAGCAATTCAATTGCTAAATGTCGCTACCTGCCTTCCATGCGTTGACTGGGTGTGACACAACCAGTCAATTTTCTGGACTTGGTAAAAAAACGTGTTTTTTCACGAACTATAATTTATTGGAACAACTTGGTTTTGAAAGAGATCTTTCTGAAGACGTTTTCAAGGATGTTGTTAAGTTTGTGATACGGTTATATACATCATGTGATGATATAGATTGCATAAATTCTCTCCGAGGGATTTTGGCGTCATCAAAAACTATTAACAAATTACCACCAACCTTAGACAGTCTACGGCAACACTGTCTTCTTTGATTAAATAGTAATGTACCTTGACTAGAACGAATTCTTCCTGAACTTAAAAGCTCTGGTTGGAAAATTGTAGATGGGAAAGTAGAAGCTATCTTGACAACAACACCAGTTTTACCTGAAGACACGTCAGTCTTAAGTACTTGCAACTGCAACAAAGGTACCTAATCCTAATTGTAATATATTATTCTCTCATAAAGTGTAATTTTAGGATGTGCTGGACCACTTTGTTCGTGCAAGAAAAGAAATATTTGTTGCATTGGATCTTGCAAGTGCATGGCTCAAGTAACTTGCGCAAATAAAAAAATAGAGCATAGCCATATCGAAAATCCCCCTGAATCTAGTTCTGATTTGGATGAATTCTGATACTGATATATATATATATATATATATATATATATATATATATATATATATATATATATATATATATATATATATATATATATTCTAGGCTCTAGTTCATCACAATTCAATGTAAACACATCTTGAAATGTAGTTTATATACTTAGACTTCTAAAAAATCGCTTTTGTTAGCCAAATACATATTTCGAAATGAAATATGCACCTACTACTACTATACCAGGACAAAGCTAAATTATTTTAAAAATGAAAAAACTCCAATTCTTTATAATTTCACCACCTACATCACCAGTAGTGTACAAATTTTATACATACAGGCTAAAAACATTTATTTTTTGGATGATAAATCTTTTAAAACTGTTTCGAACGAAAAACTACACTAGGTGTTTGCCACTTAAGAATTATACATTCGACTACAGTCAGACGAACAAAAATGTTAGAAAGTAAAAAGTGCAAGCTATTTTAAGAATCGTCCAAGAAAACTCAACAAACGCTCCTACGAAGGCTGCTAACTCAAACGAAACTATAACAGTATGAAAGACTAATAGATTGTTTGGTTTAAATTTGAAAAAAGTTATTGTGTTATTGATTTAATATTTTACCGCCAATATTAATGTTAAACTGTACACAAAAATTAAATTATTCAAGAGATAATAATCAACTAAAAAATGACATGAATTATTTTTTTACGTTGTTGATTCAAACCAAAACAAGTAAAGGCGGAATTAATTATAATAACTTTTGCTAGTACTGTATTTTAAAATTTATTTTTGATAAATTTAACATTTTAGTATAATATTGTAAGCTAAAAAAAAGTTTTCGGTAAACTAATTACGTAAAGTATAAAATTAAAAAATAATTTTATTTGTACAATAAAGTTTACTACAGTAACATAATAAAAGCTTGAGAAGTACAATCAAATTAAGATCGTACTGGTTTTTTAATTACGTTTCAAGCAACGAAAAAATAAACTTCTCAAAGTTTCCAAAACATAAATTTTCATTGCTCGACTAATTGTAAGATTTTCATTTTTTTAACTGTAATCTTTAATAAGAAAACTGAAATCGATAAATATCATATTTTGTTGTTTTACTTATAAAAACGAAAACTTTTGAATATCAACAAAAATATGACAGGAAACCCGAGACAATTAAATGACACATAAAATACGGAAGAATGGTGAGAACGTTAAATAATAAGACATTTTTATTATTTTAACGACTATGTAAATTTATCGACATAGTCGACAAAATTCTTATTTAGGGATTTTGTTTTGTTGACATTTGAACATACTTCAATTGCTTTAATTTGTAAACGAATGGGAAAATAAAGAAATGCCTAAACAGGTCAATTTTAATATTGAGGGGGGACGTTAAAACGATGTTTGGAAAATCAACTCCTTGACCCCCAGCAACTACCCTTAATTATTTTTAAATGACACGACTCTACTTGTGATGTCGTTTTTTTAGAAAATTTAATAAAGAATTCAGCAGTATGTTTGGTTTAAAATTTTGACAAGGAAAAAAATAATGAGAAATAAATTAATTTATTTTTGAATTGTTAATTAATTAAAAAAATTTACACAAAAAGTAATTAGTCTATATATACAGTGTGTCCGAAAAGTATGGAATATATTATACAGGTCGATAAATATGCACTTTACACGGAAAAGTTGTAAATAAAAGTTGTTTATCACTTAGTTATCTACCACCTGGGAGATATCAATTTAAATTTTTGCTGTAAACAAAATCGCAACGAATAACACTTACATTTTTTTAAATGGCAAGGCACGTCTTTATTATACTCATTTGATAGAGTCTTTTTCTCTTTTCAACCATATGAAACTTGAATACCTTTACATCAAAAAATTTTCAAGAAAAACAAGGACATGTCTAACAAATTTATTTTACTGAGCAGTATTAATCAGGTACGTAATATGTAGTATTGAAACAATTGAATGCACTGTCACAATAGCAAATATTAAACTTTAAATATCTTTACATAAAATTGTTATAACAAAAAAATGTATTTAAACTAAACTTACAATAAATGTTCAAAATGTAAACCATTCATAATTTGACAGTGGTAAATTCGATTTTTAAAACCATCGATTGCTTTTGAAATCATATCTCGAGTTATAGCTCTTATCTCAACTCTAATGCGATTTTTCAAATCTTCAACATTATCAGGTCTATTTACATAAATTTTACTTTTAATATAGCCCCAAAGAAAAAAATCTAGTGGACTTAAATCCGGCGAGCGAGCAGGCCATTCTATCGTACCTCTTCTGCCTATCCATGTGTTAGGTAAATAATATTTTAAGTTAAAAAAAAAATAAAATTAAATAAAATAAAAACGTATACTGTTAGAGAGAGAGGAGAGACCCTTAAAGTTTTAAATAGGGGAAGTATTATACGTCACGAGGTGACGTTTAGCGAGTGTAGTTGGGGATCCCCTTGCCTTAAGTGGTGAGACGGAGAGACGCAAAGCCGACTGTAAAAGCAGCGTCACTCTGCGTGCTTAAGTTGGTTCTTAGTGTGATTAGATTTGTTTTAGTGCGAAAAAAAAACAACACAATTTATACAGAAAGGGGTGAGTCGCATGAAATTAATACTTGGGTAAATTGATATGACAGACAACCATATTTATATAATTAGTTGTGCTTTGTGTGATCAACTAATTAATCTGAGTTTAGCGCCATTTTATATAATTAGTTGTGCTTTGTGTGATCAACTAATTAATCTGGGTTTAGCGCCACCATATAATTGTTGTGCTTTGTGTTATCAACAATAAATCGGTCTGAACCGTGTACCAACCAAATTGTCAATTAATTGTCATAATGCGCTGAGTGTGCCATTTTTCTCCTTTAGTATTTCTTTTCGCGTGGCTCACCGCCTGAGATTTTGTTTAATTGTTTCAGAGACCCGGAAACAACGTAAATCCGTCCGGCTGATGGCGTGGCTAATTATATTAAAAAAAATAAATAGTTTTCTTTTAGTCTTTTACATTTTTCTTTCTTTTTCTTTTATTATATTCAAAAATAAAATAAATTGTCACTCAGTCGAATTTGTTTCATTTTCCCGTTCGAGCGGCTGACGCGTATTCCCTATCGTTGCACACATTAGCTTATTTGGTAAGTACACATTTAAGTGGAGAAAAGTATACTCGATTCATAATGTTAATTTAAAAAAAAAAAAAATCCTTAGTTAGTTACGGTTAGTTTCTAACACATGTATTTTGAAAAGTATTATTGAGAAAGTGGCGGACATTAATTCCAAAATGTGGAGGTGCCCCGTCTTGTTGAAGCCATATTCTGTTATGAGGTATATCTGGATCTACTTCATGTGGAAATAACTCGGCCAAAGCAGGAACTAACTCAAATCTTAAGAAATCGAGATAAATATTCGCCGTTAAACTACCTTAAAAAAAATATGGCCCCAAAATTTGACTTCCAATCATTCCTACCCAGACGTTGACTTTCTGCTGGTATTGGGTGTGTCCTTCTAGATACCAGTGAGGATTTTGTGAAGACCAGTAACGTGTGTTTTGTTTGTTAATTGTGCCGTTTAAACAAACCGTGGCCTCATCAGTAAAAAGGATATTTTTATGAAAATGTGCATCTCGTTCAAGTTTGTTTGTTATTGTTTCACAAAACTCCAGCCTTCTGTCCAAATCGTCTTCAAATAATTCTTGAACTACACAAGCTTTATAAGGATGAAATTTTTCTTTTTTTGAAACGTCATGTACAGCCGATTTATTCAAATTATGGTCTCTAGCAATTTGCCGAACAGAAATTTGTGGATTTTCCTCAACAGACAAGAACACATTTTCTCGTTCCACATTACTTAATGACAAAGGTCTACCAGTTCTGCTCGCATCTTTCACCGAACCTGTCTCTTGAAATTTCCGCCAAACTTTGCTTACCGTGGACTGCGAAATATTTAATTCTGGATGCAAGTTATTAAATAAATTACATACTTCGTCTTGGGTTCTTCTTCCATCTCCATATCCCAGAATCATTAAAATTTCAATTCTATGTTTCTCAGATAATTGAGCCATATTTCAAGCACTAACAAATAGCAAAGTGTGACAGTGTTCTAAAGTGCATTCAATTGTTTCAATGCTACATATTACGTACCCGATTAATACTGCTCAGTAAAATAAATTTGTTAGACATGTCCTTGTTTTTTTGATGTAAAGGTATTCAAGTTTCATATGGTTAAAAAGAGAAAAAAAGACTCTATCAAATGAGTATAATAAAGACGTGCCTTGCCATTTAAAAAAATGTAAGTGTTATTCGTTGCCATTTTGTTTACAGCAAAAATTTAAATTGATATCTCCCAGGTGGTAGATAACTAAGTGATAAACAACTTTTATTTACAACTTTTTCGTGTAAAGTGCATATTTATCGACCTGTATAATATATTCCATACTTTTCGGACACACTGTATAAAGTAATTTATGGTTTATATTTAAGATTTTGTTTTGTTGACTTCTAGTTACATTTGAATATATAAAATAAGTCAGGAACGTGGAAGTTGTTCCCAACAATTTAAAAACCACAAACTCATAAAGTGGTTTATGGCGGATGCGTATCCATCTCATAAAAAATTATCAAACATTGGTTTTTATTTGTAATTTATAAACGAAAAATAAGTCTTCACTGCGCATTTTATCACGTATAAATTAAATTATTACGATTCACGTGAGAAAGGTCACCTAACTGATTTACGAAATATGTTTTGAGTTTAATTCAAAAAGATCAATAACTGTAAAAAATTGTGACGGTTGTTTGTTTATGTTCAATTAAGCACCACAAAAATAACGTTATTCATAATTCTTTACAGTTCAAATACGATAATAGTCACAATAAAATTAGCGTGTATTAATATTTACTTACGTATTGTAGAACGGTCCTTTTTTTTCAGAGTCACCCATTAAAACCAAACACTTAATTAAAACAAAGGCAAAATCGCGCACCGTAAACTTTCTATTCAACGCCGATAAATGGACTAAAGCATTTTCACAATCAAAAGAATGTTTGTTATTATCTGTAGCGAAACGTGTTATCTGTTAATTTAGAACAGGGTACGAAGTGATAAGAATTCTGGTTTGACGAATTGAATCATGCAGTTTTTATCAAAGTAGGTACAAGTTGCATCTTGTTAACAAAATTACAATAAAAAAAATATGTTCCTTTTTATAAGTAATTAATAGCCTTTGTCATAATTTTTTTTAACAAAGAATTCGTATTTTAAACTAAAAACCAAATTATCCTACTACATAAAACAGAAAAAAGTCCTAAAACCTCTACCGCTAATCACTTCTGTATACACAAATACATCTACTACACTACATGTAATCTTCTACTCCTTTTTAATACCTCTTCCACCCATCTTACTCCTTCTCCCAAAATCTCCAACCTTCCTCTCTCTTCTTCTCTTAGTTCTATGCATTCCTTTAACATGTGCTCTATATTTTCCACATAGTCTACATCTCCTATCTTCCTTCCAATACTTATTCTCTTGCTCTTCATTCCCGCATCTAAACCTCGCTCTCAAGTTTTTTTGCCCTTTATGTACCTTGGAATATTATCTATCACTATAATTGTATATCTCTCATTGTAGTTCCTCTCTCTTATTCTTGCTCTAGTTTATGGCCTCTGTATATCTCGTCTTATTATCTCATCTTTTATTTCCCTTCTTGTCTCCTTTATTTTTTCTAACTCTTCTATCGCATATCCAACTCTTTCATAATAGCTTTTTCTTTCTTCTTCTCCATATTTAATTTTTCCATTATTCTCCAGCACATCTGAAGCAATTTACATTCTTCTCTTTCTTCTTCTTATTTGTTCTTCGTAACATATTGCTGTCTTCCCCGCCTGTACTCTTATCTTTTCTAACTTTATTTCCTCTACTATGTACCCTGGCGTTTCCCTTTCTAATCCTAACGTCCATTTCCAGTATTTTTCTGTACTTTTTCCAATTCCTCCCATTCCTTCCACCCCCATATTTCCGCCCCGTACATCATCATACTCTTTATTTATTTGTTAAGCAACCATCTTGTTTCTATTTGCTTTCCAAACCGCTTCTTTACTATACCCCACACCTGACCTACTATTCTGTTACATTTCTTTGCCTATCACTTTATATGAGCCTCATCTTTATTGTCGTATCTGATTAAATATTTATAAATTATATATTATATAATTTTTTTTATTTAATTCAAGAGGTGGTTCGTCTAGCGCCCCTGCACTCTGGTCTCCTTCATCCTTTTGTGCACCTCTGATTTAAAACTCCCTCAATGAAGTCCAGAAGTTTATTCCAAGGGACTTTTCCGAGAATCGTTGTGCGTTGAATTTGATACGCTTCGCATTTGCATAGCAGATGCTGCGGAGTCGTCTTCCAAGCATCCGCGTCATAGAGAGCTACTTTGCAGTGTCATTTTATTCATATGTTTGTTAAGGCTACAGTGCCCTGTAATTAGTCCCGTGAGTTTCCTTAATTTTTGTCGACTCATGCTTGATAGTGCAGTTTGAGTGTTTAATTATGACTCTGTAAGGAAGAGTTTTGTGTGCTTTATCCCTGAAGAGTTTTTTCATGGTTTTTTATGCTCCGTTGCAAGTTTGCTGCGAATTATTTTTTTCCGGTGTCGTATGCGATTCCGAAAACGGTTTCAGGTCCGATATATGTCCCAGCTGCACTGGTTGGCGATTTGTCAATTTTTCCAGATTGTTTATGCATGCCATAACCAGTTTGGATTCTATTACTGGTGATCTTAGCGCCAGTAGTGCTGCTTGGCTGTCAGACATGATAGATATCGGCCCATTTGTGTATGATTTTGAGTCGATAATGCTTCTGACACACTAGTCAGTAGCAGCAACTTCAACTTGAAAAGTCAATGCATATTTATCCAAAGTCAGCGAAAATTGTTTCCCATGGTGCTTGCCTACACTGCTCCGGTACCGTTGCGATTTTTGGCCCCATCTGTGTACCAGATAGTTCCTTTAACCGCGCCCGGGTAAATGTTGTTTGTCTACTCGTCTCGTGGCGGTATTATCGCTTGAAATTTATTGAAAATGTGATAATTATTTGTGAAGTCGGATCTCATAGTTAAGATTGTTTCTTCACGCAGCACGTTGTATATACCCGGTAATTGACGCGTATTCATTAATCTGCAACCTGTATGCTGCTTTTCTTGCTTCCATCATTACAACAAGGTGTAATGGTGGATGTGAAAGTAGTGCTTCCATGGCTGCTGTGAGCGTGGTTCTCATCGCTACTGTTATCAGTAGACATGCCATTTTCCGTACTTTGCTTAGCTTTGCAGCTGTGCTTTTCAGGTTCGTTCTCTCACCTCATACAAGCGCGCCGTATGTGATGATGGGTCTTGTTACCACAGTATATAACCAGTTGGTCATTGTGGGTTTCAATCCCCATGTGTGTCCGACCATACGTTTGGTTGTATTAAGAACCCTTCGTTGTGACTTTTTCTAGATAAGCATTGAGTTCACCCAGTTTCGGACTAGAGGTGTGATTTCTTTTTTCCCCATTGCCATTGCAATTGAGGTGAAGGTAGTATTGTCAAATGCTCCTTCAATATCTAGAAAAGCAGCCAATGCAATATCTATGTATTGGATTGCATTTTCGCATCTGCTTACTAGTGAATTGCGGATCGGTCTGTAGGATTTAGCCTAGGCGTACGTAGATCTCTCTGGCTTGACAATCAGCCAGCTGTTTGGTATGTGCGAAAGTGCTAAGCTGGCTCTGAGAATTTAGCATACTGCGTTTCGAAGAGCAGCAAATCCTTTTTGCAGCATGATGGGATAAATTCCATCGACTCCAGGAGACTGAATGGGTTTAAATGTGTTGACTCCACATTCGAGGTTTTTAGGATTGATTATTTTTCTTGATAAGTCCCAGTTCTTTTTGGGTGCGCGTCTGTTTGATACCTCTAGGTCCTGGTGCTTAGGAACTTCAGTTAACGACGAACCCTGGAAGTGTTTTTGCAGTAGTTCTTGCAAAGTACCTTCAACTGAGTCTGTAAACTTTCCGTTTTCGGTCAGCAAAGAACCAATGTTTCCAGTGCGGTCTTTGCTTAGAGCTTTTTGGAGTCGAGAACTTGTAGATTTGTTTTCTACGCCCCTACAGTACCTTCTCCATGAGTTTCTCTTTGCCTTTTTAATGGCATTGTTGTATGTTCTGAGGCTGGTTTTGTATTCATCCCAGTCTTTTTTTGGCTTTATTGAATAGCCTTCTGGTGCGTGCCCATGCTTATTCAATAGTTGATAGTTTTTGGACAGCTTGTTTCAAATGCGGTTTTTAATGAATTTACTATACTATCCGTAATTAGTTCTAGCTCGTGCGTTGATCTTGCAACTGGGGGGCAGTCCTTGATTTGGCTTGCTAAAGTTTCATTGAACAAATTCCAGTCGGTTTTTCTCGGGTTTCTGTATTCCATTACGAGTTCCCTGTCTGATTCAATATTGAATCGAATGTATCTATGATCAGATAAAGAAGGTTCATCTGGTACATACCACATTTTTATCACTTTGCTTGCTTTTTGACTAGCAAGCGTAAGATCAATAACTTCACTGCGCGACACGGTTATAAACGTAGGCGCATGTCCGTTATTTATTATGTCTAAATTGCCTTTTAAAATAAATTCTAAAAGTTTTGTCCATAAACAGGGCGTATTGGGTTCCTTTAGGTTCTGATTTAGAGTTAACCAACAGCCACGTTTCGGTACTGATGTTGTTCTGTACCGATATTCTTTGCAATAGGGTGGCCGGTTCCCGGAAAGGCAAAGATCACCCAGTGCCAGACTTTCTTTCTCGGTCGGTCCCTGTTCTAGATAGTTTAGAAACTACTCCTTCTTCGTTCTCTGGTATTACTCTTCCCATTGATGATCCTTGGTATTTAGATTTGAGCGCTCGGGTATCCGCTGCACCTAGGAAGTTTCCTCGCTAGTCAGTCGTAGATGATCTACGCTACAAACGGATTCGAACATCTTTAGGTTGTGCTCCGTCAGATGAATGGAAATGGGTAGTTCCGAAGAATCAAAGAAGCCAACTCATTCAAGTGTATTACGATCCACCTACGGCGGGTCCCTGTGGGATTTCAAAAACTACGGAACGCATTCGACAACGGTATTATTGACCACACATGAGATCTAAAATCGCGGAATACGTTCGTCGTTGCTCTGTCTGTGCGGCACATAAAGTCGAACAAACCGCCCCTCCTGGATTATATGCACCTAGAGGCCATTGTTACGTTCTAGTGTGCGTAGATAATTTTACTAAATTTGCTTGTTTTTTCCCGATGCGTACCGCAACGGCATCTATGGTTTCTAAGATTGTGGAAGAACAAATTTTTTTATTGTTTGGTACTCCTGAATATATCATTGCTGATAATGGGGTACAATTTCGTAGCCGGGAATTTGTTAAGTTGTGTTCTGAATATCGGACTACGGTTCTTCATACTGCCCGTTATCATCCTCAAGCAAATCCAGCCGAACGAGTCAATAGAGTTTTAAAGACTATGATCGCTTCCTACATTAAAGATAACCAACGTACTTGGAATATTAATTTGTTTAAAATCGGTTGTGCTATTCGGGCCGCAAAGCACGACGTTATTGGCTGTACTCCGTATTACGCCTTCTGTGGTAGGGAACATGTTCTTTATGGTGACTTGTTTGGTCCTACTCCGGAGCCTATGGCAGAAAAACAAGATCCGCAACGGCCGGTGTTTGTGGACGATAAACATTATAAAGTCATTAGATCTACTATTCTGAAGAAATTATCGAAAGCTCATGACCCAACTCATCGTCGCTATAATTTGCGTCGGCGTCGAGTCAAGTATCAGCTTGGGGAATATGTTTGGAAAAGAAACTTCACGCTGTCTGATGCGTCCAAACATTTTAACGCTAAACTTGCTCCAAAATTCGTAAACCCGTTTCGTATTAAAACCATAGTTTCTCCTTGGACATACGAATTGTGTGACTCTCTCCGAGGATCGTTGGGGATTTGGCATGTTAAAAACTTGAAAAAGGATCATACTAGAGATTCCTCGACTTTCTCTGCTCCTGATGACGAGACACTCCCCGTCCGGAATAGTTCCTTACGATTTCATCGTCGTCGGAAACGGCCTAAATTACCGCTCTCCGGTTAGTTTGGATTCGGATTGACCCGACTATATTCTCGACTTATACTCTACCTTCTTTTGACGTTTGATTCGCCCTGTTGTGGGGGGCTGAAGAATTCCCCATCGGTGTTAGACTGCCTGAGGTAAAAGGCCTCTAAAGGTCATCTCTCCTTGCGGAGCTTTAAAATTCTTGACGTACTCTCGGATTGACATTTTTTTTTCCTCTGATTTTGACGATTTGGGAATCTGGTATCCTTATCCTTTGGCTGTAGTAACACCTAGTATTAGTTAGTAGTATAGTATTCCATTCTTTAGGAGTCAAAACTCCGCGATGACATCTTTAGTTAGATTTGTTTTTCTCTCTAGGGATTACTTGGTTAGTGGTTTAGATGACAGCAACGCCATCACTGTATATATTACGCTCCGCTTTGTCAGCTTTTCGGTGTTGTCTGTCATTGATAGAAAATTTATCCTTTTCTTTGATTCTTTTGGAAGGCTTATCTTCCTGAATTCCTTTTTTTGTTTACTTAGTATGTAAGGTTACTCTCGGATTATTCTATCCCGCTTGTCGACTTTTGGAATGTTTAAAACACATTTTTTTTCGTTCTACAGTTAAAAATTTCTTTTTTTTTTGATATCACAGATTCTACCTACTTCGGGTGGTTGGTTAGGCAGTAGGCTGGATCATTTTGGGTCGACTATCTAGGGAGAGGTAGTCGAACCGTACAACGTCTGTATTCTCCTTCTGTCTTTCTTTTTCTACTTTCCATCTGTCACCATGAGTGGGGGGGCGCCTGTTGTGGGAACCTGACGGCTATGCGTTCGGGAAGGTTGGTTGTCTTCGACCCGGTAGCCTCAAGCTCTGGACCTAGGCATTATACCTTTCGGGGGCCGTAACGGCGGACTTGATGGAGCTTGGCGGAGGTGACCAATTCTTCTTAACCGGCGCATAGGATGTTGTGGTTGTACAGCAGGAACCGCTTCCGGCTACAGTCGAGCAATTGCAGGCTGTAGTCCTTTTATTTTGGATTTGAGGGCAAAATTTTGGGATTCTTCTTTTATTTTTCTTTTATCTACTTTCAGGGTGGGAAGAAGACTATTGTGGTCAAGCGAGTACTGGTTGCGGTGACGTGCGCTTGTGTGGACCAACGTTGGGGGGCCTAACGACGCGCTTTGACATCTTGTCGCGAGGGCTTGAGGTGTGATTAAGACTTCGATGCCACACAATCGTCCGGCACTTCAACGAGGAAATCTTAGGCTGTGATAGGATTCCTGGGGTAATTTCCTAGTCTCGTGGGTTTAGGTACCGTTCCTTTTCCGTCCTCCTATAGTACCTTGTCCTTTTCCTGAGGGGTTTCCTGGACTTTGTATTCAGGGTGGTTTTGTAGTTAAGGGGTTTTAAGGAATTTTAGGGCTACTTAATCCTGGATTCTCTAGAATTCTTTTGATACTTACATCCTTACTGTAGTGGGTTACTGATTGATTGGACCTAACTTGTTGGTTTTGCTTTATGCGCTTTGGAAATTAGTAAACCGTGTTGGTATTCTCTTTTGGGTTGGAATCAAATGACTATTTGCTTCGTGGAGATACTTTTCGCTTCATGCGCTTCTTTTATGCGTTTGGTTGTTGGTATTCTTAAGATTCTGGAAAACTTCTGTCTCTTCTGTATTGGTGGTAATCTGGTGAGATTACACGGGTTTGGGTTTCTGGGATTTGGGTTGGTTTTGGTTTTTAGGGTTCTGTCCTTGGCTGATGTCAGAATTTCCGTTCTTCATTTTAGCTTTCGAATCGTTTTGCTCGTCATGAGCTTTTTATCTTGCTTGGGGGGAGTTTGTAACGTACTTTTCTTAATTGTTTGTTAGTTTTGCATCATCCTATATTTCTTTTGTTTCGTTATAAACGTGGCAACGCAGCTTGCACGTTCTCGTCTCTTTTTGCGCATCCGATTAACGGCCATTGTGAAGATTGTTGCACGCTTTACCGCGTGGATCCTTAAAATGAATTTTTAAAATGATTATGAAGTTTTGGTTAGTAATGTCTATTATGGAACTATAAATTCATAAGGCGTTTTAATTTTCCGTTCGTTGAAATTCCACGCTGGTAAAGGTAAGCGGATTTTTTCTCTGTTTTATTAAATGTACAAGGTCACCTCGTGTTCTTTCTATTGTAGCGAGTTTGGTTGGGCGTTGTTCGCCCTGAATAACGGCGATTCCCGAAGGGAACTTTTCTACAAGCCGCCCCGGCCTTGACTTTACCATTTTGTTGATTTCTAACATCGCAGGCACAAGTTCGACTGGCCACCTGTGGACCGTTGGCATACTATCCATGATTAACGAGAAATGTAATGAAGCTGCGAAACCTTTTTCACTTTAAAATGTACAACAGCATCCGACGAACCGGGTTTTTTTTTTCTCATTGTGTAATTTTCCTTTTTAAAAACTAATACTGTTTTAGATTCATCTTTTGTGTGTATTATTGTGAGTCACTGTGCTGACCCGATTGTGTTTAATATTATTACGATTCCAGGTTTTACTGAAAAGAAAGCGCTTTCTTCAAGTTAACTGTGGAAATTCGGTAAGTCATTTTTGTTTATTAATGACGGAGTCAGAGAGGTATCTCACGTGTAACGTAACTTTTTTTTTCTTGATTTCATTGTAAAGTAATTTATCACCTTAAATTAGGTTTTGACTGCTCATTTTTGTTTATCGCATGCTGTCACGTTTTTTTTTGTAAAAATTTGGTTTGCTATTCATGATTTTGTATGCGAAATCTCTTTGCTGTTAATTGGCCTTTACGTACTTGTTAGGTACTAACGGCGTTGTTATCTTTTGAGTAATATTAAATTTTGCGCTTTAAAATGATTAATCAAATCAGTTTTGTGCTATCATATGTTCAGGTTTGACAATTAATTGAATTTGTTTAAGTTGTAAAATTTAAATCCAGTAAATTTGTTGGTTTTAATTATACGTAGCATTATCTTTCACAATTTTAAGTAATCAATACTACCTGCATTTAAACTGTTGTGTATTACTATTCATGTGTAAAATTTGTGTCTTGTTGACGATGTTGTAAACCTGAATGGTGTTTTATGTGAAAGTGTCCTGGCGCCCAAGGTTTCTCTTATTTTGCTAGTTGTTTTTGTATGGTTCGTTATACTAGATCCTTCCCGGTTTAGAGAAAAGGTATAGTTTTAGTCTGGCATTTACCGTATTTATTTCTTTCTCCTACTCACCCCACTCTCTGGCGGTTGTGAGTAGCCTGGCATACGGTTTGTCAGCTTTGGTTTGCGTTGAACAAGTTTTAGCGTAACAATCTGTGACACTACAAATTTAAACTGTAAGTTAAGTTTGATTTGACATTTAATACTTATGAGTAAAGAGCGCTTAGTTCAAAATATAAAAATACATTTATCGGAAGCAAGAATTCTTATTTACCGCGGCAGCAGTCGGAACACGGACCTCTGGGTGTGAGCTTGAATGAAAGTAAAATACACAGGCGTGAATTCATTTAATTTATTTGCAACTATAACATAATACACTAACTATTTACATTAAAGAAAAAATGAACATTATTTGGATTAAAACAATATTTGGATTAAAACAATATTTGGGCGCCAATTACCCTGAAATTGGTGATAAATAAAAAGCATAAAATCTTATACCTAATTATTAATCGATATCAATTCAAAAATAATAAACGTTTAATTTGTCACGATGTATGTATTCCGAAAAGTTTTTGATAACACAATTTAATTAATGTGAATTTAAAATGTAAAAGTTGTTACAAGCTTTTGCTATTTACGAACCTGCACGGCCAACTCGTAATAGTCGGTGAGAGGGGTAGGTTCCTAGATACATTAAATATATTTAAGGGCGCCAGAGCTTATCCTAAAGTAACTTCTGTCCGCTCACAACAGAATGGTATCACTTGTAACAAGATGTTAGGTTCGTAATGCTGATTCTCGGCTGTTCGAGTAGCCAGAAGTAATTAGTAGGTAACGATAATCACAGGAGCAGGGAAGATAAAAAGAAAGATTAACAAGTATAATCGATTTAATGGTTTAACGTTGGAATAATAATAGAAGATATGAGTGTTAATATATTCGAGGTAGAATTTATACCTATCACAGTGTGCTTATACGTCAACCTTAAATTCTACAATGAGTAACGATTCACATTAATAATTAGCGTACACTTTGATTAAGAAGTACATCAAATTTTCTAACTAAATGCCTGTAGTATCGGCAGCACACATCACATCAATAAATTCCAATGAACTAAGTAGCGAAGAATAGTACGTAGTAAATATCGTTTGTATCAAATATGCAAAATCCACAAAGAAAATTAGTAATATGGCATTACTGACAATAAAACAGTGATAACAATTATGGCGTTAACATTAAATTACCCTAATAATTATGGGTAGTACACAGCAGACGTAACACAGAGCAAGTAAACTTATTACCTAAATGGTAATATTCTTACGTTAATCGTTACGGAATTATCATTAGCAACAGTTTCGTGAGTGACCCTATTTGACAACGAAATAAGATACATAAAACCACTTACCAAAACACAGGACCTTTCCCTTGTGCGACGAAAGTACTTTCCTCGGCAAGATATCCTGTAAGCACTCTGAAATAGCAAGTCGTGTCAAACTAATTCCTCACGAAAGTGAAATCTACAAAATGATTAAGTATATTTAACATAAATACACAAGGCCGAACCCGGGTCGTCGTGTGCTGTTATACCCCGACGAAACGGTGATTACGCAGGGATCTGCCGCCTGAGTAGAATCTCGACAATTTTTGGTTAACTTCGGTACATTCGATTTTTGTCATATGTCGTATGCCTCAGAGAATATTTATTTGACGAAATTGTTATTCGAGAATGGATTCTTCATTAATCAGTTAACAATTAGGAACGAATTGCTCGCACGTGGCGGAACGGCTATCAAATTACGAGAAATTACAACAGAGTTTTAATAAATGACAGTTATTATCTTACCCGGTGATGACGCAAACGAATTATAAGCGTAATACACTGATAGATTGGTCCCCATGACGGTGGATAAGTTTAGAAACGTTCAATCGCCAATTCACCAGCCATTTTATGTAGTTTTCAAATTGAAGAACTCGTCGTAAATGACAGTCACGCGTAAAAGATCGGTAGGGGGCGTTCAAACCGTAAACTAATTCCACGTCGGAATACATAGGCGTACGCAAAGAAAATTTCGTCCGTAACAACATAGGCGTACGTAAAGAAAATTCGACCGTAACAAAGTAATAGCATAACTTCTAGTTGACTCACCATATATTATAACGTTATCTATTTTCTATTTATAGCACATTCTTTGATGAAATTAAAAACTTCTTCCAGCACAAAACAACGAATCAACCTAGTGTAGATTGGAAAGCAAAACAGCAGGCATAAAGCAAAGGATATAACTCCAGTAAATAAAAAATCCATAAAGAAAGAGATCCAGTAAATAAAAAGAAAAGATCCAGTAAATAAAAAAACCCTAAATATAAATAATTAGAATGGTTTTTAATCGACATGAAATTACTTACGTTGCCTTAGGTACAACGGTCTTGAAATCAATTCCTTTGTCTAAATGTATTGCGTCACATTGTGAAATCACTAAAAATGTTGAATTCAATTAGAAAAATTATATTGGAATAAAGATAAACTTACCAGCAATTAGTTGGAAAGAATAAAAATTAATTTGTATGCGTTTTTACGCCATAATTAAGAAAATTGTCTTCTTTGCAGCACTTCGTGCAAGCCTAAAGATGGCTCACACGGAAGTACCAACAAAAATCGATTGCTCGGTCAATTCGAAGTACGACGCGACGTTGCCAAACTGAATAAATTTAAGTGCAATATTAGTTGCAGAAAATAAACGAATGCAAAATTGAATTCTAATTGTAATGAACTCTAACGGGACGTTACAAGGTACTGAATAGACCTATAAAATATGATTCATTCCGAAATCCTTCCGGTTTTGTAAATAGTGTTCTGTTAAGCCTGTCATTGTACACAATCCTAGTATAAATTCTTACAATAGTTCTTCTCTATAAGCGGCTTTTGTATTTAATGTTTTATTGAAACCATTGTTTAACAAAACATGAAAATCCCTGTTGTTATTTATAGGTTCGTGGTAAGACCTTTTGAGCAAAAAATGTTAATTATATTATTGTACGTAATTTAACTAAAATTCTGTAATGCGTTATTGTCATCTACCTATTAAAACACTGTTTACACAAACTTTTCAAAATTTATATGTAAAAAGGCAATATCAAATAATACTCTTTTAAAAGGCAAAATAGGCAGGCTCCAGGCATTTGCCTGACTGTCCGCTCTTTACTTATCAGAGTATGTTTTAACCTAGCAGTTAATTGAATAATAAACCAGAAATAGATTAAACTAATGATACGAAAAAATTAATTTGAATTAAATAACACACCGCACATTAACGTTTTAAACAGCTTTTATAGCCATCTAGTTCCTTATGCCAGTTCTTTCTGATTTTCTGTACCGACCGCCGAAATCACAGTCTTGAATCTCGTTTTTTATTTTATTGATATATTTAGCAGATAAATAATCTAATGATAACCAACAAAATATAAAATTTGCAATAAAGACGATTGTAAATTATAGTAACACAAAACGTTAATTAATTTTCAAGGAGTATAAGCTAGAGGAAAAAATGTTTCTTCACTTTGAAATAAACATACCAAGAGTGACATTTATCTTAATTAAAGATCATTAAAATGTCCAGACACAAATTTTACTGTTTTGCAGAAGGTAACAATAATGAAATGGAATCATCTTTTTTATCCACGCACAAACTGAAAGAACCTGTTTGCTTTTATTACTAAACATTCAATCATCACAGCTGGTTCTCAAGACACACTAATGTCAAATCATTTCTACTTTAATAACCATTGTGGAACTTCGATCGACATATACTGATGACCTCGGTTTCCTTTCCATCTTTTACTTCGCTTTGCTCCAACCGTAGCCTAATTAAATTAATTACAAATAAATTAGTACTAAGTTTTTTTGTTTGTCGCTTAATTCACTTTTAGAAAGAGATTTAAATGGAATGGTTTCTAAATGCGATTGCAGGGGTTGATTGAATTAAGAAGTGACACGTGACAAACCCGGATTAGTTTTACACAATCCGTTACAAGTGTACATTTTAATTACGTTTACATTTCAATATATGCAAAGCTATCGAATTTCAACGTTTGTGAGAGGTTTAGGCACGTAGGTATAAAAGAAATTACACCAAAACCATTTATATGTAATTTTGAAATCAACCGCAATGGAAATTAAGTATATTGACGTCCCAGGACCATTTCTCATCGCAAGATGTTTTATAGGAAATTTAACCTTAAAATAGGATTATCATAAGGACGAATTTTTGCTTATCCTGTATCGCATTATTATTCAGAGGGCTTCCCGAACGAGATGGGGGACACTCGTAAACCAATTTCGGAAGCGCCTGTCGACAGAATTCCAACAACATGGCTAGAATATACGTCAATAGAGGAATGTTTTAGCATAAAGAACAAAAGAGAACAGGATTTTTTTTTAAACGCAACGAGCTAATCTTAATTTGGTTTACTAAATTAAGTTTCGTTCAACTCACAGCTACTGATGCTCATTTCTTTTTTGAATGGGAAACATATTGCTTTAGTAAAATCTAATTTATACTTGGTATGGTGTCGATTTTTTCTATTCTTAATATAATAATTATCGTGTTAAGATACACAACAAGCAGAGTTAACTAATTTCTTATTTAACGACGATGTGCACAATGAAATTTGGTTAATGTTAAAAACATTTATAACTTTAACGGCTCAAAATGTATCCAAAAAAACTTAAATTGAAATTATGTTACTTAAAATTTTATATATGACATTGACAAATGAATATAAACTAATTTTCTGAAAAGTTAATGGTTTGTTTTATATCGACTTGTGAGAATATAACAAAACTATGCTACAGTTTAATCTGAAAAAGCCGACTTGTAACAAATTCAATTTCCTATCTATATATAGGGTAAACGGTACAGTTATTGGCCTCTTAAGCGTTTTGAAGTATACCTTAATTCACAAATAACACTGGTCGGCAAAAAAATATTTTTTATCGAGCCCTGACACTATTCCGGGTGATTCTTATGTAAAATGACGTCCAAATATGTCTTCCGTTTTCTTCCATCACCCACCATTTTCGAGGGAGCCCCTCTATCTCTAATTTTACCACTTTTCGATAAATTAATTATAATTTATTTATCGAACGATAATAATAATTATAATAACTATTATAATAATAAATACATATATGGACACGAATTTAATTTAAATGGGAAAAAAACTATTTTAGCTATAAACATCAGTAATAAATAAAAAGATATTCATCGTTACTTGGTGCTTGCTTTCCTTTTATACCCTGAGGTACAGCTCTCTCGTTTCAAAAACCAGCAGTACTCCGCCAACATGCTTGCATTCCACTTCCCTGAAAATCTCTTCTCCAGCTTAGCGATGTCTTGATGGAACCGTTCCCCGTGTTCATCCGAGACTGCTCCTAAATTTTCAGGGAAAAAGTCCAGATGCGTGTGAAGGAAGTGAACTTTAAGAGACATGTTACATCCTATGTCCTTGTACGCCAAAAGCAGTTCCTCGACGTGAGCGATATAATCTTCACTTTTGTGGTTACCCAGGAAGTTCTTACATACGTTTTGAAATTCAAGCCAAGCTCGTTTTTCTTTTCGATTTAGGTGTTCAATAAACGTCGAATCTTGGAAGAGTTGTCTAATCTGGGGACTAACAAAAACGCCTTCTTTGATTTTAGCTTCGCTAAGACGAGGAAATTTAATTTTAAAAAATTGAAATGCGCCACCTGTCTTGTCCACTGCTTTCACAAACTGCTTAATCAATCCAAGTTTGACGTGTAAAGGTGGTAAGTAAATATTTTCCTTCGGAACCAAAGGATTGTGGCCGACATTTTTCTGACCAGGAATAAGATTCTCTCGCAGAGGCCAGTCAGAAATTGATTAATTATCGTGAGCAAATCAAGCGAAGTCGGATAATTAAGGCCGACAGTAATTTTGTAATTTTGTAATTTCGTTATTTTGTGATAAAGTTGTTCCTTTTCACGGCGCTTTAGACCCTTACCTCCACGAGGTTAAAGGTGGGCAACGACTCACAGGTTATAAGTCCAATCGCCTTTGGCAATAAGCTCCTGTGAACGGCTAAAAGGGTATTAGGTATCAGTGCACTTTTCCAGCCGACACTCTACGAGCGTCGCGCTGTCGCGCTCTAGTTCCCCAACTCCTTCAGCCTCCACTATGGAGGCTGAATCCGCTTCTTCCAAGCGTCGTCGTGAAGACGACGACGCCGACGTCGTCCTTTCCGAAACCCTTCCCGACAGCATCGAGGATTCTTTCGATGCAGACATAAATCGTCTAACTAAGGTAATCTCTGCCTGCAAGATTACCATGTCCCGTCAATCAGAAATGATTGACATAGTCAGCAGGCTTCAAACGACTTTCAGAAAATCCCTCATCCAACGTCGCGTATCGCAGCAAACTGCTGATATTGCCTCCACACTGGCTGATGTCCAAACAGCCTTGCAGTCCGTAACAGCCAAGCTTGCCACAACCGAAGCTGCACCTCCTGCCCTGTCCTACGCACAAGCGGCCCGTTCCAAAATCGTTGAAAAGGTCAAAGTACCATCCGGCAAATCTGTCGCACCTGTTCCCAGGTCGACAGTAGTAATACTTCCCAAGCCCGATAGTCCTCTTAAGACGGCCGACGAAACTAAGACGACCCTAATGAAGGTCCTAGATCCGCAAAAATATGGCCTAAGACTTGACAGAGTAACGAAGACAGGGAAAAGCTCCATCAGACTAGAATCTGAGAAATCAGATTTAACGAAAATACTTGAGGTCCATCCGGAAGTTAGACGATACCTTTTGGCCTCGCGTCGAGTTTACGTCGCCTGGAATGCATGCCGGGTCAATGACCATATCCGGGTCACTCGTTGCTTTAATTGCCAAAAATACGGCCACCACTCGACGAACTGTAAAAGCGACATACAGTGCGGCCATTGTGCTGAAAAGCACGAAACAAAGACGTGCCCAAACCCGGATCGAGACCCGACGTGCGCTAACTGCGTTCGCTTCGGCCATAAAGGAGACGTCGTCAAACACAAGGCGACCTCTAACACCTGCCCGGCGTATCTAAAACGGCTCGACGCCAAGATCTCAAACACCGATTATGGACTTTGAGGACACTCAATTAACTTTGAGGTTTGCGCAAGTGAATCTTCGCAATTCACGAGTTGCGACTTTTGAAGTGATGAGTTTCTCCTCCGACAACGACATTGACGTTTTACTGACCCAAGAGCCATACGTGTTTAGTTCAGGCTCAGGGTACAAGCTCGCTGGTGCGGCTGTACCCTTCAACAGGATTGCCGCATCCTCTTCTATGCGGTATTACTCGGCTATTGTTTTCAATAGCTCGAAGCCCGTCGGAGTAGTAACACTCAGCCATTTAACAAATGACTGCAATGCGGTAACTATGGTTACGGTTGGAAACACCTCCTTTGCGATCGTCGGCGTTTATTGGCCGCCGAGTGAGGATGTTCGTATTCATCTCCAACACTTAGATAAAATTTTGGATGAACTAAGAGGCACTCCTATTATCATAGCAGGTGACTTCAATTCGAAATCGCCGCTTTGGCAACTCCCCGGTGACCGACGAACGAGGACGATGTGTGGAGAACTTCGTGGGTGAACGCGACCTCTGTGTTGTTAATGAACCATTTCAACCTTTCACTTTCGCTAGCCATCTAGGTTCGACGAATATAGATGTTACATTAGCTTCCCCTAGTTTAGCCAGAAAAATATCAAACTGGCGAGTTATACCTGATGTTATAGAAAGTGACCACCGACTGATACGGTTCGAGTTAACCGTCAATGCTCCGAACCTAGTACCTATCCCTAAAAGAATCCTTGACTTCAAACGCATAGATCCCGTTCGCCTGAATAATGCTATCGCTACAGCAATTCCCTCATATCTTCCACGTGGTGCTTTGTGCCACGATCCAAAATCTGTAGACGCTCTCATTGATAAGTTGACCAGGATGATCCTCTACTCTTGTCAAAATGGCTTGAATAGCATACGCTTAAAAGCTAGAGCTGGTGTACCGTGGTGGAGTCCTAAGTTAGATAGGCTAAAGCGAGCGGTGCGTTGTTTGCGAAAACACCACCAAAAAGCCCCTGCCGACGTAAAACCTCAATGGCTTGCCTCATATAAGGCCGCGCTTCACCGGTACAAACTGGCAGTGAAGACAGCGAAGTATAGCTCATGGCAAAGTTTTGTTGAAAAAAGCCTGGCGACGAGTCCTTGAGGGTTAGTTTACAGGTTATCCTCCCGTAAGTTTCTGTCGATCCAACCGTGCTCCAATGTCAAAGACGGCGACAGATACACTATTTCAGAATTAGACACAATCAAAGTAATAGTTTCCACATTATTCCCGGACGACGATCCCTCGACGGACAATGCCCATCATGCCCAAATAAGATCCCGAACTCTCTTGCTAAGTAATTCCCGACAGGACTGGGTGGTCACTAGCGACGATTTAGCCGCGGTGGCTAGCAAAATTCCTAGAAACAAAGCTCCTGGACTTGACGGAATACATTGCAACGTTTTGCGAACGGTTGTTTTAGATTCTCTCTTATCAACGATCGTTGACCTGTTCAACTCATGTATAAAAATTGGTTATTTTCCTACCAGCTGGAAAGCTGGTAGACTAATCACAATTCTCAAGCCCGGAAAAAAGGATCTCGCCAACCCGAACTCGTACCGCCCGATAACTTTGTTATCCGAACTAGGCAAATTATTCGAAAGGACACTTCTTAAAAAGATACACGACGACATTCCGCCCAACGTTTTATTCCATCCTAGTCAATACGGCTTCGTTCCTGGCAAAACGACGACTGACGCCGCCCGTCGATTAATGACAATTGCACAATCGAACGTCTCCAAGTACAGACTAGTTATTTTCATAGACATCTCTGGAGCGTTCAACAACGTATGGTGGCCCTCTATAATCGAAGCTCTCGTCGTTAAGAGAGTACCTGCAGATGCTACGCGCATCATTCGTAGTTATTTGTCGAATAGATCGATCACTTATTCTGCGAACGTTTCACGTTCAACTTTCAAGAAACGACTGACGAAGGGCTGTCCACAAGGCTCGGTTTTTGGGCCGACTTTGTGGAACTTAGTTGTCAATGATCTCCTGGACAAAGACTTACCAGCAGACTGCGACATTTTCGCTTATGCGGACGACATAACTGTCACTGTGTCCGCAAATTCTCGACGAGACTTAGAGGCAAAATCAAACACGTGCCTAAACATCGTGACTGGCTGGGCTGGCAGCAACAAACTAAGTATTTCTGCAGACAAGACTAAGTACATGGTTTTTGGCTCTACACTAAGACGAGATCCTTCACTGCGCCTTTACGATACTCCTGTCCGTAGGGTTTTCGAATTCAAGTACCTCGGACTATTGCTCGACGACAAGCTGAGTTTTGTTAAACATTGCGCTTTCGTGGTTGACAAGTGCAAGAGCGTCTTGCACTTGTTCTACAAATACTCACGGCTGAAATGGAACCTTCACAAAAAACATCTTGCGAATATCTTCGACAATGCAGTCATTCCCATGCTCACCTATGGCTTAGACATCTGGTACCACAGACTTCGACACACTCACGTGGTCAGGAAACTGGCCTCGTTACAATCCTTGTTCCTAAGAACTATCCTAGGGGCGTATCGCACCGTTCCCGTAGATACCCTCTGTGTGATTTCCAAACATCCTCCTCTACATCTCCTTTTGCAGGAAATTTACTGCACCAAAGTTCTTCGCAAGGCTGGCTCGTGCAATTTCCTTGACCAGCACGTTTCAAACGAAAATTTTCCGTCCTTTTCAGCGGCCAAGCGTCACTTAAAGATCTTGATCTTGGGTGAATGGCAGCGGCTGTGGGACACTTCCCATAAAGGGCGTAATGCCTATTCTCTTATCCCGGATATCCTTACCTGGGTCAGAAAGCCCCACGTCCCTGGACGAGAGGCCGTCCAAATCCTGTCTTCACACGGCGGATTTCGTTGCCATCTAAAACGCATTAGCGTTTTAGATGATGACAGGTGTCCGTCGTGTGGGGTTCCTGACACTCCGGCGCATCGGATTCTCGCTTGTCGCGAATTCGATGAAGAACGGAGTGCCCTACTAAACATTCTCAACCCATTTTCGGATTCCCCTCAGACCATCTTAGCACTGGTGCCTGATGTCAACATGTATAGACCATTCGCTAAGAAAGATCAGAGTTTACAATAAGAATAAGTTTTATTTGCTAACAATTTGCATGGTTTTGTTTATTTTCTTAAGTACGCTATGGCAAAGTAGGAATTTAGTTTTTATTAATATTAACAGCACGTATTTAATTTAGAGTCATTTATTTTCAGTATTTTATTATTTTAAATAACACTTTCAGTTTATTTTTCGCCGTAGCTACTTAACTAATCTGCCTCTCTTATTTCCTTCACAATTTCTAAGTCCTTTTCCTACCTACTTGGTTTATGCACTAGAAGCGAGGATAAGCCGAAAGGCAGGTGCCTCGCGGAACCACGCGCTCTCAAAGCACGTACCGTTACCTTAGCCCATCCAACTGTCGTAACGAGACTTGTCCTATCAAATGAAACATCTTCTTTCTTACCTATCCTATTTGTGGCGAACTTGTACCAAGCAAGTTCGGGTGGTTTGGTGGGTCCACATCCTCCTCCTCAGAAAGGAAGCAGCAATATTTCGTGAATCCTGATTCCAGGCCCGTGAGTAGAGCAACAACTTTTAAGTCACCGCAAAGTTTCCACTTATAATCATGATAACTAATTTTATCAAGGATTCTGGAACTGATGGGAAGTCATTCCCATTTGCCAACAGGACAACTTTTAAGCTTGTTTTTGATGAGTCTATAAACAGTCTCCATTTGTCTGAGTCACATGGCATCTGTAGCAATAAATTTGCATTAGGGCAGAACACTAAACCTTTATCTTCTGAGAAAAGACATTTCAGGGTTGCTTGTCTGGTCCTGTAAGAAGATATTTTTACTCCCTTTTCTAAGAGATTCCACTGTTGAAGTCGCGATCCTAGGAGCTGAGATTTAGTCTTGGGTAACTGCAAATCCCTGACAAGATCATTTAATTCCGATTGAGTGAGGAGGTGAGGTTGCCGAGAAACTAAATCTGCGGAATACTCTTCATCATCATTGAACGTATCATTCGAAGCCCCAGGTTGTGGCTCAGAGTATTTTAAATCAATTTCCGGCTCTAGAGTATAAGTGTTTGGGGGCTCTGGGATTGGCAAAGTATCGATATGAGGAACAGGTCTTAGAGCTGACGGAATATTGGAATACTGAATTGTATGCTTACTTTTGCTCGAAAACCCGACGGTGGAAGTCATACAAAAGTAACAATCTGTTAGATGACAGCGAGGTTCACGCCAAACCATGGGCACAACAAATGGCATTGATTTACGGGTACCTTTGAGCCATTTGGTCAAACTACTGTAACAAGTCGTATAGCAAACTGATGGAGCCCAAGTCTTGTCCTGGTCGCCAACTTGACAATCAAAGTAGAATTTATAAGCTGTTTTAACAAGCGGAGAAAGGAGTTTTCGTTGCGCTTTTAAAGTTAATTCCCCGCAGACATAGCAGAAGCAATCGGGATGATTTTTACACTCGCGTGGCATAATTAAGCAGTAATTCAACGCCCGACATTAACTACAAATCACACTTAATCACCTGAAAAAATCCGGAGTAAAAATAGTTTTACTGTTTTACACAAATGAACAAAAATGAACACAAAATCCAGCACGTTTAAAACGTCGACAAGTTAACTCTGCAACAGCTATAGATGTACTGATCGAAGCAGTTAAGCAAACAATGTAATATACTATAATGAGAAGAGTAATGCAAGTTCAAGCCTGTCGAAAATTCCTGTTCAAACCTGCATGTGGTATTGAGATGGCCAGCGTCGTGCAGCGAATCTTCCTAACTGTTTATTGATATTTTTTTACTGTTCTTACATATTTGTATTTTATTGTTGTTTCTATATACATTTTATAGCAAAACTTTTGCCATATACTGTGGTATAAATTTTATTACCTGCTTTGGGATGTTTAACGGCTATAAGTTAAAATTCTAAAAAAAAAGATTCAAAAAATAAAATAAAAATGGGGTCCTCCCAAAATAGGTGGGTGATGGGTAAAAACGGAGCTCATTTTTGGTCATTTTACATAAGAATCGTCAAGAATGGTATCAGGGCCTATTTTCATGCAGACCAGTGTAATTAAATATTAATTCGCGGAAAAAATTTGAATAACCAACCATATGACAGCAAAATGTTCAAATTTTCTTTTAACCCGCGATCGGTACCGGTGTTAGATTTTATCTAACATTTTTACATTTATCCATATTTTGTTAAGTGAGTTACCCCTTTTCTTTGGCCGCCTAGCTATGCCTCCCTAAGAACCCCCCACAGTCATCCCTTCTACTAGTTTATTTAAGGATTCAGGCGTAAGCGACCAGTGCATCTTTGTTTGAAGTCCGGTAAACATGTTAGTTAAAATCTAACGCGGTACCTATCACGTAATCGTAATTTGACTACGTTTAAAATATAATCAAAGGGCGTATTGGAGGTTTTTGACATTAGAAACTTTAGTTTTGTGACAATATTGTTTAATTGTGGAAGTGTAATGTCGTACGAGAAGGAATACAAACGTTTGCAAATGCTTTGGGAGGAAGTTTTGTCAGATGATGATCAGCCATCTACGTCGCATGAAATGGAAGGTGGTTTATCAGATGAAGACGCTCCATCTGATCACAGTATCCATGATACCGATACGGAGCTGTCGATTTCTGATCATGATGAAAGCCCCGAAATTCTCCATACGGAAAGAAGAGTCAAAAATTGTCCTTTATATACTGGTAAAGACGGTATAACCCAATGGTATGTTCATAAAGAGACCAGGCAACAAGGTAAAACTGCACGTCATAATATAATAACACAGTTGCCCGGGCTAAAACAAATAGCTAAAAATGCTAAGACTGCTGGAAACTTTTCTTTTCCGATGAAATGATTGCTCATATTACGGACTGTACAAACAAGCAGTTTGTTAGAAGAAGGCTTACTGGAGCCGAGAAACATAATTCGCCAACCGATTTTGAGGAAATTGGTGCCTTTTTGGACATTTTATATCTAACAGATGTAAAGAGGGCCCAACACCTAAATACGTCGGAACTGTGGGCTACAGATGGAACGGCTCTAGAATTTTTTGCAGCAACTATGTCCCAACGTCGTTTTCACGCTCTAGTCCAAAATATTAGATTTGACGACAAGGATACGCGAGCTGGGAGATCTAAAATAGACAATTTAGCTCCTGTGCGACAGACACTTGATGGATTCACCGAAAAATGTGTAAAGAATTACTCCGTTGGCTCCTACATAACAATTGATGAAATGTTGGAAGCCTTTAGAGGCAGATGTTTGTTTAGGCAGTATATACCTAACAAACCTGCCAAATATGGTATTAAAATTTATGCTGCCCTAGATGCTAGAATGTTTTATACCCATAATATTAAAATATACGACAGAAAACAGCCCCTCGGCCCATTCCAACTGAAAAATGATGCGCACAGTGTTGTAATGCGCCTTCTAAAGCATTACAGTGGTACTGGAAGGAATGTGACCACTGATAATTATTTTACCTCGGTTCCTTTGGCAAATGACCTTCTAAAGAACCATCAACTCACTTTGGTGGGTACGTTACGAAAAAACAAGAGAGAGATTCCGTCCATTTTTTTAGAAACAAAGGTACGGCCTGTACATAAGTAGCATGTTTGCTTGGGGGAGTGGATTCTAACAAATACTTCCTAACTTCATATATTCCTAAAAAAAATAAGAATGTCTTGATGTTGTCAACTTTTCACGAGGATGATGAAATAGATGCAAACACTGGAGAGCAGATGAAACCTTCAGTAATAACAGTTTATAACCTTACCAAAGGAGCGGTAGATGTGGTAGACAGAATGAAGGCCGAATATAGTGTTCCACGAGTGAGTAACAGATGGCCACTTACAGTATTTTGCAGTTTACTGAACATCGGCGGAATTAATTCCCAAATAATTTTTTTTGGGAACACTAATCAGAAGATGGAGCGAAGAGTGTATTTGACGGATCTAGCTAAACAACTTGTCACACCGCATATGATTCGCCGATCTAGTATAACTTGTTTGTCTATTCCTCTAAAGCAGAAAATCAAAAATGTTTTGGGTCACCAACACGAAAAAGTTGCAGACGCAGAACCACGTCAGTTAGAAGCTAAATCCAGATGCTTTTATTGTCCGAAAAGAAAAAATCGTTTTACGCAACACTATTGTAATGAATGTTCAAAGCCACTATGCAAAGAACATACAGCTAAAACTATTTCGACGTGCACGGTATGCTTAAACCAAGGAGAGGAATCATAAATTTTGTTTTTTGATTTTTTTTTGTTTTTCTTACATGATGTATGCTTTAGTTGTCATTTTCACATAATAAAAACTTTTAAAAATAAGATGTATTGCTTTATTTTTGTTTAAAATTGATCTAATTGACACTTGCTAATGTCACCAATAATAGTGTTTACATAATATGGTGAATAAGATTAAAAAACACTATGTTAGATTGCGGGTTAATAATGGCTAAACCATATTCAGGTACACATTGCAAACAAAGTGAAATTTTTTAAAAACTATAGTTATTGGCAATTTCGGTGTAGATATTGGCATAGTCTCGTACAGTCATTGGCCTCAAAGTTGAATAAGGATTTAAGTACTAAAATTGACACTTTACGAAACATCAATTTATTAATATAAAAATTAATTTTTATAAATATGAAAAAAATAATAATATGTAACATTAATTAAGAAAAACTCATTGTTTTTTTTCAGACTTTGCAGAAGGAATTTTATAATTTCGGTTCATTAACACAGTTAGTATGATAACTCCTAACACATGTTGTGCATTTTATCCCTATCCTAGAAACAGTGATATTATTTGCACATGTGTAGCAAATTCCACGAGTTAAATGCTGTTTTTTGTCCTCCTCAAACAACTTTTTTGTGATTTGATCAATATTGGTTTTGTTTATCAATACTAAATTATCAACATCACTTTCCAAATCTTCTGGCATGAAGCATTTTGACGAGATGTCTTCACCGGAAATTACTGGAAGATTTCTTCTTGGGTCATTATTATTGCCATTAGGTGGAGAGATAGATATACAGGAAATAATGTTGACCTTACTAACAGTACCAGGCTTTTTCACTGCTTTCTGATTTATTTTGATTTTTTCGACTGCAGTTTCTTTGATTTTTTTGGTTGTATTTTGTTTGCTTTTTTGCCTTCATTTTGTTTTTTCTTGTTTAATTTTTTTACTTCTCTTGCACGTTTTTTTTTATCTTTAAATTTTTTCCACCCTGTTGATGTTTATTACATACAGATAAACGAAAAATTGCAATACTAATTAATTTAATAGGTGAGGATGGACTTGATTTCATGAATAATTTTACACCAGAAGCAAATGGGAATTTATATAGCAAAGTCATGGAAAAGTTTGATGAATATTGCATGCCGAAAAAGAATTTAACTGTAGAGAGATTTGGTTTTCATAATATCAGTCAAAAGGAAGAAACTTTTGATTCGTTTGTTACGGAATTGAAATCTAAAGAAGCACGGTGTAAATTTGGAGATCAAAAAGAGAGTTTAATAAGAGATCGTATTGTTTGTGAAATTAGAGATAAAGCTATACAGAAACAATTTTTACGTGATACCAACATAACCTTGGATGACGCAGTTGAATTGTGTGTTGCAGCAGAAGTTAGTGATCGACAAGCAAGAGTATTACAGAACCAGCATCAAGTTAACATTTTAAAGAAAAGTGAGTCAACTACAAAAAATTTCAAACCAGGACCAAGCAGATGTACTACAAAGGCAAATGAATTTCATTGTAATCCATGTGGGACGAGGCACAAGTTAAGGGAGTGTCCAGCATTTGGAAAGTTTCAACACGCCATTTGGATGGTACAAGTTCATAAGAATGCCGTTTGGAATAAGATCTGCACCAGAAGTATTCCAAAAGATTACTACTAAGTTGTTTGGTGGTATCAGTGGTGTACAAGTAATTTTTGATGATTTCATTATCGCCGGAACTTCGGAAAAAGAGCATGATGAAATTTTATATAAAGTCTTGGAGACTGCACAACAAAACAATGTAACTTTTATTAGGGATAAATTAGAATTTAAAGTTAAAACAGTAAACTTTATGGGACATATATCTGAGGCAGACAGTGATAAAATTAAAAGCATATCAAAAATTGAAACTCCTAAGAATAAGGAAGAATTACAAAGATTTTTAGGAATTGTTAACTATTTCTCCAAGTTTATTCCAAGATTGTCTGAAATAAATGCTCTACTCAGGCAATTATTAAAGCAAGATGTACAATTTGAATGGACAATGGTCAAGATCAAGCATTTACTATATTAAAAAAATGTTTAATTTCAGCTCCAGTTTTAAAATACTTCAATTTTAATGAACCCGTTGTACTGCAAGCAGATGCTTCACAAAATGGCTTAGAAGCCTGTCTACTACAACATGGCCAACCCATTGGATTTGCATCAAGAACTTTAACAGAGTGTGAGAGAAGATATACCCAAATAGAAAATGAATTACTTTCGATTGTATTTGGTATGGAGAGATTTCATCACTTTGTTTATGGTAAACATGTAGAAATTGAAACTGATCATAAACCGCTTATGGTCATTATAAAAAAAGAAATACATAAAATTTCTAGTAGGTTGCAAAGAATGGTACAAAAATTACTTAAATATAATTTTAACATTAAACATGTTCCAGTAAAGCATATGTATTTAGCAGATACACTTTCCAGAGCATATTTAAAAGACCCTGTTCGAGAATATAGTGAAATGGAAATGGTTGTACACAGTGTAGCAAAGCACTTAGCGGTAAGCGAAAGAAAAAAAAGAATTACATACATACAAATACATCAGGGTATAGACAAATGTAAGTCACGAGCTAGAAGTGCTGTATACTGGCCTGGTATAACTAAAGAAATAGAAGAAACTGTACGAAAAGGTGAAGTGAGTGAAAGATTTCAAAAACAAAATATGAAGGAAACATTGTTATCGCATTCAATTCCAAAATTGCCATGGGAAAAAATAGCAATGGATATTCTGGAGTTTGATGGAAAGAACTTTCTAGCTGTCATTGATTTTTACTCTAATTGGTTAGAAGTAATCGGCTTACAAGAAAAAACTGTTCTTTAGATAATAACTAAATTGAAAGAAATATTTGCTAAAAATGTTATTCCTAAGCAAATAGTCTCAGACAATATGCCATTTAATAGTGCAGTATTTCATGAATTCAGTACAAAATGGGATATAGAATTAATAACGACCGGTCTAAGATTTCTTCAATCTGACGGAATGGCTGAAAAGGGAGTTCAAATTGCTAAAAACATGTTAAGAAAAGCATTTGAATTAAGAACAGATATTTATGAAATGTTGATGATTTATAGAAACACACCAATAAAAGGAACTGAATTGACCTCAGCACAGATGATAATGAGTCGGAATATGAGAACGAATTTACCAATACTAAATAGAAAATTAAGACCCAAGGTAGAAGAAGGCGTAAAAGAAAAGAAGGAAGAATATCAAAATAAGACTAGTAAATATTTTAATAGACATGTAAATGACTTAGAGCGATTATCTCCTAGAGACGACATCATAATGAGAAGAGGAAAAGAATGGATTAAGAGTCGAGTAATAGATAAATTTAAAACTCCAAGATCATATATAGTTGAAACACCAAGACAGTACAGGAGAAATCGATCAGATTTGAGAAGATCAATTACTGCAGCACCAATTGTGAATATGGAAGATGACATAATTTCAATGAAACTTGCTCGTAACGAAAAAGTTATACCCTCTGAAAATCCACAAATTATTGTGGAAACACAAAATGAACCTAGCACTCCACAACCCATCCTTAAGTTCACAAAAACACAATCCTCCACGTAATAGAAATTTACCAACTAAATATTCTGATTATAAATTGTTTTAGTTTAAGGAATTTAGAAAGGGAGACGTTATATATATATAGTGTAGACGTAAGGTAGCGGAGACACAATTGAAGTTAAGTAATATAGTATTACATATGTATGAAGCTAAGAGAATAAAGAATTACAAGTTAAACAATAAATCAATAAAATATAACACATAGAGCATTTTTTCCGCATTTTGTTTAGCCTTTTCTTTTCTTTCTGGTGTTTGGGGCTAAAAAAGATGTTTCTCAAGTCTAGTTGATTCGTTTAAATTCAATAACATAATTTCATGGTACCCTATAGTCTCATCAACTGGTGTAGTGATTGTGTGTCATTGCTGAAGTGAACCAATGCTTCCACGGTGATTGTATTATTCTTAGGGACTATTTCACTATTTTAATTCACAATTTGGACAATTTGGCTTTGTGGTATATTTACTTTTTCGTTATTATTGTTATTTACTTCCGTAATTTCTTGTTTTTCTGGTGGTGTTGAAACAATATCGTCAGATATACTTGTTGTGTTTTGAAATTCCTTCCACAGTTTAAACAAAACAAGAAAGTCATATTTGGCGTTTTCAATTCCAATTAAGTTTGTCTTTTGTTCGAATGCTCTTAGCCGCTCTAAGCCAACTATTCTAGTGAATTGATCGTATTTTAAATCATGCATTTTTCGTTGACTGGGATTATCTTGCTCTTTTTTAAATTTTTTCCCAAACATTTGCTAAAGTCTATTGCTTCTACATTCCAAGGAAATATTACGCAAGCTCTAAATCCGTTTTGTATTATATCAAGACGCAATGATTTTTCTGTCACACATTTAAGAATCGGTGCAAAACGTTCTCTGGTTATGTCTTCGGTGGGATGGTTCCTTCTCCATTCAACAACACTCTTACGCCAACCGTTTGAATGTCGATACATCGCAAGGTTGTAAGATCCTGATCGCATTTGTATATAAAGCTACTAAGATAATTTCAGGTTTGGTACAGAGATCACTTAGATTTCTATCTAAATGAGTTTGAAGCCCATTCACAAATAGAATGACTGGAAACTCAATAAGCTATTTTTTTAAACTGGGGTAAAACACATTTCCAATATATTCCTAGAATACTTCCCGTTTCATCCACCCAGTTCTACTCATACCTCAGGTACAGAATGTACAATCTCTTTTTTAGTCTCTTATTAAGATACAGTATTAAAGAAGGAGTACTGTCTCCTGCTGCGTTGAACGAAAACATCACCGTTATCGACGCTTTAGCTTGACCAGAATCAATTTCATATACATTTATTGCCCCTTTAGGGGCCAAACCTTTTTTTTTTGAGGGCAAAATAGAAATCCTGCCTTATCGCCTTTGAATGCCCGTTTTGAATGATCGAGTATTTTATCGTAACTTTTTATTACAAGATATGAATATATATCATTGAACCAACGTCTGACGTCATTTTCACTGACGTTGGAGGAAGCAGGCGTCACGGCCTCTGGTTTTCTCACTGAGTAGGACGAGGTCTCAGAAATGCCTTGTACCATCCTTCACCTGGGCAATTGTTAGTAAAGGGATTTTTCCGTGAATTTTCTTCGAGAAATTGCTTGACCAAAAATGTAACATCTTCTCTTCGCCGAGGGAAACCCTTTCGATGACCTTCATTTATCCATTGTACCAGAGTGTTTTCTTCTTCTGGTGACAATATTGAAAAAGGTTCGTGTCCGGGTTTTACGAATTTGGCTGACAATCCAAGTTGCAATGTTGACCGAGGAATGTCACAATGGTTTGCGGCCTCCCATTTTGACATTTTTCGAGATGAAGTAGCTTCCAATGCTTTACTAAGTGCATCTTCGAAATATTTTTTATGTATATTTTCCCTTCTACTGTTTTTGGCATGATTATAGAAAAAGAAAAATTATCGAAGTAAAATGTAACGGGTACATACTTGTAGAAAATTTTCAGTAAGACAGTGATTGGCAAATCAAATGTTACAGTAATTAGCAGGGAGTCAGTAACTATACAGAGTCTTCAAAACAGATGTTTCTTATCACAAAAATTATCAAAATCAAAACAACAACTATTTTCAAGACAAATTGTTAAAAACTAAAAAATATTTACTAATGCAGTAATTGGCCGCGAGGCCATTGACTATAGTTTTTACTGATTTGCAAATACCAGTAATTGGTCCCCTGTTAAAACATATGTTTAACGACATTTTTGAGGTTATGCCTAAAATCACTTGTTCCCATAAATACAGAAGTTTAGTAAAGAGGTATACACTTACCTGATACAGTACAAAACGACACATCAGATACAACCCAACACGATTAAGGCGGTAAAATTACGTGTAGCCAACCGTAAATAACTAACCAGAAGAAAAAGGAAAGTCACTAGACTATACCTGTGCATGAAATAAAAGCATGATTTAAGGAGTTATCTTATTAAAGAGCTTTATAACCAAAAAGGCCAATAACTATACAGGGACCAACAACTGTATTGCTTACCCTATATAAAAATGAATCTCTATTTTCCTTGGTCATCGCATCACGCGTGAACGGATGAAAAAATTTCGCAGATTTTTGTTGTTGTATTTATTATTGTCAGGAGAAGGTTCTTATGAAAGAAAACATTAAGAAAGTTGAGCAAAACATTAGAAAATTTAAGAAAACTTACCGTCAATATTAATTTTACTTAACTATCAATTGTTTGACGTAACTATCAGTTGTTTGGCATAACTGTCAGTTGTTTGAAATAACTGTCAGCGATTGACAGAATGCGCGCTGCAAGTATCGTTTTTGCGCTGCCAACATCACAAATGCCAATATTCGTTCATTACTGTAGTTACGTAATAGGTAAAAAAAACTTTAATGTGACAAAATGAAAACTAGAACTCCACATAAAGTGTTCAAAGTCAATTATTATGTTAGAACGAGTATGCGATAGGTGGAAAAGTCATTTAAAAACTCTTGAAATTCAGTTAGAATTGAAAAAAACGATATTAAAGTTAATGTCAAATTTGACAGATTTAGTAATAAAAGTAGTACCAACATTATATTTCTGGTGTAATTTTACAAAAGACAACACAAAAAATAATGTGCGGCCTCGCGTCGCATTAGCGTTCGTTATGCTATGATATAGTTTTCGACGCTTGTTACGCAAATTACTATTAACACAGATAGATCAGTTGATAAATAATTAATTTATCATTTCGTGTAATTTCATTTCAATTATACAGTGAGTTTTTGAGAAGTGTTTATTCATCACGGTAAGTTAAAAGCAATCACACTGAAAAGTCCGAGAACTTTCGCGAGGTTTTTGTACATTTCTAGCACGTTCACCGGAAGATATAGAACATTCGCGAACGTTTCGCCAAAACGTATAAATGCAGTACAAAGAAATCATAGGGCAGTTATTCCATCAAATCGAAGACGGCAGTGTTATGAAGATTATTCAAGTCTAAATAAATAAGTGATTAACTCGTGTGCTCGAGATAAATATACGGAGTATAATTTTACAATTCCAAAATGGAATGTATAACCTGAATAGACCTACAAAATATGATTCATTCGGAAATCCTTCCGGTTTTGTAAATAGTGTTCTGTTAAGCTTGTCATTGTACATAATCCTAGTATAAATTCTTACAATGGTTCTTCTCTATAAGCGGTTTGTCTGTTTAATGTTTTCTGGAAACCATTGTTTAACAAAATATGAAAATCCCTGTTGTTATTTATAGGTTCGTGGAAAGACCTTTTGATCAAAAAATATTAATTATATCATTGTACGTAATAATAAAGTCAAATTCTGTAATGCCTTATTGTCATCTACCTATTAAAACACTGTTTACACAAACTTTTCAAAAAGTATATTTAAAAAGGCAATATTAAATAATACTCTTTAAAAAAGCAAAAAAGATAAAAAAGCTACACAAAAAGGCAAAATAGGCAGGCTCCAGGCATTTGCCTGACTGTCCGCTCTTTAATCATCACACAAACACACTAAAGACTGTCCTATATTTTTAATTATCATTTCATGTTTCTTATTGAAATTTGATTTATTTTTATGTTGTTGTCCGCCCATATCGTGTATGCAAATAATTGCATGTGTCTGTTTAAAAAAAAACTAACAATACGTAATTGTTACATTTTATGATAAATTTAATAACATATTTTGTATTGAATATTTAAATAAGTTTGTGTTGATACACAAAACCTAACCTTTTTCTACACTTTAACTCTTCAACAATGAAACATTTTATTACATTACAGGAAACAATAGAACTTAGTCTAACTAATACATTTACATAGAGGTTAAACGTGACATAGGTTAATACATTTTCATACACCTTCGCATTGTCAATCACACTATTTTGTATTAAGCTACAGGCAATTCACAGGTACCTAGAACTTTTTCTGTGCCTGTCGAGTATTAATTTTACATTGTTTAATATCATATAAGAAGATTTATAATCAATTTGGTTTCAACACAAGTTCCACTAAAAGTAAAATTGAAAAGTACACAAAGTTTTATGCTGAAAAAGAACATTTCTCTTATTTCTTTCGATAAAAGTTGGTCATTCTAGGGTCGTAAGGATATTCGTACCCCAAGAGAATTTTTCACTGCTTTGTCAAGGGATTTCAAAGGTTGCAATGATGTTGGCAACAGAATAGGAATTGAGTATACTTTAGCTGACATTAAATCAGACGTCGATTCTTTGATTTCCTGCAAAATAGACGAGTTCGTCTGCATTTAAAAGTAGAAGCATATTTTATGTGATTGTATTATGTTTACTCGGAAATTTATATATTTATTTTTCTACGGTTTTGATGCAAATTTGTTTTTAAGTTATAAAGTGGACTAAAAAACTGAACTTATTATTTAAAGAATGTGACGTTTTGTGTATAAGCATTTGAATTTTATTTTATATACATCAGACATATATTTATGTCATATATTATTTGTGCGTATACAGTTGAACTTTGTATAGTAAAGACGTTGGTTTGTGCTCTGTGTGAAATATCAAGTGATAAGTGAACTTACGACGAAGGTCACAATACAGATAAACAACATTAAATAAAAGTTTCAAATATTACGTATGTGCTTCTACATCATTAACAGAGCGTTATACTGCTGCCTTTCCACAAATTCAAATTGCACAAGTACAAGAGTATGACTGGCAAAGGGTAGAGTACAAAAAACGTTCCAGAAAGGATAGTCCAGAAGTTCCTATGCGAATAATAAAACAGCCAACCCTGAAAGACTACTGGATAAATCAACCACCCAAAACCTGCAACAGATACAAGGAATTAGAAGACCAGGAACAAACTGACAATGAACAGGAAACTACAACTAAATTTATTAAACTTTAACCCCTCTTTATAGTAAGTGTAAATTTTATACAGCCTCTGATAGATTTGCTTAAACAAATTGCACCAATCCAGTACACTCACAAATGTTTAAATAATGATGAAGTAAAGATACAAACAAATACAAAAGAAGCCAATCAAGTTATCATAAAAGTTCTCAAAGAAAAAAATACTTATCTGTGCCTTTTTTACCTCATCGCCATTTATGGCCGTTAGAAATAAGGTGTTTGTCTTTTATGTAGTAATTTTATTTATCGTTTCTGTCTTTTTATTTTGTGATTTAACCACATTAGCAAAGGACTAAAACTCTTGCATTTGTGGTTGTTCTTTCCTTATATTCTCAACTTCTTCTGTTCATTCTTTGTTCTTTAATCTTAATGCTTTTAACTCTCCAATTATTTGAGCTTGATATAGTGCCCATTTCATTATTTTATCTCTCAGTTCTCTTTAGGCTATTTTCGTCATTCTGTTTGCCGTGTCCATGTCATTGTCCATGAAGCTTTGAAGCTAATATTCTTGAATTTTTTGTAGTGGGTCGTCTTCAATGTCATTATTTTGAACTGTTCTTTTATATAGCTTTGATGTTCCCACTGGAGTTTCAGTTACTCCTTGCATATTTTCTCCCCTTATTTCTTTTACATCAAACGTAAATTTTGATATTTTCATTTTTTCCTGCGTCGGGGATCGTGGTGTTTTAGTGGACCTTAAAAAGTCCTGTTGTGACATGTCTATATACTTAAGTGTCTCTATCACTAAAAGTCAGGACAGTCAGGCAAATGCCTGGAGCCTGCCTATTTTGCCTTTTTGTATAGCTTTTTTATCTTTTTTGCTTTTTTAAAGAGTATTATTTAATATTGCCTTTTAACGTATAAATTTTGAAAAGTTTGTGTAAACAGTGTTTTAATAGGTAGATGACAATAAGGCATTACAGAATTTGACTTTATTATTACGTACAATAATATAATTAATATTTTTTGATCAAAAGGTCTTTCCACGATCCTAGAAATAACAACAGGGATTTTCATATTTTGTTAAACAATGGTTTCCAGAAAACATTAAACAGAAAAACCGCTTATAGAGAAGAACCATTGTAAGAATTTATACTAGGATTATGTACAATGACAAGCTTAACAGAACACTATTTACAAAACCGGAAGGATTTCCGAATGAATCACATTTTGTAGGTCTATTCAAGTTATACATTCCATTTTGGAATTGTAACCGCTCGTTTGAGCTCTTTTGACGTTATGTGTTTTACATAGCAGTTAGTCACTCTGCTATGCTTTCTTGTTTGTTTGCTTGTTTTTTTTAGTATTGTTTTTTTTTATAAGTTGATGTGTTTCTTTGCTTTTTCTGTAATTTTCTGCCATTCCTTCCTATCCTGCATCTTTTCTTTTGGTCTGGTTATTCCCATTCTTTTAATGTCATTTATGACTTGATCTTCCCAGCGGAGTGTAGGTCTTCCTCTCTGTCCATTGCTAAGTGGGTTCCATTTCATGATTTTCTTTATAATTGCTTCGTTTCCTCTTCTTTACACGTGTCTGTACCACTTCATTCTGTTGGCTTTAATTATTCTTGTTATGGTTTCGTTTTCTAGTATTTCATTCACTTCTGTATTCATCAGCCTTCTATATTCTCCGTTGATTTTCTTGAGTCCCATTATTTGTCTAATTACGTTTCTTTCAAATATCTTCATTTTCTCTTCATCTTTATTTCTTAGGCATATGGTCTCTCCGGCATAGGTTACTACAGGTCTTATAACTGATTTGTATAGCATAAGTTTTGTTTTCTTAAGTATATGTTGACTTCTCATTATTTCTTTGTGTCTATGGAAATTTCTTCAATTTCTTGTTTTTGTGGTGTTCTTATCTCTATATTGTCTTCTACAACTTCATCTTGGGATTCTTCTTCTTGTTCTCTGTCTTCTTCTTTTGTTTTTTCAAGTAGATAATTTTCCCAAGTCTTCCTGTCTATGTTTGCGGTTAAGTTTTTTTCTTTTTGTGCGTCCTTAACTGTTGGTATACCTTAGTATTGCCCTTATTATCATTCTTTATTTCATCCATTATTTTGTTAACGTTAACTTTTCTTTTCTGTCATTAATTTTGCGCCTTCTTTTCTTATTCTCTTGTAATTCTCGTAATGCTCTTGCTTGCAGGTTCTTATCCAGTTTATTCTTGCCTCTCTCTTTTTTATTATTATCTTTTCGCATTCTTCATCAAACCATCCATTTCTACTTTTAACTTATTTTGTTCCACTAAAGGCGTGCAAGCTAATCAGCAAGACCAGTCGCAATAGGAATTCATTACGACGCTCGTCATCCCATACTTCTGCCTGCTAAACATGATTTCACTAATCTTGTTATAAATAATTTACATGCTGGTAACAGCACTACTTTAACTTGCGTGCGAACGAATTATTGGCCTTTAAACACTCGTAACAATGTAAGGAAAATCATAAATCAATGTGTTACATGTTTTCGCGCCAATCCTAGGGTTTCACATCCACTAATGGGTGACCTCCCCTCAGTAGGTGTCACTCCTTCAGGGCCATTCTTAATCAGTGGTGTCGATTATTGCGGCCCATTTGTAATAAAGGAAGCAAGAAAACTCGTATAGCGTACGTCGCAATTTTTGTTTTTCTACACGTGCCGTGTATATGGAAGTTGTATCTGACTTAACAAGTAATGCCTTCATTGCTTTGCTTAAGCCTGATTATCAAAACCTGGTTATCAATCGCTTGGATCGTTGGCAAAGGATCCAACAGGTGACGCAACATTTTTGGCATCGCTGGTCTACGGAATATCTGGCGCAGTTCCATCAAAGGGGTAAATGGAAGATTACCAAGGGTCCTCAATTACAAATTGGTCAAATGGTTATTCTGCAACAAGACAATGCCTCGTCGCTTCAGTGGAAAATTAGGTGAGAGCTCGCCACGCATCCTGGTGCTGATGGAGTGGTGCAAGCAGCAACTGTAAAAACTGCAAGTGATAGTGAGGTGCGTCGAGCTGCATCAAAACTTTGTATTCTTCCGCTTAAAGATACTAAGCTTAAGGACAAATGCAAACCTTAATTTGCTAGTGACAATAATAGTAACTTTGAAAACGTACACCTTTCAACGCGGGCGGCATGTTCGTACCTTAAAGAAATTATTTTAGTTAGAATTTTTGTTATAGTATTAGTTATTTTTTAATAATAATAATAATAATAATAATAAGGATGTTTGTCTATTGTATATTTGTTTGCTCTCTAAAATAATCCTTGTATAAAGAATGGTTTAATAGATAATTTTGTCGGTACTAATAATATTCCCACCGCCTCAAAGCTTTTTTTTTATTTATTTCAAGAGGTGGTTCGTCTAGCGCCCCTGCACTGCGGTCTCCTTGGTCCTTTTGTGTACCTCTGATTTTTTACTCCATCATTAGTTCTGTTTCGTCAATGAAGTCCAGAAGTTTATTCCAAGGGGCTTTTTTCAACTCATCATCGGTCAGCTTTGGTTTTCCGAGAATCGTTGTGCGTTGCATTTGATACGCTTCGCATTTGCACAGGAGATGCTGCGGAGTCTCGTCGTCTTCCAAACATCCGCGGCATTCATTAGTCCCGTGAGTTTTTATGCTCCGCTGCAAGTTTGCTGCGAATTATTTCTTGTCCGGTCTCGTATGGGATTCCAAAAACGGGTTCAGGTCCGATATATGTCCCTGTTGTGCCCTTTTTTGCTAGTGCGTCCGCCATTAGGTTACCCTTTACCTTCTGGTCTTTTGGTATCCAGATGAGCTGCACTGGTTGGCGAGTTACCAATGTTTCCAGACTGCTTATGCATGCCATAATCAGTTTGGACTTTATTACTGGTGATTTTAGCGCCAGTAGTGCTGCTTGGCTGTCAAACATGATCGATATCGGCCCATTTGTGTATGATTTCGAGTCGATAATGTTCCTGACACACCAGTCAATAGCAGCAACTTTAGCTTGGAAAGCGGATGCATATTTACCCAAAGTCAGCAAAAATTGCTTCCCATGGTGCTTGTCTCCATATACTCCTGCTCCGGTACCGTTGCGATTTTTGGCCCCATCTGTGTACCAGATAGTTCTTTTAACCGCGACTCGGTAAATGTTTTTTGTCCATTCGTCCCGTGACGGTATTATCGCTTTAAATTTCTTTAAAATGTGATAATTTTTTGTAAAGTCGGTTCTCATAGTTAAGATCGTTTCTTCACGCAACACGTATATGTGCGGTTTGTTTTTCCCAGTGATTGACGCGTGTTCATTAATGTCCAGCCTGTATGCTGCTTGTCTTGCTTCCATCATTACAACGAGGTGTAATGGTGGAAGTGAAAGTAGTGCTTCCATGGTTGCTGTTGGCGTGGTTCTCATCGCTCCTGTTATCAGTAGACATGCTATTCTCAGTACTTTGCTTAGCTTTGCATCTGTCCTTTTCAGATTGGTTCTCTCACCCCATACAAGCGCGCCGTATGTGATGATGGGTCTTGTTACCGCAGTATATAACCATTTGGTCATTGTGGGTTTCAATCCCCATCTATGCCCGACCATTCGTTTGGTTGTATTAGAAACCCTGATGGCCTTCGTTGTGACTTTTTCTAGATGAGCATTGAAAATCAGTCTCGTATCAAGAGTAAGTCCCAGATATTTCACTTCTTTTGTCATCGAGAGCGTAACTCCGTACATCGTAGGTACTTGTATATCCGTTTTCCGTCGTTTGGTAAACGGAACAATTGCCGTCTTAGTTGGGTTCACTGATAGTCCCTCTTTTGTGCACCATTTTTCGACGGTGTTTAGTGCACTTTGCATTATGTTCGATACAGTTGCTCTAAACTTCCCGTTTGTGATAATGGTGAGATCGTCGGCGTATTCTAAAGCAAATAACCAGCCGTCTTCTAGTTATTGTAGTGCGCCGTCCATGACGAGACACCACAGTAGGGGTGATAGCACCCTGCCTTTTGGGCATCCGCCAGCCACTTTGGCTCTCACAGTGCTACCGTACAAAGTAGCTGTTACCGTCCGATTCCGGAGCATTGAGTTGACCCAGTTTTGGACTAGAGGTGTGATTCCTTTTTCTTTCATTGTCCTTGCAATTAAAGTGAAGGTAGTATTGTCAAATAATCCTTCAATATCTAGAAAAGCAATCAATGCAATATCATTGTATTGGATTGCATTTTCGCATCTGCTTACTAGTTGGTGAATTGCTAGCTCGCAAGATTTTCCAGATTGGTAAGCATACTGGTTTCGGTGCAGACGCGAAGCCTTTAGTGCCCCGTCCCGTATATACCTGTCGACTACTTTTTCAAGTAGTTTTAAGATGAAAGAAGTTAAGCTGATCGGTCTGTAGGAGTTTGTCTGGGCGTACATAGATCTCCCTGGCCTTGGTATAAATACCACTTTGACAATCCGCCAGCTGTTTGGTATGTGCGAAAGTGCTAAGTTGGTTCTGAAAATTTTGCATACTGCGTTTCGAAGAGCAGCAAATCCTTTTTGCAACATGATGAGATAAATTCCAACGGCTCCTGGAGACTGAAAGGGTTTAAACGAATTGATTCACCATTCTAGGTAGTTTCGTAGTTCCTTTTGAGTGCCCGTCTGTTTGGTACCTCTAGGTTCTGGTGCTTACGAACTTCAGTTAACGACGAACCTGGGAAGTGTTTTTGCAGTAGTTCTTGCAAAGTACCTTCAACCGAGTCTGTAAACTTTCCGTTTTTGGTCAGCAAAGAACCAATGTTTCCAGTGCGGCTTTTTCTCAGAGCCTTTTGGAGTCGAGAACTTGTAGGTTCGTTTTCTACGTCCCTATAGTACCTTCTCCTTGAGTCTCTTTTGCCTTTTATATGGCATTGTTCTATGTTGTGAGGCTGGTTTTCTATTCATCCCAGTTTCCGCTTTTTTTGCTGTATTAAATAACCTTCTCGTGTGTGCCCTTAGTTTGTCAAGCTCCCTGTTCCACCAAGTTATCTTGTTTGGGGTTCGTTTGACAGTTTTTGGGCAGCTTGCTTCAAATGCGGATTTTAATGCATTAACAATACTATCCGTCATTAGTTCTAGCTCATGCGTTGATCTTGCAACTGTGAGACAGTCCCTGATTTGGCCCGCTAAAGTTTCGTTAATCAAATCCCAGTCGGTTTTTCTCGGGTTTCTGTATTCCATTACGAGTTCCCTGTCTGATTCAATGTTGGATCGAATGTATCTATGATTAGATAAAGAAGGTTCATCTGATACATGCCACATTTTTATCGTTTTGCTCGCTTTTGGACTAGCAAGCGTAAGGTCAATAACTTCACTATGCGACACGGTTGTGAACGTGGGCGCATCTCCGTTATTTATTATGTCTAAATTGCCTTTTAAAATAAATTCTAAAAGTTTTTCACCTCTTGGATTTATGCTTGTGCTCCCCCACAAGGTGTGGTGTGCATTAGTATCGCATCCGTAAATCAGTGGTTTGTTGGCCCCACTGTTAATCAGCCTGTAGATCTCCTCCTTTTATTATTCCCTTGTAGATCCATGGCTCCTGGACAAGAGCAATGTCAATATCGTGTGTTACGATATAAACACTGAGGGCCGCTGAGGCTGCCCTACAGTGATGTATGTTTATCTGAACTACTTTCAGCATTAGATTTGCCGTCAGCATGTTCTTTCTGGCTCTGGATTTACATCCATTGCGTCGTGGACATCCCTTATAGCATCTGGTTCTTTGCTGTCCTTTTTGGAGCCGGCCAGCGCCCGGAGAGGGATCATTGAAAATCCAAGGTGCAATTGGTTGGTTGACGCTTCCACCTTCTCGCAGGAAGCCTTGTCCATGAACAGGACGTATTGGGTTCCTTTAGGACCTGGTTTAGAGTTAACCACCCGTCACGTTTCGGTACTCATGTTGTTCTGTATCGATATTCTTTTTAATAGGGTGGCCGGTTCCAGTGTTGTTTCCGGGACCCAAGTGATAACCTTATTGGGCGCAGGAAGGTCTTTGAGAAAAATAATCTCTAGTTCCCTATCCTCCCCCAGTGGTTTCTTAATATTTGATGTGCCGACTAGCCACTCTCTGGTTGCTTCGTCTGCGCACGTTATTTTCAGAAATCCCCCTTTATGGGTACATTCCTGAAAAAGCGGAGAAGCTTGTCCCTTCTCCAATTCGTCAATCCATCTAAGTATCGAGGTTTTTATGAAATCGGATTCTTTAGGACTAATGGTGTTTTCAGGAAACCCTTTTGGTATAATTGCAAGAGCAATTCCCGTCAGAGTGTCCCTGAATGTCTTTTTTTAGGTTCCTTCGACCCCTCGACTTTGCTTTACCGGTGGTTTCTGCAACAGTGGTGTGCTACTGCTAGAAAGATTGCGTTTTTGCGCCCCTGTTCCGACAGTTGCGTGTGCCGTCTGGTGTCGCTGTTGCGTTCCTGACGTGCCCGCTTTTGCTTCTTGTATAGGTGGGTTTTGCTCTCGCGTTCCCGCCATTGAAGTGGAACCGGTTGTCTACGTTCCCGATTCTCTTTATTTTTTAAGTTTTTGCTTTGCCGCCCCCGAAAGCTTTTTGGGCTTTTCGGGTCCGCGCTCAGCGTCAGCCGTTATTTTTGGGTTCTGCTCAGAGTCCCCGTCTTTTTTTAAATTTAAATTTTGGGTCGATGGTTTCATATATTAAGATAAGAACGTCTTCCGGGTTTGGACCGCGTCAATATTGTAACCAAAGTTGCAACTTCGATTACAACATTGACACGGTCCAAACCCGGAAGACGTTCTTATCTTAGTATAGACTCCGGCCGTGGAAGCCTTCGCTATTACGGTTTCATATATGTTCACACGAGTGCCGAGGAAAAAAAGGTCGCCGCGATACGCACGGAAGGCTATATACAACGAGGTTTGCCTGGTGCCCCGAGGTTGGAACCAGTGACGACTGGTCTTCTATCCAGTCACGCATCTATCGGCCTGGTCCTCTCCACGTTAGATTTAGGTTTTTGATGAGGTTGTCTCCTCTTGGTCCAGACAATTAAGCCAAGATCTCCCAACACTGCTTGCTCGTGAGACATGTCCACACAAGCAAGAGGTTTGGGTTTGGCTGCCGTGCTTGCTAATCAAAGTCAACAGAGCAGCGACAGGCATCGTTATCCCAGTGTTGGCTCTTGCCATGACACTACAGCTTGAGCTGGGAAAGCTGGTTCGCGTGACAGTAGTAGTGGAGTACATACGGATTTTAGGCCGCGACTCCAACACCTGACAAGGTAAACAGGGTTGTCCCGGGTCAGCTGATGAAGCTACCATTACACCCTATTTACCCTCCTATCCACCACCTGGAGACGCGTCCGATATGTAGCTCAACCTACGGGGCCTCAAAGCTTAGTTTTTTTGTTAAAATTTCTTTGTTTAATCTGTTTCATATATAACGGACACTTTCCTTTTTTTGTTATTATCTACCAATAAGAATCGCCCCTGTAATTAAGGGAAATTATTTAATTTATGTTAGTTCTATTTTTGTTTCCAATGTAATAGCATCTTGCAACTCCCGGTCAGAGACGGTTACTTAGAATAATAATTTGAAAATATATGTAGTATTAGTGGTATTTGCAAACAATATTTTTATATTAAACCTCGCATTATTAATGCATCGCGTATAATACGTTTACGAGAAAATTTTGATAAAGTAAAGATAGCAAAAAGAAAAAAATTAAACACCAATCAAAAAGAACAAATTTTTAAGATGTGTTTATTATTAAATCCAGAATGTCATTATTTAATCTGGTTAAAATTTAATACTTTAATCCTCAAAAAATAATCACACGATGCTCAAAAATTACAAATAACATACGAGTTAGTTTTAATTGCGATTGTAAAAATAAATGCGATTAGTAACTTTCATATTTAGAAAATTAAAAACTGGACCTATTAAATGAATAAATAGACATCACTTCATTATGCTGTCCGAATTTACCTCAGATGTTGATCGTTCTTTTTTTGGAACTAAATTAGAATAATAATCAATCTTGATTTCTTAAAGGTATAACCAGTTTTGTTCGCCCACTATAAATTACTATTATTCACGCACTTTATTAAGAATTTCCACCATCCCGCAATGTAATTAGCCTTAAGGAGTTAAAGCAGCTTGCATTCCAGCAAACCAACTTAAATGAATCTCATTTATCCAAAGAACACCATTTTTTATGTTTTATTGCGACCGGTTTCATAAAATAATTTAATTCAGAAAATAAAAGTCAAACTTCTATACTTCTTAATGATAATAGAATTGAGTTTCGTGAAAGTCGTTTTTATACTCTGTAAACAAGCGAATACTAGCCACAATTTCATTAAACTGCAGAGGAAATTGCTGCAACGATGCAGTAATTTCCATTGATTAACTGCATCGTAAATTGGTTGTAATAAATTTACTTTTAATGTTTATTTAAAAAAAACTAATTCTAATTAATTTTTTTTTATTAAAAACGAGTGTAGTTACATTTATTTTCCATTACATAAGAAATCATACTTCTGCGCAAGTTCATCGGCTTCTTTAGGCCCACGCCCACCATACCTGTAAACAAAAGTTAATAGTGCTCATTAAACACCGTTGTTCGAACGTACTGGTAATTAATGGGAACAACTTTTTCGCGCTCGATATGATGAAGTAAAGGTGTAAAAATACGCCACGCTTCTTCTAATTCATCAGATCGAACGAAGTTCATCTGCGCACCGCATATTACATCGCGTATTACAAGTTCATAAGCATCTGGTAACTTTACATTCTAAAATAAGACGAGTTATCACAATAAGTTAATCTCGAAGAATAAATTACAGCGTATCTCCTACTATAAGTCAAATCCAACTCCGTTTCCTCTATGTCAAAAGCAACTCCCGGACTTTTAACCATCAACTTTACATAAACAGCTTCCCCAGGTTGTACTCGAATCACTAACTCGTTTCTTTTCGCCTTACCACCGAAGATATCTCCCGGCACATCTTTAAACTGTACACGAACTTCAGTTTCTCTTACGTTCAAAGCTTGGACAAAGCAAAATAGAAAAAAGATTAATTTTTTACGCAATAGTTACCAACCTTTTCCAGCTCTTAAGATAAATGGCACACCATCCCACCGCTCATTATTAATGTGTAGTACTGTTTCTGCAAACGTAGGCGTTGTTGAATCCTTTGGTACCATTGGATCATCTAAATACCCTAAGACAGATTCGCCTTGGGCGTTTGGGTTACCAACGTACTGCCCCAAAACCGTTTTATCAATAGTAATCGGCTTAATAGCGCGAAGTATTTTAACCTTCTCGTCCCTAACATCATCTGGTTGTTGTGAAATCGGTTTTTCCATAGCGACCAGCGTCAGTATTTGCAACAAATGGTTTTGCATTATATCGCGAATTATTCCATACTCGTTAAAGTAACCGCCTCGACCTTCGACGCCGATCGATTCTTTAAAAGATATCAGAACAGAAGCGATGCTATCTCTGTTCCAAATGGGATTAAAAATTCGATTGGCGAACCTAAAACGTCATTTTCAAACTTCCGTTACAAGATTAAATCCAATACCTCATAGTCAGAATGTTTTGCACCATCTCTTTTACCAAGTAATGGTCAATACGATACAATTCTTTCTCGGTGAATAAAGAAGCTAAATGATCGGTTAATTTTTTCGAAGATTCGGAATCTTTCCCGAAAGGTTTTTCGACAACAACACGAGTCCAGCCCCTAATTACATTGTATTAAATTTAAAAGACATACGCAACGCTTAAATCACTTACTTTTTACCCATACAGTAATGTTTAATGTTATACGCAACAGGTTCATACACAGTTGGTGGTAAAGCAAAATAAAACAGTCTATTTGCAACCGTTCCAATTTCGTGCAGCTTCAATTCTTGGTCGAGTTTCTCAAAATCGGACCGAGAATCATATTGGCCACTAATATAATGGTTCAGTTTCCAAAAATCTTCCAATAATGAGGTTTCTTTTGGTAAAACTTTTATATAATTCTGGCACTTTTGTTTTAATTCATTTACAGTCAATTTACTACGAGCGTAACCGTAAATTTGCGTCTTGGGTGGTAGTAACTTGTCGCGATACAACCACCACAGCGTTGGATAAAGCTTCTTCATTGCCAAATCGCCCTGTAGAATAATATGATTTTTAAAACAAATTTTATCAGAAATATTAAATTGCCACAAAGCTTCCAGACTTAAAAAAAAAAAGTATTAAGGCCCTACTTTCACTTTGCAAGACTACGCTAAAGCTCTATACAAGGTTTGCATTGGATGGTTTTTTACGATTTTAGAAAGGCCTAACTCAACCACAATGCTCGGAATAGTGTCGTACAACTTCTACTAATCAATCACTATCAGAAAAGACTGTTTACAATTGATGATGTGTCTCCGATAGATTCCGCATAATTTCCACGAAGCTCAAAAACAGACTCGTGTCAAGCAAATGGTCAAAAAATACGGCCGAGGAAATGCGAGATAAATCAGGTGAATACGACAATGATTCAATGTTTTTCTACGTCTTTTTATTGTCGAATATTAAAAAAAAAACGTGTATATCGATTTTCATTACCCCAACAACCTGTTAAATTCTTTCAATCCATGTTTTTAAAATACCAACATAAGAATAAAAAAAAATGTTGTCACGTGATTTATGATCATTCTGAGCGTAGGTTTAATAAAAGGACCTGTTAAAAGTCAAACGAATAAAATACAACCTTAAGCATCCAAATTTTGGTCCAGATATGGACCACCATTGATATATCTTAGATCTGTAAAAGATTTGGCGCGGCAAGAATAACATAACCACTTTTTTGAGTTTTAACCAAAGCTTGAAATTTACATCTAGCCGAAATCGCTCTGAAAAATCCAAAGTGATCCAGTTGCCTTGACTTGCTCGGGATTTTAATAAAGTACGCGAGCAAATATCACTCATCCGCTCTAGAATTGAATAAAGAAGCGGCAAGGAATGAAAATGTCATTTTGGAACGTAGCTCAAATAACGAAAACTTGTGTTATTAGTTAAAAAGTTTAAAGTATGGTTAAATAAGTGTTGCATAAAGTATACAACATCTGCGTAACCGATCTAGAAATATAAATCGACTATACATAGAAAACCAAATGGAAAAAAAATAATTGACATTGATATCGTTAAACTTTTTAACACTAAAGAATTAACGGGATATTTTTCTGCAAGTAGATGAACATGTAAACTTTAGGAAACTCAAAAAAAAAGATACGTCAAAAAACTGATAGTGAAACGTTCTTAAATTCAAGAGCCTTCTCGAAGTTGTTATCCATCTTCTAGAACGTATACCAAAAGATATGGAACACTCGAGAAGAATTTCCAAAATGTGTATAAATACGGAACAAACAAATCGTAGGTCAGTTATTTCCGTAATGTGAAGACGGCATTGTTAAGAAGATTATTCAAGTTGAAATAAATAAGCAATTAACGCGTGTGTGCAGATAAATATAGGGAGTATAATATTGTACATGACTTTAGTGTAAACAAGTGTGTGAAGTTATCCGCGGACTTTATCTTATCTTCGTGCAAGTGAGAGTGCTATACATAAATTATAGTGTAAGTGTTTCTATTAAATATCCTTAGATTTAATTAGTTCGGTTAGTTTAAACGTGTATATATTTTTAGTAGTTTAAATAGATTAGTTTTAAAAATAAATAAAGTCGTTACAATATCTTCCGGGATGCAACAAATCCTTAAAAGTATGATATTGTCTTAAATCCTTGTAATTTTGGTTTGTTACAATCTAAAAAACAGAAACGGTACTTTATGACAGAATTCATAAAAAGTGTTTTTGTGAACAACTACACAACAAGAAAATAATTGATAGAATGGGATGAACGTAAATCACAAACAAAATTCGAAATATGCAGTAAAAACGATGTATTAAAAAAAAATTAAGATAGCGAAAACAAATTTCTGACTTAGATTACCTACTGACACAATGGATCTGGTAAAGTTTTGCCTGTCAACTACGTATTTTCTATAGCATAGCAAATACTATGAACGGAAGAACGGAACAACGATGGTGAGCCCACTATCGCCTGTAGTGGCCAATTTATTCATGGAAGCGTTCGAAGAAGAAGAAGCGTTAGAGAACCGCGAACGGAAACCTATGTGCGGATTCGATATGTTATCGATACTTCCATCATTTAGCCATATGGAAGAGCGAAACTTCAAGACTTCTTTGAGCACATTAACAAACAGCACCCATCTATAAGACTCAATATGGAAATAGAAGAAAATAGAAAATTACCGTTCCTGGATGTAATGGTAAACGGCACTGACTAAAACCCACAGTGTACAGGAAAAAAACTCATACTGATAGGTGCCTACATGCTAGGTCACGTCACCATCCTAAACAAAAAAGAGTTCTGATTAAAATTTTAAAGTACAAAGCAGAAACCATCAGCAATGCCAAACATCAGGAAGGGGAAAAAACAATACGTCAAGGAACCACTGAAGAGGAATTAATACAGCAACACGTAGAGGATTTGTCCGCTTCTCTTTTGTTTCCGGAACAACATAGAAAATTGGTAGAATTTTAACCAAAAGAACATAAAAGTGAGCTTCAGCAGTACTGCATCTATCCAAAACAAGTTTCCTGGCACTATGGATAAATTATCACGAACTAAAGGGAAAGGAGTCTATAAACTAATGCGTTAATGCGGAAACAGTTACGTCGGACCAACGGGAAGGTAGGTCGAAGAAACAGTTAAGGAAAATCAGTGCTACACACCAAGAAAAAGAATTGGACAGTCAGCAATTGCGAAACATGTACATAAGCACAGGTATAAAGTCGACTTTGATGAACCAGAAGTATTACTACCTAGAGCGAATCAGCCTGATAGTAGATCGTCGAAGCAAACTACGACTACACGGCAATACCCGGAAGTAAAAGCCCACGGAATTTTAAATTAGATAGTGTTAATAAAGCTCTACAAGAATCAAATAGATAAGACAAACAACATCACGTGAGCAAATTTAAGGTTAAAAGAGGGGTTTCAGCTAAGGGTTCTCACAAAAATTACATATCGACTACCTAATAATGGGTGTCAGGTATTGCTTGTATTAATTTTGAAGACTAAATCACAATTAAGGCATTAATGAATTCCCTTTTTCAATTTGAAGCATTTGTATAGTTGTAGTTTGATATAATCATGTACAAGAATTAATAATTTTGAACTTATCTCTCAAAATAAAAGTAGTTGTAAGCTCTGGCCGGTTCTGGCATAATTCGTTTTTTTAGAGAGATATAATGACAACCACTACTTAAAGATAGTTTCTTTGCAAGAAATTGATAGAAGAATGCTAATTGCAAGATAAAACAGACAATTCCCAGAACAACGCCTCGAAAAAACATCCCAGAGAATGCTTCTGTGATAAGAATACATCCAGATATCAGCAATAAAATTTTACAAAATTTATCTTTTGGGAGGGTAGCAATTAATGAAGAAAAATGCTAACTTGATTTAAGGAAGTAACAACCTACCTTAAAAGAAATCATACACAACCGTTTTAGAAGACCCAACGACGGTTTTTAATACCAATAAGATGCAATACGTAAGAGTGGAAGTGACTGGATGACAGGTCAAACTTTTTATGAATATCCAGAGAACGTTTTTCTACTCTGGCTAAAGAAAAATAATATTGTATTCCAATAGCTTTTTTTTTCGATTATCATACGAATCACTTAACTCAACAATCTATGTTCCGAATCATTTTGATCGTCCAAATTCCACACACATAACACAATATATATATATATATAGACGTGGCTGTTTTCCGTACTTTAAACCGTGCCTGGAAAGACACAGTCCACCGATGAAAGATTAATCATTATGGTGTCAAAGTAAAAAAAAAATTTTCTCCCATTCGGGAACCAGCACTATTAGCGACAGTACCTCTAGAATTATTTGCAAATAGATTTAGGTCCACTGGACTACATCGTTTTAATGCCAACGCTATCAAATATGATAAATATTTTAAGCCGGATGCCTTATTGAGTTAATCAATTTAGAAACTTTACAGCTATGTCCATGCCAAATGAGAAAATATCATATTTGGAAAAGTTTATTAAGAAATACACGTTAGTACAATTTGACAATGCTTCTGACAATCAATAGAATGATGATATAAAAGATGAACCGCTCTACTTTGGAAAGCAACGAAAAAAGACGGAACGGAATGGGATCACATTAAGAATCTGGAGCGTATGTAAATTGAGATGCCAGGTGCTAATAACAACAAAAAATATTTCATTCAAAAACATCATCCCAGATGAATCCCAAGCATCTGCATCTTATGCTAATAAATCGCCAGCATCTACCTCTACTAATAAGGAACTTCTACCATCCACATACTATTAATCCCAATGAAAATGAGACAAGATTGAATGGTACTCCATTTGAAGCTTTTAAAAACTTTAAAAATGATTGTTTTGGCCCAAGTTGGATCCAAACAAGAAGAGAAAAAAGAATAAAAAAAGTTGGCAGCGGTGGAATCATTAACAAAATAAAAAGAATATCAACTAAAAAAGGAACATAATGAAAAGGCAAAAGGATAATAAAAATTAAAAGGAAAGAGTGCAAAAATATGTCATCATCGTCGTCAGATTCAAGCAGAGAAGTAGTTTTAGAATCTGATGAAGATGAAGGTCATATATGTATTTTCATTGCGTAAATGTAGCAATATTTGATTGTAGATATTTGAGGTAAACAACAGCGTTTTTAATCTGTACATTACCATAAAAATTAACTAAGTCTAACAATTCAAATAGACACTACCATTTATCATTTATGGTAAAGTCAAATATACTCTGTGACATTAAAATTGCAACACCAAAAAGGGACAAGAATGTTGTGACCAAACTTGGCAGGAAGGTTTATTTTCAAAAAAAAATAAACAAAGATAAACAGTTTTATTTAATAATGTGCCTTCCCCCCAATTGGCTTCACACTCCATGGCACCGATCGAGCAGGTGGTCGATTACCTCTTGAGTTATTGCATGCCAAGCAACTTGTAATTCATGGTTGTGTTTCTGGAGAATGCGCTAAACTCCTTATTCCGCTATCCATCATGTCCTACACGTGTTTAATAGACAAAAGGTTGAGAAATCTGGGTGGCCATAGTAAGAGATAATACATTAGCCTTTTCGAATCGGTCCATAGAGTATCTTGGTATGTGGGAACGGGTATTATAATGCTGGAAAAGTGGGTTTTCCAACTGTTGAATGGAAAAATATGGGGTTCTACCACCTCATTAACATATCGTCGGACGTTCATACTGCCTCGAATGAATACCAAACGAGACTTACTCCCATAGGCTATAGCATCCCATACCATAATTCGCACAGTGTGGTACACATGTCGCTTAACAGAAATTTGAACATTGCGCCGTTTCCTACGTTTTCGTCTAACTCTTATACGGCCATGATGCATACCTAAACAGAATCGGGGTTCATCACTACTTTATGCCATTCCAGATTCTAGTGGAGCAACATACACCACCCCAAACGTTGATGTCGGTGTTGTGCCGTTAGTGGTAGCACTAGATGTCGCCGATAGGATTGCAATCCGAAAGTTCTCATTCAACGGTAAACTGCTTGAAGAGTTACAGGACAACCTTTGATCGGCGTTTGATCTGGTACTGGAAAATCTGCCTCTTATTGCCATAAGTCAAAAATTGCGGTCCTGCATCTCATTTGCTTACTTCCGTTCCCCAGTTCCTTGACCACGACGATTCTGCCCTTCTCTAGTTCACGCTTGATAACAGCGCATGATAGTGAATTGGTTCCGTTTAAGACGATTTGCAATTTCTTTGTACGAAAAACCACCTTCACATAAGTCGAATTCGCTTAATTGGCGGTAATTTTCACGCTGTCGCACTCAAGGCATAATCACACTCTCAAAATACGTTAAAAAAAAGAATCAGCAGAGATAACAATATTAAAATTAATCCAAACTTGCACAGAATACACACGATAATGAAGTAGTAGAAACAAAAAAAAACGCCATTTATGTCATTACCATTTAAATAAAATTGTAAACATTTACTACCTCTGAGTAGCTAAACTTTCCTGCCAAGTTTGGCACAAAATTCCCACCCATTCTTGGTGTTGCAATTTTAATGTCACGGAGTATATTTTTAACTAGGTAATTAATCTGATATGTCAAAAACATCGAACACAATTACTGTACTCGATTGAGTACACTGGGCACACACACTGCCATAACAACTTAACGTTGTATTTGAGACTGAAGTTAAGGAGTAAATAGTTATTTTTTTTAAATAAACACCTTACTTACTATTCATGAAATACAACTTTGTCATCCGTTAGTAGAAGCAGCCGAACATGTACAGTCTACTAAAAATAAAATCATAAAGGTAAATGTAAAACCTTCTAATCTGGACTAATTAACCGATGACAATGAAAGAGACGAGGATGATTTATCAAATGACGATTTGTCCAATAATGTTCCTGGCACATTGGAAGATTTTAAATATTCACCTGACATCAGTTCTAAACCGTACTGCAACAGTGAAGAAACAGTTACTACTAAAAGGGTTAGATTATCTGGTACCGAAAATAAGTCAAAAAAAGGTTACCAAAGGAAGTACTGGTGCCCAAATCAATGACAAAGAATTGCACGTTCTTATAGTAAGTGACCTGATCCATCAAATAGTGCTCGTAGAAGAATCGAAGAGGTAACTAATGCAATGAAAGACTTAATATCCGTTAAACTATTTGAAACTACTTTACGGCTTCAATTAATGAAACGAAACATCTTTTGAGTATCCTTTTTCTGACTGGTTACTATAAACTTGCTCAAGAACGTCTGTACTGATCAGTTGATGCGGATGTTCATGTTGATAGTGCATGACAAGAAATTGATATCTCGAAATAAAAAAAGAATTTATTAATTGTCACGTAAACCACAACAGAAAGACTGACAATAAACAGGAATGTACAGAATTAGACCATTCATGGAGATGTTGAAGAAGAATTTTCAACAAAAGCAAATTTTCCATCAATATTTATCAATTGTTTATGTTGGCATGGTGAATGCATGGAAGTTGCATTTGTTAGCTACTGATAAAGAGGATCAAATGTATCTTCTACTATTTGTTCGCAGTGTACCAGAACACTACTTAAAATTAGATTTGATGTGTTTCTATACTGTGATAGAATCCTTCGATGTGGAGGATAGGCACCACTCAGAAATAAAACTCAGTAGGTAATTATGGCTACGTTTCGTTGGCTATTGTGCCAACTTCATCATTCTCGTGATGGTAAGATCAATTATTCCTTTTATTCTAACGTAATATTAGTAAACAAATTAGATTTTTAATAATTGTTGTTGGTTTTCATATGTTCTGAAAATTTGTAATTTATTATTCTAGCTAGTAAGTTTTTAATTACATTGACTACTGTAATATGTTCTACTCTTAGACTAGGATTACTAATTATAATTACATTAATATAGATTGGCCTGATGAAGTTGGCACAATAGCCAACGAAACGTAGCCATAATTACCTACTGAGTTTTATTTCTGAGTGGTGCCTATCCTCCACATCGAAGGATTCTATCACAGTATAGAAACACATCAAATCTATCAAGTTTTTTGGAGGATTTATATCGTTTCTCATAGTAACTACTTAAAATTTTTACTACAGTGCTACATTTCCTTCAAGAAACTAAACAGCTAAGATGTATAGAGCATAGAGTGTCATGCTACGGTAAGATTGCAATATAAGAAAATGTCTTATGACTCTACGCTACGATGCCAGCAGCATCTGTTATTGGTTGATCTTTTAGGTATACCTAAAATTAAGTATATCAGCTATTGGTGAACTCCTCCATTTCCTGTCTCAAGCCTGGATGAGAAAAAAGGGAAGGGAGGAGTATCAAACTTGTAAAAAACCTGGACTCATCTGGCACCGGATGATAGCACCCAGTAAGGGCCCCTGCTTAGGGTAACAAGTAAAAACTGGCCAACGATCCCATGGGTGACTACGAAGCGAAAGAGCTACAATAAGGAAGAATTGACATCTATATACAAACAATGCTGCGAGGTATAACGCTTCACCCTTGCTCAAGATGAACCGAAATTCGTCAACGGCATAGAATGCTGAACGCAACAGGAATCGACAACATTAAAGATCTTAAAGATATTCCTGGTATCACTCATAATGGCTAAGTTCAGTATAAAATATTCCGAAGTCTCCATTCCCCCAGTCGGATCTCCGGTGGGAATTTACTGAAAGTAACTAAGCAATCAAAATTAACACATATAGGCAAGATAGAAACATGGAACGCACAAAACATGTGCCAAGCAGGAAACATGCATAGTGGCTGAAACGCAAAGACGGTATATAGACATTTTAGAAGTCTCTGACGTAAGATGATCGGGAAATGGACAATGCACAACCAACAGTGGTTTAATGTATTATCCATACAACAAATGCATGCGGTAGCAATATTAGTAACAAAAGAAGTAAACAAATCGGTTACCAATGTAATAAGATATATCGAGAGAATAAAAATGATACCGGTAAATTTTTTATAAGCCTCAATTGCTTCCTCTCAGTTGAGATGAACGCACACACTTAATATTGCTAACCAAACGATTTTTTAGGATACCAATATGACACAGAAAATATTTGTTCCATGGCTATAGAGTAGCCAACTATGTGAGCAAGTGTCTAGATGTTCTATGACTTCGACATTCTCTACAATAATGAACATCAGTCAACTCGAAGTAGTTGAAAGACTAAACAAAATTTAGTTCATTCAAAATGAAAAGACCGAAATGAAATACTGGACTTCAGAGTTCCTTTAATTTTTCTCAGGAGAGCTCATCAAAGTTGAGCAGAGAAACAAAAATTATGAACTTTTAAGTGACAAGATGTGAGGAAAATATTGAATCATCTATTGCAAAAACGTTAGGAATTAGATCTCCACAAATATACTGTTAGATCATCCTGAAACCCAAAAAATTACCCCAAATTGAAAATTTGACTGACTTACTCAAATACCTGAAAAATGACAAATGTGAGGATACACAGCTAGGTAACTATTTTAATAAGATTTAGGCATATCAAACAGGTACTTAAAATAAGCAATGTCATTTCTTATTTAAAATAACAAATGCGAACTGTTTTCTACTATAGACTACGGCCTCATTTCGTATTTAAAAAGAACGTCCAGAGAAATTGTTTCAGTTGACAGCCATAAGAATCGGTATTTTGCATTTTTGGAAACTTGTGCGAAGATGAAAGTGAAGAAGAAACTAAGGATGTAGAAAAGAGCCTCAAAAACAGTCTAGTTAACTGTAATATCAGTTCGACTGACAATTGATCAATACCACTATAGTAATTAGAAAATGGTCATTGTGTTGGTTTCTAACAACCAAAAAACAAATTGAGCAGCGAGAGACTGATTACGGTAAAATCGAGAATGATAGAAACTAAGGCTAAAGAATCATGCGAATTAACTGATGTGCATTTCAAAAAGCAACGTGTGGTTCAAATTTAATCATTGCCAGACTCTTTTTAAAAACTCCAAAGCAAAGACAAACAAGCGCAATACGATCCAACCACAGTAAGCTTTAATATAAATAAAATCAAAGTAAGGGAGCTGTGTAACTGGTATCACCGGGGTCTTTATCCGAAATGGTAGTCCATGAAACTATTGAAGATGAAACAACGCGTGCGGGGCCTTAATCAGAAAATGCAATCACGGCCAATGAACTTAAAGAAGATCTAGTGTGAACTATATTACCGTCGTTGCTCAAGTTCACGCCGATGAAAAGACATCACCGACTCAAAAATTTTCTCAGAACTCATCACAAATTTCTACTTCTTCAGATAGCAATGTCGCAATCAGTCAGTTTTAGAAGAATTATCACTTGTAACAAATTGTACCCAAAGAAAAATAGAAACGAGAAAAAGGAAAGCAGGAAAAAGTTAAATTCTAACTTCAACTCCCTTCAAAGTTGCTCCAGAAGAAAAGGTACCAGCCCAGAAGATCAAAGAAGTCAAGAAAATTAAGAAGAAAGTTAATTTCATTGACACGACTGAAAAAGAATTTATTAAGGAAAGCCAGGGGGAATACAACAAAAAAATTGAAATCCATAACAAAAACCAGAGGGAATACAATAAAAAAGTTGGATAAAATACAGAGTGTGGTGATCACTATTGAAACCATGGAAAAAATAAGATGGAAAATGATAAATAAAATAAAGAATGAAGAAAGAATAATAATGGTCCCGCTACAGGGTCAGTTGAAGTCAAATCAACATAAGGATTTTTTTTTCACCATCTCAGATTTGGTTGAAATTTGACACACTTGTAGTCTTTGTCAAAACTAAAAAAAATACAAAATTTGGTTATAAAATATTTACCCGTTTAGGATTTAGAGCTATGTAAAGTTCTCGGCCGACTTTGTTTAAAATGACATTGAACATTGAAAATTGTGGTTGCCACTGGTTTGTAATTTGTGTTATACAAAAAAAAACTGTGACTTTGATTTAGGTCATGTTGTCTTTAATTGGTAAAAAAGCAAGAAACGGTTGAGTTCCTTTTATGGTCTGTGCTTTTTCAAACCGGTTACTCAAAAACTTTTTAGTTTCTATGTACTCTTCTTGCTTGACAAGCTCACAGTTAACAGTTTTAATATTTTACATCGACCAATCAAAAAGTGAGGAGTGAGGATTTGATTTTCATAAGGTCTTTGTAAACTCGCTCTTGCAGCCAACCTTTTAAATGTACCACCACTACCACTCTCCCAGGATAACTCATCAACTGATGTCTAGCTAATCCAAGACAAAATCAAACAGGAAAAGTTGGCACTGACTTGTCATGACATAAAACACAGAGTCTTGACTATTGATAGCTTTCTAATCTGAGTCGACTCTTCCAGTTGTGACACGAAAATGTGCAAGCCTTCTTTTGAACAGACACCTAATTCACTATAATAATAATTTTTTTACAGGGTGCATTAAAAGTTGATAATAATCTAAAACAATAGGTTTAGGTATTTTAATTAATAAAATGAAATAGTTGTAGACCATGTAACGGGTTAGTTTTCTCGTGTCATCGACTACCTTTAGACGAGTTATTCTCACTGCGTGTGAGTGGCGTGGGTTGCCTGCAATTTCTAACTTTTAAAGAATTTTTAAAAAAGTCATGATAAGGCTTATCACCATAGGCAGGAAATACATTTTTTAAACCCTTCCTTCGTGGTGTTGGGTAAAGTAAGACCGTGTGGGAAAACATAACGGGGAACAAGTTGGATTTAAGCTGAAGGCATCGACTGCACCTGAAGATTATTCGGATTAATACTGCTACATGCAGGATTTTAGTGGTTCATGCCTTCTTTTGTGGCCAGCAGTTTTGCGTTTACGTGTATGCGGTATTACTGCAACCACTAGCACTCGTCTACCGAGGATCACTTAATTAAATATTCTTAACCTATGTTTAATATTATAATGTTCATTTATATATTTGCTTATGCTTATGTTAAATGCTTTTAATACCTTTACAAATTAGTTTTATAACAATCCATTAAAATCCCAAAATCCACTAATTAAAACAATAAAAATCATATATTTTTTTGAAGATTTTCAAAAGTACAATTTTTTTAGAATTTCAAAATAAAATTTTCAGTTCGACTTAGCAATAAATATTTTTCTCTTAATATATATTTTGTTGTGTATCAAATTAAAGGGCATAAAAAAAGCAACAAAATGACACCATCTCTCTAAGTCAACTAGGAGAGCTATAATTATAAGTTTAAAAAAAGTTGGTCGATAATGTTTTTGCCTTTTTTGAGAACTTTACATAGCTCTAAATCAGTGATTCCCAAAGTGGTCTACATTGACCCCCAGGGGTCTATGACAACCTGCAAAAGGTCTACGTCAGCGAAAAAAAATTTGGGGGTCCATGAAATGAAAATGGGGGTCCACGATAGTGGATCTCAACATACACTGATAGTACCTATTTACTTACATTATACTATCTTATAATATAAAGACATATACCTTATTTATAAAAGTACCTATGAAGTAAAAAATTTATTATATATGTTTATAAAATTGTGTAAGTTGTAGGATGTATGCATTCGCTTTGTGGTCGCAATACATTTTAAACTTGTAAAAACCTGCACATAATAATATACCAGTATCATCTTGTTACAAGCATACGTGCAGTCTCAGAGCTTCGCGAACTTGCACTGACTTGTTCAATTCGTCACTCTATAAATACGAATGCGAGACAAATACGTTTACTCGTTTCCTGAATCTTGAAAAGGAAAGTGCTAAGAAAATATTTAAAATATAAACTGGTAGTTTATCACACAAATTATAGTGAATCAGTGTTATTTTGTTTGAGAGTAAATTACAGTTTTGTACTCGTAGTTAGCAAAGATAAATAAATTACGCCCATCATAATTTCAGTTATTAGCAGTTTAATATTCAAATCATGCAAAATTACACGAGTATTTCTCAATAGTTTCTTTTTCAAAGTTTTAGCAATCGTTATTATAATTACAGTGCAATCTCCGTAATCCGAACTAATTGCTGCAAGAAGATGTTCGGATTACTGGAATGTTCGGATTACGAAAGTTCGGATTATGGATATTGCACTGCACATACTTGTCTATGTTAAAATTAAAATTTTGTATTATTGCTAAAGTGGAACCAGTGAATTTTTACACATGACAGTCGAATGTACGTAGAGATAAATCGCATAACAATTTGTTATTATTATGCGTTGTATAATATTTTATTTTAACATCTTTTGTCATGTTACTTTCAAATTTCCCTAAAGTTCCATCATATCAAAACCTTAAGTAACATTCATAACATTCCTCTTCACACATTCATTTATAATGGCTGTACGCCTATGCCTGCCATAAAATCTAAGACCATACGATTTAAATTTGACTTTGATTTTTTAATATACAGCTGCTGGACTTTATGTCTTATTTAAATAGATTAATTTTGCCCAGAGATGACTGATGCCATGTCCGAATCTAAAAAGAAATGTAGACAGTAGTGTTGATTATTTGGAATTTGGTTTCATTCCATCTTTGTCTATGTGCCTTTTATGCAACAAAGTTTTGGGCAATGACGCGATGAAACCATCTAAGCTGCAGGATCATCTGAGAAGATGTCACCCTAATAACACAGATAAAAATTTGAAATACTTTCAAACAATCAAAGATAAACTTTAGAAGAGGCCCACGCTGGACAGAATGTTCGCTTCGACGTCACAAAGAAACGATGATGGTTTTCGCGCGTTTTACAATATCTCGCTACTTATAGCAGAATCCGAAAAACCGCATACTATCGAAGAGAAGTTAATTTTACCAGCCGTTGAAAAGGTTTTAAAAACTGTTTTACACAAACCTGAATCTGATATCATTAAAAGAATTCTCTTAAGCAACAACACTGTTGGAAGACGTATTGATGAAATGAGTTCTGATATTAAAAGCTTCTTGTGTAAATATTTAAAAACGACTCATTTCTCTAAACAACTGAACGAGTCAACTTTACCTGGTAATGCAGCATTATTATTGGCATATGTTCGTTTCATTATGAATCAAGAAATCTACGAAGAACAGCTCTTCGCAAGAACTTTGACAACCGACACTAAAGGTGAATCAATATTTCATGTTTTGAAGGATTACTTCATTGAAAAAGCAATCCCTTCATCAAATATAATATCACTAGCTACAGATGGAGCACCTGCCATGGTTGGACGTTATCCAGGATTTATAAGCTATTTAAAACGCAATACATTGCGTCATCCATCGACAACATTTAGTTGCTAAAAATTTGAGTGTTAGATTGCATGAATCTCTTCAATTAGTCATTGATGCAGTAAACCGAATCCGAAGCAACGCGTTGAATACGCGGTTATTTGTGCAGTTGTGTGAAGAAAATGACAAACACTTTTATCAATTACTCCTTCACACTGAAGTACGCTGGCTATTGAAAGGCTTATGTTTGATAAGATTTTTTACATTTTTTGAGACTATTTTAGAATTTCTGGATACTAAAGATAAAATTTAATAAAGTGGAAAACAGACATCGCCTATTTAACAGATTTGTTTACAAAATTTAATATGGTTAATTTGCAGTTACAAGGCGACAGTCTAAATTTGATTACAATAAAGTCCATCTTATTAGCGTTTCTTGCCAGAGTTAAACTAATGAAGCAAAATATTCGACGCGGCAAATTTTCCCAGTTCCCAAATTTGTCACAGACAAGCTGCCAGGAAAACGATGTTTCAATCTACGTTCAACATTTAAATGCCCTCTATTCAGATTTTCAAAGAAACGAATGTCATAATACAAGAGGAACTGACTGAACTAAGTACAAACGAAGAACTTAAGGTTCAGTTTAAAAACGGATATCAGCAATTCTGGCTGCAAAACAACATACCCGTAACTTATCCCGTATTATGGAATATAGGGAAAAAATTTTTAATTTCCTTTCCATCGTCATACCTAGTGGAAAGGGGGTGCAGCGCTGTTACCAATCTCTTAACGAAAAAAAGGAAGAGACTGGACATAATTAGCCGAGGAGATTAAACTTTACAAAATTGACGCCAAATGTTGATAATTTATTATTAAAGCATCAGGTTCATCCTTCTCACTAAAAACATTTGCTTATTGCTTAGTTTATTTTACGTATATTTTTTATAACAGATACAAAATTTTATTTTGAGTAATTTTAACTTAAATTCAATTAATAAATGTATAAAACTTAACATGTGTTTTTACTTTAAGTTTTTAACACTAAACTTCACTACAGTTAGAAATTTACAAAAAATCAATATCAGGTGAGTAGGGGGTCTACCGAAAACCAAAAAACATGGCAAGGGGTCTACGACACAAAAAAGTTTGGGGACCTCTGATTTATATATTTGTTTATGCTTATATTAAATGCTTTTAATATCTTTACAAATTAGTTTTATAAAAACCCATTGCAATCCCATAATGGTACTTTCAAAATCCACTAATTAAAACATAATAAAAAACATATTGGGGTCAATGCAAGAAGTGCCTAAGTCACATTTTCATTGAAATTGACCTTCTGGCGCTTTCTAAAAGTGTTTCACGTAAGTTTTCAGTAACCGTTTGTACAATGGATATATGATTTATTTTGTACTATTCGTACCTTACACTGGCTGCATCCTAAGCTCACAACTTTAGCGATCACATTAATTTACACCATAAATACACGGTGTATATTCGACAAATTCATACTAAACACGGTGTAAATGGGATTGCAAGGAAAAGTTCTGCAATGCTGATATAAATCAATTTTCGTTTTATTTTAGATGATACTGAATTGTCGGATTATTCAGCATCATGCAGTGAATATGAAGAAAGTGAAGATAGTTTCGAAGTCGATGACCTTGCTCCGACAACAATCAAGACTACTCAAAAAACTTCAAAGAAAAGTAAAACTTCGGGTTCCTGTTCCACTACGGGATATGGTCTACAACATAATATAGACATGTCTGAATCCTCAACAAGAAGCAATATACATACCAATCATCCAAACGTGGTAAATGAAGTCCAGATAAAGGAACCACAGCAACCCGAACTAAAGAAGGGCAGGAAGAGGAAGACTGACAAGGATGCATGAAACAGAACTATAAAAAGGAAGGAATCGTATTCTAGGAAGCACTAGAGAAAAACTATAACGAACTGTCGCTGCAAATGCTCATCAAAATTAAGCGTGGAGGAACAGACGAACATTTTTGAAGCTTATCACAGTTTATCATCGTCTGCTACACAACAAAATTTATACCTTGGAGGTTGTGTGCGTCCGACGGATGTTAAACGACACAGATCAAAAAAATCTGTTAGGCCACGAGTTAGGAGTTAAAGCTTTGTATATCAAGTAAAGATTAACGGAAAACTAATAACACTATGTCAGTTGGCGTTTTTAGCAGTGCCTGGAATAAAACGCTCCAAATTGCGTCAGAAAATTCAGAAAAACAATGCAGAGCCTAAGGATTCAAGCGGTCGTCATCACACCAGGCCAACTAAAACAAAAACAGATACTCTAGTCTCAGTTAGAAGATTTATAGAAGAACTGTCTGCTCGAGAGTCTCATTATAGCAGATCTGATAACAAACTTCGCAAGTATCTGGATTCCCATTTATCAGTCGCAAAGCTTCACCGACATTTTTTACAAAAGAATCAAGATGAAACAGTATCATATGAGATGTTGAAGAGTTTTTACAGAAGAATACAACATATCATTTGGATTCCCAAGAAAAGACATCTGTAAAGAATGTACTATGTTCATGACACGTTTACAACAAGCTGAAGTGACAAATAATGAGACATCTGCAAAAACCGTCAATACGGAAAGGGAGCTACCTCTAAGAAAAGCTGAATGTTTTCAAAAAAAAATTTCGAAAGTAACAAAAGCTAATGATCCATCCATCCTATCAATTTGCTTCGATTATCAGAAAAATCTGCCTGTCCCTGTGACAAATATTGGGGACGAATACTATTTGCGTCAGTTGTAGATTCACAATCTGGGAATACATTGCTTAACAACAAGAAAAGCCAGTATGTATATGTATGCAGAACACTTCGCTCAAAAGGGACCAAACGAGGTAATAACTTGCCTGCAGGATTATATCACACAAAACAAGAAGCCAGAGCAACGTATTTTACAACTTTTTTGCGACAACTGCTTCAGCCAGAACAAAAATAGATTTTTGTTTGTCTTCTTAGATCAGCCAATAATATTTTTGAGACCATAGAAATCTGGTACCCAGTACCCGGTCACAGCATGATGCCAGTCGACCGAGATTTTGCTGTGATTGAAAAACAAAGATTGACAACGTTGACAACCCAGAAGTTTATGTTAATCTAATAAAAGAGTGTAAACAGAAAACTCTATTTGATGTCGTCTTTGTACAGCATTCGCTGAGGTCTAATGGACGCCTGGAAGAAGGCGATCGTACAATAAAGATGAAACACTATAAATTATGGTTAGACTCTCACATAAAAGGAACTGTGCCGGGGATTTTGAAAGCTAGACGTGTCAAATTTTCGCTTAATGAGCAACCTCAGCTCAGTGCATCTTACTATGGCCCTATGGAACCATTGAAACTTTACAAAGTTGGTCATAGCCGTAAAGTTCGTGGTGAACCCAACCTGACCTATGATAATGAATACCTAAAAATTAAGCAGTTGAAATTTAACAACGTAACCCATCTTGTAAAGCACGTTAAATCATTGGACACGAAATTTTTTGCTCGAACCTTGTCTGAAAATGGAAGTATAATCCAGAAAATTGATGCCATTGATGAAGATAATATTGCTCAGTTACAAGAGGCCGAAGCTGTTTATGAATAGCTAGCCTTCTGTGTGCTTATTACAGTAAGTTTTGCTTTCAGTTAAGTTTTTTCATACTATGTTTATGTAGTCTTGAATTTTATTCACACATTATGCATTTTTTTCTTATAGCGTTAGGTACATAATAAACCTTTTTTGTAGTATAAACAAATTTTTTTTGTTGTTGGCAACGCGAAACCCGTAACACGGCTCCGTTCCAAAGCGTTATTAAAAGTGTTAAAACAGCGAAAGTAAAAAACTAAATAATCTAAAAATTTGAAAGTGATTTAGTAGACAGTAATAGTGATAATAAGTGCAATTAAAATACATGGTTTAAAAGTGGTTTTTCGACGAAAAAGTAAGGTAAATATAAACAAGGTCGATAATATACAAAACCTTATCAGTCCGGAATTTTATAAGCGTGCGTATAATAACGTAAATAATAAAATTGACTTAAAACATTGCTTAAACGCGCGGTAAGTTAGGCAACTTAAATATCACGTAATAAAAACAGAACTGTATATTAAATCGAACAAGTATCATAGTATTAATAACTAATTAAAAACTAAATAAAAATCACAAATAATACTAGTGAGAAATCAAGAGAATACGACTGCGAGGAAGCAAATGAATAACAGTAAAGACAACGATACTACGAGTAAATTTAGCGCAGGATCTATAGAAGTAGACTTATTTAAAAGGAAAAGAGAAGAAAGCGAAAATCATAGCGAGAAAATAGAAGACTTAGAAAATCAAAGAGAAGTAACCAAGGTAATGCAAAGAACTCCCCCAAACAAAAGTACAGAAAACAAAAAGGTATCAGTAAGTGAAACTGAATACAATATGGAAAAGCTAGAACAGTTAATGGAAAAAATGGCCCTACAAATAAATGACATTAAAGAGGAAGTTAAAAGTACTAGAATGGACATAAGAGGTACACATGAACAAATGAAAAAACAAGAAGAAGAGATAAAAACTCTAAGAGAGGAATTAAAAAGAAGGGATGAAAGCTGGCAAATTGAAAAATATGAACTACAACAAGAAGTTAAAATATTGAAGAAAAGATTAGAAGCGCAAGAAAAAAATAGTAAGAAAAACAATATAATAATTAAAGGAACTACGGCACAAGACAATAACCTCAAAGAATGAGTAACAGAGTTAATTAAAAAAGAAACGGGGGCTACAATTGAAGTAGAAACGGCTTACAAGATAGGAAAACAAGAACCGAAAACGGTAATTGCAAAACTCAAAAACTTTGAACAAAAGATGGAAGTAATTAAAAACAAGTACAAATTGGGAGGCAAAAATATCTATATTGACAGCGATCTCACCTACGAAGAGCAAAAAACTCAATCAATAATAAGGAAAATTGCCAAGGAAGAAAAGAATAAAGGAAACAGTATAAAAGTGAGTTACAAAAAGCTAGAAATAAATGGTGAGAAGTACATAGGGAATGAAAAAGAATAAACTTACAAAAACTAACAAGAAATAGGACAAATGAAAATACAACGACAAAAATAGCTAACAGAAATGGACACGATAAGAGAAAACGGAAAAATAATAAAACAAGAGAAAGAGAAAACTATAAATTCGTCAAACGGAAACGGAGTTGGAATAAATAGGAAGAGAAAAGAGTTAGTACAGGAACTACAAAAATTAACAACTAAACAAAGACACATAACTAAAGCAAAAGAAAAAGATCAAGATAAGGTACAACTTGAGAACTATATGGGAAACGGAGAAATAAGTAAAGATGAAAAATGCAAAAATAGCACAAATACATCAGATATACATAAAAATGAAAATAGGAAAATTAAGGTTGACATAAATGATTGACAAAATAAAATAAACATAAAAAATAAAACAAAAAACGAAAGTAGACTATTAAGGGTGGCAACATGGAACGTAAGAGGTCTGTTGGGAAAAGAAGAAGAGTTAATACAAGAATTCGAAGAATCAAATCTAGATATTTTGGGAATAAGCGAAACAAAGAAAACGGGTTATGGAGAAATAACAACTCAAAAAGGTCATGTATTAATATATAGCGGGGTAAGTTTAGAATCAACAGTAAAAGAAGGGGTAGGGTGCATAATAAAAAATGAATGGGTAGGAAGCATACAGAAATGGAATCACATCTCGCCGAGAATCTTAAAAATTATAATGCAATTAGACAATCAAAATAAAACAAACATTATAATAGCATATGGACCAAACGAAGATGAAACAGTGGAGAAAAAAGATGCGTTTTGGGAAGAACTAACAGGTGTGGTAGATGAACTCAAAGATAGGATCGTACTATTAGGAGACTTAAATTGCAGAGTTGGTAAAAAAAAACAGCACAGAGAATGTTATAGGAAAATACGGCGAAGAACATAGAAATAATAATGGCAAAAGATTAATCGAATTTTGTATTCAAAACGATTTGTTGATAATGAACTCGTTCTTTAAGCATAATGATATTCACACGTCTACAAGAGTGGTAGAAAGTAGAAAAGAAAAATCAGTTATAGATTATGTACTAACAAATACATGTTTTAAGAAAGAAGTGACGGACGTAAAAGTTAGAAGAGGCCCAGAAATTAACAGCGACCACTACTTATTAGTAGCTAAAATAAGAATCAAAATAGGAAAACAAGAAAAACAAAAATTGAACTTAAGCAAAACAGAAAGAAACGAAGTAATAAAAACATACAAATTAGCAAACAATCAAACGGCAAAAGAATACAAAGGAAAGACGGAAAAGATATTAACGCAGACAAAAAACGAGTCGAAAACAAAAACGGTAGAACAGCTATGGCAAAGTTTTAAAGAAACTGTTTTATGTGTTGCAAGACAAACATGCGGAGTAGCTTTTACAACTCACAAAAAGAATCAAACAAGATGGTGGAACAAAGAGATTAAAACGCAACTCAAAATAAAGAAACAGAAATGGAAAAAATATTTGCAAAAAAAGACACAAGAAAATTACGCAGAATACCAAAATGAAAGGAAAAAAGCCAAGAATATGGTCATGGACGCAAAAAGAAAAACGTGGAGCGAGTTTGGAAATAAAATGGAAGAAGACAGTAAAACAAATCAAAAACTATTCTACAATGTACTGAAGAACTTGAGAAAAAGAAAGAACAATACAATAAAATACATTAAAAATGACAACGGAGAAGTGCTGAAAAACGACAACGACATAATGGAAAGATGGAGACAATACTTTGAGAAATTGTTAAACGTAAAGAATACAACAGGAACAAATACAACATGGCAAGAAGAGGTACAGGAAGACAAAAAGAGTGTAGGCATAAGTATGAGAGAAGTGACACAAACAATCAAGGCAATGAAAAAAGGAAAATCTGCGGGATTTGATAAAATAAAACCAGAAATGATCGTACACTTAGGAGAGCACGGCAAAATGATGATAAAAGAAATATTTCAAAAAGCTTGGGAAGAAGGAAAAGTACCAGATGATTGGAAAGTGGGAATTATGATACCCTTGTACAAGAAAGGAGACAACAGGAATTGCGAAAATTATAGAGGCATTACACTATTAAGCACAGTCAGAAAAATGTACGAAAGAATGTTGGACAGTAGATTACGACGGATAATAGAACCTCAACTAGAAGAAGCCCAAAGTGGATTTAGAAAAGGAAGAAGTATACAGGACCACATTTTTACCATAAAACAAATTATAGAAAAAAGTAGAACGATGAACGTAGATGTATATATGGCCTTTATAGACTTAGAGAAAGCGTTCGATAAAGTACCCAGAAAAATAGTGTGGGAAAGTTTGAAACGGCGAGGAGTAGATTATGGTTTGAGAAAAGCAATTCAAAGCACCTACGAAAATAATAAAAACTATGTACGAACTGGTAACATGCAATCAACAGAATTCACAGCAGGAGATGGATTAAAACAAGAAGGTATACTGAGTCCAACACTATTTATTATCGTCATGGATGACATTATAAAAGAAATAAAAAACCAAGTTAACAAGATGAATATAGGATACCAGAGATTAAAAGCAGTCAGAATATCAGAATGTGCTTTTGCGGATGACCTGATGCTATGCGCGACGGGAGAAAAACAATTGGAAGAAAATTTAAAAGGATGGACAAGAGCATTGACAAAGCGAAATATGAAAATAAACGAAAACAAAACCAAGGTAATGATGATTGGAAAACAAAAGAAAACTGTCAGTATAACAATAGAAGGAAAATCGTTAGAACAAGTACAGTCATTTAAGTACTTAGGAGTTATAATAGATGAACAAGGAAACATTGAAGCAGAAATAAACGAAAGGGTACAATCGGCAGCTAACATGTATCACACTCTAAAACAAACATTCATAGGAAAAAAGGAAATATCAACAAAAACGAAAATTACTATTTACAAGACAATATTCAGACCTATTTTGATCTTTGGTAGTGAAAGTTGGGTACTAAATAAAAGACTAAAAAGTAAACTACAAGCGATGGACATGAAATATTTAAGACGGGTTAAGGGAGTGACGCGATTAGGCAGAATAAAGAACGAGATAGTGAGAGAAGAACTAAAAGTAGTGTCAGTGTTCGACAAAATTGAAGAACAACAGTTAAAATGGTTTGGACATTTGTGTAGAGTAAACGAAGAAAGACCGGTAAAGAACATATGGGAAGCAAAAACTATAGGGAAGAGAACAAGAGGACGACCGATAAAGACTTGGAACGACGAAATCGCACAATTACTAACCAATAGAAAAATCAGATGGGAAGAAGCAAAACGATTGTCTCACAATAAAAAAGAATAGAGTAAAATTGTATATAGATAAAGGATAATCATAGTTTGTGTTGATTGTATAATCATAATTATAATAGTAGCATAGTAATAAGTGCAGAATGTAAAGATTAGTTTAGACATTTTTCTAAGAAAATAGTTTTAAGTTAAAGTTTAAATTAGATGTAAATATGTTATACCTTAACACCTTAACTGGTAAATAAGGAAATGATTATATATAACAAATTTTTCCTTAATATTATCCTTAATTTTTGACAAAATAAAGAAATTTCAACACAAAAAGTGTCTAAGTCCTAAATTATTATAATTTTTTTCTTGGTTATACCAAGACGTTTTTTTCTTTCCTAATCATGGAAGCCCAAGCCACATTCCACAAAGAATACACTACAACACACATTTTGATCATAATATTTTGTGTAATATTTCATAATAAAAAATAAACCTTTAAACCGCAATATCTCAGAATTACCTATTTGTGACTAAGGCACTTCTTGCATTTACCCCTTTATATATTTTTTTGAAAATTTTCAAAAGTACACATTTTTTAGAATTTCAAAATAAAATTTTTAGTTCGAATTTTAAAAAAAAATATATATCGTGTTGTATATCAAATTAAAGGGCATAAAAAAGGAGCAAAATGACACCACTCCCATCTCCTTAAGTCAACTAGGAGAGCTATAATTATAAGTCGGTCGAACATTTTTTTGCCATTTTTGAGAACTTTACATAACTTTAAATCCTAAACGAATAAACATCTTCTAATGAAATTTTGTATTTTTCTTAGTTTTGACAAAGACTAAAAGTGTGCCAAATTTCAACCAAATCTGCGATGGTGATGAAAAAAAATTAATAAAACTGTGTTGATTTGAGATGGACTGACCCTACCTCACACGCTCCCCGAAGATAATGGTAAAATAACGAGAGTATGTTTTTAAAATAATTAAAAATACACGTATCCAAAAATATGTTTTTGTGTAATCACTCCGGATAACACATCCTTATTTAAATGCTTTTCAGAAAAAATAGAATTCATTAAATAAAGAATGTTTTTCAGTATTAAATAATTCAAGGTCAGGATGTGGTTTTTCTACGATAAGTAATAGTATGTCAACATTCTAACGAAAACGACCCTACACACTTTAAACTATAAAAAAATCAAACAATTTAATCAAAGTTAAAAACGCAGCTAATAAGAAAGATAATATCGCTAATGAATTATCCCAAAATAGTTAATCATTAATTAACTAAATAGTTAAGTATCGACCCAGCAACTAAAATTCAAAGTTATTTCGTTCATTTTAGAAATGACCTAATAGATTACATCCCTTGTATCGCCTGGTCACTAACGGTAAAAAGCACCTGAACCTGAAGCCTCGACTACTCGAAACTTTGGCAAAACTGTTATTCTTTATGGCGGTTTCCCATGAGAACTTGTTACACCTATTATAATAGCAGATGCTTCATGTTTACGTCGGCCAGTAATTAGAATAATAAATACCATTACGTAATATTTTTATTTGACTTGCTTTCTTTGGTAAACGTGGTTTTCCATGCGATATTCCAAAAGTATTTAAAACAGTAAAGTTATGAATGAAATTAAGGATTCACTGACAACAGCATAATTGCAAAACTACATTTACGTTATATGCGACGCGTATTATGTATGTAATTCAAAATTTTAACTTACTGAAGCACCCAGTATTATAAAAATATGCGGATGTTCCTTGTCGAAAAACGTCCCATCGTCTTCTCGTACACATAGTTTGTTCGAAGCAACCGCATGTTTCGTTGTTTTTACTACAAAAAAATGAAGCGAAAAGACCGGCAGTAGAAAAAGTTAAATTATTTACCGGCATTGCAAGAACCACGTGTATCTTCACCAGTCATTTTAATCAATCGTTCGTACTAAGACATGTGTAGCTAAGGCGCATGGTAGGTATACACTAAACGTATGTCGTAGTCACAGATTTATACTCGTGGTGAATGACCACTTTTCAAGGTTGTTGGTTAATTATTATTGTGCGAAATCTCGAAACTACTTCTAAAATTTCTCTAACGTTCGTTAGTACTTTAAAAACAAATCTAATGTTGATAATCGACTGCGTTTGTTATCGGTTATAACGAGCTTAAGTAGGTATAAACAAAGCACGTTTTTAAACGATTAGTTTTGATGATTTAATATTTTTACTGTGGATTAATCACAAACTGTAAATTCAACGCAGAGTGTCTGCCCCACTGAGATAACAGATGTATTGTATTTTTATCATCGTATTTATAGGTAAAAATAAACAGAGTAGAATAGATCGTTCTGTTACATTCGTCAATTATTTATGCACACATACGCGAAAGTTTTAAATTAGATACGCAATAAGGAACCTTAAGATTTGTTATAAACAATTACAGCACAAAGCCCGGTAATAAGAAATTAACAGTGAACGAAGCTCCCAGAAATTACATTTTTTTTCTTTTTTTTTTTTAAACTAACAATTGCTCGTTAGGGGCCATAAAACGTTAATACTCATCCTGGAATTAAGTAACGATTTTATCTTTTTATATTTTTTAATTTTATGACTTACATATAATTTTGAAACCTTGTAGCCTAAATAGTTTCAATTATGATCGTTTAAATTTTTTTGACGTTTTTAATGACGACCTCGAACGAATCTTTTTGTACAAAATAATTGTGTTTTTTAAGATTTTTACAACAAAAGCTATGACTATTGAACTACAGAAATTTTGATCCCCTAACTTCTAGGATTAATTCGAAAGTAGAGATTCTGAATTTCTAGGGTGCTCAATACCTAGAAAAATCGTTTGTAAGGTACCCCAGCGCCGGGCACCTTGAAATCGCCGCCGCTGCGTAGATCCATTTTAATCACTAGGATTCGGATAATTAATATAATTCTAACATAATTGTTTATAATTACATAATTGTCTTATAATTTACAAAGTTTTTAAAGTATTGCTGATACTTAATCACAACGTGATTCAACAAATTTTCGAAAATAAATTTGCGTCTGATATCAGCTAATACATGTTTAAACTTTGAAAACTTCCTTTCAACCTCGCAGGATACTGTTGACGCAAATACTAATTCTGTTGTTGGTAATACTTAGATCAGTATTACAAACAGTATGTGAACCTTTTGCATTTAATACAGTGCACGCCGCTTAATAGAATCACGTTGGGATTTTATAAAACGTTTAAGAAACTTAAAAATTTTGATTCAAGTAAATCGAAAATTACGGACCTGTAGTATTAAATAGTTTGTTGACACTGTTAATAAAATAAAATAAAAAATAACGTTATCACTTGTTATTTCTACATGCTAAAAAATTCATGCAAAATAGGTTATTATTCGTGTATAGAATCAAACCCGAGAAGAAAACTGATAACATAAAGCGAAATCATGATTACTATAAACTTTGCTTTTCCATACATCCGGCCCGTTCTTTAATAAAGTGATAAAATTACCCAACTGATGTGAGTACTTTTTGGTGTCCAGATAACAAATGATACGTCAGTCATCGCGTAGTTTTAAGACTTAATCTTTTTCTAAATACTACTGCTACCCCTTTGGGCATCTTAAGATATTCGCTCACGTAAATTACGTAATCCCAATCTTCAATTTCGTCACAATGCAAATGAACTTTGTCACGGTAACTTTTGGTGGTAAAATAGTTTGAGCATAATTTAGAAAATTCTTTGCTACGAAATTGTACACCATTGTCAACGATGAGATATTGAGGAGTACCAAATAATAAGAATATCTGTTCTTCCATAATCTTATAAATTTTTGAGGCAGTAGCAGTACGAAGTGGATAGAAACATGGAAATTTAGTAAAATACTCAGCGACAACAAAAATATAGGAGTTAGTTTTAAAGGTGCGAAGTAAAAGACCGGCAATATCATAACTTAACACTTGCCATGGGGGAGTGGGAGTTGCTCTAGGAGAGAATAAACCGGGTTGTGCTTTTTGTTCAACTTTGTGAGCAGCACAGATATGGCAGTTACGAATATAACGAGCAATATCGGCACGAAGATTTGGCCAGTAGAAGAATTTAATAATGCGACTTACAGTCTTAGTGACACCAGAGTGACCGCAAGTAGGAGGCTCGTGATATTGGCGAATGATTGCAATACGTTGGTTTTTAGGAACAACTACTCTCCAATTTCCCAATGAGATATCAGCGAAATCAGAACATGTTTGTAAAGCAAATTATTTTTAAGAGACCAGAGAGGAAACTTTTTCGGATTATTAGAAACATTTCCAATCATTTTTAAGTACCAGGGATCAGTAATAGGTAAAGTAATTGAAGGTATAGTATTAGTATGTTAATTTCGCAAAGTTGTGAAAGAGACTCGGAAGATAATTCAGGTACAGCTCGTGATAGAGCATCAGGAACAACGTGATTCTTTCCTTTATGATGTATAATAGAGAAGTTATACTGTTGAAGGCGTAAGGCCCAACGAGCCAGACGTCCAAAAGGATTCTGTAGTTTATTTAACCAGATAAGTGAGTGATGGTCAGTTATGACTGTGAAGTGAGCACCTTCGATATAAGCACGAAATTTCTCAACAGTCCACAGAACAGCAAGACATTCTTTCTCTGTGGTAGAATATTTGGTTTCAGGTTTAGTTAATGAGCGACTAATGTAGGAAATGACCTTTTCATCATCAGGGGTTTCCTGACTTAAAGCAGCACCTAAGCCATAATTAGAAGCATCAGTTTGAATAGTGAAAGGCAAAGTGAAATCTGGACAAGAAAGTATTGGAGCAGAAATAAGCTATTGTTTTAGAAAAGAAAAGGCTTCTTCACATTCAAAAAACCAGACAAATGGAGTATTTTTACGAGTAAATTGAGTTAATGCAGCTAAAGCAGTAGAGAAATTAGGTATGAAGCGACGGTACCAACTTGCCATGCCAAGTAATCTGCGAATTTCAGAGACCGAAGAAGGTTAAGGAATAGAAATGATAGCGCTAAGTTTATAAGGATCTACAAGTAAACCGTTCCGATTTACAACATAGCCAAGATATTTTAATTCGGGGAAACAAAAATGACATTTGTTTTTGTTCAAAGTAAGACCAGCAGTAGTCAATCTATCAAAAATTTGAGTTAAAACTTCTAAGTGTTTTTCAAAAGATGGGGTAGCAATAATAATATCGTCAAGATATGCGAAGCAATACTGTTCTAAATCATCGCCAAGAATTCGATCTATTAAACATTGAAAAGTAGCGAGAGAATTTTGTAAGCCAAAAGGCATGCGATTAAATTGATATAGGCCTCTGTCAGGTATGGTACATGCAGTTATGGGTTTAGAATTTTGAGTTAGAGGAATTTGCCAATAAGCAGAACGAATATCCAGAAAAGAAAAAAATTGAGCATCACGAAGGCGGTCTAAAATAGTATTTATGTAAGGAAGAGGGTAAGCATCCGCTTCAGTAACTGCGTTAACTTTTCGGTAGTCTATACAAAAACGATAAGATTGATCCTTTTTTCTAACGAGAACAATTGGACTAGACCAGGGGCTTGCAGAAGGTTCAACAATTCCTAGTTTGATCATAGAATCAAGTTCATCATTAGCGATCTTAAGTAATGCAGAAGAGAGTGGGTAGTAACGCTGTTTGATAGGCTTACTGGTTGTACGTATATGGTGTTCTATTAAGCTGGTACAGCCAAGTTCAGTAGAATTTAGTACAGGAGAATTGAATAATAATTGTAGGGATTGTTCTTTAGTCTCAGAGAGATTAGATCTATCAACTAGATGATCCGTAGTGGATAAGGAGCAAATTTCATCAGAATTTCCAAAAGTCCATGTACTAGTCTGAAAATTAGGGACAAAATCTATTGCTTTCCAAAAATCAATGATTAAGATAAGTGGTTGAGTAACTTCAGGAGTGACTAAGACTTCTAAAGTGACGGTGTTATCCTGTAGAGTGATAGGAAGATTAACAGTACCAAGAATATAACAAGTTTCACCATTAGCAAGCAAGCAAGCAGAAGATGATTTAGGAGACGAGCGATATTTCTGTAACGAAAGACCTAAAGTATTTAAGAAATAAGCATCGTACAAATCAGAAACGTTGTCGTAACGAAAAGCGTAGTAGCAAAAAAAAACTGTAATCCAAATACCAAGGTTGCATCAGACGTAGTGGTCAAAACCAAAGCTCGCAAACGATTAGATCCGCAGCATGATTTGCGATGTGTCTAAACCCCAGAACACTAAACAGTAGTCAAATTTACGTATAGTTCTGCTTGTCCAAGCTGTGTGTTACTTTTAGCACCTGCCAATTGTCTTGCAGAAAAGACGTATATGGGAGGAATTTAGCGTAAATTAATGTTTCGTGGAGTTATTGAGTGTGAGTTGATTGGGCTCACAGTTGTTCTTAATGTTACACACACTTTATTTAGAGTCTATACACGGCCGCACTTTTAACACTTCTATGTTCTCCTATGCGTATGCGTTCTTCCATTTACGCAAAATGAATTATCGCGCGAAACAAAGAAATTAACTTAAAAACGTGTGAGCGGAACGAACATTTCCACCCACCAAAACTAAGTTTTTTTCCAAACTAATTAAACCAACTAAAATGTAACTGTGATAACCAATGAACTAAAATTTTAATGGTAAGTAAAATGTGCGTATTGTAATGGTAAGAAGCATACTTTTATGACGGCTCTCTTAAGTATGCCATTAGTGGTTCTTAGAGAGACTACTCGTATAATTCCGTCGGTGCCCGGGTGAACATTAACCACACGAGCCAGTTTCCAATGCAGAGGTGGCTCTTGTTCATCTCTTATAACAATAAACGTATGAAATTTGATATTGGGAGCGGTTTCGTTCCAATTTGATCTTTGTTGGAAAGTATAAAGGTACTCGTTGCCCCAGCGATCCCAGAAGTGCCCTAACATTTGTTGTACCAGTTGCCAACGATTGAGTCTATTTAACGCCAGCTTCGATAAATCAGGTTCAGGAACGTTTGAACATGGCGGCTCTAGCGTTGAGTTGGCGTTAGAGCTTGCAAGTCATTGGAGTCATGACTTAATGGAGTAATTGGCCGAGAATTCAAAACTGCTTCTATTTGTGCAAGCAGAGTATAAAGCTCTTCGAACGATAACGTTTGTTTACCAACTACTCTATATAAGTGGGTTTTTACCGATTTTACTCCTGCTTCGCTCAGACCATTAAAGTGTGGCGTTGCTGGGGAATTGAATCTCCATTCTATATCAAATTTTTGGCTAGCGTGTTCCTTAAGTTCCAAAAACTGTCGGTTAGCGCCAACAAAGTTTGTTCCTTGGTCACTAAAAATTATATTGCATCTGCCTCTATGTGAGACGAATCGTCTAAAGGCTGCTATGAATGCTTCAGATGATAGATTAGGGACCAGTTCAAGATCATGGTTTTTCCACCTCTCGTCTTGTTCAGAGTAATACTAAACTGGTCCTCCGTAATCAATGCTTACGACCGAGAATGGTTTAAGTTCAGACACGCGAAGTTGAGGTAAATCTGCCATTCTTGGAGGAGTCTATTTTGGATGCGTTTTAAAGCATCGAATACATTTTGAAAGACATCTAGTAATTGCCGCTCGTGACTAGTATTGCTTTAAAAGTAAGCAGTGTAGCGTTTTGTAACCTGGATATAGGTTGGTTATGTGCGTATACTGGATAATGATTTATGTCAGTCTATGATTACTTGGTAGTAACAGCGGATGTTTTGACTAGAACGGTAACTGCGAGTGCTTGAGACGCCCACCCACCCTGAGACATCCCTCTTCATCGATAAACGTTGCTAGTTTTCGAAAAAATTTTGGTAAGAGTTTTGAATTTGCTAAACAAGCAAATACATGCGTAAACGATGTATATTGTACATGTTTTATGATTTTAGTTAAAGTTGTCTGCACCTCTATATGCGTATTTCTAGATGTTCTAGGTTTAGAATGTTTACAATTTTAAAAAAATCTTAAAATAAATGCAAAGACACGTAATATCCTTTTAAATAAAGAATAACGTAGCATAAGTTCGTTGATGACGTTGGGCTCGTACGACATAGTTACGGTGGTACTTCTGGCTTCTTCTACGACAGTAAATTCCAATGCTGAAGGTTGTTTAGGCAATAAGTAGTATGCCTTAGGCAGCCAGTCGGAACCATTCCACCAGAGTGCGTGAGTAACAAGTTGCTTAGGAGTTAATCTACCAGATCCGCAATCTGCTGGATTTTCAGCTAATGGGATGTAGTGCCATTAAGTATTAGAAATTTTGTATTGAATGTGTGACACTCTGTTGGCAATAAAAGTTTTCCAGCGATGAGGCGCAGAGCATATCCAGGACGAAACCGTCTGACTGTCAGACCAAGCATGTATTTCATAAATAGTAATAAAAGGTGTCAAAGTCTGCCTTATTCAGCGTCGGACTGGACAGCCGAGATACCGAGAAAATTCTTCGTTAGCCTTAGCTTATCATTTATTTAGCCTTCGTATTTGCAAGCAAAGATAAAATTCAAATTTGCAGAATAAGGTCTGACATAATATTTACAGTTGAAATGTACAGCGTTGGTTGAGCGGATCGGATATAGGTACTGAATTACATACTGATAAACGCTACAGTGCTTTATTTAAGTAGTCGTTCTATTTGCAATTTACTAGAAAGTTTGTAATAAAATAGAAGTAAATAGCACAGAGTAGTGTAAATCGTAGGTAAGTAAGTTGTATACTTTGGTATAAGTATTTATCGCCGGGCGCTTTGGTAAATGATATAATAATGAATCATATTATAAAATGTCTTATTTGGCATTACTTCGCGATTTTGTTTTTTTTTTAAGTTTAAATTTCCAAGGCCATCAATATTTGAGAGAATTAGCAACTTATGTTCTAACGGATCATTGCACCATCGCCTCATTTATTTTAATTTTAATCATTATTAGTATATTTGTGGTCCCCAAGGGTATAAGTCATGAGTGGCAAATCATTATCGGGGGAATTAATTAATAAAATAGTAACAAAACGTTACAATGTGAATATGTGATTCAGATTTTTAACAAATTTATTTTTGTCAGCTGCTTTACCTAAAGTCTTACTGACATTTGATAATATTATATTATGAACTCCAAAATACATAATAACAATTACTAATTAGCTTACCGGTTTCAATTATCCTTAGATGCGAGATGCCTAATAACGCGAAGAAGCAAAAATTAAAATCAGGGCATGAAATTAGAGAAGCAAAACGTAAGCGACTGAGAGATTTAAGTGCTAGCGCCGAAGGCCAAAGTTCTCTTCATAATTTTTTTCCTAAAAGTAATAACCAAATTACTTTTGTGTCGTTACCTACAAATTCTCAAAACGAAACAACTTCTCAAAAAAACAATTTGGAAAGGAGTACAGAAAGAAACGAATTAGTTGATCAAACGTATGCAGAAACCGCAGAAACTGATCTCGATCTAGTTACCCAGGCTTATAAAGAAGACAATGTCGACAATAAGAACAGAAATAATAATGGAGATAGCAACAATATCCAATGTGAAAATATTAATAAATCAGATGACGAAGATAACGAAGAATGCGAAGAAACTTCTAGCACCAGAGGGGATGATGTAACCCAAACGTTCATGGAAGAAACGTCAGGGATGCAAACTGCGTTAGCGCTCGAACTAAAATTATTTGTGCCACCCAAAAGGGGATCTTCAGTGCTGGAAAAAAATGCATTTTTACGTCAACACCCAATTCAACCGAAGCAATGCGATTTCAGAGAAACCAAATTTCCTTTTAATGAGAGCAAGGTGTACTATAAAAGGCTAGAAAATGGGGAATACATTTTAAGACAGTGGATTTCGTACTCTGTGATATTAAATAAACTATTTTGCAGTGTTTGTATGGCTTACAGCTCTCAAAGTCAAAACAATATTTTCATAACAGGATTTAATCATTTCAAGACAGTGTACCAAAGAATTAGCGATCATGAGACACCTAATTCGCACAAAAACGCCGCGGAAGCTTATTTTCAAAACAAAAAGGAGAAAAATATCGAAAACTACATAAATAAGGAATTATAGGAACTTAAAAACGAAGAACGTGTGAGAAACAGACTGGTGGCAGCTAGGATTATTGATATAATTATATTTATAGGAAAACAAAGGATTAGTTTTCGAGGTAAAAATGAAAGTGCTTATTTTTTAAATGAAGAGATATCTGGTAGAGGTAACTTTTTAAAACTTATTTTACTTATTGCAAAATATGATGAGATTTTAAAACAATACGTTGGAGAAGTTACGAAAAAGTCGAGGTTAAGGAAGTTGAAAAATCCTAGCAGTCGTGGTAGAGGAAATTTAGTAACTTTACTAAGTAAAAGTACTATAAACAAATTAATGAAAATAATTTTGAATAAATTAAGAAATATCATCAGCGAAGAAGTTCAAAAATCGGGCATTTATAGCATTCAAGTCGATTCAACTCAAGACGTGAGTGTTCATGAACAGTGTTCTGTTGTAATTCGATATGTGGATTGTGAATATAAAGTGCAAGAACGGTTGCTGTCTTTAATTACTATAGAAAAGTCAACCGGCTTGGCTCTTAAAAGTTACTTGCAAGAAGTTTTAAAAATTAGTGGAATTAGTGAGAATAACATTGTTGGCTGTAGCTTCGATGGAGCCGCAAATATGTCGGGTCAATACAACGGCTTGCAAGCTCAGATTAAAAAAATTTGCCCAAATTTAGTGTATACCTGGTGCTATGCTCACATTTTAAATCTTGTGGTAGGCGAGAGCACACAGTGTTGCGTTAAAGCGAAGACATATTTTGGTCTGCTAAATAGACTGGCATGCTTTTTTTCAGAATCATATAAAAGGATAGCCGTTTGGGAAAAACACACCAAGGCGCTACACAAAACCAGTAACAAACTTAAAAAAATAGGCAAAACTCGATGGTGGAGCAACAGCAATGCTGTGCAGACGTTGTTAGGAAATTTCCAAAATCAGGACAATGAAATATATTCTACAGTTTTATTGGTGTTACAAAACATTTCAACAAGCACTGATTTCGATGCAAAGACGTGTTCTGAAGCAGCATCGTATTTGCAGTCATTTTGCAAATACGAAACGATACTGTTGTCTTTCCTATTTTTGCAACTGTTTGAATTTCTAACACCGGCATCTAATTACCTTCAGACTGAAGTTATTAATTTTATGCAAGCATACTATTTAGTAGAGGGTTGCAAAAACAATATCAACAGTATGTTTGACCGATTTGATAAAATAAAAGAAGCAGCAGATAAATTTGTCTCTTATTTGATAAACAAAAAGGAATTAGCCGATATAGAAATTGAAGACCAGCTACTACAAGTTAGAGCCAACAAAATCAAAACGATGCCTGGTGAACAATGTAAGGACAATCCAATTACTGATCCGTATAAAAAATTCGAAATTGAAGTTTATAAAATTATAATAAACCAATCTGTCAACAGCATTGAACAGAGGTTTGAGCCTAACAGACAAATATATACGGACTTTTCACTACTTGATCCTCGTAATTATAAGAACATTAGTAGCGACACTATTACTCAACAAAGTTTAAGTAAATTCGCAGAAAATGTAAATGTTAATGCTAGTGATTTGCAACAGGAACTTTTAAGTTTTTGCGGAATTTATAATAACTTAGAAAGAATCAAAACAGATCTGTGTTTGTTTATTGACAAAGATAACGGTATGTGCAAAGGCTGTATTCACTGCACATTTTCTTCAATCTGTAAATACAATATGTATGTATGTACTTTCCCAAATTTATATCGTGCCTATAAATATCTGTTAACTCTTTCTTGTACGCAGGTTTATTGTGAACGATTGTTCTCAATCCTTAAAATAATTAAGTCTCCTATGCGATCGAAATTGGGGCAGGATATTTTGCACTCTGATGCTAATAAACATAGAGGAGAGATCTGTCAGAAAGTAGAGATTACCGAAAAATGTTATTGGTTTAAAGCGTTCGAGTTGTTAATCGAATAACATTAATTTGGTAGTTCTTCTATTTGTTAGGTTAAGAGACTCCCTGTGTATTTGTAAATTTGATTGTTTGAACTGAAATAAAATTTTGACAAAGTATCAAGGTTGTTAAGTTTTGAACACTTGCACCCATTTATGGTTAGTAAATTGTAGCCTATGCATATATTTTCTCGGTTAGCCTTTTGTTTCCAGTCCGACACTGGCCTTATTGATAACACAACATCTGCCAAAAGTACAGCGGCACATAATTCTAGCCTAGGAAGTGAGATTGTTTTATTCTGAAATACGCTACGGCGTAGCAACCGACTTGAAATGCATCGGCAGAAGAAGCGTGTAATTCAGTTCTAGCGACGTCGTTACTAATAAAACAGCGCAGTATAACGACTTCTGAAAGTTGAAGAAGTTCTTGTTTGAATTGACTTCATTTTTGTTTGAGATGGTATGGTCGAGAATCGTTCCAGCCTAAATTAGAAGACCACAGTTGCTGCATAATTTGTTTTACGTATAAAGTGCAAGGAGATAGAAAACCGAGAGGATCATAGATTCTAGTAATTTTCAAAAGAATACTGCGTTTCGTACACACTAAATCACGAAGATGACAAGTGTAGCAGAATTCGTCGGTTTTCGGGTTCCATTTGAGACCAAGTATTTTGATGAAAGATGACTTTTCTTTATCAAAATCTATAATATGTGGCAGTTAATCGATGCAAATTGTGTTTATTAATTCTTGATTTTTGCTGGCCCATTTGCGTAGGTTAAATTTTCCACAGGACATCAATTTGATAAGCACTTGTTGCAGAGCTTTGGTTGTAGTAACGTCGTTTTCTCCGTATATGATGTCGTCAACATAAATGTGGTGATTCACAACGTACGCTGCGATAGGATACTTCTCTGCGTAACGTGCAACAAGTTCTTGTACAGTGCGGTTAACCAAATATGGCAAGCTTGATACATCATACGTAACGGTATTTAAACGATATTCTTGTATTGGAACATCTTGCGAAAAATGCCAAAGAATTCTTTGGTAATCTCAATGTTGAGTTTCTAAGGAAATTTGGCGAAACATCTGATTAATGTCACAAACAAAAACATATTTGAAATAACGAAACGCTAAAAGAATTGAAAATATATCCTTGTGTAGGTTTACACCAATATGCAAGGTGTCGTTAAGCGAAAGTCCAGTAGGCTTTTGCACGCAGTGATGCGGAATGTAATACGCAGTAGTAGATTTAGCTTCTGCTTGCGGAATAATAGTCATGTGACGAGTGTTTAAATAATCAAGCATAAACTCTAAATATAATTTACGTTACGATAAATTGCGTAAAAGTCTAGACTCTAATAGAAGAAATCTGCGAATAGCTTGGTTGTAAGAGTTACCCAGTTGTGGTTCTCCGTTCTTAAACGAAAGCGAAACAACAAATCTTCCATCCTCTTCTTGCCTAACAGTATTTCTGAAAATTTGTTCACATTAGTCGTCTTCAGGTGATATAGTTAGGTTTTTCAAAATAACGTGATCAATTTCCCAGAATTTTTGTAAACACCGATCAAGAGACGGTTCTATAGAGATATGACAATTCAACAATGGTGTGTTTAAGAGAGGTGCACGAGAAACCGTTGATTTTTCTTGTAGAATCCAACCAAAAACGCTCTCTATAGCAACAGGTTGTTCTTGTGTTCCTGTTATACTATTGGACTTGAAAATGTAGAGTGTAAGTTCAGCACCTACCAGAACGTCAACAAGGTATGTGGCAATTGTCGTCAGCTAATTTTAAATTCTTAACATGATGCCAGTCGTCGTTGTTAAGTTTTATTTGAAGCTGTTGGAGACATATTTATGTTACAATAAAAGCTTCAAAGTCGAATACTGGATTTAGTTGATTGCGTGGGCGCATGCAAAGCCATATTATTTAAACCTTGTATGGAAATAGAACTGTGTCGACGAGAAAGACCTAACTTTCGAAGACAAGTTTCCGTGATAAAATTGGCTATGCTTCCAGAATCGATGAGAATACGAACAGTTTTATAGTTGCCACGTATATCTTTGATATCAACGACGGCGGTTGATAACAAAACGGTAGAGGGTTTGTGGACAATAGAATTCGTCATAACACATAACGTTGTAGAACCTACATTCGTTACAGGAAGAGCAAAAGTTGACTTTTGTACTTGCTGGGACGCTTCATTACTGTGAAGAAGTGTATGGTGCGATTGATGGCATACACATCTTTAATGTGATTTACAATGTTGCGTTTAATGTAAAGAACTAAGGCAGTTTTTACATAAATGATGGCGGTTACTTAATTGGATCCTTTCATTTATAGGAAACGCTAAAGATTGTGGAAAATGGTAAAGAAAGTGCGTTGCGGAACATACTATGCATTTGTGCGAACTAGTCTGATCGTTCGAGTGTATATCCAGTAGGTCACCTTTGGAGATAAGCCCCACTTGCTTCCGAACGCTCGCCTGCAAGCCCACAAGGACTTTGTGGCTTTGTTCGCTATTCTCTCTAGGTGTGGTTTGAAGGTTAGCCCTTGGTCTAACGTTACGCCCAAGTATTTGTTTTCCCTCACTACCTATAGCTTGGCTCCGTACATTGCTATGCTCTTTAGCTTTGTCGGACCTTTCCTTCGTGAGAAGAGGATGAGGTTCGTTTTTGCCGGATTGACCGACAAGCCCTCTTCTCTACACCACCGTTCAACTAGATTTAAGGCTCCCTGCATCACAACTGATACGGTCTCTTCAAATCTGCCACGTACTACAATCACTATGTCGTCAGGGTAGCCAACCATGTTGTAGCCTGCCTTACTTACTTGCCTCAGCAATCCGTCTACCACCAAACACTACAGTAACGGGGAGAGAAGCGGAGAAGCGGACATCTTCGTGCAGCTCGGACCGCTACAGAGTCGTTATTAAGCGAGGCCGTAATGTTTCTATGTCTTAGCATGGTATCAATCCATCTACCCACGGTAGTATGTACCCCTTTGCTTTCCATAGCAGTTTTAATCGATTCTATTATCAAACGCCCCCTCTATTTCTAAAAACGCCCCCAGAGCCACTTCCTTGCAGGAGAACGCCCTTTCGCCTGCGTCCACTACTCTGTGGACGGCAAGTTCACAGGATTTACCTGGTTGATAGGCACATTGGTATTTACTCATAGGATCAGGCCCCAGCACCTCGTCCCTAATGTGTCGCTCAATGAGTTTCTTCAATAGTTTGAGGAGAAATGACGTTAGACTGATGAGTCTAAACGACTTAGCTAGGGCGTATAAGTCCCGCCCAGGTTTGGGTATAAATACGACTTTTACGTCCCTCCACGCCATAGGTAAGTATCCCTTAGTAATGTACATAGTGTGGAGGCTAGCAGGCCTAAGCCTTGTTGTAATAGAGCAGGGAAAATTCCATCCATCCCTGGGGATTTGTATGGATGAAAATTTTTCACTGCCCACCTAATTTTGGTTAGGTTCACTATCTGACGAGCTAGGACCCAATCTGCCCTGTTCCCCCTCGAGAGGGGTTCCAGAGTTGTTGATACGCTAGCGTCAGATTTGGTGAGGGTCTTTGATCCCGGAAAGTGTGACTGGAGCAGAAGCTCCAAGGTTTCCTTTACGGTCTCTGTGTAACCCCTTACACTTTTTTTCAAGGAACCGATTCTAGCCTCTGTTCCTCCTTGTAAAGCTCTTTGGATTCACGCACCTTCTGGAATCTGTTCGATTTCCTCGCAGTGCCTCCTCCAGGAGTCTTGTTTTGCCTTTCTTATGGCTTTATTGTATTCGGTGAGTGTGGTTCGGTATGAACCCCATTCTCCGGTGTTTTTTGCTTTATTAAAGACCTTTCTTGTCTGAGACCGCAATCGAGAGAGTCCCTCATGCCATCAAGGCATTTTACTTGAGGTTCTTTTCTCTTTCGCGAGACAGCTTGCCATAGGCATCTATGATGGCCATGCAAAGGTTTTCTTCTTTCTTTCTTTCTTCCAATCCCTCCGAGTCATTGACCTGGTCGGGGCTGTTCTCGAGCTTGACCTTTAGATTCTCTCTATAGAGGCCCCAATTGGTTCTTCTCGGATTTCTGTATAGGGCCGTTGCCGCTTCGCTTGACTCAATGTCGAAGCGAATATATCTATGGCCAGATAGCGATGGCTTTTCCGACACATGCCATTTGTGTACTGAGCTGCAGGCAGTCACAGTTCAAAATGTTATATCAATTACCTCCCTTCGTCGAACATTGATAAAGGTTGGGTGCGTTGCCTACGTTGGCCACTTCTAGATTTTTATAAATAATATAATCTAGGAGAGACTCAACTCTTTTGTTGATGTCCGTGCTGCCACACACAGTGTGGTGCGCATTGGCATCGCATCCAAGGAGGATTTGCCATCCTTTTCGCTGACAGTGGTCCACCAGTTTGGAGACTTCTATGGTTGGTGGTGGATTTGGTTAGTCGTAGGAGAGGTATACGGATCCGAGCACTAGTTCCCTTTTGCTCCCATGCCTTTTCATTGTCAGCGTCACCGCCGCCAGGTCTCTGCAACAGAATTCCCAAAGTGGCAGCAATGAGCCGCGCTCCTCTCAATTCCAGGCCTCGTATTTGCCTTTTTAAAGTCCAGGGTTCTTGTACCAAGGCTACATCAATATGATGTTTATTCATATAAACCTAACCATAAACCTGTACCTACCAACTGGGGTGCAATGGATGACGCAGTGGGATGTGGTTTCTCTGAGTGCCCCTCAACCACTGTCGTCTCTTCGCCTCCTCTCCCTCAACATTCGTCTTGGAGAAGAGTTTAAACGTCACTCTAGTGAGATTGACGTAGGGACTATGGTTGCAAATAGCCCCCATCTTGTCCCAGGAAGTTTGATCCATAAGGACAATTAATGTTTGTCCCTTGGGGTCATCCTTCCTGTCCACTACACGCCAGTTGCTGGATCTTGATCCTTTTCAGAATCTTTACCGGTTCCACATGGGCCCCGGGGATCCAAGCGTGTGCTCGCAAATAAATTAGTCAAATCTGGCATAAAGTTAGTTATGTTATGTGATATAGCCTCAAAATACACGATTGTTGCTAAGCCATATCTAGAAAAAGGCACTAAAACAAATGGAAATGGAAACATATGTGTTACCATGAATAATTGGTTCAGTTCAGTAGCTGTGGCTCATGAGCTTGACCCTTGTCGGAACACTAAGAAAAAATTCTACCAAATATGTTGGAAACTCGACAAAGACAACCATAGATTTTTTGTTGTGACCAGTAAAAAACTCACAATTATCAAAGACAAAGAATAAAAAACTAGTTATTTTACTATCAACCATACATACCTATAGAAATTTAAACAAGATAACAAAGAAACCAGAGATGATACACTTTTATAATGCAACCAAATTTGAGGTAAATACATTTGATCAAATGTGGGCCAATATGAACTGTGGTCGTAAAACCAAGAAATGGCTGATGTGCGTATTCTATATGACAAAAATTGTTGCATTAATTCTTTCGTTATATAGAATTTGAATAGAAATATATGTGGAGAAAAATCTGTGTCTAGAATGACATTCATGTTTGATTTGAATGAGCAGTTAGTGAAACCTTGGTTGCAGCTACGAATAATTACGCTTACTTTGCCTTGTCTTCTTCGACAAGATATATATGCAATATCTTTAATATTGATATGGTGCCTGAAAGGCCAGTCGAAGTAGAAAAAAAAAACGCTTGCGCTTTGTGTCCGTCACGTCTTCGTCGAATCAGTTCCAACTATTGCAGCCGCTGCAATCGAGCTGGGCTTCTTGTCTGAATAGTGCAATTTAAATTTGTTTTTCAAAATTTGTTTTACTTGTGTTTCACAAAGTGTATTTTTGCATTTTTTGTTTGTTGTTATTTTGTACATTGTGGTGGAAAATTTTTTAATGTCACCAAGACTTGAAATTTTAAATTAGGGTCATGATCAAAACAGTTTGGGAACTGCTGCTCTAAGCTTTCTAAGAAAATGTAATTTTGTTCCAAATGGAAATACTATATTGTGTATAATATTTGCTTAAGTGTAAAGACACGTTATATGTGTCTGTACATACACATCAAAACGTATTTATTAGACATGGCGCAAGAAAATGTTACAAGATGTGTCATGTAATAGATTTTCAGCAAGCACTGGAAATTTGAACTGACTGAAAATATGTCATCATAAAGTTTAAAAAAAATCTTTATTTAAATAAAAACTGTGTTTAGGTAACAGAGGTTAGCATGTGAAGTATCAGTTACCAGATCTAAAAACAAAACAGGCACATAATTAATAACAAAAAAAAACAACGATAAAGCAACAACGTAAACCACAACCGCTTTAAAACGTTTGGTTTTCGTAATTTCTTAAAAAAGAATTCCAATCGTTTGCGGAATAAGGTAATTAAAATACAATATGTTTTATCGATCCAGGAAGCCGTTGCTGCCACTAAAATAGTTCTAGTTAGTGTAAATAAGTAACGTTATATAAACTGTTTCCGATTATTAAAAATCGATGTAGCCATCGGAAGCCAAATTGTTATTTTTATGGTTATTATCGACAAGGTAATCTAATATACCACATTTCTGGGAATTAGCAAAACAAGCTTTATGTACATATTTATAAAAATGAATTAAAAAAATTACGTCTTATTTTTGTCATCCTTGCATGAACTCGGTAGGACAAGTTTTTAACGATGCCTATCTTGAATTTTGTTCTGTCCAAAAATAAGAATTCCTTTCACGTACAATATAAAAATCTGCCGTTGACATTCTTTCACGACTTATTATAAATTTAAAAAAATCGTTGTAAATATTTGTCGATATAACAATAACTAATGTAGAAGTTGTATGTAAATATATGTGAAAAAATGGATAGATTTACATAGTCAAATAAACGTTCAGTTTACCTAAAATCGTGTTCGTATTTGTTGAAGATTAAGTAGCGACACACAACATGAACAGGACAGGTGAACCGACTTGATCGACCGCAACGTAACCGGTTACGTTCAGCTATAAAAGAGTTAAAAGACCGCCGTTAAGATGTGCATGTCTACTGCAGTATTGCAGGATGCATCTAGACAACTAATCTTAGTATCGACTTTGCTCATAAAGTAATGTCAGTTATGCTAACAGTCTATAAGAAGGTCGTTCTGTCAAGTAGATGACTAACAAATAACATTTACATATTTTTCTCGTTTTTATTATTTTTCTTTCGAAATTTTAAATTAAAGCAGTTCCATTTATTCGCTTCATAAACGTTTTATTTCAGTGCACATTCACAATCGACACAAATAGAATCAGATTGTAACTACTGAATTCTCAATTATTTTAGATGAGCAGTATTGAAAGTATTTTGAGAATCAAATTAAGACAAGAGTTGGTTACAACGTATTTGTAACATTCGAAAGTTCAGTATTTGGAGAACATTTGATGTCATAGTTAATTTGGAACAATAAATCAAGCTTATTTTCAATGTAGAAGGTTAACCATATTCGTAAAACAAGAATTAATCGTTTGACATAATGTTACAAAATTTCTCTGCTAAAATTGCGCAACTCTATGTGGTGGTAAAACGTAATCCAATAAAGACTATAAGCATCTATGTTAATTTAGTGTATTGTTGTAAAAGTCTAATAGCATTTTAGAAAAATGTTAGAAATAAAATGTACTAAATTAATTTTGTAACAACGAGCCGCCCTGTCGCAACGACACGACAATAACACACACACTTTAGTTAGCGAGAGTTGCCTCGGGGTAACAAAATACTACTTTTTGACATTAGTTTAATTTTTTTTAAATTCTAAGATAAGAATGTCTTCCGGGTTTGGACCGTGTCATTGTTGTTGTAACCGAAGTTGCCAACGTTTCGCCCACTTTCGTAAGGGGCTTCATCAAGGCGTGAGATAAATCGCAAAACTTAAACAAGCAACCGAAATTTCAACAGTTAGGTTATCCACTTGTGAAACAAGCCATAATCTAAACTCTGAAAAGATAAGAAAGAAAACGATAACTTGAAAATGCAAACCAAAAATCTAACAAAGAACCACTACCGAGTTAGATAATCAACTTGTGAACCAAGCCAGATTCTAAACTCCGTAGAAGTGGTAATTGAAGTTATTGGGGTGTTTGATGATTTCTATGCTTTCTCGGAATTTCCTGTTGAAAAAGAATGGAGATGTGATGTGTAGTAAAGTGATTTTCAGCAACCGCAGACTTGGACCTATACCTTTTCCTTATACAACGATCATATTCTGAAATGCGAGTAATGACGGAACGACCGGTTTCACCAATGTAGACTAAACCACAAGAACAGGGAATTTGGTATACACCTTGAGATGAAAGTGTAGGAAATTTGTCTTTAGGAGAAGGAAGGATCTGAGAGATTTTGCCTGTCGAGTTGAATATGGGTTTAATACCATTCTTACGAAGAAGTTTCCCTATTTGACCTGTAACCTTGTGAATGTAGGGTAAAAAGCTCAATTTCGGGTTGGATTCGGGAGTAGAAATGTCCTTAGGTAATCGAGTACGTGGATGTAGACGACGATTACTAACTCTATGGATACCTCGCTGTACATAACCATTGTTCACTAAGGTTCTAGTAAGATGACGGAGTTCCGAGTCTAGATTCTCAGGTTGGCAAATAAAAAAGGCGCGATCAACCAAAGATTCAATAACAGAACGTTTCTGTGCAGGATAATGATGAGACGAAGCATGAAGGTATCTGTCCGTATGGGTGGGTTTGCAATAAACAGAATGGCCTAGAAGTCCGTCGGGCTTACGTGTCACAAGAACGTCAAGAAAAAAAAAGACGGAAGAAAACCATTACTTTCGATTTCCATAGTAAATTTGATATCTATTAAGCACGTAAGGTGTTATCGTACTTAATAGAGGGACACTTGCCTAGGTAATCAGTATCTAAACGATACCAGATTCTAGGACAGATGTCATTGATCAAACAAGTTAACGTTGAATGATAATTTTATTAATAACTGTCTACTATTTATATACAATATTTACAATTGTTGTGAAATACAAAGTCAGCACATCTATGGTTACTATTACAAATGTGGGTTACTATAATGTAACACATTCTTAGCAAAGTGTTGATATAGCGAAAGTCTAAATATAACGTAACTACTTACGTTTGCAATTGGATTGTTTTACATGTGGAGTAATCATTAAGTATGTTTACAATTTCTTAAGTTTAAAAATTATAAATGTTTCAATAACCCAATTTTATGTTTAAATTGTAATTTAAACATTCTGGCGCCTCGCCAACGGAAGGTTCTTATTTTAACGGTTGAAGCTCGATCACTTCTGTTTCCGGTGCTGGACGAATCTGCTCGTTAATATGCTTTTTCTTGCGGTCTCTTAGACGTTGCTTACCGAAATAGTAGATTCCCAACATGAAGGCTACTATGCTCAGTACAATTGCGGTGGTAATGCCGCTGGTGGTAATACAATGTTGTCTTGTTTTTTTGCCAAATCGTTTCCTTTAATTCTTGTTGCAGATTGTTTTCTTTTTCTTTTAGGCTGCCCAATTTGTCCGAGGCTGTAAACACTGGTTCTTCCTGAATGTTTTTGAAATCACGATGTTTCAAAGTCAGATTCCGGGGAAGAGGGATCGCCTTGGTATAACTGGCGATAACAGAAACAGTTTCCACCCTTTTTGGTGTTAATATATTTAGCTTGGTCTTAATAATACAATCCTCCGTTATTTGAATGACTCCTGTACTGTTGAGTAAAACATCTTCTCTCAAGCCGCTGCATGTTATATAGAGTTGCTTCCATACAATGGAGCGGATACTATTTTTTCGAATTCTGCATTTGGTCGGTTCACTACGTTGGTATATTTCGTCGATTATGCAATTGGGATTGGTTTCTATGTTCTTCACTACAGCTGGCACACATAGATAATTGTTATGTCTTGTAGTGATTCTGTTTTTGAATTCTTCATCACTTAACTGAAAATATAGCTGCGTGTTGTAGTCCACAGCTATAACTTCGTTTGGTATATCCATAATCCAATATGATCCATTCTCAATTTTAAGTGGTGTTGGAGTTATTTTCATCAGCACGAAGGCGGTACTGTCGGCAATCGGGAAGTAACCAAACACGTGGATATATGCTTCATCATGTTCAACCTTCATTCGTATTATTGGAGATGATATAATGTTAAGATTATTCGGAAGCTTACTGTTGGCTTCTTCTATGATCTTATGGACATGGGCCGGTGTGATGATATCGTAAAGACTGCCTCCATTGAAGTGAACTTCCAACAATTGTGAATAGTAGTTGCAAAGTTCGCTTATAAAGTTGATTGCTACTTGATAGGTGCTTAGTAGATGAATGTTTAATTTATTCTCGTTAGTAGCTCTGTACCATGATTGCATCTTGTTGATTATTTCTATGCCTTCGTTCAATTTGGTTCTGAATCGTTCCAATTGGTTGTTGATTCTTGTCTCGGTGTCATTGAAAGTGGATAACGCAGCGATCATGAATTTGGTTTGTTGGTTTGATGCTCTGATTAGTTCTTGCTGATTTTGTTCCAGACTATTGATATCTTTGTAGACCTCATCATTGACTCCAAATACATAATTAAGGAATTTTCCCAGAACTCCTCTCTTTGACCGATTGTGTATGATTCCAGTCATACTATCCTTGATCCATTGCATCTTGTGTTTTTGGTCTGTCAGGTGATGAATTAACGCGGTGCATTGTGTTTCGTCTGAAAGTGATTGCGTTTCTTCACATAACTTTTGAAACTCCTTGACAACATTGGAAACGGAGTTTGAATCTTCTTCTATTCTGACCTTGTCGTATTTCACTTCTATTCTGAATATTCCTCGTTCTATCCTTACCTGGCCGATGTGTTCGATGTATAGTCCTGGTTGTGGAAATTGTAGAGTATAGGTGGCTTGAGTGGATTTAGGTATAGTGCTGAGGATAAATCCTAACACCATAAGTAGTAAACTGAAACTGATAGATGTAGGTTTTTTGCTCGATTGTGGTTTAGCTGTGATTGCCATGTTTGCATTGGTTGCTAGTACTTTAGTTTCATTCTTATTTGTATCGGTAGTCGACTGGTTTTCTGGTAATACTGGTATAGGAATTATTTTGTGGATACTTCGTTTAAAGGTGTTCCCATCTGGCTTCTTGAGTGTGACCACTCGGAAGGTACCATCTTTGGCTGGGTGGGTTTCTGCAATTCGGGCTAACGGCCAACGACTTGGATTTATAGTATCTTCTTTCAGTAGCACTAGACCTCCCATTTTTAAGTTGTCCTGGCGGGTTTTCCATTTATATCTTTGTTGAAATCGATTGAGGTAATCTGAAGACCAGGCGTTCCAGACGTCCTTCTTCATCTTCTGGACTAGCTGCCATCTCGAAGATATATTTGTATCGATGGTATTTGTTACAGGGTTGGGTGGAGATACAATTGCTCTTCCGATAAGGAAGTGTCCTGGTGTTAGGACGTCTATGTCATCGACGTTGTTGGTTAATGGACACAATGGTCTTGAGTTTAGGCAGGCTTCTATTTGGTGTTGTAGTGTTGTTAGTTCTTCATAAGTTAACGTTGAGTTTCCAATTATGCGTTTAAAATGATACTTCATTGATTTAACTCCTGCTTCCCATAATCCTCCGAAATGGGGAGCTGCCGGGGGAATAAAATGCCATTGGGTACCGGATGTTGCCAGAGGATCTTGTACGTCTGACTGATTTATGATGTTGATGACTTCTTTTTCTAAAAATTTATCCGCTCCAGACAAAACATCGTCGACATAAAAGTCTTTCATGATGACTTTAGACGCTTTTGGGTATAATACTTTTTCGTCTTCAGCCAATTGCTGAAGAGTTGTTATTGCAAGAAATAATGCAGAAGTTGTCCCATACGTGACAGTCGTGAGGTAAAATTCTTGTATTGGTGTGAATTGGTCAAACCTCCATAAGATCCGGTTGAATCTTTGGTCTTCTTCAGATATCTTGATTTGACGGTACATTTTCTCAATATCGGCGCTGAATGCAATTTGATGTTTTCTCCATCGTAGTAGTATGTCGAAAAGTTCTTGTTGCAATCTTGGTCCAGTGTACATTAGTTCGTCGAGACTCACTCCATTGGATGCTTTGGATGATGCGTCAAATACTACTCTTAGTTTTGTAGTGGTACTTGACTCTTTTAAAATTGGTTGATGTGGAATGTAGTATTTTCCTTCGTCTAGTAGATGGCGTGGAACTTCTTTCATGTGGCCGAGGTTTAAATATTCTTGCATAAACTTGTGGTATTGGTCTGCCAAGTGGTTATCCTTTTGTAACCTTTTCTCGAGTTGTAGTAATCTTGCAATGGCTTTAGTTTTGGAATATCCTAATTCAGTTGCGAATTCTTTTTTGAATGGTATTTGGACTGTGTAACTTCCATCGTAGTTTCTTTTAGTCGTCTCTGTGTAATGTTTTTCACATGCTGCGTCGTCTGAAAAAATGATTTTTTTTATTGACACTTCTTCGAGATTCCAAAATTTTGTTAACTGTTGTTCTTCTTCGGTGCGGCTAATCATGCTGATAATTTTTATATCATCGTGTTGATATTCTTTTGCCATTCCTGATAATATCCAACCTAGTTCCGTCTGTTGACCTAGTAACCCATCTTTTGTTTTTTCAATACCATGCTGAATTATTTTTCCAAATTCTTCGGCCCCCAGGATGGCATCAATTGGGCCGGGTTTGTTGTACGTGTGGTCTGCAAGAACGTAGTTTTGTAGTTGGTTCGAGCTGGTGTATTCTATCTTAGAGCTTGGTAACGCTTGTGTTAATTTTGACATCACCAGAAACTTGACAGGTAGTATGAAGTTGCTTGGAAAACGTGGGTGCACCTCAGCTTGAATTCTTGTGGTTGCTATTTTTGGATCCTGCTCCCAGACCTGTTATTTCGGCTCTTATCTTCTCTCTTTGTAGCCCCAAGGATTGCGCTGCTCTTTCTGTCATGAATGATGATTGCGATCCGGGATCAATCAGTACTCGCAAATATTCCATGGTCCCGGTTGCTGATTTAATAAGTACAAGGGCCGTGGCCAAAATTGTAGTTTGGTCTTGTCTTCCAAGATGACTGGTAATAGGATTCGCTTTTTCTTGTAAATTGTGGCTTGATATCTTGTTTGAATATTTGGAGGTTGTGTTTCCATTATATGGTTTTGAATTGGCCTGTCTTTCTTTGTGCAACATTGTATGATGCTGTTGACCGCACTGGAGGCACCGCAATTGACTTCGGCATCTCTTCGTGGTATCGTGGTTCAAGCAGTTGAAGCACAGTCGTCGTTCTTTTATGAATTGAATCCTGGCAATAATGGATAACGCTTTAAACTTTTGGCAGGTGTATATTAGATGTTGCTGCTTACAGTATCCGCAGCAGTTGGAATTGTAGATTGTAAAATGTGGATTCAAATTGTAGTTGTTAAATGTAGACGTTTGTTGCATTTCGTTATAACATGTCTTCTTCGCCGCCGTGACTGCTTCTAATGACTGGAATCTTCGGTTCTGAAAATCCATTAACTTTTGTAAGTCTTGGATTTCGTGTGGTGCCTTCAGAGATTGTTCGTACAGACGATTGGTTTCTTGATCCCACTTTCGTGTTATGATACGTGCAAGTATCGGCCCCCAGGAGGTAGTACTAACGCCTAAGTTGTCAATTGCTTTTAAACATTCGGTGATAACATCATGCAGTTGTCGTAGTTTATCCGTAGATTCATTCTGGATTGGCGGTATGTCTATGATTTTGTCGATTAATTTGGAAACGATTAGTCTTTGATTTTGGTACCGCTTCTGAAGTAGCTCCTAAGCCACTTCATAGTTGATGTCAGTAATTTGTAAATGCTGCACCATTCTGCTTGGTTGTTCTCGGATGTGGGTTTTAAGGTATTGCATTTTTTCAATTTTGGTTAAGGATGGATTTTCATGAATAACTTTAAGGAAAATGTCATTAAAGTTTGGCCAGTTTTCATAGCTTCCGTCAAAAAATGGAATTTCTATTTTAGGAAGTTTTAGGTTTGGTTTAGATACTTCTTGGACCTTTTGAGTTGTAACAATCTTTTGTTGTAAACCTTCAACTGCTACTTCGTAGGACCGCTCGGCTAACAAATATTCATCATTTTTGAAGTAGTTGTCTTGGAAATCAATTTCGTACACCATTATTTCTTCATGTAGTACTTGGATGGTTTCCCACTGCTTGTTAATCTTCTGGAGCAACAGTTGATATCGTAATTTCGATTTGTCTTCTTGTACTTCTTGGTTAATTAATTGGATCGTTTGGTCCAGTTGTTGAATTCGAATGGATTGTTTCTTTCGGCGTAGTGATTACTCAGCGTCGTCTTTGTGTTCCTCTACATTTGTGATCGTTTGTTGACTTGGTGGAGCTCTTGAACATTTCTCCAGGTAGGTTTTTGCTTCTTCATATTTTTCTTGGATTTGATTGATATACTTAGTTTCAAAATACGAATGCTGTGGGATGTCGAATCTTTTTATTTCGGAAAGATTCTTCTTAACTTGATTCCATAATTCTTCTAATGTTGCTTGGCAACTGGATATGTAGACGTCAGTTTTCCTGGACTGGGAGTCTTTTTTGGCATTGTTGAGAAGCTGGATAATTCTTTTTCCCAAATCTTCTTGTTGGTGGGCTAGGTCGTTTATTTCGTCCATGTTGGTGGTCATCTCGATGACTTACTTCGTATGATAGGCTTGTTTTTTCTTGACTGGAAGGTCCTTGGATGGACCGGAAGTGGAACTTAATTCAACAGGTTGTAATTCTGTTAAATTTTGGAATCGACTTTGGTGGGCCGTGGTAGTGGAACTTCTTTGTTTGTTCGTCGCGGATGGACCGGAATAACTTTTTCTTTGTTTACTTGGATTGTTGATCTCGGTATGGACCGGAAATGTAACTTTATTTAACAGTTTGTAAGTCTGTTAAATTGTGGAATCGGCTGTGGTGGACCGTGGTAGTGAAACTTCTTTGTTTGTTGGTCGCGGATGGATCGGACATGTAACTTCTTGTTAGTTGGATGGTCGCGGATGGACCGGAATAACTTTTTCTTCGTTTACTTGGGTTGTTGGTCTCGGTATGGACCGGAAATTTAACTTAATTTAACAGTTTGTAATTCTGTTAAATTGTCGTATCGGACCGTGGATGGGCCGTGGCAGTAAAACTTCTTTGTTCTTTCTTGAATCGTTGGTCTCGGTATGGACCGGAAATGTAATTTAATTTAACAGTTTGTAATTCTGTTAAATTGTGGTATCGGACCGTGGATGGGCCGTGGCAGTGGAACTTCTTTGTTCTTTCTTGAATCATTGGTCTCGGTATGGACCGGAAATGTAATTTAATTTAACAGTTTGTAATTCTGTTAAATTGTGGTATCGGCTGCGGTGGGCCGTGGTAGTGGAACTTCGTTTTTCTTTCTTGAATCGAAGGACCATATGTTAAGTTGATGGTGGTGGTGGATCCAGGGTGGATCCGGCTCGAAGGACCAAATATTAAGCACGTAAGGTGTTATCGTACTTAATAGAAGTACACTTGCCCAGGTAATCAGTATCTAAACGATACCAGATTCTAGGACAGATGTCATTGATCAAACAAGTTAACGTTGAATGATAATTTTATTAATAACTGTCTACTATTTATATACAATATTTACAATTGTTGTGAAATACAAAGTCAGCACATCTATGGTTACTGTTACAAATGTGGGTTACTATAATGTAACACATTCTTAGCAAAGTGTTGATATAGCGGAAGTCTAAATATAACGTAACTACTTACGTTTGCAATTGGATTGTTTTACATGTGGAGTAATCATTAAGTATGTTTACAATTTCTTAAGTTTAAAAATTATAAATGTTTCAATAACCCAATTTTATGTTTAAATTGTAATTTAAACAATATCTAAGTGTTGATTGTTAAGATGATCAAGAAACTTAGACAAATCAAGATAACCATGAGACCAAACAATAAACGTGTCGTCAACATATCTAAACCACACTTTAGGTTTTAATATTGATGATTCCAAAGCAACCGTTTCAAAGGATTCCACAAAAATGTTAGCTACAACAGGCGATAGGGAAGAACCGATAGCAGCACCAGAAACCTGTTCGTAAAACTTGTTATCAAATTGGAAGTAATTAGAGGATAGACACTTATCAATAAGAGGAACCAAACTCAAGTCCTTGCCGTTGAGACAGAATCTGTTTGATGATAATAAGCGATTCCTTAATAGGAACTTTACTAAAAGTGAAATAACATGAAAGCTCACGAGAAGATCTTAGGGTTCAAGTTTTATAGTTTCTAGACGTTGAATAAAATGCTGAGAGTTGAGGATGTGAGAAGCGGTTTTATCTGTAAACTCGCAAAGAATGTTGGACATGAACTTGGCTAGCTTGTAGGTAGGAGATTGGATAATACTGACGATAGGTCAAAAAGAAATACCTTGTTTGTGAATTTTGAGAAGTCCGTATATACGAGGTGGTTTAGAATCTGATGGGGTAAGTCGACGTTTAGTTTCAGGAGGTAGATTGGAAGATTTGATGATTTGGCTGACCTCACGTTTAATCCTCTTATGGGCTTATGATTTAGAAGAGCGTAAGTTTCTTTAGGCGGTTTCTTTATTGAATGAATGGCTTAAATTATTCTTTTCTGACAACTGAAAAGCAATTGAGCGGCAGTCTTTCAAAGTTAACCTAAACAATTTGTTTTTTATGGCTTTTCATGGCATCTCCTGCTCTTGTTGATTAGCAGAAACGGTGGAAAATTTTTCTTTACTTTTGTCAATTAGGGCTACAACAGTTCTATTATTTCTACATTTATTCACATATCTTCGCAACGTGGTTTTTGGAACATTGTTCGACAGAGCAGTTTTCTCAAGTCCCATGATCTCATTACAATTGCGTCTATACCCTACTGTATACTAGCTTCAGAACATTCTTGGTAATTGTTTTTTTTTTAAAACAAAGCGTAAAAGTAATGTAAACGCTGCGGTGTTAGATATATTATAGCACTGTGAAACGAAACGAAACTACCCTGGTCCGTCCTGCTCCGTTCAACACAGCTAAGCAACTTGAGGTTATGGTAGGAAAAAGGTAAAAATACTAAAACATCTAATGTGTCATAATGAAGTATAAACCCGGTATTCTAAAGTAACATATATAAGAAACGTGTTAAAGTAAAGCAAATTGTGTAACTTAAGATAAGACTGGTAACAGACGACAGCTTTCGTCATGTTTGTTAGTTTTAGAAAGTGCCGACAGTTAGCAGCACCTTACAGACAAATTAATAGGAGTTCTCTGTTCCGCCCCTTGATTTCGTCTTGCCCCGAATTCTTGTCTGAACAGACAACGGTTTTTCGTTTACAGTGACGTATTGTCCGGGGATGTAGTTTGTTTTACAAATCTTATCAAATACTTCAAATATTGCCCTCATAGGAGCAAATTTGTCTATTTCATGTCGTTCGCTTCTAAACTGTTTGTTGTTGAATAGAAGTGATGATGCAATAAACATAAATCGTTTGAGAGACATTGTCGTTCAAAGAATGTCTATACTTAAACCACCGATGCGCCACAAATCTTCAAATTCATGATAATATGAGAACACTCAAGCTGAGATTTGACCTGCTTGGCGGTTCTCTTTAACCCTGCTAATTTTTCTGCGATGAGTTTGCACATTGCGATTGTCACGTTTTTGAAAATTTAGTGTTACCATCACGACCCAGAATATATTTTCTTTGGTCATCATCGGTCATAACATGCTCTGTTTTTGGAGAGGGTTCTCTAATTTCTTCAGATGTTGCATCTGATCTGTTTTATCGTCAGATTTGCTGTTCGATTTTTTATTAACATAACCCAAAAGTTCTCCTTCAGTGGTGAAAAAACTCAAATGACATAAACGTGTGCTCAGGTTCAAAATTGTTTTAGTAGATAACTTTCATCGTAGATGTTAGACTTGTAGTAAAAATGTTCGTTTTAAGCATTTCATGTTTGGGCAGCATTATTACTTCTTCTATATCGGCCGAGTATACAAATCTATTTTCATTTAAACCTATATTTGCATTTTTTTTTATTTTGTTCTGGCTGAACTTTTATAAGATAATTCTAAACAATGCAAATGTTACAACTACTCTGCAAATTATTTGAAGTATAACCATGGAAATTGAAGTGTTCACACTGTTCGTATTTTTCGTTTCCTAATTTTACAAATTTACAAATGAAATGCTTTGTTTTGCTACTTTTTTTTGATCTATCAAACATGCAAATTTAAGTAATTATTGTAAAGTTTCTAAACAGCTGATTTTTGCAACTCCTTTATAACAAAATAAAAAATTTGATAAGTTACTATTATCGTTTTTTCCCATCAAGAAAAAACTCTGCAAGAAAGCAAGTAGTGTGGTTGTAAATTAGCTGTTTCAATCTATTCTAATTACTTTAAACTATATACATATTTACATTTAATTACAAAACAGTCACCTCTAAATACTAACGTTTGCAAACAACTTGAAATATTTAATTTACAAACCAAACCTTTTTTACTCTATGCGTACCGTCAAAACTAATGCATCCACACGGCCCTAAATAATTTTGTTTTCAGATTTTATAATGATACGGTAATAGCCTTGACCTGTACGGAAATTGGTCAAACGCAAGCACAACGTTGCCTAATCGCAAATGAACACAATATTATCAAAATAAGAAGGTTTTGTGATTTAAAACATGCTAACAGAGGCATCAAGAATTACAAATCTCAAAATAAAAAGTTTTAACTAAATTATAATAATGAATCTTTATATTTAACACTTATGTAATGTTTGTTATTACAAAAAAAAATTGTATAAATTAACTGTAATTTGTTAGTTATAATAGATCGCTCAAATACATAAGAATTATTCATGCTTTATGTAATAGTCGCAGAAAATGTTTATTATGTAGCAGTATTGTTAAATATTTATAAAGACTGATTTAAAAAATTACTTAATCTGCTACCACAAATTAAATAAAACAATAACATGAAAATATTTACTGATACAAAAACAAACATTAAAACCGCGATATAAAAACTAACACATGCACCTAATAATCATATATATTTTATATACATATATATTACAGTGGTTGAACAAAAACGATGTGATCACACAATAAAATTTTACTACGCAACACACCCAATTAAATTACAGAGTTTAATAGAAGTATGGGTTTATCTATATGTTATTTATGCTATTACACTATTGTATAAGCGAAGACTTCCAGAGTCTATACTAAGATGAGAACGTCTTCCAGGTTGGGACTTCATCAGGGCGTGAGAGAAAAATCGAAAAACTTAAACAAGCAACCAAAATCTAACTAAAAACCTCTCGAAAGTTAGGTAATCAACTTGTGATTACCTAACTATTATAAACAAAAATGATAAACTGGAAAAAACAAACGACAACCCAACAAGGAGCCACTAAAGTAATCAACTTACCTACACTTTCATTTCAAAGTGTATACCAAATTTCTTGTTTCAAACATATGTGTGGCAACACTAGATTTTTCTAAACGTCAATATTTAATATAAACTATATAATATTGCTCTTTAAAACGAATTCTGATAGGTCTTTTTGTTTGCCCAATGTATACTTGATTACAGCCTTTACAATTAATGTTATATATTCACGTTTTATCTTAGTCTTTAGGATTACGTAATAAACGTTGTAAACTGTTATTAAAGCTTGTGGTTGCTCTAAAATATTTTAGAAAGACTTTTGGTATATGCAGAATAATTTAACGTATTTCTTATCTGTTCTTTTATCATATCTTCCTAAGCCAGTTACATGTTTTTGTATAATTTTTGAAATTATGTTTCCAACTATGTTGTTCATAATTTATTGTTAAATGTTAAAACCATTGTATGCTGCAATGTCTTGCGAAACGTCAGTTTGTTTGGGTTCACGAACGACAATACGGCAAAGGCCAAGTTCTACTTCTTGTTTTGGCTCTCAAGAAGAGACTATGACCAAGCCTAAGTCTGGGTGTTTTACTACGACGCGGTCTAAGCCGAAAGTCGCTTATGATTTTAAACAGGTACTGAATATTAAAAAAAATCGATATTGTATATAGAATTATTAAGTATTTATATAACACTACTAAAAAAATCGAACGACTTAAAAAAAACTTCTAATGTGCGATCTGTCTACTCTGCCATACTTTTATTTTACTTTAATCACATGTTGTATAGATTTTTTCTTATCTGCAGAAACATTGGTTAGTGCTTCAAGAAATAGATTTTTAGCATCTTGTATTTTTTCTAACAACTTCCCCTTTCATTTGTGCCCATAGCAACCATAGCACACCTCGTTTACTGGCTTTTGCCAATTCTTCCACCGCATACTTTGTTACAACTTTTTTCGATGGAGAAATTGCATTTTTTTCTGCTATATAATTTTTTTAAGTATCATACTGTTACGACTTCTTTTTCTGTACCTATAAAATAACGTATATTACCAACACAATGCACTTTTGTTTGTTTAACTAACTTAAACTCAATTTCTTTTTGTAACGTAGTTACATTAAAGTTTGGCAAGTTCTCATCTTTGTTAATGCAAGTTACAACTTTATGTACTGTGAGTAGCTTATTACATAAACAGTTCAAATGCACAAGACGCTTTATGGCGCTTTTCATTCCATCCGTAACATTATCTACTATTGGCTTTGATTTACGACATACTTTCGGAGAATACAGTAGTGATCTGTGTTATATTCATTTAGCACATTGTATACAGTAGATACAGAAACTACTATCTAAATAAGTAAAGTTATAGTAGAATTTAGGTTTTCATGGGTTGCAGCTGTAACACAATTTTCCATTCTGGATAATTCCCGTGTTGTCGTTATCACACAAGCTGAGCTTTCGTCACACGTCGTACTGAACTTCAGAGCCCGTCACAAACTGATTGATTGCGCCGTGATATGATTGATAAAACTGGTTTCCAAATATCCGGTAATCTGGTTAATATTGAAAAGGATTTGTTAGATAGAAATTTAAACGGATTGTCTCATAATCACTCTTCTCAGAAATTATCACTACTACATTCTTTAGTGTACAGAGCTGTTTTCTTAAGTCAACTCTAAAGTTTTCAAAAAGAGTTGAATCATCTAACCAAGGTGTTACAATAGATAAAGTATTAAATAATCTATTACAAAGTTTACGTCTGGGAAACCAAGAGTAACAGCGGAATCTATGCCTCAACCAGTGTCTATCGCTTATCTGCTCTACGTCAAAGGCACCGCAAACCATATAAGAAAAATGTTGTCTAAACACAACATTGTTACTCGGTTTTCTACTTTTCCTATATTGAAAAAATACGCAATTTGTAAAAATAAATACAAACGGTTTTGAAATTATTTTACGTCGTGGTACCAGTCAAATTCTTATTAGAATATCAAATTGTATAAAATTCAAAACAATTTGGGAGTACCCTAACGATTGGATCTAATTCTTTTAAGGTTTTTAATATGCCTAAACGATCTGGAACTGAACCTGAAGAATTTTAAAATTAATCTTTTTGCAGATGAATCGTTAATGTCCATTACAGATGAGTTTTAGAAGCTAATAAATTAAATTTTGATTTTAATTAAAGTAAAGATTAATAACGTAGTTAAGTTATATATTGTTTTCCTCCTTAGTTAGATTTAACAAATTTTTTAGGACTCTTCAACTTTGTTACTGTTGTGCTGTAATTGTTCTTATATATAATTAATTTATTTTTATGGTTGTCTTCAAAGCGCAGTCTTAGACACACCACTTTTTTAATTTTATAATTAGGCTTGAAGAAGTGCGCACTTAGCTACACGAAACGTCGCCTTCTATAGACACTTAAAGTGTTTTGATGCCTTTCCTCATAGAAATTGTGTTGAGGATTATATTATAATGTTCAAATATAATATATATAAAATACATATTATATATATAATAAATATATAAGCACTACAACAGCTAAAATAAGGAGATAACGGCCGATTAGATAAAGAAAAATACTCAATAATGTACGCAGGAGAAGAAAAACAAGGAAGTAATGGAACAGCGTTTATGATAGATAAATAATATAGAAACCTGGGTTGTTAAGACTTTAGTTTATGCCGTTAATGACTTGTCCCTCTAGCGGCAAGATCCCATTGAGTAGAAGTCAGAAATCCTTGGTTTGAAATATACAGTAAAGTTTACATTTAGAAAAGTCTTGCCTAGTCCTAGCTCATCTACTCGGAACTCATCAGTCACCCAGTGTAACTTTTGACCAATCCAATGATGTTGTTACGTGCAAAAATTTCATAACGCAATACCCTGTATATTGGTTGAATTAAAATTAGATTTCGGTTTTGACGCCCTCTGACGAGTTTTCTTTTTACTGACAACCGCCAACTACTTAAAATGGCCTGTGATGTTTAAAATTGTAGTTTCTAATAACATCGACGTTAATGGTAATGAAATTATAATTTAATTACGCATTTAAAGTAGTTTATTCATCACAGAGTAAGCTGTTCATATCCGTTTTTAGAATTCTTTGGTAATTTCCTTCTTAATTTGATAGCCGTTACGCCACGTTTTTGACTATGTTTTGATGCATTATCCATCAGGGGTTAATATCGACAAATACCTTCATTGGACGAGCATAACTCTATAAGGCCTAGGTTTAAAACTAAAAACGAAGACAAGAACTTTTCTTCGAGATTCTACTCATACGGCAAACAACTGCGAAACCAACTTTCACTGAATGTGTACAGCATTCGATAATCGGGTTCTTATGTGTACTTTCGTTTAGTAGTAGTTAACAATTTTGTAGATCTTGCTTTCGTGAGTCATTGAGTTGACACGATTTGCTATTCAAATTTATTCTAGGCTGACTCAACGAGGAAAACGTTTTCTTTGAACAAGTAGGTACTGGGTTGTGGGTAAGTTTATTTAATTATTTTGTCGCTGTCAGTAAAGTCACTCACGGAATTTTGCTTATTTTAACCTAAATAATTACAATCATTGTTTCAATACCATTGAGGTAGTTTCACTAATTATTTTGTGTGTATCGCATGCTGTGTACAAACGATATTAGTTATGTAATTTTCTTCGCTATCGACATCTTGTAAACTTATATATTGTGTGTTGCCGATACTTCCGGCATTTGTGAATTGAGAATTTCTGAGACTCGTTAATAATCTACGTTATTAAATTGAAGTTTACCTATTTTTTCTTTTCTTTATGGCAACATATCTTTTTTTTTGTTGGTTACACGAACACTAAGGTAACAAGGATTATGAACCTGAAATTCGTTACAAGCTTGTACCTTTTGTCCTGATCAAAATAGAAGTTTTACTTATAAGAGATTTGGCGCCCTTTAACTCTTATTTATTCCAACCTCCCCTATCTCCGACTGTATGAGTTGACCGTGCAAGGTTCGTAAAACCTATAAGCTTGTAACAATATATAATAAAAGTTTTTACTTTTTTTGCACCACACACAAACTGAATTTGTATTTGTTTTTTAAGGTAAACGTTTTAATTCTAATGTAAACAATTTGCTCAAGGTTGTCATTATTAATAGAAATATTGGTTCTCTTCAATAATTTGGTCTTGCTTAAAATTGTATTATTATTTTGGTCACTGGCAATATGTGCCGTAATTAATTCTATTATCCTTGGCTCCAACACGTATGTCCTGTGATGACTATCTTCTCAATGTTCAAAAAGTGCTTCAGAAATTTAATAATGACATGACGACGTCCTCATTTTCAATACGGCTTATCTGATTAAATTTTTTCGTCGTCACCAGGTTTCAACATCTAAAATTTTGTTATTCGTACAGTTCTAGTGTGTTTATTAGTCTTCCTCTTACTTTTAATAGTAATTTATGTAACAAGCGTCTGAAAATACATCATAGCATAACGAATGCTAATGCGGCGTGAGGCCGCATGGACGAGTGTTGCATGTGAGTGAGTTCTGCTATGAAATTTTCGACGAGAGTAACGTACATTATTTTTTGTGTTGCCTTTTGTAAAATTATATAATTTTTTTTTAAATTAAAAACGAAACCACTAGAAATAAAATGTTGCTACTACATTTATTACTAAATCATCATCTAAATAACAATAATTAAAATAAATATCAAACAAAAAACTTACCCCACCAAAGTTCTTTCTAACAAGTAGTAAACGTTGACTACGGCGTGGTTTGCCAAAATTTGGAATTTGACTACGTTTAAGCACTCAAAGAAACTTGAAAAGTATAACGTCAGCGTACTCAAGACAAACTGAAAATTTACGGCTCGATGTAAAATAATTTAGTATGACCTACAATTAGATTTTTGTTAGCTACAAATTAAAATAAGTGATACGAAGAATTCAAATTTAAAAAAAGTGCTTAAGGCTAAATGAATAATTAGCAAATTGAATACAATTTTCATTTTATTTTACAATACGTCGAAAACAGTTAGAGTAAAACGCGAATCTATCTATTTCCAACGATAGATTCTCGTTAGGGTGAAACAAAAACTGTTCGAATCGAATAGCACCTTCCATGCGTCACCATTTCCGAAAAACAATTATGATTTCCACAGCTTAATATCCCGGGAAAGCCGTTTTGAAGCTTGTTACGTGTCGTTATTTTGTATTTGTAAAAATATTATTTTTAAATTAAGATTATTGGAGCACTGGTTACATGATTGTCAAATCACCTTTACAAGTGAAGATAAGCGCGATATCGCTGTTGAACGTCTATTACTCTTTCTTTTCTTTTCCCGAAATCGCTGTTGAACGTCGTCTCAAGGCTAGTACGCTAACTGTAAGTAGTTTTTCTTTCTGCTGAATTTTTCTCGTTAGTTATTTTGATTACGCTTTTAGCGGATGTGCTGGGAAAGATTTATTCAAGTATTGATTGACATTTCAGGTATGAATGCAATCAAAATGGCGTCGTCACGTTATTCTTTATCTTTTTAGAGAATTCCTGTGAAGTCGATCTTCTTTAGTAAATCAGAAATAACGTAATGTGACTCACATGTTCTTTCAAAGTCTCAGGATTGTATAATTTTAATTACTTATTTAATCAGTTTCATGCACCTTATTTATCAAAACGTTTTTTTGTAAGTGTATTACATTCGCTAATTAATTATGTCAGCTTTATGCGTACTGCTTAATAGTATCCTATAATTTTGCTTTTACTTAATTGTATGCAATTTCATCAGTTAACCGTCAGCCTTAATCAAAGCGTTTATTATATGGATCATACTGACTTATTTTTACTTCCAGTCGCAAACTTTGAATCAGTTTTAATTTTACGTATTGTCGTTTGAGTATATTGACGTGACATCCGTCAAGGTTATTTGAGCATTTGAACGCAGTCATAGCTAGTAAGGCACTTAACAGAATCGTTGTACATAAACTTATATACCACGCATATTTCGTTCTTAAACCAAATAAAAACGAAGTAGTGAACGTTACTACTTGTGACACAGAACTTTCGGTTGTGTAAGTTTTTGTGCTAATACTTTTACAATTTGCTCAGGGTTTTCAATATTAATGAAAATATTGGTTTTTTTCAATAGTTTGGTCTTGTTTAAAATTGTATTATTGTCTTGGTCATTTGCAATAAGTGCAGTAACCGAAAGCCAAAGAGACCAGATAGTACTCTTTGGTTCCAACACAGTGCTCTGTCATGATTTTTCCCTCAATGTTCAAAGAGTGCTTCAGAAATTTATTATTGCCATTACGATAGGCCTCATTTCCACTGCGGCCTATCCCAATAAATATAAGTTTTTTGTCGTCGTCGGGTTCAACATCTAAAATTTTGTTGTTAGATCCCGACTTTTCAGACTAGAATGACTCAATTCTTAATTTTAAAATTTTTACATCATCTACAACAGTATCGACTTAATATTCTAGTTGCAGAACCTCGGTCTTGGTTGCCAAGTCCTTCATTTTGTTTTCTAACAGTCTCTCCATCTATTGATTTAAATTCACTACACTACCATAATTCTACAATTTTTGCTTTATCCATTTTCATGTTTTTGCCCTGTCTCTCAGCAGAATCGTGGGTTCGTGCAGCTCTAGTGCGTTTATTAGTTTTCCTCTTACATTTAAGACTGTTAAGGAAATATGTATAGTTATAAAAATTTTCTTTTGATTAGAAAAATAATGATAAGAAACTAAAAAAAGTGTTAGCATTATTTATTTATTTTATTTAAAGTATGTATATACAGTGTGTCCGAAAAGTATGGAATATATTATACAGGTCGATAAATATGCACTTTACACGAAAAAGTTGTAAATAAAAGTTGTTTATCACTTAGTTATCTACCACCTGGGAGATATCAATTTAAATTTTTGCTGTAAACGAAATCGCAACGAATAACACTTACATTTTTTTAAATGGCAAGGCACGTCTTTATTATACTCATTTGATAGAGTCTTTTTTTCTCTTTTCAACCATATGAAACTTGAATACCTTTACATCAAAAAATTTTCAAGAAAAACAAGGACATGTCTAACAAATTTATTTTACTGAGCAGTATTAATCAGGTACGTAATATGTAGTATTGAAACAATTGAATGCACTGTCACAATAGCAAATATTAAACTTTAAATATCTTTACATAAAATTGTTATAACAAAAAAATGTATTTAAACTAAACTTACAATAAATGTTCAAAATGTAAACCGTTCATAATTTGACGGTGGTAAATTCGATTTTTAAAACCATCGATTGCTTTTGAAATCATATCTCGAGTTATAGCTCTTATCTCAACTCTAATGCGATTTTTCAAATCTTCAACATTATCAGGTCTATTTACATAAATTTTACTTTTAATATAGCCCCAAAGAAAAAAAATCTAGTGGAGTTAAATCCGGCGAGCGAGCAGGCCATTCTATCGTACCTCTTCTGCCTATCCATGTATTTTGAAAAGTATTATTAAGAAAGTGGCGGACATTAATTCCAAAATGTGGAGGTGCCCCGTCTTGTTGAAGCCATATTCTGTTATGAGGTATATCTGGATCTACTTCATGTGGAAATAACTCGGCCAAAGCAGGAGCTAACTCAAATCTTAAGAAATCGAGATAAATATTCGCCGTTAAACTACCTTCAAAAAAATATGGCCCCAAAATTTGACTTCCAATCATTCCTACCCAGACGTTGACTTTCTGCTGGTATTGGGTGTGTCCTTCTAGATACCAGTGAGGATTTTGTGAAGACCAGTAACGTGTGTTTTGTTTGTTAATTGTGCCGTTTAAACAAAACGTGGCCTCATCAGTAAAAAGGATATTTTTATGAAAATGTGCATCTCGTTCAAGTTTGTTTGTTATTGTTTTACAAAACTCCAGCCTTCTGTCTAAATCGTCTTCAAATAATTCTTGAACTACACAAGCTTTATAAGGATGAAATTTTTTTTTAAAACGTCATGTACAACCGATTTATTCAAATTATGGTCTCTAGCAATTTGCCGAAGAGAAATTTGTGGATTTTCCTCAACAGACAAGAACACATTTTCTCGTTCCACATTACTTAATGACAAAGGTCTACCAGTTCTACTCGCATCTTTCACCGAACCTGTCTCTTGAAATTTCCGCCAAATTTTGCTTACCGTGGACTGCAAAATGTTTAATTCTGGATGCAAGTTATTAAATAAATTACATACTTCGTCTTGGGTTCTTCTTCTATCTCCATATCCCAGAATCATTAAAATTTCAATTCTATGTTTCTCAGATAATTGAGCCATATTTCAAGCACTAACAAATAGCAAAGTGTGACAGTGTTCTAAAGTGCATTCAATTGTTTCAATGCTACATATTACGTACCTGATTAATACTGCTCAGTAAAATAAATTTGTTAGACATGTCCTTGTTTTTCTTGAAAATTTTTTGATGTAAAGGTATTCAAGTTTCATATGGTTGAAAAGAGAAAAAAAGACTCTATCAAATGAGTATAATAAAGACGTGCCTTGCCATTTAAAAAAATGTAAGTGTTATTCGTTGCGATTTTGTTTACAGCAAAAATTTAAATTGATATCTCCCAGGTGGTAGATAACTAAGTGATAAACAACTTTTATTTACAACTTTTTCGTGTAAAGTGCATATTTATCGACCTGTATAATATATTCCATACTTTTCGGACACACTGTATGTATGTTTTTTAATGTATATAGTTTTAGTTCGATTTAACTTATTATATATTAGAGGACTAAAGATGATTTGATAGCAATACGTGAAGACAAGAAAAAAAATACAAGAGCTACGTGCAGTGGTGCAAAATTCGTTTAAAATATGTATAATAAAATATTCTTTACAAACATTAAATATTTTTACCTAATTAAACTTCAGTCGTTATGATACCACGAATCCTTATAATTAGGACAACCGCACAAGAAGCATTTTTTAAAGCGAATACCCGAAGTTGACTTTTAAAAAATTCTTATTTAAAAGCACTATTGGTAAAATTATTTCCGTTGCATTTTAAAAGATGCATTAACGTAAGAAGAAATTTAAATGTTAAAGCAAGTTCGGAATGCAGAAAGAGTAATAAATTTCGATATAAATGCAAGAGCTGATGGAAAATTCTTGTAAGGATAACGTTCGAAATGCAATTCTAATTACTGTTTACATTTGAATATTTCTGTTTATGCACGACATTTTAAATTTATTTGCCAATTTGCAGATTCATTCTTTGTAAAACACCAAAAACTGTTGGAAAACTTACTTAAATCTCATGACAGCTGGTTCAACGTAGAATAAAATAATGTTTATACCAAGTACTCATTAAATTGACATAAATCTGCGTTAACGTTGAAGTTTTAGATGGTAACGCATCTGATAGATGTCTATAAACAATACGAGATAGAAATAAAATTCCTTTTAATTAATGACTTTAATTGCGTAATGTAGAACATATAAGGAATATGGTAAGTTCTTGTTTCTCATTGTGTAAACTCGTTTCGCGTTTGTAAAATTTATATGTAACTCATCTTCAGCTTTAATTAGATATACACCTAAAAGCGAGCTTGTTATCTTTTGAAAAACCATTAACATAAGAAAATGACTGTAAATTGAAATTCTCACTTTCAGCTTAAATGAAGCGGAAATCCTGCAGGTACTAAATCAGCGGAACAAATATTTTATATCTGTAGCGAAAGATTTAACGACTTTCTTTTGGCGCCATGCCATTATCATTTAGAATACGTTACAAAAAAAAAGCACAAAAAAAGCTAATTCGTTTTATCGTAATAAATCTAAATAAATTTAGCTTAAGCAAGTAACTGCTTACGCCAGATGCTCGCGCGGAACCCAGGTGTTTTAAACATTTCAATTTCGGGACGTTTCTAACATTTACGGCATTTGTACAAACTATCTGTCGTTATTGTTGTGATTTTGTTTTCCATCCACATTCGGCACGTGCCGATACTTTATATTCGTAAATTTAAGTGTGCTTGAATTCGACGTCTTCAAGAGTCATTTTATTGTACCTTCAGTATTTAATTGATTTTGAATAATAAAATTATTCTAAAATTTAACGCAGACATTAAATCTTTATAGTCACGAATCTCTTCACTTTCCTACACAATATTAATTAAATTAATAAAGACGAGTACAAAAAAAAAGATTTTAAACAACGCAAAAAATTTAAAAGGATCAGATATCTGGATAGACGAAGACTACACAAAAAAGGTGCAAGAAGAAAGAAAAAAATTAATACCACTACTAAAAGAAGCTAGAGAAAAAGGACAAACAGCATATTTAATCTACGACAAACTAAAGATTTACAATATGGCAGGCACATCCTACGAATCACAACAGGAAAACCAAGAAACAAACACATGGAGTCAAAACACAAATTACAAGAAGTAACAGAAAGGTCCCCGGAAGGTCAAAACTTTGAAGAACAAATAAGAAAAATAACGCGTACGGCTTGCAAAGAAAACTAAATACAGAAAATATGAAAACTGGACGGACCAATCAGACAACGAACAAGGCAACGAATAAGGTAGAGAGAAGCAATGGATGGAAAATAGGAACTTGGAACATAAGAGGTTTAGCAGGAAAAATGTACGAATTGGACGAAGAATTTAACAAAGCATAACTACATATTTTAGGAATAACAGAAACTAAAAACAAAGGTAAAGGAGAAATAATTCTACCTAGCGGAAATTTACTAGTATACGCGGGAGTCAAACACAACCAGAGAGCAAGAGAGGGAGTGGGATGCATAATTAAAAAGGAAATAAATAAATACATTAAAAAATGGACGGTTATTACAGAAAGAATACTTAAAATAGAAATACAGTTAGAAAACACCGATAGAACCACGTTGATAATTGCATATGGACCAGGAGAAGATAAAAAAGTACAAATAAAAGATCAGTTCTGGGAGCAATTATCAGAGGCAATAGAAAATATAACTGGAAGAATAATTATAATAGGTGATATAAACGAAAGGATAGGAAAAAAGGACGACGAATCAGAAGAGACAATAGGTCTATATGGAGAGAAAATAAGAAATAATAACGGGAAAAGATTAATAGACTTCTGCATAATGAACAACTTAATAATAACTAACACCTTTTTCAAGCACAAAGACATCCATAAATATATTAGAGAAGTAGTGAGCAGAAAAGAAAAATCGATTATTGTCTACGTAATAATAAATAAACAATATAGAAAAGATATAAAAGACACAAGAGTAAGAAGAAGCGCCGAAATATACACTGATCACTACCTGGTAGTATCAAAAACGAGGATAGCAACGGAAACTAAGGAAAACAAAAAGTGCACAAAAATAACCTCACAAACGAAGATAAAAATAAAAACATACAAACTGCAAGAAGATGAAGTAGCAAATAAATATACTGCAAAAATAGAAAAAGAAATAAGAAACATGAAAATAAATATAAGAAAGTACAATATAGAAGAACTATGGATAAACATTAAAGAAGCAATACTGAACACAGCTAAAATAACATGTGGAGAGGCAAACGATAAGAAAAATCTAAAGAAAACGCATTGGTGGAATGCAGAGATAAACGAAGAAGTAAAGTTAAAGAAAATAAAATCGGAAAAATATCTAAGAAACAAAAATAATGAAAACTATAAGCAATACAAAGCTCAGAGATTACGAGTTAAAGAATCGATAAAAAACGCAAAACAAAAAGCATGGGAAGAATTCGGCGGAAAGATGGGGGTAACCAGAAACTGTTCTGTAAAATATTAAAAACGTTAAGGAAAAGAAAAGAAGGTAAATCGCAACACATCAACTCGAAGGAAGGGAAAACGTTAACTCAAAATGAAGATATAATGCGGCGATGGAAAGAATACTTCGAGCAATTATTAAATGTGGAAATAACAGACACACTACATAATGTGGAAGGAAATAGTGGACAAGGAGAAGAAGAAGACAATAAACAAGAAGCATTTAGAACAGAAGAAGTAAGAGAAGCTATAAATAAACTCAAAAGAGGTAAAGCGCCGGGACATGATGGTATAAGTGCAGAAATGCTAAAACTGCTAGGAAATAACGGAATAGAAGTACTAACAATATTGATCAATAAAATTGCAGAACAAAGCAGGATTCCTAAAGAGTGGGAAATCGGTATAATATTACCCATATATAAGTCGGGAAATAAAAAAGAATGCAAAAATTATAGAGGGATAACGCTACTGAGTAAAGCATACAAAGTATACGAAGGACTGCTAGACGACAAACTAAAGGCTAAAACAGAAACTCAAATGGAAGAATCACAAAGTGGCTTCAGAAAAGGTAGAGGAATACAAGACCACACATTTACCATAAAACAATTAATAGAAAAATACCACGGAAAAAACATATATACAGCGTTTATTGACCTCGAAAAAGCTTTCGATAGTATCCTGAGAAGAATCATCTGGGATAGCCTTAAGAAAAGAGGAATTGGGAAACGATTAAGAAAGAACATAGCCAGCTTGTACAAACCAGATTAGAACAAACAACTTGGAGTCCTAAGTCCAACATTATTCAACATTGTACTAGATGACGTAATAAAAGAAGTTAGAGATATATGGAACCAGTTTATATAACAGAGTGTGCGTTCGCAGACGACTTGATGATTTGTGCTAAAAACGCAGAAGATCTGGAAGACAACTTGCAGCTATGGAACAGTGCACTACAAAAATGCAACCTTAAAATAAACATAGATAAGACTAAGGTAATGATATTAGGAAAGAACAAGACAAAAGCAAAAGTACAACTTAACAATAAAGAGATTGAACAAACAGACAGATTTACATATTTGGGCGTTACAATACAAAAGGATGGAAAAAACGAAGTCGAAATAAATAATAGAATTGAAAGTGCCAATAAAGTGTATTATGCACTAAGTAATGTATTTATTAGAAAAAAAGAAGTAAGCAATAGAACAAAATTAACAGTATACAACACCATTGATAAACTAATATTGACATTCAGTTACGAAAGCTGGACGCTCACAAAAAAGCAAGATACAAGCATGCGAAATGAAATACTTAAGAGGAATCATGGGAGTAACAAAAATAGATAGAGTAAGAAATGAAGAAATACGTACAACACTAAAGGTAGAATCCATAAAGAACACTATAGAAAGACAACAGCTGAGATGGTTCGGACACTTAAACAGAATGGGAAACGATAGACAAACCAAAGTTATCTGGGAAACTAAAACAAGCATGAAAAAACCAAGAGGAAGACCAAAGAGGAGGTGAGACGAGGAAATACCAGAAATTCTGAAAAAGTACAATAAAAGCCGGCAAGAGGCGAAAACACTGACACAAGACAAAAAAAATGGGCAAAGTTTGTACGCATAGAATAATTATACAGTAAGGAAAAAGATAAACTAACGTGTATGAAGTGTATTAATTTGGGTAAAATATATGAATATTAGAAATGGCAAGAGTGGTAGAAAGAAAACATGTAGTGAGATGCAAATGAAGTAAGACGAATAACATATACAGAAAAGTTGTTTATTTAGAATTACTAAGTTTAATTTTTATACTATACACCGAAAGGTAAATGGGGTTATGATTATATATACAGGGTGTCCCACGAGGTACTGTACATACTGAAATGGTATGTTCCTTAGGTCAATTTAAGTAGAAAACGTCTTATAAACATAGGTTCAATTCGCCATAGTTACACAGATACAAGCGTTCAAAGTTTATAACTAATCACACACATTTTTTGAAATTTAATTATTCTTAGTCAACTGGGAAACAAAAGCCGAACAATATGTCATTTATTGCTTTCTTTTCTACTAATGTCACAGTCGATTTTATTAAATGAAGTGTAATTTAAATGCAAAATGCCTTCTCATTTTTCTAACGAAGAGTATGCTGATATAATTTACATTTATGGATTTTGTGATGGAAATGCGAGATCTGCCGTTAGGGAATATGAACGAAAATTTCCCAACAGGAGGGTGCCAAATCACCAAACCTTTTCTTCTGTGTTTTAACATGTACGGACTCATGGTTCATTTCTATCAGTTTGTAACCAGCGTTGAAACTTAGTCGTGAATCTTTTATGTAAGACCCCGTAATTAGATTCATCTGGCTGAATTTTCTGTTTTCTGTTTTTTTTTACGATTGATTAGTTCGACGTTAGCATCGAAAAACGTTTTACTCATTAATTTATTACGTTTGATTTAAGTTTATTTGTATTTAATTGTTATTTCACAATTATTACTGGTATTTTTTTTTAAATGCATAAAGTTCCGTGGTTTTGAATTTGATTTAGTGTTTTACTTTTGGTTATCTCAGTAAAATAACAATTCTATCTAATTTACGATTTCCTTTTTGGAATGTAATTTGATCAATTTTTCTTGGTATCTATATTTTTGTTTATGTTGAGTTCTTTTATGAGCGCGATTGGGACCACCTGATAACATAACGGAGTAAGCGTTTTCTGTGAGAAGATTTTCTTTCTTTCGAGTGCTTACGTGACATGACGCACGTGGCCATTATATTTTTCATCTTTGTTAATTTACTTTGTTTAGTGTTGCATCTTTTACAAAGATTTTACGGCGCAAGTTCGTTGAATTAAGTGGGATCACGAGGTGTTATAAGGAGTAAAATTTTGATTTTGGGGATGATGATGATTGTTTTTTTTGGTGGCAATTAAGAAATATCGGGTACCGTGATGTAGTTGAGTGGTCGGGGTACTTTTACCCTATCGTGATGTAATACCGCGGAAGTTAGATGGAACCGTAAAAATTAAGTGTAGTGGTGGAAAAGTTTGATTTTCCAAATTTCGTAATTTACGGTTTAAATAGTCTTCATGGTTTCCAAAAATAAAACTCACGTTTCAAGTTGGATATGCAATCGATGGGTTGTGCTACATCCAGTCTTCGCATTTGTGCGGATTTCATTTAAGTGTTAAAAAGAAAATTCTTCCGCCGTCATTGCAATTGTTTGGGGTACCTTTCAACGTTTTTCTTCCGGTAGACAACTGGCCACCTAGAACCAACCACCGGTTCTTTCCTGAAGATACGACAAATTCAAGGTATTTATTTTGCACCATATATTTAATCGTGAAGTTATTATTTACGTGATTGAGTGTTAAAAGCTTTGAATTTCAAATAAGAATTTTAAGTGTCTCGAATTGATTTAACGTTAATGTAACTAATTATTGTCCGTATTTATCGGAACTGTGACATAATCCCGAGTTAAAAATTTATTAAACGGGACCGAATTTTCGATTCAAGTTATATATATTAGTTTTATAAGTTTATTTCTTTTGTAAATGAGTAATTTCGACGCGCACACGGCCGTGATAAATTAAGATTTACTAATTTGTGCTTGGTTTTATTAAATTCTGTATTTTGTATTTTATTATTTTGTTTTTGTGCATTCATTCAAATAATTTTAAATTTTGTTTTTTTTATCAAACGTTCATTTACGTACCTTTTGTTGTTTTGTTTTGGTTAATTTTTGTTGATTACTATACTTTAATTTTGTGTCATTATTTTTTTTTTGTGTGTTCAAATAAATGTTAAATTGTTAAATGTAAAGAGCTTTTAATTCCGTCGGCCTCGGCGTGTGTAACTTTATTAATTTATTACAGATTTTAGTGTGATACACTCTAACAAGGTAAGTCCATTTAGAGTGTATCCTTCAGGAGCGGACTTGTGGTTGGCAAGGGCCAGAAGTCCATTAAGCTTTACTCCTTCCTGGCGCCCTTTGATTTCGACATTATTACTTTTCGATTTTGTGTTTTCGTCAAGTTTATCCAAATCAATCACGAAACTTTTAAATATAACCCATCCCGTCTCCACTGAGTAGCGGCACAACATCGTTTATGTTACCTCATTTCAGGCAGTGACTTTGTTCCAACTTTTACATGTAACAAGTTTCAACAAGATCTGATCGTCCTGTGCAGTTAAATGTGAATGAGCAGGAAAACATTCTACAGATGGTTGATCGGAATCCAGGGTTGAGTACTAGAAGAATTTCTTCTCAAACGGAACTCCCCCGTATGTCAGTATGGCAAACATTACATGATGGGCTTTTGTACCTCTATCACATACAACAGGTTCAGCATCTGGAACCTGGAGATTTTGCTACCCGGTTGAATTTCTGCCACTGGCTACAGGTAAATCCACAATTAGTTCCATTTATTTTATTTAGCGACGAGGCGCAATTTACTAGAGATGGAGTGAACAATACACGCAATTCTCATTTGTGGTCATATCAAAATCCACATGGCACAACAGAAACTAACTTTCATCGCAGATTTTCTGTTAACGTATGGTGTGGCATGATTGACCATCAACTTATTGGACCTTTTTTCTTTGAAGAACGTCTGACAGGAGAAGCATATGCTAACTTTTTGCGGAATGAATTGCTACCGCTTTTGGAAGAAGTACCTTTACTAACAAGACAACAAATGTTTCTGCAACATGATGGAGCTCCTCCACATTTTAGTCGGACGTTTTCTACTTAAATTGACCTAAGGAACATACCATTTTAGTATGTACAGTACCTCGTGGGACACCCTGTATAATATAATATATGATACAAAAGCACAAGAAATAAAAAAAATATTTATAACATTAAAAATACTCGTTTATATATCACAGGACGAAACTGATCAACAAATCAAAACAAAACAATATATTATTTTAATAATGCAACATTTCACCTTTTAAAGGTTAATATCCAGGTATTAGTTATTGTTATTAATATTTTAGCTAAGTGAATTGAGCTTTCCGTGCTTTAATTTTTGCAAATTGTTTAATTAAATCTTTGGTGTCTAATTCTTTTAGCTGGTCTGTTTCTATTGAAATGATAGCAGGATGGCTTAGTCAGTTTTGCCCCATGGTCGATTCTTAAATAATTTTTTATTATTTTGAGTTTTCAAAATGATCGTTCTGCGGTAGCAACAGAAACCGGCATTGTTATTGTGTGTGCAATTCTTTAAGTTCCACGGCAGTTATGTCTCGTTTATTGCGAGTTTTGTCGTTTAATGAATTTTCAACTTTTTGACACAATTCTAATTGTTCGTTTTCAGAATATTTTTTTAATTTATCAATATTACATAAAAACGCGAAATTATTAGAGTAAGAAGAAAGTAATTGGAATCTCTCATCCACTGATGTTATGATTACATCTAGAGCATTAAAAAAACAATAAACTTTTAACTTTTAAGTTTCGTCGTGGATCGGTTCATCGTCACATTCATAATCAAAATGTTCTTTTTTATTTTTAGCGGTCTTAGACCTCTTTGTTTTTTGAATTTAGGTTCTATGTCTAAGCTGGATGCTATTTTTTTAGCATCAATCAATAGATCATTAAAACCTTTATCGGAGCGATAAGCTTTCAAAAAATTATTCAAATTATGTGAATGATTACAACACTGAGCAACATCAAAGTTCGGTTTTTGAATAATTTTACTAACAATGTTAACTTAAAATATTATACCACAATATAAGAATGCAAATAAACTCAAAACTTTGGAATTTTTTGGCCAACGATGCAGCCAATTTTTTTAAGTTAGTTTCCTTCACTTATTTCAAACAGAACATTAAAACCTCCCCAAGTTGATACCTTAAAGGAGTTATTGCATCTATTCTACTAGACCATCGAGTATCCAAAGTTAACGCTAATTACGTCAATTTGCACTTTCTCCTCTTTTCATTGTTTCTTATCCTTATCACCACATTCCCATTCCATTCGTTTCCTAGTTTCGACATACAACGCATCGTAATTTTTAAAAAGGAACTTTTACTGTGCTAACGATTTTCCGCGGCAGTGAAATATTAGTTCGGTGAAATCGCTTCACGTGTGTCATCTGGCCAGATTGACCAAGAAGACTGCCACCATTCCAAGCCTGTGTAAATTACTCGTAAATGCTTTAATATCACTAATTTGCGACCACCAGCGCAACCTTATTCACAAACAATATTGGTCCTTCGAGCCGGATAAAATTTATTCTGTAACTTCTGAATCCTACATAAACTACATTGCTACCTGTTTGCATCCTTAAATAATACTCTTAAATTAATATTGCAACCAAATTAGAATAATCATTCAAAATTTATTCGCGCATACATTTACATACGATATAAATTCATACGATTATGGCTAAAAGCAACGTCGAATCAATTGCAGATAAGCTATCAAAAACTATCAGCAAACGTTCAAGCTTATTTGCAAACGTGGCCTTTATTTACAACAAAGTAAAAGATTATACAATTGAAAATTTTGAGGTATTGGAAGCCTACAATGCTAAATTAGATAGGTACGCGACAGATTTCGAAAGTTTTCAATATCAAGTTGTTGAATACAACACGCTTTTAAAACCCGAAGAACAATTAGATGAAAAGCAATTGTATCAACCTCATTGCGCCTTTGACGAAATTATTGCTTACATTAGAGCTACTTACATTAAACTTAAAAAACAGCTTCCAGTACAGACAGAAACATCTTTATCTTCTGTTCATGACTTTTCCTCGCCCGCGTTCACGCTTCCAAAGATATCGCTGCCTAACTTTTCTGGTAGTATCGAAGAGTGGCCTGAATTAATTTCATTATACAATTCGACTGTACATAACAACAGTTCATTACGCATATCTCAAAAATTTCAATATTTGAAATCAGTACTGTCTGGAGATGCTTTGTCAGTAATATCAGAATTTCAACTTATTGATGATCATTATTCTTTAGCTAATCAAACCTTACACGAAAGGTATCAAAATAAAAGACGCATAGCTACTATGTATTTAAATAAAATTTTAAAGTGACATCATCAGCTACACTACAAAGCTTGAAAGATTTTTTAAACGTTTATCAAACTTGTGTACACGCTATAAAGTCATTAGGTATTGACGACTTAGCAGATTTCTTATTATTGTCCTTATCGTTAAAAAATATAGATCCAACTACTAAACGTGTTTTCGAAAACAAATACATTTCCAATGAGATGCCACTGTATGAAAATCTAATTGAGTTTATTACTCAGCAGATGCGCAGCTACGAGTTATCCGAACCTTATTCTAAACCATTTAATGCTTCTAATAAAAACAAAAGTAAATTACAATTGCCATCAAAACCTTCGCACTTTTATAATTCGTTGCACTCTTCACAAGTTCGGAATTTAACATGTCCTCGTTGTAAAGCATACATTTATTGTATCAATGTCCAGAATTCATAAATTTAAATTTGTCAGACAAATACGACTACTTACGTGAATCAAATAGGTGTTATAATTGCTTCGGAAATCATTTCCGTTCGAATTGCAAATCTAAGGCGGTTTGTAGAGTTTGCGGCGGAAATAAACATTACACTGTATTGCATTCGACGCAAAAACCGCTTCATCTTGCTTCAGTGCATGCTAACGTTGTTTCCGAATCAGTAAAGAATGCTTTGCAAACTTCTCATGAAGTTCAACCGTCTACTTCACATAAATCAGATGTTTCTCTGTTTACCTCAACTTCCTCATCTAGTTTTGCAGCACCTCAGGTAAAACAAGTATTGTTAGGAACCGTTCAGACTTACATTGCTGATAAAAATGGCTTTTTTCACAGAATATGCGCCCTCATCGATCCCGGGTCACAAATTTCCGTTATTACCGAATCTTTAGTAAAGTTGCTCAGGTTAAAACCGCAGTTAGCTTGTACAGAGCTATCAGGAATCGGTAAGTCCACAGTAAAGTCTCAGAGTATTGTAAATTGCTGTCTTCGTTCAAAATTTTCAACTCATAGAATGTGTCATCCTGTATAAGTTTTACCTTAACTTGCTAGTCGAATACCTTCTTCTCAGTTACCTGAAAGTGTTATAGAACAATTTCGCTACTTGAACTTAACTGACGAAACGTTTCATATTCCTTCTTCTATCGATTTGCTATTAGGTGCCGACGTATACCCTACCATTTTTAATCAAGAAGGAAAAGTATACGTTACTGGTTATCCCTCTGCGGTAAACACTTATTTCGGATGGACAATTATAGGTCCTACAGATTTTCCCAATAATGATCAGACATTGCAAAGTATGCTTACTTTTTCTGAATTATCCAAAGATTTAAAACGGTTTTGGGAAGTTGAAGAAATTTTTAGAGCTCCACCTTCTGATCCAACAAATTTGTATGTTGAACAACATTTTATAAAGATTCACAAACGTGACGAAACTGGAAGATATGTTGTAGCGCTTCCATTTAAACCTAATTCGAGCCCTTTGTCCTCAAACTCTTCACGAGGTTTACGGTCTTTGTTAAAGTTAGAAACTCGATTACGCAGTGTTTCCGAAAAATTCAAACAATACAATGATTTTATGCAAGATTACTTGATATCAGAACATATGTCAATTGCTTGTTCTTCTTCCACGTATATAATACCGCACCATGTCGTCACTAAACAATCAAGTTCCACAACAAAAATTCGCGTTGTATTTAACGCTTCCGATCCTGATTCAACCGGAGTTTCTCTTAACGAGCGATTATTGCCCGGACCCAAACTACAAACAGACCTTATTCAAATCTTATTAAAATTTTGTTGTTATCCTGTTGCATTATATGCAGATGTACAAAAAATGTACCGCCAGACAACAATTCGAAAGGAAGATAGAGCTGTACAACATATTCTTTGGCGCGCTTCCCCTGATGGCAATGTACAGGAGTTTGAACTCAATACTGTTACTAATGGTCTTACTCTTTCCGTCTACTTGGCAATACGCGTATTACATCAACTTGTTCACGATGATGGTGCACGATATCCAGATGCGTCTTGTGCCATCATGAACTCTACATATGTAGACGATGTGATAACTGGTCATCAAGATGTATCTTCTGCTATAAATTTACGAAACCAGTTAACTGATTTTATTTAAGGGCGGAGGTTTTCAACTCAAAAAATGGGATAGTAGTCATCCAGAAGTTTTAGCCGAGTTACCTGAAGATCATATAGAATCGCAATTGTATTTTTTTGACGAGGAAAATTCTTTAAAAATCCTAGGATTATCTTGGAATCCAAACTCTGAGTTTCTTCTGTTTCGAGTGCTGCCTTACGATGATAATATTACAAAACGAAATTTGTTATCGTATATCGCACAAATTTTTGACCTGCTTGGGTTTTTGGCACCCGTTGTTTTTTTGATGAAAGTTCTACTTCAACATTTGTGGTTAGCCCAAGTTGGTTGGGACGATTTGATTCCACCAGCACTAGAACAAAAATGGTTATTATTTACAGAAATCATTTCTCTTCTTGCATCCGTTAAAATCCCTAGGTGCGTGCTTCCACAGAAACCTGCTCTAATTAGGCTTACGGGATTTTGTGATGCTTCAGAAAAGGGTTATTCTGCTGCTCTATACTTTTGCGACCAGTCAAATTCAAACTTTTTTTCCTATTTTTGGAAGGCAAAAACCAAAGTAGCACCACTCAAAATTATGTCTATTCCTCGTTTGAAGTTGAGCGCCGCCGTTCTATTAGCCAATTTAGTCGAATCAGTAGTGACTGTTTCTTTGCCATTTTTTATTGAATCTGTTCACTTATTTTCAGATTCAGAGATAGTTTTATCTTGGATTATGACTCCACCACACTTATTAAAAACGTTTGTGTGTAATAGGATTGTTACGATAACAGAAAAAACTTCAAAGTGTGTTTGGTCTTACATTAAATCTGAAAACAATTCCGCTGACCTTCCTTCGCGAGGATTAACTGTATCTCAATTTGTTAGTCCGGATATCAAAATATTTCGGTTTAATGGTCCCTCATTTTTGAACACAAAGTTTCAAAATGGCTACCTCTTTTTCAAATGCATAATAAGCATTCTTCTTTGCTTTCTGAAATGAAACAAGACTTCAATTGTTTACTTACAAAGCATACAACCTCAAATCCGTTATTAGACAAAATAAATAATACCTCAAGTTTCTTAAGATTACGTCGTGTTTTTGCTTGGATAAGACGTTTTATTCACAATTCAAGGCTTCGAGATGGCGTACGTATTTCTGGATCGTTATCCGTGGCAGAATTAGAAAGTTCTACATTATCCCTTATAAAAATTACTCAAAATCATTCTTTTCATTCTGAAATAAAACAAATCCAAAATAAAACGAACGCAAGTCGCAACGTAGCATCGTTATTGCCTTTTACTGATTCTTTTGGTTTCCTCAGGGTGGGCGGAAGATTACGTTACTCCGCTTTGCATGAAGCAGCCAAGCATCCGTTATTGCTACCCACAAATGCTCATTTCTCTAAATTAATATGTTTTTATTATCATCATCTGTCATTACATTCTGGTCCTAACACTGTTCAAGCTCTTATTAGAACAAAGTTCTGGATTTTATCGCTTCGTGGTTTGCTTCGAAAATGCATACGAAAATGTTTTACTTGTTAGAAATTTCGTGGTATTACTTATCAACCTCCAATGGCTGATCTTCCTGCTTCTAGAGTTTCAATCTCTCGCCCTTTTTCACAAGTAGGTGTAGACTATGCCGGGCCTTTTTCAGTAAGATCTAACCGCTTACGTAGACCAGTGGTCAGTAAAGGTTACTTATGTTTATTTATTTGTTTTATAACTAAAGCGGTACACCTTGAGTTTGTATCTGAGTTGAGCACTGATGCTTTTTTAGCTGCACTTGGTAGATTTGTAGCTAGACGGGGTTTACCTTCAGTTCCTTCATGTCACAGATATTTGTGATTTTTATCTACACGACAAGTAAAATGGCAGTTTACTCTTCCATATGGCCCTCATTTTGGAGGTTTGTGGGAAGCAACTATCAAATCTGCCAAAGCTTTGCTTTATCGCTTGCTAGGTAATGCATCAGCCACATTCGAAAGGTACGCCACTTTATTCGCTAGAATCAAAGCTGTTCTTAACAGTCGTCTTTTGTGCACCTTATCTGAAGATCCCTCGGAGTCTTGTAATTATCTCAACCCTGGTCACTTTTTAATAGGGTCACCTTTACTTTCTGTACCAGAAAATCCTATTCCCGAGTCACGTAACACGCGTAACCGTTGGTTAAGACAAAATCAGATTTTTCAATCGTTTTGGAATCTTTGGTCGAAAGAGTACTTGAACCATGTGATTCAACACAATAAGTGGACATCTAACACGTCGATTCCAAATGTTGGAGATATCGTGTTACTGAAAGGAGTTGCGTCGCATACTTTATGTTGGCCTATAGGACGTATTAAATGTTTGTATCCAGGTTCAGACCGTATAGCTAGAGTTGCATTAATTCGTACAGGTAGTGGTATCTACGCTCGTCCAGTCGCAAGCCTTGTACCTCTGCCGGTATCCTCAAATTAGTTAATAGTTAAAATTTATTTGCTTTTATTTTTTTTAATGTTAGTTACAGTTTATTTGCAATTAAGTTTAATTTTCTGTGCTCTTAGTTTAATTTAAACCTTTTATATGAAATTATTCTAATTTGGTGGGCGGTATGTTACCGCCAAGTACGTCAATTTGCACTTTCTCCTCCTTTCATTGTTTCTTATCTTTATCACCACATTCCCATTCCATTCGTTTCCTAGTTTCGACATACAACGCATCGTAATTTTTAAAAAGGAACTTTTACTGTGCTAACGATTTTCCGCGGCAGTGAAATATTAGTTCGGTGAAATCGCTTCACGTGTGTCATCTGGCCAGATTGACCAAGAAGATTGCCACCATTCCGAGCCTGTGCAGATTACTCGTAAGTGCTTAATATCACTAATTTGGGACCACCAGCGCAACCTTATTCACAAACATCCAATAACGGTATTCGATTTTGCGGCATCATTGGCAACTAAATTTAGAGTATGATTGCAACAAGAAACAAAGAAAGCTTGCGGATTAGAATCCAAAAATTTTTTGTAGACTATTATGCCTACCACGCATATTTGCCCCGTTGTCGTAACCCTGACCCCGCAAATCGTAGATAGTTAAGCCTTCTTTTTCTAACGCCGACAAAAGAAATTTTGTCAAGTCTTAAGCCGACACATCATCTATATATATATCTACATTATTTTAGAACATTTTCGATATGTAACTTGCTCTTTTCATGAATGTTTAAATGTTCACTTAAATGCTGCCAGTCATTGTAACCAGATTCATTACTAAGACGAACAGATTTTAAATCCCGGTCATTTAAAATTTTGCAACAGAAGCAGTATAGTTTTGTTTCGGAATACAACAACCAAAAACGCTCAATTTTTTCTTTGTTCTGTAAAATTCTAAAGAAGTAACTATTGGAAAACTTACGCCCTAACTCCGAACTATCTCTCGGATAAATATCCTTTTTTTTATAATCAGTAGAGCCACATTCTACTAATTCTTGAATATTGGACGTAATTTATTTGGTCATAGTGCAGCATCTTTCGAAAGTTGACTCATATTTTCGGTTCTGGTAATTTTTGAAGGTGTTCATTTCTCATTATCAGCGGAACTTGAAGATATTGGTGGATTGCTTTTTGCAAGATCAGTTTCTTGTTACTTATTTCAAGTTATTTCAAAATTTATAAATTCTTATAAATACTAATATTACTGTTTATCAATATTATGCTGTATGAAATTACTTCAATTAAAAATGATTTTAGATGAACTCACCTTAACTCACAATCACTATTAAGTCTGTAAAACTACAAAAAACTAAAGTTTCAAAAGCAGAAATCTTTTACCCCATGCACCTTTTCACTTCGCTAAATTAATTATCAATTAGGCATCAGGCAACAAATGAAATCGCCACCGATGCCGCGCTTAAATATATAAAGTTTTGTAAATTGCAAGCTCAGACAGGAAAAAAACGTTTGTTCGCTCGTTGCAAGCCAAATTTCAAGCTCAGACATGAATAAAATCAGATTTGTTTGAGTTCACACAATTCATGTTATCATGTTACGTATTATGTATTCGATCGAATAAATGCTATTATTGCGTACTCTTATTTGGAAAATATATTATTTTCGAGAAGTAATTCGGTTCCCTCGTCTTAAAGAGTAAAAATAAAAAATGCAGTGATGAAAAATAATTATAGTAATTGCAGAATTAAATCCGCGCGAGCTTCCGCCTTGTACCCTGCTAAAACGGTACAATATAGATAAAAATTGCACGTAAACAACTTATTGAGCACAAAATTTACTACAAAAAAGTCCGGAGTGTATAATTTTATCTAATAGCTTAAGAGTTACAGAATTTTAATGTAATTTTCGTGCAACTTTGCGCACTTGTATCTTCTAAACTATTGAACGTAATCGTACCCTTCCGCCTACTTTTTTATAGTAAATTTTGTTCTCTATAAAAATGTTTATGTTCAACTTTTTTCTATCTTGCACCGTTTTAGGGTAATAATTTATTGGTTATTTTAAATTATTAAGCAAATCATTTTAATAAAAAAATTGTGGTGGTTTTGATGCTGGTGTAATATTACGACCTCGATAAAGCTACCCTTAGCCGCAAAAAAAGCCGCGGTGGTCACCAAAAGCAACTACACCGAAACACACATGTTCTACTAAACCGATATATTTATGTTCAAATTTTAAAATGCGTAAACGAAGTAATAATTTAATAAATCTGATTTATAAAGTTTTATAATAAAAACTATCAGTAATTACTAGTTTAAATCATAAACGATTTCACTGTAAAGTTAACATAGGACGAAAGTAGGTAAAATAAAATTTGAGTAAATTTTGAATGTCGAAATTGTATCAACAGTCAAACAATTGTAAAGATTACTAGCGTTATGAATCTGTTAAGGCTAGAGGAAGGATTCATGTTAAAGTAAAGGTCATTTCTTTAGTGCTTTTTAAAATCAGTAAGGTGAAGTGGGGCAAGTGCCTCAAAATGGGGCAAGTGTGTAACCAGGCATTTAGAGCTAACATAATTTAACCAGAGTAAATCTGGGGTAAGTGTGTAAAACAGTGTAGAAAACTACATAGACAAAAAGCTTTATTTCAGAATTAAAGTTTCGCATATTACTATAACATTCTTTTACAAAATTAGTCTCATATCCTTAAAAACAAAATTGGTCTTCTTATAACTTACTAACTTATTTTTATAACGCAAAAACTCTTAACAAATACATTACTGCATATTGTATGCTGAAAAATCTATATCAAACTTTATAAAATTTCTTCGACCTAATAAACTGGGCTTCGGCAATGTCAAAACAATATCGCATCAAAGTAGAAAGGAATTTTCTTCGTCCGCCCATGTAAAAGTTGATGCGTGAGGATTTAAAGAGGGTATTCTTTTAGCAAACTTTAGTTCTACTAATTTATCCTCTGTCGAAACCACTAACCCAACATAATATTTTAACATTTTCTTTCCCGCAAATTTTACCATTATCCAATCGTCTGATGTAATATCTTCTATAGGCTTACTAATTTCTTCTACACATTTTTCTAAATCTTCTTGTTCCCTCATTTCGGCTTCAATACCATCATCATCATCTTCATAAACTGGGTCGGACAGTTCACTTTCACTATTACCGTTTTCGGTCAAACTCTTCGTGGTTGAAATAGTTTGGTTTGAATGTTCTATACAAGCAATTACTTCGGCACCTTTTCCTTGAGACCACACTTGTCCTACCAGTTGACTAAATTCTTTCTTCGGAATTCTTCGCCCCTCATTGTGCCTTTGGCACTCTGATAACGCTATATCCCACTTTCCTTTGAGTGATTTGAATACGCTTAAGTCTAGGGGCTGCAGCAAATGCGAAGAGTGCGGAGGTAATTTCAAAATGATAACATTATTATCTCCGGCTATTTTAATTAATCTTAAATCTACGTGTGATGCATGCCCATTATAAATTATTAATATCGGTCTATCGCCATTAGTAGGGTTGTATTATCTCTACCAGATCCTGCCGTAGTTCTGTAAGACGGCGCTCCTCTTCTGTCCACGATTTTTGTCTTTGAAGGATCCAACGAAAAATTTGTTTCATCAAGATTCCCGACCTGACGAGGTTTATTTTAAAGTTGATGTTCACTTAATTGTTCCTTCAAAAGTTGAAAATATTGATCAATAATAAATTGATCTAAACATTTCTTGCGTGCGAATTCTACGGACTGCGGTTTTTTTATTGACAATTTTATATGCCCTAGCAAATCTTAAGAACCAATCTTCTCCGGGTCTATTATTTTTAAAAGGAGTTTTCAATTTGTTTACAGTGACAAACTTCTCAACAATTATAATAAAAAATTACTCCGAATAAAGAACGTATAATAAAAAATGTAAAAATACATTTAATAAAAACAAAACCTCTGGGTGTGAGCTGAATGCAAGTAAATACACAGACGTGAACTCCTTTAATTTATTAACTATAACATACTACACTATTTACATTAAAGAAAAATGAACAATATTTGAATTAAACATATTTGGAATAAAATATTAGGGCGCCAATCACCTTTAAATTGGTGATGAATAAAAACATAAAATCTTACACCTAATTATTAATTGATATTAAATGAAAAAAATATTAAACGGTTAATTTGTTATCGAATATGATTCCCGAAAAGTTTTAATAACTGAATTTGATTGCTTGAATTCAAAATGTAACTATTAGTATCAATTCCAGTTGACTCACCACATGATATGACGTTATCGTATATCTTCTATTTTTAGCACATTCTTGGTTGAAGTGATAAAATTCTTCAACAACAGCAGGAATAAAACCAATGAATAATAAACTCCAATAACGGAAAATCCATTAATAAAACCAAAATAAACGATCCAGTAAATCCAAAAACCGGAATAAAAGAAAAGATCCAGTAAAAGAAAAGACCCTAAATATAAATAATTAGAATGGTTTTTTGAATGACATGATGTACTTACGTTACACTTAGCAACGGCATTGAAACAACTTCCTTTGTCTAATTATATTGCGTAACATTGCGAAATCACAACAATTAGATGTAATGTAGAAAAATTAAATTGCATGGGTTTTTCCGCCATAATCAAGAAAATTTGTCTTCCTTGCATCACTTACGTGAACTACGCAAGATTGTTCAAACGGAAGTGTAAGCTTAAGCTATAACTCAGGTCGAGTTGAATCAACGCGACGTTGCCAAACTGAATAAATTTTCGTGAAATATTAGTTGCAGAAAATAAATGAATGTAAAATTGAATTTTAATGTAATGAACTCTAACGGAACGTTACACAATATTCAGAATTTCATGTCGAGTTAACCCCCAACCCCATTTTTCTAAAGTGCTTTTCGCTAAATTCGCCTCATCTTTAGAAGGAATTGCGGTATTTCTACCCATACTTTCACTTTTTGTACGCCTCATTCTTCGCATATGGTCGCTTAAAGTCATTTGTGGAATGTTGTATTTTTTTTATGCTTTATATTGCGTGATTACTCCTCTCTCAATTTCATCGAGAGCTAGTTTTAATGAATCTTTCGTGTATGCAGTTGCTTTCGCAGATTTTCTCTGGTATACGCGAACCATCTTATTGAAATTGATTAAAAATAGATCTGTAGAGAAAAAAATAGTTACAAGACCATTTTTACAAAACGCCGTGCAAGTGTGTAGTATGCTACACACTTGCCCTAGAAATTACTACACACTTGCACCTGTTGCTTTTTATTAAAGGGAAAGTGTTTAGTATGAAACAAAACTAACCTCAGTCACAACTTGTTAAAAATAAGCAAAAAACTTAAAAATATATTACTTTAAGAGGCTTACACAACCACCAAAGTTTATTAGTAGGTTTTTTTTTCATTTAGATTACAGCAGATTATAAAAACTATCACAAACTATTACTTTACGACAAATGCGCACTGACTATGCTAATATAAATATAAAGTAAAGTTGTAGCAACCACCACAGTAGGGAAGTATAAAGTTGTTAGACTCGTCTCTACTAGATGTTATGACCATATGTACGTTTATTATGGAAATAATTACAACCTACACACTTACCCCAAATATGCACTTACCCCACTTCACCTTAGCGCATTTGTTTAATACTAAGAGAACAAATTGTAGAATCGGTAAAAAATAGAGAATGTAATTAAAAGGCATGTCGATTATTTTGCGTCGCAAAATGTTTTTATTGCGAGTCCAATCTGTTGTTTGCTTTAGATAGAACGCGAAGAACTGTTGAAAAAGAATTCAATTTTTAAACTGTGGATGCTTATTTCCAAAGATGAAATCTCCACTTTGCAACTTTTACATCTGAAAGGATGTGGCAACGTAGCTTGAATCGTGTCATAATCTTAGAAGCTGTAGAACTGTGAACCGCCATAAAACTCGGGTAAAATCCAGTAACCATTTAGTTTTGTTGTTTTTTTAAAAATGCGCATCAACTAGTGTGGTGAAGCAATTGTCAGGAATCGCGCGATATAAATTTTTTATTTAATCATTGAATGATTTATTTAATCCAAGCGTATTCGATCAAAGTCTGGCTAAATTTCTAAAAGTTCCACTTTGGCTCTAAAATTGATTGTATCTAGAGAAACTTTTATATTTATACGAATGCTTTCAAACGTATCTAAGCCAGCAGAAAATGAGTCAGTGGACGTGAATCACAATTTTTTGACCTTTCCTCGCATAACATGCTTGTGAGCTCAATATTACTATTTGAGCTTTGCGAAGGTGACTTTTTCCCTTGAAAATATTTTGTGTCGAATAACGTTTGATGTTTTGAGATTTTGTTGCTTGCTTTGTGTTTCTTACCGTACATCAGTTGGAAAAGAAAAGCTAAGCGTTATCAACACAGCCCAAATACCCATTATTGTGCTTCTCTAGAAAAAATTTCCTATAAAACATGTACCCTCCAGTTTGCAATCATTTCGCACTAAACTATTACATACTACTAAAGCGCGCAGCAATTCTTGATAATGAATGGTCTTGCTCAGATGACAAAAAAATCTTTATAAGTCATTGGCGTTGCTGATTCATCATCTTCCAGCGATGAAGAGGTTATGACAAACAATTCTCTGGCATTTCATGGACAAATGTTAAATAAAAACAATTTGTGAATTATCATACGACCATATTCTCGTTTAATATGTACCTAGAATACTAGTTATTTGTGTTTTTTTATTTTTTTATTATTTATGTATGCATTCTTATTTTTGAAAATTGTAATAAGCCTTGTTTATTATATTACGTAGGTAATATTGTGTTTATTTTCAACACCTTCCGATAATTGCAAGATTTGCGATATCTGTGAATTTTTGATTTATTTGGCACAAAATTTTGAATTTTTTAAAGGTTTTATTAGAATTTTCATTTCATTTCGATTCTTATTAAGTCGTAATGTGATTCTACTAAGCGGCGTGCACTGTAATAAAAAATAATAAACAGAAAATTTAAAACTCATTAATTATTAGATTTTCTATGGCTTTCAGTTAAAAAATCTGGTTCAGCATTACCATAATTTTAACATGACAATTGCAGGCACAATTACAATTCAAAGCATTGATTTGAAACAAATAGTCTTAGACAGTTCGCCTACTGCGATAAAAGTCTACCTAAACTATTTTTTTGTTACATAATGATTTGAGGTAAGTCAAAATTGTACTTGAATCAAAGCTAAATGACCGCATTACAATGCTGATTTACGATTGTGCTTTGATGTAAGACTTTAAGCTTAGCGAATAAAGCTTACAAATTAGTAGTAACTGAAAAGTGTACTAACAAATCTTTACTTATAACCTCTATAACTTGGTAAATATTAAATAGACTAGAGCAAAGTTTTATACACTGAAAACCACGTTTATGTTACACCAAACATTTAAAATAAATCAATCTTGACATTTAACACAATCTGCTACGGAGAAGAGCTAAGCATCTTACTTATGTATCCTAGAATTAAGTTGTTTTATAGACGCCACCTTTGATTTAGCGTACAGTAAATGAAACATGTATGTGAATATTAATCGTATTGACAATAGCAGTACAACGATTTGTTTAACTTAATCGATTCAGACATGGCTACTTCTTGTAAATTTAAGTATGAATTCGATATATGGTAAAGTCAACATGAAATTCTATAATAAAGTTAAAACTAAAACTACAATATTTAAAAGATCATAAAACACCAACATGTATGTTGTAATGCAATTATGTGTTAAACTTTTAAGTTAATTATATAACTAAAACAATTTGTTTATAGTTTATACAAATATAGATGTAACAAGCCGCTTCGAGTAATTTCATATTATGAAAATTACTAAAGTGAAAGTGTTTGTTTTCATAAAAGAAAGAACTCATTCACTACAACGTTGTTAAAAAGAACGCGTTACATCTCCTTCGTTGCACGTTTGCAAAGTTCTTTTTAGAAAAAAAAATGTAGTATAATTGTTAATAAATTTGTGTTATTTGTTACTTTTTCATAATAATAGAATTATAGATTAGTTTGCTAGATTGTAAAACAGTTTTAATCGTTTCGTTGATTTTTGTAATGATGAGGGACTATAAATTACAGCAAATATTACAAGTGGCAGAATTTATACAGTTCTCTTATGTCGCAAGTAAAAACATTTCCGCTCGACACTTCTCTGGCAAAATTTATGTGACTACTTCTAAACTTACGGTACGCACTTGTTTTTTGTTATAAATGTAGAATTAATTTTGTTGTAAGAATGTCCAACAGATGTTGTGAGCACTTCTTCGGCGACGTATCTTCGGTAAAATTCACGCATCTCACTATTTGAGATTCTGGCGTGCATTGGTCCCACCACAGTCTTTTTTTCAACGTTACTGGATCTGCGTTGACATTTAAGATCCTTACCGACATCGTGTTTTTTACTCGTACTAAAGTTCTACCAACGAGTAATTCTTTTTCAACTAAGTTGCCTTCTATTGGTTCAATCGCGCGAATGTAGCCTTTCCAGAGGTTTCCATCCAGGCGTGCCATCACCACACTTTCAGTCTACGCAGGCAGAGTCCCGTCTTCACTTAATAAGACTCGCACAACTGCCTTCTCTGACGAATGAAAAAGAATTTCTTCATTGTCGATCTTCAGAACATTGTTCTTCATATCCAAATGGAACCCATACTTCTTTATAACGTCCATTCCCAGGATAACTTCTTCCATGATGTCGGCTACCAATACTTGATAGTTGAGTACTTTATTTTCCAAACCAATGGTCACTTGTACTTGTCCGTGAGTAGGTATTTCTTCGCCGTCGCCGTTCAAAGTGGTTCTGTTACTGGTCAGGACGAATGATGGCCTTTGTCGCTTCTGTGTCAATTACTTCTTCTATTGATCTTGCCATCAAGATAAATGCTATGCAATTGCTCCCCAAGGCGATGCCATTTGAATAGTAATTTCCGGAACATGACTCGACTTCTGTTTATCTAAAAACTAACACTTATTCACATTAAAGGCACGTAGGTTTATATTTATCTCAAACACATGCGTTAATCACTTATTTATTTAAACTTCATAATCGTCTTAACACTGTTGACTTCGAATAACTCTGCTATGATTCGTTTGTACCGCTTTTATACATTACCGCTATCTTTCGAGAATTTTCTATGTCATCTATATGATTCAGTTTTTATTTGTAGATTTTTATTGGCTTTATTTGTTGTTTTCTGGAGCCTTCTGATGATTGTAAATAACTGAATTATGTATGATTTTATCTATTAATTTAAATATTATTAATCGTCTATTTTGGTAGCGTTTCAAGTTCCATGTAGCTTCATAATTGCTTTCGGTGCTTTGAAGATGTTTGATGTTCGTTAAGGTTGTATTAACATGAATTACTTTGAGGAATACATCGGTAAAGGTGGGTCATTATTCGTATCCGCCACTGAACGTCGGTAGTAGTATTTTCGAAAGTGTTATGTTCGGAACGAGTTGATGGGGTGTTGTTTTGTTTTTTGCCCAAGAGTTTCCATCGTTTCTTCGTTTTCAATTTTTTCAAAGGTTTTCAATACAAACGATCTTTTCAAATTTTAGTGTTGAAAACACTTATAGGATGCTTGATTCAAAAGTTCGTGTAACAAAGAGTGAAACGCTCAGATGAAACAAATCTGGAACTTGCGGTGCTGCCTAATTTCACTTCTTTTTTTGTATTTTTCGGATGCAGTGTTTATTATTATTAAACAAGATATTCTTTATAATTTGGTTTAAATTTTTAAAATATAATAAGTCTTAATTTTACTCAGCAGTGATGAAAAATAATTATAGTAATTGCAGAATTAGATCCGCGTGAGCTTCCGCCTTGTACGCTGCAAAAACGGTACAATATAGATAAAAATTGCACATAAACAATTTATTGAGTAATTTGCTACAAAAAAGTGTATAATTATATCTAATAGTTTAACAGTTACAGAATTTTAATGTAATGTAAGACATTTTCGTGCAACTTTGCACACTTGTATTTTTTAAACTATTGAACGTAATTGTACCCTTCCGCCGACTTTTTTATAGTAAAAATGTTTATGTGCAATTCATGTATGCATAATTATTTTTGAAAATTGTAATAAACCTTGTTCATTATATTACGTAGGTAATATTGTGTTTGTTTTCAACAACTTCCGATAATTGCAAGATTTGCGATATCTGTGAATTTTTTCTTTTGCAATCATGTTTCCATGTAATGTTTGGATTTCTTGATTTATTCCGATTAGTGTTTGGTATATGTTGTTTATTCGATATTCTTGCTTCTTCAGACGATTGTACTACTCTGGATCTTTTGTGGTAGTAAGGTATGCTTCTTTTAATATCGTTTTTTGTTCTTGTGTTTCAGTTTTAAGATAACAGAGATCGTCAAGCCTGTTTTACTCCGAGAAAGCCAAATGTGGACTCAATGTTTCTCAAATTTTTAAAGTAAAGTGATTTTATTCATTTTTTATCTGATCATCGTCATTTACTCATTCACTAACAACAATAAAACTAAAATGTACCAATCTCTTAAAACCTTATTAATATTGTAAACTATTTAATTACGTTTTTAAACGTAAATCTATACATTTATAAGAGGAGATCTATAAAAATGCAAGTATGCAAATGCATCATTATCGGAAGCCATCGCAAACAAATATCTATTGAATGCTACAAATTAAGATACTTCACAACTCAAACTTTTTTTCTAAAAAAAAATGATGTTTACCATTTAGTTTTGATTTAATTAAAAACTGGTTGTCGATTTTGTCTTATTTTCACAACATCTCGCAACAACTTCATATTGAAGCTGTAATGAAATGTTAATAGAAATTAATAAATGTTAAGTATCTGTAATTAATATGTCTAGTGCAGAAATTTCATCGATTCATTATAAAATTACGAGCTACTTTCCATGCGTTTCAACTTTAATAATAAATTTAATAAAGATGCAAATAGGCTATTCATATTAGAACTTATTAAACTGTAGAATCACGAACTTCACCTAAATATGAAACTTCATTAAGATTCTCTGTGTAATTTTACTCATGAAACCTCTCATCATACAATTTACAACGTGTTCGCCATCATTCTCTGCGATTCTCTTGCGCCAAGACATTCTATGCTATAGTTTTAAGTGCGATTTCACTCAAGAAAGGCAATAGGCACGTCTGCTTTAGAAAATTAATTAAATCAAAGTGAATATTGTTAAGATCGAGTTTTTTTGTTTAGAAAAGCATACGATAATTTACTGATGCTGTGTAATTTGATGTTTATTTTATTTTCATAGTTTGCAAACGCGGAGCGGTAATTGCACGTTTTATTAATTAAGAGGTAAATGCGTTAAAATCGGAGTTTGTCACACTCTCGTTGACCAACAGAACGTAGAGCTCAGAGCAAATCTCAATAACCACGTAATAATTTATTTAATGATATCGCTAGTAGGCAGAAAGTAAATTAATTTCATAGTGTATTAAATTGCACTTAAGTAGAGTTAATGGGTGTATTGTTGTAACGAATTAATAAATTGCTTTGTTTAATGTTTCTAACTCGTTATTTTTAAATTTCCCATAAGTTTCAGTTAATAATCAGAAAGTAAGTAACTGTAACTAAGGATCCTTATTACGGGATATAAAAGTGGAATACTTCTTTGGCACCAGTCGTGAATAGTAAGTTGTCCCTAGGCTAAATATAAGTAAATGACCGCACCTGAGTCGTGTAATGATTTTCACCCACACAAAAAGGATGAAATATAATGACCTATAACTGAAACTTGTAAAGGTTATTTCGCAATGAAGTATTGTTAGAAAAGCCATTTTAAAATTACTCTAATAAGCTTTGGTATGCTATTGTTGTTACATGAGTTTTATTAATAATTGGACATGTAGGTGTTTTAAAATAAATTCATTCATTGATGATTACTTTTATAATTTTACGATACGCCCTCAAGACTAAATTTTCACCATAAATGTGATTTTTATCTGTTTGAAATAAAAACCAACAGTAATTGTTATCTGAGTTGTTTAGTTTTTTTGTTGGAAAATCTTTGTCGGTTTCTACTGCATCAATATTGAAACGTTCGAGAAGTTATTTGCAAATTCAAGAGCCTTCTCGAAGTTGTTATCCATCTTCTAGAACGTATATCGAAAGATATGGAACACTCGAGAATGATTTTCAAAATGTGTATATATACCGAAGAAACAAACCGTAGGTCAGTTATTGCCGTAACGCGAAGACAGCAGTGTTAAGAAGATTATTCAAGTCTAAATAAATAAGTCGTTAGCGCGTGTATCTAGATAAATATACGAAGAATAATCTTGTACGTGACTTTAGTGTAAACAAGTGCGTGAAGCTATCCGCGGACTTTATCTTATCTTCCTGTAAGTGATATAAATTATAGTGTAAGTGTTTTTATTAAATATTATTAGATTTAATTAGTTCGGTTAATTTAAAAGTGTACATATTTTTATTATAAGTATAAATATTTTTAGTAGTTTAAATAAATTAGTAGTTATATAATTCGCTACAATATTATATACGTAACTTCAACTTCTTTTTTTGTTGATTCGTGGATACACAAACTAGAGAATACTAAAGATTATTTAATACATGATCGATGTAAAACGAGGCAATACACAGATACACATGCTAACTAACTGTAAATATATTGTTACATGCTATTGAAGTAGTGTCTCACGTACCCACCAGTACAATATACAGGGTTGACAATTATTTAACAACACCCTACCTTAATTGACAATCCTGAATGACAAAACAACTTAAACAATATTTTCTAAAATGCACTAAACTGTAAACATATCTAGATTAAACCCAGACCTTGACAATGTTTACGATGTAATTTAGAAGAATATATCAGCTGTCATTTCTTTAGAGTCACAGTGACTCAATTTAATTTTTCCGGACTCCACGCACTCTTTCACAAAATGATGTTTAATGTCAATGTGTTTACTTCTGGCACTTAATTTTAAATTGTTACCGATTTCTATTGCACCTTTGTTATCGCACAATATTGTGAGCGGTTCCTTATGTTTTAGTGTTAATTCGGTTAGAAGACCTTCTATCCAGATTGCCTCCTGGGTAGCAGCACTGAGGGCCATATATTCAGCCTCAGTGGAAGACAAAGCCACAGTTGGTTGTTTCTTTGTGTTCCAGGATATAGCGGCTCCGGAGAACACGAAAACATATCCAGTAGTGGATCTGCGATCGTCTTGACAACCAGCCCAATCTGAATCACTGTACGCATATGCTTCCATGTCATCTTTAGAATACACCAATCCCAGTGTAAGAGTACCTTTTATATATCGGAAAAGTCTCTTCACAGCCGACCAATGAGCAGGCCCCGGATTTGCGTTAAATCGGCTTAGCATGCCAGCTGCAAATGCTAGGTCGGGTCTTGTTGCGTACGCAGCATACATTATACTGCCTAGCGCTTCACGGTATGGAATTTTTCTCATTGCTTCTATATCTTCTGTTGTCTTTGGTTCCATGTCTTTTGAGAGTTTCGTATTCGGATCTAAAGGGGTTGAAGCTGGTTTGCAATCACCCATATTGAACCTCTCTAGGACATGTTTTAGGTAATGTTGCTGATCAAGGATTATGTTCCCATTTTGTTTTCTTACTCGTATACCTAGGCAGTGGTGTAACGGACCTAAGTCTTTCATTGAAAAGATTTCCATTAGATTTTCTTTTAGACTGCACTTCCCCTCTTCACTATTGCTGAGGATAAGGATGTCATCTACATACACTCCCACTATAAGTAATTCTTCGTCCTGGACTCGTGTGTAGACACAAGTATCATGACATGATGGCTTAAAGTCAAGTTGTTTTAATACTTTATCCAATTTCAGATACCAAACACGACTAGCTTGTTTAAGGCCATAAACTGATTTCTGTAGTCGACAAATTTCATCGTTTGGAAGTTTGATATAAATTTCTTCAGCGAGTTCGGGATGTAGGAATGCGGTGGTGACGTCCATGTGGTCTATTGACAGTTCCAACTTTACAGCAAGTGCTATCAAAACACGGATCGAACTAGAGCGGATGACAGGAGAAAACGTCTCCTCATACTCTGTACCCTTAGTTTGAGAGCATCCTCTGGCGACCAATCTCGCTTTGTAGCGGATTACAGTTCCATCAGGACCTAGTTTAGGTTGGAAAACCCATCGCATTGTAATGGCTTTACGACCAGGTGGAAGTTCAGAAGCAGTCCATGATTTATTCAGATGATGAGACTCCATCTCTTCTTCCATAGCTGTTCGCCATTTATCAGCATCTTCTCCTGCAAGTGCTTCATGCTCGGTGGTAGGACTCGATGTACACAGCATTGCTTGATTACATATGAAATCTTCATTAAAAATGTGTTTATTAGGTTTACTCACACGTTTCGGGAAACTACTTTCTTCACCAACTTCTGTATTGTCTGTACCCACTGGTAAATTACTGTCATTTGCAGTTTCGTGAATCAAAGATGTTGATGTAGAAGAATTAGGTCTTGAATCGGCAGATGTTCTCTGTAGCAAATCATCTGATAACGGCTCGATTGTAGTTGAGGTTGTAGTGAAACGTATTTCTTCCGATGATGGTGATATTTGAGCATCATTTCCATTTGACGAATGACTACTACTTGACTGTGTTAACATGCCCATCTGGTCTTCAATAAAGTTAACATCACGGGCCAAATGGTACTTATTAGTTTTGGGATTGTAAATTTTGTAGCCTTTGGTTTGCTCACTATATCCAAAGAAAATTCCTTCCCAGGCTTTCGGTTCGAGTTTACTTCTTTGCGATTGTGGAATGTGAACAAATGCAGTACAACCAAATGTACGTACATGATTGAGGTTCGGTCGCTCACCAGTCCATGCTTCCTCTGGTGTCGAGTTTTGTAGTGCTCGAGTAGGACAACGATTTCGAAGATAAGCTGCGGTGTTGATAGCTTCGGCCCAAAATTCTTTGGTTAAATTTGATGAGAACAGCATCGATCTGGCACATTCAAGGAGAGTGCGATTCATACGCTCTGCAACACCGTTCTGCTGAGGAGTATCTGGTACGGTTCTTTCATGGTGTATACCTCTCTGCCGTAAATAAGTGATCATTGACCTGTTGACATATTCAGTGCCATTGTCAGTGCGAAGGCATTTCAATCTTTGTTCCGTTTGATTCTCTACAAAGTTCACAAAATCAACAAACTGTCCAAAAACTTCATTTTTGGATTTCAAAAAATATGTGAAACATCTACGCGAATAATCGTCTACAAAAGTTAATACATATTTGGCACCACCCTTAGAATCAATCCACATTGGTCCACATAAATCAGAGTGGACTAAACCCAGTACGCGTGTTGCTCTACGACTAGCATGTTTAGGAAACGGGTTTTTGTTTGCTTTTCCTTGTATGCAATATTTGCAAGGAACATTGGATACCTTATTGAAATGTAGACCATCAGTTATGCTTTTTAATTTATACATTGAGCTTGAGTTCAGGTGTCCCAATCGATTGTGCCACAAACTATAGTTATCTAATTCAGTGGTAACCGTACTTACTATTTCTCGATCTGGAGCACGATCTAATCGGTATAGTCCATTAACTAATGTTCCAGTGCCCAATACGTTTGATTCACTGACACTTATAGTTTCTTTAACAATTCTACACTGTTTACTGTCAAAAATAATAGATAAGTTTAACGGTTTCTTAAGTATCTGACTGACACTTAACAAATTCAACTTTAAGTCTGGCACAGAAGCAACATTTTCAGCAATTAATGTATGGTTGGTAGACAATGGTATTGCTACATCACCAACTCCGGAGTTGCTAACAGTTTGTCCATTGGCCATGCGAATCAACTGTATCTCCTTCTTCTGAAATGTGTCATATGACTGTTTTGTTAGATGAACGGTGGCACCTGAATCGAGATACCAATTATAATCATCGGGAAAGGACTCATCACGGACAAGAAAGCAAGAACCTGCAGTAGATGTTGACGGATTCTGCTTGTCCTGCACTTTACCTCCTTGTTGGTTCCTTTTCTTCGGTTTTCTACAGTTATTAGACATATGACCCCGACCATTGCAATTATAACATCTTACACCCAAAGATGGTTTATTTTTGCTACGGACTGACAGTACAGTATTCTCAATATGTTTTCCAGAATTCAGTTTGATATCTTGCTGGAGTAGTAAGTTCTTCACAAAGTCGACAGTTGTTTCTTGATTAGATCCCTGATCCCAAGTACCAATGGTTTGAATTCTTCAGGCAACTTTGCCAAAATAAATCCCCCACAACAGTATCTTTTAGGGGTTCACCTGCATTTTCTAATTGTTCCGCTATACTCAAGAATTTGTTGATAAATTCCTCCATCGATTTACAATCTTCATATTTCAACTGCAATATACTCGACAACAAACCCACAACTCTAACTGAACCTTTATCTTCATACATGTTAATCAGAGCATCCCATGCTTCTTTTGCAGTTGTTGCCTTCTTAGTAATGGAAGCGACATGACTTCTTACAGACAAATTTATCTTAGCCAGAGTGCGACGATCCAAATCCGCATCTACTACCTCAGTTTCATCAAATTCAATGCACATCCACAGACCTGAATCTACAAGAAAGTTTTTCATCCAAAATTTCCATTCAGCAAAATTTGAATGTCCATCCAAGTGCTTAGCATCAGGTAAACCTCCGATTGAATGAGATGTTGTAGTGATGGTGGCTCGACGAGTGTTTGCTAAATTTGCTAAACTGTTTCTCATTTGTTCCAGCTGTTCACGGAGAAGTTCCAATTCGGTATTTTCATCTTGAGGATTCGCCATTTCCTCACGTGTATTGTATGCGTGTATAAAATGATAAATTTATACGGATCTCGGTAGTTTTTCTCTATTTGTATTATTTAAATTATGACAACATAACTGGGCCCATAACCTGTTGATTCGTGGATACACAAACTAGAGAATACTAAAGATTATTTAATACATGATCGATGTAAAACGAGGCAATACACAGATACACATGCTAACTAACTGTAAATATATTGTTACATGCTATTGAAGTAGTGTCTCACGTACCCACCAGTACAATATACAGGGTTGACAATTATTTAACAACATTTTTAATGTACTAGTGATAAGGAAAAATCACGAAAAATTGGGACATTCCGTTTATAGAAAGAAAAGCACACTGATAGATACTTAAACGCCAAATCTCACCACCATCCAGTACAGAAAACTACTGTTTTGCATACTTTAGCTAAAAGAGCTATACGTGTCAGATAATAAAAATCTACAAAAGGAAAAGGAAACACTGTTGGAGTTGTCTTTACACAACAACAATTTGATTTTATTAACGCACGTAATTGAAATGTTTTCTTAGTGTCAAATAAAAGCAAATCATTAAATTAAATATTGATAGTCTAATACTCGTAATAAATATACAAACAAGTAGTAAATTATGGATGTATAAAAAAGTTGAGCAACGAGAATAAAGCACTATTGCATTTGAATGTTGTTAGAGTTAGTGGTTTCACTCTCTAAAATTAAAGGTTTTAAAAGAACACCAATATCTGTTCTACAATAGAGGAGTGAAGCTAGCGCCCGTTTGGGTTCTTGTACGAACTAAGTAAGCTAAGAATAGATAACTAGACGAGCAACGCTAAGCCCGCTAGTAGATAAACAACACACCACATAGGAGCTAACACAACGTGCCTTACCACGCAATAGAGGAAACACAACAAAAGAAGAACAGAAGAGAGAGGTACAATATGGAAAAATTACTAGGTTAAATTAGCAATAAGCTTGAAACAATAGATGAAAAAAACAAACGTATTGAAACAAAAATAGATGCCCTGCAATTAGAAATACAAAATGTAAAAAGTGATAACCAAAAACTCAAAGAAATGAATGAAAAACTAAATGCCCAAATTATAGAACAAAACAGAAAAATTGAGAAAGAAATACGCAAAAAAAAATAATTATACAAGGAATAAAAGAAAATGACAATGAACAGAAACCAAGACTGATGGAAGAAATAAGAAAAATCCTTAGCAAAATGGAAATAACATGAAACATGGAAACGGAACTCTGCGAGATAAAGAGAATAGGTAGAAAATCACAAGAACAAGGGTAAAATAAACCAGTTATTATAGAATTTAACTCATGAAATAAGAAAATTGTTGAAGATTATTAAGGAAGCAGTCTGTGGGTAAAATAAACTATATCCCTTATATATTAAAAGGGTTGAACAGAAATAACGCGAGTGAATATTACATTAACATTCAGACGCCATAACATACTCTAATCTACACCTACTGCAGCGGCTGTGTCTCTGGTACCATACAAAATACAAAAACATTCCTCCAACACTCCCGCTGTTTGAGTGTTTTGTATGTTTAAGTTCTCACACAAAAGGTTAAATTTGTCTCGAGGTACTGCTTTAGTCAATATATCAGCGTTTTGCATTTCACTAGCTATATATTTATGATTTACTTCCTTGTCTTGTATCTTATCTCTAATAAAGTGATATCTGATATCAATGTGTTTGGTACGTTTGTAGAACTCAAGATTTTTGGTCAGACGTATAGTGCTCTGATTGTCAAGAAGTAGAGTAGTTGCATCTGTACAGGTATGCTTCTCATCAGCAAGCAATTTTCTTAGGCTTCTTTTGTGGCAGTACAAGCCGCAACATATTTGGCTTCAGTAGTACTTAAGGTTACTATTGTTTGCCTATGTGAAGACCAGGTTACTGGTGCACCTGCTAATACAAAAACATAGCCAGTAATGGATCTTCTGGTATCTACGTCTCCGGCATAGTCTGAGTCACTATAGCCTATTAGTTTAAGTCCACTCCCGCTGCTTTTATACAGTATTCCTACATTGAGAGTTCCTTTGATATATCTAATAATACGCCCAGTGATTATTTACATATCTACTTACAGTATTAACTGCAAAGGAGATATCTGGTCGTGAGACAGTCGCTAAAAACATTAGACATCCAACAGCGTCTCGATAAAGTACATTCTGTAAGGACTTATCACTCTTATTACTTTGCAAGATTGTATGTGGGTCAGCAGGTATGCATATTGGTTTAGCTTCGGACCTTCCAAATCGAGTGAGTATTCTTTTTGCATATGAGCTCTGATGTATTAAGACTAATTTAGTAATTCTGTCTCTCTGAATTTGGAGTCTACAAAAAACATTTGACTTGTTAATTTTTACTTCAAACGTATTACTCATAACTTTTATTAGCAAGTTCAGTGTTTCCGTGCTTTTGGCTACTAATAGCCCATCATCAACAAATAAAGCTAGAATAAATTTGTCAGCATCTGATTCAACGAAATTAAATCTTTTCAAAAACGTCGAAAATGTTTGATTCCAGCACCGAGGTGCTTGTTTTAGGCTGTACACAGATTTGCCTTCACAAAGTCTTGCTCTGAACCTTGTTATCTCTCCTGAGGTAGATCGTTGTATTTTGAATACCCACTTGCAGTCTATGGCAGCTTGGTTATTTTCTTTTGGAACTACCATCCAAGTTTGATTTTTCTCATGCGCCTCCAGCTCCTCGCTTATAGCTTCACTCCACTTGTTTGCTTTACGACTTGCCAGGGCTTCTTCATACGTAAAAGGTTCGTCGACTTCAGCTATATCTGCATCGAATCTAATTGATTTTCGAATTGAACTTCTATCCCTTAGTTTGTAGACTGGAACATTATCTTCAAGAGGATTTTCTGCTTCATTCTCCATTTCGTTTGGTTCAGTAAATTCTTGTACGACATTTTCGTCATCATCACACAGGACGGACACATCGAGTTCGTGATATTTATCTTCAGTCTTTGATAAATGATTCACCCTGATAACCTAACAATACCAGCTTCTTCGCTTTTGCATCTAATTTTCGTCTAAGCTGTTTTGGTACGTGCATGTATGCATCTGAACCAAAAACTCTTATATGAGACAAACATGGTTTCTTATTCGCCCAAATTACGTATGGTGTGGTTCCTTTAGTTTGTTTGCTTTGAGTTTGATTTAAAATATAAACAGCAGTGTTGACTGTTTCTGCCCAAAGTTAGTGTGGTAATTTCTTCGCATGTAACATAGATGTTGCGCTCTCGACAATGGTTCGATTTTCTCTCTCCGATTTCCCATTTTGTTGTGGTATATACGGTGCGGTCACTTTGTGAACAATACCTTGAGGTCCAAGAAAAGTAGTCATCTCTTTACAACAGTACTCGGTTCTACGGTCTGTTCGTAATACCTTTATGGAACGTCCAAATTTGTTGCTTGTAGTTTGCTCAAACCGTTTAAAGCACTCTATTACATCACACTTGTTTTTGAGAAAATACACTTGTCGGAAACCTGAAACATCATCTTTGAAAGTTACAAAATACCTTGCACCTACTACAGAGTCCACCGGCATTGGGCCACACACATCACTTTGGATATAATCACCAGGTTGCATATTGTGGGGTCTCGAACTGGTTTTAAAGGGTTGTTGATGTGACTTCCCATATTGACAGGTTTCACAGAAGATTTCTTCCGTTCCAGATATACTAACACCCTGCACCAAAACTTTTGACACCTTCTCTTGAATTGTTTTCTTTCTTACATGACCCAACCTCTCATGCCACTTCGGTAGATTACTAACATATGCTTCACATGTTGGCACAGTGACGAAAAACATTCTGCAGACTTCATTTTCCTGTTTTATACCTTGAGCAACCACTTTGCCACCATATAGGATACTAACCAAGTTTTCTTTGAAATTGACCTCGAAATTTCTTGCAGTACACACACCAACCGAAAAAAGATTTTTGCACAACTTTGGAACATATAGTACATGTTCAATCCTGCCCTTTTCCTATACACCGCCTACTAATTTTTTTTATTTGGATTGTACCGTCACCTTCTATTTCGCACAGACCATTATCAGCTAGGGAGACACTGCCGTTTTTACATTCTCGCAGTTCCGAGAACCACTCTCGCTTGTAAGTTAAATGTCCTGAAGCACCACTGTCAGTGATTCACACTTCACTTATGTCTTTACTTAAGAGTTCTGAGATTGGACGCTTCATCCTCCACTTCCAGTTTACTTTTTTCTTTTATTAGACGTTGTTGCAAATTTTCAATTGTTTGATTATTGGACGCAACACTGCTCCATGCCGTCACCAACGCATTGAACTTAGGAGGATGATTTCCCAAAATTTTTGCCATTATGGCCACGTCAGAAACCATTTCACCTACGTCCTTAAGTCGCCTAGCGATATTTTGTATTTTTGCAATGTGTTGCACAACTGAGTCGTTGGACGCTATTTTATATTCATGGAACTTTTGCATAAACAATAGTTTACTTGTAGCTGATGTTTGTTCATGTATATTGGAAAACTTTTTCCACATTTCACACGCATTTTTACACGTCAGCAGAAGTTGATTTGCATGCAGTGAAGTAGAAATTAAATACATTGCCTTTGCGTCGTCCTTTTCCCATTTCTTGTACTTGGCACTTGCCTTCTCCTTTGGACATGGTCTTTCACCGGACACGACATCTCTAACTCCATACGCTGTAAACACCGCTCTCATTTGGAATTTCCACATATGGAAGTTCGTGCCATCAAATTTTGTAATATGTTTTGTAGAAACGTCTTCGGCCATTGTAAATAATTTGCCAACCAACACAAAATTCGGTAGAAACATAGATACAACGTACTCAAGTTTGCCGTAACAGCACGCCCGTACACGTAACCACGCTTCCCGCCTTTATTTTTATATAAGTAAATTCCGCAGACACTTTCGGACACAATTCGGATAACTCGAATTCACTGGGCCCATAACTTGTTGGAGGTTATTAAGGAAGCAGTCTGTTGATAAAATAAACTATATTTTTTATATATTAAAAGGGGTTAAACAGAAATAACACAAGTGAATATTATAATAACATTCAGACGTCATAACATACTCTAATCTACACCTACTGCAGCGGCCGTGTCTCTGGTACCATACAAAATACGACAACATTCCTCCAACAAAAATAGAAGTCCTTAAAGCAACTAATAAATTAAAAGGGATTTCAGAAGATTATACAAAACAAGTACTGCGGAGAATACTACACACTTAAGTAATTACAACAGCAAATGTAAGACGGTTTAGAAAATGAGAACGAAGAGGCAAAAAGCAAGAAACGGTCAGCGACGGAAAGATCACCGGACAAATGAAGAAAGCAAGACTGTATGGGTACAAGGCCTAAATACAAAAAATGAGGTTTTGGGCAGAGAGATTCCAGTGTAGAAACAAGGATTGCAATTACTCGAATGGCTGCTAATGGAATTCCTCAACCTGAAATTGCTTTACCAAATGGATTTTCGGTAAGATTTTTAGTATTTGCTTATAATAAGCCTTTAAAATAGATTGAATCATTGATTAATTACTAATCTTTAGCATCCTTAAAAAAATATTTTACGTAATCTTAAACAAAAAGTTTTCTTAGTTTCATTTTATCCCATTAACTAAAATTAGAATATAATATTAATTAAAATTAGGCACACGTTAATGTATTATTACAATCCAAAATCGACATCACTGTTTTCAAAAATTTGTCGTGTTTGAGTTCAGAATAAATTAAAACAAAATATTTTAAGTGGAAAAGAAACACATTTTGAACTTTATTAAAGGTATTTTTGTTTAAAAAAACGACTTATTTATTTTAAGAAAACGTAATTTACTAAAATAATTGAATCATTTGGTTAAATTAAATTACTTAAGTAAATACATATACAGGTGCGCCAAGTTCGTGGGTGGCTTCGAAGGTTTGATGAAGAAGGAGAAGTTTCTCTTATAACAAAACCAAAAAGAATAAATAGAGCAACTACCATAGAGGAAGATGCAAAGATTCTTAGGTGTGTTCAAAATTCTCCTTTTACAACTGCTCCGCGAATTCCAGAAGATACGACGCAAATTAAACGACGCGGGATTATTTGCAAGTGAGCTTGCGACAAAACCTGAATTAACAAAAAGGCATGCTCAAGCAAGAATTAGATTCTGTCAAAATAATTTCTACAGAGACTGGAGTACGGTGATTTTTACGGACAAAAAAGTATTTTCATCGACACAAGAGTCGTCTATGACACTTTGGCGACCACGAAATACAACATTTAGTACCGAACATGTTCGTAAAAATCGACAAAGTGGAAGAATTTTTGGTGGATTTTGGGAGTGGATTTCAAAAGCTGAGTCGGGTGAATTGGTTCTAGTTTCTCCACCACGATTTACGTTTAAAAGTTACGTTCGAGTGCTAGACGAAATTTTGATGTCAAGTGTGCGAACACTTTATCCAGAAGAACAATTGGAAGAAATTGTTATTGTCCGAGACCATTTGCTAATTCATAAAAGCAGAATCGTAAATGAGTGGTCTGCAAAGATCCAACTACATTTTTCCATTATCGATTCAATTAATATAGAATTTCTGGTACTATCAAAACTTACGATCAACATGCCTTCAAAAGAATCAAATGTCAAGACTTAGAACAATGCAACAATCATACCCATTTTATATCTAATATACGAAGACCCATCGACGCAATTATAGAAGTCGAAGAATTTAGAAAAAGAAAAGAGAAATCAAGAAAACACAAAACGGTCTATTTATACAATAAGTCTCATAATAACTAATCTAAGTATTTAATATAATCAATGGAACTGAAGAAGACAAGCAATTAACAAAATTTTTGGGAAATCGAAGAAGCTTCTACACAACGTTGTCTTTCTCAAGATGACCAAACATGCAAAAATCACTTTAAACAAATGGTGAAGAGAAATGAAACTAACACCAGAAAGTCTGTTGGAGTACATTCGGCTCCATTCGACGACTCTTTCCGCTTTAAAGTTGCCATTGACAATCAACACAAAATCTTAAAACAGAACATCTTAGCAGAAGTAGTCAAACTCTTCGACCCTCTAGGATGATTGTCACTTGTAATTATCAGTGTTAAACTTCTTATGCAAGAGTTTTTGATGCAAAACCTGAATTGGGATCAACCTGTGTCGGAGAGTATAGCAGCAAAATAGACAGATTTCTCTAGTCACTTTACAAAAACTAACATATACTTCAAACTTATTGACTTTTGCGATGCGATCAGAAAGAACTTACAGAACAGTCATATATGCAAAAACAATCAACATAAAACAAGAAACACAGATGACGCTGCTGGTAGCAAAATCAAAGGTTGCTCCACCAATCTAAATCATTGTTCTAGATTGGTTAAAGCGACTAACAACGCAAACACCAATTCAGAATCCTATAGCAGCTGATGGTACTCAGTGACGCTTCATTCCTCAGACAATTTCTCATTTTGGAGGATTATGGGAAGCTGGAGTAAAATCAATAAAACACCATTTTAAACAAATACTTAGCAACACAAAATTAACTTATGCAGAACTAACGATATTACTATATCAGATAATAGCATGTCAAAATTCCGGACTACTCTGCTCAGAAAATAATACAAATTTCCACCAAAATCCCAACTGTTGCACAAGAAACCCAGAAAGTCGTCACTACCTACAATGACCAACTCGTAGTACACTAAAATGCTCCTATCGAACAGCTGTCTTCTTCAGTTGCCCGCAAGTTTTTCGTTTTCTAGATAAAACTATGTTTTGCTTGAGATTATTGAAAGTTTTCAAAATCTCAAAGCATGTGTAGATTACTTTAGCAGCAGCTAGTAACGACTTCTTGTTAGCATTTTACGAGGAATAGTCAGTAAATGATACATTAGATTCCATTTATATCCAAAATTTGGCAACATTTATTGTCGATTAACAAATTTAATGTTGCAATCCCATCCACCACAAGAGATATTGCAAAGTAGCATTTTCTACCCAAGGACGTGTTTACATTTTGTGACACTATAGGCACATCTGAATTTGCCGCCCTCTTAAAGGGCCCAATATTTTTGCTTACAAAAAATGTTTAATATTACCAACTCTATATACAGAGTGTCCCGCGAGGTAAGGTACAAAATTTCAGGACGTGTTCCTCAGGTAAATTCGAGTCGAAAATGTCTATATGAATATGGTCCGCAAATGCTTCCTTGTCGACATATGATATTTTTTAAATTTTAGTATTGGTACAAGAAAATTAGTGGTGGAGCACTATGTTCTAGCCCCGGCATGTCTAACCGGCGCGGACGAGGGTGCCATCGCTCCCACTCCTACTGCTTGGGGCTTTTTCCACCATTACGTTTACCGTAGCAGCCGTAGCAGGCAATGTAAGCTGTGTTATTATTTATTGTGACAGTTGAACTGTCAGTTTGATGGGACTCCGCATTTCATCAGACGGTTAATTACAAATCTACTGTTATATTTGTTTTTACAAACGAAGAATACGCAGACATGCTGTTAGTCTATGAATACTGCAACTGCAGTGGTAGGAGGAAATCAGTGAGGGAATACCGCTGACGGTATCCGAATCGAAGAATACCTGAACATCTTATAGTAGCTACTAGTATAATTTAAAAAATGTCATATCTCAATCTAGTTATTTTTTAAAAGCAACTTACCTGACCTTATTCGTAAAGTCATTTATAAAATCTTCATATGTTAGTTAAATTGTTATAGGTATCTGACTCAATGTTTAGAGCAGCCACATGATTTAGTTTGTCTTGGGTCATTTCCGAATGATAATTTTCACCTCATCGCAGACATGAGAAACTCCGTTCCCTAGTACAGTTTGTTGCTGGTCTAACAGCTGGAGAGAACAATGTCAAGGTTAGGAAAAAAAACCCTCTTTATGCTTTTCTGTCGTAACTTTTGCATCATTTTATAAGCGTTTTGAGACCCTTGCCTTCATTTCATTCAGGTCTATCCATTTTTACTTCTTCAAATGATTTTGATTTTTTTTCTGATCTGTTTTTGAATCTTTTTTATATTTTGTAACGTTGAATTTTCTTGACTTCAGTTTCATTATGGTCAAAATTGTTAAGAGTTTTCTCAAAAATTCTTATGAGAGAGTTGTGCAGGCTAACCATTGTTGGCAATTTAATTTTAATTTTCTATAGTTTTATATTAGAATTTAAGCGCTGAGCTTCAAGTCGCTCCAATTTGAGTCTAATGCTTTTAGATTTGCATTTAGTATTGGCCTTCTGAGTTACATTACGCTCAATAGAGTCTAATGCAGAAAAAATGTTTTCCCACCACTGGGATAAATTTTGGCATGGAAGATGTAGGATGTAGTTTTTAGGGTATTTAAGTAATCCAAATCTTCTTTGAAGAGACGCAGAAAAATTTCTGTAATAAGTCAAATAACCAGTATGCTTTCCTTGCAAACTTTCTAACTAAATTTAGAGTGCTCGGAACAAGGGATGTATTCGGAGCTGTTTCTTTGTGTTTCTCAAAATTTTGGTGCCGTTCTCTGCTTTATTGCCGCCCAAGGCACGCGTTTATTTTGCCAATTTTAGAGTCTGCCCCTGTCTCTGCTATTGTTTCACAAAGTCGTGATCTACTGTAACAGTTAAAAATATCTTAAACAATCTGGCTGACAGAAAACAAGACATGGGCTCGCTGTAGTTCGTGTTACATTAAATGCAGCTACCTACCATGATCCGTTAGAGTGAGTGTTGGTAAGTAACAAAAACAAACGGGATTTTAAAGATAGTGAACATAGTAAACCAAAAACATCGTGTAGTACAATACAATAATACAAAACGCCTGTGTAAGTTTAGAGTGTGAAAACAAATTGATACAAATATTGGCTTATTTTTTTTTCTAACATTTTTTAAAGCTAATTTATTTATAAACAAAATATATACACGATTAGAACTGCACGTAACTAATTAAATCTAACGATATTTAAGAAAAATACTTACACTAATTTATATATTACTATCACTCGATAAATAATGTCCGCGAATAACTTCTATTTATCTAAACCGGTATTTGTTTACATTAAAAGCACGTGCGTTTATACGCCGTTTGATTTATATTTCACTGGCACGGGCATTATCTATTTATCTGTAATTACTTATTTATTTAAAACAGTCAGTCTTCTTAACTTCCGACTTCAAAAAACTGATCTCAGTCTCAGTCTTTCTGTTATCTATGTCGAGAAAATTTTTCGCATCTTTCGGTTATTATCTCAAAGTTGACAGTAACCTTAAAAACGTTTTACTGTTTCTTTCTTAAGACTGTTCTGTCCCAGGACTTTTCCTGACTCTATATTCTACTTGGATGGTAACTGCAGACTAACACTTGACCGTCTGTTCCTCGGAAGACGATGTCCAACATATTTCTAACTGTCATCCAGTCCAGTTGATCTAAGCCACAACCAAGCTTAGAAACTGCCAATTTCTTAATATGGTGGAACTCCATTTCTCTCTTGAGATTCCATAATGCTCGTCACAGATTTTCATATAACAGCTTTGTACATGAGTACTTCTTGATTATCAGAGAGAAAACGAAGCGTCGGTCACTACGTAGCTTTAAACCTTTTCCACCGCCGGTTGCTGTCTTCGTAGTTTATCCAGCCGTCCAAGCTTCGAGATCCACACTCAGCAATATGCGATGTCGTCCAGAACCTCCGTATATGCTCATTAACTTATCGAAGTCCATTCCTTCGACTGGATTTCTGGTTCTGCTAGTTATTACTCTGATTCGGACATGAGCCTGCATAATGTTGTTATCGCCAGCAAACGAGGCTAGACGATTGATGTGGACTACTCTTGGCTTCTGGGTGGGTTTCGGATACGATATATGACGTCCCTCCCATTGCCTTTGCAGCAGCGGCGACGGACCATGCCTTCTTTTGGGATTATACAACCACAACATGTCGCCGGGTTGAAACCCACCATTTTGTGTCTTGACGTCATATCTGGTCTTCATTCTGTCGCTGGCAATGTGTGTGTTTTTACGGACCGGTTCATGTATTTTGTCTAGCTTTTTTGTCAGCTTGCTGATGTAGTCTTTTTCAACTACTTCTTCTTCCGGTCTTCGTCCAAACTGGAGGTTGCATGGTATTCGTATTTTGCGACTGAGCATGACATAAGATGGTGTTTGGCCTGTGCATTCGTGAACGGAAAATCAGTATGCTATTAGGAAAAGGTGCAAGTAATGATACCAGTCTTTTTGGTTTTCAGACACTACTTTGGCTAAGTATTTTTTCACTATTTGAGTTATCCGTTGAACTATGCCATTAAATTGAGAATGGAAAGCCGTCGTCCTAGTTTTCTTAATTCCTAACAGTCGGCAAATTTCTTGAAACAACGCAAACTCAAAGTTGCGGGTTTGGTTGGAATGTAACTTGAACGGAACTCCAAACCGACAGAAAAACTCTTTCACTAATACGTCTGCGACTGTAGCTGCTTTTTGATTAGGTTTGTCGTAAGCGTCTGTTCATTTTGCAAAATAATCTATCGCCACTAGTATGTATTTGTTTTCCGAATGGGATTCTAAAAACGTCGTGCGATGTCAATCGCTACTTTCTCTAAAGAGCTTTCTACGTTAAACTGTTGTATCGGTGCTACGCGTTTTTTTGCTGGATCATTTATTGATGCGCAGACCGTGCACTTACGGCACCATTCCATAACGTTCTTTTTGCAGTTCACGTAGTAAAATCTTTCTTGAATCTTCATCAATGTTTTCTTCTTCAAAATGTCCTCATGATGTACTATCGTGCAGATGCAAATGTAACACCCAGTTCTTTGACACTGCAACTGCAGTCTGCTTTCTGTGCCCTTAACTCTTTCTAGAAGTTGTTTAAAAAGACTGAGTGCGCCCAGTACGCTTTGATGTTTCTGTCCAAAATCCTCATTTCTTTCTAGGTTGGTCGTCGGCCGTTCTCTTTCCAGTTTAGATATCGTTTTCTTTCGGGATCCTTTTATTGTTTGCGACGCAACTGCTCAGGTTCTCACTACTCATCAACCATAACAGTTTTCCGGAGGCTACCGACCTTTTTTTCAAGTCGCATACAATGGCTGCAGTCTACCGGACATGATCTTCTGGACAAAGCATCAGCATTTTGATGACTACTTCTGGCACGTTGTTCTGTGTCGTAGTCATACTCTTAAAGACTCTTGATCCATCTTGTCACTTGTCCTTCCGGGTTACAAAATTGCAATAGCTATTCCAAACGGCGTAGTTCGTTTACACAAGCATTTGTAGGAATGCTCTATGGACTTGACGAATGCTAACAGCTCTTTCCTAGTCACGCAGTAATTGTTTTCGGGCCTAGACAAAATGTTGCTAAAATACGCAATGATTTTTTCTTGTCCATTTTGCATCTGCGAAAGGACAGCACCTATGACCAGTTTACTTGCGTTGGCATCCAATACAAATTTTCATCTTCACTGGAACCATTTAAAATCGGCAAAATGACTAGGGCTTGTTTTAATTGACGGAAAGCGCTTGCACAAACTTCATCCCATCTAAATGCTACTCTTTCTTCGATCAATTTTGTCAAAGGTTTGGCAATGTTGGCAGATCCAGGTACAACTCGCCTATAATAGGCGCACAACCCAAAAAAAACTGCAAACTTGTTGCTTGTCGAGTGGTCTTGGTCGTGCACTGCTTGGATTTTGTCTGGGTCAACTTTTACTCTATTTGTAGATACGACGTGGCCAACGTAATGCATTTCCTTCTTAAATACGTGGCACTTCTTTGAACTTAGTTTTAGATTTGTTTCAGGTAGTCGTTGTAATACTTTTTTCAAGTTGTTTAAGTGTTCTTTAAACGACCGTTCAACCACGGTCACGTCGCTAGGTAAACCAAACACGTCTTCCAAGCAAACCCGAGTATTACAGTAAACTCCTACAAACCAGTTCCAATCGTAAAAGCTGTTTTTTTACGATCCTTGATCTTCAATTTCACCTGCCAGTAACCACTCTTTAAATCCAACGTGGAAAATCACTGGGATCCTGACAGGGCATCTAACGTATGGTCAATTCTTGGTAAAAGGTAGTTGTCTTTTTTGGTCACGTCGTTAAGCTGTCTGTAGTCTACGGAAAACCTCTTCTTTGCGAGTACCACTGGGAACGCCCATGAACTATTTGAAGGTTTTGGTGACACATTTTCTCATTATACCCATAATTATTTGTTGTTGCCGTATGGGCCGAGCTTCTCAAGTATTAATTTTATGCTTCACCATGTTAGTTCTTTCTGTGAACCCACTCTCCAGCGCGAACACATGTTGATATTGCTGGATCAACACTTCAAAGCCGTACTGTTAGTAGTGATATCTTCTCATTTTCCTGTAATATATCTAGACTAATGATGGTTTTTGTCGCTCTAGTCAACTAATGTTAACTAGTACTTGAACACTTCGTCTATTAATTTTGTATTTGAGATACATGCTATGTAACTGCTCTCTAGGTGATGCCATTTGAATGGTAATCTGCGGTGCATAACTAGATGAAATGAACTTTTGACTCTTTTGGTCAACTCGCTCCAAATTTGAAAGTACTTCTCTTGTATTCTTCTTAGGTTTAGTATGATGTCGTTGTACGTGGCTTATTTTACCGCAATTCGAAGCCGTCACTTCTTTTTCCCAAAGCATTCTTTGCGCCATCTCCTTGATGCTTTCTAGTGTCTGCACGGGTACTTCTGCAGCACAGCGGAGCTTATGACCGTCTCGTTGCAATGCTTGTTTTGCTGCTTCAAACTCCAAGACATGCAGTAAAGCGTCATCTAGCGTCTTAGGGCGAGGTAACCCTAGAGTTTGCTGCGTTTCGTTGTATCGGAGCCCGTCCACGAAGGTTTGAATGGCCAATTGCTTCAGAAAGGTATCTGGTGCTGTAGGATACGCAAGCTTTGTCAGTCTGATGTAGTCTGATTGCTACGACACTTACTTATCACACAATGTTTTTATTACGGGAGAAGCATCAAATCGCTTTTGTTTACACTTTAAAACCGCGAACCCCACACCTGACACCATTGTAACGATTTTTAAAGCTAATTTATTTATAAATCAAATATTTAGACAATTAGAACTACACATAACTAATTAAATCTAACGACTTTTAAGAAAAACACATACAATAATTTATATATTACTATACAACGCTTGAAATTAAATCAGCATAAAATAAAATATTTTGTTTTAAAAAAACTTCTGGTAAAATTTTTATTGAAAATGCTTAAGCAGTAACCACAAAAGGCAAAATGTATTTGTTATTTATTAGTCAATCCATAGACAATTAGAATCGATCAGTATTATATTTATATAGTTATTACCAGACGGACAAGCGGGATTCAGAAAAGGGAGAAGGGCGATAGACAACATATATATACTGAAACACTTAGCAAATAAAGAACTAGAAAAAAAAGAGGGAAAATGGTGGCACTATTCGTAGATCTAAAAGCTGCTTTTGACAAAGTGAATAGGGAAAAGCTGTGGGAATATATGAAAAGAAAAAAAAATTAATGAAAGATTAATACAAAGAATAGAGGAAATCTACGAAGAAACGAGGAGCAGGGTTAAAGTGAATAGGGAAGAGAGCGAGAAATTCATCACAAAGAGAGGGTTGAGACAAGGATGTCCACTGAGCCCAAGCCTGTTCTCAGTAAATACGGGGGATCTGGAAGAGACAATGAGAGGACAACAGACAGGAGGGATAGTGGTAGGGAAAGCTAAGGTATGGTCGTTGGTGTATGCGGATGACATAGTGCTGGTGGCTAAGGAGGAAAAGGAAATGAAAGAGATGATGAAAACGCTAGAAAAATATATGAAAAAAAAAGAAATGGAAGTAAACACGGAGAAAACAAAGATAATGATATTTAGAAAAGGAGGGGGAAAAGAATAAGAGAGGAGTGGATATGGAGTGATGAGAAAGTGCAACAAGTGAAGGAATTTACATACCTGGGCTACACGATGAAACAGGATAATAAAGAAGGAGAACACATAAAGGAAAGGGTGAAGAAGGAAACAGGCTAATAGGACAAGTCTGGGGTGTGGGGGAAAGAGTATTCAAGATGGATATAAAAAGAAGAAAATTGTTGTTTGAAAAATTAATAAAGGGGGTGGTAATGTATGGAGCGGAAATATGGGGCTGGAAGGAGCGGAGGGAGGTAGAGGGGCTACAGGAAAAGTACTGGAGTTGGGTGTTAGGATTGGACAGGGATACACCGGGGTATATTGTGAGAGAGGAGGTACAGATAGAAAAAATAAGGATGGAGACAGGAAAAAGAGCAATAAAATACGAGGAAGAAATGAGGGAAAGAACAGATTGCAAAATACTGCAAGAATGTTGGAAAGAGATAAAGGGAGGGAAAGTGAAGTACGGACAGGAGGGCAGAGAAGAGTATTACAAAAGAAACGGGTACGCGAGTGAAGAAGTGGAGAGATTAAGAGAAGAGGGGGTAGGGACAAGGGAAGCAATAATAAGGAGAGATAGAGACATCGAAAAACAAGAAAGATGGACAAAGATAAAAGAGGGCAGATATAATAGGAATTACAAAGATATCAAGGGTGAAGGAGTGCCGGAATATTTAAAAGATAGAGAGATTAAAAGCAACAAAAAAAAATGGTAGCAAGGTTCAGATGTGGCAACGAGGAGTTAGGGAACAAATATTGGAAAGAAGAACCAGAAAAGATGTGCAGGCTATGTGGAGAAGAAACGGAAGACCTTAACCACATGAGACAGAAATGCAGGGAACTAAGAGAAGAGGTGATGAAAATGGAGGAAATCTTAGATGAAAACGGAAAAGGAGCGGAATGAATGGAGGAAGTATGGAGCAGGAGGAAAAAGTTAAGGGGGGAGAAGGGATAAGAAAATGTATTATATATGTATATATAGCACGATCAAATTTGTAAGCCAAATGGCAACGAATAAAGTTAAACTTATATATAGTTATTTAAAATGTATTATATTTTAATGTAAATTAATCAATTATTGCACCTAGGCAATTTTTCAAATAAAATTGTTTACTTTCAATCGCTCTAACAATTTATTATCATTAAATCTTTTTCAAAATCGAAGTGATTAATAATATTAATGGCTCACATGTTGAACCTGTTCACTTAAGTAACCTGACATTAAGTACCCGTCCCCTATTTTAAAAGTGATTCAATTAACCTAATTATATGGTTCTCGATAGCCGAGAATGGCTTTTGCATTATACAGTGTTAAAATAATTGTTATTTTTAACGGAAATTCATTATCGATTCTTAAAATTATCTCACCTGTCGCTTTTTAATACCACATCTTAATCTTAAAGTTTGATTATAGAATGATTACAGTAACGATCTAAATTTAAAAATTTCTTAATCAAAGTTCGTTTTGCACTAAATCTTTTCTTTATCATTATTCCTTAGGGTGATTGTAATCCACGTTCCCCAACAATTCCCTTTTAACCAAGACATCGGTAATCCGGGCCACGCCTGATCGTCAATGCTGCAGCACCTCGTGCTTGGAATTGCGATTAGCAATAACCAACTCCATTTTATTATAACGCCTTAGAGACGAACAAACTTATGTCTTTTATTTAAGCGTGTAAACATGTTTGTGCATAACTGTAATATTAGGCTTTGTAAATTAGCGGTTACGATATTTGTTATTTCAGCATACTCAGCTCCAAATGTCTGAGAATGAAAATGCAATCGAATGTTGTAAATTGTTTTCAAATGAGCGAATTCATCTGGAAAACTAAGAATTTGGCGATCAATCACTCTAGAACTGTAATCTATCATGATCAATGTCAAAGTTCCACTCGTAGTATACTGTTTAAGAACCAAGCGCAAAGTCACGATGCCATTTGAATTCATGTGAAGAAGTAGCAAACAAAATTTAAATGTACTTATATGATTACTATTGTAAAGTGTCCGAGTAATGACTTTAATATAATCCGTGATTATGTCTTCCAACTTTAACAATAAATAGGACCTAAGCTTAATTACAACATCTAAACGCTCAAATTCTTTTAAAACTCTCGATTTGCATCCTTTAATTGTAGTTTTTGTTTTTATAAAATCAGTATACAAATTCCAGAAAAAACTTTTGCGTAATTCAGGTGCGTTTGCGGTTTATATATTACATCACATACCTGTTTATTTATCAATTAATGGTTTTGCACAGGTTTGTTTTACCAATAGACATGAATTCGTTGTGTGTTAGTGTAATTCTAGAGGAGATGTACTACCTTTTTTAATTAGCTTATTTTTTAGTTGGATGGAGCTTTTAATAACAAAATTTTGCCAGTAGCGTTATCATTTATTACGTATCCAACACACAGCATAAACTAAAAAAACAAAATATTTTTTTTTAAATTTATTTCAAGAAGTGGTTCGCCTAGCGCCCCTGCACTGCGGTCTCCTTGGTTCTTTAGTGCATTTACGATTTATTGCTCCCTCATCAGTTCTGTTTCGTCAATGAAGTCCAGAAGTTTATTCCAAGAGGCTTTTTTCAACTTATCATCGGTTAGGTTTGGTTTTCCGAGAATCGTTGTGCGTTGCATTTGATACGCTTCGCATTTGCACAGCAGATGCTGCGGAGTCTCGTCGTCCTCCAAGCATCCGCGGCATAGAGGGCTGATTTGCAGTCCCATTTTATGCATATCGCCACAGTACCCTGTAATTAGTCCCGTGAGTTTCCTTAATTTGGGTCGACTCATGCTTGATAGTGCAGTTTCAGTGTTTAATTGTAGCTCTGTAAGGAAGAGTTTTGTGTGCCTCATCCTTGAAGAGTTTTTCTATAATTTTTTATGCTCCGCTGCAAGTTTGCTGCGAATTATTTCTTTTCCGGTCTCGAATGCGATTTCGAAAACGGGTTCAGGTCCGATATATGTCCCGGTTGTGCCCTTTTTTGCTTGTGCGTCCGCCATTAGGCTACCCTTTACTTTTTGGTCTTTTGGTATCCAGATGAGCTGCACTGGTGGACGAGTTGCCAATGTTTCCAGACTGCTTATGCATGCCATAATCAGTTTGGACTTTATTACTGGTGATCTTAGCGCCAGTAGTGCTGCTTGGGTGTCAGACATGATCGATATCGGCCCATTTGTGTATGATTTCGAGTCGATAATGTTCCTGACACACCAGTCAATAGCAGCACCTTCAGCTTGGAAAGCGGATGCATATTTACCCAAAGTCAGCGAAAATTGCTTCCCATGGTGCTTGCCTCCATATACTCCTGCTCCGGTACCGTTGCGATTTTTGGCCCCATCAGTGTACCAGATAGTTCCTTTAACAGCGCCCGGGTAAATGTTTTTTGTCCATTTGTCTCGTGACGGTATTATCAATAACATAGTTAAGATCGTTTCTTTACGCTGCACGTTCTATATATCTGGTTTGTTTTTCCCGGTAATTCACGCGTGTTCATGAATGTGCAGCCTGTATGCTGTCTTGCTTCCATCATTACAACAAGGTGTAATAATGGAAGTGAAAGTAGTGCTTCCATGGCTGCTGTGGGCGTGGTTCTCATCGCTCCTGTTATCAGTAGACATGCCATTCTCTGTACTTTGCTTAGCTTTGCAGCTGTGCTTTTCAGGTTGGTTCTCTCAACCTACACAAGCGCGCCGTATGTGATGATAGGTCTTGTTACCACAGTATATAACCATTTGGTCATTGTGGGTTTCAATCCCCATATGTGCCCGACCATCAGTTTGGTTGTATTAAGGATCTCGATGGCCTTCGTTGTGACTTTTTCTAGATGAGCATTGAAAGTCAGTCTGGTACCAAGAATAAGTCCCAGATATTTGATTTCTTTTGTCACCGAGAGCGTAACTCCGTACATCGTAGGTAGTTTTATGTCATCCGTTTTCCGTCGTTTGGCAAACGGAACAATTGCCGTCTTAGTTGGATTCACTGATAGTCCCTCTTTTTGCACCATTTTTCGACGGTGTTTAGTGCACTTTGCATTATATTCGATACAGTTGCCTCAAACTTCCCGTTTGTTGTTGTTGTTTGGTATGTGCGAAAGTGCTAAGCTGGCTCTGAGAATTTTGCATACTGCGTTTCGAAGAGCAGCAAATTGTTTTTGCAGTATGATGGGATAAATTCCATCGGTTCCTGGAGACTGAAAAGGTTTAAACGTATTGATTCTCCATTCTAGGTTTTTGCGATTGATTATTTTTCTCGCTAAGTCCCAGTACCTTTTGGGTGCCCGTTTGTTAGGTACCTCTAGGTCCTGGTGCTTAGGAACTTCAGTTAACGACAAACGCGGGAAGTGTTTTTGCAGTAGTTCTTGCAAAGTACTTTCAACCAAGTCTGTAAACTTTCCGTTTTCGGTCAGCAAAGAACTAATGTTTCCAGTGCGGCCTTTGCTCAGAGCTTTTTGGAGTCGAGAACTTGTAGGTTTGTTTTCTACGTTACTACAGTACCTTCTCCATGAGTCTCTTTTTGCCTTTTTTATGGCATTGTTGTATGTTGTAAGGCTAGTTTTGTATTCATCCCAGTCTCCGCTTTTTTTGGCTGTATTAAATAGCCTTTAGGTTCGTGCCTTTGCTTTGTCAAGCTCCCTGTTCCACCAAGTTATCTTGTTTGGGGTTCGTTTGACAGTTTTTGGACAGCTTGCTTTAAATGCGGATTTTAATGAATCAACAATACTATCCGTCATTAGTTCTAGCTTGTGCGTTAATTTTGCAATTGTGGGACAGTCCCTGATTTGACCCGCTAAAGTTTCGTTGAACAAATCCCAGACGGTTTTTTTTGGGTTTCTGTATTCCATTACGAGTTCCTTGCCTGATTCAATGTTGAATCGAATGTATCTATGATCAGATAAAGAAGGTTCATCTGATAAATGCCACATTTTAATCACTTTGCTCGCTTTTGGACTAGGAAGCGTAAGGTCAATAACTTCACTGCGCAACACAATTATAAACGTGGGCGCATCTCCGTTATTTATTATGTTTAAATTGCTTTTTAAAATAAATTCTAAAACTTTTCATCTCTTGGATTTGTGTTTGTGCTCCCCCACAAGGTGTGGTGTGCATTGGCATCGCATCCAAAAATCAGCGGTTTGTTGGCCCTACTGTTAATCAGCCTGTGGATTACCTCCGGCGGCGCTGATCCTGTTTGGTCGTAGAGGAAGTAACCGGATCCGATAATGAACTCCCTCCGGTTGCCCTCCTCTACTACAGATATTTTAGCTGCCACTAAGTCTCTAGAACATAAATCCCACAGTGGCATTAAGTTTAATGCATTGCTTACAATAATGCATGTGCGAGGGAGGTGCACAAACTGGGCCAAAAGCAGTCATTTGCTTAGACAGTTCAGGACTTTTATTGTTCCCTTGTGGATCCATGGCTCCTGGATAAGGGCAATGTCAATGTCGTGTGTCACGATATTAGCATTGAGGGCCGCTGAGGCTGCTCTGCAGTGATGTATGTTTTTCTGAACCGCTTTCAAGTTCTTTCTGGCTCTGGATTTACATCCATTGCATCGTGGAAATTTCTTGTAGCATCCGGTTTTTCGCTGTCTTTTTTGGAGTCGGCCAGCGCCCGGAGAGTGATCCATGAAGATCCAAGGTGCAATTGGTTAGTTGACGCTTCTACCTTCTGTCAGAACCCCTAGTCCATAAACAAGACGTATTGAGTTTCTTTAGAATCTGGTTTAGAGTTAACCACCCGCCACGTTTCGGTACTTATGTTGTTCTGTACGGATATTCTTTTTAATAGGGTGGCCGATTCCAGTGCTGTTCCCGGGACCCAAGTGATAACCTTCTCGGGTGCAAGAAGGTCTTTGAGATAAATAATCTCTAGTTCCCTATCCTCTCCCAGTACTCTGGGGTCTCTTCAGATTGCAAATAAATCTTTCGCCTTTAGCTAAAGCAAAAGGACTTTGATTAATTCATTTTGTGAGCAAATCAAGCGAAGTCGGATTATTAAGGCCGACAAGTAATTTTGTAATTTGTTATAATAGCGTTGTTATTTTGTGTGATAAAGTTGTTCCTTTTGACGGTGCTTTAGACCCTTACCTCCACGAGGTTAAAGGTGGGCAACGACTCACAGGCTATAAGTCCAACTGTTTCTAGCAATAAGCTCCTGTGTACGGCTAAAAGGGTATGAGGTAACACTTTGTTTCTCCACGAGCGTCGCGCTCGGCCTCTACTATTCCCTCAGCCTCCTCCGCCATGGAGGCTGAGTCCGCGTCCAGCAAGCGTCGTCGTAAAGACGACGACAATGTCATCCTTTCTGATAAAACCTCCCTAGACAGCATTGAAACTTCCTTCGATGCCGACATTACTCGTCTTACCAAGGTAATCTCTGCCTGCAAGATTACCATTTTTCGTCAATCAGAAATGATTGACATAGTCAGCAGGCTTCAAGCGACTTTCAGGAAATCCTTAATCAACCGTCGTGTCTCGCAGCAAACTGCTGACATTGCTAATGCCTTGGCTGATGTCCAATCAGCCTTGCAATCTGTTACAGCCAAGTTGTCCACAACCGATACTGCACATCCCGCCCCAGTCACCTATGCTCAAGCAGCCCAAACCAAACTAGTCGAAAAGGTCAAGGTACCTTCCGGCAAATCTGTCGCACCTGTTCCCAGGTCGACAGTAGTAATTGTTCCAAAACCCGATAGTCCGCTCAAGACCGTTGACGAAACCAAGACAACCCTCATAAAAGTTTTGGATCCGCAAAGATATAGCCTAAGACTAGAGCGTGTGACGAAAACGGGGAAAAGCTCTATCAGACTGGAATCTGAGAAATCAGATTTGACAAAAATTCCTGCAGCCATCGGCCTAGTGATCAAACCACAAGGCAAATCGTTTCCTCGCATTTCTATCCTAGACGTTCCTAGAAGCTTGTCCCCTGAGCAGGTGAAAGAGGCTTTGGTCTCTCAGAACTTCCACGATGCCTCAGATCAGGTGCTTCATCTGGCAAATGAGCACTTAAAAGTACTGTTTCGCTTCGGCAATAGAGAAGGGGCAAATTGTAACTGGATACTTGAGGTTCATCCGGAAGTTCGACGATACCTTTTGGCATCGGGTCGTGTGTACGTCGCCTGGAATGCATGCCGGGTCAATGACCATATCCGGGTCACACGTTGTTTTAACTGCCAAAAATACGGCCACCATTCGACGAACTGTAAGAGCAAGATACAGTGCGGCCATTGTGCTGAAAAGTACGAGACTAAAACATGCCCTAACCCGGATCGAGACCCGACGTACGCTAACTGCGTTCGCTTTGGCCACAAAGGAAACTTCTAACACCTGCCCGGCGTATTTAAAACGGTTCGACGCCAAGATTTCAAATACCGATTATGGACTTTGAGAACACTCAATTAACTTTAAGGTTTGCGCAAGTGAATTTTCGCAATTCACGTGTTGCGACTTTCGAAGCGATGAGTTTCTCCTTCGACAACATTGACGTATTACTGACCTAAGAGCCATACGTGTTCAGTTCAGGCTCAGGGTACAAGCTCGCTGGTGCGGCTGTACCCTTCAACAGGATTGCCGCATCCTCTTCTATGAGGTATTACTCGGTTATTGTTTTGAATAGTTCGAAGCCCGTCAGAGGGGTATCACTCAGTCATTTAACTGCAATGCGGTAATTATGGTTACGGTTGGAAACACCTCCTTTGCAATCGTCAGCGTTTATTGGCCGCTAACCGTCAAGGCCCCTAACCACGTACCGATCCCTAAAAGAGTCCTCGACTTTAAACGCATTGATCCCGTTCGCCTAAATGAGGCTATAGTAAATTTAATTCCTACTTATCTGTTGACAAGTGTAAGAGTGTCGTGCACTTGTTCTACAAATACTCACGTTTGAAATGGAACCTTCACAAAAAACATCTTGCGAATATCTTCGACAATGCAGTTATTCCCATGCTCACATATGGCTTAGACATTCGGTACCACAGACTTTGACATTCCCACGTGGTCAGGAAACTGGCCTAGTTGCAGTCCTTGTTCCTAAAAACTATCCTAGGGGCGTATCGCACCGTTCCCGTAGATACCCTCTGTGTTATTTCTAAACATCCTCCTCTACATCTCCTTTTGCAGGAAATTTACTGCACCAAAGTTCTTCGCAAGGCTGGCTCGTGCAATTTCCTTGACCAGCACGTTTCAAACGACAATTTGCCGTCCTTTTCAGCAGCCAAGCGTCACTTAAAGGTCTTGATCTTGGGTGAATGGCAGCGGCTGTGGGACACTTTCCATAAAGGGCGTAATGCCTATTCTCTTATCCCGGATATCCTTACCTGGGTCAGAATGCCCCACGTCCCTGGACGAGAGGCCGTCCAAATCCTGTCTTCACACGGCGGATTTCGTTGCCATCTAAAGCGCATTAGCGTTTTGGATGATGACAGGTGTCCGTCGTGTGGCGTTCCTGACACTCCGACGCATCGGATTCTCGCTTATCGCGAATTCGATGAAGATCGGAGTGCCTTGTCATCCATTGTTAGCCCGTATCCCGATTCCCCTCAGGCCATCCTCGAACTGGTGCCTGATGTAAACATTTATAGACGTTTTGCAAAGAGAGACCAGAGTTTACAATAAGAATAAGGTTTTATTTTCTAACGAAATTTGCATGGTTTTGTTTATTTTTTTTTATAAGTACGCTACGGCAAAGTAGGTACTTAGTTTTTATTAACATTAATAGCATGTATTTTATTTTAGAGTCATTTATTTCAGTATTTTTATTTTGAATAACCCTTTTAGTTTTTTTTTTCGCCGTAGCTACTTTACTAATCTGCCTCTCTTAGTTCCTGCTCAAATTTTCTAAGTCCTTTTCCCACCTACTTGGTTTTATGTCTTAGAAGCGGGGATAAGCCGAAAGGCAGGTGCCTCGCTGAACTGCGTGCTCTCAAAGAACGTACTGTTACCTTAGCCTATCCAACCGAGTCTTAATCAAACTTGTCCTTTAAATGAAACATGTTCTTTTTTTACCTATCCTATTTTGTGGCGAACTTGTACCAAACAAGTTCGGGTGGTTTGGTGGGTCCACATCCTCCTCCTCCTCCTCCCCCAGTGGTTTCTTAATATTTGACGTACCGACTAGCCACTCTCTGGCTGCTTGGTCTGCGCCCGTTATTTTCAAAAATCCCCTTTTATGGGTACATTCCTGAAAACGCGGAAAAACTTGTTCCTTCTCCAATTCGTCAATCTATCCAAATATCGAGGTTTTTATTGCAAAAGCAATTCTTGTCAGAGTGTCCCTGAATGTATTTTTTGGGTTTCTACGACCCCTCTACTTCGCTTTACCGGTCGTTTCTATAACAGCGGTGTGCTACTGCTAGAAAGATTGCGTGTTTGCGCCCCTGTTCCGACAATTTGCGTGCGCCGTCTGGTGTCGCTGTTGCGTTCCTGACGTGCCCGCCTTTGCTTCTTGCATAGGTGGGTTTCGCTTTCGCGTCCCCGCTATTAAAGTGAATCCTGCATTTCCGATTCTTTTTGTTTTTTAAGCTTTTGCCTTGCCGCCCCCGAAAGCTTTTTGGGCTTTTCGGTTTTGCGCTCAGCGTCAGCCGTTATTTTTGGGTTCTGCTCAGAGTCCCCGCCTTTTTTTATATTTAAATTTTGGGTCGATGGTTCTATATATGTTCCCACAAGTGCCGAGGAAAAGAAGGTCGACGTACGCAGTTCCCCGATACGCAGGGAAGACTATATACAACGGGGTTCGCCTGGTGCACTGAGGTTGGAACCAGTGACGACTGTCAGTGTTGGCTACGTATAATACGTGTAATTTTTTACACAGATTTTTACATGTAAAAATTTACGTATTATACGTCCACTTTAATTACGCTACGTAAAAGACATCATCATGTGATTATGTTGCTAACACTTTAATTTTAATATAGTATTATTAAAATTTTTTTTACTACTACAACTACAATGACAAAATACGAAAATTTTTAATTAGAAAAAATATTTGAGCGTTAGTTTTTATCAAAAATAATTATAATTAAAACGATGTCAAAGTTTCTCGTTCCGTTATAATTATTACACTTGAATATAAATCCTGACCTGTTTGAATTATTGCAATAGTTTATTGCTTTCTCGTTACCGTTCAAATGATTACTTATCAACCTACTCATCGCCAACATACTTTATCTTTCATTTTCATATAACAAAACCAACTGTATGTACTATAGAAAGATTTTTAATATTATTTACGTGTAGAATGTGAAGTAGAAACTACTTTGATAAGACCTGCATATAACATGCTTCTGTATACTAATTAGAGAAGGTATGCAACATCTGGTACAAGATAAATTGCGTACGCGGTTATCGCATCCAATGCATCCTTATGCATTCATAATAAATGTTCGTCCATTATACCGTGAAACATATACGAGTACAACATCATTTTTAGGCGTGCATAAATTTTTGCAAAACGAGATGCCATATTTTATATTCAACAACATTTCTGCGTTATTTATAACTTTTAAATTGTTATAAATGTTATAATTAATAAGTTATTGCTTTGTGCGTAAGATACATATCTTTAGAAAGCTATTAATTTAATTTTTTTTTGTTCGTTATATTAATCAGCAGCTGAAGAAGACCACCTATATTCAATAAAGTTTTGTTGTTTTTTCTTCAATTTATTAAAATTAATTCTAATTGCAGTTTGAGTTGGGCTTAGTCCCACCAAATTTATGGTATTTAATATAAATTCAAATTAGATTTTTTAAAAACTAATTAGCCGAAGTTTACAGTTTACCAAATTTAGGTAAATTAAATGTCTTCGTAAATATTTACGTTTTGTTTAAATATTTTCTTCTTTAAAATTTGTCAGTATTTATTGAGATGGGAATTTTGTTGAGACAAAATGAACAAATATCTGACGCTGTGTAAATTCCGGTGTCGGACAAGGTATGAATTTTAAAAAGACAAAATAAGTAAAAGTTGGAAACAAAACAGTTTTTTATCTTCTGCATAAAACTTGTTTACTAGAGATTTTCTTGTTGCTGGTATGTGTATTATTAATTGAGTATTCTCAATCCGAAACGCAAAATCACTTTTTTAAAAGTGTACGTAGTACAATAGTAGACACGTAGTGTCTAAATTATTTTTTGTAAACTCAGTTATATTTCTTTAAAAAAAAAAAGTAAACATTGAAACAAAACTAATTTTCACTACCGATTTTTTTAAAAATAATTTAATGCAGAGCTTTAATTCTTGAAATCGAAAATGCCGTTGATGCACAGTGTAAATAAATGTCTCGCATTTTTGATCATTAATTACGCTTAAAATGAAACAAAAAAATACAGCTTCAGGTAACTGCAATTTTAGTTGCACAACATATATACAAATTGGCCATTAGTGCATATCTTAAAAGCCACTAATAAATTCAGTATGTAGGTTGATTATATTGCATTAATCATAGTGTAATCAAAGCTTTAAAACGTGTTTATTTATGAACTTAGATTACTATAAGAGATAATTGACGTTTACTAAAAAGTTTCCTTACCTATTTTTATAATGCTATTTTTTCTAGATGAATGTTATTGTATTTTTTTAATCGGCTATTTAAAAATCTAATGCTCGGTTGTATAAAGCAAAGTTGACAATTGATTTTTTAGCAATGACGACGCTTAACGACATAACTACGTATTTGTTTCATCCTACGAAATAAGTTATAGTTACAATTCAAGTTTTTCGATAATTATTTTATTGTGCTGCTAACATCGCGAACGTCAATATTACTGTAGTTTTATATTTTTGTGCGACCGTGTATATTTAGTGTAGTTTTGTATTGTGCTTTAAATTAGTGCAATCGGACAAATAAGTGAGGATAAACTAAGCGCATGACAATCAAGCTTAAAAAATGAGATCATCGATCATCGATCATCGATCATCAACATCTTCCAGACGTCTGTTTTATGCCTGTGGCTCTAAAAAAGACGTCTTAACGATATCTACTGTAAGACATCTTAAAGACGTCTGATTTAAGACGGTTAAAAGACATTTGTTTTAAGATTCTTCAAAATTTTCTTCATAAAATGGCAGAGTTGTATCAAAAAGTATGTTGTAGTCTTTGTCAGTAGGTGTATTATATTATTTTAACGTTTGGCAAGAAAGAATTTTAAGTGATTTTAAGCTACACTACGGGAATTTTCAGAATTTAGTGTTGGCACTGCTGCGGTTGACAGCATTGCGTGTCATGGCATTTAACATGGATTTAACCTTTATTTAACGTATAACAGAATTTTAAATTCAATTTAGATATTTTTGGTACAGAAATAAATAAACGGATTAGTGCAGTACCAGATAAGAAAGTTGGCGTGCAAATGTAACCTTTATCTATATGCAGTTGTAACCTCAAGAACAGAAGGAGGAAGGAAAGAAATGGAGGAGTTAAAAGAATTAATGAGAGAAATGATGAAACAGATGGAAGAAAATATGCAAGGAATAAGACAAGAAACTAAAGAAATGAAAAACGAAATGGGAGAAAGAGAAAAGAAGTGGGAGAAAGAAAAAGAGAAACTGGTGGAGAGAATAGAAAAACTGGAGAAAAAAAGCGGAAGACGAGGAAAGATGGAAAAGAAAGAATAATATTGTGATAAAGGGGTGGAGAAGTGAAAAACCACAAAAAGATTTAGCAGTGATGCTGGAAGAAACATTAAATGTAAAAGTAGAGGTGAAAAAAGTGACAGTAATAAACAAAGAGAAGAAAAATGAGATGGTGGTGGCGGAAATCGGAGGATGGGAGGAAAAACAGAAGGTAATGGAGGAGAAGAAGAAATTAAAGAATACAAGAATATATATAAGTCACGATTTGACATGGGAGGAAAGAAGAGTGCAAAGAGAAATAATGAACATAGCGGTGGAAAAAAGAGCGGAAGGAAAAAGAGTATGGGTAGGGTACAGAAAAATGGAGATAGACGGAGACAGATACATATGGAACGACAAGGATAGGGAACTGTGCAGAGAAAGAGAAGAGAAATTGGGGAACCAAAAGGCAAAAAACTAAAGGACAAAGGGGGGGTGGTAAAGGAGGGAAAGTTGACGAAACGGCAAAGAAAAGGAATAATGAGAGATGGAAATGGAAAAGAAAAAGAAGGGAGAAAAAAAGAAAGTAAGGAAGAAGCACGGGGGGAGGTGAGTGAGCTGAGAGTATTGTTTTGGAACGTAGCAGGAATAAAAAACAAGGAACATGATTTCTGGAAGTACATCAAGGAACAGGATGTAGTGGGATTACAGGAAACATGGATGGAAGAAAAAGAATGGGAGTGGTGGGAAAAAGAGTTGCCGGAGGAATTTGAGTGGGTGGTGCAACATGCAGAAAGAGAAAAGAAAAAAGGGAGAGCAAAGGGGGGTATAATAACGGGAATAAGAAAAAAATGGTTGAACCAGGAAAAGAAGGAGAAAGTGCAACAGAGAAGAGGAGTTGTAGAAAGGAACATGCAGTGGGGAAAAACAAAAATAAAAGTAATGACGGTTTATATCAGTAGAATGAAAGAGACAAGGAAAAACATAGAAGAGATGATAGAAGAGAGGGAAGAGGGATTGATAATAGTAGGAGGGGACTTCAACGCAAGAATAGGGAAAAGGGGGAATACAAGAAAGAAAAGGGACAGGAAAGAGACAAACAAAGGACAAGGTGATAAATAAAGAGGGAGAGGAACTGCTGGAATTGTGCAACGAAAAAGGGTGGGAAATAATGAACGGGAACAGAGAAGAAGATGGAAAGGGGAATTTACGTACATAGGAGGAAGGGGAGAATCAATAATAGATTTTGTAATGACAAATGAAGAGGCTGCAGAAAAGGTAAAGACATTTAAGGTGGGAGAAAGTCAGACCATCAACCACTGGAATTGACAATGGAAGGAAGGGAAAGAGAAGAGAGAGAGGAAGAGGAGAAGTACATAACTAAAAAAAAGTGGACAGAAGAGAGTATAAAAAGATATAAAGAGAGAGTAGGAAAAACGGTATGGATAGGGAAGGAATTACAAGAAAGTGTAGGGGAAATGAGAGAGAGGATGGAGCAGGCAAGAGAGAGAGTCAGATTTAGAAAATGGAAGGGGAGAAAACTGGATGGAAGAAATGGTGGGATAAGGTATGCAAGGAAGCAAAGAAAAATGCAAGAAAGAGCATTAAGACAGTGGAAAAAGGGAAGAAAGAAAAAGAAGAATACAAAGAAGCAGTAAAAATATACAAAAAAACATGCGACACAAAGAAGGAGGAAAACAAAAAGAAACAAGAGGAGCAGATTAAAGTAATAAAAACGGAAGAAGATGTATGGAAGTACCTAAAGAAGCAGAGGAAAAAAACAGGACGACAAAGGGAATAAAAATTAAAGAATGGGAGATATATTTTCGGAACCTGTTTGGAGAGGAAGAACAAAAGCAGGAAAAAGAAAAAAGAAAAGACGCGGTAGTAAGACAAGAAGAAGGAGATAGGGATAGAATAAGGGAGGAAGAAGTAATAGAGGCGATAAAGAATATAAAAAAAGGAAAGGCGACAGGAGAAGATGGGATACAAGGAGAAGAGTGGATATACGGGAGAGAAAATGTAGCAAAAAGGATGACGGAAATAATAAACAAAATACGGAAACGGGAAGAATTCCCAGAGAGATGGAGAGAAGGAATAATATGCCCAATACATAAAAAAGGCGAAAAAAATAAAGTCGAGAATTATAGAGGGGTAACATTATTGAGCTCGGCATACAAATTGTACGCGACAATACTGCAAGAAAGATTACAGAAGGAAATAGAGGAAAGAAGTTTGGTACCAGACGGACAAGCGGGATTCAGAAAAGGAAGAAGGGCGATAGACAACATATATATAATGAAACACTTAGCAAATAAAGAACTAGAAAAAAAAGAGGGAAAATGGTAGCACTATTCGTAGACCTAAAAGCTGCTTTTGACAAAGTGAATAGGGAAAAGCTGTGGGAATATATGAAAAGAAAAAAAATCAATGAAAGATTAATACAAAGAATAGAGGAAATATACGAAGAAACGAGAAGCAGGGTTAAAGTGAATGGCGAAGAGAGTGAGAAATCCATAACAAAGAGAGGGTTGAGGCAGGGATGTCCACTGAGCCCAAGCTTGTTCTCGGTATATACGGGGGATCTGGAAGAGACAATGAGAGGACAACAGACAGGAGGGATAGTGGTAGGGAAAGCTAAGGTATGGTCGTTGGCGTATGCGGATGACATAGTGCTGGTGGCTAAGGAGGAAAAGGAAATGAAAGAGATGATGAAAACGCTAGAAAAATATATGAAGAAAAAAGAATTGGAAGTAAACACGGAGAAAACAAAGATAATGATATTTAGAAAAGGAGGGAAAAGAAAAAGAGAGGAGTGGAGATGGAGTGATGAGAAAGTGCAACAAGTGAAGGAATTTACATACCTGGGCTACATGATGAAACAGGATAATAAAGAGGAGAACACATAAAGGAAAGGGTGAAGAAAGGAAACAGGCTAATAGGACAAGTCTGGGGTGTGGGGGAAAGAGTATTTAAGATGGATATAAAAAAAAAGAAAATTGCTGTTCGAAAAATTAATAAAGGGGGTGGTAATGTATGGAGCGGAAATATGGGGCTGGAAGGAGTGGAAGGAGGTAGAGGGGCTACAGGAAAAATACTAGAAATGGGTGTTAGGATTGGACAGGGATACACCGGGGTATATTGTGAGAGAGGAGGTTCAGATAGAAAAAATAAGGGTTGAGACAGGAAAAAGAGCAATAAAATACGAGGAAGAAATGAGAGAAAGAACAGATTGCAAAATTCTGGAAGAATGTTGGAAATAGATAAAGGGAGGGAAAGTGAAGTACGGGTAGGAGGGCAGAGAAGAGTATTACAAAAGAAACGGGTACGCGAGTGAAGAAGTGGAGAGATTAAGAGAAGAGGGGGTAGGGACAAGAGAAGAAATAATAAGGAGAGATAGAGACATCGAAAAACAAGAAAGATGGACAAAGATAAAAGAGAGCAGATATAATAGGAATTATAAAGATATCAAGGGTGAAGGGGTGCCGGAATATTTAAAAGATAGTGAGATTAAAAGCAACAAAAGGAAAAAAATGGTGGCAAGGTTCAGATGTGGCAACGAGGAGTTAGGGAACAAATACTGGAAGGAAGAACCAGAAAAGTTGTGCAGGCTATGTGGTGAAGAAACGGAAGATCTGAACCACATGAGAAAGAGATGCAGGGAACTAAGAGAAGAGGTGCTGAAAATAGTGGATATCTTAGATGAAAACGGAAAAGGAGCGGAATGGATGGAGGAAATATGGAGCAGGAGGAAAAAGTTAAGGGGGAAGAAGGGATAAGAAAATGTAGTATATATGTATAGACAACACGACCAAATTTGTAAGCCAAATGGCAACGAATAAAGTTAAACTTATATATATGCAGTTGGTCCTCAATCTAAATTTCATACACAGCAATCACAATATGCAAACACGTGCTGGTTCATAAACAAAGTTAAATTTTTTCAGAATGCTATATTTGGTAAATATTTAATATTATTATTATTATATATATTAATATATGAATTGTATATAATTTTAAGGATACCAGTGTTTAAAACGCGATGGTTTAATGATGAAGTGATAATGCCACCTCCTAAAATTAAAGAAACCAAATTTGCAGTTGGTTAGTATGGACCGTACAAATATTAATTATTACTATTAGTACAGAATGTAACTTGTGGAAACCTGATTTCTACTAAAATATGTTTCTGTTTTTAATATCTAATTACCAGACATCAGATAAAATGTAATTTGATGTTGTATACAGTTTCGACATACAAATCAATAAAATAGTAGTCAAATCTATATAAAAAACTGTATTATACAAATTAACATATTCTCTAATTTACATTAAATAAAAATATAATATTTAGGTTTCGGTGAACAAGCCGGGTTGAGCAAATCACAAAAAGAAACTGAAATTTCGATCGAGAACTGCATGAAAAGAACCTCGTAAGTGTTTTATATTTAGTGTTTTATTGCATGTGCTGTTTTACCCAAAATATTTTTGTTCTAAACGGGTTCTGAAGCGATATCTTAAAGATGTCTAAATAAGATGTCTTCAAGATGTACAGTTTATTAACATTCGACGTCTTCAGTATGTCTTATAGATGTCTCAAGACGTAATAAGATGTCTGCAAGATGTCTGGAATATCTTAGATTTTGACATCTTTGAGATGTATTTACGATGTCTATGTGCGATTAGCGGTGATTGAAAAAGAACGCCAACTCAATCACGCGTCAATAGAGACATGTTATGTTAAACCTACATAAAAGTAGAGTCTACGAAATATCGTATTTGTAGTGAATACAAACACAAAACGATAATTAGTTAAATCAAAAAAGCAGTTAAATAACCGCAGCCTTAACCCGCTCCCGGAAAGTTTACCGAAAAACAATTCACCGAAGAAACAATTCACCGAATTACAACTGACCGAATTACAACTGACCGAAAACATTTTTACCGAAACACACTTTACCGAATGGAATATTAACTGAAAATTAGGTATAATTCTATGAGGTACGTGCTGATCATGTTTCTAATAATATACCTACTATGATTATACATATGAACATGTTTATACGAACTTTTCATTCACACAAGAATCCGGACACATTTTCAATGTTATAATTTTCGACAAGACGTTTAATTCGCTGTGTACAGTCCCTGTATTTCCAACGGGCAGGTGTACCTTCTATATCCCCGCTACATATTGCTCTACTTGGACTTCATGTAAGTTTTGCTCATTCTGAATGGCCTCTATAAATTTTCAAACATTGGGATGATCACAGGAAATTTGCAGCTCAAATCCTCAATGCCAACCTTCTACCGAGTTATTTGTTTTAGGCAAACCAGCGTGTACTCCTTCAAAACCGGCGCTGACCTCTTTGAGGACGTCCTATCCAAGTGTCCTCAAAGTAATCTACAACTTGTTACGTGCGAAATTTTCATAACGTAATACCCTGTATATCGAATTAAAATTAGATTCTGGTTTTGACGCCCTCTGCCGATCCTTTTGGTTACTGACAGGTTGCGGATTCATTTTGAAGCTGTCAACTACGTGAGACGGTCTGTGTCGTAAATGCATCCACTATGATGAGTACGAAATTATAAGTCAATTACGAATTTATTGTAATCTATTCGGCACAGGGTAAGATATTTTGCATCCGGTTTATTAGGATTCCTTTGTAATTTCTGTATTAATTTGATAGCCGTTTCGCCACGCTTTGACCACATGTTCGATTCAATAAAAGAACAATGAAGAATAATTACTATTGATAAATACCGTTACTGAACGCTTAAGACTTTTGGAAGGCATATTATCCACAACGAAAACGAAGTCTCGACAAGCATGACTTTGGAGATGTTATTTCTTATACACCAGTCGATTGCGATACCACCCACCTGTTCTTCCTAGCTTCCTGTTCTTGTAGCTTCCTATCTTCGTGAGTTATTGTGTGACACGATTTGCTATTCAATATCTATTCTAGGCTACTATCGGGGAAAACGTTTTCTTCGCACAAGTAGATACTGAATTTTGGGTAAGTCTGTTTGATTATTTTTTTTCGCTGTCATAAAAGTCACTCACGGAACTTTGGCTAATGTTAATTTCCGTAATTACGTTTACTGTTACAATACCATTAAGGTAATTTCAATTATCATTTTGTGTGTATCGCATGCTGTGCACAAACAATATTTATTACGAAATTTTCTTCGCTATTTCGATGCAACTTAACCTATGTATTGTGTGTTGCCGATATTTCTGGCATCTATGAATTTAGAAATTAAACATACTCCTGTGAATCTTGTACGTTGCTAAATTAAAGTTTTCATACCTGTTAATTATACTTGTTAATCTTTCTAGCATTTATGAGTTGATAAATTAAATATACTCCTGTTAATCTTCTACGTTACTACATTAAAGTTTTTATACCTGTTAATCTTTCTTTTATGGTAACATACCTTTCTCTTTTAATTGTGGTTACCCGAACACCAGAGTAACAAGGATTACGAACCTAAAAATTCGCTACAAGTTTGAACCGTCTGTCGTGATCGAGGCAGAAGTGTTAATTAGGATTGATCTGGCGCCCTTAATTATAATTCCCTTGAACCTCCCCTATCTCTGACAGTGTGAGTTGGCCGTGCAAGGTTCGTAAGACCTAAAGCTTGTAACAAACTGCTTTTGCTTCTGGAGGTAACACGTCTTTGTCCAACAGAGTTTCAAACGCACTGACAACTTCTTCTGTAAGTACAAATGCTAATGCAGCTAATAATTGCAGTTACATTGCAAACTCAGCATCTATTTCGTACCACTGTTTAGGATCATGTGATTGGATTTTTCGGAATATCTCTTGCGAAAAATGAAAAAAACATCCTCTGTGTCTGGTTTGCGGAAATTCTTCATTAAGGGTGCTTATCATGCCACTTTCAAAAATCTGTGAGGTTCCTGGAGGAAATTGTTTTACTGCTTGAAGAAATCCAACATATGTTTTTCTGGTTTTATCAAGTAATAGGGCGTAGATCAAAGGAATAGCTATATTGTGTTTTATTCCATGAACTGTATATAATTAGTAAAACAGATCTGGCACATTTTTGAAAGTACCGTCACCGTACCAGTTGTCACTCACAGCCAGAAGTCGAAGATTTCTTCTCGTGGAAAAAAATTAGTAAGCGGTCTTCGATGGGTCCTGAATCGAACATCAGAAAGTCTTCTTCATTTTTTGTTTTCTTGTATTCTTCTGGCAAGACAATATCACTGCGACTAATAGGGAGTGGTGGGGCAGCTGGGTTTCGACTTCGTACATTACGTATGGTTCTTTTGATGCTGCTCACCTTTGGAAGCCTAACTGCCGCAGCTTGAGTAATTCCAACAGTAGCGTTCGATACGATGTAATGTGGTGCATCTTGAGTGTCCCTAGCGTTATCTCGTATGTTGTTCATTACCTTGCTTTGTTCTACATGTGCCGCATCAACGACATGAATATGCGTTCCACTGTTTTTAAGAATAGTGTCACCCTCCGTTATGATACGCACATTGCACTTCACCTTTCGATAATTTTCACATATCCAATAGGTTTTCGATTCCACTTTCTTATCTTTATGGAATAAGTAACCGCCAACTAACAGTTTGCACTTGTCCTTGTCAAGACACCCCACCTGGTATTCTGTGTTTTGGATTTCACCAGACATTAGGAAGGTTAAGGGGAATCGCTTACAATTTAAATTAATTATAATAAGTTCTTTAAGTAGACATGTATCATTTCAACACAATAAAATCTTTGTATATTTTATTTTATCCAAAGCGCAATTGACCGGCGTATTTTTTCGCCAGGGAAATGACAATGAACCATAACTTTTGGTTAATTTCTTTTTCAGTAAACTGTGCTTCGGTAAAAATCAATTGTAACTCAGCGAATTGTTCTTTCGGTCAACTGTTTTCGGTAAAATCATATATTTATCGCTGCTTGTTTGTTTTTGTGGTTTTTTCTTATGGGTATCTGGAATAAGTGATTGTCAGCTCTGCTGCGAACCCCCAGACTATAGTGCCCGACTTTGCTGAGTGAAGAAAACACTGCTAGTGGTTTAGTAGTAAAAAAGAAACGTTAGTTAAGTTAAATTGTATAATGTACCCCGTAATTTTGTTCTTGTTACTTGCAAAGTTTAAGGCGTTTTTGTTTGATTGTGTTTTTACCTCAGAAGTCCTGTAGAAAAAGAGCTTTCATGTGTGAGCTAGTGTATTAATAACTGCTTTCATTAATATTTTTTGTTTGAATTAAATCAGTAAATATTAAACGGTACTAAAAAGAAAAACTAGAAACGTAACAATTAGCGCCCAACGTGGGGCTCGAAGGGTGAGGAACATAATCAAATTTTAGAAAGAAAATATTAATTCGTTGTCTACAGTAATGTTATTTTTTATTGCTATAGGTGGAAATCAATGGATTTTCATGTAAAGTATTAAAGAGGAAAACTTGAATCGTGCTATAAGAAAAGCTTGAGTCATTGTTTGTATTGTGTTCCCGTGAGAAGTTTTCGTTCAAATAAATAAATTGCATATCAAACGCAAAGTTATTTTTGTCTGATTAACAATAACAGCAGGTTTACTTTGGCTGTTTAAATTATTAATGTTATTAGGAACAGGCAAATTAAAACCATATTGTAAATCAAAACAAAAAATGAAAAAGACAAATACGATTGAAGCCATAGCTGAGAACACGGAAGTTCTTATTCTGTCAGTTATTTTAAAACACGTCTCTTCTAGTGCTCTCCCTGAAGTTTTTTCGCGAGTAATTTTCTCTGTATTTCTTTACGTACTTGTTTCGCGATTCTTGCGCTTCCTCGGATAGTTGACCTATCGGCAATAAATCTAAATTTCGAGAATGAACGTTGACATGCAGTACGACGAAAAACTTTGTACTAACATCTTCGCAGTTTTGAGGCATTACAATTATAGTCTAACCGCAAGACAAAACTTACATTAGGATGTGTGCGCGATTTAACAGTTTAACGTCCAAATCCAAAATTTGGGCCGACTCAGACGAGTTAGCACAAAAAACGCCTAGCAATGTTGCCACCGTTACTGTTACCTAACCCCCTCATTTTTTGGTCATCAACTATGAGCCACATTTGCAATTTAACAACCTTTCTGAATGTTCTGCTTTCGCAGTTGCACCTATTTTTGTCTTCTAACAATTACGCTTGCCATTTCTTTGTGTCAAGTTGATACCCCAAATGTAAGAAATACTTCATAAAGTGGTTCCAAGCGTGTAACGTCGTTGAACCGTACCGCAAATTTAGTTCGTCTACTGGTAACAAACAAACTGCGCCAAGATCGTTGAAAGTCTTAGACGTAGCTCCGCATAAATAACATCGCATGTTGGATTTTGTTATCGTTATCGTACTTCTGACTTCACCGTCAAACGTATAAATAAGCTTAAAATTAACGGTAATATATTTCCGTCTATAATTGTCACATATAGGGAAAGTTTTGTTCTTTGATCTCCCACATAGCTATCTTCGTTAAAAGTTGAATCAACATAACTGTGTATGTATTGCAATTTAATTGGAGAGCAAAATCTTGAAAAAGACAGTCTTGGATTTTGCCAAAGCAATACATTTTTATTGTCACTGGTGGTTATTTTTAATGGCACAAGTGAGGTCAATAAAACACCCGCGTCTGACGCGTCCTCGTTTTCAAACTTCTGTTTGTATTGCTTTTGTCCAGACGAACCGTCAAATCCATATTTTGCAATAAATTTTAAATTACGAACTTTTTCATGAGATAATGTCAAAATAATGTCATTCTGCGCTGAAAGAATTCTGCTTGTATCACCATGAGGTTTTTTAGTCATTTTTCTTTCTACTAAAACGGAAAGAGCAAGGTCGGAGGGAATTTTTTTACACTGAGATTGGACGCAAGCTTTGTAAGCTTCCTTATACTCAGCAGCATGAGATGGAGAGGAAGTAGTGATGTTCTTGACAATAGAGGCAACAACGGTGGCTCCAGATGAACGAAGACTCATACTCGTTGCAAAGGCCAATTCGCAGTAAAGTACGTCTGCAATAATTTTTCTGACCTTCGCCTTTTTGCTCGATCAGATAACTTCTTGATATCTCCACTAGGGTGACTTCTGGATGTCGAACTTGTAGAAAATTTATCATTTTTCGTCTTACGTGCTTCCAAATCTTCCCCGGGATAGCAGTACTTCAAAGTAAATCAATCTTTATTTTATTCTTTAAAGTATTTTTCTGGCAACATAAATTTATTTCAATTTTAAAATCGAATTTAATTTATTATTATTACCTGGAGTTGTATTGTTCCCTTGAGTCACGCTTTATTCTTCTCCTCAAAACGTGAGACCATTCGGTTTCAATCTTAGTTTTTAAGGTGTAGAGGTTTTTTAGTGCCACCTTGTCAATTGGTGCACTTTTTCGCCATACTCAGAAGTGAGGTGCTGTCTAACGGCATCAATAATTTCCCGCTGGTTGCTAACACACATGGAATTTCCTGTTAATAATAAAAATATTAATTATAAATGTATAAATAAAATAAATATACAATTGTTGAATCAACGTCAAGCCAACATAGATCAATTCAATTACTCATCGAGTTAAACGAAGGGGCAATTTTGGGCAAGAATTTTCTTGAGAAAAATAATCTACAAACTTCATATTTTGTTGCCAAATAACGAAAACCATCAAACTCACAACCATTTTGTTAAAACAAATAAAATTACCAATGCAATATTTCACTTCAATTTTTGCACCCCTTAAAAATTAAAATTACGATTGACGACTATGGATAATGTTCACTTACTTCATTTTCACTTTTCATCGTTAGTTAGAAACATTAAACGGGCACGTGCGCGCGTAATTGGGACGGTATAAACGGTTTGTGCCGAAGTACAGTGGAGCCACCTTTACGGTATTATTGGGTACTACATTCAAGCTAGAGTGACAACGATTGAAGAATTATTGAAAGGATGAGAGAATAGAAATACGGATCAAACGGAAAGACATGGAACCGCTAGGAGAAGTTTTGGCAGAAGATAGAAAGGACAACAGGAAGAACAAGAAAGAGATAATCACCGAATACATTATGTTGGAAGGTACCAACGTGGACAGACAATTCAAAATTTTAGACGTAGACGCGGTTCGTACCATCTATCAACACCCAGTCAAAATCGAGAAGTACACAAGGAGGTGGAAAACTAGAAGTCCCTCGACGGCAAGCTCCAACGGTCGAAGATAAAGGATTAAAGGAACAACGTAATCATTTAAATTTTGTCAAATTATATTTCTAACAAAACAAAGTCAAAATTAATAATGCCAAAGCTAAAACGACAACAAATAATAAAAAACCGGTTGTGGCTGATGTATCTCAACTTATGGTGCAAATGGAAGGAGTTATTAGTAGATACCGGATGTTCGGTCAATGTTATCTGTTTCTCATTGTTTGAAGAAATATTTAGAAAGAATTCAGAAGTGCCCATACTACCATCTGTTGGGTTATCTATCCAGGGCGTTACAGGAAAATTGTTAAACAAGCATTAATTAATGTTGAATCGGAAGGTATAAGACAAGCGATTGTATTTCTAATAGTGCACAAGTTACATATACCAAGCATTTTAGGCATAGACTAGATGGCGTTTAAAGAGACCAACATTAATTAAAAAAAAGGTTTTATATAAATAAATCATAATACGAAGTGCCGTTTAATGAATGTCAATAATGAAACGTCTTTGAAACTTAAATTAACTGGTGAATTGAAGAGTTATATGCAAAGAAGATCGTAGATTTTGTGATGGGAAACAAGACCAGTATAGACGAAATTAAAGAAGAACAAAGCAGTCCGAAGGTTATAACAAAAACCCGAAAGCGATGGCAACAAGAACCAGCAATTGAATTACAAAATTTTGAGTGTACCGAGTGTGACTACCATCTAAAGCAGTTTTTGATCGTCATATGAAAAGACACAGCAGAAAAAAGATAAATGCGACCGAAATAAGAATGGATGCAACTACATGAACTAATAAAATAATTGGAAATGACAGTGAAGTTTTTTTCGGATCAACCTGGATTATGCAAGATTTATGAATGTAAATTAAACATGACAGATACAACACGAAAAAATCCTATCCAATACCGTATTCAAAAAGATTTTGCTGTTCAATATTTATTCTAGGCTGCTACCGGGGGAAAACGTTTTCTTCACGCAAGTAAGCACTGGATTTTGGGTAAGTCAGTTTGATTATATTCTTTCGCTGTCATAAAAGTCACTCACGGAACTTGGATTAATGTTACCGTCTGTAATTACGTTTACTGTTTACATACCAATAAGGTAATTTCAATTATCATTTAGAGTGTATCGCATGCTGTGGACAGACAATATTTATTACGAAATTTACTTCGCTATCTCGATGTAATTTAACCTATGCCCGTCTGTCGTGATCGAGGCAGAAGTGTTAATTAGGATTGATCTGACGCCCTTAAGTATAATTTCCTTGAATCTCCCCTATCTCCGACTGTGTGAGTTGGCCGTGCAAGGTTCGTAAGACCTAAAGCTTGTAACACTTTTTCCCATCCAATTGTGGTAATATCAAAACAATATGGGACTATTCGGTTATGCCTTGATGCTAAAAGACTGAACCAGTCGATTATTCCAGATAGCGAATATCCACCAATAACAGAGGAAAACCTTCAAAAGCTCCATAGAGTGAAACATTTTTCAGTTTTAGACCTGACTTGTGGATATTGGCAGATACCATTAGCTAAAGAATCTAGAAAATATACAGCGTTCTTAATAAATGGGAGAAGTTACCATTTGGACTCAACGTGTCGGTAACACAATTTAAAAAAATTGGAGCAATTTTTGGAGCAATTATTTATGTAGACAATATCTTGGTTGCTTCAAAAAATTTGGTAGAGCATGAGAACCAACTATATTTAGTGATCTCTCAGTTGAAAAAGGCAGAAATGAAAATTAAATTAGCAATTTTAAAAGGAACTATTTTTGGGACTCATCATCGTTTCGCAGAGAATCGAAGTTGATCTAAACCAAATTAAAAGTATTCAAGAAATTAGAGAACCCAGAAACAAAATTTTTGCAATTTTTACCAGCGGTTCTTAAACAATTTAGCTTTACCGATTAGTGAATTAACACCATTACTACAAAATAAAACAAAATGGGATTAGAATGATAATCATAAAGAAACGTTTCAAAAAATAGAAGACAATTTTAAGAACACTATCCATCAGCTTAACTCATCCGAATTTTACGAAACCATTTGGTATAGCAGCAGATGCGTCGACCCAGAATAAAATAGAGAAGTGAGAACCATAACATTTGCTAGTCGAATTTTATTGAGTGCTCAAAAGTTCCCACTACCAACGAATTAGAACTGTTAGCAATTGTTTTCGCCTGTAAGAAGTTTAGATCATACATCATAGGGTATCCCACAATAGTGATGACGGATCATCGAGCGTTGGAATTTCTGTTCTCAGGTAAGATGGGTGCTAGATTGGCCAGATGGTGTGTGTATTTGCAAGAGCACCGACTAACAATTGAATATATTAAAGGTAAAGACAATATTCTGACAGAATTTTTATCTAGGTATCACTACAACGGCAAAGATAGAAATAAACCATTAACCATAGCGGTAACAAGAAAGTAAAAATCATCTAATGCATTAAATAGGATTTTAAAAAATAAAAGAAAAGGTCAAATTGAAGAACGCATTCTGTGGATAAGAAATTGAATTAAAATAAGCATGGAAAGGCAAAATTTTCTGAAAATTAATGTTACACGAGAAGATCTTGTTTCGAAAAAACAAAAAAAGTGAAGAATGGCAACTGGTGTGCATACCAGGTAACCTTATTGTGGATCTAGTATGGGAATGTCACAAATTATATGGACTTTTTGGAGTAGGTAAATTTAAAGCTTTATTGGAAACTAGTTGTTATTTTATAAATGCGCGAAGGAAAATTGCAAAAATAATTTCCTCGTGTGATTTGTGTCAAAAAACGAAAATTGCTAATAAACCACAGCAAAGGCTTATGAAGAATGGTACAAAGTGAAGAACCGTTGGAACTAGTAGCAGTTTACTTATTCGGACTTTTGCTATTAAGAAATATTTGTAGTTTGTGGTAAACGCCAAAACCTTTTTAAATAAAATGATTAATGAATTTATTCCTTATGTAGGAAAACCTAAAAGTCATCCTATCCGTTCACGGGACACAATTCAAGTAAGGTATGAAAACGCGATTTAGAACAGATAGGTGTAAAAGTAGTGTATTCCTCGGTTTTTCTTGCGTGGATAACGAACCTACGGGGTTTACCCCTCATGAACTCATCAAAGATAAAAAACCAAGTCAATTAATTAAATTATTACTACCGTTTCCAGATCAAAAAGATTTTGGAAAAGGAACTAAACTATTATTGGCTAGAGCAACTTTCAAAAAGTCAGCACGTAAGCGTAAAGATAAACACGACCATAAAGTGGTCAGTGTTCCAAATCAATTATAATATCAGAGTACGTACGTGATAGGTAAAAAATCTATTCAAAAAGTCTTAAAATTCAGATTAAAAAAAAAACTATGTTTAAGTCAATATCAAACTTTGTTTTTTCGTAACATTGCTTGCAGCTAGCTAGTTATGATTCGGCAGATCTCGATCTCATAAAGCAAATTAAAAAAGCGCCTAAACGGTTGAAAACTAGCATGGAATAAACCGCTTAAATCTATCTAAGACTATAAGAAATCAAATGACATAACACAGATTGTAACAAAGAATATATTTATTTTACTACAGAAAGAGAGGTTAGAAAAGAAACGCGGAGAAGAATTACATAGATGCAATCAATTGCTAGTACGTAGGTAAGTATCACTCTTGATGCAAGTCCCTTTCGGTTGGGCAACACGTTAATGACAATTACGAAAAGATCAAATTAAATCACAAAAATAGAAATTAATTTTTACCTTAGTATTAATCTTTTTCTTTTCTTCTTTATGATAATCTTTATCGATCCAGATATCTGTTCCGGAATTTTTTGGAGATTTAAATTTAATATAATTATTATTTCGTTAAGTTATAAAATACGTGGTTTTTGGAAGATTTAAATTTAATTTAATTATTAGTTCGTTAAGTTATAAAATACGTGGTTTTTTGAAGATTTAAATTTAATTTTATTTTATTTCGTTAAGTTATAAAATACGTGGTTTTTTTTTCTTTTCTATGTTTGATTTTTTTGGTGATTTTAATATAATTAAAATTTCGTTATTCAAAAAGGGCTAACATTTAATTAGTGTAAAGTGTAGAGGAGAAGGGAAATTATGTCGGATTCCGAGGAAGGGTGGTCTGACGGAAAAAGAAAAAGGCAAGCTACGGTGGAGGAGGTGTTCAGGAAGAGCACCAAAGTAAGGAAATCACCGGTAGCGGAGGAAAAAGAGAGGAAGGATGGAGAGGTAGTAGAAATGTGTAAAGAACTGTTAAAGGAGGTAAAAAGTATAAGAGAAGAACAAATTAAGATGGGTAAGAAGTTGGAAGAGAATAATAAAGAGGGAAAGGAGATGAAAGAAGAATTAAGAAAGTCAAATAAAGAATGGAAAAGAAAACTTAAAGAAATGGGAGAAAAGGATAGAAAGTTGGAGGCCAGATTGGAGAAGATAGAAAGAAGGTGGGAAAAACCGAAAAAGAAAAAAGGAGAACAAACATAATCATAAGAGGTATGGAAGTGAAAGATGGAAAGAAGGAGCAAAAGGAACAAGTGGAAAATTGGTTAAAGAAAGATTTAAATATTGAGAAAACAGTGGTAGAAACTAGAAAGTTAGCAGAGCGTGTAATGTTAGTAAAGATGGGTACATTTGAGGATAAGTTAGATGTATGGAAGCAAAAAAGAAGGTTAAGAGGTACGAGCATTTATTTAGACGATGACATGACGAGAAGGGAAATAGATATACAAAAGAAGATAAGATATGAGGCGAGTAAGATGAAGGGAGAGGGGAAGAGGGTTAAAATAGGATTCTTGAAAGTGTGGGTGGAAGGTGAAGAAAGATTTTGGGATGAGGAGAGGGGAACTCTAGTGAAGAAGGGGGCAAAAAACTAAGAGTTGGGGGAGGGAAGGATGGATCAAATGATGTTGGATTAGCAAGTTTTAAGCAAAAAAAGATGGAAAAACAGAATCAAATGAAATTATTGTTTTGGAATGTGGCAGGTATAAAAAATAAGGGAGAGGATTTCTGGAGATACGTAGAAGGCTTTGATATGATGGGAATGTCGGAAACATGGTTGGAGGAAAAAGACTGGGAAGTATAAAAGAAATAATTACCAGAGGGGTATAATTGGAAGGTGGAATTTGCAACTAGAAGAGAAAGTAAAGGTAGAGCAAGAGGAGGAATAATAACGGGCATAAAAAGGAACTGGTCGGTTGAAGAAGGGGGGGGGGAAACGAGAAGCAAGGAAAAGGGATAGTAAAAAATTATGTGGTTAGAGAAGGAAAGGAAAAATATATAGTGTTAACAGTTTATGGGCGAGATATGAGGATGATAAGTGAACAGATTGAGAATATGGTACAGGGGGAGGAAAAGTAAAAGATTATTATATATATATTTTAACGCGAGAACAAGGGAAAAGGGAGGAGTAATTATAGGAGGGGAAGTAAAGAGAAGAGTTAGCATGGATAAGACAGTTAATAAGAATGGGAAAATGTTAGTGGAGATGTGTGAGGAAAAAGGATGGTCAATCGTAAATGGAAATATAGAGGAGGGGGACAGAGGTTACTATACTTATATGGGAGGGAGGGGGGAATCGGTTATTGATTACGTGATGGTGAGTGGAGAGATGTGGGAGGACATAGAAAGTTTTAAAGTGGGGGATGAGGAGGAATCGGATCATCAGCCACTGGAAGTGATTTTAAAAGGAAAGGAGCAAGGAATTAAGGAGGAACAGAAGGGATGGGGAGTAAAAAAGGTGTGGACTGAGGAAAGCATAGAAAGATATAAGATGAAGTTGGAGCAAGTGATTTGGGGAGAGGTAGGGGGGGAAGAAGGACTAAAGGAGTTGACTGCAGAAATGGAGAAGGCAGTAGAAAAGAAAAGGTTTGAGAGAAAGCAAGGAAAAAAGAGGAACGAAAATAGGTGGTGGAATAGAGAATGTAGATAGGCAAAAACAGAGATGAGAAATGCTAGAAGAAGGTGGAAGAATAGATGTGCAGGAGTATAAGGAGAAGACAGTGAAGCTTAAAAATGTATGTTCAAAGAGAAAGGTGTCGTATAAAGAGGAAATGGAGAAACAAGTAAAGGAAATAAAGAAAGAAGGAGAAGTGTGGGAATTTCTAAACAAGGAGAGAAGAAGAGATAAGAGGAGAGGAGGTTTAACGGATATAAAGGTGTGGCTGGGTTATTGTATGGAGCGTTTGGAAGGAACAATAGAAGGACCAGGGCAGGTGATATTGCAAGGGGTAAATGCAATACAGGAGGGGTGAGAGATAACGAAAGAGGAAATGGAGAAAGCAATAAATAGACTAAAATTAAGGAAGACGGCAGGAACGGACGGTACGCAAGGAGAACAATGGAAATATGTAGGGGAGAGAGTGAGAGGAAATATAAGGAAAATTTATAATACAATATGGAAAGGGGAGGAATTGCCAGAGAGTTGGAAAGAAAGTTTAATTCTGCCGGTTTATAAGGGAGGGGATAGGAAGGAGGTAAAGAATTATAGAGGGATTAGTGTCACTAATGTAAGCTACAAATTGTATGCCATGATTATACAAAGGAGGTTTGAAAAGGAAGTGGAAGAAAAAAGACTATTACCAGATTGGCAGATGGGATTTAGAGTGGGAAGAAGGGCAATAGACAATGTTTATATATTAAAACAGTTAGTGAATGGAGAACTAGATAAGAAAAGGGGTAAGGTATACGCGTTCTTTATGGACATAGAAGCTGCGTTTGATAATGTGAATAGGGAAAAGCTATGGAGGGTGTTAAGGAAAAAGGGAATAAAGGAACAACTAGTGAGGAAACTGGAAGAGATATATAAAGAGACTAAGAATAGGGTAAAAATAGGGGATAGTGTTAGTGAAGTGTTTTAGACGAGGAAGGGGCTAAGTCAGGGGTGTCCTCTTAGCCCTATTTTATTTGCACTGTATATAGGGGACATAGAAGAAGTGTTGAAGGGAGGTCAGTGTGGTAGGCTTGTCATGGAGGGAGGGATTAAAGTGTGGGTGTTGGCATATGCAGACGATATGGTCATGGTGGCAAAAAATGAGTTGGAGATGAAAGGTATGATAAATACGATAAAGAGGTATCTGGAAAGGAAAGACTTGGGTTTAAATGTGAGAAAGTCTAAGATGGTAGTTTTTCAAAAAGGGAAAGGAGGGAAGAAAAAAGAGGAGTTAAGTTGGGGAGAACAGAGGATAGAGACAGTGAATGAAGTGACATATTTGGGATATAGGCTAAGGTATGATAATAAAGATGATGCGCTTATAAGGAGTTAGCAAAGAAGGGTAACAGAATATTAAGGCAGGTATGGAGTTTAGGGGAAAGAGTATTTGGGAAGGAGATCGAAAAGAGAAGATGGCTGCTTGAAAAATTGGTTAAAAGTGTGATGATGTACGGGGTGGAGGTATGGGGTTGGAAAGAGTGGAACCTATTGGAAAAGGTACAAATAAAATATTGGAAATGGATACTAGGTTTAAACAGGGAGACGCCAGGGTACATAATAGAGGAGGAGGGGAAGTTAAAGAAGAATAGAAGCAGGGAAAAGGGCGATGGGTTATGAAGAGAAAATGAAGGAAAGGAGAGAATGTAAAATTTTGCAATGTTGCTGGAGGACGGTAAAGGATAGTAAAAACATATATGGACAGGAAGAAAAAAAACTGTACTATCAACGAGGAGGTTTTGCAAGAGAAAAGGTGGAAAGAAAGAGAGTGGAAGGGAGGTTAAATACGGGGGAGATAGTACTAAGAGACAAAGATTTGCAGGTGCAAGAGAGGGAAGGAAAGATAAGGGAAGGAAAGTATAATGTAAGGTATGGGAATATAGTATCCAGGGAGGTTCCTAAGTATCTGATGGGGAGGAGAAACTTAGGAGAAAAGCGACTAATAGCCAGGTTTAGATGCGGCAATGAAGAAAACTTAAATAAGTATTGGAAGGAGGATGCAATGAGGAGATGTAGACTATGTGGGGAGGGATGGGAGGACATAGAGCACATGAGTGAGGAGTGTGGCGAGCTAAGGGAAGAAATGAGGGGGAGGAAAGTTTTGCTTGGGGAGGAGGGGGAGGGATTGGATTGGATGAAATTAGTAAAGGAAAGAAGGATAAGAGGGGAGGGTTAGATCTAAAGTATTAGAATATTAAGATGGTAATGGGAAGATTTTAGGGGAGAAAGTTTTTGTTTTTAGTTTTTTAAATTTCTGTACAAATTATATTATTATGTAAGAGAAAAATGTAACGTAACCTATTGTAAGGCCGAATGGCCAAACAATTAACAATAAATAATAATAGTGTTTTTGCGCGGAATGATGAATTTCACTGAAAGAAAAGTGTATATGACGGTATTTATATCATTAGCGGTCAGATTATTAACAGACTTTCACTTTTAAGAGTTTTAAACCATCTTGCCAGTTCATATTATATTATGATTTTGTAACTCTGCGGTGTTGACAGCCAGCCATATTTTATTTTATCCTAACGTCAGCAGAGCGTCCCGTTTGTCCTATGTAACTTGATCCACAAGAACAAATAATATTGGAAATTCCTGCATGTTTTAAAGCTCTTTGTTTGAGTTAAAAAGATATTTCTAATTTGTGGTAAACTTTAATTTTTTTTTGTTCTTATATTTTAGTACCGTCGCGTGTTTATTTTAATAAATCCTTTAATTACTGCTAGTTACTACCTTCAGAAATTATTTTTATAATGGTCGATAACTACTAAATGCAAGAAGTCTTGTAATCATCGTTACTTATTAAATGGGAACATGTTAGTTAGTGTTATTTATTAAATGGGAAAGTCGAATTTATAATATTCTTTGATGATGAAATATTTTTAAGATTTATCAACATACCTGTCTGACCTACAGATTTAAATTAAATCTCATATGAAATTGGAAATTTAGCGGACATTGTGTTGTAATATTTCAATGCGACCAACACGGTCTATTTGTGATACTACGGTCGTATACTTATTGGTTTATTTTTCAGTTTTTTCGGAGTTTTTAATTGCCACTAGCGCTAGCAGCAACTCAAACATGTAAGTACTCTTTTTTTGAATGCAAAAATTTTAGTGTCGATCTTATGTTTGACGACTTGCTTTCACAATTAGTTTATGCTGTTTTTTTAATTTTATTGTTAATTTAGTTGTTTCCTATTTCCCTTCCTAATTGATAATATTTACGATTTAACCCGAATGCAATTCGCTTGCGTCGAAAGCTAATAAATATACAAAAAACTTTCCTGGATGCAAAATTATGAGTACCTTGTTTCTTACATAAATTTTTTTTTTTATTTTGACAGTCGTATGTACGCAGAACTGACGTACACGTTGCGCTTGTCACAATTAAATATCTATTTTTTTTGCATATAATAATCGGTTTCGCTTAAGCTCGTGATAGTTGACATTTGTGTGGTATTCACCAACGTGAGTTTATTTTTAATGTAATGTTGGGCCAATGGGTTTGTTTATATGTACGAAATGTTGCCTAATTTAAGAGGCCTGCATAATTATTTTTGTGATATTTCTGCTATAGTTCTTCTTGGTTTTTAACTTCTTTCTCTATGTTGAAATAAATATATTTATTCTAAATTGTGTTGTATCCTTTCAGTATTTGACATATGTAAACGAAATCTGTAGTTAATATTTCTACCGTTTTGGTGGTCTGTGATTTATCTTATAGTTAGGACACTGAGGACCATTTACAATCATCTCTCCTAAGGACTTCCGGTCCATATATTTCTAACATGTTGAGAATTGTTACACTGTTTTTTTAATTTTTAATTTTACGTGAATCTTAGTGAAAACAGAAAATATCATTTTGAAAATGTGACGTGAAACCTTTTGTTGGAATACACTTTTTGTGTTTAAAACAATGTAAAGTACCACGAAAATTATTATGAAAAAAAGTAGTTCAATATTTTAATTATCAATTTTTAAAATTTGATAATCTCATTTTTACTTACTAGTTTACAAATGTTAGAAGAATTAAGCTATCTAGACATAATTTGATTTGATGTTATCCAAATTATATTTTCCGCGTGGGTAAACGTTCCTCAAGTATAACTTTCAACTAACGTTGAAATAGTTAGTGAAACAAAGATTATCTTTCTTAAGTAACTGTTATAAAAATGTCACACTTATCTATCGCCGATCGTTTATTGAAAATACTAATTAGCAGCACTCCTTCGAGTTTTGCTAAAAGTTATTGGGCGTTCACCTTCACTTCTGACCGTTAAAATATATTAAAACGATGTCATGCATAATAAATAATTCGGCAATCAGTAGACCATCAAACTTTAAACGTTCTACGCATTTCACCTTTTACCTCAATAACAATAAATTTGAATTTTTCTCAATTAATTTAAATCCCATAAAAATACAAATTCTAAAAAAACGTATTGACCTAAATCGTTGACGCTGATTTGAATGGAACGTAACAGTATTAACGTTATTAGAGATGTTGCCATCTGTCGAGATATACAGTAGCTTATAAGAATTCTGAATGAATTTGAATTATTATGTATTAAAACAAACGCAATGGCATTAGCATTAATTAAAATTAAATGTAGGTCTCACTTAATTAATGTATTTAAAAAGTAAGTTTAGGTTAACAGTAACTTTAAAAGTCACGACTAACTCAGTTCCCTCGGTGATTGGATCGTGAGTTTTGTGGTGCTAAATTAAAAAAATTTAAAAAAGCGCCAAAACGGAAAAAAGAAATGAGTGGATTCGCGTAGGCAACACGTCGTACGTTAAAACACATTTGTTGACTTACACTTTTACATTCCGACAATAAGAAAAAAAGCATTTTGTAATTATACATTAAATCCAAAACTGCATTTCTCTATAAGGTCGAGGACCACAGCGCACCGTCTAATCTGATCTTACACACAATACAACACTTGTTAGTTAATTGCGGTAACGACCGAGTATGTGTACAGCCGGAGGTACCTACAACCGACCAAACAAATTAATAAAAAATTTGAAATAGGAAGTGCAATACTCACAATTACTTTTCCTTCGAAGTATGCTGCTAGCTAGTGCAATTTTTGCAGTGTTTCCTAAAATTTTCTGAAAAAGTAACCGTACATATGGCGTTATCACAAATACAATTCACACAACATCATACGGTTTCTAAAATAATCGAATACGCCGAGTTTCCCCAAATTCGATATAAAGTTTCGGTAAGTGGTTTTCTATCCATTCGCAACAATCGAAGGTGTCAATATCGATTTAATTATGCTTTTATCTTATCTTCACAGCACAAGACACGTGCGAGGGTATGAGGATCCGCTACAGACAATTGATGGTAGACTGCAGAAAAAAGGAATAGTAAAAGAAAAGAAACAGGTTTGGTATTTCCAAACAAAAGACAAAAAAAAATAAAGAAAAAGTCTAGACAAGAAACAAGCAATAAACACAAGGTGGACACAAGAAAGTTTTGGGCAATAGTAGAAAAACTAAGAAGGACTAATAGTAAAGAAATAAAAGCAAGAAAATATAAGCAGCAGGAACTCAAAGTAGCAATAATAGAAATACTGGAAGTCTGGAAAGAGTTCTACTCAGAGAAATTTCGAGGACAATTAGACGTAGAAAATGAAGATAAAAAAACACATTAGAGTTACCAGAGATAACAAAGAAAAAACTTTAGAAAGTAATAAGACAGATTAAAATAGGAACAGCGTAATAGCACCAGAAATGCTTAAATATCTAGGGAAAAATGGAAAGAAACGTGGAAATCAAAAATAAATCCAAAAGACTGGGAAACTTAATAATTTCTATACATAAAAAAACGGGACAACAAACTGTGAAAATGACAGAGCGATATGCCTAACTCAAACTACACTAAAACTATATACAAGAATACTGAAAAAAAGCGGAGAACATATGAAGAACACAAACTTGAAGAAGAACAAATGGCATTCAGAAGAGGAAGAGAAACAAGTGATGACATTTATATACTAAAAATGCAATAAGAATAAGAGGAAAAATACAAATCGTAAGACAGCGATCAGAAGAATTTGAGGTGAGAAAAGGAATACAGCAAGGTGACAGCTTAAGCTCTCTTTTGTTTTTCATAATAATAAAGAAAGTATGCGATGGTGATGAAACACTTTAGAAAAATACCAAGAAAAACAAAATGGAACCACGTAAGGAATTAAACCATAAAGAAAGAAATAAAACAAACACCAATATTAGAAAGAATTAAAGAAAAAAATCTACTATGATACGAACATGTCATAAGAACGAATAACGACCAGCTGACGAAGAGAATAATGAAAGGAAGATAACCAAGAAACAAAAATTGAGGAAGACCAAGAAGAAAATGGCTAGACCAGATATAAGTACATGGAATAATAAAGAGAAAATAAAGTAAGAGATAAAAATTGTAGTAAGACATAGAAAAGCATGGAAGGCATGAGTAAAAGAGGACCGTGATCCACAATCTGACGCCTGAAAAGGCAAAAGAAAATGAGAAGAAGAAAAAGAATAACAGTTTTTTTTTCTTTGTAGTTAATAACAAAAGAAAACAAACAAGGACAACTAATTGACAATATAATACCGCGCGGTAAGTAAGTTCGGTTTAATGTTTTAATAACAGATCATTTATCACAAAAAACACACGTTTACTTGAAATTTGTTTTTGCGTTTACGAATAATTCTTTCGTTATGATAAAAAAAAGTAAAAATATTAAAGCATTTATATATACAGGGTCTGCCATTACTCCAGCTTCGGTTTCTAGTGCCTTTGTACATATAATAGCCAGCATAAAATGTTTAGTACTGTACTTATTTCTATTGAAAAGTTTGTTACAAGCTTCTAGTAATTTACGAACCTTGCACGGCCAACTCACATAGTCGGAGATAGGGGAGGTTCAAGTGAATAATAATTAAGGGCGCCAGATCTTTTATAATTAATACTTCTGCCTCGATCAAGACAGACGGTTCAAGCTTGTAACGAAGTTTTAGGTTCGTAAAGTTGGAAGGAATGCAGAAAGAAACCAAATCGTTAACAACAACAACAATTGCACTTTAATTACTCTAGAAGGATAAATAGATTAAAATTTGAATCAATAACAATTTAAAATTTAGTCCGAGTACAAACATATGTAGTTAGTAAAATAACAGCAGTATCGGCAACTTACACTACACTTAAGGCAAAAGTGTGACCATCAGAACATATAAAAAATCGTCGTAAGTAAATTACATTAATAATGATAATAATTGGAGCATGCGATAGTAATTTACTTAAAGTAATTGAGTGATAATAATAAGAAGCAAATCAATTCAAACGTTTCGACACGATTAATAAATCTGATTATTCATGAGTAGCACCGTAGCGACAGCAAATAATTAAAATCAAAAATTGACTTACCAAGATTCAAGTGTACCTTCAAAAAACGTTTTCCTACTGGCTTCCTGTAATAAAACTTCCTGAAAATAATCGTGTCTACCTGGCGACTCAAAAACTACAGCAGGCAAAAAAAACATTTAAAAGAAAGTAAGAGAACCGAAACGTATCGTATGCTGTTACAATGTCTTTTCGTGTACGATGGAATTAGATATTTATTGCCTCCGAAGAGAAATTCAATCGTGTCTGGTACTTATCCTCTTCCGTACAAGATGATATTATTTAACGGTATTAATTGCCTCCACATAGAAATTCTGCCCTTGTATCGCAGCGTTCTTAAGGTCTACAGCTTCCGATTATAATTTTTCCCTTGTAGATTTTAAACTAAGACAAGAACATTGCGCTAATGAAAAGACATAAAAATTACCTTTAATCAAAAAAAGAATAAAAGCCACTTACCCTGCGTGGAGTAAATTATTTAATTAAAAATACTTTCATTACCCATCGTGTCACAACACGTGGATGTTTTAAGAAAACGATTTTTAATTCACGCAGACATAGGTTATATCGTGAACGATGTTAAAGTCAAAATGACAGTCCATTGTCTTCTCTATACGAAGGGACCAACGAGCCCGATAGATGGCGTCGAGAAATAGAAAAGTAGTTTTAATTAAACCAATATACAGGGTAATGCGTTAATTAAATTTATGCACGTAACAAGTTGCATGTTTTAAAAATATTTTTGTTTGTACAGGGTGTTTAGTTTTCGCTGGGCAGCATAAAGCAAAATTTTTTTAAATAGCAACCTATCAATTTTTTTGTGCCGTTTGATGAAGGCTTAATTTAGATGAAAAATACTTTTAACTTTTTTAAATTGATTGCAGCGTTGCCATTTTAGAGCAATTTCTTTAAAAATGCAGCATTAGAAAGAAGTAGTCATGAAACTGAGAGTTTTTGAAATCTTGGGATTCGTTTTTGTAAATTCGTAGATGAAAATCAGAAGTACTTAAAATGTCTAAAAGATTTTTGAATTCGCCATATTTATTTAAACCGTAAAACAAAAACGTGGAAAAAACATGCAAACAGATTCAATTATAATGCAACAGTAGAGTTCGGAGACAGCCTTTCTTATTGTGAGAACTGCCACAACAACAGAAATATCAAAAGGTTTAATTACGGTCATAAAGATTACTTGTAACCTGAATCATAGGACTGTCTCTAGAAGTAATAAATTATAAAAATGACTAAATACCAAACGTAATTTAATACAATACAGCATGACTAAAGTACATATGCACTATAAAATCTTAAGCTTTTGCGGTTTTTATGTTTATGATTATAAACGACTTTTGGCTTAGACCGGGTCGTAGTAAAACACCCAGACTTAAGCTTGGTCTTAGTCTCTTCTTGAGAGCCAAAACAAAAAGTAGAACTTGGACTTTGCCGTATTGTCGTTCGTGAACCCAAACAAACTGACGTTTCGCAAGACATTGCAACTTGCATCTTCAGAGTAGTAAATGTCACTAAAAGAAACAGTGTAAATGACGATATTTATACCAATAGCGATTAGCGTGATTAACGTACATTATCTTTCCGTTACCGCTTGACTGACTTCGTTATTACTCGGAGTAAGTGTTTGTGTCTTTCCAAGAAGGTTGATCTTTGTCTTAGAGGATATGATATTGGTAGCCAAGATTTGCTGAGTCTTAAACCGTCTTCTCGGTTCATATTACATGGATGTTTTTCTATTTCCACAACTTCGCGGATTAGTCTGGGAAAGTAGAAAAGAGTTCTAGCCAACACTTTAGTTTGGTCAAAGTTCAGCGTGTGTCCTTGGTACTACATGCGTTCTGCCACTGCTGATTTAGTAACTCTGCGGTGTTTGCAGTCAGCCATATCTTCTTTTACTCTACTTCAATAGAGTGTTCCGTTTGTCCTATATAACTTGATCCACAGGAACAAGGAATTTTGTAAACTCCGGCATGTTTTAGAGCCCCTTGTTTGTCTTTAGCAGATGTAAACCAGGTGTTCAAGGTATCCTTAGTCGTAAAGACAGTTTTCATATTTTGTTTCTTTTTTTAGCACCCTGCTTATTTTGTCTGTCGAACTCGTACAGTAAGGTAAATAAGCGGTGGTAGTGGGAGATGATAAGTCTTCTTTGACTTTTGGATTTATTGCTCTTTTCTATGCGTTTTGGATATCTTTGAACTCGTATCCATTTTGTTGTAAGGACTCCAACAGTGTTACCTTTTTATTTTGTAGATTTTCATTATCTGACACACGTATAGCTCTTTTGGCTAAAGTATGTAAAACAGTATTCTTCTGTACTGGATGGTGGTGAGATTCGGCGTTTAAGTATCTGTTAGTCTGCGTTTTCTTTCTATAAACGGAATGCCCCAATTTTCCGTTAATTTTCCTTATCGCCAGTACATCAAGAAAGGCTAGACTGCTGCTGAAAGAACTGATTTAGTTTATCTTTGCCATGAGACCATACAACAAACGTATCATCAACATATCTGAACCAAATTTTTAGTTTTACCTCCACATTTTTAATAATTCCAGTTTTAAAATATTCCATGTAAATATTGCCTATAACTGGAGAGAGCGGTAATCCCATGGCCGCATTTGACTTCCACTGCTCGGATTTTGTCTGGGTCAGCCTTTACTCAATCTTTAGATACGACGTGGCTAAGATATTGCACTTTCTTCTTAAATACGTGGCACTTCTTTGAGTTTAGTTTGTGGTTAGCCCTATGTAGTCGCTGGAACACTTCCTTCAAGTTGTTTAAGTGTTCTTCAAACGACCAACCACGATCACGTCGTCCAGGTAAACCAAGCACGTCTTCCAAGACAATCCGCGCAAGATGGTCTTCATCAAACGCTCGAATGTTGCAGGAGCGTTACACAGGCCGAAGGGCATCACAGTGAACTGCCACAAACCAAATCCGATTGTAAAAGCTGCTTTTTCACGATCCTTGGGTTCTAATTTTACCTACCAGTAACTCTTTAAATGATAGGGTGTCTAGCGTATCGTCAATTCTGGGTAAAGGGTAGCTGTCCTTTTTGGTCACGTCGTTTAGCTGCCTGTAGTCAACGTAAAACCTCGTTGAGCCATCCTTCTTCTTTACGAGTACCACCGCGGATACCTATGGGCTACTTGAAGATTCAATTACGCTTTCTATCTCCATATCCGTAATTATTTGTTCGGCTTCCTCTCTTTTCGTCAAAAGAAGTCTGCGTGGATGTTGTCGTATCGGCCGAGCGTCTCCGATATTAATTTTATGTTCCACCACGTTAGTTCTTCCTTTGGAGCCACTCTCCAGCGCGAACACATCTTGATACTCTTGGATCAACACTTTAACTTTAGCCAGCTGGTCTTGGCTGAGGTTTTGGCATTTGGTGGTAAAAATGTCTAATAGATGTTGTGGACACTTTTTTGGCGACGTATCTTCGTTCGACTTAACGCATCTCACAATTTGTGATACTGGCGTGCATTAGCCTACCATAATTTTTTTTTCAACGTTACAGGATCTGAGTTAATGTTTAAGATCTTTACTGGCATCGTGTTCTTTACTTGTACTAAAGTTCTGTTAATGAGTAGTCTCTTTTCAACTAAACCAGCTTCCATTGGTTCAATCGCGCGAATGTAGCCTTCCCGGAGATTTCCATCTAGACGTGCCATCACCACACTTTCCGTCCTTGCATGAAAAGGAATTTCTTCATTGTCGATCTTCAGGACATCGTTCTTCATATCCAAATGGAACCTATACTTTTTTATCACGCCCATTCCCAGGATAACTTCTTCCGTGATGTCGGCTACCAGTACTTTATGGTCGAGTACTCCATTTCCCAAACCAATGGTTACTTTGACTTGTCCGTGAGTAGGTATTTCGTCGCCCGTCGCCGTTCGAAGTCGTACTGTTACTGGTGATGTCTTCTCGTTTTCGAATAACATGTCAGGACGAATGATGGTTTTCGTCGCTTCAGTGTCAACCAGTAACTGAACACTTCTTCCATTGATCTTATCATCGAGATAAATGCTATGCAATTGCTCCCTATGCGACGCCATTCAAATTGTATTTTGCGGAGCCTGACTAGACGAGATTACCTTTTGTCTCTTTTTAGTCGCCTCGTTCCAAATTTTCAAGCGCTCTTTTTGACCTCTTCTTAGGTTTAGTACGATGCCGTCGTACATGGCCTATTTCACCGCAGTTCAAAATGGTCGCTCCTTTTTCCCGAAGTATTCGTTGCGCTATCTCCTCGATGCTTTCCAGTGTCTGCGCGGACACTTCTGCAGGACAGCAGATTCTATGACCGTTTCGTTGCGATGCTTGTTTTGCTGCTTCAAACTCCAAAGCATGCACCAAAGCGTCATCCAACGTCTTCGGTCGTGCTAACCGTAGAGTCTGCTGCGTTTCGTTGTCTAGGAGGCGGTCTACAAAGGTTTGAATAGCCAACTGCTCCAAGAAGGTATCTGGTGCTGTAGAATACGCAAGCCGTGTTAATCTGGCAATGTCAGCCTCAAACTCCCAAAGACTTTCGGCAGCTTTTTGAACCCGACTTTTAATTTACACCTGTTGAAGATGGGCATCTCCATATCTCATTTCTAATGGTGAAATTAATTCATAATTTTATTGCAGGTAGTCAGCAAAAGTTTGTAAAATTCCAAGCGCTTCTCCGCGTAAGAACACTATTAAAGACGTCGCTTTTTGTTTGTTGCTCCAACCATTAGCTGTAGCTGCGGCTTCAAACTGCTTGTAGTAGGTTGACCATGGAACTTTACCATCAAAATTTGACGGTACAACTTTAAACTTGTGAATGGTTTCTTCCCGATGGTCCATTATTATATTTTCGCTCGTGACGCTTCCTTCACCATGGCAATTCATTTGGTTCATTCTTTCTTCAAGCAGTTTCATTCTATCTCCTTCTGCTTCTGTTCTGTCATTCATAGATTCGCAAATTTCTTCTTTTAAATTTGACATATCTCTTTGGGTTTCCTCTTAAAAAAATTTTATTTGATTTTCTATGCTCGTTTGTATTTCTTCTTTTAAACGTCTAGAATTTTCCATCAATTTTTCTTCTATCTTCTGGGTATTTTCAAATAATTTCTCTTCAATTTTCTGAGAATTTTTGTGAATTTTTTATTCAATTTTTCTAGAATTTTCTTTTATTTTCTGAGAATTTTCGCTCATTTTTCTATTATTTTCTTCCATATTTTTATTCATCGATTCGAAAATTTCAAATATTTTTGAATTTATTTTAACAGCTTGCAAACACGTCACCGGCATAAATTATATATAACACTAATAAAAAGTTTAAATACACTACTTTAACAAACTGGAACAGCTACGATTAAACGCAAACTGAAGCTTTATTCATTTACGCAATCATTGTTTTTATTACGGGAGCGATATTAATTTACTTAATGGTATTAACAGTAAAATGAAAATCGCGAACCGCGCACCGTGACACCACTGTAGCGAATTTTATTATTAAAACTAATTTATTTACTAAAAATATTTTTACTTATACTAAAAATATGTACACTTTTAAATTAACCAAACTAATTAAATCTAATAATATTTAATAAAAACACTTACACTAATTTGTATCACTTACACGAAGATAAGCTAAAGTCCGCGGTTAGCTTCATACACTTGTTTACACTAAAGTCACGTACAAGATTACCGATAGTGAGCACCATCAATTCACCAACCCAGTCGTTAGCACGTTATCTAGCTGCAAAACTCTTGCCGTTGACAGGAAATACAGAAACTTACATTAAAGATTCTACAGACTTTGTAGAGAAAATTAAGAACTTGCGCATAACAAAAGAAGATATCCTAGTTAGCTTTGACGTGGTATCTCTTTTTACTAAAGTCCAGGTCGACAAAGTGTTGTTTTTGCTCAAGGAGAGAATTACCGAAGAAAAAGTTCTGCTCATCGAACTCTGTCTTAAAAACACTTATTTCAGTTATAACAACAACTTGTTTAAACAAGTAGAACGAGCGGCCATGGGTTCACCGCTCTCTCCAGTTATAGCCAATATTTACATGGAATATTTTGAAACTGAATATATATAGGACAAACGGGACGCTCTATTGAAGTTAGAGTAAAAGAACATATGGTTGACTGCAAACACCGCAGAGTTACTCAATCAGCAGTAGCAGAACACGTGTGGAACCAAGGGCACACGCTGAACTTTGACCAAACTAAAGTGTTGGCTAGAACTCCTTTCTACTTTCCCAGACTAATCCGCAAATCTGTGGAAATAGAAAAACATCCATGCAATATGAACTGAGAAGATGGTTTAAGACTCAGCAAATCTTGGCTACTAATATTATATCTTCTAGGACAAAGATCAACCTTCTTGGAAAGGACACAAACAAGTCAGTCAAGCGGTAACGGAAAGATAAGGTCCGTTAATCACGCTAATCGTTATTGGTATAAATATCGTCATTTACACTGTTTCTTTCAGTGACATTTACCACTCTGAAGATGCAAGTTGCAATGTCTTGCGAAACGTCAGTTTGTTTGGGTTCACGAACGACAATACGGCAAAGTCCAAGTTCTACTTCTTGTTTTGGCTCTCAAGAAGACACTAGGACCAAGCCAAAGTCTGGGTATTTTACTACAACGCGGTCTAAGCCAAAAGTCGCTTATAATCATATACATATGCACTGAGAATGTACTTAAATCAATAAACTTTCAAACAAACTTAAAATACATTTCATTACAATAATATCTCAAAAGGAAAACATAAATTACAACTTTAAGTTTAGCAGGACAAAAAAGCCAAATCAACGTAACTACAAAATACGAGTGTTTAAGCAGCGTAATAATTTCGAATGAATTGAATACAAAAACTTACTTACAACTTGAATGATGAATGTAAAAACGTAAAATAACTTCATTAAGTCAACGCTAAGTTAATTAATATAATCCTAAAGTAAATGAAACGAATAAAATCGACTCAATTAGCAGGGTTTTTACAAAAGAAATCGTTCAAACTTAAACGACGGTTATAAGTTTTATCCCATTCGGGTGTTAAATTTATTAATAAATTTAAGGCTAAACGCCATCTCGTAGGAAGGTAGCTACGTATCAATTAATATACATGTAGTGTAACGTCCCGTTAGAGTTCATTACATTAAAATTCAATTTTACATTCGTTTATTTTCTGCAACTAATATTGCACGTAAATTTATTCCGCTTGGCAACGTCGCGTTGTTTCAAATCTACCTGAGTTGTAGCTTAAACTGACACTGCCGTTTGAACAATCTTGCGTGTTTCACGTTAGCGATGCGAGGAAGACAAATTTTCTTGATTATGGCGTAAAAACCCATACAATTTAATTTTTATTCATTCCATCTAATTATTGGTGAGTTTACCTTTATTTTGATATAATTTTTCTATTGAATTCAACATTTTTAGTGATTTCACAATGTTACGCAATATTTAGACAAAGGAATTTATTTTGAAGGTCGTTGTTGTAAATGTAGCGTGAGTACATCATGTCATTTAAAAAAACCATTCTAATTATTTATATTTAGGGTCTTTTTATTTTCTGGTATTTCGTTTTTACTGGATCTTTTATTTTGGTTTTGTCGTTTAATTAATGGATTATCAGTTATTGAAGTTTATTATACATTGGTTTTATTCCTGTTGAAGAATTTTATCACGTCAACCAAGATGTGCTAAAAATAGAAGATATCCGATGTCATATTAATTATGGTGAGTCAACTCGAATTAAGTTACTACATTTTACATTCAAGTAATTAAATTGTGTTATTAAAACTTTTCGGGAAACATACTCGATAACAAATCAAACGTTTACGACATTTGCATTTAATATCAATTAGTAATTAAGTACAAGAGTTGATGCTTTTTATTCATCACCGATTTAAAGGTGATTGGCGCCCAAATATTGTTTTAATCCATATTTTGTTGTTACGTGCATAAATTTAAATATTGCATTACCCTGTATATCAACTTAATTAAAAATTGCTTTTGATATTTGTTGACGCCATCTATCGGGTTCGTTGGTCACTTTGTATTGCGCAAAGGACATCCGGTGTCTTCTCCGACATTTTAACTTTAACATTGTAACTGGTAACATCCAGGGCTGCGTGAGTGAAAGTTCGTTCTCTAAAATCATCCACGTGTTAGGGACACGATGGAAATTATGTAGTTTCTTTAATTAACTAATTTACTTCCGCAGCGTAAGTAATTTTATTTCTTTCTGTGATTAAAAGTAATTTTTATGTCTTTTTGGTTAGCCCCATGTGCCACCTAATAAATCAGGGCATTCTGGCTATAATTTAAAGCCCATCAGGGAAAGTTTGTGATTTCGTTACGATCGTGGGATATTTGTATCGTCACCGGCTATTCTTACCACCATCCGGCCCATGAATTCTATCCGATACCGAAAGACGAGAGATAACCCTCGACGAATATTGTGTTGGAACGATTCTAAATATTTATAAGGCCTACTGTTGGAATTAATTAAATCATAGAAAAGGGTATAACAGCATCCGACGTTCGGTTTGTGTTATGTGTACATTTTACCATTTAAGTAATGACTTTGTAGATTCGGATTTCGTGAGCTATTAGATTGACACGATTTGCAATTAAAATTAATTACAGGGTACGTGTCGAAGGAAGCGCTTCCTCCGCATAAAAGGAACACCTGTATTTGGTGGTAAGTGGTTTTTTTATAAAGTTTCTTTCGTCGTCAACGAGGTTTCTCACGAAACTTACAATCATCATAACTTCGTACTGATTATCGTAATGGTAATATCATTAGTTAGTAAATTTGCTTATACTACGTATGCTGTTTATGCTTATTTATTGTGATAATTTAATGTTAATGCTATAATAATTATTTTGCCTTATTGTCGTTACTGCCATATTTCTAATTATGTAAACGATATTTACTGCGAACTATTCGTGGTCATGTTCTTCACTTATGTCATGTAAGTTGCCTATCCTACTGTGATTCGATGTTGTATATTCTCACTAGTATTTACTTAAATGTGGCTATTTAACTTCGACTATATTTAGATAGATAAGATATAGATATAATTGATCGAGTAATTAAAGTGCAATTGTTGTTAACGATTTAGTTTTTCTCTTTTATTCGTTTCTTTCAGCAGTTACGAACTTAACATCTAGTTACAAGTTTATTACCATTCTGTGGTGAGCAAGCAGAAACTGACTTTGGATAGGCTCTGGCGCCCTTAATTATTTTTTTCAATCTTCTCTAGGAACCCTACCCTCTCTCCGACTGTTGAGAGCTGGCCGTGCAGGTTCGTAACCAGCTAAAGCTTGTAACATTGTTTTATTCAAATACTGTTTTATTCTAAATATTGTTTAGATTCAAATAATGTTCATTTTTCTTTAATGTAAATAGTGTATTATGTTATAGTTAATAAATTTAAGGAGTTCACGTCTTTGTATTTACTTGTATTCAGCTCACACCCAGAGGTCTGTGCTTTCGATTGCTGCCGTGGTTATATTATTTTACTTTTATTAAATGTACTTTCACATTTTTATTATACGTTCTTTATTCGGAATATTTTTTTATTACAGTAGGAAACTATAAAGTTGTCAGTTAGATAGTAAATATTACAACCGCAAATTTCAAAAAATGTATTTGAATTATACGCGGCATAATATTCCTAACTATACTAGGCAAGTGCAATTTTTTTTAATATAATTGCAAAAACCATCATTAGAAACCAGTAGGCAGCTGTTTTGTCCTGTTTGGACTCATCAGCACTGGAATACTCTAATGCAGTTTCCACAAACTATATAAAAAAAATGGCCATAGTTTTATCTCATTCAATTTATTTAAATAAGTTTAATTTAATTTTGTTGTAAGTTACATTTAATTGCCATAAACACAATTGCTCCAAAAATTAGTTAATATGGTAAATGTAACTTAAAGATTTTGTTGATCATTAGTATTTAAATAATGCCGAACTCTGATTACGAGTCATTTCTAAAAGTTGTGGCAAACGCCATCTTGTAGGAAAATTCATTTTCTAATCAATTTGCGGTAACTTCAAATTTTCTCATGTAAAATTAAGTACTTATGAACGTGTTTCACATATCAACTTATGTACGCTTTATAAACATTTTTAAAAAAATCAATGGAAAAAAAAGTTTTTTACTTGATCATATTTGATGTCTGCGAGTGTATAAAACGAAAATAAAAAAATAACACAAAATCATAATTTTTTATGACAAGTTATAACATAATAAAAAATTCTTTCAATTAATTACCATAAATTAAATTTTGTTGCTCTAAAATATTAAATTTTTTAAACGTTTAAAGTTTGAATTAACATTTTTATAACAAAAATAATGTTTTCAAAAACTTCAATTCTATGCGAGAATGCACATAAAACAAATTTCAAATAGAAAACGGTTTTTTATGAGTCGTATATCATCTGTAATCCAGTAAAAAGTAAAAACATTTCGACTTCAACATCAATTTCTAAATTTGTAGTAAACTGAAAGAATTATGAGTAATCTGAATTTATTACTGCAGTACCAAATACGAACGTTCTTTTTTCCTTTTACAAACTGATTGATGTTATTAAAATTTACACATAAAAGAAACCAACCGTGCAAGAGTATCTAAATACAAATAAAATAAATTAGTTCGCCTCATTAAAACTGAATCATCAGTGCGACACGGAGAAGATAAAGAAAGAGAAGTGTAATTACAGTAAGTATTTCAAGTTACATTCTTTTGTAGAGTTACCGACAAATCCCATTTTACGTTTTCTTATTATTTTATACTTGCAGACATTGCAGTTTTTGAAGCTGTCTCGAAAATATGTAGCATAGTAGAAAGATTGATATAAGTATTCATTCAAGGGGATGATAAACGAGAATTTCCACTTTCCCCCAACAAACTACAATTTCTGCGTCTTCAAGTTGACATCTTATTGAAGAGTTTTCAACATTGATGTATTAACACAACATTTAAAAAAAATGAATTGGTTTAATGATACCATCTTTAAATGTTTTTTCTTGGACCAAATCCCAACGATTCAAATTCTAACCAAACGAAGGGAAGTTACATTTAAAATAATGGCTATTCTATGCATTGAGTTTTCTACAATGCGTTTCTGACGAGGAAATATTGTCTGAGTAAGTATATCGGTTTCTTTCGTGCTTTTGTTATGGTATCGAAGCTTTTAAAAGCTTTCTTTAAAGTGGTCTCCGGTTTTATCCATTTCACACAAGTTCTCGATTTCATTGTTTGAATAATGTCGAGTTGTATTGAATTCGCGGGGGTTTGAGCACTTAATTACGTTAGAATAAGTCGTTAAGATAATCTTTATGGTTTATAAATTAAAATCAAAATAAAAACTGGTGTAAGTAACGAAAAAACTGAAAGGAAAATTCATATACACGTAGTTTTGATTCTAAGATACATGCGTTTTATGTAAATTTTCACCATTAAGTAGTAGATAAGAGCAGCAATTTAATGTGATTTAAATAATAAAACTATTTTCTTTTAGCTGGGTTTCTTTTTGCTTGGGAATTAATTGAGTTGTCCAATGAATTAATAATTCATCATTTTCAAAATATGTAACGCTTTTCTTAACGTTAAAAACCAATTTATACATAGAGAATATAAATGCGTTTTTGTTAAACATAATAACAATTCTTAATCGAGTAATATAATTATTGCCAAGCAATTCAGTAATTATAAATGGAAGCCAATCTACTTTATCATAAATTATTCTTTACATGGTCAGAATACAAATTTCTTTTTTTACCACGGCTTTAACTCGTTACATGTATTCATACGGTGTTATTTGTATCTATTTTATCTCTATATTATTCTGCTCTAATAACTCAATTTTTAGTTTGAGAAAACTCAGATTTATGTTTATAATGCTATTTATATTTATAATCAAAGACTTAATTGCTTTTCTCTAAAAATTAAAGTTTTTATTCAACAAATTCATTTTATATCTACAACAAAAACTCACCTAAAAATTAAAGAAAACAATATTTAAAACTTTAGATCCGATGTATCCTATAAGCCTTGTACATGCATTTTCTTTACATCTCCCTCCCCCCCTGTAATAAAAAATATAAATAATAAATGTATAACATTGTGAAATCACTAAAAATGTTAAATTCAATAGAAAATTATATTGGAACAAAGATAAACTTGCCAGCAATTAGTTGAAATGAATAAAAATGAATTTGTATGCGTTTTTACGCCATAATTAAGAAAATTGTCTTCCTTACATCACGACGATGTGTAAGGCCTAAAGATGGCTCAAAAAGAAGTGCCAACAAAATCGATTACTCGGGTCAATTCGAAATACAACGCGACGTTGCCAAACTGAATAAATTTAAGTGCAATGCCAGTTGCAGAAAATAAACAAATGCAAAATTAGATTTTAAATGTAATGAACTCTAACAGGACGTTACACACCCCCTCCATAAAATTTGAAATCGGAAGGTGCGAAGTGCAGAACAAATCAACAAACACAAAAACCAACAACAAACGCAAAATAAACGACAACAAACGCAAAATAAACAACAACAAACGCAAAAAGCAAATCTCGCAACGTCGTTGCACAAAAGTTAAATCCCAAAACTTATTTCTTAAACAAAATAACTTAACCTAATGAAATCTTAATCTAAACCTTAAATTAGAAGTCAAATCGGTACAGGTAGTAAAACCTAATAAGTCACAATCGAGGATAGCGGATTACACTTTAGGAATACCGTCCAACCTACCGTTTTCCCAAAGCGGAAGATGAAACTAGAATTACAAGTTCGACAGTACTATGTAACGAAGAATATAGATAAAAGAGGGACGTCGCGCGAATCCGTGTCATTGTTTGACGTATATTCCACAAATACCAAAATCACTCGAAACAATTTCCACCTCACTCAATAACTCAAAAAGAGAAGAGATTGAAGATAGAATTGAAGAAGAAATACTAAACAAAAGTTCCCAAGGTAAAATTCTACTCCCGTTCTCACACGGGGCAAATAAATAAATTACAAGATTAAATACAAAACTTTAAAATGAAAATGAAAATTATCACCAATACTTCAAACCAGGAAAATAGGTATTAATGCTCTAAATGAGTTTTAAAGTTACACATATAATGATATGCTCACAGGTAAACTCAAAATGATCGTCTTAACAATTGCACGTAAGCAATTAAAAACTCAAATTCGAGAAGACGAGTTCCAGAGAAGAAATTCTCAGAATCGGCAATAAAATGTAATCAAATACATCAAAATAAAGCAGTAAAACAACTGCAAATAAAATATAAGTCTTTGGTCAGCGCATTAACCAAAGAATTCATATACCCACACTGTGGTATACAATAAACATTCCCTCAACATAAAATAAAATATAAATTATAAAACATAAGGCATCCAATCACTTAGATTGTAATGACCTCCAAGGGTGAGCATCAATAAAATTTAATTAAAAATGGTAAAATCCCAATCCGAAGCTTGAAGTAAAGAAGAATCAATTTCAATTTATGTTTGAATCGTTTGTCAAATTCAGGTTAGTTTGAGACTCGGTTGGCTGAACAGCCTCCAAAGCCATACATAAAGAAATTAATTGAAAAATAGAAGTATTCATATCAGTCGTAGTCTGAATTGAAGTTGTCGGAGAAGAACTTGAAATCGGAAACGGATGTATCAATAAGACTAACATCACAGTTATCGGAATCATACGAAACAATTGGAACAGAAACTCTCCAATCATACACACAACAAACATTCTCAAACATCAAATCATAGAGCGCTCCTTTCAAAAGTAAAACATACTAAGCACATACTAAAGATACTGTAAGAGAAAGAGGTAATTCAGTTACGTCTGGATCTGGCAGAGTTGTGAGTGGTCTTCCCACCAAAAAATGTGCAGGTGTGAGCGGTTGTAGATCGTTAGGATCAGCAGACAGAGAAGTTAAGGGACGCGAATTTAGGGTTGCCTCAACTTGTGACAACAAAGTATAAAGGTCTTCATAAGTTAATAGAGAGTCGCCGAAAACTCTTTTTATATGGTGTTTTGCTGATTTGATGCCAGCTTCCCACAAACCACCAAAATGTAGACTGCGAGCCGGACTAAAATGCCAATTCGTTCCTTCGTTAGCAACGACGTCAGCAACAGATTCACAATTAGTCTTAAGAAATTAGCTCAATTTTTTTAGTCCAGAATGAGCTTCAACAAAAGTGGTGCCATTATCAGAATAGATATGCATGGGCTTACCGCGACGTGAAACAAAACGTCTAAAGGTCATAATAAAGGATTCAGTTGTGAGAGAAGTGACCAATTCCAAGTGAACTGCTTTGGTAGCAAAGCATACGAAAACCTTTACGATCTTTAATAAAAAAAAGGCCCACCATAATCTATTCCAGTTGTAAAAAATGGTGGTGCAGGATTGACTCGTGAGGATGGAAGATTGCCCATTATGGGTTCTATTGCTCTGGGAGATAAGCAAAAGCATTTTACACAATGATGAACTATCTGTCTTACAAGACAGCGCCCTGAAGTAATCCAAAATCTACTTTTGACTGCGAAAAGAAGCAATTGAGGTCCAGCATGAAGCATTCTGATATGCTCTCTGGTAGCAATTAACTTGGCTAGGCAATGTTTGCCTGATAGAAGAATGGGATGCTTATCAAAAGTGAAATTAGAATAATGAAGTCTACCACCAACTCGAATGGTGCCGTCGGCGTCAAGAAATGGATTGAGGCTTTTTAGCGACGAGAAAGGTTTTAATGGTTTACCTTGCTAGAGATGCTTGAGCTATGAGTCATGTTAGAGAATTGCGAAATAGGGTATGAATACTGTGTAGTAGTAGCAAAAGGTTGTGCCTTTCTTTTGAATTCTGGAAGCATAGGAACAGAGACAATAGAGTTAGGCCATATGGATTCATTTTCAGATAACCAGGATGGTTCATGCCACCACAAATGGCATGATTTTAAATTGTTTGGTGTGATCCCTCTACACAAGAGATCAGATGGATTTGATTTGGTTGGTACATGTCTCCAAATAGAGTGAGAAGTACGTTGTTGAATGTCAACAACGCGATGACAAACGAAAGTTTTCAATAAGTTTGGATTGGTTTTCAACCACCCTAAGACTATGGTCGAGTCAAACCATAAATTAGAAAAAGAGATTTGAAGAAAGCTTTCAGAACCTGCTCTGAAAGTTTAGCCAACAATGCGGCTGCGCTAACTTCAAGTTTTGGAATAGTTACAGGTTTCAAAGGTGCTACCTTAGTTTTAGCACATAAAAGTTTGGTAAATGTGTTATTATCTTTGTCAACGGATCTAAGATAAATACATGCGCCATAGGCCTGCATCGAAGAGTCACAAAATCCATAGCATCCTTGCAGATGACGTGTCTAGGGATTTGGAGGTCATTTAAATTAACCAGTTCTGCTCTATAAACAGACCACTTTCTTGCAATCCTTTCAGAGATTGGATCATCCCATGATAACTTTTCCAACCATAACTGCTGAAGCATAATTTTACCGATTATAGTAAAAGGTGCAAGTAACCCAAGAGGATCGAATATTTGAGATATTTCGGAGAACATAACGCGTTTAGTTATAATTTTAGTTACAGTTTGTGAAATAGTAAATACGAAGCTATCTGTTTGAAACGGCCATGTCAATCCCAGGGTATGAGTGTGCTTGTCAGCACCAAATTCTAGAACACCACGGTGAACATCCGTATTAAGAAGGTCCTTTACCATTAATGGATCATTAGATATCCACTTACGAAGAATGAAAAGTCCTGAACGTAAAACATTTGAAAAATCCAAACAAATATTGCGTGCTTGGGAAATATCATCGGTGCCAGTAAGAAGGTCGTCGACATAAAAATCATTTTTGATGATGCGAGAAATTTCAGAATTGGAAACTTCGCATTCAATACCTAGTTGATATAGACTAAGGATAGCTAGAAAGGACGCAGATGCTGCTCCATACGCAGTTTGGGCTCAATCAACACTTGTCTGTACATCTTTTCGATATCAGCAGCAATAGCATACGTATGCTTTCGAAAACAAACTAGGATAGAAAATAAATCTTGTTGTATCGTTAGACCAACCATTTGAGTGTCGTTTAAAGAATAGCCCGAAGTTGTGGCAGAAGAGCCATTGAAAACAACACGAAGTTTGGTGGTTAGACTGGTTTCTTTCAACACACCATGGTGGGGAAGGTAATAAGAATATTAAGCATCAGAATGTGACACAGTCATGTGTCCCAAATCTTGGTATTCCTGCATGAAGGCAACGTAATGAGTGCAAAGTTCTGGATTGAACTGAAAGCGGCGTTTCAGTGAGAAAAATTGTTTTCTTGCGTTGTCTTGGGATTCTCCAAGACATGCAATCGAATCTTTGAATGGTATTGAAACAATAAATCTACCTTCTGCGTTCCTAGAATAGTTTTGAATAAAATGTGCTTCGCAAGCACTTTGTTCAGAGGAGAAAACCTTTTCTTGGGGGTAGCTCTCGAGCTCCCAAAATTTTAAAATGCGATCTGGTAGATCGTCCAGAAAGCTTAAGTGGCAACGTGAATCAGTAGAAACTGCGTTACTAACTTGTTCAGATACCACCCATCCAAAACGAGTTTTTTGAAGAATAGGTAAGTGTGGACCTAGCCGCACTTGACCAATATATAATAATAAAAAGAATGCTGGTGAACCAATTAGCATATCGCTTTTACCAGGCTTATTCAAAAGCGGGTCTGACAATTTAATGTTGTCAGGGATTTGAAAATTGTTGCAATTTACGTGTAAACTGGACACGCTGCCAGTTATTTCATCAAGAACTAAACATAAAAGATTGATTTGAAAATTGGTATGATGTGAACGCACGGTTCCTTCACACTTTGAGTGAATCATAGAGGAAGCTTTGCTTAAGCCTGAAACTAGAATGTTTGCATTATCAATGCGCAAGTTTAATTTTCGACACAGGTCTGAACAAATAAAATTAGATTGAGAACCTGAGTCTAACAGAATACAAATTGTGTGTTTTCTTCTGTTAGAATCAAGGATCTTAACGGAAGATTTTGGCAACAAAACTGTTTGTTCAAAATGCAGAAATGGTTTGATTGGATTCGGCAGGAGTGTCTATAGACCTGGCAGATCCTGGCTGTTTATCCGAGATGACCGTAGGTTAGGTCCAATATGCAAAAGAGTGTGATGTTTGGACTTGCATGTACGGCAAGTAAACTTAGAAGAACATTGGTGTATAAAATGACCCTTATGGAGGCAATTGAGACAAACTCTCAATTCCTTTGCTTTGGCAATTCTTTGCCTAGCAGATAAATCTAGAAATTCTTTACATGAGTTTATTGAATAAGAATTTTTGCAAAGCACACAAGTTGATGTGTTTGCTAGATAGGATTTTGACAAGTGTGGGTTTGGACAACCTTAACGTCTTGCTTTGATTGCAAACTATCCAAGGGATTGGCATTGTTTGTTAGAAACGATTTGAATTCATTGAGATTTGGTAAAATGTTGGTCGATGAATTTCGTAATGTTTCCCATTGACGCGTAGTAATAGGATCAAGTTTGTCTGATACAGTTTGAATCATGACGGTTTCGATTAGGTCTCCGTCATTAGCTAACGAACGTAATGCAGTAATGTGTTTGAATAAGGAATCGCAAAAACTTCTCAATGTTGTAGAGGACTCCTTTTTGCAAGGTTATAGCTCAAGTATACATTTTATATGGTTTCGAATAAGCATGCGGGGTTTATCGTACCGCGCACAAATAGCTTGCCAAGCGATTTGATAATTGCAGGCTGTAAACTGTAACGATCTGATTACTTGAGCAGCATCTCCACTCAAGCTTGCTTTTAAGTAATGGAGCTTTTGTATGTCTCCAAGATCACTGTTGGAATTAATCAAACTAGTAAAAAATTTCACAAAACTCAAGCCAACCTTCCAGGTCACCAGAAAAGCGTGGAATGGAAATCTTTGGTAAATTAAAACTTGGAACCTTATGAGATTGATAATTTGAATTTCCTGATTTGTTACTATTAGCAGGAGAATTGCTGCTAGAAGTTATTTGAAGCCTTAAGAATAAATTTTTAGCGATTGCAGTAATTCTAAAGAAATCATCTTCGAATTGAACGTGTTGTTTAGTTTCAGCTTTCATGTCTGTCTAGAACTAACTTTCACAATGTTCGCTAAATATATATCTTTGTTTTTCTGTAAAATATTTAAATTTTTATCCTGCACTAGTCTAAATTTCCTTATCGCATTCAATCTAAGTAAAATTTTATATTTAAACCAATTATTTTCGACTACATAAGAATCTATTTCGTTCTCAATATCACCGATTTTTAATTTAAATGTCGTTCATCCAGCTCCTCTAGAACCTTTTGAAAATTTTAAACTGAATTTATCAATAAAATTTTTATTTATCAATGATACAGTTGAGCCATGATCATAAACAGCTTTAAAACTTGATCTTGTAAATTAATATAAATTTTAATTAATTATTCTGGTACACATTTAGCTGACTGTGATTGTGAATCTTTTCCATCACAAACATTCATTACTTAAAAAACGTCATCTTCTGTATTGAAACTATGATTCATTTTTATTTACATTACCCTGTTTGTTAATTTGATCCTAATTCCAACAAAATTTTTCCAAATAAAACCTACTTGGAAAACTTAGCTTTTCACACACTTGCTTAAAATAGGCAACGATTTCTGCTTCTGCATTTTGACTTCCGCATCGTACATTTTGTTTAAATTTTGGTTAATTTTTGGTCGTACAAGAAGTCTAATAGTATCGCCATCAAATTAACTAAACTAGTCTGGGACATATTTTTTCTAATATGTAAAAGTCTTTGCTTACTGCTTAAATAATCAGAAAAAGCTCCACTAATATATCGAAATTGCATTGCATTCTAGATACACGTGAAAAGTTTTACAATCGAAATAGTAAGTATTATTAGAAAAAATAAATAAACTTAAAACCTAAGTTTTAATTTGATTAAGTTTAATTTTTTTTAGTTTTAAACCTATATTTTAATTGACGGTTAATATGTAGTTCAATCTTTTATTTATACATTTAAAACTTTTGCAGTGTAGTTTGGTTTAAAGTTTAAAAAGAAGCTAAGCGAGCAATAGACGGAATACGTAATTTAAAAGAACGGAAAAACTCGTTAAATCCCCTTTCTAAACTTTGCTGATGTGTTACCCCACACAATGGTAATCCTCTAAACCAAACCTACCTTTCCCTTGTTCGCGCTAAAATCAGATAGCTTAATTCGATTGTCGATCCCACATCAATTCAACTTCAAATTACCTACCGTTTTAAAAACTTAACTCGAACAATTTATACGTTTAAAGCTAAAACACTTTAATACAAAACTTGTACAACAGCCTTTATTATATTGCAGAGGATGAACCATGTATGGTAAGACGAGATATCTTACCAGACTGAATTGCATTTTATATACATATCACGCAAACATTAACTGGGTGCACTTTTTAAGGCTAGCTAGAAAAGTGCTAATAAAAAAATATCTCATTTTTGAATTAATTTTTTAATATAACATACAAGACTAATTTGCTGTCCAACTTGAAAAAAATTGCATTATAAATTAATTACAGCTATAAATAATATTAGATTTCAGTAGTACTAGTAGTACTGTAATTGGAATGACTAATCTTGTCATTTTTGTTACAGATCATACGTATACAGTAGAAATAAAAATGTGCGCGTGTTTATCTATTTTTTTTCTTGTTATGTCTGCATGCTTGTATACAAATTTAGAACACTTTTAATTACTTTAGAAATCTAATTGTTTTAATCACATTAAAAAATGTTTAAACTCGATAGGATAAAGTAATAATTAAGAATTTAAAAATTATTTTTTATTTTACACATTGTACTTGATAGATCAATTTTAATGACGTTACGTGTGATTTTTGCATTGTTTCATTGATTAAGAATTTGTAAATTTTATTGATTAATTAATAATTTAAAAGTTAATACGAATATTGAAGTGAAATTTGGAATATGTATTAATGAATAAATGTTGATGATTATAAACGACTTTCGGCTTAGACCGCGTCGTAGTTAAACACCCAGACTCAGATTGGTCCTAGTCTCTTCTTGAGAGCCAAAACAAGAAGTAGAACTTGGCCTTTGCCGTATGGTCGTTCGGGAAGCCAAACAAGCTGACGTTTCGCAAGACATTGCAGTTTGCATCTTCAGAGTGGTAAATGTCACTGAAAGAAAAAGTGTAAATGACGATATTTATACTAATAGCGATTAGCGTAATTAACGGACCTTATCTTTCCGTTACCGCTTGACTGACTTGGTTATTACTCGGAGTAAGTGTTTGTGTCCTTTCCAAGAAGTTTGATCTTTGTCTTATAGAATGTAATACTGGTAGCCAAGATTTGCTGAGTCTTAAACCGTCTTCTCGGTTCATATTACATAGATGTTTTGCTATTTCCACAGCTTCGCGGATTAGTCTGGGAAAGTAGAAAGGAGTTCTAGCCAACACTTTAGTTTGGTCAAAGTTCAGCGTGTGTCTTTGGTTCCACACGTGTTCTGCCACTGCTGATTTAGTAACTCTGCGATGTTAGCAGTCAGCCATATGCTCTTTTACTCTAACTTCAATAGAGCGTCCCGTCTGTCCTATTTAACTTGATCCACAAGAACAAAGAATTTTGTAAACTCCGGCATGTTTTAGAGCCCCTTGTTTGTCTTTAGCAGATGTAAACTAGGTGTTCAAGATATCCTTAGTCGTAAAGACAGTTTTGGTGGTGATAAAGAAAAATAACGTAAAATTGGGGCATTCCGTTTGGTCGGGCAAGTTATTTTATATTTAATTGCATTTTTTTTTGTTGTTACATCATTTAATTTTTCTTTACTGATGGTTGAGGAACTGCCATTATTAATATAATATCACAAAAATTGATAGCAATTGTCGACCTTCGACAACTCGTTGATTTGAAGCAGTTGTATCAGAATTGTCGTCGTGTGTGCTACAACCGCTAATAATACAAGTCATAATATCGATTATCGTAATTCAAAACCCGGAATTAAAAGTGAATATCGCGAAGCTCCTAATCTCCCTGTCCTGTCAACCTTCTTCCTGTTGCCCTTTGTAGGAGGTTCGGGATCAGCTTCTGAACGTGGTTTTGAGGTAAGTTTTGATACGATGATCAATATTTTATATTTATCATTGGTCCTTTTCGAACCGGATTTGTAAACCGAAATTTGTTCGTCGTTTAATATTGATTTAAATTGTAGATGGTTAGTAGGATTAATTAGTTTTCAGTAATTTGTTAAGTTTCAAAATGGCATCAGCGAAACAGGCAAATTTATTGAAAATTTTAATTAAAAAAAAGGAAACTTTGTTTCAACGGGTTCAAAGATTGTACGATTTTGGTAAGAAAATTAATGAACCGGGTAACGTGGAATATTTTAAACAGGCTTATCTGTTATTGGATAAGACTGTTAAAGAATTTGACGATATGGAAATGCAAATCAACGAGGTTTCGATAGGTTTAGACGAAAATTATGAACCGCGATTTACGTCGACAGTTTCGGAAATGGTTGAATTTATCGAAACAATCGCGATCACAATTAAACCGACTTCGGCTGTGGCAGTGCCTCAGTCCGTTTTCCCAACGAAGGTCGAAACTATTCGTTTAAACAAGGTCGAAATTCCCAATTTTGACGGTTCGCCAAATTCTTGGCCAGTTTTTTATGAATTATTCAGAACTTTGGTTCACGAAAATAATGACATAACACCCTTAGAAAAGATGCAACATCTTGCTTCGAGATTGTCGGGCTCTGCCGTAAATATTTGTAAAAGCATTAAACCAACTGCGGCTAATTATGAGGTTACGTGGAAATCCCTTGTTGATCGTTATAACGACGAGCGTTTGTTGGCAAATACGTACCTTGAACAAATTTTTAATTTTAAGCCACTTCGTGTCGAAAGTCGTGAAGGGATTATTTCAGTTCTTGATGAGTTTTGCGCTCCTGTCGCGGCTTTAAAACAATTAAATTTAGACGATGTTGGCGACTTTATGTTTTTTAATCGTTGTTTAAACATTCTTGACCCAACAACAAAAAAGGCATTCGAAGCGGCTTGTCACGATAAAGATTTTCCGCATTATTCAGAGTTGGTAAAATTCTTAGAAACACAATTAAAATATTTGCCTATCGTAAGCAAATCGAGTACTTCCAATTTTCCGCAAAAATCAACTCGAAATAATTATAAATTGACCCATTCTTTTGTAGTAAAGCCTGGCGAGGCGAATTCTCAAATACAATGTTTGTTTTGTAAGCGAGGTTCCCATTATTTGGAGAAATGTTCGAAATTTTTAAAATTGACACCTTGGAAAAAATTTAAATTTGTAAAGCGACAACGTTTGTGTATTAAATGCTTATCAGAAGATCATTGTTTATCTGAATGCAAACGGGAAAATTGCAGTAAATGCCAGTTAGAACATCATACAATGTTGCATTTTGAAGATTTCAAACCTCGAGAAAACCCTTTGACGACGGAAACGGAGGTTAACATTACTACCCCTGCAAGCTTGTGCTCAATGAATATGTCAGATGTTAAAAAACCGGAGGATGTACCATCCATACTTCTTTCTACCGTTGTTGTTAATGTGCGCGATAAAGAAGGAAGATGGTGTAATATTCGTTTGTTATTAGATTCCGGAAGTCAATCTAATTTTGTGACTACTAAGATTTGTCGTAAGTTAAATTTATCAGTCGAACGCGTAAAATTATCGGTATTAGGATTTGGGGGGTTGAAGAATTCTGTACGAGGGAAAACAACTCTGCAAATCTACTCGCGTTTTGATTCTCGCAGCGTGTTTACGTTAAAGTCACTAGTCGTGGATAATATAGTTGATAAACTTCCATCTAACGCTGTAAATTTGTCGTCGTTAAATTATTTACAAAATTTACAATTAGCCGATGAAAAATTTTATGTTCCTAATGAAATTGATGGAGTGATTGGTGCCGAACTTTTCCCTTTTATACTAGGGGGAGAAAAATTGATCCAGGCTCCGGATACACCCGTAGCCATCCAGACTCAGTTTGGATTTGTCGTAATGGGTAAGGCACCTACACCAGGTGGTATTGTAGATAATAATTACGGTTTAGTAACCACAGTTGACAGTCATACGGAACACTTTATTCAAAAATTTTGGGACTTCGAAAATGTCCCTGTGTCATCAGATTCCCTTTTAACTAACGATGAACGCGAATGTGAGAAACTTTACAGTTCTTCTGTAAAGCGGCGAGAAGATGGGAGATATGTTGTTGCTCTTCCGTTTCGAGAAGATCCTAGTTTGTTAGGAAATTCTTACAATTTAGCTTGCCAACGCTTTAAACATTTAGAAAACCAACTAGCTCGTAATTCTTCTTTGCGGGACGCATATCATGCCGTGATCAAAGATTATATTCAGCAAGGACATATGTCGATTAGTTCTGATTTTATGCACTCAAGGGGTTATTTTATTCCACACCATGCTATATTTAAACCACAAAGTGTGAGTACGCCAGTGCGCGTGGTTTTTGACGCCAGCGCCGTAAGTAGTTCGTCAAAATCGTTGAATGACTTATTATTTTCCGGTCCAAAGCTACAAACTAACATTGTCACCTTGTTGTTAAATTTTAGATTGTTTTCTTGTGCTTTAACTGCCGACATAAAACAAATGTATCGACAACTTGTCGTCGACCCGGTACATCGAAAATACCAGCAAATTTTGTGGAGGTTTAATAAGGACAAGTCAATTCAAGCCTTTCAATTAAACTGTGTAGTTTTTGGAATTAGCTCATCCCCATATTTAGCTTTAAGAACCATCCATCAGTTGGCAGAAGACGAACGTAAGCGGTTTCCTTTGGCGTGTGAAACAATTCCTAGGGATATGTACATGGATGATTTGATTACGTCAGTCCCATCTGAAGAGAATGCATTAGAGGTTTATACTGAACTGACAGAATTGTTTCGATCTGGTGGGTTTAAGTTTCATAAATGGGCCACAAATTCGCCGGTAGTCAGAAAGCATTTTTTTTTCTCAAGACGCATCTCCAGATTCTATAGAATTTGATTCAGAAAATCACACTTGTGCAATTTTAGGACTAAAATGGCAGCCTATTTTAGACACGTTTGAGTTTCGGATTGAGCCAGGAAATCGTTCAGGAACAAAACGAGATATATTGTCGACAGTCGCCCGTATTTTTGATCCCCTTGGGTTTTTAGCACCAGTCACTTTGTATTTAAAGGTTTTAATCCAGAAATTGTGGCAAGACAACGTTGGTTGGGATCAAGCACCGTCTAAACATGTGTTTTCGTGTTGGCAAACTTTTCAAAACGAATATTGTATGTTATCTTCAATCAAAATTCCGCGTTTTCTCGGCATTTATGAGCATTCTAAGCTATTGTTGATAGGATTTGCGGATGCTTCGGAAGTAGGTTATGGCGCAGCGGTTTATCTAAAGGTTAACCAACCTAATTCCAAGCCTGCTATCTTTTTGGTTTGTGGAAAATCAAAAGTGGCTCCTTTAAAAATAGTGTCCATTCTTCGATTGGAATTGTGTGCCGCACTTCTTTTGTCGAATTTGTTAAAGGTTGTTGTCGAGAATTTTCGTCTTCGTCAACTGTACCCTAAAGTCAGGGCATTTACCGATTCAACGATCGTGCTTCGTTGGTTGAATTCTAGTCCGAATCGTTGGTCGACATTTGTTGCTCATAGAGTAGCAAAAATCCAATCTCTCGTTGAAGTAGAAAATTGGGCTCATATTGGTGGGAAAGAAAACCCAGCAGATTGTTTGTCGCGTGGTTTGACACCCTCCGAGTTGTGTTCTCATCCATTCTGGTGGTGAGGTCCAAGCTGGTTAATTAAAGAAGAAGTCGAGTGGCCTTCTCCGTGCTTAAGTATAGAATTAAAGAATCCTCCGGAGCAGAAAGCAAATAATTGTGTCTTGATGGTTCGTCCCGATCTTGGAAATTCTTTATACAACTTTATTGGTCGGTTCTCGTCATTTTCTAAATTGCGAAGAAGCATGGTGTACGTTCTTCGATTTATACGTATGTTACCATGTAAAGAAACTATTGAGAACGTCGATTTAAGTATTGCTGAACAAATTTTATGTCGGATTGTGCAAGCGCAACATTTTATGACGGACATAAACGCTTTGAAAAATGGAAGAGTTTGTTCAAATGCGCTTCTAAGATTAGCCCCTTACTTAAAGGATGGTGTCCTAAGGGTGGGGGAAAGATTAAAAAATGCAAGTGTCGGTTACGAATACGCGCATCCGATTGTACTTCCTAAGAACTCTCATTTTGTTGATATATTGATTCGGTATTATCATCTAAAGAATTTACATACTGGTCCAAATTTGTTGTTGTCATTAATCAGACAAAATTATTAGATTTTATCCGCACGATCGGTTGTACGCAAAGTAATACGAGAATGCAATATTTGTTTTCGCATTAACCCTAAGTCGCAAGTTCCGATTATGGGTGATCTTCCTTCTTGTCGAGTGTCTGAATCGAAAGCTTTTTGGAAAACTGGAGTAGACTATGCGGGCCCTTGGCAAATTAGTCTTGGTCGTCGTAGAAAACCGATAATCCAAAAGGCTTACATTTGTTTGTTTATTTGTCTTGCGACAAAGGCCGTTCATTTGGAACTGGTGTCGGATCTGACAACCCAAGGGTTTTTATCTGCCTTTAAGAGATTTTTGTCCCGACGAGGTGTGTGGTCTGAAATATTTTCGGATTGTGGCACTAACTTTGTTGGTGCTCAGCGGGAGCTGGAAGAGCTAAATCGCTTAATTTCTTCTACCGAGTATCAAGGATCACTAACTCATGAGTTGAGCGAGTTTAAAATAAAATGGAATTTTAACCCCCCTAGTTCTCCGCATTTTGGTGGAATCTGGGAATCGAATATTAAAAATGTGAAATCCCATTTATTTCGAGTTGTCGGTAGTCAATTGCTCACGTATGAAGAATTCAATACCTTCTTAGTGCAAATCGAAGCTCTACTAAATTCACGACCGCTTACACCGCTGAGTGCTGATCCCTCGGAACCTCTTGCGCTGACTCCTGCACATTTTTTAAATTTAACGCCACTAAAATCGCTTCCGGAGGCAAGCGTCATAAGTGTGAATCCTTCTCGTCTCACCCGTTTTCAACTGTTAGACCAGTTGGTACAAGCTTTTTGGGCGAGATGGAGTCGGGAGTATTTGCACGAGCTTCAAATTAGAACTAAATGGTTTAAGTCTTCACAACCGTTACAAGTAGGCACCTTAGTTTTAATGATGGACAAGACCACACCGCCGCTACAATGGCCGCTAGCGCGAGTCGAACAGACTTTTCCCGGGCGAGATAATGCCGTTCGAGTAGTCCTTGTTCGCACTAGTAAAGGCTGTTTTAAAAGATCGGTGGCAAAGCTATGTCCTTTGCCGACACAATAAGATTGGTTGGTGATAATTTAAGTTTTTTTTTCTTCAATCAAAAATAATTTTAGTTGTTTATTCTTTGTAGTATATTTAAGTATCTCAATTTTTAATTTTTTGTGGTGCCTGGTTCTATCTGTTGTTGGCTTTTCCTCGCAAATTCAAATTGGTAGCAGAATTGTCTGAAGTGGAACCTTCAGAGGCGGGGGGATGGTCGGGCAAGTTATTTTTTATTTAATTGCATTTTTTTTTGTTACATCATTTAATTTTTCTTTACTGATGGTTGAGGAACTGCCATTATTAATATAATATCACAAAAATTGATAGCAATTGTCGACCTTCGACAACTCGTTGATTTGAAGCAGTTGTATCAGAATTGTCGTCGTGTGTGCTACAACCGCTAATAATACAAGTCATAATATCGATTATCGTAATTCAAAACCCGGAATTAAAAGTGAATATCGCGAAGCTCCTAATCTCCCTGTCCTGTCAACCTTCTTCCTGTTGCCCTTTGTAGGAGGTTCGGGATCAGCTTCTGAACGTGGTTTTGAGGTAAGTTTTGATACGATAATCAATATTTTATATTTATCACCGTTTATAGAAAGAAAACGCACACTAATAGATACTTAAACGCCAAATCTCACCACCATCCAGTACAAAAGAATACTGTTTTGCATACTTTAGCTAAAAGAGCTATACGTGTGTCAGATAATGAAAATCTACAAAAGGAAAAGAAAACACTGTTGGAGTCCCTACAACAAAATGGATACGGGTTCAAAAAGATCCAAAACGCATGGAAAAGAGCAATAAATCCAAAAGTCAAAGAAGACTTATCACTTCCTACAAGCACCGCTTATTTACCATACCGTTTGGGTTCGACAGACAAAATATGCAGGGTGCTAAAAAAACATAATATTAAAACTGTCTTTTCGACTAAGGATACTTGTTTTTACAGCATTGTCAGATGTTGCGTCAGTTTCCAACCCCTTTAAAGATACTGTACGCCTTCCTAAAATTTCTCTTCCGTCGTTTGATGGTTCGTTGAAAGATTGGCCCACGTTTTATGATTTGTTTAACACACTGGTTCACTAAAATCAGTCATTGTCAAGGGAAGAGAAATTCCAATATTTGTTGACCACTTTTAGTGGTGAACCTTTGACTTTAGTAAAGCATTTGCCGCTAAGTTCCAATAATTATGATATTGTTTATCAATCATTGGTAGATCGTTACCAAAATGATCGAGTTTTAGTGTCATTTTATTGGCATAATTTGGGGAACGCACCCAAGGTTAATTCAGATTGTGTATCTTCATTACGTAGTTTATTAGATACGTTTAATGAAAATGTGACTGCGTTAGGTCAATATCTTAATGTGGATTTGTGGGATTTTATCCTTTTTAATTTGCTTATGCAAAGATTAGATAACGCAACTCGAAAGCGTTTTGAAGTGCAATTCACAAATGTAAGTTTTCCCATTTACGCAAATTTGAAACAATTTGTAGCCGACCAGTGTCGTGCTTTGAAAACCAATTTATTGAATAATGCTACAATGACCAGTGCGACCAACGTTACTCACACTAAGTCAATCTATTCAAAATCTAGTAGTGGTCCTGCAAGATATGGAGGCGCCTCGCCTTCGCGTTCACTACTGGTTAATACTGAGCAGTCTGCTAATTCGCAATCCGCAAAATGTGCCCATTGTAAAGAATGGAATTCAATGTATCGGTGCCCTAGTTTTCTTGCTTTAGCCCCTTACCATCGTTATTTGTTCGTTAAATCGGCAGGTTTGTGTCATCAACGCTTTAGCGCTTTACACCGAGGTCATGTCCGTCGAAAGGAAAATGTCTACAGTGTTCAGCCCCGCACAATTCGTTATTACATTTTAGTAGAACCACAATTCAAAGGCACCTTTTCAGCAGGTGACTCTACTTAACGATTCACCGGAAACTATTATTCCCGTTGTGGCACCGGCCACTGTAGGTGTGGCCACAGCGCGTTCATCGTATACAGTGTCGTTGGCAACTGTCGTCTTTGAAATCCAAAATCGTTTGAGTAATTATCAAACCATAAGGGCATGGTGTGATTCGGGTTGTCAAGCGAGTCTAATTTCGGAAAGATGTCGTAAGCGACTTGAATTGCCTTATGGTCGCTCACCAGTTCCTTTATCTGGCCTAGGTAATGTAACATTTCGCTTTTCATGCGGTTGTACTAATAGCAAAATTCGCCCTAAAGGCTCTTTAGAGCCATCTTTAGACGTCAAAGCAGTGGTTGTACAAACAATTTGTGCCGATTTTCCAAGTTGTCCCTTGTCTCTGTCCGATTTTTATAAGGGTTGGAGATTAGCAGATCCCAATTGGCATATGCCAGGATCAATTAATATGCTCCTAGGAGCAGATGGTTTCGCTCTTATTGTTCGAGAGGGTTCCGTGCCGGGTGCGACGGCGTGCGTCCAGCTGCTATTGAGACTCTCTTCGGTTGGATACTTTTAGGTACCACAACCCATGTGACTACAGTCCCAAAATATTCGTTTTTTCTGACATCAGACACCTCTTTAGATGTCGCTTTGAAAGGCTTTTGGGAGGTAGAGTAAGTCCCCACCAAACTCGTCGTCTCACCTGAAGATGATCAGGCCGAGAATTTATTTGTTAATACGCATTTTCGTGACCATTCTGGTCGTTTTGGCGTTTTGTTGTTTTTCAAAGATCGCCAAACGTTGCTCACGTTCAATAATACGATGCAGATTGCACATCGTCGTTTGCTCGCACTTGAGCGTTGTTTGGACAGTCAATCTAACGTCCTCCGCATGTATTCCGGATTTATGAAAGATTACCTCGCATCGAGCCATATGTCACTTCTTGCCGCAACCTCCGAACAAAGCCATCGTTATGTTATTCCACATCATTGTGTGTTTAAATTTGCAGCACCCAAAAATTCGTGTGGTTTTCAATGCTTCTTCGCGCAACGCACACAACAATTCACTCAATGATTTCCTACTTGTCGAGTCTAAATTGCAAAATGACATAGAAACCATTTTGCTTCGTTTTCGATATCGTCTTTGCTTACGATATACGCCAAATATGTCGACAAATATTAATATATAAGTTTAACTTTATTAACTACAAATAAAAAATAAATAAATAAATAATAAATAATAAGTAATAACAAAAGGGGGAAAGGGATGAATAAAAGAGAGAGAGAAGAAGAGGAAAGAGAAAGGCAACAAATATTTGAAAGAGGAAAGAAAACAATAAGATCACAAGACGTTAATAAGGTATCGGAGGAGAACGAAGGAAAAACCTCAAGAACAGAAGGAGGAAGGAAAGAAATGGAGGAGTTAAAAGAATTAATGAGAGAAATGATGAAACAGATGGAAGAAAACATGCAAGGAATAAGACAAGAAATCAAAGAAATGAAAAAAGAAATGGGAGAAGGAGAAAAGAAGTGGGATAAAGAAAAAGAGAAACTGGTGAAGAGAATAGAAAAACTGGAGAAAAAGCGGAAGACGAGGAAAGATGGAAAAGAAAAATAATATCGTGATAAAGGGGTGGAGAAGTGAAAAACCACAAAAAGATTTAGCAGTGATGCTGGAAGAAAAATTAAATGTAAAAGTAGAGGTGAAAAAGTGACAGTAATAAACAAAGAGAAGAAAATGAGATGGTGGTGGCGGAAATCGGAGGATGGGAGAAAAAACAAAAAGTAATGGAGGAGAAGAAGAAATTAAAGAATACAAGAATATATATAAGTCACGATTTAACATGGGAGGAAAGAAGAGTGCAAAGAGAAATAATGAACATAGCGAGGGAAAGAAGAGCGGAAGGAAAAAGAGTATGGGTAGGGTACAGAAAAATGGAGATAGACGGAGACAGATACATATGGAACGACAAGGATAAGGGACTGTGCAGAGAAAGAGAAGAGAAAGTGGGGAACCAAAAGGCAAAAACTAAAGGGCAAAGGGGGTGGTAAAGGAGGGAAAGTTGACGAAACGGCAAAGAAAAGGAATAATGAGAGATGGAAATGGAAAAGAAAAAGAAGGGAGAAAAAAAGAAAGTAAGGAAGAAGCACGGGGGGAGGTGAGTGAGCTGAGAGTATTGTTTTGGAACGTAGCAGGAATAAAAAACAAGGAACATGGTTTCTGGAAGTACATCAAGGAACAGGATGTAGTGGGATTACAGGAAACATGGATCGAAGAAAAAGAATGGGAGATGTGGGAAAAAGAGTTGCCAGAGGAATTTGAGTGGGTGGTGCAACATGCAGAAAGAGAAAAGAAAAAAGGGAGAGCAAAGCGGGGTATAATAACGGAAATAAGAAAAAATGGTTGAACCAGGAAAAGAAGGAGAAAGTGCAACAGAGAAGAGGAGTTGTAGAAAGGAACATGCAGTGGGGAAAAACAAAAATAAAAGTGGTGACGGTTTATAGCAGTAGAATGAAAGAGACAAGGATAGAAGAGATGATAGATGAGAGGGAAGAGGGATTGATAATAGTAGGAGGGGACTTCAACGCAAGAATAGGGGAAGAGGGGGGAATACAAGAAAGAAAAGGGACGGGAAAGAGACAAACAAAGGACAAGGTGATAAATAAAGAGGGAGAGGAACTGCTGGAATTGTGCAACGAAAAAGGGTGGGAAATAATGAACGGGAACAGAGAAGATGATGGAAAGGGGGAATTTACGTACATAGGAGGAAGGGGAGAATCAATAATAGATTTTGTAATGACAAATGAAGAGGCCGCAGAAAAGGTAAAGACATTTAAGGTGGGAGAAAGAGTAGAGTCAGACCATCAACCACTGGAATTGACAATGGAAGGAAGGGAAAGAGCAGAAAGAGAGGAAGAGGAGAAGTACATAACTAAAAAAAAGTGGACAGAAGAGAGTATAAAAAAATATAAAGAGGGAATAGGGAAAACGGTATGGATAGGGAAGGAAGTACAAGAAAGTGTAGAGGAAATGAGAGAGATGATGGAGAAAGCAACAGAGAGAGTCAGATTTAGAAAATGGGAGGGGAGAAAACTGGATGGAAGAAATGGTGGGATAAGGAATGCAAGGAAGCAAAGGAAAAGGCAAGAAGAGCATTAAGACAGTGGAAAAAAGGGAAGAAAGAAAAAGAAGAATACAAAGAAGCAGTAAAAGTATACAAAAAAACATGCGATAGAAAGAAGAAGGAAAACAAAAAGAAACAAGAGGAGCAGATTAAAGGAATAAAAACGGAAGAAGATGAATGGAAGTACCTAAAGAAGCAGAGGAAAAAAACAGAACGACAAAGAGAATAAAAATTAAAGAATGGGAGATATATTTTCGGAACCTGTTGGGAGGGGAAGAACAAAAGCAGGAAAAAGAAAAAAGGAAAGACGCGGTAGTAAGACAATAAGAAGGAGATAGGGATAGAATAAGGGAAGAAGAAGTAATAGAGGTGATAAAGAATATAAAAAAAGGAAAGGCGACAGGAGAAGATGGGATACAAGGAGAAGAGTGGATATACGGGGGAGAAAATGTAGCAAAAAGGATGACGGAAATAATAAACAAAATATGGAAAGGGGAAGGATTCCCAAAGAGATGGAGAGAGGGATTAATATGCCCAATACATAAAAAAGGCGAAAAAAAGAAAGTCGAGAATTATAGAAGGGTAACATTACTGAGCTCGGCATACAAATTGTACGCGACAATACTGCAAGAAAGATTACAGAAGGAAATAGAGGAAAGAAGTTTGGTACCAGACGGACAAGCGGGATTCAGAAAAGGAAGAAGGGCGATAGACAACATATATATAATGAAACACTTAGCAAATAAAAACTAGAAAAAAGAGGAAAAATGGTAGCACTATTCGTAGACCTAAAAGCTGCTTTTGACAAAGTGAATTGGGAAAAGCTGTGGGAATATATGAAAAGAAAAAAAATCAATGAAAGATTAATACAAAGAATAGAGGAAATATACGAAGAAACGAGAAGTAGGGTTAAAGTGAATGGGGAAGAGAGTGAGAAATTCATAACAAAGAAAGGGTTGAGGCAGGGATGTCCACTGAGCCCAAGCCTGTTTTTGGTATATACGGGGGATCTGGAAGAGACAATGAGAGGACAACAGACAGGAGGGATAGTGGTAGGGTATGGTCGTTGGCGTATGCGGAAGACATAGTGCTGGTGGCTAAGGAGGAAAAGGAAATGAAAGAGATGATGAAAACGCTAGAAAAATATATGAAAAAAAAGAATTGGAAGTAAACACGGAGAAAACAAAGATAATGATATTTAGAAAAGGAGGGGGAAAAGAAAAAGAGAGGAGTGGAGATGGAGTGATGAGAAAGTGCAACAAGTGAAGGAATTTACATACCTGGGCTACACGATGAAACAGGATAATAAAGAGGGAGAAGACATAAAGGAAAGGGTGAAGAAAGGAAACAGGCTAATAGGACAAGTATGGGGTGTGGGGGAAAGAATTTTCAAGATGGATATAAAAAAAAGAAAATTGCTTTTCGAAAAATTAATAAAGGGGGTGGTAATGTATGGAGCGGAAATAATGGGTCTGGAAGGAGTGAAGGGAGGTAGAGGGGCTACAGGAAAAATACTGGAGATGGGTGTTAGGATTGGACAGGGATACACCGGGGTATATTGTGAGAGAGGAGGTTCAGATAGAAAAAATAAGGATTGAGACAGGAAAAAGAGCAATAAAATACGAGGAAGAAATGAGGGAAAGAACAGATTGCAAAATTCTGCAAGAATGTTGGAAAGAGATAAAGGGAGGGAAAGTGAAGTACGGGCAGGAGGACAGAGAAGAGGATTACAAAAGAAACGGGTACAAGGAGTGAAGAAGTGGAGAGATTAAGAGAAGAGGGAGTAGGGATAAGGGAAGAAATAATAAGGAGAGATAGAGACATCGAAAAACAAGAAAGATGGACAAAGATAAAAGAGAGCAGATATAATAGGAATTATAAAGATATCAAGGGTGAAGGGGTGCCGGAATATTTAAAAGACGGTGAGATTAAAAGCAACAAAAGGAAAAAAATGGTGGCAAGGTTCAGATGTGGCAACGAGGAGTTAGGGAACAAATATTGGAAGGAAGAACCAGAAAAGTTGTGCAGACAATGTGGAGAAGAAACGGAAGATCTGAACCACATGAGAAAGAGATGCAGGGAACTAAGAGAAGAGGTGATGAAAACAGTGGATATCTTAGATGGAAACGGATAAGGAGCGGAATGGATGGAGGAAGTATGGAGCAGGAGGAAAAAGTTAAGGGGGAAGAAGGGATAAGAAAATGTAATATATATGTATAGACAACACGACCAAATAAAGACAAATATTAATATATGAACCACTTTGTCAATATCAATTAATTCGATGGAGAGCATCTCTACAAGAAGAGATTCAGACCTATCGTTTAAACACTGTGACCTATGGTATGTCACCCTCGCCTTATTTGGCCATTCGGTGTCTGCTACAGTTGGCAGAGGAAAATCAAACACAATTTCCGCTTGCTGTGCAAGCCATGCGTTTGGATCTGTATGTAGACGATGTTGCGTCCGGGGCAGACACTTTAGAGGCTGCTCGTAAACTGAAGAGTCAGCTTACGGAATTGTTGAAATTGGGTTGTCCTGAGCTGCGCAAATGGGCCAGCACTGATATCTCGTTGTTAGACGATCTTCCCGCCGAACATTGTCAAATATAGCCGTTAACATTTCACAAAGACGCGGAGTCGGTTGTAAAAATACAATGGCAATCCAACTGTCACGCATTTTCGTTCACGGTTAAGGTACAAGATCTTCCATGTACCAAGCGAGCGGTTCTCTCTGAAAACGCAAGAATGTACGATCCATTAGGATTTTTATCTCTAGTAATTTTGTTTGCCAAGAGACTGATGCAGCGTCTCTGGACGTTAGGTCTCGGGTGGGATGACCCCCCTCTTTCGGATGTCTGTGAATCATGAACTCAATTTAAAAGGGAACTTCCTTTATTGGTGGCATTGAAAATCCCTTGATTAATACCGCATATGTCGTACGAGTCATGTCAGCTTCATACTTTCTGTGACGCTTCGCAAGTAGGTTATCCTTGTGTGATCTATTTTCGTTTTATCGATAACGCTAAGAATATCCGTATCAATCTTGTGGTTGCCAAATTCGAAGTTGTCCTTTTACAGGTGTTATCAATTTCTCGTCTCGAGTTGTGCGCCGCAGTATTGTTGGCTTTTGTTGTAGACACTTAGAAAACTATGGTATATTTGCTTGGAGCGACTCCACCGTTGCTTTAACTTGGATCAAGTCGTCGCCGCATCGTTGGCGTTTTTTCGTTTCGAATCGCGTAAGCTTCCTTCAGAAGCGAGTTCCGCCAAAATACTGGCAACATGTCCGTTCCGGACAAAATCCGGCTGATCCAGCCTCTCGTGGTTTCTCACCAGAAGAAATTTTATCATGTTTGCTTTGGTGGGCGGGTCCACCATTTTTACAAGACCTTGCTTTTGATGATTTGTGCAATCTTTCCGCTGAACTCCAACCAGAGGAAGAAGCTCGTTTGGAAGAGTAAACTGTCGTGTTGATCACCCAACAAGAAAAGCATTGGGTACTTAATTTATTGGACAAGTTGTCCTCCCTTCGTAAAATACAAGAGATTGTTGTTTACGTATTTTGTTTTGCAGATTCTGGTAACAAGAGTAACAGGAGCCCTTTTATGTGTAAAATTGTGCAGCAATTAGCATTTTTCAAAACAATTTTATTGCTTCGCCAATGAAAGCTTTGTTCTAAACCCATTAGGAAATTATCTCCATTTATGGACAATGAAGGATTGCTACGTGTCGGTGGACGTCTTCGTCACTCCGAATTATCCTCAGATGCTAAACACCCACTTTTGCTGCCTCGTTCCCATCGACTTACAGAGTTGATAATTGAGCATTTTCATCGGGTGCATTTACACTCCGGTTTGCAGACATTGCAATTTTTATTGTCACAACAGTTCTGGATTTTATCAGCACGTCGTGCAATCAAGCACTCTCTGTCAAATTGTTTTCGTTGTTTTCGTGTACGTCCATGTGTCAGTCCCCCTTTTATAGGTGACCTTCCGGCGTCTCGTGTGTCGCAATTGAAGCCGTTTTCTCGAGTTGGCGTTGATTACGCCGGTCCTTTTCTTTTGACACTAAGCCGAGTGAGAGGAGCTAAAATCTACAAAGGCTACATCTGCATATTTGTTTGCTTGACCGTTAAAGCCGTCCATTTAGAAGTGGTCTCAGACCTGACTACGGAGGCATTTCTTGCGGCTTTCCGTCGTTTCGTTGCTCGACGGGGTCGTTGTAGTAACATCTACAGTGACTGTGGCACCAATTTTATAGGCGCTAATCGTATACTTCAAAACTTGGGTCGACAGTCTGCTGACACACTGGCCATCAAATGGCATTTTAATCTTCCTGCCTCTCCGCATTTTGGTGGATTGTGGGAGGCCGGAGTTAAATCCGTCAAAACCCACCTGTCGCGTGTGTTTAGTGAACAAACCTTGAAGAATTTAATACAGTCCTAATCCAAATCGAAGCTGTGTTGAATTCACGCCCATTGTACCCGATGAGTTTGGATCCTAATGATTTATCTGTTCTCACTCCTGGTCACTTCTTGGCCCTTGAGCTGTTGACCGTTTTTCCTGACGAGGATGTCACGTCCCTCCCATTAAATCGTTTGTTACGTTGGCGTAACAAAAAAAAGATCTGATAAAGATAGACGTCGACGAGCTATTTACAATGTATAAAAATGAAATGAAAATGTATAATTAGGTAAATAAAAGGTTTTTGAACATGGATTTGAACTTCTTATTACCTAGGTAGGTATAGGCTAATTTAGAATCACTAGTTCCCCATTGTTCAATAACTAATAATTTTGTGTCCAATAATTAAAATTTTTGTCCAATAACTAGTTTTTTCTTACCTTCAAAGGTTTTGTTTAATTTCTAAAGGAACCATATTTTTTAGAAGTATTTAATGCTCGTTACCTAAAAATATTATATACGCAATAAGATTTGACAAAGGAAAATTTAGATAACTTGAAAAATACTTCAACGGTTACAATTTAAAACCTAAAAAAAGTTTAACTGTCTAATAACTACCTAGTTTACCCTACATTACTCTCGTTGAAAGAATCATAGCATAACTCATAACGGTTGTTATGCTATTTCTTACTTTCGACTCTTGTTACGTAAACTACTATTACGTAACAAGCGTCAAAAAGTACATCATAGCATAACGAACGCTAATGCGGGGCCGCACGGCCGAGCGTTGCATGTAAGTGAGTTGTGCTATGAAATTTTTGATGAGAGTAACGTACATTATTTTTTGTGTTGCCCTTTGCAAGATTATATATATATATTTTTTTTAAATAAACAAAAAATCACCAGAAATAATTCTTTGTGCTGCCAACATCGCAAACGTCAATATACGTTCGTTAGTGTAGTTACGTAATAGGCGAAAAAATCTCTAGGGTCGCAAAATAAAAACTAGAAACGCATATAAAACTAAATGTTCAAAGTTAATTATTATATTAGAACGAATATGCAACAGATTTAGTAATAAATGTAGATGGAACTGGGCTGGACACGTAGAAGGAATAAAGGGGATAGATGGACGCGTAAAATTATAGAATGGAGATCTCGAGAATACAAGAGATCTAGAGGAAGACCACAAACCAGGTGGACGGATGACATCAAGAAGATGATAGGACACGAGTGGATGAGAAAAACACATAACCGAGAAGAGTGGAAAAACTTCAGGAAGGCTTACATCCGACGATAGATGGAATAGGAAAAATATTAACAGAACTAAAAAAGCAATAAAAAGATTTGCGTCTAAAATAAATGCATTTCCTCAGATGACATTTTTTATACTCTGCCTCAATGATCTACCACAGCTCCATTTTACATACATATAATATCATTTTTATGATATATCAACAGAGTCAATTTTTAGAACTTTTTTTATTCGTAACAGCAATTCCATCAAGATAACATTCCGCTTTGACTTTTATAAGATGGCAGTATTGTACATTTTTTTTCATGTAAGACATTCTTTATTAGTTGATATTTGTCCTTAAGACTTCATCAATAACACTGGTCTGCATGAAAATCGGCCCTGATACCATTCTTGACGATTCTTATGTAAAATGACCTCCTGAATCCAAAAATGAGCTCCGTTTTTACCCATCACCCATTTATTTTGGGGGGACCCCATTTTTATTTTATTTTTTGCATTTTTTTAGAATTTTAATATATATAAGAACAGTAAAAAGATATCAATAAACAGTTAGGAAGATTCACTGCACGACGCTGGCGATCTCAATACCACATGCAGGTTTGAACAGGAATTTTCGACAGGCTTGAACTTGCATTACTCTTCTCATTATAGTATATTACATTGTTTGCTTAACTGCTTCGATCAGTACATCTATAGCTGTTGCAGAGTTAACTTGTTGACGTTTTAAACGTGCTGGATTTTGTGTTCATTTTTGTTCATTTGTGTAAACCAGTAAAACTACTTTTACTCCGGATTTTTTCAAGTGACTAAGTGTGATTTGTGGTTAATGTCGGGCGTTGAATTATTGTTTAATTATGCCACACGAGTGTAAAAACCATCCCGATAGCTTCTGCTATGTCTGCGGGGAATTAATTTTAAAAGCGCAACGAAAACCTCTTTCTCCGCTTGTTAAAAAAGCTTATAAATTGTACTTTGATTGTCAAGTTGGCGACCAGGACAAGACTTGGGCTCAATCAGTTTGCTGTACGACTTGTTACAGTAGTTTGACTAAATGGCTCAACGGTACCCGTAAATCAATGCCATTTGCTGTGCCCATGGTTTGGCGTGAACCTCGCTGTCATCTTACAGATTGTTACTTTTGTATGACTTCCACCGTCGGGTTTTTGAGCAAAAGTTAGCATACAATTCAGTATGCCAATATTCCGTCAGCTCTAAGACCTGTTCCTCATAACGATACTTTGCCAATCCCAGAGCCCCCAAACACTTATACTCTAGAGCCGGAAATTGATTTAAAAGACTCTGAGCCACAACCTGGGGCTTTGAATGATACGTTCAATGATGATAAAGAGTATTCCGCAGAATTAGTTTCTCGGCAACCTCACCTCCTCACTCAATCGAAATTAAATGATCTTGTCAGGGATTTGCAGTTACCCAAGACTAAATCTCAGCTCCTAGGATCGCCACTTCAACAGTGGAATCTCTTAGAAAAGGGAGTAAAAATATCTTCTTACAGGATCAGACAAGCAACCCTGAAATGTCTTTTCTCAGAAGATAAAGGTTTAGTGTTCTGCCCTAATGCAAATTTATTGATGACAGAGTTACAGATGCCATGTGACCGAGACAAATGGAGACTGTTTATAGACTCATCAAAAACAAGCTTAAAAGTTGTCCTGTTGGCAAATGGGAATGACTTCCCATCAGTTCCAGTTGCATACTTTGTTGATATGAAGGAAACGTACGAAAACATCTTCAGAATCCTTGATAAAATTAGTTATCATGATTATAAGTGGAAACTTTGCGCTGAATTAAAAGTTGTTGCTCTACTCACGGACCTGCAATCAGGGTTCACAAAATATTGCTGTTTCCTTTGTGAATGGGATAGCCGAGCCCGAGATAAACATTACATCGTACGGGACTGGTCTCTGCGAGAAAATCTTATTCCTGGTCAGAAAAATGTCGCCCACAATCCTTTGGTTCCGAAGGAAAATATTTACTTACCACCTTTACACATCAAACTTAGATTGATCAAGCAGTTTGTGAAAGCAGTGGACAAGACAGGTGGCGGATTTCAATTTTTGAAAACTAAATTTCCTCGTCTTAGCGAAGCTAAAATCAAAGAAGGCGTTTTTGTTGGTTTCCAGATTAGACAACTCTTCCAAGATTCGACGTTTATTGAACACCTAAATCGAAAAGAAAAACGAGCTTGGTTTGCATTTTAAAACTTACTAGGTTTTGAGAATCTATATAAAAATAAATAATATAATTAAAACGTTTGTAAGAACTTCCTGGGTAACCACAAAAGTGAAGATTATGTCGCTCACGTCGATGAACTGCTTTTAGCGTACAAAGACATAGGATGTAACATGTCTCTTAAAGTTCACTTCCTTTACTCGCATCTGGACCTTTTCCCTGAAAATTTAGAAGCAGTCTCGGATGAACACGGGAAACGGTTCTATCAAGACATCGCTAAGCTGGAGAAGAGATTTTCAGGGAAGTGGAATGCAAGCATGTTGGCGCAGTACTGCTGGTTTTTGAAACGAGAGCGCTGTACCTCAAGCTATAAAAGGAAAGCAAGCACCAAGTAACGATGAATATCTTTTTATTTATTACTGTTTATAGCTAAAATAGTTCTTTTTCCCATTTAAATTAAATTCATGTCCATATATTTATTATTATAATAATTATTATAATTATTATTATTGTTCGATAAATAAATTATAATAAATTTATCGAAAAGTGGTAAAATTAGTGATTTGGGGCTCCCTGGAAAATGATTGGTGATGGAAGAAAACGGAAGACATATTTGGATTTAGGACGTCATTTTACATAGGAATCACCCTGGATAGTGTCAGGGATCGATAAAAAATATTTTTTTGCAGACCAGTGTAATCAATAAGCCATCTTTCAATTCGAGTGATAAATATTTTAATTTTCCAATAATAGTATGTGCATGTTTGTTTCAACAGTCAACCTAAATGCTTGTACGTGCCATAAAGTAATTGCATGTAGTCAAAAATCACGCATTAATTTCGCAGCTTTCTTTTTCTTTCTTACAACGTTTACACTTTCTCTGATCCTGAAAAGTAGATACTTCTGATGTAGATCTTTCAGTATTATCAAACCATCAAACAAACTTCGGCTCTAACCATTCTTGGTTATTATAGAATATCTTGATGTTGCAGTTTATTTTGATTTTAATCTAGTCAATGATGTTTTTATATTAGCCTTGACGCAAGCAAACTGCATTTTTACTGAGATAAGAATGTCTTCCGGGTTTGAACCGTGTCATTGTTGTAAACTAAGATGCCAACGTTTTGCCTACTTTCGTAAGGGGCTTCATCAGGACGTGAGATAAATCGCAAAACTCAAACAAGCAACCGAAATCTAACTAAGAACTTCTCAAAAGTTAGGTTATCCACTTGTGAAACAAGCCATTATCTAAACTGTAAAAAGGTAAAAAAAGAAAACGACAAGTTGAAAAAGCAAACGAAAATCTAACGAAGAACCACTACCGAGTTAGGTAATCAATTTTTGAACCAAGCCAGATTCTAAACTTTGTAGAAATGACTTAAGAAGAGTTAGTCTCCGTATATATAGGAAAACGATCATCACGGATGATTAAGCACAACTCTGATTGGGTTACGGTTGATATATGGCGTGTTTGCGATAAATGACTAATGACCGGGAACTAAAGAGGGGACCATTACTTTCGATTTTCAGAGTAAATTTGATATCTAAGTGTTGATTGTTAAGATGATCAAGAAACTTAGTAAATTCAACTTTTGAGAAGTTTTTAGTTAAGATTTCGGATGCTTGTTTTGCGAAAGTGGGCGAAACGTTGGCAACTTTGGTTACAACAACAATGACACGGTCTAAACTAGAAAGACATTCTTATCTTAGTATAAATTTCGGCCGTGGAAGCCTTCGCTATTAAATTGCATTTTGGTTAGATTGTAATTACGATTTAAAAATTTTTTAGCAGTTGATATATGGTTTCCATGTGTTAGGTAAATAATATTTTAAGTTAAAAAAAAATGTATACTGTTAGAGAGAGAGGAGAGACCCTTAAAGTTTTAAATAGGGGAAGTATTATACGTCACGAGGTGACGTTTAGCGAGTGTAGTTGGGGATCCCCTTGTCTCAAGTGGTGAGACGGAGGGACGCAAAGCCGACTGTAAAAGCAGGGTCACTCTGCGTGCTTAAGTTGGTTCTTAGTAACTGTGATTAGATTTGTTTTAGTGCGAAAAAAACAACACAATTTATACAGAAAGGGGTGAGTCGCATGAAATTAATACTTGGGTAAATTGATATGACAAACAACCTTATTTATATAATTAGTTGTGCTTAGTGTAATCAACTAATTAATCTGAGCTTGGGCGCCACTATATAATTACTTGTGCTTAGTGTGATCAACTAATTAATTCGAGCTTAGCGCCACTATATAATTAGTTGTGCTTAGTGTGATCAACTAATTAATCAGGGCTTAGCGCCACCATATAATTGTTGTGCTTAGTGTTATCAACAACAAATCGGTCTGAACCGTGTGCCAACCAAATTGTCAATTAATTGTCATAATGCGCTGAGTGTGCCATTTTTCTCCTTTAGTATTTCTTTTCGCGTGGCTCACCGCCTGAGATTTTGTTTAATTGTTTCAGAGACCCGGAAACAACGTAAATCCGTCCGGCTGATGGCGTGGCTAATTATATTAAAATATAAATAGTTTTCTTTTAGTCTTTTTCATTTTTCTTTCTTTTCTTTTATTATATTCAAAAATAAAATAAATTGTCACTCAGTCGAATTTGTTTCATTTTCCCGTTCGAGCGGCTGACAGTGCGTATTCCCTATCGTTGCACACATTAGCTTATCTGGTAAGTACACATTTAAGTGGAGAAAAGTATACTCGATTCATAATGTTAATTTAAAAAAAAAATCCTTAGTTATTTACAGTTAGTTTCTAACACATGTTGTTACATGCAAAAGTTAAAACAAAGTCACTGTCTGAAATGAGGTAAGATAAACGATGTTGTGCCGCTGCTCAGTGGAGACGGGGTGGGTTATATTTTAAAATTCCGTGATAACTTGGAAACGAGATTGACATAAAATTGAAATAAAAAGGTAAAAACTCAAAATCGGTTAGGGCGCCAATCAAGGACACGATGATTATAGCTTCCGGACCCCTGATAATCCAAAAGCTCATCCGGTTGGTTACAACCCCCTGGACTTACCTCGAGTTGTAACTTGCTAAATTCTGAAATACACTTACAAGTTTACGTACGCGACAGCTGACTGAATAAAAGCTCTTTACAGTTTAACAATTTAACATTTATTGACTGAATAAAATAAAAAAAAATAATGAATATCAAACAAATTCGAATAAAAATAATAAATGAAATAATAATAAGCAAGACAAAAAATTAACAAACTGAATACAAAATTAATATATATAAAAAAAAAATAATAATAGCGTTAACTCGTTTTTCAATACAACACAATAAAAATAAAATTCAAGGCCTTGACCGCATACATAGGTTACATATCGTTACATTATCTTTTAGGCATGAATGAGATTTACTTTTACCTACACAAAACAAAATTAATTAATTAAATCGAACTTCACGCAAACACCTTCAAGTGTTTCTTGAAATAATTAAAGTTAGCCGTAATTCAATCGGCTCAAATCAAAGCTTTTAAATCATATCGATCGCGGTTCACTTCACGGTAATAACAAATTCGATAAATACCTTTACTCAGATGAACTGTCGGCCACAGCGGTTCCAGAAGCTACGAATTTAGATTGAACCCGGGACGGTCTAGGTGTACAGTAGTCGAATACAAGCTCGGTGGGATCCCCAAACAATGGAATTACGGCGGAAGATTTATTTCACTATTTCATTGAAATCCGCACAAAAGCGAAGACAGGATTTTTCACACAAAACATCGAAAATAAATCCAACTCGAACGTGAGTTTTATTATGGATACCATGAAGTTCCTTAAACCGTAAAATTACGAATTTGGGAAACTGCTATTTCCCATCACACCACTCAATTTTCACGGCACCATTTATCTAACTTCCGCGGTATTGCCTAACTGTATTCTTAATTGCAACAAAAAGATTCTTCCCAAAATCAAAATTTTACTCCTTATAATACCTCGCAATCCCACTTAATTCAACGAACTTGCGCCGTAAAATCTTTGTAAAAGATGCAACACTAAACCAAGTAAATTAACAAAGATGAAAAATATAATGGCCACGTGCGTCATGTCATGTACGCACTCGAAAGAAAGAAAATCTTCTCACAGAAAACGCTTACTCCGTCAAATTATCAGGTGGTTCGAAAATGAACTCAACATAAACAAAAGTATAGATACCCAGAAAAATTGATCAAATTACATTCCAAAAAGGAAGTCGTAAATTATATAGAGTTGTTTTTCTAATGAGATAACCAGAGGTAAAAACACTAAATCAAAATCAAAACCACGGAACTTTATGCATTCAAAAAAAAACCAGTAATAATTGTGAAATAATTATTAAATACAAATAAACTTAAATCAAACGTAATAAAATAACGAGTAAAACGTTTTCGATGCTAACATCGAACTAATCAATCGAAAAAAAAAACAGAAAACAGAAAATTCAGCCAGATGAATCTAATTACGGGGTCTTACATAAAAGATTCACTGCTAAATCTCAACGCCGGTTACAATGTTCAATGAATGCTATACACAAATGGTTTTTTTTGGCTTTAAGTTATATTACACACAGTTGCACTATTGGTAATATCTTTTATTTACATACGTTTTGAGATAATTAATATAAAATTGAACAAATGCAAAACATGTATATACAAAATATAAAAAAATAAAAATGATAAATTAATTGGGGATAGTATTAAGCTTATTACAATTAATAATATTTATCGGTTAGGTTTATTAAAGTATTTGTTTAGATCAGTACCGAAACTTGAAACCATACGGCCCAGAAAATTTAGGTTTTAATGATGAACTATCAATTGCTATTTTAGTAATATAACTTCAAAATTTTTAATTTTTTAGTGCGATGTGCACTTAGAATGCCAACTTCTAACAAGCATTAGAAAACCAGATCATAATTAATTACTTATCGAGTCAATTATCTATGTAAAGAAAAACTTGTTTTTGTAAAACCACTAAAGAATACTCTATTCTCACAATGAAACATACTTTCCAAATTACCATTTTCTTAATTATTTTGTAATTACATAAATAATACTTTATGATTATGTGTTTATATATTTTTTCATTTTTCATTATTAATAACGTGTAAAACTATTTATGTATACATAATTTACGTACACAAATGTCTATTATATTTATATGTAAAATATTATTGACATTTTTAATATACTATAAAAATTTGATGCCGTTATAAAAGCATGCAAATGTCGAATTTTTTGAAATAATCAGCGACTTGAATAAACGTAAGCAGCTTCCAGCTGTTATTTAATACATAAAAACATTTTATTATATTTTTTATTGTAACTGTTACAAAGCATTGGCGGTCAAATAATAATAAACTGTATTTTGTGATCGCGTTTCAGAATTATAAATAGAATTTTACTCATATACAGTTTTTGTATAGTGAGTAGGTACGTATAGTTTTTTCGTTAAAATCAAGTTTATAGAAATTATAAATTCTGTTAAAAAATTATTAAATAATTTAAACATTTTTATCAACTATTTTGTGAAAGGTTTTTCTAGTTTTGACACATTTTCCACAAACGTATTTGTTACATATATTACGTCCATTTTCTTTGTTATAATCTCTCCCTTCGTTTTTTCGATAAACTGGGTAAGAACTGAACCAAGACCTAAATCGGAAGCGTCAGTCTGAACTGTAAACGGAACACTAAAATGAAGACAAGACAAAATAGGTGCGAAAACTAAACAATTCTTAATAATCTGGAAGGCTTCCTCACAGTCACTAGTCTAATTACAGTTGGAATTCTCCTTCAGCAGAGACGTCAATAGAGCTATAATTGTCGAAAATTTTGGTAGAAATCGGCGATACCATGAGGCCATGCTTCCTCTAACTTTGGCGACACCAATGGGAACTGGAATACGCAAAATAGCATCAACCTTTTCCGGATCAACCGACAAAGTCAACTGAGTCATAAAGACAATGCTATATGTTATGTATTGAATTTATCATACACTCTGTATATAATATTGTAGTAAAGTCTGAGATGGAGGGGATAAGAAAAAATGTCGTCTCGATGCACGTGTTGCTTCTAATGGTGCTTTTAATTACAACTGTCCTTAAAATATAAAATTGTCGACGAGATCGGATACAAAATACAATAATTATGACCACGTTCGAAAAATTTGGGGAAAAATTAAACCAATTAACAGATTTAGTTTCCAGATTAGCAAATATACACGTGGAGCACACACAAATTCCATCCCAAGGTAATGCACGATTTCATTTCGATGAGTTCAAGATAAATTCAAGCGAATCCATTGAAGACTATTTCAATCGATTTAAGTTACAACTGGAGCTGTGTAATATTCCTACAATTAAATGGGCCTCTCATTTGCGTGTCCACATGGGTGCCGAGCTAAATTCCACCTTAAACAACTTATCGTATCCAACTCCAGTCGACGAGTTGAATTTCGAAACAATTAAAGCAAAGCTTGTGGAGCATCTTGTGAAATCAAAGAACAAATACAGCGAAGCTATTAATTTTCGTAAAATTTTTCAGAAGTCAGATGAACCTATTATTGAATTCATATCACGACTGAAAGCCGGAGCACGATACTGCCAGTTCAACACATTTTTGGACTATTCCTTAATTATTCAATTTATTCATGGAGTGCAAAGAGATGATATTCGCAACGAAACAGTTAGTCGTAAACCTGACGTGTTTGGAGATGTTATTAAAATAGCGTTAGAAATGGAAGCTACACGGGAAGCTGCAAGCTTAATGAAACCTAACTCCGTAAGTACAGAAATGCAATATAAGTTTTCGCATGAAAGTAGACCAAAAATTAAGAAACAGACAAATTTAAGACAAAAATCACGCTCACGCAGTAATTACCGATCTTCTAATAGACAGAGCACAAATTCCAATATTTCCAATAAAAACTCTATTCCTGGAGCATGTAATTCTTGTGGTGGTACTCACTGGCGTCGTTATTGCAAATTCCGGCATGCAGAGTGTCACATATGCAAACGTACAGGTCACATCGCTAAAGTTTGCAAAAGCGGAGAGTCCGAAAACAAGGCACAACCAAGTGTAAATGAAATTCAGTCCTCTGAATCAAATTCAGAATTTCTCCAAGTTTCTGTTAATTCTATAATTGAGTGTACTCCAAGAACAGTCATTAATATTCTTCTTAACAACAAACCAATTTGTATGGAATTAGATACAGGAGGTGCATGTTCTATTATTAGTATTGATGTCCTAAAGAAGACAATTCCTAATGCAAAACTTCTCCCTACTACTCGTAAATTTTCCAGTTATACGAAAAATAGTTTTAAATGCCTAGGGTATGTTCAGGTTGATGTAACGTATAAAGCTCGAACCAAACTACTTAACCTCTACGTTGTTGATTTTCCAGCTGATAATATGTTTGGCCGCGAATGGATCACTCATTTTACCGATCTTCTTTCCTTCCAAGAATTCTTTCTCACTAATAAATTAGAAGAAGTACAAACGTCAGCTGTTGAAAACAACATTTCAGTTCAACTAAGCAATCTCATGACGAAATATGATAATTTATTTAGTGACATAGCAGGTACACTTGAAGGACCTTCGGTTCAATTGCATCTTAAAACAGATGCTAAACCAATTTTTGCAAGAGCACGTCCCATTCCCTACTCTCTTCGAGATCTATATGCTCAAGAAATCGATAAAAAAATACAATACGGATTTTATTCTAAAGTTACTCACTCTGAATGGGCTTCTCCAACCCATATAGTTATCAAAAGTGATAAATTAAGAATTATCGGTGACTACAAATCAACTCTCAATTCGCAATTGATCATTGATGAGCATCCCATTCCTAAGATAGAAGACATATTCAATAAACTACATAACGCAAAAGTCTTCTGTAGGTTAGACGTTACGGACGCTTTTATGAGTTTACCCTGTAACCAAAATTCTTGCGAAATGATGACATTAAACACCCCTACTCACGGATTTATCACGCCTACAAGAGCGCAGTATGGAGTAGCTAGTATTCCTGCTATATGGCAACGTCGTCTTGAAGAAATACTTCACGGAGTACAAGGATCTGTTAATTTCTTCGACGATATTTTAGTTTTTGCTGATTCTTCTAAAAATCTACTCACCGTCCTTCAAGGAGTGTTTGAGAAACTACTGAAATCCAGGTTGAAACTAAAACGTTCTAAGTGTGAATTTCTGTTGGATAGCGTAGAATTCCTTGGCTATAAAATTTACGGGTCTGGTCTACATAAACTAGACAAACATGTGAAAGCAATTGTTAAGGCTTCTAAACCGAGGAATCCCGATGAACTGCAAACCTTCCTTGGGAAAGTTACATACTATCATTCTTTCCTTCCCAATTTATCTACTATTACATTTCCATTAAGGGAAATGCTGAAAGCAAACAGTTTCAATTGGACTAAAGAAAGAATTGAGTTGTTTGAACAATTAAAATCCGAATTGACTTCAGATAATGTGTTAACCCCGTACAATTCTCAACTGCCATTAATTTTAGCTGTAGATGCAAGTCCAGTCGCTTTAGGTGCAGTCCTTTCGCACATAATGCCTGATGGGAAGGAAAGACCGATTGCGTATGCTAGCAAATCTCTTACTTCAACAGAAAAGGCTTATCCTCAAATAGATAAAGAAGCCTTGAGTATTGTTTGGGGGGTGAAAAAGTTTTTCCAATATGTATACGGTCGTAAGTTTACAATCTTTACCGACAACAAACTTGTGTCTCACATATTTGCTCCAAATGCTCTTCTGTCTAAATTCACCTTATCACGTTGTGCAAACTATGCTAGTTATTTATCTAATTTTAATTACGAGATCAGACATAAAAGTTCAAAAGAGAATATTAATGCAGATTACTTATCGAGAATTCCAAATTCAGAAAATCAAATACAATTGGATCATTTTGATTGCTTTGTTCAGAAACAAATCTGTCAATTGCCTGTAACTTCAGACGAAATTGCTTCTGAAACTAGTAAAGATCCAAAATTGTCACAATTGTTAATTGCTATTCAAGAAGGAAAAAATTTAGCTACGTTAGGGTATTCAGGAAGAGAGCTAGATTATTCTCAATCATGCAATTGCTTAATGCTCGGACACAGAATTGTCATTCCTTCTAAACTACAAAATAAACTACTTGAAGAGTTACACATGGCGCACATCGGTATCGTCAAAATGAAAGGTCTAGCCCGATCTGTTATCTACTGGCCCAATTGCGAAGCTTGTCTTAAGAATTCTAAAATGCCACCTAAAAATAACACTCATCATTGGGAATATCCTGACAAACCATGGAGCCGTATCCACATTGATTATGCCGGTCCGATTTGTGGAAAATACTTACTTATTGTTGTTGACGCTTATTCTAAATGGATGCAAGTTTCCATTACTTCATCCATGACTAGTGAAGAAACCTGCAAGTTGCTACATGATTTATTTTCCTTATATGGTGTACCAGACACTGTTGTATCGGACAACGGAACGTCTTTTAATTCAAATACTTTTAAGGAGTTTCTAAAGGCACAAGGTGTGAGATTTCACAAACGTATTGCTCCATATCATCCTTCTACGAATGGTCAAGCAGAGCGCTACGTTCAAACTATGAAAAGAGCTCTATACAGCATGAGAGCTACAGCTAGTAATCTTCGAGAATGTATAAACCTTTTTCTCCAACAATATCACCGAGCTCCTCATCAAACTACCGGACAATATCGAATCGACACTATCCGCCCAGACTTAAGACGTGAAACACTACAAAAAAATAATGACGTTATTAATATTTGGTCATTTGCTGTGGGAGATCCAGTTATGTTTCGTATATACAACAAGTCACATCCATGGCAGTATGGTACCATTGTATCAAAATTTGGAAATCTTCATTATGAAGTCGAACATCAAGGCATTCGCCACAAGCGACACGTCGATCAACTGATATCTCGTGGTAAATTAAGAAACCCATCAACTCAGAAGATCCAAGCCCCTGAGCAAGGAAGACGAATAAAATACTACGAGTCCTCCTCTGCAACCACAACTCCGAAGACTCGAACAGTCCGATTTTTAGAAGAACCTAGAAGCTTAGTTGAAACCCAACCTCAAACAGAAGAACCCAAGACTACAAGCCCAGCTGAACTCGAAGCCAGAGCTTCTATGCCACCAGCCGACAAACCTCAAACCAGACGATCCACAAGAGACAGGAAGCCACGGCGCCCATACTCACCAATATAAAATTCTAATAAATGTAAAATTTTAAATTTGGTAAATGTAAAATTTTAAATTTTAGTGAATGTAAAATTTCAAATTGTTATTGTTTTTCAAATAGGTGTGGAGAATTGTTATGTATTGAATTTATCATACACTCTGTATATAATATTGTAGTAAAGTCTGAGATGGAGGGGATAAGAAAAAATGTCGTCTCGATGCACGTGTTGCTTCTCATGCTGCTTTTAATTACAACTGCCCTTAAAATATAAAACCAACCATCGACATTAGGATAAGTAATTTGCTAAAGTAGCATATGCTATTCGTACCGCCGTTCATGGAGTCACCGGCTTAACGCCGTTTAACGCTAATTTTGGCCGTGAGATCTGCCTAGACGGGTCACGTCATAGGAAAACTACCGATTCAGACACTATCGACAATCTAGCTTTTTCAGATCGTACCTTATTGGCCGAAAGAGGTCTAGCTTTTCGAGAAGTTTACGTCGACATCAAGAATTGCTTGAATGCAGCTTATGTCCGCGGTAACCATTATTATGATTGACGTCGTCGTTCAGTACTTTTTGAGGTGGGAGACACAGTGTAGCAAAAGAATTATGTCCTTTGAAATTTCTCGGCCAAATTGGCACCTAAGTTTATCGGTCCGTTCTATGTGAAACGGAAAGTATCGTATCAGACTTGAGTTGCCTGATGGCACGGGAGCATCTAAAGGCATATGGAATGCTAAAGATTTGAAACTTAGTCCGACGAATAGTCGTTGTTTTTTTACGGTACGCGACATTTCGGCGCCGGGCGTTTGGGCGCCAGGCGTTTCGGCGCTAAAAAAAGTTGAATGGAGTGAAAGTGAAATGGGATTCTTATGTTATTGGGCAACATTTTTTGACACAGGCAGATCAAAGTTTGATGTATGTACTACGTTGTTTAACAAAAAATGTATGTAAGTACAATTTCATTTTCAGTCCCTTAAAAATTTTAGATACCTCAATTCATTATACTGAGTAAATATTAAATAAATAATACAATAAAATAAATAACGATAAAAAAAGAATTTATTAACGTCCACTATAAAAAATAAACAAAACTAAACGTGTGACATGTTACACTTACAAAATCAAAAATTAAATTAGATGTACTACGTTCGTTAACAAAAAATTCATGTAAATACATTTGCACTTTCACTCCATCAAAAAGTTAGGAGAAATGCCTCTGAGATACTCAATAATCGTTCGGTTCTCAAAGTCTTAAACAATCGTGGTAATTCTGTTATCCGCAGCTTGGTATTTTGCCTTTTTATGAGGAAGTGCTTGGCCACCTACAAATTTTTCATACAATGCGTCGCGTCCTTTCTGAACGCTTTGCAGGCCGTCGATAAATTTCCACAGCGACGGGTGGTCCATACCTAATCGTTTTTAAATTCAACTTTATTAATAAAAATTGTAAATAAGTTATGTATTCAATTAATTCAAAATTATTACGCTGCTTAAACGCTCGTATTCTGTAGTTACGTTGATGTGGCATTTTCTTTGTCTTGTCAAAATTTCAGTTGTAATTTATGTGTCCCTTTTGCCTGCCGACGTCAACTGGCTTAACGCTAATCAAGAGTCCGTCTGCGAACAACGTTTTAAGGTATTTATTAATTACTAATTAAGCTATTTATTTGCGAGTTCAGTGATTGAAAAGCTTTGAAATTAATTATGTTGAAAGTTCATTGATCGTTATCGAATTTTTCGAATATTCACCAAACAATTTATGATATTTGTTTGTGTTAATTTTAATTTTATTTTTATTATTATTAAACAACAAAAAGAAAAGACGATATGTAATCAACGTTTAAATGTTTTATCGACGTTAAACCAGAGAAATTACGTACTATAATTTTAAGATTTTCGATTTGTTTATTGTACACAATTACGTAATTCGTTTCATTTTATTAATATGTGTTTTAATTTTTTTTTATGCGAACACGGCCGTGCATTATATTTTTCTTTTAAACTGTAATAAAACCTTTTTATTTATTTAAATTATTTGCTCCTTCGGCGGTTATCATACATTATAAAACGATAAAAAAAGCAAAGAAAATGCTGTACTTAAGTGACTGAGTACAAGAATTTTGAGTACACCACGGTAGTCCGTACATAAAACCGTTAATGTAAGTGAGAATTAATCAGAAATATTTTTTGAAGTTCATTTACAAGATAATATAGTATACCATGTACTTTATCCAAATAGAAAAATACACCTGAATAGAAGCAATATTTAAAAGGAATTCAAAATAGAAGTTTGATGTAGAAGCTAAATCCAAATTTTATATTTATTTGAATAACTAAAGACAGTTAGACAAAGAACACCATAAGTAATTCCAATTTATTACAAGTTTCTTGTTAGTGTAGACCGTGGGCTAGCTCATTTTGTCCAAGAGTAGGCATGGGTCTAGATACAAGTTATATGAGTAAATTGATAAGGACGCCATATCTAATTTTCCGCTAAGATAATCGAGTCGTCGGAGAAGTGCGAAAAAGCGAAAAGCTGCTAACCAAAAAGAATCCTCAACGATACTTAAAGGCATTTATAAGACAGCAAGTTAACAACAAAGAAAAAAATACTTTAATAACGATATCTGTTCACAACAACACTATCACACTAATGATTAACAGATTTTAAACAGGCAGTATAGACTACACACTGCACCACGAGCTAACAATTAGCAAATGTCGTTACGTTAACACAAACAATCGTTAAAGATAGAAAAGCATGTTTTTAAGTACAACGCAATTGAATCATCAATAAAAATTATTGTTCAATAATAACGATTACACCCGGTACAAACTGGTCGTAAACAAACCGACAATTACGTAATCAACTAACAGTAAATAGCAGTACTTACATTTGGTCCACGCTCTTACTAGATCTAGAAAACCCATCTCTAAAAACTAAAGCAGCATGTAATCGAACGTGTATCACAAATACAATACTTTCAACACAAACGTGTTCCTTAGATCAAATAAATGAATGCACCAAACTTTGCATTATTTTGTAAGAGTTAAACTGATTGCTGTTGTAGCCACAAAATGTTTAATGAAGTACACACAGCGAGTCCAACTAGTAACTTCTTATTTGACTTTCAAAGTGTGTAACACTAATTAAATATAAATAAAACGTATAAGTGTATCATACCTCAGCAAATCTTTCTCTAAGCATCGGTAAATTTCAAATTTAAATTTCACTATAATGTGACTGGATGACCGTTGGTTCAAAAAACTCCACTTACCATTAAGTTACATGCGTTTACTTTGCATTTTGCGTGTTAGATGTATAACGCGTAAATTTCCGGAAGAAAAGAAAGTTGCTTCAACGCTACCAATATAATTTAAAATGGACCATGCGTAATATATATATCGAGTGAGTAAAAAAAGTTTTAACATAACAAGTTAAGCTATTATTCTTTACCAACATCACAACACAAAAAGGTGCAGCATGTAGAAGAAAGTGATGCTTTCTTTTGCAAATGCGGCAAGTATACTTTGACGAGCACTGTGGCAGAAAATGTCTTTTATGAAGGCAATTTATACATAATTTTAATTCTTTGTTTTGGATAACCTTTGTTGAGGAGATAATTTTAAAAATGCATCACATGAACTCATAGAGTGTGAATCTTTGCAAAGCGCACATGAATATGCGTTTACCACAAATGATTAAGAAAAAATTGGTTTTGATCTTTCTGGAGCAATCTTTGATTGAGGTTTGGAAGGTAGACTATCTAAAAGATTGGCTGTATTTGTAAGAAAAGTCTTGAACTCAGAAAGAGATGGCAAATCCGAACTGGAGTTGTTCCTAAGAGTTTCCCACTCCCGGGACGTAGTGGAGTCTAGTTTTCCTGACATGATATGGATAATCACCATTTCAAATAATTGCTCCTCAGTTGCAAGAGATTTTAAAGCTGTTATATGTTTAAACAAAGCGTCGGAAAAATTGCGCAATTTGGTAACGGATTCTTTGATACAAAGGTCTAAATTTCAAATAGTATTCGTGGTTGATCGTATCTAGCACAAATTAATTGCCAAACAATTTTGTAATTACAAGAATTAAATTGTAAGGACTTAACTACTTGAAATGCGGCCCCAACTAATCTGGACTTTAAATAATGCAGTCTTTAGATGTCATTAAGGATTTCATTCGTGTGGATTAAATTATTAAATTTTTCTCGAAATTCGAACCAATTTTCTAGTTCTCCGGAAAATTTTGGAATAGAAATTTTCGGTAAGTTAAACGCTAAACCTTTGTTTGAAAAGTCTATGGAATTTTCTGATCGCGCAGTATTTGAGGAAATTAAATCGATGCCCTCTTTTATCTTTGTCCATCTTTCCTGTTTTTCTATGTTCCTATCTCTTATTAATTCCTCTCTCACCCCTACTCCCTCTTCCCTTAATCTCTCTACTTCCCACAGTTCTTCCTCGTATTTTATAGCCCATGCTGCATGCACTTTTTCTCTTATAATATACCCCGGTGTTTCTCTGTCTAGCCTTAATACCCATTTTCAGTATTTTTCTTGCATCCCTTCTACCTCTTTATACTCCTTCCACCCCCATATTTGCTTTAGAAATGTTACGTACAAAAAAAACTAAAATTCATGGTATGAGCCTTATGTATTCTTATTCTTTTACCGATACCTGATTGACTCTTGAGTTTGAATTTAGGTTTCTTAACTTATTTTCAAAATGATCAACTCAAAACAATCAATTTGGTTGTTAATTTTAAAATACAAAAATTTAAAATTCAAAAAAAGAACGTTGTCGAATTTATTTGTTTTTTTAGTTTCTGATAAAGATCGTAGCCAAAGCTTGAAAAATAATTATTAATAAAAATATATGTTTTTTTCCAAATTTAAAAATAGATGTAAGCATAAATAGATAACTGATAAATGTAATTTTACTGTATAATATAAATATGCGAACTACATATATCTCAAACTTTTCCTAATGATTTTTTAATTGCTGTCGTTTCAGTTTTGCAAAAAAGTCAAATTACTCTTCGACTTCATAAAATAATTCATCACAATTATATTAACATCAATTTAAATTCTTACTGTCGCTAAACATTTACATCATGTGATGATCAAGTTTACTTGCTCGATTTGTTGTATCTTGCTAAATTAAAATGTAAATTATAGGTAGACTAACAAGGTAATTACTTAATTACGTTAGCATGTCTTTGACTAGCTTTTCCGCAACAAACGTTTAAATTTTTTTGAGATACTGCATACAAGGCATATAGTAGAATGTTTGAATACACAATTTTACACACCTAATAAAACTGCTGTAAATACAAAAGAAAAGTCAATACATCCCACATCCATCGTAAATATGAATACGCCAATGAACGTTTTATCTTTTTGTTGTTACTTTTGTAAAAATATGTTAATGCTTACTGTATAATACGTTACTATTAAAATACTATAGTATTGAATACGAATAAAAAAAAGACCAACAAAAACGGAAGAAACATAAATAACTAACAATAAAAGCGCCTCCACTCAATATGCTAATATTCTCTATAATAACAATAATTTCTTAGATTCCATTTAGAAAACAAAATTTACTGAACGTATAGTAAATATTTCCCTCTAGATTTACATTTTCTTTATTTACATATCAAGCGACGATGAAAATAAAACAAAGTTAGCAGAGGGAAGTCATTGTTATTGAAAAATTTTCGCATATGTACACTTTAAATTTAAATTTGCCATTTGAAAAAAAAATCTTTGTTAAGTGTATTAGGAGGGAGTTTTACTTGATTTATTTTTATTGCCGTTTTCAACTCGGAAATTTTAAAAGTATAAGCACCATCAGGAGTAAGATTCCCCATTTCTTTAATAGCGTGAAAGCATATGTCAAGTTTGTGCAAGTGATTGCTTGTATATGCACGCGTTACGAATAAAATGTAACGTCTATTAATCTTACTTTAAAAAATCCTTTTAAAAGTGGATACATACATACATTTGAAAGCTTTCAAGTTTTAATGTAATGTATGTTGAAACGAATATTTCAAATTCTTATCTTTTACTTCAAAACTTTTTTCTGCAATAACACAGTCCAACAAAATAAAATTTTTGTCTTGGTGCCGGAAAAGTAAGAACTGATTTTGAATATTTGTGATGTGCTGATTTCAAAAATACCTGGCTTTTTTTCGTAGCAGCTCCAGTTTTTGAGATATGGGCTAATTGGTATTAGTTCTGATGAAACGCAAAAATATTAAAATAGTGATATCTTTAGAGGCCAAAAGTGAAATTTCCTACCTAAATAATTAAAATCTAATGAGCTAGTTTGAGTTACCTGGTATTATTCATTACTGTAAAACCCGACATTCCTATACCTCTATCAAAAACTAATTAATTCGTCGTATTACCTCGCACATATCTCTGCTTTACGAGGTACAGTTTATAAAAGAAATTAGAATCTAATTAACCAGTTTGAGATATTTGCTATTTATTCATTTGTGTAAAACCCAACAAAACCTAATTAACACACAGCTATATTAACTCGTATCTTTGCTTTACGAAGTACATTTACCTATTTAGTTTACGTAGCTGAAGATATGGTATCATTTGTTGTTGTTCAGTGATAAAACATACATTTAATTAAAACCATGGCATTCAGAAGCAAACGTAGTTGTGTGAATCATCCAGACGTTTTTTGCTATGTATGTGGCGAGTACACTTTTAAAGAAAGTAGAAAGCCTATTTCTGATTGTGTGAGAAGAAGTTATCTGGCCTATTTTGGCGTTCACTTGGGTGACCAAGATAAATCTTGGGCTCCACATTTCGTATGTAAAACATGTATTGAACATCTGCGTCAGTGGACATTTAGAAAGAGAAAGTGTCTAAAGTTTGGAATACCAATGGATTGGAGAGAACCAAGGAATCAAAGGAATCAATCGGAACAATAGACAGAAATGGCCATATCCTGATCTAGATTCAGCAAAGAGGCCTGTACTGCATAGTGAAAAAATACCCATTCCATCATTCAGCAGTCTTCGTTCCTGGAAGATGATGCAGAACTACCCACGTTTGATGAAATCCAGTGTATGGAATCAGAAAACGACAGTGATTTTGAAGCAGATTTATCAAGTCCGCAACGTTTCAATAAACAAGAACTGAACGATTTCATCAGAGACCTGAATCTTTCAAAGGAATCTTCAGAATTACTCGCTTCCAGATTAAATGAGAAGAATCTACTGCAACCAGATACCAATATTACATTTTATCGTAAAAGAGATAAGGATCTGCTGCCCTTTTACTCTGAGAAAAATAACCTGGTATGCTGTAACGATATAAGAGCACTCTTACAAAAAATGGGTTTGTCGGAATACACACCAGACAAATGGCGCCTTTCTATAGATAGTTCCAGACGAAGTTTGAAATGTGTGCTTTTACACAATGGTAATAAATATGGCTCAATACCCATTGATCATTCTACCAGCATGAAGGAGGAATACGCGGCAATATCACTAGTATGAAGAACATCAGTGGGTGATTTGTGTCGACCAAAAAATGGTAAACTTCCTCCTTGGACAGCAAAGTGGATATACAAAATATTTTTGTTTTTTATGTCTTTGGGACAGCAGAGCTAAGGATCAGCACTGGGTTAACAGAAATTGGCCTTTAAGAAATGTTATGACTCAAGGAAAGCAAAATGTAATTAACAAACCTTTGGTTGCGAGAGACAAAATCGTATTTCCACCCTTGCATATTAAGTTGGGGCTTATGAAGCAATTTGTGAAGGCTTTAAATCGCAATGGACTATGTTTTGGCTACTTGATTCGTAAATTTCCTAGGATTAGCACGGAAAAACTAAAACCCAGAATATTCGATGGCTCTCAGATAAGGCAGCTTATTAAAGATCCACAATTTACCGCATCAATGAATGAAATTGAATCTAACGCTTGGTGTTCATTTGTTCAAGTTGTACAAAATTTTCTGGGAAATTATAAGGCAAAAAATTATATAGAATTAGTGGAAATATGCTTTCAAACTTTAATATACTCGGCTGCAACATGAGCATAAAAGTTCACTACCTCTTCAGCCACTTAGATTGGTTTCCAGAAAACTTAGGTGATTTGAGTGAAGAACAGGGGGAAAGATTCCATCAGGACATTAAAACTATGGAAGATCGATATCAAGGAAGATGAGGTACCCACACGATGGTCGACTACTGCTGGAGCCTTCAGCGAGACTGTCCTAATAACTACCATGCTAGAAAGTCATATAAAAGAAAATTTTTAAATGATATGTAAATATAATTTATAAACTTATTTGTTTATTTTGTGAAATAAATGCATTACTTTGGATTTTATGTGTTTTTTTACTAGCACTTGAAGCAGATAGTATTAGTAATAACGTAAAAAGTATAAAAGTTAGAAAACTAGACTATCTCTTTCTAAAAAAAGGTCAAAATACAATATCTCAAAAACTAGATCTGATAGACCAAATCTGAAGACAGTTTTGGATTCTGCACCCAAAACTTACTTAAAAACAATTACAAAAACCCCGGCACCAAAATGTGTGTTGGGCTGCGTAATCAATGTTTTTTTCAGTATATTTTTGTTGTACGTATTTGTGTAAAAAAACTTATAGAGGAGCAACTAAGTTAAAATGTTTACGCAGTCAATAAACCATAATTCAAAATTTAGTAAAATACTTTACACTATTGACGCAGTCGGTAAGATGCCAAGACAAAAAAAGTGTAGCGAAGATCTGTAACAGAGCAACTTTTAGTAAATGCGAGTTTGTTTTAATAACAGTAACAGAAACTAGATCTGCAAGAGATCAAAGTAAACAATTCTGATGGTCTAAAAAAGCTACGATATTAGTGAGAATAAAAAGATAAAGTGGTGTTACAATCAGGGGTCAAAGTCATAGACCAGACACACTTGATGCCTAATACAAAAATGTGGAGCCGATTTAGCGTTTCATTGTTCGTAGCTTTGGTAACATTCTACAAAATGTGCAATTGCAAACGGCGACGGTTCTATAGAAGTAAACTTAAGGTACCAAAAAGTGCTATTAATAAAAAAAAAATTAATAGAATCACCAAGCGGGTTAGGATCTGATCATGCAATTTAATTTTTCTACATTACATCTAATTGTTGGTGAGTTTACGTTTATTTTGATATAATTTTTCTATTGAATTCAACATTTTTAGTGATTTCGCAATGTTACGCAATATTTAGACAAAGGAATTTATTTTGAAAGCCGTTGCTAAGCAGCGTGAGTACATCATGTCATTTAAAAAATCATTCTAATTATTTATATTTAGGGTCTTTTTGATTCTGGATCTTTTCTTTTACTGGATCTTTCTTTTGGTTTTGTCTTTTAATTACTGGATTTTCCGTCATTGGATTTATACATTTGTTTTATGCTTGCTGGTGTGTTTGGAAATCTACATTCGTTTGGACGAATCTTATCACTTCAACCAAGAATGTGCTAAAATAGAAGATATCCAATAACGTTATATTAAACATGGTGAGTCAACTGGAATTAAGTTACTACATTTTACATTCACATTAATTAAATTCAGTTATTAAAACTTTTCGGGAATCATACTCGATAACAAATTAACCGTTTACTATTTTTTGCATTTAATATCAATTACTTATTAGGTTTAAGATTTTATGCTCTTTATTCATCACCAATTTAAAGGTGATTGGCGCCCTAATATTTTATTCCAAATAGGATTAATTCAAATATGTTTAATTCAAATATTGTTTAATCCAAATTTTATTCTAAATATTGTTTAGATTCCAATATTGTTCATTTTTCTTTAATGTAAATAGTGTATTATGTTATAGTTAATAAATTAAAGTTAATAAAGAGTTTACGTCTTTGTATTTACTTGCATTCAGCTCACACCCAGAGGTCTGTGCTTTCGATTGCTGCCGTGGTCAAATTATTTTTACCTTTATTAAATGTACTTTTAAATTTTTTATTATACGTTCTTTATTCGGAATAATTTTTATTACATTTTCAACATAGATTCTTAAATTTCTATTCATTAATGATGTTGTCCATATATTAAGATTATGTGGTAGATCCTGCTCATTTATTTCGTATATCATTATGTCATCTGCAAATGCACTTTCCACTACCTCAACTGGCCTCAAATTTCTGTATCCTACTTTTAACTTTCTAGCTGTTTCTTTAATTTCTTTCATTATATCGTCTATAACTACATTAAACAGTTCTGAGCCAAGTTGTCCTCTTTGTCGTAGACCCTCTTTAGTCGTGAACTCTTCTGATTGTGAGTTACCAGTTCTCGCGTAATTTCTTGTGTTTGTATAAAAGCTCTTGATGCAATTACGTAATTTATTATCTATTCCTCTTCGTTTTAAACTATTCCACAATAAACATCTTGGTATGCTGTCGAAAGCTTTTTGTAAGTCAATGAAAGCCACAAATATCGGTTCAGTAGTATATTTTTCTATTATTTGCTTCAACGTAAATAAAATATATGGTCTTGCACATTTCTTAAACCCACATTGGGAATCTTCTAGTTGTGTTTTCATTTTTTTTCTATTTTTTTCCTTAGAATCTTTTCATACGTCTTTGCTAATATGCATGTTAATATAGTTCCTCTGTAGTTTGAGCATTCCCTTCTATCTCCTTTTTTGTATACTGGCATCAGTATCCCTATCTCTCAATATTTTGGTGTTTTTTCATCTTGCCATGCTCTGTTAAACAATTTTGTTATTACTTCTAGACTTTTACTTCCCAGGTTCTTGACCATCTCCGTACTTATACCGTCATGTCCCGATGGTTTTCCTCTTTTTAAACTTTTCACTGCCTCAATTACTTTCTCTATTTTTATGTCAGAGTCCTCGTTAATGTTTACGTTGGCTAACTGTTGTTCTTCTTCTATATTTAGAGTTATTTTGTCTACCGTTAGCATTTCTTCAAAATATTCCCTTCATCATTTTAGAATGTCTTCTTCTTCTGTCGCTAAAGTTCCTTCTTTTGTTTTAATATGCTTAATCTTTCCTGTTTCTTCTTTCCGCAGGGACTTTAAGATTTTATAAAATAGCTTTTGGTTTCCGACAACTTCACGTTCCATCGTTTCTCCAAATTCCTTCCAAGTTTTTTGTTTTGCTTTTTTCACCATTTGTTCGACTTTATTCCGTTGTTCTTTATATATGTTAAATTTTTCACTCTCTTTACTACCCAAGTATTCTTTCCAGCTTAGTTTTCTAATTTTTATTTCTTTTCCTATTTTATTGCTCCATTATCTTGTTTGTTTTTTGTGTTCACTGATTTTCACAACGCCGCGCCGCACACTTTTCTTGCCGTCTTTTTCATGATCTCTTTGATATTTTCCCATAGCTCTTCAGTTGATAGTTTGGTAACCACTCTTTTGATTTTACTCATTTCCACTTCAGTTCCAGACGTATATTCTCTTGATAAATCCTCCTTAGTCTATATGTTTTAATTTTTTCAATGCAGTTTTTTCTCATCTTTTGTGTTCTTTCCGTTACTTTATACTCTCTCGAATGGATCTTTATTTTTGCCATTAGTAAGTAGTGATTAGTGTTTAATTCTGAGCCATTATACACCCGTGTGTCCTGTATTTCTTTTCTGTAATTTCTGTTTATTATTTAATCGTGTGATTATTAATTAATTAAAAATACAAAAACATATTATAATAAAAACATTTAATTTAGACAAAGCCCATACAAAGTGTTAGAACAAAATTATAACTTAACTAACAAATGCGAGATAATACACAAAGCGGGAGCATTCTGCAATGTGGCACTGCACAAAAACAAAGGCAAGACGATAGACAAGACGATTAATAAAAATTATTTAAAAAAAATATAGGTAATAAAGAAAGAAAATTTAATAGAAAAAAAGTTAACATCATTAAATATTTTAAAAAGGGCTGTCAAATAAGCGATGTTTGGACGCAATCAAGTTTCCACGCAGTTCATCGTCTCTGTTTTCAAGGAAGTCCCGTACTGAATCAACTAATTGAAAAAGCGATTTAGCCTTTTGACAACCATCGTACTTCTATGTGCAGCAGCAAGCGATTATAGTCTTCATCATTTTCACTACAAAGTTGTCCAAATAATCTGTCATTTAACAAATTGCTTCTTGACAGCTCTAATAACATAATAGACCGACGTATAACACAATGTACAGCGACTAATTCTGGTACTGCTTATTTTAAATGCGCCATGAAACTCTTATCACGCCCTGTCATTCCTGGAGCAATCCGTAGCAACTGATAAAATATTTCAAATAGAAGTTTTTTTCTCCTGGAAAAAAACGTGCACGGATTCTTCCTTTGTATCGGTTTCTAAATTTTTTGCAAATAATAACTGACGTCAAGTTTTTTCTTCTTTTATGAATCGAACGTAAGCAAAGAGTATTGCTTCGTTATTTGGTAAAGTTGATTCATCGAGTTCAATCGAAAATTTGAAAGTTTTTATGTAATCACATAATGATAGTTTAAAGTCTTTACCCATTTCATCTATTCTTTTTTCCACTGTATTATTACTCAAAGGAATTTTTTTTTATATCTGATGATGTTTTATGATAAAGAACAGTTTCGATTACCTCTCTGACTGCCGGCATAATTAATTCCTCACCAATTGTGTGTAGCTTTCCCGCGTTTGCAATTAATAATGAAATATTATGTGAAGCACGAAGTACATCATCTTCATGTTTACAACACGATGCAAATAGGTTTGATATAGTTGCCTGTTTTAAATGTTTCTTATCAAGTCCTTGAAAATATGATAAATCTTTGTCTTTTTTATCAGCATGTATTTTATTTAAATGCTCTTCGAGCCTAGAAGACTTCATGGCTTTATTTAAAAATTAAACACATAAGTAATAATTAATTTGTTGGAGATTGCGTAAATCCATATTTCAAATACTCAATATTGTAATGCCGACCTTTTTTCTTAGTTTCAGAAATTTTGGAATTCACAATTTGTTACGATTTCAATACGTTATCTTTTCAACCGATTTATAGAAAGCAATAAAACTAATGGCTATAATGATTTTTTTACTTAATCAGACATTAGAAAAGCTATCCCTGCTTTTTAAAGATTTGATTTCGAGCACGCGTAACCGCTCCCGTTGGAAACCTATGGTTTATACACTTAACGGACGCAGTTTGTTAATAACACGTTTTATGACTCCATTTATAAACTTCAAGGAAGCTACACGTCCTTGCTTATTGCCGCCCTGGTAAATGCTGATGATTAAAGAGCGGATAGCAAGTCAAGAAAAAATACCAAAAAAGGTGGCATAAAAGGCATATTAAACCTGCCAAAAAAGCAATAAAAAGGCACAAATATCTATCAAAATTTACAGTTTATTTTTTTGTTTTAGAATGTTTATTAAGTGCTATTATTTTCCCAAGCACAAATCAAACATTTTTCAATATTTTGACCAAGAAGCAAATTTTAATGCTGATGTTTTTGTTATTATTAAAGATATTTTCTGTTGATGCTTCATGATCTCCCCTTTTTGAATTTCAGTCAGTTGTTTAAAACTGTCAAAGGAAGGTTTTTTTGATGTGACGGAATCCAATTTTTGAATAATTTTTCTTCCTATAGTCCCTGGACATGCTCTTATAATTGCTCTTATTCTTTCGAATGTAGCGAAAGATTCGGTCATTGCGGTTTCGCTTTTTTCTAGTTTTTTTAATTCGTCAGGAATGCCGGAAACATGTGTTTTTATAAAAACTGGTTGTCTCTTAACAGCTTCGTCATTAAAAGCTTTTTGAGATTTAGCAATTGCTGCAAAGGCCGTCTCGTCAAATAATTCAACCACCTAAAGTAAGACAATTCAGTTAATGTATAAGACAATGTCAGATTATAGTATGAACTGTACTTCTTTAATTTTTTCAAAATTGTGGCATAAAAAATGCAAGCAGATAACCAAGTTTCCCATCTTGTTATGATAGGTTCCGATGGAAGTTTAACATCTGGAAGTTTTTCTTTATAGATACTGTTGCGTATTTATGATTAAAAACTAATTTATTTAAACGATTAAAAATTACGTTTACTTATTCTAGAAATATGTACACTTTAAATTAACCGAACTAATTAAATCTAATAATATTTAATGAAAACACTTACACGAATTTATGTATAACCGTTGTATAACACTATCACTTAAGATAAGATAACGTCCTCGGATTTCACACTTGTTTGTTTACACTATAAGTCACGTTCACTCGATTCGGTGTACACTGTTATTTATTTAAAACTTCGCACGTGCTAATCACTTATTTATCTTCACTTGAATAATCTTCTTAATACTGCTGCATTCGCTTTACGGCAATAACTGACCTACGATTTTTTTCTTCGGTATTTATATACATCGGCGAATCCTTCTCGAGCGTTCCCTACTTTTCGCTATATCTTCTAGAAAATGGATAACAGCTTCTAGAAGGCTCTTGCATTTGTAAATAATTTCTCGAACGTTTCAATACTTACCCGTAATGGTGCTTTCAAAAAAACCTGAAACAAGATCCAATAATCAAAAAGAGAATCTAATATGTTAGAGATTTTTACCTTTTTGGTGGCAGAAATGAACTTGTTTACTATTGCAAATTTGTCTCTAATGAATGCGCATACCCTATGTATTCCATGTGCTAGACAAGTTAAATGTTTTAAATTTGGATAAAATATTTCTAATGCCTGAGCGGATTTGATCATATAAGGTGCTGCATCGGTTACGAATAAGAGAACCTTTTCTTTTTTTGTGCCATTGGGATACAGAAGTCCTACAAACATAAAATTATATAATTGTAATTAATAGATTGGATTATATTAATCAATCATTTAAAAAAACTTACGTAAACAATCATCGAAAAAATTTGCAACTGTTTTGTGATTGGTCTGTAGAATTTTTTTGGATACTAGCAAATGAGCCATTCCTGGTTCTAGTTCAGACAATTTACCAACTACAAAATTTGCTATATATCGACCTCTGCAATCGGTTGTTTCATCAACCGAAGTCCAAATGTAATGGTCCCCAATGTCATTCCTTATTGTCTGTATTTTTTATAAAAGGTAAACCAGCATTTTGAAAACTATTAATACTTTAAGTAAATTGCTTAGCGATTGGTAACATTTGTCTAAATAATTTTTTCTCGAAGATGATTCATCTGGAATAACTTGTTCGGTGGATTTTTCGATGAAGTTGCGAAAATTCATATTATCAAGTTTTTTAAGAGGAATTTGAGCCGACACCAATGCTTCGCACAAATCTAAAGCAAAAGTTGTCTTTGATGTGCCAGGTTTATTCTGTTGATCTTTTATAACGTTTTAACAATGGTTGTTTAATAGTTTTTTTTAATATTTTTTAAATGTAAACCACTACCCAACTGTTGTTTTACATGGTACTTTTTAGTAGCTCCGATCTAAAATAATACATATACTAGTAATTAAAAGCATTTAAATTAGGATAATACAAACTTACTGATTTTGAACAAACTTGACAAAAAAGGTTTTTCCCGTCGGTTGTTAAATTATTGTGCAATTTATCCACACTTTTCAAATTTTGATTGTTTATTAGGTGGCAGTTTTTAAAACTTACTCACAGAACAACAGCAATAGACTATCACAGTGTAACAATACCACAAGTATTTATAACAAACAAAGTATAATTTAGTCATGTGTTTTAGTCATTAAAGGAATCCCACCGGACAGAAATAAAATTATTTATATTTGTTTGCTTTACTTAGGTACTGAACATACCTATAAAATATGATTCATTCCGAAATCCTTCCGGTTTTGTAAATAGTGTTTTGTTAAGTCTGTGATTGTACATAATTCTAGTATAAATTCTTACAATAGTTCGTAGGCGGTTTTTGTATTTAATGTTTTCTGGAAACCATTGTTTAATAAAACATGAAAATCCCTGTTGTTATTTATAGGTTCGTGGTAAGACCTTTTAAGCAAAAAATGTTAATTATATTATTGTACGTAATTTAAGTAAAATTCTGTAATGCGTTATTGTCATCTACCTATTAAAACACTGTTTACACACACTTTTCAAAATTTATATATATATAAAGGCAATATAAAATAATACTCTTTAAAAAGGCAGAAAAAACAAAAAGTTACACAAAAAAGCAAAATAGGCAGACTCCAGGCATTTGCCTGACTGTCCGCTCTTTACTGATGATTTTGCCTATTTTTCAGCATAGGGTGGTAAATTGTCGTCGATAACTAGAACTAAAGCACTTTCTTCAGCTTCTGTTGCATTATTTATTTTCTTAAGACAATTTTGAAGCTGCCAGACATATTCCTTGTGCCATTTATTCCAGAAGTTTAAGCGAAAACGTTCAACATATTCATAGCGATTTAATCTGTTTTCTGGAAGATGACCCAATTCTGTTTTGGCAATGTAAGTCATTGTAAGACGGAGTTAAGGGTTGACCGCGGTTAAGGGTTGTAGGTCGTTTGGATCAGAGGACATTAGACTCAATGCTTGAGAATTTAATACAGCTTCAATATGCGCGAGTAATGTATTAAATTTTTCGTATATTAAATTTTGTTTTTTTAATACTTGCGTTCTAAATCCCACTAAAATGAAGAAAACAAGAAGGTATGAATTTCCAAAAAATTCCTTCATTGCTGGCAAAATCAGAAATGGTATTAATATTATTTTTGATAAAACTATAAAGCTGGTGTAAATCATTTTCGGCACCTATAAAATTAGTTGCGTTGTCAGAGTGAAATTCTAATGGCTTTCCACGACGTGCGATGAATAGTTTCAGAGATGCTATAAAGCCATCAGTGGTTAAGTCTGTCACCAGTACAAGGTGCATATCTTTCGTAATAAAATAAATAAATAATGAAGCATAGCACTTGGAAAATTTGGCACCACGACCTTTTCTGTTTTTCATAATAAAAGGGCCAGCATAATCAATACCAGACAAGCAAAAGGGGTAATAAGTGTAAGTCGTTTCTAAGGTAGTGAGAATAGTTTTGGATTTACTTTGTAACTTTGTATACAATTATGAACTCTTTGTCTAGCTAAAATAGGCCAAAATCTCTTTCTAATCATATACAATAATTGCTGAAGACCAGCATAGTGTGATTTTAGATATTCATACCGAAATAATCTTCTGGTAAAGTAATGATGAGAAGGAAGTAGTATGGGGTGTTTTTGACTGCATGGTAAATCGGAGTTGGTTAATCAAGCTCCAGCACGAAGTATACCTTTACTATCAAGAAATGGATTCCACGTCGCTATCTTGCTATTACCCTTAAGAGCTTTGGAAGTTAAAAAAAAAGACTAAGATCACTAGTAAATTCTATTCCTTGAATATGTTTTATTAAGCATATACATGCGGCCATTAATTCAGGAAGCGTTAGCGCAAATAATGTTTATTTTTTTCAGCAAATAATTTTCAATTTTTTATAAACCAAAGAGCATAAGCCACTGAACGTTTTAGCTGCAAGTAATTAGCAAATCTTTCAATTAAAATCAATGGAGGTAGATTGATGACTGTAAAAATGGTTTTGATTGGTTTCCTTTTAATAATGTCACCAGTAAGCTGATGGGTTTTATCATACCAATCAGAGGTGTATAACCAATAAGGACTTTGCCACCAAAGCGAGCAAGATTTTAAATTAGTTGTAGATATGACATCTGCGGGATTGTCTTTAGAAGGAACTTGCTGCCAATCGAGCAGGCACAAGTTATTTAAAATGGCCTGCACTCGATTAGCTGCGAATGGTTTCAAGGTATGAGTAGACGTGTGTATAATGATAGAATCTGTCTATAAGAAAATTGCGACAATTTTTAAACGTAATGAAAGCTGAATTGTTTTGACTAGTTTGGCTAAGGGTACTGCACTGCATATTTAGACGTTATTAAACGAACCAAAACATTATCGTAAGTTTCAATGCTTCGTAAAGATACACATGCACCATAGGCCATTTTGGAATAATCTGAGAATCCATGCAATTCTTCAAAATGTATCACATGCTATCAGACGTGGCGAGATCATTTAAAATATGGAATTGCTGTACAAAATTAAACCACTCGAAAAATATACTCATAGGAATAGACTCGTCTCAAGGCATTCTTTCTAACCAAAGTTTTTTCAAGATTTTCAACATGAAGACTACTATGCTCAGCACAATTGCGGTAGTAATGCCGCTGGTGATAATAGGATGTTGTCTTGTTTTTTGCCAAATCGTTTCCTTTAGTTCATGTTGCAAATTATTTTCTTTTTCTTTTAGGCTGCCCAATTGTCCGAAGCTGTAGACACTGGCGCTTCCTGAATGTTTTCGAATTTGCAATGTTCCAAAGTCAGATTCCGGGGAAGAGGGATCGCCTTGGTATAACTGGCGATAACAGAAACAGTTTCCACCCTTTTTGGCGTTGATATATTTAGCTTTGTCGTAATAATGCAATCCTCCGTTATTTGAATGACTCCTGTACTGTTGAGTAGAACATCTTCTTTTAACCCGCTGCATGTTACCGCAATCTTGATGTGTTTGCTAATAATAAACATCCAGGTGTTGACCAGAGTTGCATACAAGGGAGTGTATACTATTTTTTCGAATCTTGCATTTGGTGGGTCCACTACCTATATTTCGTCAATTATGCAATTGGAATTGGTTTCTATGTTCTTCACGACAGCTGGCACACATAGATAGTTGATAGTGATTCTGTTTTTGAATTCTTTGTCACTCAACTGGAAATATAGCTGCGTGTGGTAGTCCACAGCTATAATTTCGTTTGGTATATCTATAATCCAATATGATCCATTCTCAATTTTAAGTGGTGTTGGAGTTATTTTCATCAGCACGTTCAACCTTCATTCGTATTATTGGAGATGATATAATGTTAAGATTATTCGGAAGCTTACTGTTGGCTTCTTTTATGATCTTATGGACATGGGCCGGTGTGATGATATCGTAAAGACTGCCTCGATTGGAGAGAACTGCCAACAATTGTGAATAGTAGTTGCAAAGTTCGCTTATAAAGTTGGTTGCTACTTGATACGTGCTTAGCAGATGAATCTTTAATTTATTCACGTCAATAACCCTGTACCATGATTGCATCTTGTTGATTACTTTTATGCCTTCCTTCAATTTGGTTCTGAATTGTTCCAATTGGTTGTTGATTCTTGTCTCGGTGTCATTGTAAGTGGATAACGCACAGATAATGAATTTGGTTTCTTGGTTTGATGCTTTGATTAGGTCTTGTTGATTTTGTTCCAGAGTATTGATATCTTTGTAGACCTCATTATTGACCCCAAATACATAATTTAGAAATTTTTCCAGAACTTCTCTCTTTGATCGATTGATTGCTTGTAAAACGTGGGTGTACCTCAGCTTGAATTTTTGTGGTGCTATTTTTAGATCTCCTGCTCCTGGACCTGTTATTTTGGCTCTTATCTTTTCTCTTTGTTGCCCCAATGATTGCGCTGCTCTTTCTGACATGAACGATGATTGCGATCCGGGATCAATCAGTACTCGTAAATTTTCCATGGTTCCTGCTGCTGATTTAATTGGTACAAAGGACGTGGCCAAACTTGTAGTTTGGTCTTGTCTTCCAAGATGACTGGTAATAGGAGTCGCTTTTTCTTGCAAATTTTGGCTTGATATATTATTTGAATATTTGGATCAAACAAGTTAATGTTGAATGATAATTTTATTAATAACTGTCTACCATTCATATACAACACCCACAAACGTTGTGAAATATGGAGTCGGCAATTTTATGTATACAACTTTAAATGTAGGCCACTATACTGTAACATTTACTTAGCAAAGTCCAAATATAGCGTAACAGCGTACGTTAGCAAACGGATTGTTTAAGTATGTTTACCATTTCTCAAGTTGTAAATTATTAACTTTTAAAATTATAAATGTCTCAACAACCCAATTTAGTGTTTAAATTACAATTTAAACAAGTACGTCTCCATATAGATGCTTGTTAATATCACAATGGCATTATTAATTTTGCAGTTATGTGCTTTTTTAATACAATTTTTGTTTGTAGTTCAAACAATCGGAGAAATCGATGACATTACGAACAATGTTTTGTGCTTCGGAATGAACAATTTTTTGGATTCTGCTTTCTATGGATTAAAACTGTAATACAAAAAGTTAGTTTAATTAATAATAATTATTGCTGGTTTTGTACTATAAATACAATAAATAAATTATTTTCTGTTCTGTAAATTAAATACAAACAATTTGAAAATAAAAGTACTTGGCAATTGTTGTAAAAGTAAATTAAAATAAATTGTTCTAAAAAAACAGATTTGTACACAAACAAGGCAAAATTCTTATATAAAAACATTCAGTAATACGAAAAGCTAAAGTAACAATACATGTACTTTAACCAATCGCGATACATTATCGTTTGACACAATTTGTGCTTTAAATTAGTTTGCATATTTTTCGGGGTTTTTGTAAGCTTAGTAGCACAATAGTTACGTGTTGTTCATGACCATGACAGAAATCAAATAGTGTAAATTGCAAAATTCTGTATTTTACACTTATAAGTGGTAAGGTTTTTAGGTTGCAAGAAACAACAAATTTTGTTGTTATTAATAATTTTTCTGTAAATAGTTAATCCAAAATGGATCAAGTTTTTCTACTAATATTTTTGTATACTATAGATAACAGTAAACCAATTGAATAATTCTTGTTTACATTTATTACTGTGCTACTAATAAGCAAAGCTTTTTACAGGTTAAGAATTATGCTAAACGTTTCCTTGGTTACGCAGTAGAACTCAGACGACATGACTTATGCTTAATTAATGTTGCAATATTCATCAATAATTTTATATTGCACATAAAGAAATGCAACCAAATGCTATTAGAATAAGAAATATTTACTTACGTCAGATATTTATTTTTTTGTTAAGTCAAGCAATTATAATTTTAAACTAATGAAAAGACATTTGCGTAACTCCAAATAATTTGTTTTAATAAAATAAACATTTTTTAATTGGTAAAAACCGGATATACAATTATAGACGCTTTATTTTCACCCCGTTTTTCTGTCATTAACTGGTGTTCTCGACCATTTTCAATAACTGCGTCAGAATTTTGCTATAAATTAAGAGAACACATGTCGACACTGGCAAGTGTTAATAATGGCTTTCAAAAGCATTGATTGATTTGAAATAATTTTTCTTCCTTCGTATATAATGGAACATACCCTATTGTTATAAAGTTATAAGAAACGCGAAAGAAAAGATTCTTTATTACGTGAAGTGTTCATCCTACAAAACTAATCTAACTTTGAGGAGCGTTTTAAGTAAATTCATAACGAACTAACTTGAAAGTTTTAAAGGGCGCAGTCAGATTTAATACTCGTTAACGATAGGGGGATAATATACCTTTAGTTTTCCGAGATTAAATTTCTACTAAAGTAAATTAACGTTGTGATCTCTAAGTGCATCTGCTTATCTTTCTAATTAATTAGTTTGAAAAGATGCTGTCCAAATAATTAAAGTAAAGGATACAAATTGCTGTTTTATAGCAGTAGTAGAAAATTATCCAAATATTTACAAATCAAGTTTATTAATATTAGATTTATAATTTATTATTATTATTATTTATTTTATTGACAGATCAAACACACAACATAACAATCATTATAACAAATTAATATAATATTCTGTCAAAAATTATTTGGTCAAATCACCCACCTGGGCAGATGCATTGATTTCCTTCTAGGTCCTGTACACTTAATTTATATTTATTTTATTTCAGCGTTTCTCAATCACATAAGAATCAAATAAGTATACGCTTATAGGGTAGAGGCATCACTTATGGCCATTACCCTGCTTATGGCCACTCTACTATAATTGGTTGAATAATAAACATGGTGTCTATCTACCAATGACCTTGTAGCTGCTAAAATGTCATTTCAGTCAATATTAAGTCGGTACAGTGACAGAAATTTATCTAAGCTGCATTTCAGCTTAATTGCAGCAGTTCAAATAAATAGTAGTGTCTTGCATGTGTGAAGAAAAATAACGACTTTTGTTAAGAAAGTAATCTTAAATCATCGTTTTGAATCTCCTACTAACGGTTTTTTTTCTGCACTGGAGTCTGTAATTAAGGTAAGCAGATATTTTTTGTTGAATATTTTTCATTGTTCGTTACACTTAACAGTTTGATATTTGTATAATGACAGTGGCCGTTAGTGGAATCAATAATTCACTAGTTACCCATTTATGGCCATCCTGCTGGCCATAAGTAGATAAGCAAGAACTACTTTTGGCCAGTTTACTTTTTTGTTTAAATAAATACCTAATGTAATATATTTACATACATGTGTAATATTTCTTTCAGTTAAAATGCCAAAAGCACTGAATAAAACCCATAAAGGCCGAGTAGAAAAGCTGGGAAAGGCAAAATTTCAGTATTCTCCTACAAAACTTAATCTTGCTTTAAATGCCATTTCTGACGGAATGGCTGTTGCCAAAGCAAGTCGTGAATTTAATATACCAAGAACTACTTTGCGTAATAAAGTATCAGGAAAGTCTCCAAGAGATTCAAGGCACTCCGGATTCGAGTTTCACTTGGGAAAGGATACTGAAATCCAGTTGGTTAAATGGATACTTGCTTATGCGAAAATGGGATTTCCAATTGATGAAGACGGGTTACTGACTTCAGTACAAAAAATTGGTACGAGAAGCAAATATTAAAACTCCTTTCGTCAACGATCGTCTGGGAAAAAATGGTATTACAGCTTCCTTAATCGCCATAAACAACTTTCCCAAAAGAAAGCCAAATACATTCACGGTGAAAGAGGTGCAGTAACTGAAGAGAAAACCCGCAAGTGGTTTGACGAGGTTCAAACAAGTTTAAGCGAAATTAATGCCATTACTGTATTAGAAAATCCACACAGGATTTTTAATATGGATGAAACATGTTTCTGTTTAGCTCCAAAAAGTGGTACTGTTATTGGATTACGAGTAAAACATGTCTACGATGAACGACTATCATCAGACAAGGAAAATGTAACAACACTGTTCACAGTTAATGCAGCAGGAAAGTTCGTTCCTCCGTTAACAATCTTTAAATATGACCTGATTTCATCTGCTGTGTCTAAAGCAGCTCCTAAGGGTTGGGGGATTGCCAAAATTGAAAAAGGTTGGATGACTGCAGAATGTTTCTACGAATACTTCTCTAACGTCTTTGTACCATACCTTAAGGAGTCTCAAATCGAGTTACCCGTTATCATCTGTTTAGATGGACACGCATCTCATCTGACTCTCTATTTAAGTAAGTTTTGCAGAGAAAATGAAGTAATATTAATAGCACTAGTCTCTAATGCTACTCACATTCTTCAACCGTTGGATGTCGCTGTTGTTGCGGCTTTAAAGAAAAAGTTGAGGAATATTGTGCGAAAATATAAGATAGAGAACAATGGTCAAGAGATCACCAAATTAAATTTGCCCATGATACTGTCTCAGTTGATTGAAGATCCAAAAATGACATCAAATATAATATCAGGATTTAGAGCAACAGGCCTTTATCCTTTTTCATCAAATAATGTGGATTATAGTAAAATTATTCTGAGGCAACCCGAAACATACCAAGCCCGAGATATTGACGCAGCAGCTGCAGATTGATTGAAGTACCTAGAATGAAAGATTGCTGTGGTTTTGCTAGACGAATTCAAGCAAACAAAAAGACGAAACTACGAATGGGAAGGTAATACTGAGAATAAGAGTTTCTACAATGATTGGCATCAAATTGCAAGTGATGTAGAAGGCCTACCAAAGTTAGTGAGCGAAGATCCTGCACTTGAAAATGATCTCCAAACCCCTCCAGTATCTTCTCTAGATGCTAGCATTTTTACTGATATGCTCCCAGTTGATAAACCGAAAGAAGTTCCGGCCACATCAAATTATAGTAATACTGCATTGGCTACTACATCTCGTCCAGATAGGGTAAAACAAGTAACACGTTATTTACTTCGCTCAAAAAACAATATGTTCAAAAGTATTTTATAATGTACTTTCTTATCTTTGTTATGAAACGCCTTGTATATTAACAGTTACAATAGCGAGTAGTTCGTTTGAAATGTGGTTAATAAAGAAGATGGCTTCTGACGTAAACGAACAAACAGCGTTAGCTTAGTAGAAACATAAGAATCTTACTCTAAAATGTATATTAATGTTTACAACAATAAATAATAGTGTTACTGCATCCTCTCTAAGTACAGACATATCATTTGGCGACGAGATTTTCGAAACTCACAGGGCACGCGTCGTGCACATAGAGGAATTGTCTGGAGCACGTGGAATATTGAATAAAGCGGTGCTGTATGGCAACTGGAGTAACAACGGCCGCCGTCCCAACCGCCAATGGGGAAAACTCTGAAGAACCCCAAGTCATTTTTCAAACAAATAATCTTCCAGTACCAGTGTTTGAACCGTCTGTCGAGTCCTTTGAATTATTTTTAGAAAGGCTGGAATTATACTTTGAAGTGTCAAAGATCAGGGATGCAGAGAAGGTTAGTCGATTATGTCTTTTTCTCGGACCAGAGAAATATAAATTGTTACGTGAGTCACTAAGTCCAAGAGAAGTAAAAAATACCAGATTCGAAGAGTGCATTAAATGTTTAAAAAACAAGTTTGCTGCAAAAACTTGTACGATTGCTGAACGTTATAAGTTTTTTAGTCGGAATCAGCAAACCGGAGAGTCACTGTCTGATTATATATCGTCTATCAAGAGTCTATCAATTACATGCAAGTTTGGCTCGTTTTTAGATGAAGCATTGAGAGACAAACTAGTCTGTGGTCTTCAATATGAAGCTATGACGAGAAAATTATTATCGGAAGATGAAACGCTATCATTTGATTCAGCTTGTAAGATCATTATTGACATGGATACGATCATGAAGAGCTCGGTTCAACTTCGTAACGCTGTAGCTGGTAATGTGGCATCAGGGGAAGTCAACAAAGTAGATACAAGAAAGAACCGGTATCCGCAAACAGAGAATGCATTGTCGGGAAAACGATACAATATTCGAAGAGATCGTTCCCAGAGCACACATCGTCCCAAGTCAGACCAGTCGTCCGTTCGCCCTCGGTTCAAAAGTTGTTCTCAGTGTTTTTCAAAACATCAACCAGAAAACTGTCCTACAAAAACTTGAAAGTGTTTCACGTGCGGAAGGAAAGGTCATACAGCACAATTCTGCAAGAAAAACAGTCAATTATTTATTAATGTCGCTTGTAATGCTATGTCTGATTTTTTTTCAGATCCTTTAACAGTTACTTTATATGTAAACACCTATGAGATCGAGTTTCTCGTGGATTGTGGGAGTTCGTCATCGCTCATCAGCTTCGGACTGTATCGTAAGTTTTTGTCACACATAAAATTAAATCCATTTATGGGTCAATTGGTAGCAGCAAATAGACATGGACTAGAAATCAGTGGGTCGTTATTAGTCAAAGTTTCTTTTATTCCTTTAACTCATTCAAAAGAGCTAAATTTAATAGTCGTTAGAGATCTGTCATGTCCTGCTATTTTAGGTAGAAATTGGTTGAGTATTTTATATCCATCTTGGCGTTTGGCGATATTACATCAAAACCAAATATTGGTAGTGGAACCACATAATTCTCAAATAGTAGAGGAGTTGTCTAATAAATATCCTCGGGCATTCTCTAAAGTTGATAATGAACTACCGATAGACATCAGCCTAAAAGCAGGAGAGTCTCCCGTCTTTCACAAAGCATATGATGTTCCTTATGCACTTCGAACTGAAGTCGCTAGCGAATTGGAGGTCCTCGAATGACAAGGTATCATCTCCAAAGTGAGGCATAGTCAGTGGGCTAGTCCTTTAGTCTGTGTTCCTAAAAAGAACGGAAAACTACGTCTTTGCGTGGATTTTAGAATCACTCTAAATCCGAAAATAAGAGTCGACCAATACCCTATTCCACGCCCTGACGATGTTTTCAATAAATTCGTGGGTTGTCAAGTCTTCTGTAGGTTGGACTTAACTAATGCTTACTTGCAATTAAAAGTCAATGAAGCGAGTAAAGAATTACTAACGGTAAACACTCTTAACGGATTGTATGTGTATAATCGCTTAGTCTTTGGATTGTCGTCAGCCCCAGCGATAATTCAAATGGTTATTGATTCGATATTAAAGGGTATAGATAAATGTGGTGCTTACTTGGATGATATTTTAATCGGTGGCAATGATGTTGAAGGTTGTAAGCAAATCTTAGATTTAGTCTTGTCGCGTCTTAATGACTATAATGTTAAAATAAATATTTCCAAAAGCGAATTTTACGTAAAGGCTGTAGAGTTTTTAGGTTTTGTCTTGTCGGGTCAAGGAAAAAGTCCTTCAAAATCTAAAATTGATAAAATAGCGTCAGCTCCTACTCTTCAAAATGTAACTCAACTAAAGTCTTATTTGTCTACACTTAATTTTTATAGGAATTTTATTCCAATGTGTCCAGAGTTATTAGCATCGTGGTCACCGGAGTGCGAGGAGGCATTTAAAAAGAGCAAATCATTTTTGTGTGAGAAAACTTTGTTAGTCTTATTCGACCCGTCTAAACCAGTTAATGTAACTGTAGATGCTAGTGCCTATGATGTAGGAGCAGTCTTGAGTCAAGTCGTAGATGGAGTTGATTGTGCGATTGTGTTTGAATTCGCGTCGTTATCTGCGGCCCAAAGAAACTATAGTCAGCTTCATAAAGAAGGTCTTGCAGTCATCTTTGGGGTGAAAAAGTTTCACAAATATTTGTTTGGTCGACGATTTAAGATTTTTACCGATCACGAACCTTTAAGATCGTTATTTTCAGAATGTAAAAAGGTTCCGGTGATGGCATCGTCTCGCCTTATTCGTTGGTCCATAATTCTGTCAGCGTATAATTACGAAATTATTTATAAAAAAGGTCAGCATATTCCTCAGGCAGATGTCATGTCGCGTCTCCCGTCAGAACAAATAGTGGAGGTGACAGACTGCAATTTTATTGCGTTTTTATGGGAATCGTGTCGCCATTCCTGAGTCTTTAAGAACCTCAGTTTTAAAGATTCTTCATCAGGGACATCCTGGTATTGTGCGCACCAAGTTGCTCGCAAGATCGTATGTCTGGCGGCCTTCAATAATTTGTGATATAGAAAGGATAGTGAGTCCATGCGATATTTGCCAAAGTGTACAAAAATCGCCAATAAATAGTATGCGTCGTTCTTGGCCAGAACCAAAAATACCATGGGAACGTATTCACCTAGATTTATTTGAATTAAGATCACAAAAATATCTTATTCTATGTGATGCGTACTCAAAGTGGGTGGAGTGTTTTCTAATGAAAAATGGCACGTCTTTCCATCATTTGAAGGAAATGCTAGGGGACGTCTTTTCACGATTTGCATTCCCGCGAACCATTGTATGTGATAATGGTCCTCCGTTCAGTGCAAAAGAATTTCAATCTTTTTGCAAGTCAGAAAACATTAAACTTTTGTTCACACCTTCGTGTAACCTTTAATCATATGGGTTCGCGGAGAGGTCTGTGCAAACTTTTAAAAAGCTGTTGACATAGGCGATGCATTCTAAAGAGTACGCCGAGTTATCGCCAAGGCAACGTCTTTGCGATTGTCTTTTATACTACAGGTCTACACCGTCATCAGTAACAGGTTTATCAATTATGGCAAGGTTATTTAGTTTCACTCTTCGTACGCCTGTGTCATCATTAGTAGAGTCAAAGGAACACAGTATCGTCAGTCAGTCAAAGTCGCCCGTTTTAAAAATCGGTTAAAGCGTTTGGGTAAATTTGAGGGACGATAAAGGTTCTTTGAAGTGGATAAAAGGTAGTTTAATGTTGATACTTAGTCCATCAGTCTATTTGGTTAAACTAGACCAGAATGTTTACATTAGAAAAGTTCATAGAAATCAGTTAAAACTTTGTCATTCATTTAATGAACCTACGTCCGAGGTTGAGGAGATTGATGAGTTCTCCAACTTGCATGCTGAACCTAATGTAGAGAACCCATTTGTGGAAATGGAACAAAATCAGACCAATCGAGTTGTAAATAATGAAAAGGTGAATAATGTGCCACACCCAATTTTAAAAACTACACGGTCCGGTCGCGTAATAAAAACGCCTGTTCGCTTTACTGATTAAGTAGGTTAGTAGTAAATAAATGTCAAAATTAATCTTTCAAACTCAGTGTAAAGGGGGGAAGTGTTATGAAACGCCTTGTATACTAACAGTTACAATAGCGAGTAGTTCGTTTGAAATGTGGTTAATAAAGAAGATGGCTTCTGACGTAAACGAACAAACAGCGTTAGCTTAGTAGAAAAATAAGAATCTTACTCTAAAATGTATATTAATGTTTACAACAATAAATAATAGTGTTACTGCATCCTCTCTAAGTACATACATATCAATCCTAAAGCAAATAATACTGATTCAAAGAAGAAGAGAAAAAAAGAATACACACCAAGTGTTATTACATCTGATAAATAGGTCGAGTATCACGAAGAATGCGAGAGGCTCAAAATGGAGAAGGAACGAGAAAAGCAAGAAAGGAAACAGGCCCGAGAGAGTAAGAAACAGATGATGGCCTAAAAAAAGGCAAAAAACTTAAACAGAAGCCAAGAAAACATCAAAAACAAGACATAGAATGAGGCTCCTCCTCACAGGACCTTGAAGACTAGGAGGAAAGTGGTAGCAGTGGTGACGATATTGACTTTACGGTATTTGAACAGGAAGACATTGAAATCTTCGAACCCAAAGATCTCAATTTGGGAGATTTTGTACTTGTAAGATTCAAGCTAACTGGTAAAAGATCGACGACAACGTATAGATATGGGGCTAAAATTCTAGAAATTTTATCATCAGAAGAATATGAAATACAATGTTATAAGACTGCCAATGATGAGAAGACTGTTTTTTATCCTATAGAAAATGACATTTTTACCAAAAATCAATGCGATATTTTAGGGAAACTACCCGAGTCCACTGTTGAAGCCAAGGGGAGAAAGTGCAAGACAATTTTTCCAGGTCAAGTAGACATTTCTGAACAGATATAGTTTAATAATGTAACTAACGTTGTTTATAAACTTTTCTCTTATATTACTTACCTATTTGTACCAAAAATTTATTTTCGTTTCATCTACAGCTTTGTATTTTAATAAATATGTAGGCTTGTACCTATGTATACTTGCAAAAATTGTATTTCGCGTTTTAATAATTTGTAAATGGCCAAAAGTGGAGAAAATGTATGGCCAAATGTAGAAACAGATGGCCAAAAGTAGGGAATTTCATGGTTCAAAATATAAAGCGTTGTAATATTTTTAAATTATATTTAATATTTAATATCAATTTATTTTTTAAAAGAGCAGATTTTAAAGCATAAAGTGACATTAAGAAAAAAGGTGTTTTTCCATTTCAATATTTTTCTCAATGCAATAATAATTAAAAAGTTCTTAAAGTGGCCGTAAGTGGTGCATCTACCCTATGCATAAACAAAATAAGAACAACCAAACTCACAGATTTCGCAAATCTTGCAATTATCGGAAGGTGTTGAAAACAAACACAATATTACTTACGTAATATAATGAACAACGTTTATTACAATTTTCAAAAATAAAAAAAACAAATAACTAGTTATCTAGGTGCATATTAAACGAGAATATGGCCGTATGATAATTCACCAATTGTTTGTATTTAACATTTGTCCATGAAATGCCTGAGAATTGTTTCCCATAACATCTTCATTTCTGGAAGATGATGAATCAGCAACACCAATGACTTTTTTGTCATAACAAATTATGAGCAAGATCGTTCATTATTAAAATTGCTGCGCGCTGATAAAACATAGCTTCCAGTGACATTTTTGTAGTTCAGTTTATTTGCCCTTTATCTCTCCAAGAGGAACGGAAATTGTGCTCGGCATTGAATTAGTATTAAAAACTCTAAATCCAAACAGTCCCGGCTGTTGTTTCTGGAGGGTACACCTTTTATAAAGAAGCACAAAAATGGGTATTTGGGCCGTGTTGGTAACGCTTAGATTTTCTTTTCCAAGTGATGTACGGTAAGAAACACAAATCAAGCAGCAAAATCTCAAAACATCAAACTTTATTTCACACAAAATATTTTCAAAGGAAAAAGTCACCTTCGCAAAACTCAAATAATAATATTGCGCTCACAAGCATGTTATGCGAGGAAAGGTCAAAAAATTGTGATTCACGTCCACTGAGTCATTTTCTGCTGGCTTAGATACGTTTGAAAACATTCGGATAAATGTAAAATTGTCTCTAGACACAATCAATTTTAGAGCCAGACTTTGATTGAATAAGCTTGGATTAAATAAATCATTCAATGATTAAATAAACAATTTATATCGCGTGATTCCTGACAATAGGAGTTATTCTTGAACGTTGCATAGAAATCCATCAGATGGCAGCATGACCAAACGAGGTGTATAACCGCCAAATTTAAAAGTAACCCTTTTGACAACACGTGAATTTGTTTGTCATTGTGATCTGTTCTCTACGTTACCAGACGCGTCAAACGTGTGTTTGTTGGTTGTAAAATAAATAAAATAATTGTAAAATGTATGGCAGCTAGAGCATAAAGTCTCTTAAAGATGAACTTCGCAGAAGGAGCGCAAGAACTTCAGGGAAAAAGTCTATTCTTGTACCACGGTATGAACGTCGACTGTCATATTAGGTAACATTTATTTATTTAGTTCTTTTATTCTTTTAGCTTGATTGATTACGACAGTAACAACAATTTTGGAAACGAAGTAATTCTAGAAAGTGAATTTCAAATGGAGCTGCCGCATAAGCAGTTGTACAAGGATGTCACTGCAGATTCAAGAATTCCACGTTTTACTGAAGATAATTTAAATCTATATCGGTCTTTTCCAGAAGATGAGCAGTTAATGATAAGTGGGACAAATATGTATAAAGAAACATATCTCAATTGTGTAAGATTTGCAATAGTGGAGGACATGGAAGTTACTTATTTATCGGCACAACGTTCTTCAGCATTTAGAAAAAATGTCTTTTATAAAATTGACATAAAACTTCAAAAAAGTATTTTAGACCAGGCGCAGTGTGAATGTGCTGCAGAAATGGGACCCAAAGCAAAATGTAAACACATTTTTGTTGTGACTAATACTTTAGTAGATTTCACCGATAGAAAAGACATTGTTGCACTGAGAAGTTGCAGTCTTTCCACCGACCACAAAAATATATGGGTTCACCAAAAAAAGCTCGCAATTTAAAATTGAAAAGAGTTTCAAAAGACATAAGTGATTTTGATCCTCGACCCTTACATCTACGACAAAAGGAAAATTGTTCCAACAATTTCAAAAACGCTTGCATCAATTATGCCGCCAACCATCCCAGTATGAGACAAATGTCAGTGTTGCAAATAATACCACCAGCACATGTACCAAGAATTCTTATCGAACATGACTATGTTTCACAAGAAACAGTGATAACTTACTTGTATTTTCGCCTGCTCAGATAAGAGACTTAGAGATTAAAACAAGGGGCCAAAGTAGTAACAAATTATGGGTAACAGAGAGGTGTAATCGTCTCCAAAGTTCAAACTTTGGAAAAGTTTGCAAAGCAACTTTTCGCTGTGACAAACGAAAAATGTGTGACAGCTTCTTATCGCCACCAGTTTTAGATGCAGTGGAAGCAGTGCAACATGGACTAACATATGAATATGAAGCAATTCAACATTTTTGTCAACAAACAGGTTTGCAAGTGAAGAAGTGTGGACTGTTTGTGAGCAGTAAAAAACATTTTTTAGGCAGCTCGCCCGATGGCCTTGTTGGAGAAGATGCTGTGTTGGGAATAAAATGTCCTCTCTCCGCAAAGAATAAACATATTTCCTGTGAAACTGTGCCATATTTATTTAGGATTTTGAAGGTTTTAATGAGTCCAATAATTCTCTCCACGTGAACCCTCTTACTAGCTATTTTTTGTCAGAATAGCATTTTTTTAAACCTGTTTGACTTTTTAAAAAATTCAGGAATATTAATAGCCACGCCATAATGGGTAGTAATATCTTGCACATTGAATCCTTTATCAAGGAATCACCACGATCACATTTGGTGGAAATATTAGTTCGTTCAATAATTTGGCGGTCACTTGTAGATCTTCCATATGTTGGAGATACAAAGGTAATCAGTCCTCCCGGTGTTATCCCAACTACTGCCTTTACAGTGTTTTTATTCTTATAGGTGGTAAACGTGGCTTGCTGGGCAGTGGGCAAACACGGTTTCATGAATGGACATTCGATGGCATCCAGAATAGCCTTGGTGGTTAAATATTTTCTTTGAAAATCAATAGGGGCGTAAAATTGTACATGCGATTTTGGCGTCCATAGATCAATTTCTCTCCATTGAAGGGACATAAACCTTATCCAAGTGATAAATATGTTATAGCGATATTTAATAATCTCAACAATTCAAAATATGTTTTCCTCTCCCTTAATATAATTAAAGTTAAAAAAAATTGATTTATGGTATCTACATGAGCTGGAGGATCCTTACGTGTGGTTTAACGTGATGCGACTACCGTTAGGTTTAAACACTACGGGTTTCTACAACCTCGGATCGACATACGCTCGATCAACACAAGAGACACCGTAAACGGTCTACGAATGCCTCCCTGCCGATTTAGCTTCAAGATACAGGTCTCTTGTCAAGCACGGCATTACACGGACCACTATCTAAGTCCTCCCGATTAAGCAGATCGGTACTCGAGCAATAAACGTGCTCCTACGTTCGGGGTTTCACGCCCTAGCCAGCATGCGGCTTTAACCACAACTACTACGAGTCCATCCTCAAAATGACCGGGCAGAAGGACGCAGTATGGCACGCAAGCGTTGCCAAGACCGCGGTCAACGTTCCGGGGCTCCCGAGTTGCCCGTAGTACCGTACAAAGTCACGGTTAGACTTTTCAGAGCCAGTACTCAAATGGAATTCACCAGACAAGAACCGACTCCTACCTATTTTAGGTACTGCAACCTGAGGCGTAGGTGACGCCAGCTAGAGGTGTGCAGGCTCGCCAAGCCTGTTGGTTCGAGGTCAGCAATTCCGCGTCTATCGGTGTGCGAGCACAAGGGGACTACACACAAGGGGACTACGAATAAACTGGCTCTAGCCACTCTACACTTCTCCCTACCTACATACTGTCACATTCACTCATCATTCCAGAAACACACACCTTCTCATACAAGCGCAAAACCTCAAGACTCAAGGCACAACCTTCTTTCGTTTCAACACACTCACAGCAAACTCCCTAAATCTCCGCCAAATCGCCTCGTCAGTCAAAAGCCAACCAAGATCCTGACCAACCTCACCTCCTTCCAAGAGAAACCTCAGATCAGCCCTCTCACAAAGATCTTCATACAACACACATCTCACCAACACATGCTCCCAATCCTCATCCTCCACACCACATGAACACAAAGCACTCTCCGCCCTACCGATACGAGTCAGACACCCGTTGAAACAACCGTGCCCCGTGAGGAAACAACCAACTGCCCAACCGATATCTAACCATGGACACTTATCCACCGTCAGTACATCTCTCATGAAGCGAAAAGTCACTCTCCCTTTCTCACACAAATCCCACCTATACTGCCAACACGCGAGAATCCTATCCTTCAATAACCTTTTAACAGTCCTCCTACTCTCAACTCTCTCTTCCTCGCCCAACAAATCAATCGGATCGCGCGGGATCTGCTTACGCACAACATACAACTCACCTCGCATACGAGCCTCCAAGTCTCACGGAACGACGCCAAAGAGAACCCGTAAGGCCTCAGTCGACACCGTCCGACAGACCGGAAGCATCCCATACAAGACAACTCTCTGCGCACGGTTCAGCAAAACAACCATTCTCTGAAGATTCAGACGACGATACCACACACTCGATGCGTACAAAGCGCAAGCCGAGATCATGCCTTGATACCAGACACGAGCAGCTGCTCCTCTAACGCCTCATTCTTTCCTGAGAACTCGTCTCATCATCCCACTCAACCTGGCTGCCTTCCAGACGTATCGCCGGTGGTCTTGCGACCGCGAGAGATCCCTTCATCATCAGCATCTCGGTTTTCTGTCGCGAAACACTCACGCCGACACTCAATCCCCATTCACTGATCAGATTTAATCATTGTTGCCCCTTCTTCTCCAACGCTGCCCTGCTCGTACCTTCCACAATAAGTGTCAGGTCGTCTGCATAGGTCACACATTCACACCCGCCACATCTCAATTTCTCCAACAGAACATCCATCATCATATTCCATACCGCCGGGCCGCAAATCGACCCCTGCGGACATCCTTTCATCACACGTCTCTCCACAACATCCTCTACTCCCTGAAACCAAATAATACAAGTTTAGCTCCTTACATCCAACCTCAGCCAATCGCTCAATCACACTACTCCAAAGGAGGTTATCAAACGTCCCTTTGAAGTCCACAAATATACCGAGCACGTATTTGTACTCGGATACGCTCACAATCTCCTTCAGACGCCACCAGGCATCCTCAGTCGATTTCTCTTTCTTAAAGCCAAACTGTCTCTCGCTCCTAGGCCACACTAGAGTCTCCAGCCTTACCACCAACATTCTCTCAAGAATCTTACCAAAGACGCTCAATAAACAAATCGGCCTGTACGAACTAGCTACACTCTTGTTCTTACAAGGACCTTTCAAAACCTCAATCACACGCGCTTGCTTCCATGGCTTCGGGAAAATAGCTGCCCGTAGGCAGGCGGTTCCAAGCACCAGAAAGTAAGCCCCAAGTTCACCTACCACGTGCTTGGCCAGCAGGGGCTCAACACCGTCGATGCCGGGGGCCCTGCCAGTCCTCAGACGCTTCACCGCATACCAAAGCTCATCAAACGTGAATACACTTGGCGTCACCTCGACGCGCTCATACACACGATCCTCATACACCACATCTAGGGGAAACTGCGCACCTAACAAGTTCTCCGCACTTTCACGCCAAGTCAACGAAGACCCCTTTTCATCAACAATACTGCACAAATCCATTCGCTTCTTTCTACCGCAACAAGTCTTATAGACTTGCCCCCAAGCATTCGCATTCCCCTCAACGTCCACAAACTCTCTCCAATTACGCTCCTTTTGTTCACGAATACTCCTCATGTACTCACGTGTAAGCATTCCATACCTCATTCTCGCACGCTCAAGTACAACAACATCACAACCCTTTCTTACACGCTGGTACTTCTTTCTCGCAACTCTTACGCTTCTCTTTAATCTCTCTAGCTCGTCACACCACCACCTAACCATCTTCCGCTTACGTACACAGCTCCTCTTCTTGAGTAGACAATCACAGGACTGTCTAACCCAACCGAGGAACTTATCATACATAACCGAAACTGTCAGGGAAGAGAAATCTTCCACCGAACAGTCCACATTCAGCCTCAAGACATACCGGAAAGCATTCCAGTCAACATTCCGACTACACCATCGACTTTCATTCATAGAGACACGCTCCTGTCTAGCATATTTAACCGTGATCGATATAGCGTTGTGATCGCTAATACCGGCCCAGTCATTATGCACCGTCCACTCCGTCTCAAAGAGATCGGCCCAGCACTCACTCACAACTGTAACATCTATGTCACTTTCGCCAGCCGGGCCGCTATAGGTAAACGTCCGGCTGTGCTTGTTGACAACACACAACCTTGCATCTGTCAAGCATTCCTCCAAACATTCCGCTCTTCCATCACGGTCTATGGCACGTTCGCGCAACTTACTGCACCACATGAGAGATGCAGCATTTGCGTCCATCCCAATCAGAAAAGCACACCCTGTCAGCGTGTTGCATACCTCTCTAATGTACGCCAAATATGGTTGTATAGGACTACCATACCGACAGTACACAGAGACCACAAACACCTCAATCTCTCCCTTCTTTAACTGCACACAAACACCACGCTCGTCAGTCAACCTCGTCACCATCATAGCCTGTAAAGAGGAATCGTCGACAACAACCGCAGATCCGCCGTCCAGGCTCAAGTATTCTACAGCATCAACCGGGAGACCAACAACCCTACCCTAACGGACGAAAGGCTCTTGCAAGACAGCGACCTGCAGACCTTTCTCACGCATCAACATCCCAAGTTCATTCATACTACCAGCCGCATTCATACAGTTCAACTGCAAAAGCCTATTCAAATCGAACGTTACACATTTATTCTCTCTCTTGCACGCGCCATCCTCCTCTCATACTCAAGGCACACTTCAAACATGACACTATGATCAGGCTTCAGTCCCCTGACCTTACAATTCCGACAACAAACCTCCATTTCACACGAAGAAGCTACATGGCCTACTTCACACACATTCCCTCAGGCTCTTTGCATTCACGAAGCACATGGTCGTAAGCGTGGCACTTAAAGCACCGCACAACTCCTACATGCTCTCTCACCCTACAGCTCTCCCAGCCAATAAAAACGCGCCCCATCCTATAAAAGAGTTCCGCCACCACTCCGGGAACCTCCATTACAACATTCACCTTTCCTTCCTCGCCCCTGACCTTCATCTTCGACCTAACCCTCGCTGCCAGCTCAAACTCAGCTTCTGAGAGCCACGACCCTTAGATCGGGCAACTCAGGCATCACGCTTGTCCTTAATTACCTCCGCATTCTCATCTGCCGTGCCACACACGACAATCACATTCGCTGCTTTCCTCCTTTGAGGACCCATTTGCAGAAGTGCAACGCACCTTCGAAACCCGAAAGCTCGAAGGCGGCATGCGACTCCTAATCCCCCCTGGGGTATATGAGCTGGAGGATTGGAATAGTAATAGCGGAGACCCGAAGCTGCCTCACCTAATGTTTGATAAACAAATGTTAATTTTTTATGTTTCCAGCCCGCTGTAGTGGTGGATGCCCTGTGAATCACCAACAAATGAATGAACATTCAACATTGATGTCTTCATTGTTTGACAATGAACTGTTCGGCTTATATGAGGAACTGTTGCATCAATAGCCATACCGCCATTAATAGTATCTGCTTCATTTTGTATTACAATTACAGTTACTTGTTGTTCAAGCAAATCTTCAAACAGTAAACGTTTTTTTGTCCGATTTGAGTAGCACACTTGGGTTGGGGTTTTCTGAATCCCAGTTTCATTATGAGTTTCCTCCTCATGTGGAAAGAAAGATTGTACCACATTCTCTTTCAGTCTTCTTTGCAGTGGTTTTGAACCTTCTGAAAGTTTTTTTTCTATTAATAAAATTAATACAATTTGAGGTGTTATATATTCACCTTTGACCGTTTGTTGGATATAATCATGTTTCTTAAAATGTAGTCCACATAGAACTGATGAGTTAGATGGCATCCAGTTTTCTTTCCCAACTGCATGAATCCACAGAAACCTCGTTTGGTTGTGGTGACATCTAATGACTTTGCTGAGTTGAAAAACTCTTATTGCTTCACCACACAACTAATTGATGCGCATTTAAATAAAAACAGCAAAACTAAGTGATTACTGAATTTTACCCGAGTTTTATGGCGGTTCACAGTTCTACAGCTTCTAAGATTATGACATGATCGAGCTACGTTGCGTACCGTATAAATTTTATCTTCGGAACGCTCACTTTTCACTACATTGTCAATTCGTTAATGTTTAACGTCGAATTATCGATAGAAGAAAACTTAGTTTTCCGGTGACTGGTTCGCTTCACATATATGCTCTAACGTAAGTGCTTAGCGAAGTTTTCACTTTTAATTATTACCACCCATGCATAGTAAAAATGGGTGTAATATTGTTGCTGCTTTGTAAACATTGCTTCATATTTTTGTAATTTACTGTAATTTTCCCGTGTTGTCATTCGCGGTTTCTGAATACCTACACGTTATTCCATTAATGTAGATATTAAAACCAGTTTCCTTTATTAGGAAAATTTCTATGATGACGTAACGTTACGTTGCTTGAAGATTTCAAAACCTTTGATAAATTAATATAATTCTAACCGTATTGGAAAGCCTACTTACCGAAATAAAATAATTAATTTGAGCAAAACTCGGCGCATTTAGTTTTCTCATTAATTGCATGAACCGAACGGAATTTATTTGTGATAACACCGTAAGTACGTGTGTGTATTTCAGCAAATTTTAGGAAATTATAGAGAGATGCTGCTAGCTAGTTGCATTCTTCGAAGAAAAACTAAATTGTAAGCAATATATTTTCTACTTTAATTCTTTGCATCTACGTTGCCAGTCGGTTGTTGTCAGATATTATTAGACTCTGGTTCTCGGAATTATCGAAATTTGTATATTCGTGTCATAATTTACCAATGTAAATTTGTTCTTTTCGAAACGTAAAAATTAGGCCAACAAGTTTAATTTTTGGTACGATGTGTTGCCTTACCGAAGGGGGCTTAATTCAGCAACTATTGTCTGTGATATTGACCTACGTTCTAGCGTTTGGTCGCAACTATCTAAATTTATCTTCTTCGCTTTTCTAACTTCTCTTTCTGTGATAAAATAAATGTGCTCGTTGTTACGTTCTGTGTTTTCGCATTTGTTCTCTTACAGCTGTGGTTAAATTTAAACGGTTTTTGACATCTTAATCTTTCACCAAATCAAACCGAGTTAGTCACTAGCAATTAAGTATTACTCGATCAACTACCTCTTCTACTATGCAGTCTTGAAATAAGTCGGCAATCAAATCGCAAAAGTAAGTAAGCGGGTATTCACTCGTCCTTTCTGATTAGATAAAACGAGGAGGACACAACAGGTTACATATTCCGAAAACAGTCGGGTACAAAGAAAGGCGTGGCAATTCCACGAAACTCGCTAAAAAAAATAAAAAGATAACGTGACGACGCCATTTTTGGAATTGTTTTTTACCTGGAACGTCGCGTAATTAACTCAATCGCCAAATTCGATTAATACCTGAAATATGTTTTTTCCAGCACATCCCCTAAAAGCGTAATAAAAATCATTAACGAGGAAAATTCAGTTAGATCTCAGATACACGAAAGTTTGCAGCGGTTTCGAAAAGGTAAAATATGAGTAAAATGGCCGTTTGCCGTGTCACGTTTATCCCTACGCTTAAGGTGGTTTAACAATCAGCAGCGGCGTGTAAACCAGTGCAGTCGTTATTGTTAGTTTAGAATAAATATTTTTGACAAATACAAAATAATGACATGCAACAATTGGTTCAATAACGCGAATAAAACCTTTTCCAGATTTTCCTTTAGGTGTACTATTACCACACGTCCAGTGATTTTAGGCAGAGTCAAATCTTCACTCAATAAGACTCGTACAGCCGCCTTTTTTGACAAATGAAAAGGAATTTTTTCACCGTCAATTCTCAGGACGTCATTTTTCATATCCAAATGGAACTAAAAGTTATATTCTAGAATCCACAAATATAAACGGAAAATGAATAAACGTTATCTTAGATTTTAAATAGTCTTTGAATTGTAATAGAAATTAGCATTTCTTGTTGTTATATAAACATTGAAATTGTAGTAAATCAAAAGTGAAAGAAATTTTTTAAAATGTACATATTTTTTGTAAAAAAAATTTAAACATATAATATTTTTGTATGTCAAATATGCAAAAACGTATGACAAAAAAAATAAACACACTGAACGATACTTTCAAAATTTTACAGTAGCACAAATTAAGAACGTATTTAGTTAAGTCAAAAAATTGAGATCAAAGCTTGCAAGATTTTAGATTAAATAGAATGTATACCCTAGATTTAAAACAATTGAATTCGTCACTATTACAGAAGAACAGAACATTATGTATATCTATTATATTTTACGCTTTTAATATTACATAAATTTCAGAAAATTTAGTCAACTTAAAAGAATTAGGCAACCGAATAGCAGGAGGTAAAAAACTGGAAAAAATAAAACAGATCTCTTTCAAGTGATCTTGGCGATTGGCCGCTTGTTCTCAACGAAAAAACTCGTTCGTTATTTATAAGAAAGCGACCCGATTTTTTTCAGAGTAAAAACAGTGATTCATTAAAATCTGTCAGATCCTACAAGGAAAAAAACGACAACATAAAAATGCAAATTCTATCAAAATCAGTTTTCATTTGTACTGTAACGTTTTCGTTACTGTTATAATTCGATACATGGCTTCAAAATGAAGTACCACAAGCGTACTACTCAAAAGCTGAGTACCGAATGAATCTCAAGGCTGACCTCGCCCTAAAAAGTAGCGACTCCACAAAATAAATATAAAGGAAGGTTTACACGCAACATTTAGTTAAAATAATACAGATAATTTAAAATCAAATTATAACAGTAACAAAAACGTTACACACCCCGTTCGATCAAAAAAAAAATGATAGGTACTATTAAATCCAGTACAAGAAACATTACGGTGGTCCTACAACACCAAACGTAAAATAGTAACGACAAGGCAAGATACAACGCAAAGGCAGCAACAACGCAAAAGGCAAGCTATTAACGCAAATGTTACTCTAGCCGTAGGATGGACTATTTATCGCTTACTCTAACTTATCCCTAACCTAAAACTAAAAAAATCAAAGTTGGGGAAAAGAAGGGAGAAATCTTGAAACTTGGCTTCGACAGCTAAATAATTCTGAAGGAAATGCAAGAGGGCGTGTTTTTCCGTCACGAGATCGGCATATAACGTTATCCCACAAACAACTATCCCAACAAAACTACCGACACCTAGGCACAATAAGATCAAGACGAAGAAGAAAATGGAAATGTTAAAATCACTACTTATCATCTATAGGATCTTCGCCATTATAAGCTTTCAAACCTTTAATATGCCACTTCCCTAAATTGTTTCAGGATATATCGGATAATTCATAAACAAGACGGGAGTGAGCTTTAACAACTTTGCATAGAATAAATTTTGGTGCTAGATTAGCAGCAAAACTTTGAGTAGCGTCTAAAAGAGCATAATTTCTTTTCCAGACAAAATTGTTAACCTTGAAAACGACCGGACGTTTCCTTAAATTATATCGTTGTTTGCTTTGCTCATAAGCCTTTTGCAAACGAGATCGCACATCTTTATACAGTGCAGGTAAAGATAAGACATCTTCCTCCCATTGTTTACGCTCGGTATTAGATATAAAATCATTAACATGATTTTCAGAGACGGGACCATAGAAAGATCCATCAACAGGTACGGTAGGAGCAAACATTAGAAACGAAGGAGAAAATTGAGTCACTTCATGCCTAGATAAATTAATGGTTTGAGCAATCTTCAAAACATTTTTATCCCAACAACGATGGTTTTCTTTAATAAAGGAAGAGATAGTGGTTAGAACAGTTCGATTTGTTCGTTCGGTAGAGTTTACTTGAGATAAGTGACGAACACTATACCAGGTATTAACTTTATGATTAGAGATAAAGATAGTAAAGACATTTTCTTCAAGATATTTAACAACAGAAACGGTAGTGGCGTTAGATAAAGGTTTTACCATAACAAATTTCGTAAACCAGTTGGTAATTACTAGCAATCGAGTATTTCCTTTCTTAAAACGAGGAAAAGGACCCATGAAGTCAATAGAAATCATCTGAAACGGAAACTTAATGTTTTTATATTTGCCCATCAATCCAGCACGAGCAACATTAGGAGCCTTTTGAGAACCACAAACTAAACAATCTTCTTAACAGAAGATAATCATTTTGACCAATAATAAAATTCAGTAATACGAAAGACAGTTTTAAAAACTCCAAAATGACCAGAAGTAACTTCATCATGGAATTCAGAAATAATTTTATTTCTTTTTTCAGTAGGTACGACAATTTTCCAATCAGATAAGTTAGAAACTGCGTTATGTTTGCGACGCAAATGTTTATATAAAATACCATCTTTTACTGTAAAATCAGGATAATCGGCGGGATTAGATACAGCTTTAGATAACATACTTTTATACCAGTCATCAGGAATTATGTCAAAATTTTGAAGAAGATTGACGGAACGAGAGAGATAGTCAGCAGGAACATTTACGGAACCTTTACGGTGTTTAATAGAAAAGTTAAATTGAGACAAACGAAAACACCAACGAGCTAAGCGATTTGCTGGATCTTTGAGTTTAGTTAACCAGAGCAAAGAAGAATGATCGGTAAAGACAGTAAACTTTATACCTTCAACATAACCTCGAAAACACTCTTTTTCAGTAACGGTAAATTTTCTCTCAGCTTTAGTTAAGGTACGACTTGCATAAGCTACAGGATGTTCAAAACCATCTGCTTTTTGAAAAAGCACAACACCTAGACCAACGTCAGATGCATCAGTTTAAATGAAGAAAGGCTTAGAGAAATCGAGTCTAGATAAGATAGGAGCAGAAGTTAATAATTTCTTTAAAGTAAAAAAAGCTTGGTCGGCTTCAGAAGTCCAAGGCTGACCTCGCCCTAAAAAGTAGCGACTCCACAAAATAAAAATAAAGGAAGGTTTACACGCAACATTTAGTTAAAATAATACAGATAATTTAAAATCAAATTATAACAGTAACGAAAACGTTACAGTACGAATGAAAACTGATTTTGATAGAATTTGCATTTGCATTTATGTTGACGTTTTTTTCCTTGTAGGACCTGACAGATTATGATGAGTCACTGTTTTTACTCTGAAAAAAAATCGGGTTCCTTTCTTATAAATAACGAACGAGTTTATTCGTTGAGAACATGCGGCCAATCGCCAAGATCACTTGAAAGAGATCTGTTTTATTTTTTCCTTGTTCTGTTGTTGGCACTATTATTATACTCGGTTTTTCTGAAATAGGATTGGGAAAATCTAGCTGCGGAGTTTTCGAAAAACTCACTAGAACGTCAACAGCTTAACTCTGACATTGTATCGAGGGCGTTGATAATGGATAAAATGATGTAAGTTTTAGTAATTAATTAATGGCTTCTTTTCTGAGATATGTATCTTAAGACATGTCCTAAAAAGAAAAGAGATCAACATTTAAATAGCTCTTAAAATAGACTGAGTACAATACTTATTAGTCTACGTTTTTGAAACAAATTCTTTATAACAAATTATTATAATTATATAATATACATTCATTCATCTATAATCATATACATATTGTAATTAAATACTTCCTGGCTTAAAATTTAGTCCGAGTTTGGATTACAAGTTTAAACAATTTCTAACACAGTTTTTTTACTTAATTTTATGAAATTTATATAATAATATTGAAACCGTAAAATATAATAGAATTTTTGGTTTCTTATTTGTAGTGCCATTTTCATTGTATATAAAAGTTGTCATATCCAATGTTTTTTATTTATTTATTATTTGATATAGAGAATGCTCCGTTCTTCTGTAATAGTGACCAATTGACTTGTTTTAAATCTAGGGTATACATTCTATTTAATCTCAAATCTTGCAAAGTTTGATCTCAATTTTTTGACTTAACTAAATACGTTCTAATTTGTTCGAATGTAAAATTTTGAAAGTATCATTCAGTGTGTTTATTTTTTTTGTCATAAGTTTTTCCATATTTGACACAGAAAAATAGAATTATATATTTAAATTAAAAAAAAAAAAATATGTAGGTTTTTAAAAATGTCTTTTACTTTTGATTTACTACAATTTCAATATTAATAGAACAGAAAATGATAATCTATATAACAATTCAAAGACTATTTAGAATCTTTCGAATCTAAGATAACATTTATTTATTTTCCGTATATATTTGTGGGTTCTTTAATATAACTTTTATCTAAAAATTTTAAGGCAAATTATACACATTACCTCTGTTTTATTAACCGTTCTTCAAATAATTGATCTTTTAATCTTCTATTAGTTTAAAAAACAATAATTACTTTTTGACAAAAACAAACTTATTTTGTTTATTATTTAAATTAGTAATAATAAAAATTATTGTTAGCATACGTTAATTCTTTAAAAGAGACGTTTTTAATAGTAGTCTTACTTGGTATACCAAGTGGAAGTAAAGAAAGTTGCAGAAAGTCTTTAAGAGTTTAAGGCTGGTCTATCTCATTATTTTTTTTAAGTCATATTCTCTTTAATTGAAAATAAATGTATTATTGTTAGAATCTGTGTTTTTTCAAATTCTTTGTTTTAGTGATCGATAGATTTAAGCAGTCTTTGTATTGGTTTTTGTTTACTTGTTTTGGTGCCTTTTTCAGATCCAGTAACGTTGAAAAAGAAGACCAAGGCCAATGTACGCCAGTATCCAAAATTGTTAGACGTGTGAATTATAGTGGAGCTGCGTCACCTAAAAAATGCCTACAACAACTATTTTTACCTGCAAGTGCCAAAACCTCAGCCCAGACTAGCTGGCTAAAGTTAAAGGGTCAACTCAACAGTTTCAAGATGTGTTTACGGTGAAAAGTGGTTGTAAAGAAGGCACTGACGTGGTGAACCACAAAATTAATACTAGAGATAGTCGGCCGATAGGACAACAAGTATTTACAAATATAGAAAGAAAAAGTTTTAATATTTTTCAAATAGTTCAACGGGGTTTTGCGTAGACTACAGATAGATTAGGTGACTAAACTAGTTGCCCTTTACCAAAAATTGACGATACTTTAGACACCTTGTCAAGATCCCAGTGGTTTTCCGCATTGGATTGGAAGAGTGGTTACTAGCAACTAGAATTAGAATCCAAGGACCGTAAAAAACAACTTTTACTATTGGAACTGGTTTGTGGTAGTTCACTGTGATGCCCTTCTGCCTGTGGAACATTCGAGCGTTTGATGGAAGCTCTCTTGCGAAAACTGTTTTTCAAGACGTGCTTGCTTTATTTAGACGACTTAATTGTATTTAAAATATTGTTTAGAGAATATTTGAACAACCTGAAAAAACCTAAGACGACTATGTGGGGCTAATCTAAAACTGAGCCCAAAAGAAGTTGCATCTAGACATAGAGTCAATGCTGACCCAGACAAAATCCGAGCAGCCCAAGCATGTCCAAAACCAATAAAATGGCATCAAGATTGCCAAACCATAGAGAACCACAAGGTAGATTATTTAGAAAATACCGTTATTGAGTTCCTAGAAAAGCACGATATTAATATTAACAAATGCAGAAGTCAAAGTTACGATAACGCTTCTAACATGGCTGGGCAATATTCTGGTTTTCAAGCAAACGTGAATACGCCCTTTTCGTACCTAGTGCAGCACACTCCTTAAGTTTGATACTGGTTCATGCGGCATAGTGAAATATAGAAGCTATATAGAGTTTATTCGGAATATTTTCAATTTCTTTTCTTCTTTAACATATCGTTGGAATACAATGAAACAATTTTTGATAAATTGGTGACAACATCGTTGTCTGAAACTACATGGTTTTGGAATTCTTGGCTCCGTTATCGTCAATTGCTGAAAATGATCAATCTAAAGAAACTAGAAGTGAAGCAGTTGGCATTTTCAAAAAAATGCAGAAGTTGGAAATAATTATTCTTACGGAGATATGGAATAATCTATTAACAACCGTAAATAAAGTAAATGTTAGTTTACAAAGTAGATCTCTTACGATGGAAGTAGCAGTGAAGTTATTGAAATCACTAATTAATTTTCTGAATAATGAAAATAAATTATTTCGAAAAGTACTATAGCATTGCTAAAGATGTATTTTCAGATAGTAACTTCAAACAGAAAACACCACGTAAAATTGAACGGAGTTCGCAAATAAAATTTTTTGATGCACCAGTTGAAGAAGCCCAATTTACACTGAAAGACAAATTGTACATAAAGTCAATGTACGGTATACATAGACCTATAGTACATTAAAACAATGTACGTTTTCGTTGAATTTATGTAATTTACATTATAAGTACATAGTATTTTTATGTACTTTACATTGATTCCATGTATCAAGTTGCATTTGTTATCTTTCAAAAGCATTTGTGATGAGATCATGCACAGTGAACCTTTAAATGTACCATTACGTTAATTTATCGTATGATGTACATTAATTTAACTTTTGAAATACATTGGGTTATGTAATCGTACGTTGTATGTGTAAAGTTTTTATAGAACCATGTACAGTTTATGATTTCAACGTATCACATCACATCACAGGATCAAGTCTTATCACTATCACCCGTAGCACCATCTTACTAAGAAATTTGAGTATGTGTGAACCTCAGTGTCAGCAATAAATTGATTTTTATGTAGCGTGTCAGGTGGTGTCAGTACATTTAGTTTGTGTATTTTTCTTAAGATGGCAATTGAATTGAATAAATTGGGATTAACATCAATATAGACAACCAACAGTACTATCAATACTTCTATTGTCCTATAGATGTAATATGTATGTTGAATAGTAATTTCTTGTGTTTAGATTGAGATTTATTTTACGATTTTACGAAATTTTAATTTTGTTTCTGTTTGTGCTTTGTTTGGAAGCGCCGTAAGCATATGTTGAATTTGCAACGACGACACAAGAAACCGGTTTAGTTACAGTTGTTATAAAATAGTAATTTTTTATTGGAGTTTACTCCTTAAGAATCGATTTGCATATATAAGGGGCCCGGTATGAAAAAAATCTGAGGAGTAAAATCTATCGATGAATGATCTCGTTACGTTTTTGGTGCGCATCCTATGGCGCGCAACTTTCCAATTTTACTTATATTGCTGTTTTTATTATAAATATCAATAATTAATATTGTTATTGTGAAGTTTTAATCTTTATCATTGTGTTCCGCTAAAGTGAACTGAAAGTATTTTCAAATAACTATGGCAGAAAGAGGTGTAGATGATATTGCCGGAACATCTAACAAACACGTGGCTGCGTTATAATTCATGTATGTTCCCTAACTCCTCGTTGCCACATCTGAACCTTGCCACCATTTTTTTCCTTTTGTTGCTTTTAATCTCACTGTCTTTTAAATATTCCGGCACCCCTTCACCCTTGATATCTTTATAATTCCTATTATATCTGCTCTCTCTTATGTTTGTCCATCTTACTTGTTTTTCTATGTCTCTATCTCTCCTTATTATTTCTTCCCTTGTCCCTACCCCCTCTTCTCTTAATCTCTTCACTTCTTCACTCGCGTACCCGTTTCTTTTGTAATACTCTTCTCTGTCCTCCTGCCCGTACTTCCCTCCCTTTATCTCTTTCCAACATTCTTGCAGTATTTTGCAATCTGTTCTTTCTCTCATTTCTTCCTCGTATTTTATTACTCTTTTTCCTGTCTCTACCCTAATTTTTTATCTGTACCTCCTCTCTCACAATATACCCCGGTGTATCCCTGTCCAATCCTAACACCCATCTCCAGTATTTTTCCTGTAGTCCCTCTACCTCCCTCCACTCCTTCCATCCCCATATTTCCGCTTCATACATTACCACCCTCTTTATTAATTTTTCGAACAGCAATTTTCTTTTTTATATCCATCTTGAATACTCTTTCCCCACACTCCACACTTGTCCTATTAACCTGTTTCCTTTCTTCACCCTTTCCTTTATGTGTTCTCCCTCTTTATTATCCTGTTTCATCGTGTAGCCCAGGTATGTAAATTCCTTCACTTGTTGCACTTTCTCATCACTCCATCTCCACTCCTCTCTTTTTCTTTTCCCCCCTCCTTTTCTAAATATCATTATCTTTGTTTTCTCCGTGTTTACTTCCAATTCTTTTTTTTCATATATTTTACTAGCGTTTTCATCATCTCTTTCATTTCCTTTTCCTCCTTAGCCACCAGCAGTATGTCATCCGCATACGCCAACGACCATACCTTAGCTTTCCCTACCACTATCTCTCCTGTCTGTTGTCCTCTCATTGTCTCTTCCAGATCCCCCATATATACCGAGAACAGGCTTGGGCTCAGTGGACATCCCTGCCTCAACCCTCTTTTGTTATGAATTACTCACTCTCTTCCCTATTCACTTTAACCCTGCTTCTCGTTTCAGCGTATATTTCCTCTATTCTTTGTATTAATCTTCCATTGATTTTTTTTCTTTTCATATATTCCCACAGCTTTTCCCTATTCACTTTGTCAAAAGCAGCTTTTAGATCTACGAATAGTGCTACCATTTTCCCTCTTTTTTTTCTAGTTCTTTATTTGCTAAGTGTTTCATTATATATATGTTGTCTATCGCCCTTCTTCCTTTTCTGAATCCCGCTTGTCCGTCTGGTACCAAACTTCTTTCCTCTATTTCCTTCTGTAATCTTTCTTGCAGTATTGTCGCGTACAATTTGTATGCCGAGCTCAGTAATGTTACCCCTCTATAATTCTCGACTTTCTTTTTTTCGCCTTTTTTATGTATTGGGCATATTATTCCCTCTCTCCATCTCTCTGGGAATCCTTCCCCTTTCCATATTTTGTTTATTATTTCCGTCATCCTTTTGCTACATTTTCTCCCCGTATATCCACTCCTCTCCTTGTCTCCCATCTTCTCCTGTCGCCTTTCCTTTTTTTATATTCTTTATCGCCACTATTACTTCTTCCTCCCTTATTCTATCCCTATCTCCCTCTTCTTGTCTTACTACCGCGTCTTTCCTTTTTTCTTTTTCCTGCTTTTGTTCTTCCCCTCCCAACAGGTTCCGAAAATATATCTCCCATTCTTTAATTTTTATTCCCTTTGTCGTCCTGTTTTTCCTCTGCTTCTTTAGGTACTTCCATACATCTTCTTCCGTTTTTATTCCTTTAATCTGCTCCTCTTGTTTCTTTTTGTTTTCCTCCTTCTTTCTATCGCATGTTTTTGTATATTTTTACTGCTTCTTTGTATTCTTCTTTTTCTTTCTTCCCTTTTTTTCCACTGTCTTAATGCTCTTCTTACCTTTTTCTTTGCTTCCTTGCATTCCTTATCCTTATTTCTTCCATCCAGTTTTCTCCCCTTTCCATTTTCTAAATCTGACTCTCTCTGTTGCTTTCTCCATCATCTCTCTCATTTCCTCTACACTTTCTTGTACTTCCTTCCCTATCCATACCGTTTTCCCTATTCTCTCTTTATATCTTTTTATACTCTCTTCTGTCCACTTTTTTTTAGTTATGTACTTCTCCCCTTCCTCTCTCTCTTCTCTTTCCCTCCTTTCCATTGTCAATTCCAGTGGTTGATGGTCTGACTCTACTCTTTCTCCCACCTTAAATGTCTTTACCTTTTCTGCGGCCTCTTCATTTGTCATTACAAAATCTATTATTGATTCTCCCCTTCCTCCTATGTACGTAAATTACATCTTTCCATCATCTTCTCTGTTCCCGTTTATTATTTCCCACCCTTTTTCGTTGCACAATTTCAGCAGTTCCTCTCCCTCTTTATTTATCACCTTGTCCTTTGTTTGTCTCTTTCCCGTCCCTTTTCTTTCTTGTATTCCCCCCTTTTCCCCTATTCTTGCGTTGAAGTCCCCTCCTACTATTATCAATCCCTCTTCCCTCTCATCTATCATCTCTTCTAAGTTTTTCCTTGTCTCTTTCATTCTACTGCTATAAACCGTCACCACTTTTATTTTTGTTTTTCCCCACTACATATTCCTTTCTACAACTCCTCTTCTCTGTTGCACTTTCTCCTTCTTTTCCTGGTTCAACCATTTTTTTCTTATTCCCGTTATTATACCCCCCTTTGCTCTCCCTTTTTTCTTTTCTCTTTCTGCATGTTGCACCACCCACTCAAATTCTTCTGGCAACTCTTCTTCCCACCACTCCCATTCTTTTTCTTCCATCCATGTTTCCTGTAATCCCACTACATCCTGTTCCTTGATGTACTTCCAGAAATCATGTTTCTTGTTTTTTTATTTCTGCTACGTTCCAAAACAATACTCTCAGCTCACTCACCTCCCCCCGTGCTTCTTCCTTACTTTCTTTTTTCTCCCTTCTTTTTCTTTTCCATTTCCATCTCTCATAATTCCTTTTCTTTGCCGTTTCGTCAACTTTTCCTCCTTTACCACCCCCTTTTGCTCTTTAGTTTTTTGCTTTTTGGTTCCCCACTTTCTCTTCTCTTTCTCTGCACAGTCCCCTATCCTTGTCGTTCCATATGTATCTGTCTCCGTCTATCTCCATTTTTCTGTACCCTACCCATACTCTTTTTCATTCCGCTCTTCTTTCCATCGCTATGTTCATTATTTCTCTTTGCACTCTTCTTTCCTCCCATGTTAAATCGTGACTTATATATATTCTTGTATTCTTTAATTTCTTCTTCTCCTCCATTACCTTCTGTTTTTCCTTCTATCCTCCGATTTCCGCCACCACCATCTCATTTTTCTTCTCTTTGTTTATTACTGTCACTTTTTTCACCTCTACTTTAACATTTAATTTTTCTTCCAGCATCACTGCTAAATCTTTTTGTGGTTTTTCACTTTTCCATCCCTTTATCACGATATTCTTTTCCATCTTTCCTCGTCCTCCGCTTTTTTCTCCAGTTTTTCTATTCTCTCCACCAGTTTCTCTTTTTCTTTCTCCCACTTCTTTTCTGTATCTCCCATTTCTTTTTTTATTTCTTTGATTTCTTGTCTTATTCCTTGCATATTTTCTTCCATCTGTTTCATCATTTCTCTCATTAATTCTTTTAACTCCTCCATTTCTTTCCTTCCTCCTTCTGTTCTTAAGGTTTTTCCTTCGTTCTCCTCCGATATCTTTTTAACGTCTGGTGATCTTATTGTTTTCTTTCCTTTTTCAAATATTTGTTGCCTTTCTCTTTCCTCTCTCTCTCTTTTATTCATCCCTTCCCCTTATAAATATATAGACATGAATTAATTTAAATGGGAAAAAAACTATTTTAGCTATAAACAGTAATAAATAAAAAGATATTCATAGTTACTTGGTGCTTGCTTTCCTTTTATACCCTGAGGTACAGCTCTCTCGTTTCAAAAACCAGCAGTACTCCGCCAACATGCTTGCATTCTATTTCCCTGAAAATCTCTTCTCCAGCTTAGCGATGTCTTGATGGAACCGTACCTCGTGTTCATCCGAGACTGCTCCTAAATTTTCAGGGAAAAAGTCCATATGCGAGTGAAGGAAGTGAACTTTAAGAGACATGTTACATACATCCTATGTCCGTGTACGCTAAAAGCAGTTCCTCGACGTGAGCGACATAATCTTCACTTTTGTGGTTACCCAGGAAGTTCTTACAAACGTTTTGAAATGCAAGCCAAGCTCGTTTTTCTTTTCGATTTAGGTGTTCAATAAATCAATCTTGGAAGAGTCATGTCGCTGTCTTCTTCAGAAAAGTCTGTCGAAACGTCAAACATTGTAAATTTTTCAAAGTTTGTAAGTTTTCTAAGTTTTATAAATTTTGTGAAAAGTTTAAATATGGAACGCGGTTCAAAACCCGAAAATAATTATTTGTTAAAAAATATTTTTTTGTCTATCCCTGTACTCTATTAATGAATTAACATTTGAAACAAAAGAATTAACTTTTATTTTGAATATTTAAACTAAATAAGCTAAATATTATATTAATATTATTACTTCTTAAGTTTAAATATAATACAATTTTGAGATGATTGTTTTAGTTTTAAAATAAACTAATAATACTATTAGCATCAATGTGTTTTCATAATGCTTTAAAAAATGTTAACTGTTGTTTTAACAATGTAATCATAGTAAAAACAAGAGTTATTCTTTGGTTTGAAATTGAAACTTTTGTAATGTAACAAAATGTTAAAGCATTTTGAATTAAGTATAAACCAGTTGGCGCAAAAGCTATAAACATTTTTCCTATATATAAGTTTAACTTTATTCATTGCCATTTGGCTTACAAATTTGGTCGTGTTGTCTATACATATATATATTACATTTACTTATCCCTTCTCCCCCCTTAACTTTTTCCTCCTGCTCCATACTTCCTCCATCCATTCCGCTCCTTTTCCGTTTTCATCTAAGATATCCACTGTTTTCATCACCTCTTCTCTTAGTTCCTTGCATCTCTTTCTCATGTGGTTCAGATCTTCCGTTTCTTCTCCACATAGCCTGCACAACTTTTCTGGTTTTTCCTTCCAATATTTGTTCCCTAACTCCTCGTTGCCACATCTGAACCTTGCCACCATTTTTTTCCTTTTGTTGCTTTTAATCACACTGTCTTTTAAATATTCCGGCACTCCTTCACCCTTGATATCTTTATAATTCCTATTATATCTGCTCTCTTTTATCTTTGTCCATCTTTCTTGTTTTTTGATGTTTCTATCTCTCCTTATTATTTCTTCTCTTGTCCCTACCCCTCTTCTCTTAATCTCTCCACTTCTTCACTCGCGTACCCGTTTCTTTTGTAATACTCTTCTCTGCCCTCCTGCCCGTACTTCACTTTCCCTCCCTTTATCTCTTTCCAACATTCTTGCAGAATTTTGCAATCTGTTGTTTCCCTCATTTCTTCCTCGTATTTTATTGCTCTTTTTCCTGTCTCAATCCTTATTTTTTCTATCTGAACCTCCTCTCTCACAATATAGCCCGGTGTATCCCTGTCCAATCCTAACACCCATCTCCAGTGTTTTTCCTGTAGCCCCTCTACCTCCCTCCACTCCTTCCAGCCCCATATTTCCGCTCCATACATTACCACCCCCTTTATTAATTTTTCGAACAGCAATTTTCTTTTTTTTATATCCATCTTGAATATTCTTTCCCCCACACCCCATACTTGTCCTATTAGCCTGTTACCTTTCTTCACCCTTTCCTTTATGTGTTCTCCCTCTTTATTATCCTGTTTCATCGTGTAGCCCAGGTATGTAAATTCCTTCACTTGTTGCACTTTCTCATCACTTCATCTCCACTCTTCTCTTTTTCTTTCCCCCCCTCTATTTCTAAATATCATTATCTTTGTTTTCTTCGTGTTTACTTCCAATTCTTTTTTTTCATATATTTTTCTAGCGTTTTCATCATCTCTTTCATTTCCTTTTCCTCCTTAGCCACCAGCAGTATGTCATCCGCATACGCCAACGACCATACCTTAGCTTTCCCTACCACTATCCCTCCTGTCTGTTGTCCTCTCATTGTCTCTTCCAGATCCCCCGTATATACCGAGAACAGGCTTGGGCTCAGTGGACATCCCTGCCTCAACCCTCTCTTTGTTATGAATTTCTCACTCTCTTCCCCATTCACTTTAACCCTGCTTCTCGTTTCTTCGTATATTTCCTCTATTCTTTGTATTAATCTTTCATTGATTTTTTTTCTTTTCATATATTCCCACAGCTTTTCCCTGTTCACTTTGTCAAAAGCAGCTTTTAGGTCTACGAATAGTGCTACCATTTTCCCTCTTTTTTTTCTAGTTCTTTATTTGCTAAGTGTTTCATTATATATATGTTGTCTATCGCCCTTCTTCCTTTTCTGAATCCCGCTTGTCCGTCTGGTACCAAACTTCTTTCCTCTATTTCCTTCTGTAATCTTTCTTGCAGTATTGTCGCGTACAATTTATATGCCGAGCTCAGTAATGTTACCCTCTATAATTCTCGACTTTCTTTTTTTTCGCCTTTTTATCTATTGGGCATATTATTCCCTCTCTCCATCTCTCTGGGAATCCTTCCCCTTTCCATATTTTGTTTATTATTTCCGTCATCCTTTTTGCTACATTTTCTCCCCCGTATATCCACTCTTCTCCTTGTATCCCATCTTCTCCTGTCGCCTTTCCTTTTTTTATATTCTTTATCGCCTCTATTACTTCTTCCTCCCTTATAGGAGATAGATAGGGATAGACCCTATCTCCTTCTTCTTGTCTTACTACCGCGTCTTTCCTTTTTTCTTTTTCCTGCTTTTGTTCTTCCCCTCCCAACAGGTTTCGAAAATATATCTCCCATTCTTTAATTTTTATTCCCTTTGTCGTCCTGTTTTTTTCCTCTGCTTCTTTAGGTACTTCCATACATCTTCTTCCGTTTTTTATTCCTTTAATATGCTCCTCTTGTTTCTTTTTGTTTTCCTCCTTCTTTCTGTCGCATGTTTTTGTATATTTTTACTGCTTCTTTGTATTCTTCTTTTCTTTCTTCCCTTTTTTCCACTGTCTTAATGCTCTTCTTGCCTTTTTCTTTGCTTCCTTGCATTCCTTATCACACCATTTCTTCCATCCAGTTTTCTCCCCTTCCATTTTCTAAATCTGACTCTCTCTGTTGCTTTCTCCATCATCTCTCTCATTTCCTCTACACTTTCTTGTACTTCCTTCCCTATCCATACCGTTTTCCCTATTCTCTCTTTATATCTTTTTAAACTCTCTTCTGTCTACTTTTTTTTAGTTATGTACTTCTCCTCTTCCTCTCTCTCTTCTCTTTCTCTTCCTTCCATTTTTCCTTATTTTATATATAAAAAAATTTGCTTCTACAATTTTTTTCTCTCAGTGTAGACTATAAACTGTAACACGCCCATGTGCTTGTAATGTCGTATTAAAGTTTGTTCAAATTGTAAATAAACGAAAACTTGTTCTTTATAAAAATATATTTAAAAATTACTAACTTGTTTTTTATTTCATAAAATGTATAATCGGATTTCTCAGACTCACTTATAGTGTGTATTGTACGTGAAAGAAGTTATAATAGTTAAGGTTAAATAAATATTTTATTTCTCAAAAAACAGTATTTATTCAAAAAATGAATTTAGCACACGCAGCAGCATACTCGTAAACATAATGACAAATATAAACTTCTAAAAGTCTTTATATTTCAAAATGATCAAAGCAATATTAAAATAAATAAGTACTTACAATTAACATATAAATCTAAAAACGATTCAAAACATAATTGATTAATAACTGAAAGAAGAAAAAAAACCTTGAATAAAATTTATATGAATACAAAAACTACAAATTAATGCAGACACGTTAGACATGAAAGTATAAAAATTATATAAATCGGAACTTATAAAACATAAAATAAATACATCCAGTATTTATTTTATATGTTTTATAAGTTCCGATTTACATAGTTTTTATACTTTCATGTCTAACGTGTCTGGATACTGGATGTATTTATTTTACATGTTTTATAAGTTCCGATTACGCATACAAAAGTTAAAAGTTTAAATTTAAATATAATTGTAGACATGCAAATTGATGATTAATTTTACAGCAAACCGATTTTGGTAAACTGTAAACTGTAAACTACAGCAATACCAAAATCAGTTTGCTCCAAAATTAAAAAAGTTAAATGGATCGTCTTCTATATGAGCAAATTTAGCCGAATATTTTTTTGTGCGTATTCTTGGTTCAGAATCCACATCAAACGTTCCGTTACATTTACGTTCCATTGCCACTATTCCACAATAGACCATTTTGTTGTCACCGTTAACTTTAACATAAAATTTAAAAAATGAATCAACACAGTGTATCATTTTTATAAAAAAAGCGTGCCTTTCCTTTTGATTTAGTTTTAATGTGAATTTTAAGCCTGACTTGCTATTAAATTTAAATAAATCGTCTTGATGCTGATCTGTGAGGTAGTTTAACATAAACGCAGGATCAAAGCTGTATATTTCGCATGTTGTTGATAGTAGGCACTGTTGTCGAATTTTAGTAAAATTAGCAATGTCTTTAACTACATTTTCTAATGTGTAGTTTCGCAGGTAAAGCATCGGTTCTTTACATATTGAACATTGGCTAATAAGTACGCTGCACCTCCTGCAAAAGCTGTGACCCGCACTGCATTGATTTATATCTTTTGTCATCAATTCGAAGCAGATAGGACATTCTAAAGATTTTAAATATAACATTTTTATAATCTATAACAAAAGAAATTTAATGTTTTTTAAACTTGATCGGTTGGACTTACTCGTATGTTAGACGCATTCACTACTTAACTTTCAAACCACTAAATTCTCGTTGAATATGCTTTAAAATGGATAAAGACTGTACAATCAAAAACTATTTCAATTGAATATGATAAAACAGTACGTCACACCGCTTATTATTGGCTAGAGTTGGTTATTGTATGAACGTTTCAAGTTTAGGAAAATTTCTTTATTATATATCATATATTTTGACCACGGAATTTCTTTTTTATACTTAATTTAGTTGTTGAGTTTTTATTCAAAAATTTTAATGTTTCTAGTTACTCTACTTTATACAATTAAAAATTACATTAATTTATGATTAATGTAATAAATCACACGTAGTTAATGTAATACTATTTACTATTAATTAGTTTGACAAAAAAATATTTTCTGAGGATGATATTAATTTAATTCGCTGCCAATTAACAGAGCATAAACAAAAGACAACAGTCTTTATAAAGATTCTAAAAAAATTGACAGTATGATTAGTTACACGTAAAAATTAGGTGGAAAATTACGGCCTAGAAAACATTGTGTAATTGGTTCACATTAAATTGATTTAAGGTAACTTTATTATGAACTTTTTCCGGCCATTTTCTAAAGCATTCATTTAGATGTTTTTCATTTTTTAGGCTTTTTTTGAAAAATTTATTACATCTTAAGGGCAAAATTTCTGACAAAAAATTATTTACAGTGATGACTATTTATATAAATTGCAATAGTTTTGCATATTCGAGATTTTTTGTTGTTTTTTTTTTTAAACAAGTAAAAGGGTACCGGAGCAATATCGTATCACCATCTTATGTTTTTCTTAAAAAACTTTTAATATTGTAACGCATTTTATTAAAACTAATTTATTTATATTAAAAATATGTACACGGTTATAACTATCCAAACTAATTAAATTTAAGGATATTTAATAAACACACTTACACTAATTTATATAGCACTATTGTTTACATTAAAGTCACGCACGATATTAATTTGTCGTATTTATTTCGACACGCGATAATCATTTGTTTAAACTATAATAATCGTTTTAACACTGCCGATTTCGAATTACCAAAGTAACTGACCTATAATTCATTTATGTCGCTTATGTATAATTTGGCCATCAGTCGAGAATCTTCTATATTCTTTCGTGACGTTCTAGACGTGGATAGTAGCTTCGCGAATGCTCATAAAGCTGAACGTTTCAATATATTTGAAACTTCAAAAGTTTTCATTATTTTTTATTGATTAACATACAAAAAGTAGATATAGTGTAATCTTTTACTAATACGTCTGCAACTGTAGCTGCTTTCTGATTGGGTATGGTGTAAGCCTCCGTTCATTTCGTAAAATAATACATCGCCACCAGTATGTATTTGTTTCCCGAATCAGATTCTGGAAACGGCCCTGCGATGTCAATCGCTACTCTTTCCAAAGGGTTTCCTACGTTGTATTGTTTCATCGATGCTTTGCGCTTTCTCGCTGGACTATTTCCTGATGCGCAGACCGTGAACTTACGGCACCATTTTATGACGTCTTCTTTGATTTTCATCCAGTAGAATCGTTCTCGAGCTTTCCCCAATGTCTTCTTAATACCAAAGTGTCTTCCTGATGTATCATCGTGGGATGCTTCAGCAGTTCTGTTTCCCGTGTCCCCGACACTTTTTAGGGATCGCTTAAGAAGACCGTCTTCTACTATCAAAGAGTCCCACTGCGCCCAGTACGCTTTGATGTTTCTGCATAAAGCACTCACTTACTTCCAGCTTGGTCGAAGACCGTTCTCTTTCCAGTGCATGAGTAGTCTTATTTCAGGATCATTTTCTTGTTCTCGACGAAACTGCTCGGTTTCCCACTCGTCATAAACCATAGCAGTTCTACGCAAGCATTCAACTTTTTCTTCAAGTCGCGAACAATGACTGCAGCCCGTCGGACATGGTCTTCTAGACAAGGCATTAGCGTTCCAATGACTGCTTTCGGCACGGTGTTCTGCGTCATAGTCATAGTGTTTTAGTTGATGGAAAGCATTTTGGCAGTCTTCATTCCATTTAAATTCTACTTTTTTTTCGGTCAATTTTGTCAAAGGTTTGGAAATAGTGGCAAATTTGGGTACAAATCGGCTATAATAGGTGCACAACCCAAAGAAACTTCGGATTTGATGTTTGTTGATTGGTTTTGTTTGCACTGCTCGGATTTTGTCTGGGTCTGTTTTTACACCATCTCTAGATACGACGTGGCCAAGGTAATGCACTTTATTCTTAAATACGTGGCACTTCTTTGAGCCCAGTTTAAGATTAGCCCCACGTAGTCGCTGGAACACTTCTTTCAAGTTATTCCAGTGTTCTTCAAACAACCTTCCAACCACGATCACGTCGTCTAGGTAAACCAAGCACGTCTCCCAAGACAGTCCGCGCAAGATGGTCTCCATCAAACGCTCAAACGTTGCAGAAGCGTTACACAGGCCGAAGGGCATCACAGTAAACTGCCACAAACCAGTTCCAATCGTAAAAGCTGTTTTTTCACGATCCTTGAGTTCCAATTCTACCTGCCAATAACCACTCTTTAAATCTAACGTAAAAAACCACTATCCCGACAGGGTGTCTAACAATTAAATTCTGGGTAAAAGGTAGTTGTCCTTTTTGGTCACGTCGTTTAGCTGTCTAGTTAGCTGTTTAGTAGTCTACGCAAGACCTCGTTGATCTATTTTTCTTTTTTAGGAGTACTACTGGGGATGCTCGTGGGCTATTTGAAACTTTAATCACGCCTTCTCTCTCTGTTCGTAATTATTTCTTTTTCTTTTCTTTTCGCCAAAGGAAGTCTGCGTGGATGTTGTCCTATCGGTCGAGAGTCTCCGATATTAATCTTATGCTTCACCACGTCAGTTCTTCTTTTGGAACCACTCTCCAGCGCAAACACATCTTGATACTGTTGGATCAACACTTTAACTTTAGCAAGCTGGTATTAGCTGAGGTTTTGGCATTTGGAGGTAAGAATGTTCAATAGATGTTGTAGGCACTTCTTCAGCAATTTCAGATACTGGCGTGCATTGGCCTACCACGGTTTTTTTTTATCAACGTTACTGAATCTGAGTTGATATTTAAGATCTTTACTGGCATCATGTTTTTCACTCGTACTAAAGTTCTCCTAACGAAAAGTCCTTTTTTCAACTAAGTCACCCTTCATTGGTTCAATCGCGCGTATATAGACTTCTCGGAGATTTCCATCCAGGCCATCACTACACTTTCATTCCTTGCAGGCAGAGTCACATCTTCACTCAATAAGACTCGCACGGCTTCCTTCTCTGAGGAATGAAACAGAATTTTCTCATTGACAATCTTTAGGACATCGTTCTTCATATCCAAATGGAACCCATACTTTTTTATCACGTCCATTCCAAGGGTAACTTTTTCCGTGATGTCGGCTACCAGTACTTGATGGTGGAGTACTCCATTTCACGAACCAATGGTCACTTGTGCTTGTCCGTGAGTAGGTATTTCTTCGCCCGTCGCCGTTCGAAATCGTACTGTTACTGGTGATGTCTTCTCTTGTCGATATGCAATTATTTTTCCAGATGGTATGTCTTAAAGCACCCGCGATTTTAAATGCTTTATTAGCTTGTTGTCTTACAATGCTGTTTAAGTTCCCATAAGCTAAAATGGTAGTTCCCAAATAGTTAAATTCAGATACTTGTTCGATAATTTCGTCATTAATCACTGTTTTGCATCTCCGCGGCTCTCTTGCTATCGTCATGGTTTTGTTTTTTTTTATTGAGATTTGCATATTTACTTTTTCTGCTGCGGTGTTGAATGCTTGCGTCAGTCGTTGTAAGCCATCCTCAGTTTCAGCCAGGAGAATAGCATCATCTGCATAGCTCACAATTTTAACCTTTTGTCCACCCATGCTGTAACCGTGATTCACCTTACGTACTTCTTTTATTAAATTGTCCATTAAAAGGTTGAATAGCAATGGACTAAAGCTGTCCCCTTGTCGTATTCTCGCCTTTACGTGTAAGGGATCTGATGTTTGTGTGTTACTTTTAATTACTGTAGTGTTGTTACTGTTGAGTTGAACTATGATTTTTATGATATTCGTATGTATATTGTGGCGTTGTAGTTCTTTTATTGCATCTGTAATCCGTGCCCTATCAAATGCTTTCATTAGGTCAATGAAGTCTATGGACTTTTCGGTAATCTGTCTAACGATAAAGATGGCATCGACAGTAGAACGGTTTTTTCTGAAGCCTTGTTGTTCTTCGCTCATTTGGACTTTATTAGCAATATGTTGACTCTAGAGTCTCGTGAAGAGCTTCAGCGAGCTATTTAGAAGCGTAATTCCGCGGTAGTTCTCCGGGTTACATAGGCTTCCCTTTTTGTGCCACGGTATAGTCGTACTGTCCCTCCAACTGGTTGGTATAGCTGTATTCTCTATTATGTTGTTGTATAAGTCAGCAAGTTGACCTGCTAAGTTTTCACCTCCGTGTTTTAACAGCTCGTTGGATATGTTGTCCGGGCCAGGTGACTTCCCATTTTTCAATTTTCTCATCTCATCTAGTACTTTTTCGGTAGTTAGTACTACTAATCCATCGGTGTTCAATGGCATCTTGCGGATAAGTTTTGGGATTGTTTTGTCTTCGCTTAATATATCGTTGCTCGAGTATAGTGTTCTGAAATGATCGGTCCATTCTTTTAAGGATATTTTGTCTGTTTGTACGGCTTCATTAACTTCTCTCTTTGACGCTCTCAATATCTTCCAGATTCGTTTTTGGGATCATAATAAATTGGCGATGCATATTGTACTGAAAAGTTTTGCGGGTTTGACATTATTTTTTTTTGGGAGTGGAAACCATTTATTGGCTTCCCGCATTCTGCGGGGGTGTGTGAGATTCTTCTTGCCATCTTGGCAGGTCTACCCACTAAAACCTCTCCTCACATCTCCTTTTCACCAGCATAGCGTACCGCTTTCGCATTCTTCGCTATGCTAGCTTGGCAATTAGCCGTCTCCTTAGTTACTTATCTCTTTTTCTCTCTTTCTTGCTTCCTCCTCTCTTTTCTTGATTATTTTTGTGTACCAACTTTCTATTTCTTTCCATTTATCCTCGTTCTCGTACATTACGCTAATGATGTTAGATGCTTTTATTTCTTCTCCTATCTTTTCTTCGATTTTCCTTCTTACTTCCTTCCATCTTTTACATTTAAACACCGCATGTTCTTTATCATCTTTTTCACTACAATCCGCGCAGTTGTCATTTTCTCTTTTTTTAATTTTGTGTAAGTATTCTCCATTTTCACCGTGCCCAGTCAGCAGCTGCGTCGTATAGTAACTCAGTTCCTCGTGTTTTCTGTGTATCCAGGAGTATATGTTTGGGATCAGTTTTTTTGTCCATGACTCTCTGTCTTTCCACTGTTACTGCCATTCCGCTATTGTTGCACTAGTGTCAATTTTATCTTTTCTTTTTTTAGCCAGGATCTGTAGCGGTGGGATTCCAGCAACCACCATAACGTCTTGTGTGTTTACTGTTCTGTAAGCTCGACTAATTCTTATTGCTAGGATTTTTTGCACCCTATCTAATAGTTTATTTACTGTTCCAAATTTGATTGCTTCCTGCCAAATTTCGGCTCCGTACAATACGATTAAATCTACCGCGTGTGCTATAACTTTCCTCTTTGATGATCTGGCTCCTCCATGATTTGGCAGTATCCTCCTTAATGCGTTTGCTTTTGTAAGAGCCTTATCTGTTATCGTCTTGACGTGCTCAATGAAGCTGAGGTTTTTATCAATGGTTATACCAAGGACCTTGATACTTTTCTGGGTTATTATTTTTTGGCCTAGTAGTTCTAAATTTAGCGCTGTGATTCTTCTTTGCCCCGTCATTAGTCCTACTTTTGTTTTCTCTGGAACCAGCTTTAGTCTGTTTTCCGTCATCCATGTGTTAATGGTTTCCATTGCTATCTTTGCTCTATATACTGCTTCTTGTATCTGTTTGGATCTTGTAACTATTGTGAGATCATCTGCAAAGCTAATCAGTTTAACCCCATCTGGCATACTTAATCTTAGTACTCCGTCGTACATGACATTCCATAGGATTGTCTCAAGGACCGAACCTTGTGGAACCCCGGAGGTTACTTTGTGTACTATATTTCTTCCCTTCGAGTCATTTATCTGTATGCTTCTATTTATCAAGTAGTCCTGTAGTATATTTATTAGATATCCTGGTATCTTCATTTCCACTAGTGCCTTCATTATTTGTCGTCTAGATGCCGAGTTGAAGGCATTTTGTACATCTATTGCTATCACTAGGCAAACCTGCCTTGTCCTCCATGTCCCAGTGTTGGCCTCTTTTATTTCTTTCGTCACGACTCTTATTGCGTCTATTGTTGACCTCCCTTTTCTAAAGCCAAATTGGTTGTCAGCAAGCTTCTTTTCAATTTTGTTTGAGGCGCTCGGCCAGTACCCTCTCCAATATCTTTCCCGCAGCGTCTATCAGACAAATAGGTCTATATGTCGAGCTTGTCTCTCTCTTTGGTATTAGTACTAGGTTTGCTTTTTTCCAGCACATTGGAAAATTACCTTCTCTGACACACGAGTTTAACACATTGGCCCAGGTCTGTGCCCTTTGTATAGCCACTACTTTTACCACCTCGGCAGGAACTCCATCAGGTCCTGGAGCTTTGCCCGTAGCAAGTCTTTTTGCTGCCTCTTCCACCTCCGTGGTTCAAAATCCAAAAGCTGGTTTTTATATCTGTTCCTTTCTTTAAGTTTATTTTCTTCAGGAAATAGTTTTTGTATTATTTCTATCATTTTTTTATTATCCAAGGCAATTATAGTTTTATCTTTTCTTATCTTTTTATAGATTAACTGGTACCCTTTTCCCCAAATATCTTGATCGAGCTCGTCACAGATCTTTTTCCAGCACTCCTTCTTACTTTTTTTGATCATCATTGTTAGTTTTTTTCTTTCCTCCTTTAGTATTTTCTTTTCATTTTGAGCTTCATCACCTTTCCTAATCTGGTGTTGGTAATTCCTTCTTGTTTTGATGCATCTTCTTCTTTGTAAGTTGATCTCTTCGTTCCACCATTATTCTCCCCTTTTATTTGTTGTTCTTATGGGCATAGTTTCTTTACACAGTTGACGTAGGAATTTAGTCATTTTATCTACTGTATTTAGGTCTTCTTCTGCCGTTTGTTTTACCATATGCTCCAACCTTGTTTTATTCAGTTTATTAGTGTTCCAGGTTGAAGTTACCGTTGTTTTCCCTTTTAGAATATTGCTCCTTTTGTCGTCCCATATCCATTCGATATAACGATGATCGCTGAGCGATTCCGTTTCTAGGACTTGCCAGTTTGTTATTCTCTCTTTCATATCGTTGGTGCTCAATGTTAGGTCAATATAGGTTTTTTGTTTTCCTCTCTCGAAGGTTGGTTTGTTTCCTCTGTTAAGAGTTATGAGGTCTAGGCTAGCCATCTATTCCTCTACTATGTTTCATCTTTTGTTGTTTGGTGTTGCGCCCCAGGTACTAGACGCGGCGTTAAAATCGCCACCAATTGCGATTAAAATTGCTTACAGGATTACGTGTCGGGGAAAGTACTTTCTTCACACCAGTGGAGGGTCCTGTATTTGTGGTAAGTGTTTTATGTATCTTATTTCGTTGTCAACAAGGTTACTCACGAAACTTTCGCTAATAGTAATTCCGTAATGATTAACGTAATTGGATTACCATTTAATTAGTAAATTTGCTTATGCTACGTATGCTGTGTTCTACCCATAATTATTGTGATAATTTAATGTTAATGCCATAATTATTATCATTGTTTTATTGTCAGTAATGCCATATTACTAATTATGTAAACGATATTTACTACGAACTATTCTTCGCTATCTATTTCACTGTAATTTACTTATGTACTGTGTGTTGCCGATACTACTGGCATTTCTGTAATGAGAATTCGATATACCTGTGATAATCATCAACGATTCTAGATTAAAGTTGTTATTGTGATTACTTGTTCTTTTATGACAACATACGTGTCTCTTTGGATCGTCGTTACCTAATAACAAACGCTGGCTACTCGAACAGCCGAGTAGAAGGATTACGAAACTAATATCTTGTTACAAGTGTTACCACCTGTCTTGAGCGGGACAGAAGTTACTTTGGGATAAGCTCTGGCGCCCTGAAACATCTTTTATATATTTCTTGTGAACCTACCCCTCTCACCGACTATTGTGAGTTGACCGTGCTGGTTCGTAAAATACCTAAAGCTTGTAACAAATTTTGGCACCTCCTTTTGCTGCTGATTTTATGACCTTTGCGAGTTCTTCGAGATCCGCTTTAAAAACCTCAATGTCTTCATTAGGAGGAAAATATGCACTAAAAACACTTATCTTACTTAATTTAACCCACACAAAACACCTACCTGCCCCACATGTACTTATAACTAACTTATTATTTAGTATGCAGATGCCTGCTTTCTCACTCTTATCTGTTAATATGTCCTTGTCTCTAAGACTACCCATTTCTGAAAGCAACATAAGGTCTATGTCTCTTTCTTTTGCAATTTGTTTTGCCATGTCATAAGCGACTCTTCTATTATTCAAATTTATTTGTAAAGTTTTTATCTCCATTATTCAGTTGTCTTAATTTCTCTCTGTTTGATACTGATTCTCTCGTAGCTACAGTTTTTGGACTTGGCCCTATGTCCTATCCCTGCCCCTTTTTCAATTGTTTTGCAGAGTGGACATTTTTCCTCTCTGTCGCACTCTTGGATAAGGTGACCTCTTTCGCCGCATCTAAAGCATAGGCTGTCTCTATCAGGCCCCTTGCAGTCCCACGACATATGTCGTGTTTCCCAGCACTTGTGACATTTCAGTATCTCTTTCTTCTCTCTAACCCTGCATGATGTCCATCCTACTTGTAGGTGACCGTCGGTAGTGATTTTTTCCGCCGTTTCTATATCCATCAGCACTTGGGCAATTTGTTGCCCCATTGTGGTTGCGAACATTTTCTTCATCCGTGCTTTCGATGTCGGGTATCTTGTCCTTATGGCTTCCATCACTTCTCTCTCGTTTGAAATAGAGCTCGACTCTTATTTCCATTAGCACTTCCGTGAATAATGTTTTGACTTCTCTGCTGTTTGACATTATTGTAACCTTGTAACCTTACGGTCGTAAGTTTATCACTTATCACTAAAGAGCGGATAGTAACGCACGAAAAAATACCAAAAAAGGTGGCATAAAAGGCATATTAAACCTGGCAAAAAAAGCCATAAAAAAGGCACAAATATCTATTAAAATTTACAGTTTATTTTTTTGTTTTACAATGTTTATTAAGTGCTATTATTTTCCCAAGCACAAATCAAATATTTTTCAATATTTTGACTAAGAAACTGTTGCCTTTTATCATTTAAAATATTTTTATAGAAGGAAAAAGTTATTTTGACATCACAAGATGTTAGTAGAGCAACTTTTAATGCCGATGTTTCTGTTGTTGTTAAAGATATTCTCTTTTGATGCTTCATGACCTCTCTTTTTTGAATTTCAGTCAGTTGTTTAAAGAGGTCAAAGGAAGGGTTTTTTGATGTGACGGAATCCAATTTTTGATTACTTTTTGCTCCTATAGTCCCTGGACATGCTCTTATAATTGCTCTTATTCTTCCGAATGTAGCGAAAGATTTGGTCATTGCGGTTTCGCTTTTTTTTAACTTCCTTAATTCGTCAGGAATGCCGGAAAAGTGCGTTTTTATAAAAACGAGTCCTCTCTTAACAGCTTCGTCATTAAACGCTTTTTGAGATTTAGAGATTTAGCAATTGCTGCAGAGGTCGTATCGTCAAATAATTCAATCACCTAAAGTGAGACAATTCAATTAATATATAAGACAATGTCAGATTATAGTATAAACTGTACCTCTTTAATTTTTTTAAAATGTGTGGCATAAAAAATGCAAGCAGATAACCCAGTTCCCCATCTTGTTATGATAAGTTCTGGTGGAAGCTTAACATCTGGAAGTTTTTCTTTATAGGCCCTTACCCGTAATGGCGCTTTAACAAAAACCTAAAACAAGATCCAATAATCAGAAAGAGAATCTAATATGTTAGAGATTTTTACCTTTTTGGTGGCAGAACTTTTACTATTACAAACTCGTCTCTAATGAATTTACACACGCTATGTATTCCATGTGCTAGACAAGATAAATGTTTTAAATTCTGATAAAAAATTTCTAATGCCTGAGCGGATCGGTTGCGAATAAGAGAACCTTTTCTTTTTTTACGCCATTGGGATACAGAAGTCCTACAAACATAAAATTATATAATTGTAATTTATAGATTGTATTATATTAATCAATCATTAAAAAAAACCATCATCGAAAAAATTTGCAACTGTTTTGTGATTGGTCTGCGGAATTTCTTTAGATGATAGCAAATAAGCTTTTCCTGGTTCTAGTTCAGACAATTTACCAACTACAAAATTTGCTATATATCGACCTCTGCAATCGGTTTTTTCATCAACCGAAATTCAAATGTAATGATCTCCAATGTCATTTCGTATTGTCTGTATTTTCTATAAAAAGTAAACCAGCATTTTGAAAACTAGTAATACTTTAATTAAACTGCTTACCGATTAGTAACATATCTCTAAATAATTGTTTCTCAAAGTTGATTCATCTGCAACAACTTGTTCGGTGTATTTTTTGAGGCAATTGCGAAAATTGATATTATCAAGTTTTTGAAGGGGCAGGTTTATTCTATTGATCTTCTATCACGTTTTTTAACGATGGTTGTTTCATAGTTTTTTTAAATATTTTTTAAATGTAAACCACTGCCCAAGTATTGTTTTACATGGTACTTTTTAGTAGCGCCGATCTAAAATAATACATATACTAGTAAATAAAAACATTTAAATTAAGATAATACAAACTTACTGCTTTTAAACAAACTTGACAAAAAAGGTTTTCCCCGTCGGTTATTAAGTTATTGTCCAATTTACTTCACTTGTAATAATTTTCAAATTTTGATTGTTTATTAGGTGGCATTTTTTAAAACTTACTCACAGCACAACAGCAACAGACCTTCACAGTGTGACAATATCACAGGTATTTATAACAAACATATAATATTTTAGTCATGTGTTTCAGTCATTAAAGGAATCCCACCGGACAGAATTAAAATTATCTATATTTGTTTGCTTTACTTAGGTACTGAGTAGACCTATGAAATATGATTCATTCCGAAATTCTTCCGGTTTTGTAAATAGTGTTCTGTTAAGCCTGTGATTGTACATAATCCTAGTATAAATTCTTACAATAGTTTTTCTCTATAAGCGGCTTTTGTATTTAATGTTTTCTGGAATTGTTTAACAAACCGTAAAAATCCCTATTGTTATTTATAGGTTCGTGGTAAGACCTTTTGAGCAAAAATGTTAATTATATTATTGTACGTAATTTAAGTAAAATTCTGTAATGCGTTATTGTCATCTACCTATTAAAACACTGTTTACACAAACTTTTCAAAATTTATATGTAAAAAGGCAATATAAAATAATACTCTTTAAAAAGGCAAGAGACAAAAAGTTACACAAAAAGGCAAAATAGGCAGGCTCCAGGCCCGACTGTCCGCTCTTTACTTATCATTTGATATTTCGCACAGAGCAAAAACCAATGTCTTTACTGTACGAAATTCAACTGTCTTCTAAATAAATAATTTAATAAGTTTTTTACTAACTAAATTATTTTTACGTCAATAGGAATCTAATAAATTTACATTTTATAAGAAGTTTTTTTTTACTTAAAAAGAATAATAATGTAGAAAATAAAGATAAATCTTTAAAATAAGAAGTAACTAAAAACGTTATTAGAAAAATTAAGTGCACTTTAACTGTCAATTACCGCAATCGCGTGGAAAAGATGTTTCTCGTTTCGCAAAAGCTTTAATTTCGTCTTACGTAAGACAAAAAAAGGATCAAATGAAAATCTTCAATTTCATGTTTTACGAAATTCCATCACATCCACTCATTAACAAGGTCGAGTCGTATTTTCCGGAACTTAATAGAATAGCCACCCCATCGTCTAGACGTTGGTGTCGCCGTCGCCGAGAGCGTCAACGTGGTGCCCACTGCAATACGAACCTATTCTCTAAGACTTTATACGACATTTAATGTGACCTTTCTTTGTAGTAGTTTTTGAAGACAGTTTAAAGGTCAGTGATAGAGCAACTTGAAGTACTATAAAACTTTTCCAAATTTTTTATGTGGATGTAATAAATGCAACTGATTTTAAAGAGGGTATTTACAAGGTACTTTTCTTAATTAAATGCACGCGTAATTACTAGATATTTTTATTATTTTATACTTACACATATTTGTAAGCTTCTTCAGGTTCTTTTAAAAGTTTTATTGCTGTATAAGACAAGGAACGGCATTGATTTATGTTTAGTGCCTTAATAGATACTTGGACAGATTGAATTTATTTTGGGGCTATTTTAGCGTTGAAATATAATGATGTCATCGATTTATTGTACAATTAAGAAAATAAATTATGGAGTATAACGTGTGGATTAAAATTCTTCATAACGTAACACTCCGAAGACTGCATTACTCGCGGTCCTCGAATTCAATCTATTTTGTCATATATAAATTTAATAATGTAAAAGCAGATGAAAATTAATTTTTAATTTTATGGTTAAATTTTTTATTTTGTTTTTTAGATAAAATATCTTAAACGATTAAAGTGGAAACAGGTGCTTTAATAAAGTATCGTTCCTCATCGGTTGTTCCTAAACAAAAGCGTTTTTGTGACTGTTATGCTTCACTTCCTTCATTCATTTCATTGCTTTAATAATTTGTATAAAAATAATTTGAAAAGTAATTTACAGGTACCTGTTTCAGTTCAATAACTTTTGAAGGTATGCGGCAAAGTTGCAGCAAGTAACTTACTCTTTCAATTTGCAGTATAATAGTTTTTTTTGTCAACAGAAATAAGTATATATATATAATAACATCCTTTCCTATCCCGTAGGGTGTAAAGGTGCCTTAAAATCTAGTTACAAAAAATACCATTTCCTTTAGGTTAACAATTATAATAAATAATAAATACATGTGACAAAATAATAAATATATACTCATTTGCTTTCTATGCTATATACAAATTTTGACCAATCTCTTTTGTTAGAAACCAAGATTACTACTTGCGCTATGGTGCATCCTCTCTTAGCTAATATTTCTGCTATCTTCTGGTTCCATGTTATAATTGGCCGCCCTCTTGGTTTCTTTGTATTTCCCTTACTTTCCTTACAGGTCTGTGTGTAATTATACGAATAAGGTGTCCATGTTACCGTTGCTACTTCCCCAGACGATTTCACCACTACCTACACTACTTCAGCCAATCAGAACCGTCGCCCTACTACCGCTACCACCACTACAACACCCGAGGGCAATTAGAAGATTTAAAAGAAGATTCCCGAGCTACGGAAATCACTCTCTCTTGGAGCAGAGTCAAAGTCACCTCGCTGACTACGCGAGGAGGCGGGAGCCGCAAAAGTCTAAATTGCTTAATGGACACTTGAGACTGGGTGTTCAGCTCCCGCTTCCCTTGCTCGCCGCTGCCTAAACGTCACACCAGTGACGACCACATCGCCGCCCGCAACCAGGTTCACGTCGCCGGACCTACCGCCATTGCGCCGCCGTTGGTCTGTTCTGCGTAGTTGTTGCCTGCCCGGGAACCGCCGTCCGCGTCGCACGCCGCCCACAGCCGTGTTCGCATCCCGAGGCCGCCGCTGCCGTCGCAGCATGCGCTGTAGCCGTCGACCACCGCCTTCTTTCGCCGCAGCTGCGAACCTACGATCAGCCGTGCCACGACGCTCCGCTATGGTTTCCGTGACGACGCCACCGCCGCCTTCCTTGGTTGCTGGTCCACCGTTGTCCACGAGTGTAATGACAGTGACCATCGTAGAGATTACATGTAGTTTTTAAGCCTATTGTACAGTTAGTCCTAGTCCATTTATTGTCATTATTTCTTCATTGTAATATATCATCATTCACCCTCTATCGTCCACCTATTCATCGCAATGGCCCACCACCGGACCGCTAATTACCGCTTGCCGAAGCCGAACAACAACGTTAGTTCGCTTCCCCCGGTGACATCCATACCATCTAAGTTGGCATCTTTCAATATACTCGTCTATTGCTTGTACCTCCAATATTTCTCTGATGGTATCATTTCTGATCTTATTCTTTCTTGTTACATTTAATATTCTTCTCAAAAATTTTATCTCCATATTCTGAATTTTGCTTCGCGCTTTTTTCATTACAATTCAATGTTCGTATCTAAACGTGAATATAGAGATAAAAACTTATAGGTGATTTCCTGTTATATTTATATTTCCAAGTTATGGATATATTTATAGTAGTGTCCGGTTTTCCGCTGACCATAACTTTAGTTTTTTGTTCACTCACTTTTAATCCTGTTACAAGCTTATAGGTCTTACGAACCTTGCACGGCCAACTCACACAGTCGGAGATAGGGGAGGTTCAAATAAATGATATTTAAAGGCGCCAGATCTTTTATAATTAACACTTCTGCCTCGATCAAGACAGACGGTCCAAGCTTGTAACGAATTGTAGAATGCAAACTTTCACGGCCGTTGTTTAATGTAGCACTGTTTTTTGGGTGTTGCCGCGTCACAAAACTTTCTGTTATAACACAGTGAAGAAAATAGATCAGCTCATACTTCCTAATAAAGATCAACTCCCAAGACTACACACCAAAGGTATATACAAATTAGAGTGTATGTGCGGCAAGAGTTACATCGGCCAAACAGGGAGGGGCATATAGTGCAGGGTTAAACAACATCAACGAGACGCTCAACTCAGACGCATGGACAAATCTGCAGTAGCGGAACATCTACATAAGAATGGAGATCACCGGATTGATTACGGGAACGTAAATGTATTAGCACGAAGCAAACAATATCATCAAAAAATCTAGATGGAACAAGGTATTACTAAGAAGATACCCTGAAATAACGGAAAGTGCAAAGATGGAACGAGAAGGAGGATACTGGAAAGCAATGGAGCAAACGAGCATAGTCCGCACCGAAAGCGGAATGGAACGCAAGAAAAGGAAGGTAACAGCCGTATATATAAAAGAAGAGCTGAAGAACAAAGACAAAATAATATTTAAAACACTACTAAAAATACGAACCGAACTAGGAGGCCAACAAAACAAGGATGTGTACATAATCCTAACTGGGAAATAGCGCTCTTGAGAGCGACCAGCATTAAAATAAAGGTAGCTAGTACAGCAGCGGTACATGTGAAGCCTTCAGGGAGGCTCTGAAGGCGGCAAGACACAACCGGTAAAATAGTTAAGATATTACAAATAAACGTAAGCTATTACTCCAACAATAGCAAGTCCGTAGCTATAGTAAATTTTAGTCAGGCTATTACTGTGATAAATTTTGTTAGTGAAAATTGCTTTGTTAGTGTAGAAACTGAAGTGTTTGTTTTGTACTCGGTATATGTGAGCCCAAACTGTAGTCTGGAAGAGTTTGGAAAATGTCTCGACAAGCTCGGCGAAGCCTTAAGACAGAACAATAAAAATAAAGGTGTGTGGAGACTGCAATGCTAAACACTCGTGCTGGAGGGGGGGGCAAGAAAAATGCCAGGGGATACATATTACTCGAGTTTGCCAATTCAGCCAATCTGAATATAATCAACGACGGGGTAGCTCCCACATTAGTAAGGAAAAACGGAGTTTCATATATAGATGTCACCATGGTATCTGGAGGACTGGCAAGTGCAAGATGACGAGACATATAGCGACCATAGGTACGTCACGTTTGAAATGGAAGGAGGGAAATAAAAAAAGAAAAACCTCTGGGTGAGAGGAAGCATTGCTTCAGCCAAGCTAGTGGAGTATTTCGACACAATCTGCTCTAATGTAGCAGGGGAACGCGATAAGATTTGGAAGTGCGGAGAAAACCTGTATCAGGCATATATAAAGGCAACTCCTAAAGTTAAGGGGGGCACACAGGGTAAACCGCCTTACTGGTGGAACGATAACATTCAAAGCTTAATAAAAAATACCGGAAACAGGAGAAAACAATATCAGAGAATCGCCGGCAACCAAGAGCTAAGAGGGGAACTGAAAAGCAGGTACGCGATGGCAAAAAAGAAACTTAAAACCACCATAATAAGAGAAAAAGAAAATAAGTGGAAGGAGCTATGCGACAAGCTAGAATGCGATATGTTTGGAGACGCCTATAGAATTATACGAGCCCAGCTAAAATACACAAACCCGAAGATATCCATAAGCATATAGAACGAAAAAAGTAATCAGAGAACTCTTCATAGAGAGGGACCTGACAACATACGAACCTAGGGCGAACATGACCGTGGGGGGGCGAAAATGCCCATCCATCACCACGCAAGAGCTGCTCAACGCAGTTAACAAACTCAAAGCCGATAGGGCACCTGACCCAGATGGCATACTGCCAGAAGTTGTAAAGGCAGTGGGGAAGTCGCGCCCTGAATATCTCAGGGAACTGTTAAACTCATGCTTACAAAGGAATGAGTTCCCGGCGGAGTGGAAGATAGCAAAGCTAATTTTAATAGAAAAACCCAAGAAAGAAGCTCAGGAACAAGCGAGCTACTGGCCAATCTGTCTGATAAGCGTAATGGGGAAGCTCTATAAAAATATATTAAATGACAGGTTGCGGGAAGAAATAGAAGGCAAGGAAGGTTTCCATAAAAACCAGTATGGATTTAGGAAAGGAAACAGTACAGTGCACGCCGCGATAGAACCAATACTGGATCTAGCGAGAAAACATAAAAAGGATGGTAGGGGGTGGTGCTCCCTGGTATTGCTGGATGTCCAAAATGCGTTCAACGCAGCCGCCTGGGATATAATCAACAAAAAAGCCATCAGGAAGGGTATTTCCGCATACATGAGGAACATCATTAGGGTCTATTTGTCCGAAAGGAAGATAAAGATAGGCAAGGAGAACAGCATCGAAGTAGCAGTAAGAGTACCTCAGGGCTCCGTACTGGGACCCACTTTGTGGAATCTCTTATATGACGGTGTTATGGCCATAAACGTAAAAGAGCACGTGGACATAATATGCTACACGGATGACCTCGCAATTATGGCAGCCTCAAAGGAACCGATAAGGATGAAATTAAAGACGGCGAGACGCCCTCCACGCAGTAATCATATAGATGAAGGAAAATAAACTGGAGCTAGCACTGAGGTAAACCATCGCCATTATCTTCAATTTATCAAGAAAAGCTAAGGATACCACCTTCGAAATGGACGGACATACCATAAGACCAAGCTCAACGGTGGAGTACCTCGGGGTCACGTTCGATTATAGGCTCACGTTTGCGAGACATGAAGATAAGGTTACGGGGAAAGCATGCAGAACAATGAAAGCCCTAAACGTAATCTTATCAAACGTTAGGGGACCCGGGGCTAAGCAAAGATGGGTATTACACAAAGCGATACAATCGATTGTCTTGTGTGCGGCGCCAGCCTGGCACAAAGCCATGGAAATCAGCAGGGCCAGAAAACTGATAATTAGATGCCAGAGAACGATGGCCGTAAGGTAGCGCCTACAGAATGGCCTCGAACGCTGCTATTTTCGTAATAGGGAGACTGTGCCCGATGGACCTTATAATACAGGAGAGGGCGGAGATTCAGGAAGAAAGTAGGAAAAATCCGACGCAGAAAAGACAGGAGGTCGTAACCAGCATAAAGGAGCGCACGGTAAATAGGTGGCAGGACGAGTGGAGCAGAGGCACTGTGGCAAGATGGACAGCCTGCTTGATACCCGACATCAAGCCGTGGATCACGAGGAAACACGGAAGAAAAAATTATAATATGACACAGGTTCTGACAGGGCACGAGTGTTTTGGCTCATACCTCAAGAGGTTAGGAAAACAGCGCTCAAGCAAATGCTGGTTCTGCGAAGAAGAAGACGGACCCGAACATACAATGTTTAAGTGTGGAAGGTGGGAAGGACTTCGCATCAGAGCAAAAATCGAAGTGGACGAGAAGCTAACGCCTGGAAACATAATAAGAATTATGATAAAAAAGGAGAATAACTGGAAGATAATAGAGATGCTGATAAACAAGATTATGAGCAGCAAAGAAAAGTATGAGAAAGGGAGAAAATGAATAAAAAGCAGGAAAGATCCGGTGCGAATGAAGTTATACCCATTTTAGGGTGGTCCCGTTCGTTCCAGGATGAAATACAAGGAGAAAGGTTTTAGTAGGTGCAAGCCCCACAGTATCCTTGCCATTGATACTAGGCGAGGATGTGCGTTAGGCACCAACGAATAATACTCGAATCACTGGAAATAATGAATAATCCTAACAACTCCAACCGTGAGGATGAATACAGAACACATGGAGATCTACGCTGCGTGAAGAACATGCAAAAAGTCACCAGACGTCTATGAACGCAAATCAACAGACCAGAACGGACACGGATGAGCGAAGCGGAGTCGTAAGACGGTATATAACGAGGAACGCAAGACGATAACATCAGTCTTTAGAAATCTTCTGAAAAAACTGACAGCATGATCAGCGAAACGTTAAGAGAAAGTCTTGTAACGAAATTTTAGGTTCGTAATCCTTGTTACTTTGATTTAATAACGTAGGTTATTAACAAGAGTCTATCTAATTATCAATCCATAAATGCCAGAAGTATCGGCAACACACAATTCATAAGTTGAAACGAAGTGGATAGCAAAGAAAATTTCATAATAAATATCGTTTGTACACAGCATGCGATACACACAAAATAATTAGCGAAACTACCTCAATGGTATTAAAAAAATGATTGTAATTACGGAAGTTAACATAAGCAAAAATTCCGTGAGTGACTTTTCTGGCAGCGACAAAATAATTAAATAAACTTACCCACAATCCAGTACCTACTTGTTCGAAGAAAACGTTTTCTTCGTTGAGTGAGGCTAGAATAAATTTGGATAGCAAATCGTGTCAACACAATGACTCACGAAAGCAAGATCTACAAAATTGTTAATTACTGCTAAAAGAAAGTACACATAACATAACCCAATTATCGAATGCTGTTGTACACATTCAATGAAAGTTGGTCTCTCAGGTGTTTGCCGCATGAGTAGATCTCGAAGAAAAGTTCTTGTCTTCGGTTTTTAGTTTTAAACGTAGGCCTTACACTAATCCATACCGGTTACATGTTTTTATGGTCTACGTAAAATTTACTTGCTTCTCTTTTTGTTTCTTTAATGACATCATCTAATACTATATCAAACAACATTGGGCTTATGAAATCTTTTGAAAGCACGCGATCTGTTCTAACACAGTTTCTATTGTTATTGTATAGACTTATAATTGCTTGTGTAAGCTTTATATCAACTCCTGTTTCTGTTAGGCATTCTTCTACTACTGCTCTCGGTAATCTGTCGAATGCTTTTTCTAAATCTAGAAATGCTAGGTACATTTTTAATTTGTATTTCTTAGTTTTTCACTTAATTGGTGTAATGTAAATATGTGGTTCTGAATGCTTCGTCTCTTTCTAAATCCGTTTTGTGACTCTTCTAACCGAGATTTTAGTTGTTACTAATCGTTTTTCTGGTATCCTTTCAGACACTTTTAACACGTTACTGCAATCTTTTCTATCACTTTTTTTGAATATTGGTACTATTAAACCCACTTTCCAGTCTTTTGGCATAGTTCGTTCACTCCAGGCTTTGTTACATATTATACTAAGCAGATGTTGCTCTTTATCACCCATACACCTTAACATTTCCGTAGTCTGTAATAATTCTTCGGTTGTCATTTTTTATTTGTTTTATCGCATATTTGATATCAAGTTTTTTAATATCTTATAAAACAGTTTTTTTGCCGAAATTTTCCCATGCCCTTTCTTTTGCTAGGGTGACGAGTTCTTTTACTTTTAGTCTTTGGTTTTTGTATTCTTGGTAGTTTAGCTAGTTTTTTCTATTTAGATACTGCATTCATTTATCCTTTTTGATTTTAATTTCTTTTTTAATGTCTTCAATCTACCATGCAGTTTGCTTTTTGTTCCTGTTAATTCTTATTATACCACAAACGTCTTTTGTCGCAGTAAGAAGTATGTTCTTGAAAATTTTCCACGTTTCTTCGACATTTACATTTATGTGATTGCCTACTCTGTTGATCATTTCTGTAACTTTGGATCTATATGACTGCTTCCCAGAATGTCTCTTTTGTTACGTTATTGTCCTGAAGTTAGCAAGCACCATTTCGAGATACAGATGTCAACCTATATTTTGACAGATTTTTTACAAGTACTAAATTTATCAATACGCTGTCTTTTGCGGCAACTGGTACATCAATAATCACCAGAAAAAATATGTCAAAATTTGTTGTAGACAAAAAAAGAGAACGAAGTTCATGTGCAAACAGTACGGCACATGTGCAGTTTTATGGAAAAATATTAAAGATGTCACAGTGCTTTCTAATTGTCATACGGATGAAATGACTAAGGTAAAGAAAAAAGCCAAATATGATACTCGAAGATGTCTGAAGATGATTGAGTTTTATAATAAATATATGGTAGGAGTTGATCTTTCAGATAAACTTGTTAACCTCTACGATATGAACAAAAATGATGGAAATGAGTTTTCTATCGGTTATTGATGACAGTTGCTGTAAACTCTGGGATCGTATTCTCGGGACTAAAGAGGCGAAAAAATAAAAAAATGTTTTGGATTATTTAGTTCCTCTGGCTGAATCTCTAATAAGTTATAGTCGACAGCATGCAAAAGTTGTACGCCGAAGACAATATGGTAGACCATCACCGAGTTCCAGGCTTATAAATATAGTGGATCACTTACATATCGAAGAGTACACTAGCAGAAGGTGTCATCGCTGCACTAAGAGAAGGCAAGAAAAAAGAACGACAACAATTTGTGCGTCTTGTAATGTACCATTATGTAAAAGCTGTGTTACTCCCTATCACACCTAGTTTATCACAAATAATTTATTTTCCATTGCTTTTTGCGTTGTTAGAAGAATAATTACCAGTGGGATATCCATATCATACCTTTCAAATCTATTGAGACAAATATATACTTCAAAAAATAAATAAATAATTATTAAAAATTGGAAAAAAAGAGGGGATACAAATTGATATGAAAACATGGAGATAACATTGCGTAGAGGTCTTAGAGGGGGAAGAAAAGAGGAAGGGTGAATTCGAAATAGAGAGGATAACAAGAAGAGGAAGCAGTACTACTATACAAAAAACAAAGAAGAAACATTAAGAAAAATAAAAAAAACGAAAGGCAGACGGGACGAATGGGACGCAAGGAGAACAATGGAAATATATAGGAGAGAGAACTAAGGAAAAAATAAAAAAAATTTTAAAGAAGATATAGTCAGGTGATGGGTTTTCGGATGATTAGAAAGAAGCAATAATATGCCCAGTTTACAAAAGAGGAGACAGAAGAGAGATGAAAACCTGAAGAGGTATAAGTGTGGCAGATGTGGGATATAAAATGTATGTGACAATTTTGCAAAAAAGACTGGAAAGAGAAATGGAAGAAAAAAAGATCTTACCAGACTGGCAGACAGGATTTAGAAGAAGGAGAAGGACATTAGATAATGTATACATATTAAAACAGATAGTAAACAAAGAATTAGAAGTGAAGAGAGGGAAAGTTTTTGCGTTATTTCTGGATACTGTAAATAGGTGTAAATTATGGAATATATTAAGAAAGAAACAGATAGACAAAGAACTAGTAAGGAATATAGAGGAAATATATAATGAAACAAAGTGCAAAGTGAGAATAGATGGAAAATTAAGTGAGGCATTTTGGAAAAATAAAGGATTAAGGCCACCCCTGCCTTAATCCTTTATTTGTCCACTTGGTCATAGTTTATTTGCTGTATATTTGGAGGATGTAGAAAAAGAGTTGATGGGGCAACAAAGTGGTGGAATAGAAAGTGTGGGTTTTGGCGTATGCGGATGACATAGTGATTATAGCAAAGAAAGAAAGAGAAATTAAGGAGATGATAAAAACAGTAAAAAAGTATCTGGAAAAAGTGTTTAAGTGTAAATGTGGTAAAGATGGTAGTGTTTCAAAAAGGGAGGGGGGTAAAAAAAGAATGGTGTGGAAGTGGGGAGACGAGGTAATAGAAAGTGTAAATGAAGTGACGTATTTGGGTTATCGAATCAGATACGACAATAAAGATGAGGCTCATATAAAGTGGTTAGCAAAGAAATGTAATAGAATAGTAGATCAAGTGTGGCGTATAGGAACAAATAGAAGCAAGAAGATGGTTGTTTAACAAATTAATAAAGAGTGTGATCATGTACGGGGCGGAAATATGGGGGTGGAAGGAATGGGAGGAATTGGAGAAAGTACAAGAAAAATACTGGAAATGGACGTTAAGATTAGAAAGGGAAACGCCAGGGTACATAGTAGAGGAGGAAATGAAGTTAGAAAAGATAAGAGTACAGGCGGGGAAGAGAACAATGTGTTACAAAGTACAAATGAAAGAAAGAGAAGAATGTCAATTGCTTCAAATGTGCTGGAGAGAGGTAAAGAATGGAAAAATTAAATATAGACAAGATGAAAGAAAACGGTATTATAAAAGAGTTGGATACGCGAGAGAAGAGGTAGAGAAAATAAGGGAGACAGGAAGGGAAATAAAAGATGAGATAATAAAAAGAGATAAGGATATACAGAGCGAGGTTTAGATGCGGGAATGAGGAGCAAGAAAATAAGTACTGGAAGGAAGATAAAGATAGGAGATGTAGACTATGTGGGGAGGGGTGGGAAAATATAGAGCATATGGTAAAGGAGATATTGGGAGAAGGAGGAGAAGCAGTGAAATGGATGGAAGAAGTTATAAAAAAGAGAAAAAGACTAAAAGTAGTGTAATAAATGTTTAGGATTATACTAATTTTTTTTTAATAATATTTTTTTTATTTTTTTTTACTTTCATTTTGTTTTTATTTGTTCTATGTAGTAGGATATTTTTGTGTTTAGTTTGTTTTTACTACAAATAAAGGCTGTTTATTTATTATAAATAAATAATAGACCGACCAATTGAAATAAATAATAATTTTTTTAGTTCTTTGTTATCTATTTTACTGACACATTAAAAATTTAAGTTATTTTAACTACAAACAAATTTGAGACTTCAAGGTTTAAATACTCATAGCTCATAAACAAGTACGTGCTTGTTTTTTTGCAAAAGACATATACGAACTTGTCCGGAGCTGACCCAAATAGTCACTACTTATAAAGTGCTGTGAGATCGAGAGTATTCTCAAACCACGTGACCCTGTAGTATAGGTAACGCAGTAAACATCCAATGAAAAAGTAAATAAATAGGTCAGAGAGCTTGCGAATAATCTTGATCCCAGGTTATATATATAAGTTTAACTTTATTCGTTGCCATTTGGCTTACAAATTTGATCGTGTTGTCTATACATATATACTACATTTTCTTATCCCTTCTCCCCCCTTAACTTTTTCCTCCTGCTCCATACTTCCTCCATCCATTCCGCTCTTTTTCCGTTTTCATCTAAGATTTCCACTATTTTCATCACCTCTTCTCTTAGTTCCCTGCATTTCTTTCTCATGTGGTTAAGGTCTTCCGTTTCTTCTCCACATAGCCTGCACAACTTTTCTGGTTCTTCTTTCCAATATTTGTTCCCTAACTCCTCGTTGCCACATCTGAACCTTGCTACCATTTTTTTCCTTTTGTTGCTTTTAATCTCTCTATCTTTTAAATATTCCGGCACCCCTTTACCCTTGATATCTTTATAATTCCTATTATATCTGCCCTCTTTTATCTTTGTCCATCTTTCTTGTTTTTCGATGTCTTTATCTTTCCTTATTATTTCTTCCCTTGTCCCTACCCCCTCTTCTCTTAATCTCTCCACTTCTTCACTCGCGTACCCGTTTCTTTTGTAATACTCTTCTCTGCCCTCCTGCCCGTACTTCACTTTCCCTCCCTTTATCTCTTTCCAACATTCTTGCAGTATTTTGCATTCTGTTCTTTCCCTCATTTCTTCCTCGTATTTTATTGCTCTTTTTCCTGTATCTACCCTTATTTTTTCTATCTGTACCTCCTCTCTCACAATATACCCCGGTGTATCCCTGTCCAATCCTAACACCCATCTCCAGTATTTTTCCTGTAGCTCCTCTACCTCCCTCCACTCCTTCCAGCCCCATATTTCCGCTCCATACATTACCACGCCCTTTATTAATTTTTCGAACAACAATTTTCTTTTTTTTATATCCATCTTGAATACTCTTTCCCCCACACCCCAGACTTGTCCTATTAGCCTGTTTCCTTTCTTCACCCTTTCCCTTATGTGTTCTCCCTCTTTATTATCTTGTTTCATCGTGTAGCCCAGGTATGTAAATTCCTTCACTTGTTGCACTTTCTCATCACTCCATCTCCACTCCTCTCTTTTTCTTTTCCCCCCTCCTTTTCTAAATATCATTATCTTTGTTTTCTCCGTGTTTACTTCCATTTCTTTTTTTTTCATATATTTTTCTAGCGTTTTCATAATCTCTTTCATTTCCTTTTCCTCCTTAGCCACCAGCACTATGTCATCCGCATACGCCAACGACCATACCTCAGCTTTCCCTACCACTATCCCTCCTGTCTGTTGTCCTCTCATTGTCTCTTCCAGATCCCCCGTATATACCGAGAACAGGCTTGGGCTCAGTGGACATCCCTGCTTCAACCCTCTCTTTGTTATGAATTTCTCACTCTCTTCCCCATTCACTTTAACCCTGCTTCTCGTTTCTTCGTATATTTCCTCTATTCTTTGTATTAATCTTTCATTGATTTTTTTCTTTTCATATATTCCCACAGCTTTTCTCTATTCACTTTGTCAAAAGCAGCTTTTAGATCTACGAATAGTGCCACCATTTTCCCTCTTTTTTTCTAGTTCTTTATTTGCTAAGTGTTTCAGTATATATATGTTGTCTATCGCCCTTCTTCCTTTTCTGAATCCCGCTTGTCCGTCTGGTACCAAACTTCTTTCCTCTATTTCCTTCTGTAGTCTTTCTTGCAGTATTGTCGCGTACAATTTGTATGCCGTGTTCAATAATGTTACCCCTCTATAATTCTCGACTTTATTTTTTTCTCCTTTTTTATGTATTGCGCATATTATTCCCTCTCTCCATCTCTCTGGAAATCCTTCCCCTTTCCATGTTTTGTTTAGTATTTCCGTCATCCTTTTTGCTACATTTTCTCCCCCGTATATCCACTCTTCTCCTTGTATCCCATCTTCTCCTGTCGCCTTTCCTTTTTTTATTCTTTATCGTTTCTCTTACTTCTTCTTCCCTTATTCTATCCCTATCTCCTTCTTCTTGTCTTACTACCGCGTCTTTTCTTTTTTCTTTTTCCTGCTTTTGTTCTTCCCCTCCCAACAGGTTCCGAAAATATATCTCTCATTCTTTAATTTTTATTTCCTTTGTCGTCCTGTTTTTTCCTCTGCTTCTTTAGGTACTTCCATACATCTTCTTCCGTTTTTATTCCTTTAATCTGCTCCTCTTGTTTCTTTTGTTTTCCTCTTTCTTTCTGTCGCATGTTTTTGTATATTTTTACTGCTTCTTTGTACTCTTCTTTTTCTTTCTTCCCTTTTTCCACTGTCTTAATGCTCTTCTTGCATTTTTCTTTGCTTCCTTGCATTCCTTATCCCACCATTTCTTCCATCCAGTTTTCTCCCCCTTCCATTTTCTAAATCTGACTCTCTCTGTTGCTTTCTCCATCATCTCTCTCATTTCCGCTACACTTTCTTGTAATTTCTTCCCTATCCATACCGTTTTTCCTATTCTCTCTTTATATCTTTTTATACTCTCTTCTGTCCACTTTTTTTTAGTCATGTACTTCTCCCCTTCCTTTCTCTCTTCTCTTTCCCTTCCTTCCATTGTCAATTCCAGTGGTTGATGGTCTGACTCTACCCTTTCTCCCACCTTAAATGTCTTTACCTTTTCTGCGGCCTCTTCATTTGTCATTACAAAATCTATTATTGATTCTCCCCTTCCTCCTATGTACGTAAATTCCCCCTTTCCATCTTCTTCTCTGTTCCCGTTCATTATTTCCCACCCTTTTTCGTTAAACAATTCCAGCAGTTCTTCTCCCTCTTTATTTATCACCTTGTCCTTTGTTTGTCTCTTTCACGCCCCTTTTCTTTCTTGTATTCCCCCCTCTTCCCCTATTCTTGCGTTGAAGTCCCCTCGTACTATTATCAATCCCTCTTCCCTCTCTTCTATCATCTCTTCTTTGTTTTTCCTTGTCTCTTTCATTCTACTGCTATAAACCGTCACTACTTTTATTTTTGTTTTTCCCCACTGTATGTTCCTTTCTACAACTCCTCTTCTCTGTTGCACTTTCTCTTTCTTTTCCTGGCTCGACCATTTTTTCTTATTCCCGTTATTATACACCCCTTTGCTCTCCCTTTTTTCTTTTCTCTTTCTGCATGTTGCATCACCCACTCAAATTCCTCCGGCAGCTCTTTTTCCCACCACTCCCATTCTTTTTCTTCCATCCATGTTTCCTGTAATCCCACTACATCCTGTTCCTTGATGTACTTCCAGAAATCATGTTCCTTGTTTTTTATTCCCGCTACGTTCCAAAACCATACTCTCAGCTCACTCACCTCCCCCTGTGCTTTTTCCTTACTTTCTTTTTTTCTTCCTTCTTTTTCTTTTCCATTTCCATCTCTCATTATTCCTTTTCTTTGCATTTCGTCAACTTTCTCTCCTTTACCACCCCCTTTGCCCTTTAGTTTTTTGCCTTTTGGTTCCCCAATTTCTCTCCGCTTTCTCTGCTCAGTCCCTTATTCTTGTCGTTTCATATGTATCTGTCTCCGTCTATCTCCATTTTTCTGTACCCTACCCATACTCTTTTTCCTTCCGCTCTTTTTTCCACCGCTATGTTCATTATTTCTCTTTGCACTCTTCTTTCCTCCCATGTCAAATCGTGACATATATATTCTTGTATTCTTTAATTTCTTCTTCTCCTCCATTACCTTCTGTTTTTCCTCCCATCCTCCGATTTCCGCCACCACCATCTCATTTTTCTTCTCTTTGTTTATTACTGTCACTTTTTTCACCTCTACTTTTACATTTAATTTTTCTTCCAGCATCACTGCTAAATCTTTGTGGTTTTTCACTTCTCCACCCCTTTATCACAATATTATTCTTTCATTTCCATCCTTCCTCGTCTTCCGCTTTTTTTCTCCAGTTTTTCTATTCTCTCCACCATTTTCTCTTTTTCTTTCTTCCACTTCTTTTCTCTTTCTCCCATTTCTTTTTCATTTCTTTGATTTCTTGTCTTATTCCTTGCATATTTTCTTCCATCTGTTTCATCATTTCTCTCATTAATTCTTTTAACTCCTCCATTTCTTTCCTTCCTCCTTCTGTTCTTGAGGTTTTTCCTTCGCTCTCCTCCGATATCTTTTTAATGTCTGGTGATCTTATTGTTTTCTTTCCTCTTTCAAATATTTGTTGCCTTTCTTTTTCCTCGTCCTCTCTGTGTTTTATTCATCCCTTTCCCTCTTTTCTTATTACTCATTTATTTATTTATTATTTTTTTTTAAATTTAGTTATTTATTTAATTTTTTTTTCTTTATTAATGTTTTTAAATTTATTGTTATTATGATCCTTTCTAATTGTATTTAATTAAAGCCCGCCACAAATATTAGAAAAAGTATATAAATAAAAGTTTGTACTTCACTGTTATCACAAGCGCGCGCTTGACCTTTAAACTAGTCCACGATATCCGCTCGCATTCGCACACGTTATCTGAGCCACCTATATCTTCTTATCCATAATTTTAATGTACTTATTTACTACTCACATTAAAACTGTACTTCTAATCATTTCTTCAACTTCACAATCCTCAACACGCACACGTCAATTAATTGCTGTAAATCACTTTAAATTACACAAAACTCCGCACTACTATTAAACACGTCTTCACTCAACCACCTTCAAACCACGACCGAATATCTGATCCCCCGTTATATGATATTAAATTTAATCAAAATCACGCTCATAAATGGTCAAATTGACCGCTATGGCGGTTTTAGGTAGAAGAGTAAAAAAATGTTATTAATTAAAAATAATTTTTTGAAATTTTACACGTGTATATACACTGGGTTTCAAATAAAATGCACCACATAAAAGGAGTAGACGTGGAGAGCTGAAATTTTGTATGTAAAACAGTTATATATAGACAAATAAATGATTAAAAATACACGTGTTATTGAAAAAATGTCAATAATGTGTAACATGACTACGTGCTTGTATGCAAGAAGTTGCCCTTCTAGGCATGCTGCAAATAAGGTGATTTATTGCGTCCTGGGGTATCTTATCTCAGGATATTTGAAGATGTTGTCGCAATTCTTCTATGGTATTTGGATGGTGAGCTAGATGACTCAGTTTTCTGTCCATCATGTCCCAGACATGTTCTATTGGCAATAAATCTAGCGATCTAGCAGGCCACGGTAGCAAACTTGCGCCATTCTCTTCAAAAACTCTCTGTGGCATTACTGCCACATGCGGTCGCGCATTATCTTGTTAGAAGATAGCTTATGAACATTCTTGAAGAAGAAGTAGAAAAAATGTCTTGGATAAATGTTAAAAAATAATGCTGTTCCATTCATGTAGCCAATGTTGTCTGGCTTGGCACTATTGAAGTCTGACTTCTCGGTGGTGAGGTGTTAGAGGAATACAAGAGTTTGATCGATATCATCGCAATCCAAAAGAGCGGATTCGACGATAAGCAGTACTCATAGAGACTCTGCGGCCAACTGCTCGTATCCAGTTTATTCCAACTGAACGCCATGATTTCCAAGTGTCTTGAACGGCACTTCTTCTTAACAGACGATCTTCTCGTGCATGCGTGACTTTGGGTCGTCCAGTACCTCTACGTCATGTTTGCAACTGTTCCTCCTGCCACCTTCGACATGTTCTTAATATTGATGAATGAGTATGTTCTAATCTTCTGGCGATTTCATGATATTCCAACCCAGCTTCTTGCATACCACTCCCTCAAAAGGCGTTAATTGTTGAAAATTACCTCGTCTGTGAACTCGTGGCATTCTGACACTTAACTAACAATGACAACTGATAAATAGATCTAAAAAAATCTGAAAAACTACAACGATAAGGGTTCAGAAATAAAAGTAAAAGAAGCGTGGAGATGTTGATAACACCATATATATTTTTTGAATACATCAACATCAACATTCCAAATTTTAATCATTTATTTACTATATATAACAGTTTTACATAAATAAAATTCGACGTCTACTATTTCTATGTGGTGCATTTTATTTGAAACCCGGTGTATATTGCAAAAAGTCCTGGAACTAAAACGTTTCAATTCAAACCAACACAAAATAAGAACATTTTAAAGTTTACGAATAGGCAAATTGATCTCTTCGACGGTTCTAGTGTTAAATGAATATTACCTACAAATACTAATACTATGATTTAATACATGGTATTTTAAAACTAATTCTTTTCTACTAAAAATGATTATTATAAAACATGTATACAATGCTAAAGTCAAAAAGAAATTTATGTTTAAAGGTTTAAACAAAAGCCACAAATGAAACTTCGAAACAACACTATTTAGTATCAGTAATAAAAAGAGTTTTAATTTAAAATGCATCATGAAATATTAATCAATCTTTTAAAACAACTTTATTATTTTGCAGCAACAATTCGTATTTAAAATTATGAAAAACTGGTTCATCATTTTCTTCATTTCTTAATTACTCCATTGTATCATAAGATATTCTAGTTTCGTCTCTTGTGGGATGTATTAACTAAATACAACCATAAAATACGCTTACGACGTATTCTTTTTTATCGTTTTATTAACTTGTTTTGTTGAGTAATAGAAAATTTTATATGATCAACGTGATGAATGATTCATCATTAAATCTAACCATATTTTATATTATATAAAACGTGGCCGTTAAATTTCTTGCTGGTTTTGTAGTTTACGAATGTTAATATTATGCAGTAATGTTTTTTTCTAAAAAGAATTAAACCATGTTTTGTCTACGCCGTAAAAATAATAATTTGTCTATAAAATCTTTTAACGATTTACATATGACTATAGTTATCAATTTACACGTTGTTTTCATCTAGCAAAAAGATAACAAAATTGTTTAATTAATAATTAAATTTACATATTTATTACTTAATTACATGTATCGGTTTTTTATAATAGAATGTTCATTTAGAAAAAAAAACATTTCTAAAATATATTTATGTGAGGTTATTTGGGTCAGCAACATCGTAGAAACGGTTGAAGTTGTTAATGTTTTATAATAATAAATAAAAACATCTAATTTATTCTAACACGAAAATACTCATTTTTACAGTAACGAATCGAAAAGTTAGCCGGGCGTATGCCGTAATGCGTTTTATTTAATACTGCATACACTAAATCATTGTTTTCATTTAAAAAAACTACACTGGAATTCAGAATATGGACATCTATGTGTGGAATTGTGGTTCTCGTCCGTAGAGTACGCGCAAGTGCTTTTGTTGCGACGAAAGCAATTAGGTTGGTAATCACGCGAAACGTCTTACGAGTTTTACAAGTCGGTCATGGAAAAAGTCGGAAGATTTTCCACGGCACCATTCTCGCATCTCTGTTATCACGTTTGCATCCAAAGAGAAACGCTTGCCCTTGAGATGTTCCTAAAGCTTCGGAAAGAGAAAAAACTTACAAGACGCAAGATCTGGGCTATGAGGTAAAACGTTTTGAAACCCAAGCTTATCCAGTACTACGCGCGTTCTATGATGATGCAGAATTGGCACTTTGTCGGACGAACCCTACCCAGACGTCGCTTCAGATTTGTTATGTTAATATATCCTTTGGGGTTTACAGTATAGCCATGTTCCAAAGATTCCATTACAAGCTTCTAGTAATTTACGAACCCTACACGGTCAACTCGCTGTAGGATTGAAACAATACCTATCGGAGAGACGGGAGGTTCAAGTGATAAGTTTATTTTAATGGGCGCCAGATCTCTTTTTTTTATTTTATTTTAATAAAATATTTCCTTAAAATACGTTATCAATTAAATTAAAAGAACAATAACCGACATCTATAAAAATACGTAATTTAACATCTCATTGCAAATATACAACAGCAGAGTTAGTAAAAATACAAACTACTAAAAATTTGTTTATATAAAAATCTAAAACACAACCAATATAGAAATGGATATGGAAAGAATTGAAGAAATGTTCGCATCTATACACAATAACACGAAGCAAATAAACGAAAAACCGGACAAGTTAATACAAGAATTAAACCAAGTTAAAGAGGAAAACACAAAACTTACAAAAAAAGTGGCCGAGCAAAACGAAAGAATAGAAATGTTGGAAAGAGAAATAAGAGGAAAAAATCTCATAATAAAAGGTATTAAAGAGGATATAAACGAGTGTGAAGAAGTAACTAAAGAAAAAGTATGTATAGTAATTAACAAGATAAGAATTAGCCTAGATACAAAGATGGAGATCGACGAAGCAAAAAGACTAGAAAAACCTACTGAAGGAAAAACAAGACCAGTATTAATTAAATTAATATAGACGAGTACAAAAAAAAGATTTTAAGCAGCGCAAAAAATTTAAAAAGATCAGATATTTGGATAGACGAAGAGAACACAAAAAAGATGCAAGAAGAAAAAAAAAATTAAAACCACTACTAAAAGAAGCTAGAGGAAAAGGACAAACAGCATATTTAATCTACGAAAAACTAAAGATTTACAACAAGGCAGGCACATCACAACAAGAAAACCAAGAAACAAACACATAGAGTCAAAACACAAATTACAAGAGAAAAGTAACAGAAAGGTCACCGGAAGGTCAAAACTTTGAAGAACAAATAAAAAAAAATATTGCGTACGGCTTGGAAAAAACACTAAATACAGAGAATATGAAAACTGGACGGTCCAATGAGACAACGAACAAAGCAACGAATAAGGTAGAGATAAGGAATGGATGGAAAATAGGAACTTGGAACATAAGAGGTTTAGCAGGAAAAATGTACGAATTGGACGAAGAATTTAACAAAGCAAAACTACATATTTTAGGAATAACAGAAACTAAAATGAAACGTAAAGGAGAAATAATTCTACCTAGCGGAAATTTACTAGTATAGGCGGAAGTCGAACAAAACCAGAGAGCAAAAGAGGGAATGGGATGCATAATTAAAAAGGAAATAAATAAATACATTAAAAAATGGACGGTTATTACAGAAAGAATACTTAAAATAGAAATACAGTTAGAAAACACCAATAGAACCACGTTTATAATTGTATATGGACCAGGAGAAGATGAAAAAGTACAAATAAAAGATCAGTTCTGGGAGCAATTCTCAGAGGCAATAGAAAATATAAGTGGAAGAATAATTATAACAGGTGATATAAACAGAAGGATAGGAAAAAGGACGACGGATCAGGAGAGACAATAGGGCTATATGGAGAGAAAATAAGAAATAATAACGGGAAAAGATTAATAGACTTCTGCATAATGAAGAACTTAATAATAACCAACACCATTTTCAAGCACAGAGACATCCATAAATATACTAGAGAAGTAGTGAGCAGAAAAGAAAAATCGATTAATGACTACGTAATAATGAATAAACAATATAGAAAAGATATAAAAGACACAAGAGTAAGAAGAGGCGCCGAAATATATACTGATCACTACCGGGTAGTATCAAAAACGAGGATGGCAACGAAGAGTAAGGAAAACAAAAAGTGCACAAAAATAACCTCACAAACGAAGATAAAAATAAAAACATACAAACTACAAGAAGATGAAGTAGCAAATAAATATACTGCAAAAATAGAAAAAGAAATGAGAAACATGAAAATAAATATAAGAAAGTACTACAATATAGAAGAACTATGGATAAACATTAAAGAAGCAATACTGAACACGGCTAAAATAACATGTGGAGAGACAAACGATAACAAAAATCTAAAGAAAACGCATTGGTGGAATGCATAGATAAACGAAGAAGTAAAGTTAAAGAAAATAAAATGGGAAAAATATCTAAGAAACAAAAACAATGAAAACTATAAGCAATACAAAGCTCAGAGATTACGAGTTAAAGAATCGGTAAAAACCGCAAAACAAAAGGCATGGGAAGAATTTGGCGGAAAGATGGGGGTAACCAGAAACTGTTCTGTAAAATATTAAAAACGTTTAGGAAAGGAAAAGAAGATAAATCGGAACACATCAACTCGAAGGAAGGGAAAACGTTAACTCAAAATGAAGATCTAATGCGGCAATCGAAAGAATACTTCAAGCAATTATTAAATGTGGAAATAACAGACACACTACATAATGTGGAAGGAAATAGTGAACAAGGTGTAGAAGAAGACAATGAACAAGAAAAAGAAGAAGCATTTAGAACAGAAGAAGTAAGAGAAGCTATAAATAAACTCAAAAGAGGCAAAGCACCGGGACATGATGGTATAAGTGCAGAAATGCCAAAATTGCTAGGAACTAACGGAATAGAAGTACTAACAATATTGATCAATAAAATTGCAGAACAAAGCAGGATTCCTGAAGAGTGGGAAATTGGTATAATATTACCCATATATAAGTCGGGAAATAAAAAAGAAATTAAAAATTATAGAGGGATAACGCTACTGAGTAACGCATACAAAGTATACGAGAGACTGCTAGACGACAAACTAAAGGCTAAAACAGAAACTCAAATGGAAGAATCACAAAGTGGCTTCAGAAAAGGTAGAGGAATACAAGACCACATATTTACCATAAAACAATTAATAGAAAAATACCACGGAAAAGACATATATACACCGTCTATTGACCTCGAAAAAGCTTTCGAAAGTATACCGAGAAGAATCATCTGGGATAGCCTTAAGAAAAGAGGAATTGGGAAAAGATTAAGAAAGAACATAGCCAGCTTGTACAAAAACACGTGGAACCAGATTAGAACAAACAACTGGGAGTCAGAAAAATTTGCGACGAAAGAGGGAGTGAGACAGGGTCCTAAGTCCAACATTATTCAATATTGTACTAGATGACGTAATAAAAAAAATTAAGGATCAGGCTAAGAAACTACTAGTGGGCTACAGATATATGGAACCAGTTTATATAACAGAGTGTGCGTTCGCAGACGACTTGATGATGTGTGCTAAAAACGCGGAAGATCTAGAAGACGACTAGCAGCTATGGAACAGTGCACTACAAAAATGCAACCTTAAAATAAACATAGGTAAGACTAAGGTAGTGATATTAGGAAGGAACAACACAAAAGCGAAAGTACAACTTAACAATAAAGAGATTGAACAAACAGACAGCTTTACATATTTGGGCGTTACTATACAAAAGGATGGAAAAAACGAAGTCGAAATAAATAATAGAATTGAAAGTGCCAATAAAGTGTATTATGCACTAAGTAATGTATTTATTAGAATAAAAGAAGTAAGCAATAGAACAAAATTAACAGTATACAACACCGTTTATAAACCAATATTGACATTCGGTTGTGAAAGCTGGACGCTCACAAAAAAGCAAGAAAGCAAGATACAAGCATGCGAAATGAAATACTTAAGAGGAATCATGGGAGTAACAAAATTATATAGAGTAAGCAATGAAGAAATACGTACAACACTAAAGATAGAATCCATAAAGAACACTATAGAAAGACTACAGCTGAGATGGTTCGGACACTTAAACAGAATGGGAAACAATAGACAAATCAAAGTTATCTGGGAAACTAAATCAAGCATGAAAAGACCAAGAGGAAGACCAAAGAGGAGGTGGGACGAGGAAATAGCAGAAATTCTGAAAAAGTACAATAAAAGCTGGCAAGAGGCGAAAACACTGACACAAAAAATGGGCAAAGTTTGTACGCATAGAATAGTTAGACAGTAAGGAAAAAGATAAACTAACGTGTGTGAAGTGCAATTTACATTACACTCCAATCATGTAACAGCCAGGACATACAAAAATCTTTGTAAGTAAATTACATTAACAATAATAATTGACAGTTGACGTAATCAGCATGCGATAGCAATTTAACTTAAACTAATTGACTAATAGTAATAAGAAGCAAATCATTTTAAACGTTTCGACACGATTAGTAAATATGATTCATGAGCAGCACCGTAGCGACAGGAATAGTTAAAATCAAAAATTTACTTACTAAGATTCAGGTGTACTTTCAGGAAACGTTTTCCTACTGGCTTCATTGTAATCAAACTACCTGAAAATAATCGTGTCTACCTGGCGACTCACAAACTCTACAACAGGTAAAAAGTAACATTTATTAAAAGTAAGAGAACCGAAACGTATCGTATGCTGTTACATGTACACTTTCGTTCAAGGTGGTATTAGTTAAACGTCAATTGCCTCCGAATAGAAATATCAATCGTATCTGCTCTTGTATCGCAGTGTTCGTAGGTCGAATACTTCTTTTTAGAACTTTTCCATCGTAGATGTTTAAGCTTGTACAGACAAAGAAACCCAGATTTGAGAGGTAGCACTTGGCGTTGAGGAAACGACATAAAAACTACCTTCAATCCGGAAAAGAATAGAAGACACTTACCCTGCGTTGAATAAATTAACTAATTATAGATGTTTTCATTATACACCGTGTCACAACACGTGGATGCTTTAAAAAATCAATTTTAATTCAAGCAGGCATATGTTATGTAGCGAACGACGTGAAGCAAAATAACGACTTTTCGTTTACTCGGCTGGAAGAGACCAACGATGCTCGATAGATGGCGTCTAGAAATGGAAAAGTAACTTAAATTTAAACAAGAATATACAGGGTAGTAAATAGAAGTGCTTTGATTTTTTTTCGGTTGTGGCTAACCCTTATGCCTGTGCTTCATAGACTGACGTTTCATTTCAGGGTCTAAAACTCGTCACCAGTCACAATTTTGTGGAGAAAAGCATCACCTTCTGCTTTATATTGAGTCAACAGTTTTTTGAAAAGGTGTTTCTGATTGGCTTTTATTTTATCAGTAAGCCCAACGCGCGCAACTCTCCTGTACATACTGCAGCACATTGCAGGTAATGTGATTTTTCTTGTAAAATCTTCACTCTGTTGACAATGTCAGTTTGTTTACACCGGTCCTTTCTTACAAACCAGTTCATCCACGAGAGCCGCCTGATGTTGACCACACGCAGACACTGGTCGGCCATTGTGTGTTCAATCATCCCTTACAAACCTCCTAACAGTACTCACATTAACACACGCATCACGGTATACGGCACTCAACCTTCGATAGATGTCAATGGGTGCTACACATTCCGCAGTAAGAAATTCAATTACAGCTCGTGGCTTTAGCCACATATCCATGCTGGTTGCCATATATAAAACTATCACGCGCAATTGCAATGGTGTTGAGAATCTCCACTATCGTAACTTATGCACAAATTGCAAACTACTTTTGACACGGACTGGCCCGTCATTATAAAAGTTATGACAATGGAAGCTTTTGTATCTCCAACGCGAAACGATAACGAGAAGCTCACAATAAATTCAAAGGTATGATTGCTCAATGTAAATACCTAATCTATTGGAACGGTTATGTATAAACGAACATGTTAGGTTTTCTACTTCTACCTAAATTGGGTCAACTCTTAAATCTGGTGAAAAACGTTATTCCTTTTTGATCTGACAGCGTTTATAGCATCCCTTGCTTTTGTGGTCTTGCATACATTAGAGAAACAGGTAGAAGCGTGGGAATTCCCATTAAGGAGCATCAACGATGTAGCCGTATTAAACAATCTTCTAAGTCAGCAGTGGCGGCACATGTATTACAATTAAAAACTAAGCTTTTGGTTAAAGCTTCTAATTACTAGAAGCAAAAAATTAGCTTTTTAATATTAACCTAGATTCTAGTTTTTACTACCGGCCATTTGGAAACCAGTTTTATTAAACGTGGGCCGGTCTATGAAAGCAAGACTTCACAGCGAAATCAATCAGTTTATTCCAAGCTCTAAAAATGTCCATTGCGACGTGTGACGACAGCTCAGCTTATGTGATAACAACACGAAAATAATCCAGAATGGAAAATTGTAATACATTCACGTTCAGTTTCGAAAACGGTAAATACTAATAAAAAAGGTGAAATAAAATGAGTAAACGTGAGTCAGACTTTGATGCAAATTCAGTGTAAGCGTGCGAAATTGCAAACTAACATCTCTAACCGATAAAAGGTGCAACAAAACGTTGATTCTTGAAGATTTGGTAAAGAAATGGTCAAAAAAATGTTAATTGGACTTTAACGTTAACGAGCAAAAGCTTTAGACAAAGTAACGAAACAGTCATACGCCAATTTAATTATGACAATTGAAGGAGTTTCCTTAGCCAAGAACATAAAAATCAATGGATAAATACCAATTGATACACAAAAACACATAACTGATATTATTCAAGAAATTCAAAAGAACAGACCCAAACTGATGATCATGAAACTCATTTCATTAATTCAAAATTTACAATTATCAACTATATCTTACAAACCATCTGGATGCAAATAAAAGATCTAGAGTTGGCATTGCCATACTAATCAAGCAGCACATTAAACATCACAATACTTTAGATCTTTAGGTAATAGATTCTTAGCAGGAGGAGATTACCATGCCTAGCACACATTATGGGGCTCCCGTATTTCTCTACCAGGCAAAGGTAAAGTGTTATACCAAGTACACAAGTACAAGAACTCAATTTATGTTATCTATCAACCTATGAATCCACGTATTGGCTCTCTGACCCATATAAATTACCTGACTTGATAGATTTCTTTCTAAGCGAAGGTATAGCTGCAGGATACCTTAAGATAGTATCATGCTTGGACCTAACGTCAGATCACATCCCTGTTATTGCAAGGGCGAGCACTACAATTCTAGAAACGGACACGACGCCTAAGTTATTTAACAACCAAACCGACTGGAACCACTTAAAAAATATTATCCATAGCCAGCTGGATATGCAAATTTTTCTTCAATCAGATGAAGAACTAGAATCAGCAGTCTACAATTTTACAAGAATCATCCAAGAAGCATCCCTGGAAGCAACTGCAGTAATTGCACCCAAACAACTACAAGCGTGTTGCCCTATCACAATTAAGAAAAAAATAGGAAAAAAAAGATTGAGAAAAATCTGGCAACATTCCAGGTATCCATCGCACAAGCGAAAATATAATCAAGCTTCATCAGAATTAAAAACACTCATAAAAGATGCAAAAAATGTGTGCTTTCAAGAATTCCTTACCAACTTAAGCCCAACAGTAGATACTAATTTTTTCCTCCTACTCATTCCCAAACCTGGAAAACCTCCCAACAAAGTTGGATCGTATAGGCCAAATAGTCTATTATCCGTTTTAAGTAAACTACTAGAAAAATTATTGGCATTCTGGAAGAATGCAATATTATTCCAAATCATCAGTTTGGTTATCGCACTAACCGCTACACCATTCAGCAAGTCCACAGGGTCATAGACACAATTAATCAGTCCTTTGAAGGTCTGTAAAAACTCAAAATATTCTTACCACACCCTTTTTATAATATCTTTAAATCATATCTCGAGGAACGATACTTTCGAGTAAAATCTAAACAAGACCATACACAGCTACACCCTATTAAATCAGGCGTATCATAGAGTAGTGTACTTGGCCCCATCCTGTATCTCATTTGCACAGCAAAACTTACCAATAAATCCCCACACAGTTACAGCCAGTTTTGCTGATGATAAAGTACTTATGGTGAAACATAGAGACTCAGTAGTAGCCGTAAATCTCCTACAATAGAGCCTAGATGAAGTAATATAATGAAAAAAAAAGGCGTGTTAAAATTGGGCATTCTTGCTGGACTGATGTGCCTGTCTTGTCCATATTAAAGAATCGATCAGCATTAAATGTTTTTTTAATGCTGTTTGTAAATTGGGGTAAAACAGTCTAATTTCTTTTAAATGAAACGCCCCAATTCTATTTAGGCTGGTACCTTTAGGTTGTTTCAATCGGATTTTAAGATTTCTATTTAAACAACCGTACAGCCAATCTTTACCAGTTACCTGAGTAGTTTTATTGAATTTGTGTTTTACATTATTGGCTTCGGCGTATTTAAATACCAAATTATTTAAAATGCATAAGATGTTTGGGTGTTATCCCATAAAATAGTTTTCCAAGTATTAGAATATATTTTTTTTACTTCCGTTTAAACTTCACTGGAGAATATTGTCTTTTGACAGAGACGGTAAGTCTTCAATTCATTTTGTAAGATTTTTCTATAGTGTCTCTTCTCTGTAGGCGTTTCTTACTTTACTTATTTCATCGTTCCACATCTTTTTTGGTCTTCCTTTTGCTTTACTTCTCTGTATTCCAGCTTCCCATATTTGTTTAACTTGTCGATTGTTTTTCATTCTACACATGTGTCCAAACCATTTTAATTTCTGTTTTTCTACAAATTTAATAATATGTTCAGCTCTTAGTTCGTATCGTACTACGTCATTCTTTATTCTATCTCTTCTAGTTATTCCTTTTACTTTTCTCAAATATTTCATGTCGATTGCTTGAATTTTGCTTTTCATTGCTTATGTTAGAATCCAATTCTCACTTCCGTTCGTTAGTATTGGTCTAAAAATTGTTTTATATATTGTCATTTTTGTTGTTATGGCTAATTGTTTTTTTCCTATAAATGCCTTACTTAAGCTGTGGTATATTTTTGCTGCTTTTCCAATCCCTTCATTTATTTCGTTTTCCATATTTCCTTCTCTATCTATTATTACTCCTAAATATTTAAGTTCATCAACTTGCTCTATTTTTGCTTGGTTTATTTCTAATTGGACATTTTTGTTTTCTTTGCTTATCACCATTATTTTTGTTTTTTCTGTATTTATTTTCATATTTCTCTTGGTTAGTTCTTCTTTCCATATTTGTAAATTTTTCTGTAGGTCTTCTTTTTTCCCTGCGCATAACATTACATCGTCGGCAAAAGCACATTCTGATACGTTTACTAGTATTAATTTGTTGAATCTTATGTGTAACTTTTTGGTTTTCTGTGGTGTGACTTTGATTATATCGTTCATTATTATTATAAATAACGTCGGGCTCAACACTACACCTTACTTTAATCCATCATTAATTTCAAACATTTCCGAATTTGCATTATTTTTTCTTACGTAACTTTTATTGTTTTTCTACAAACTTTTTATCCCTTTTATTAATTTTGGATTTACATTTTTTTTTCTTAGACTATTCCATATTTCTTTTTCGTTACTTAGTCAAAAGCTTTTTCAACGTCTAGGAAAGGCATATATACTTCTGCATTTTTTATTCAGCTTTTCTCTATCATTTGTTTTATACTGAAGATATGGTCCTGTATGCTTCTCTCTTTTCTGAAACCACTTTGTGCTTCTGCTAAGTTTTCTTCTATTTGATGCCTCAATCTTTTGTCTAATACACGTTCATACACCTTTGATACCGCACTTAGTGATGTTATGCCTCTGTAGTTTGCACACTCTCTGCTGTCGCCCTTTTTAAATATTGGTAGTATGATTCCTATTTTCCAATTGTCGGGTATTCGTCCTGTGTTCCACGCTCCATTTAAAATTTTTGTTAGTGTTTCTATCGCTTTTTTCCCTAAAATTTTCAGCATATCTGCATTTATTTTGTCATGACCTGCCGATTTTCCTTTTTTCATACTTTTAATTGCTTGTGTTACTTCTTCTGTTTTTATATTATTTTCGTCTTTGTTTTGTGAGTAGTTTGGTTCTTGATAGTTTCTAAGATTGTTTTGTTTGTCGGTGTTATGGAGTTTCCAGAAGTATTCTTTACATCTTTTCATGATTTCTTTTTCTTCCGTTACTACTTTGTTGTCTTTTGTTTTTAATTGTTTTAATGTATAACTATTTTCTTTTTTAAGATTTTTTAGAATTTTGTAAAATAGCTTTTGGTTTCTTTGGCTGTCTGTTTCTAATTTTTTTCCGAAATCTTCCCATGCTTCTTGTTTAGCTTGTAGTACCATTTCCTTCACTTTAATTCGTTGTTGCTTGTACACTGTGTGATTTTCTTTGGTTTTATTGATCAGGTATAAGTTCCTTTTTTTTTCTTGTTTTTGACTTGGAATTTAATTTCTTAATTCACAATTTTCTTTCGCTGTTGTTAAAATCGTTTGTTTGAATTGATACCATCTTTGTTCTAGATTTAGGTCTTTCCACTTTTCCATGTCTTTTTCCATCTTTTTCTGTTTCTTCTCTATACTTCTTAGCTGTTTCTGTTTTTTGTAGTTTATATCATTGTCTTTTTCCATCTTTTTTTCTGTTTCTTCTCTAAACTTCTTAGCTGTTTCTGATTTTTGTAGTTTAATGATTTAATGATTTTATTATCCTTTGTTTTTTTTGTCTCATTGTTTTAAGGTTTTATTTTTTCTGTGTGCGTAGTCTTACTTTTGCTCATGTAATGGTCGCTATAAATTTTTGGTCCTTGTCTCACTTTTACATCTATAATTTCTTTCCTAAATGGTCGTTTCTACTTTTTACTTCTCTTGTGTATTTATGTATATTCTTATAAGGGTAAAATGTATTTGTTACTATTAAGTTATTTTCTGCACAGTAGTTTATTAGCCTTTCCCCATTCTTGTTTCTGTTCTTCTCCGTATTGTCCAATCACATCGGCTGTCACGTTGTTTCTTCTTCCAACACGGCTGTTGAAGTCTCCTAATATTATTACTCTGCCATTTAAATTTTCTACTACTTCTGTCATTTTTTCCCAGAATTCGTCTTTCTTATTTGTTGTTTTGTCTTGGCTAGGGCCATATGTTATTATCATGGTTGTTTTGCTCTGTTGGTTTAGTTGTAGTTCTATTTGTAGTATATTTTTTTATATATATTTCTATTTCTTTATATTTTTTACCTGTTTATTTTTTATTAAACATCCTACTCCTTCTGCTGCTCTTTGTTCTGCTGTTACTCCGCTATAAAATAATACGTGTCTTTTTTCTAATTTTATCATTCCTTGCCTTTTCTTTTTAGTTTCGGTAATTGCTAGGAAATCTAGATTTGCTTTTTCAAATTCTTCTACGAGTTTATGTTTTTTTCTTTTTATGCTTCTTCTATTCCAATTGCCTATTCTTAACGTTACTTGTGTTTCTTGCCTATTATTTTTATGTTTATTAGTTTCTGTTTGCATGTCCTTTTTCTTTGCCATTTTTGTCTTCTTCTGTTCTACCCGACTTGTATTTAGTTTTTGTCTTATTTTTAATTTTTTCCTCTATTGCAGTTTTTTCTATATTCCATATCCACTCTTTTTCTTCTATTATTAGTTTTTGATATCCAGTTCTAACAGTTCTTCCTTTCTTCTTGCGCTATGTTTCTGATTTGTTTATCTATATCTCTTTCTTTCTTTGATAGATCGTTGTTAATAAATACCCTAGACTCTTCTATGTTTTTCAATTTTATTATTTCTTGTTTTGCATGATTTTGATTTTATCTACTGAGTTATCTACTTGTACTAAACACTGTTGTGGTCCTAGTTTATCAGCTGTTTTGATGGCGACTTCAATACCTAGTTTTTGTTGCATGAAATCATTTATTTTTTCTTTTAAATTTTCTGGTTTGTTATTTTCTATTTTCATCCCTGTAATTACCACATTGTTCCTTCTTTTCTCTCTTTCTAGTTGTTCTAGTCTTGTGTTTGTGTTTCTTAGTTCTTTTTTCATCTCTTCGTAATCTTTTTTTTAAATTTGCATTCTCTTTTATTATAATTTCGTTTTCTGCTTTTAATTCGATTAGTTCTGTTTGAAATTTACGTTGTTCTGCACGTATCTAGTTCACTTCTAGTGTTAGGTTTTGTAGTAAATTTAATATTTGATCTAATTTTTCTTCGTTTTGTTGTGATTTTGCTGGTGATTTATGCATCTTCTGACTTTGGGCGATAATTTCTTTCTCATCGTAAATTTCGCGTTTCCTTTTTCCATCGTCCGTTGAATATCCATCCGATTGCCTCATTGTTGGAGATTTTTTATTATTTATTACAATTTTATGTGCTATGAAATTAATCTTGTTTTTTTATATATTATTTAACACGTAACTTTTTTTTCTATTTATATGAGGACAGTTTTAGTTAATTTTAATTTATTACGTACTTTATTGTAGAAATATGTAAGAGATTATCATGTTTATGTCACTAACCTCGTTATCCGGTATCGCGCGTTATCGGGCGTCCTTATTTCACGTGTGTTGTGATTTTACGTATTTAGGTACCTTGATTTTGTTGGCACTATTATATTTATTTACTATTAACAATTATTATTATTTATTTTTTTTTATTATTATGGCTTCGACTGCTTAGGTCTTTTCGCCATACAAAAATAGATTCAAACTACATGTAGTCATTTACCATCATATTTTTTCATACAACCCAATTGCTTTTATATACTGCAACATATTTTTCAAGCTTGGTATACTACTGAAATTCCGCACAATATCCGCCCGTATGTCATACAGCTGCCGCTGATTAACAAAGTCTGCACAATCACTTATCACATGCTTCACAGTAAGGTTGGTGTTACAAGTATGGCATTGGGGTCTAGGTTGACCCTTTAAAAGATATTCATGTGTTACTTTGGTGTGTCCTATTCTTAAACGATGTATTTTTATTTGCTCTTCCCTGCGAAACCCATGCAAGTGCACTTTTTCTTTTACCTGTTGTTTAATATGCGTAAGGTAGGTATCTTCCATTTGCCACTTATCTTGCCAAATCTCATAGTTTTTTTTAGATGTACTTGAATGTCCGACATTTTAACATGTGACACGTTCATCTGTGGGGTTGTGATTGCTCGTCTTGCTGCACTATCTGCCTTTTCATTTCCAGGGATTCCTGAAAGTCCAGGTACCCAAACAAACACAGGCTTGATTCCATATCTATTGAGATCGCACAGACACACCTGACATATATCGACCAAAGGGTCCCTCGTATACATGTCCGTTAAAGCATTTACAGCATTTAACGAATCGCTGATTATAACATAAGTTTTTTTGTGCGTACCATGGGAATGCATAGCAGTGCTTTCCATATTGCACACTGTTCGGCTACATATACTGAAGTTTCAGCTTTCAGGGCCCAACAATGGGTCACTTCATCTATTACAACAGCACATCCGGTTCCCAATTCACTTTTGAAACCATCGGTGTAGATAAGTGTCGTGTTTGTGTAGCTTTCAATTATATTTTTGAACGAACGTAAGTATTCTTCTTTCTTTGTTGTGCTTCTGTGTAAGTTTTTAAGTTCTAGTCTCACCTCAACTTCAGGTATCAACCATGGCGCGTGCTCATACTTACATACTTTTGTAAAATAGCGTGGGTACTGTTTCCTCTATTTGCTCCAGAAATTCCTTGAAACGTATGCTGAGGGGTCCTGTTATAGTTACTCTTGTAGCAAAAACATTTTCTACTGGGAAAAGAAATCTACTATTCGGGTGAGTTGATTGCGATTTAACCTTTATTATGTAACTTATCATTAGATGTTTCCTCCGGATGTCTAATGGGGTAGGCCTGACTCACAATAGAGACTACAGACAAGGCTGGTAGAGAAAGCACCTAAACAATACCTTATTCCCATATTATGGATCCTATCTAGTTTTAGCAACCGCGATTTGCAAGCTGACGCATAAACAATAGCTCCATAATCCATTTGCGACATAATTAAGACGCGATATATGTTTAAAAGCGTTTGAGCTTCTGCACCCCATTTAGTATGGGATAGCACTTTTATTACGTCCATGGTTTTCACACATTTCTGTTTTAGATGTTCAATATGCACATCCCATGTAAGTTTGCTGTCAAAAAAGAGTCCTAGAAAGGCTGTTGATGGCGTGCATACAATCGGTCTATCCTGAATATACAATAATGGATCATCGTGCGGTTTACGGAGTCTACAAAAATGAACGCATTTGGTTTTGTCTTCAGAAAATTGGTAGCCAATTCTACTGCCATTTTGCAGGATATTATTAATTGCAGATTGTAATTTAACGCTTATCTGTCGTACAGTAGCTCCAGTGCAATACATAGCCAGATCGTCTACATATAGTGCCCGGAAAACATCCGAGTCAACTCCGTAAGCTATTTCATTTATTGCAATCAGAAACAGAGTACAGCTAAGCGTTGAGCCCTGTGGGACACCGTTTTCTAATATTTTAACATTTGACAGTGTGTTTCCTATTCGTACCTGAAAGTAACGATTGGACATAAAGGACTCGACAAATTTAGGTAATTTACCCCTTAAACCGTATTTATATAATTTTTTTAATATACCCTGCCTCCAGGTCATATCGTAGGCCTTTTTTATGTCAAAAAAGACCGCTATTAAGTGTTGTCTTGTTCTAAAAGCTTCCTGTATAGCATTTTCTAGTTTAACTAGAAGGTCCACCGTTGATCGGCCTTTTCTAAATTCTGCTTGGTACGATATTATTTTATGGTTTTTTTCAAGGTAGTATTGCAGTCTTTTGTTCACCATTTTTCCATCAGTTTACCTATACAGCATGTAAGGCTTATTGATCGATAGCTTGCTGCATATAAAGGATTCTCTCCCTCTTTATGTATGGGTACCACTGTAGCTACCTTCCATTGTTCGGGGTATGTTCCCTGACTCCATAGGTCATTGAAAACCTTTAATAGATCAGGTTTTACTTGTGAGGTTAAATGGCCTAGCATTTCATTTGATATTTCATCCGGTCCTGGTGCAGTCTTCTTAAGCTCTTTTACGGCTACTTTTAGCTCACCCATGTTGAAAGGTTTGTTATAGTCTAGTTCTTGTTCGGTACTGAAATTGAGAGGCCCTTCACTTTCATTTTTTTTTGCACAAATTCCGGATCATAGTTATTATTACTGCTCATACTGGCAAACTGGCGGGCAAGAACCTCGGCGATTTCTTTTTCTTCTTCTAGGGTATTGCCATTTTCGTTTCTTAAATGAGTTATTCGTTTATATCCAGCATTTCCTGATATTGCTTTTATTTTTCGCCACACCTTCCTTGTGTCTTGAGGAGATGATATTGTTAAAACATACCGGTTTCAGCTGTTTTTTTTACTTTCTAGAACAACACGTCTACTCACTGCTCTAGCTCTTTTGAACTGGATATGGTTTTCCATGGATGGTTCCCTTTGATATTTTCTGAAAGCAATTTTCTTACTCTTTATTGCCTTTTTAACTTCAGGATTCGACCAAGGCAAGGGTCGTTTAATACGTTTTTCATCTGATTTAGGTATACTAGTTTGAACCGCATCTTTAATACATTTTGTTACATTATCCACATTTACAGGGCTATGTGTAACAAGGTTATTAGTAAAAGAATTCCAATCAGCCTTTTCTACAATCCATTTTTTATATATTACTTTTTCTCTTTCAGGTATATCCGTTCTTATAATAATTGGAAAATGGTCGCTGTTATGCAAGTCATTTATTACTTCCCACTTCAGACGAGGAGTTAGATTGGTAGAGACTAATGTAAGGTCAATAGCTGAAAACTTATTTGACCTAGCAATGTGATATGTAGGCAAGCCGGTGCTTAGGATTACAATATCATCTCTGATCAGCCAATTTTCTAGTAATCTACCTTTCCTACACGTATTTTCTGATCCCCAGATCGGGTTATGGGCATTGAAATCTCCTGTAATAACGAAAGGTCGTGGAAGCTGATCAACAAGTTGGGAGATTTCATCTATTGTCCAATTATTATCAGGTAAGTAAATATTACAGACAGTGACTTGCAATGGTAAACGTATCTTAACGGCAACCGCTTGCAGATGTGTATTAATTTGAATCTTTTCATATACTACATTGTTTCGTAAGAGAATTAATACACCACCACTGTTTCTTTGATCGTTAATACCGTCTCGCCGTTCAATATCGTAACCTCGTAAGCGATACGGTTGATTATGCCTAAGATGAGTTTCTTGAAAGCAAAAACACATTGGGTTATACTCATGCAATATCATCTTTATGTCACAGTATCTTCTTATTATACCCCTACAATTCCATTGTATAATTTTATTTGTATCCATCGTAAAATGTTTGACTGGTTATTAAATAACATGTAGATAAAAAACAAAATAAAAAAACAGATAACTGTGTATATATGGACAAAACAAATCAGATTAAAGACAAAGAAATGTATAAAATAGAAGACATACAATTATCCACCTTTATGCGTGGATTCTCTAGATGTAGACCGGGATCTCAAAGAATCTTGGGATTCATCCCTGGGTTTCCTAGTTTTACCTTTCGGCCAACCTCTTGGCTTCTTCACCATGTTGGTATCCTTTTGCTGGCTAAAAGAAAGCTGACTACCCTCGATGCAACCTTTTTCCTCAAGTGGTGTTCTCTGATCGTCTTTTCGTTTTTTATTTTCTCGATTAATATCAAGTGTAAGCTTCGTACTTGTCACCTCTTCTGTGCTATCCTTTCTCAAAGCAAACACAGCCTTCAGCGCATCTACCAACCTAGGCAACAGTTCCCTTTCCAACTCTTTTACATCTATACTTTTAATTTCGGGGCCGATTGCTTGAACCGCTTGAATAGGTATTCGTGCTGGAGCAGTAACGACTTGCGCAAAGGAAGTACTTGGTGTTACCATTGTGTCTACTTTCTTCTTTGCATCCAAGTAAGACAGCCTGTGCACTATCTTAACTTCTTGTATTTTCATTTCTTGTCTAAAGACCGCACACGTTTTTGCCGTGGCCTTATGCTGCCCTTGACAGTTTGGACATACAATAGGTTCTTCACACCAGGAAACCTCATGGGTGGGTTTTCCACATACACACCGCTTATCGTGTTTGCAATTTACTGACGAATGTCCAAATCTTTAACAGTTAAAGCACCTCAAAGGATTTGGAATGTATGGGCGCACCTGTAATGGATAGAACCCGGTTTGTATCACCCTAGGAAGCTTCATGACATTAAAAGTAAGTATATGGTTTGCAGTATCTATAAGCTCTCCATCACGTCTTGTCTTTATCCGTCTTACGTCCACTACACCTTGACTTTTTAGGTTTTCTTTGATCTCATTAATGGAGCAGTTTAGTAGATCTCGGCAGTATACAACTCCCTTCGACATATTAAGGGTGCCATGTGGTACAACCTCAATCTCACATCCCCCAAAACGTTCACATTTAATGAGTTGCTTAGATTGCTTACTGGACACGCTTTCAATTAGCAATTCTCCCTTCACTTTCTTAACTTCTTTCACATTTCCTATTAGCCCGTACAAAGTTTTACTTATAAGAAAGGGACTTGTATTAGCAAAATCGCCTTCCTTCTTCTTGAGGACCAGGAACCGGGGCACAGAGTCCTCCTTTTCGCTGGTACCTAAAATCTCTTTTAGTGGAGGGAAAACCTTCTCACTGACATTTTTTCTGGTGGCACCGGTACGAAGAAAGGAGCCACCTACCATATCCTCTTTGGACCGAACATCTGGACGGCTCCGACGGGGGTCCGGTCCAGACTCCCCACCGCCCCACAGTGGGCCAAATGTCGAAAAAGCTGGCCAAAATAGGATAGCGTTGTTCGATTTGGCTGAAATTTTGTATGATGGATACTTTCAGGATACTGATGAAGAATATGACGAAACAAATCAAAAAACAAAATGGCGGATCCAATATGGCGGACTAAATTGTTAAATAATGGTTCAAATTGCGCAAAACTGCTTTTAGGTTTTTTCAATAAAAATTTATTATTTTACATAAAAAATGTTAAAAAGATGCAAAAACAAAATGGCGGATCCAATATGGAGGCAAAATGTCGAAAAAGCTGGCCAAAATTACAAAAAGTGTAATAAACGCTCAAAAGTGGCAGTCTAATAGTTTTTGAGGTTGCTGATGACGAATTGAATGTCAAAATTGCAAAATTCAAAATGGCAGATCCAATATGGCGACCATAGATACATTTTTTCATAAGTTTACTAACTCGTTATTGAATGTTGTAAAATATGAGTATAATTAGTGGAAGTCTTATCATTTTTAGGGTTGCTGATGACGAATTTGATGTCAAAATTGCAAAATTCAAAATGACGGATCCAATATGTCAACCATATATACATTTCTTTCATAAATTTAATGAATCATTATTAAATGATGTAAAATATGAATATAATTAGTTTATAAGGAAAAAATAATTGCACAATAGTGTACTTTACTTAATAGAACAATATATTTTAATCATTGGAACAAATTGAAACACAAGTAGTAACTAAGAAAATCAAAAAAAGCTTCACGATTCGTCGTCGGAGTTATCTTCTTTTTCGGTTTCAGACGCAGATGAAGCATCCGAATTTTCTGCGGAACTGTCGCTGATTTCTGACGATGCACTAGACATAATTAACATATCCAGTGCTTCCAGTGACAACAATTTTACTTTTTTGCGGGGCAGTTTTCGTAAATTTGAGATCAGAGGATCCGAACATGCCATTAGACGTAAAAATACATCTTTCATACAATTAGTCCGCGAGTTTTTTCGCGAATTGTCTCGTCGAAACTTCTTGATTAATTTGTTCGATGACTCTTGAGCCTCTTCGGATAGTTAACCAATAGACAATAATGCGGAAGCTATAATGATACAAACACGATTCACGTTTGAAAATTGTTAGAACTACATAAGAATTGTACTGAAAAATACTAACAAAATATATGATTGAATAATGTTGAAAATTCGTGAATAATGCAATTAATATTTCAGATAGTGTTTACTGCACGTGGCACAAAAAAGCACATCAAATTTTTCCATTATTTTACTCTAAATACATTTAGATTCATTGCAATTCTAATTATTTAGCAAGATATTGCGGTATATATAACTTTTTCACTACTTTTAGTAACACGAAACGTGCTTTCTTTAGTATTTTTTTACATAAACAAATGTACATAAACAATGTATTATTTTTTATTATCGTTAACAATTTATTATAAGCAATCACTCTACATACCTCCTGGAACAGCGTCCATTTTGAATTGATTATAAATCTTTATTACAAGAAAAGTTACAACACTTTGAACATGACACTGAATTCCGACTGTCTTACCACGTGAGAACGGACGTTAAACACCCAGATGTTTGGAGCGAAGCAGCACGCTCGGTATAAACGTGAAACCGTTTACGCCGCCGGATTTCAATAGCCCAAACATTCGAGTTAAAAACCTATTAGTCAAAAAACTTCAATTTGAAATTTTTTTTTTGAATTTTGGCCAGCTTTTTCGACATTTGGCCCACTGTGCGCCCTGGTGATTATTTGAAAAACTTTCCATATTTTGCATTTTTACGCTACTGCCAGCTATGCAGGGTGTAGAAAAAAAAACGGACAGCATCAGCGGAGCCCTGCCGAACCACTACTAACTTCATGGTTGCGCTGAGTGCCCAGTACGAAAACATACAACAAAGGAAAAGGTATTGCTAGGTCCGTGGGGGCGCAACTCCCCAAAATCTGACGGACAGTCAGACCCCCTGCGGGGTATTAACAATTATTATTATTCTAATTATAAATAATTATTGTTTGGTTTCACTTTATTTTTAACTATTAAAGTTCTGCAAATTTATAACATTAAAGTTTGTAAATTTAAGTTGGGATAAAGCCCGTATACGGGTATTTTATCGCCAGCACTTATTAATACACGTCTTGCTCGTTGAACGGTTCAATAATTCAATTATATTTTCACTTTAATATTTTCTATTCTAAGGTATTTATAAGTAAAAAATTAGTAAAAGTAAAAATTTAGAATGATATCCAAAATTAAAATGAATTATGGATATCACCTTAAAGTACAAATTCACTTTAATTGTAAAAAATACTTTGCATTAAATATACTAAACGATATTCACAATTCAAATGAATTAAGGATATTACTATTAATTTATTCATATTTTTTAGTTTGTTTAATATTTAAAAATGATACAATTTAGAATTGCACTTTAAATTTATTATTTTATTTTTAAGTTTCATATCCGATGATTTACAAATATTGTTTAATATTTTCTATACAATTATGAATATGACCTGCAGTTAAACTCTAAGTCAAAAAATATTTTCGGTTCCACAGTACGCCGAAGTGTTTTTTATCACTATTAATTATGAATATGCTTGATATTTGTAATGAAAATGTGTTCTCCAAAATACCTGATTAAAAAATACAACGGCTTTCCATAAAAATATGTTATTAAGTTTTATTACAATCAAATACTTAAACAACCGTTTTTAACAAATTTATATAAAAGTTAACACAAAAAATTTTGGTATCACACGTCACGAAAGTATTTTGCGAGTATTCACATTTTGTACAAATATGCTAAGACTCGCAAAATAGCACTTTTTGAACTAGTGATACAAATAACTAAAAACTGTTATTTGTTTATCTCCTGAATTTTTACTGCTACTATTAAGCACTCAACTTTTGAAGTGTTTGACAAAATGGAAGAGAACCAATAAAATGTGGTAATTAAATTTGCTATAAAATAATGAAATTAGGTTTTAATTTAACCGATTTGGTCACAGTTAAATAACCAATTTTCATTTAATTTAGAATTATTTTTGTATCAATAAAAAATAGGACTAAGAGTTACTTTAGATTTTGTTTAAAATAAAAATTGTACGAGGTTAGAACATTGTATGAATCTTAAGCTCGAACAAAGTAGAGCATTTCAATTGATTTCATATCTTTAAAATCTGCTGTGTTACCCATATACCGTCAACATTAATTAAAGCATTAAAATAAGTTTGCCCAATAAGTTTGGTTATAAAAGGAATAGGAATTTACATATCCTAAAAGCGCACTAACTAAGGCATACTCGTACATAAAATAGACAACTAGCCTAAAGCCCCTGTCTCAATTGAATGGGTTGTAATTTTGCAGTATGTCCGATTATCGCAATGGATCTCCTAATGACCCTTTGTCTGTAGCCAATCCTGTTCCGGATTAGGACTATCTGCCACTATTATCTACCGGTTTTACGTCTCTTGCTTCCGGCAAACAAGGATTTACTTTAAATTTAGTAGCGCTTTTTGTCGCGGTTTTTTCTTACACGAATTCAAACAATAGTTTTTGGTATTTATTTTAAAATAAGAATTTTAAGAAAAATAGTTGCACAACATTTGCTTTAAGTAAAGTACGCATGAAGTTGTTGGAATTGCTGTAGTAATTCTCGTATGAGTAAGTTTAACATCAACCATCACAACTTAAACTTTGTAGAGTAATAAAAGTAATCGTAAAAGAAAGTTTCGTCATGCAGAAAAACAAGCAAAACACTACTTCCATTACGTTACTTTATAGAAGTTAAGATAAAAGCAAGGCGGCTTTAAAAGCAATACTCACAAGATAAGCTACTTTACTTGAACATATTACTAAAAGAGTGTCAATGGTAAATTAGGAAATAAAATACATGAATCAATACAGATTTGCTTCAGCATCTTGAAGTCTTTTTTTAACAATAACATTAATTTTAGTCATCGGTCGTGTAATAACTACGTATTATGTTATAATTGCAACAAAGTACATAGAGTTATTAAATCATAAAACTTCTGCAATGTAATTGCTGGAAAACATTCTTATATGTCTTCAGTCGAACAATGATAACAGTAAATTCGTATATAAAACTCAAAGCACTGAAATTATTTTTGCAATAAAGTAACAATTACTTTATGCAAGACAATTACCATTTACAACCAGCATTCTCTTAAAAATAATTGTGTGATTTCATTTCTGTAATAACACTACCCAACAATTTTAAACTTTTTTTGAATAACTGTTATAAAATGGGTATGTAGTTCTCACAGTCTTTAATTGAAAGCATAACCAAAATCCAAATGTTTGCACGTCTAGTTTTAGAGTTATAATCATAGATACATTTAACATTTATTACTTTACAAAATTTCATATACTGGCGTGGTACAGGTGATACAAGACTTCAGAGCATGGATACCTGGTTCAATTAAACCACAAAAGCATTAAAATATGATCAAAATGCAACAAACAGAAATGCAAAAGGTACAAAGTTAAGATGTAATTAAATATGAACAAAAAAAAAATATTTTCTCACAAGAAACGCAAAATCATTAAATGATAACGAAACATAAAGGCCTAAAGCAAAGGAGCGTACTGTAATATAGAATTACAGTTTAATATTTTGAAACCAAATAATAATGACTGTCGGAAGTAATAAATTATAAAGTCAGCGCACTCAAAACACACGACAATAAAATCGACCTAAATGACTCGAGTGCAAATGCGCTAAACAAAGAAATAAAAAAAATTAAATTTGAAAACGTAAAATAACTTCAATATTTTAATACAAATTACTCAAATGATCTTAAACAAAACGAAATGAATAAAACAACCCACCGTACAAAAAGCAATTAAGTAAACAAAAATTAACTAACGAATACACTAGTAAAGCTTAAATCCTTTCAAGCGTCGAAATAGCAGCTTCCACAGGTTGCCTATTTCTGCACTAGGTTGGCTGAAAGCTTCTTTGTTGTTGTTGATGACTGCTACTTCCATGAATTTTCTTTTGTAACAATGCTCCTCTCTTTGTGTGATCTCCGCCTCTGCTATTTCTTTGTATGTTGTTCTTTTCAGAAGTGTTGCGCAATGCCGGATCTTGATATCTCTCCCCTCTGCGTATTGGTTTCGTTTTTTTCTTCAGTTTGACTTTTAAGTTTAAGTTTAAGTCTTTTGGGTTCCCTCCGGTATAACCTGCCACATTCACAGAAGATTTGTTAGATGCAATTTTTGGAATCTCGAATGGTCTATGGTCTCGTATTAGAAATCATACTTTTAATGGTAGTTGATGATCTGAACACGGTAATGATTTTGTAACTTTTTCCTATGCGTTTTATCGTCTCAGATAAGCCTCTGACGTATGAGAAGCTGAGTAGCGCTTTTGGTAGTTCTTTTTTTGTTTGCTGGCTTACGTTGGTTTAGTGTTTATGAAGAAGCTTTTCTATCATCTCTTTTTATTAGCTGTTTTGTTTTAAGTTTCTTTTTATGTCTCTGATATTTTCATAAATTCTTTTCTTTGTGTTATATAATCTGTGGGTTCTGTCGAATCAAGACTTTGCAATTCCTTTCTTTGTTGTTGCTTTTCTGTAAACAGCTGTTTCATATCTTTCCATTATTTTTTTCTTATGTGAACGTCCAAAAATGGTAGTGAGTTTTTCTTCTATGGTGAATTTGATGGATGGATTGATGTTGATCAAGTGTAGCAGAAAGTGATCTGCGAAGTACTAACATTCTGCTGAACTTTCATTGTTTATTATTTTGAAATGAATATACACAACGTTTCGATTGCTGTGGTATCTGCAATCGTCATCAGGTGAATACTAACAAACTTAGAAACTACTGGAGCTTATATACTAAAGACATGTTTGATGAACCGTTCAAGCGTACAAAATCAATTTAGCGTAACAGATTAATTAACAAAATTACTTAGTAAAGTTTAAGTTGTTTTAGAGGTTCGGTAAGTGGTTTCCATATGTTGCTTATCTCGACACTTGGCTGGCTGAAAATTTCTTTGTTGTTGTTGATGAATGCCGCTTCTTTAAATTTCCGTTTGTACCAATGTTCCTCTCTGTGTATGATTTTTGCTTCCGACCATTTCATTCGATGTTGGTTATCCCACGAATGTTGCGCGATGCCGGACTTAGAAGTCTCTCCTCTCTGTGTGTGCGTCTGATGTCAAGTGGTCTTTTGGTTTCCCCACGTATGATTTACCACATTCACATGGAACTTGGTAAATACAGTTTTGGGAATCTTGACTTGTTTGTGGCTTTGTGTTGGAAATTATACTCCTAATGGTGGTCGATGATTTGAACACTGTATTTAAGTTGTAGCTTTTCCCTATACGTTTTATTGATTCTGATAAACCTTTGACATATGGGATGCTCAGCAGTGAATTGGGCAGTTCTTCTGTTTTAGGTTGTCCCATGGTGTTCAATTGCTTTTTCCGTAAAAGCTCTCCTACAATCTTTTCTGGATAACCATTCTGCCTTAGATCGTTTCTAATGTTTTTGATTTCTTCTCGTAGCCCTTTCTCTGTGTTGCACAACCTGTACGTTCTGTCGATTAAAGATGTTACTACTCCTCTCTTCGTAGATGTGGAATAGCCAAAACATGGCTTAGATATGTTGACGATACCTTCATAATTTGGAACCACAGTAATCGGCAACTAGACCTTTTTCTACAACATCTGAACAACATCAAACCATCCATCAAATTCACTATGGAAAAGGAAAAGGAAAACTCACCTCGTTTTTTAGACGTTCAAGTAACAAAGAACAAGAAAATTATGAAAACGACTGTCTACAGGAAACCGACACACACCGGTCGATATCTCAAATTTGAATCCAACCGTTTCACATCTACGAAGAGGGGAGTAGTAAAATCTCTAATCGACAGAGCGTACAGGTTGTGCAACAGAAAAAAAGGGCTACGAGAAGAAATCAAAAACATTAGAAACGATCTAAGGCAGAATGGTTATCCAGAAAAGATTGTAGGAAAGCTTTTACGGAAAAAGCAATTGAACACCATGGGACAACTTAAAACAGAAGAACTGCTCAATTCACTGCTGAGCATCCCATATGTCAAAGGTTTATCAGAATCAATAAAACGAATAGGGAAAAGCTACAACTTAAATACAGTGTTCAAATCATCGACCACCATTAGGAGTATAATTTCCAACACCAAGCCACAAACAAGTCAAGATTCCCAAAACTGTATTTACCAAGTTCCATGTGAATGTGGTAAATCATACGTGGGGGAAACCAAAAGACCACTTGACATCAGACTAAAAGAACATCAGACGCACACACAGAGAGGAGAGACTTCTAAGTCCGGCATCGCGCAACATTCGTGGGATAACCAACATCGAATGAAATGGTCGGAAGCAAAAATCATACACAGAGAGGAACATTGGTACAAACGGAAATTTAAAGAAGCGGCATTCATCAACAACAACAAAGAAATTTTCAGCCAGCCAAGTGTCGAGATAAGCAACATATGGAAACCACTTATCGAACCTCTAAAACAACTTAAACTTTACTAAGTAATTTTGTTAATTAATTAATCTGTTACGCTAAATTGATTTTGTACGCTTGAACGCTTCATCGAACATGTCTTTAGTATATAAGCTCCACTAGTTTCTAAGTTTGTTAGTATTCACCTGATGACGATTGCAGATACCACAGCAATCGAAACGTTGTGTATATTCATTTCAAAATAATAAACAATGAAAGTTCAGCAGAATGTTATTACTTCGCATCAAGCAACATTGTTTAATACATTTAAACAAAGAAAGTGATCTAGTGATCAAAATGGTTTTAAATTATTAACGTACCGTCTACATACTTAAGTCATATCTTAGGTTTCTCAATTGCCTGAAGTTCGAACTAGTTCATTTAAATGTTGGCAATTATAAGTGATAGAAATTAACTCATTGGAAAACCGTTTATAAGACAGCATTCTGATAACTGATACTAGGGAGACCGTCTTATAAGCAGCCATAATTTTGACGGCTAGTCTTCTTTGAATTATTTTTGGCTAACATTCTATTCCTGCCGATACTGAATGCAGATTGCCACACAGGAACAGCGTACATGATAGTGTTGAGCACCGTGGTCAGAATTATCTTCCTAGTGGCTTGAGTTGGCTCATTTATTCGAGCCATGAGTTTGACAAGGGCTACTTCTCGTGTTCTTGCTTTATCTAGCACAATATTCAGGTGTGGTGTAAATAAAAGGTGAGTATCTAGTGTCGCCCCAAGATATTTCATATTGTCTTTTGTGGTGACAAGAACTAAACCGTGCATAAACATAATTGGTCTAAGGCTCCTCTTCCTTTTGAACAACATAGCCTCTGTTATTTTTTCACCACTTGAAGTTTATTCGTCCGCATCCAGCTGTCGACTATTACAATCGCTCAGTTCATGGCGTCTTCTAAGGCTTCAGGCGTGCGTCCCTGCCCAATAATCGCGAGGTCGTCCGCATACGCTGGTAATTCTATTGGTGCGGGGAGCCGCCAACTTTGTGAGCCTTATCAGGGCATCTGTTGTTGATTTCCTCTTTTTAAAGCCAAATTGAACTGGTGACAAATCCACTTTTATGGCTAAGTCTTATAGTAGTCTATCTAGGACGAGTCTTTCGTAGACGTTTGCAGTGCTGTTTATGAAGCAGATAAGGCAAAACGATCTTGCTGAGGAGTCTCCTTTACCGAGTTTCGGGATCAGAGAGAGTGTACCTGTTTCCATTTATCTGGGAAGTTGCCTCTGGCATATTTGTAGTTGTATAAATTGAGGAGATTATCTGGGAAGTTGCTGGCCAGCTGATACTGGTAAGCGGCATGAATGATGCAAATGTTAATTTTACTGCAATCTGTGAATCTGTTAATTTTATATGGAAGAAATTATTCTCTGTTTAAGACCAAAGCTCGGGTTAGAGGCATTTCTTTAGTTGCAGAAAATACACCTCTGAGAATATAGCAACGTATTGTTACGTGCAAAATTTTCATAATTTAATACCCTGCATATTGAATTAAAATTAGATTACGGTTTTGACGCCCTCTGTCGATCTTTCTGGTTATTGGCATGTTGCGGTCAAGTCATTTAAGCTGTCAACTACCTAAAATGACCTGTGTCGTCTACATCTGAAAATTTAATAGAACATCAACTGTGATGGAAATGAGATTATAAATCCGCTACGCTTTGGCCACATGTTTCTATTCAATAAAGAATAATGAAGGATTAATATCGATAAACGCCTTCATGGAACGAGCATAACTGTGTAAGGCCTAGGTTTAAAACAAAAAAACCGAAGACAAGAACTTTTCTTCGAGATCCTACTTATGCGGCAAACAGCTGCGAAATCAACTTTCACTGAATGTGTACAACATTCGATAATCGGGTTATCTTATGTGTACTTTGTTTTAGCAGAAATTAACAATTTTGTAGATCTTGCTTTCGTGAGTCATTGAGTTGACACGATTTGCTATTCAAATTTATTCCAGGCTCACTCACCGAGAAAAACGTTTTCTTCGAACAAGTAGGTACTGGATTGTGGGTAAGTTTATCTAATTATTTTTTCGCTGTCAGAAAAGTCACTCACAGAACTTTTGCTTATGTTAATTTCCGTAGTTACGATCATTGTTTCAATACCATTCAGGTAGTTTCATTAATTATTTTGTGTGTATCGCATGCTGTGTACAAACGATATTTATTATGAAATTTGCTTCGCTATTCACTTCGTTTCAACTTATGTATTGTGTGTTGCCGATACTTCTGGCATTTATGGATTGAGAATTAGATATACTCTTCTTAATAATCTACGTTATTAAATTACATTTTTTATACCTGCTTAATCTTTCTTTGATGGTAACATACCTTTCTCTTTTATTGTGGTTACCCGAACATCAGTATACAGCTCGCCTGCAACGTAACGTAAACGTTTATATTTGTTATTTATCAGGGTCAAATCTGTAATTGTTGAAAAATGTTTGATCTTCCGTTTTATTGAAGGCGTTTATGCAATTTAGTAGAAATCTGCAATACTAATCAATTCTTGCTAGTCTAGTTACTTTGTTTTATATTAATTTTTTTAGCAAACTCGCAGCCCACTTGTTGAAATTCCAATCTTTCTAGACTATAAAATATAGTTCCCAACAGCTTAAGCTGATTTGCTATTTTTAATTCAATATCATTACACAAAACGGTACGCCGGCACATCCCTGATGATGATGTACCTTGTTTCGATTTATCTTATAAAGTCTAGTACGACACTTTAAATTGTTTTGTTGCTTTCCCATTTCTATTCCACAAGGTTTGGTTTTCGGGTCAACCTTGTGAAATCTGGTTGTAAGCGACTTGCTTAGCTACTACCAGCAGACTGCAACATTTTTGCATTTCCGGATGACATCACTGTCACGGTGCAATTTCGAGACAAAATCCAACACATGTCTAAACATAGTCACAAGTTCAGCTGGAAACAACAAACTGACGTTTCAGGCGACAAAGCTAAGTACATGGTTTTTGGCTCTACTTTAAAACGAGATCCTTCACTACGCCTCAACAACATTCCTGTCTGTAGGGTTTTCAAATTAAATTGTTTGCTCCAATTCCTATTCCTTAGAACTATTCTCGAGATTTATCGCACCGTTCTCGTAGATAAACTCTGTGTCATATCTAAGCATCCTTCCTTAGATCTCCTTTTGCTTAAAATTTATTGCACCAAAGTTCTGGGCAAGGCTAGCACGTGCAATTTCCTTGACCAGCGCGTTTCGCTCAACGACTTTCCGTTTTTTTCAACGGTCAAGCGTCACTTAAAGGTCTTGATCTTGAGTGTATGGCAGCGGCTGTGGGACACTTCCCAGAAAGAGCCTACTTTTTTTATCCCGGATATCCTTACTTTGTTACGTTCCAAAATTAACACAAAGTCACTGCCTGCAATGAAGTAACATAAACGGGGGGTTGTGCCACTAGCTCAATGGAGAAGGGTGGGTTTTATTTAAAATTCCGTGAAAAATTGGAAACGCGATCGTCGTAAAAATGGAACTAGAACGGTAAAATCGTCAAATAATCGATAAGGGCGCCAATCAAGGATTTCTATAAGGGGAAGCTTTCAAACCCCTGATTACCTGAAAGCTCATCCGGTTGGTTATAACCCCAGAACTTACCTTGGGTTATAACAATTCTGAAAAACACTTAAACAAAAATTTACGTATGCGGCGGCTAAATGAATAAAAGCTCTTTACATTTAACAATTTAACATTTATTGAATGAATATTTAAAACCAAGACAAAATAAAATAACAAGTACTAATTGATATCAAATAAATTTGAATAAAAGAAATGAAATAATCTTAAGCAAACAAAAATGAATAATTTACACACAAAACATTACATTAAAATTTATATAAAAGAAATGCTACTACAATAGCGTTAATTCGACGTCAAATATAATTAAATCTCAAGATCTTGACCGCATATTTATAACAAACAAATTAAATAACACAAAAAAAAATACAGTTTATAACATAAATATGTCCGAACTTTAATTCGAACTAAGAAAAAAAACAATATAGTTTATAAGTCGTTACATTATCATATATTCGAAATACGAATCACTTCTCAACGCACAAAACAAAGTTAATTGATTTTAATTTTGCGCAAACACTATACGTGTTCATTGAAATAATTAAATTCAACGTTAGTCGTAATTTCAATTGACTTAAAAATTGAAAGCTTTTACTGCATTTTTAAATCGCGGGACACTGCACGATCAAACAACAAAATCGATAAATACCTTAATTCTTAATTGGTGACACGGCCTGACCTTTGGTACCCAGTGCATTTGAAAGCTAACACCTTGGATGGACTTTAGCTGCTTCCCAAACAATAGAACAACGACGGAAGATATATCTCACAATTTAATTTTATAACCGCCAAAGGCGAATTTCGGATTTAATCATATACCACCACAACATTAAACCCCACAAACGTAACAGTTCAGAAATCACGAATTTTACACAAGCCGTACTATACGAAATTTGAAGAAAAGTAACATTTTCCTCCACCACCTTAATTTTCACGATTTCTGACAAACTTCCGCGGTTCTACATAACGTCAGAGGGTAAATTACCCTACTTTCTACATCTTACGGTAATCGGTATTTGTCGTCACGACCCACGATCGAATAATCCAAAAATCTAAATCTTTCAACTCTTCCTATCCCCTACTTAACTACTTTGCATGTGCGCAGTCAATTCGTGGTAAAAGAAAACACATTGAACAAACGAGAAAAACAAAGATGAAAATTATAACCAGTCGCATGCGTTTTTGCACGTAGACCTTGGTTCACACAAGAACGCTGAGACTTGCATTACTGCAGCTGGCTTAATCAAAGTGTAATTACCAAGAAAAATGTATCAACTTACATTCCACAAAGGAAGTCGTAAATTATATTGAATTGGTATTCTACAAAGATAACCAAATAACGTACTAAATCAAAAACAAAACTACGGATCTGTATGCATTTAAAAGAAAATTTCAATAACGATTGAAAGCAAATTGAAATATCATTAAACTCAAACCACACAAACAATAAACAAAACGTTCTTGATGCTAATACTAAATTAATAAATCGAAACACACAAAAAAAAAACTTACGGTGACTTTTACAACGAAATTCAAACGCAGGTCACACCTCCCCTAATTAAAGAGGGATTTCTTAAATCACTCTAAAAATAGACAAAACAAAAAAAAAACAAACGAAAACCCATAACCCAAAACAATAAACGATAATGTAACTATAAACGCAAAAATAAAACGAAACTAAGCCTATGGTTCTCGCGATCTCGCAATCCTCGAGAACCCCTAACAAAACTAAACGGAACGAGAACTAAACGATAAGAAGGGTAGCATATGTTTGGGTTCGACACAGATCACCCGATGCGGTACAGACGAAGAGGGCGCGCTGCGCTTCACGCGATCCGCGCATTGCGTTTTTCCCACAACGAAAGTCCACACCGAGCAATGGCACCTAGCCGCAAACACTACAGAAATAAAAGATAAGGACAGACAAGATAGCAGAAGAAAGAAAAATGGAAATAAAAGAACCGTTGTTTAGTCGCCTCTTACGACAAGTGGTGTCCCCACTGTAGAGAAATATTCTTAGTCCGTCTCTACACGGAACCCAAAACGAAACTAACTAACCTAAATAAAAACAATACGATAGAACAAAAACAAAAGAACAATACTCAAACGATAAAACCTAAAACTATTTATTCCCAGTCGGGTTCAACTTTAAGTCCTTGGCGTTCCATATGCCTTTGATGCTCCCGTGTCATCAGACAACTCATAGGTCTGATACGAAACTTTCCGTTTCACGTAGAACGGACCGATAAACTTAGGTGCCAGTTTGGCCGAGAAATATCGAGATGCATCAGAAAGGACATAATTCTTCCGCCACACTGTGTCTCCCACCTCAAAAGGTGCTGGACGACGACGTAAATCGTAATAATGTTTAGCGCGGACATAAGCGGCATTCAAGCGATTCTTAATGTCGACGTAAACTTCTCTAAACGCTGGGCCTCTTTCGGCCAAAAAGGTACGATCAGCAAAAGCTAGATCGTCGATAGTGTCGGAATCGGTAGTTTTTCCATGACGTGATCCGTCGAGACAGATTTCACGTCCGAAATTAGCGAAAAACGGCGTTAAGCCGGTGACTTCATGTACAGCGGTACGAATAGCACATGCTACTTTAGCAAGATACTTATCCCAATGTCGATGGTTGTCTTCGATATATGACGATAGCATTGTCTTCATGACTCGGTTGACTCTTTCAGTTGGATTCGCTTGTGGATGATAATTAGCGTTAAAAATAATTTTGGACTTATATGACGAAACCATTTTTGTAAATTCTGAACTACGAAACTGTGTGCCGTTATCACACAAAAGATATTGAGGAACTCCAAACATTAAAAATACATCTTCTTCAAGACGTTTAGTAACTGCTGCTGCAGTAGCGGAACGTAACGGGAAAAATAAAACAAATTTCGAAAAATAATCTGCAACTACAAGGATATACGAATAACCACTCTTAGATCGCGGTAACGGTCCAACAAGATCGGTAGAGATCAACTGCCAAGGTTTGTCCACAATAGGATGACGGGTCATAAGGCCAGCAGGACGTTTCTGTTCTGGCTTATGCGTGATACAAACTTTACAACCATTGATGTAACGAATGACGTCAGCCTTCATCTTAGGCCAGTAATATAGCGGAACTATTCGTTCGAGAGTCTTAAAAATACCAAGGTGTCCAGCGGTAGGCTCATCGTGAAACTTTGACAATATTTCAAGTCGTTTAGACTTAGGCACAACTTCTCTCCAATTGTCATTCTCAGAACGAAGATCGGGATAGTCTACGGTAACATGCTTAAACAGCTTTCCGTTACTAATTTTCCACTGTGGAAAAGCGTTAGGTTTTGAACGTACACGTTCCATAAGTTTCGATAACCATTTGTCCGAAGACTTAGGTTCGGTAGTGTCACAATCGGTAGTAATATTGTCGATAGCTGGTACTGAACGAGATAGTGCGTCAGGTACGACATGATCCTTTCCTTTACGATGAATGATCGTAAAATCAAATTGCTGAAGTCTAACAGCCCATCGTGCTAGACGACCGGTAGGTTCCTTTAAATTGTGTAACCAGACTAATGATGCGTGATCGGTAACTACAGTGAAAGTTGTTCCTTCAAGATAAGGGCGTAATTTTTCAATAGACCACAGGACAGCCAAACACTCCTTTTCGGTAGTAGAATACTTGCGTTCACACTTTGTGAGCGACCTACTATTGTAACAAATGACACGTTCTTCACCGTCGATAAACTGTGTAAGAACTGAACCGAGACCAAAATCAGAAGCGTCAGTTTGAACTGTAAACGGAACATTGAAATCAGGGCAAGACAAAATAGGTGCGGAAACTAAACAATTCTTAATAATCTGAAAAGCTTCATCACAATCACTAGTCCAATTAAAGCTGGAATTCTTCTTTAACAGAGACGTCAATGGAGCGATAATTGTCGAAAAATTTGGTACAAATCGGCGATACCACGAGGCCATGCCTATAATTCTTCTCACTTCAGCGACACCAGTGGGAACTGGAATACGCAAAATTGCATCGACCTTTTCCGGGTCAACCGACAAACCAGTAGAATTTACTATAAAACCAAGATACTTAAGTTCAGGTTTACAAAATGACATTTGTCTTTACTTAGCATCAAATTAGCCTCTCTAAGGCGACGAAGAACTTCAGTTAACACTTCCATGTGTTTCTCGAAGGAAGGAGCGCAAATAATGACGTCATCTAAATAAACAAAAACGTAAGGCTCTAATTCGGGACCTAAAACTCGATCAATCAACCTCTGCCAAGAAGCTGGTGCGTTAGCTAAACCAAACGGTAAACGCGTGAATTGGAATAACCCACGGTTCGGAACTGTAAAAGCGGTAAACTGCTTAGACTCTTCGCTTAAAGGAATCTGCCAATAAGCGGACTTAATGTCGAGAGACGAAATAAATTTAGCGTCACGAAGACGATCCAAAATAGACGAAACGTAAGGTAAAGGATAAGCGTCCTTTTCGGTAACTTTGTTGACTTTTCTAAAGTCCACGCAAAAGCGATAAGAGTTGTCCTTCTTCTTCACCAATAAGATCGGGCTCGACCAAGCGCTGTTTGATTTTTCTACAACGCCTAACTTTAACATTTTCTCTAATTCCAGATCGATTTGTTTCTGGATAAACGGCGAAACTCGGTAATACCGTTGCTTAATTGGTTCGGAAGTAGTCTTGATCTGATGTTCGATCAAGTTGGTGCATCCAAAATTTTCATTCGTAGAAGAAAAATGATTACTAACTAAATTGTCTAACTGATTGAGCTGTTCTGAAGAAAGATCGAGACGAGACTGAATAACGGAATCTTTATCCTCCAATTGTGAAATGGTGTCCATATTTTCGAAACGCCATTCACCTTTTCTAAGATCAGGAACGATACCTGCTTGTTTCCAAAAATCAACGCCTAAAATTAAATTATGCGGAACGTCAGGAACAACTAAAACTTCCAAAACAACAATTTTTCCTTTAATTTCGATTGGGACGAGAAGTGAACCTAAACTTTGTACTGATTTACCATTAGCTACAATACAATTAATTTTGACTGACTTATTTAACTTCAAACCTAATTGACTAAAAATTTCCCAACCCTTAGAACCAACAATAGTGCGAGAAGCGCCACTATCTAATAAACTTAAAATTTCGTGACCAAAAACTTTAACATAGACAAAAGGTCTTTCGTCAGACTCAGCAGACTCTAAAACATAATCCAACACGACTTTATTCTTAACAAAACTCTTTTTCTTCGAAGAATGTAAACTATTAAAATAGACAGCCGATTTAACTTTAACCTCTGACGTCACTAAACGGCTTCTTAGTACGTCCTTTACTCGTTTCCCGAACACTTAGAACAAGTGCGGACCGTAACGTTAGATTTTCCACAACGATAACAAAATAAACCTTTCTTAGGTTCTTTGCAAGAAGCAGCTCGATGGTTAGGCTTCCTACAATTCCAACATAATTGCGGACTACTTCGATTAGAAGAAGCAGGCGCATTAACGATAGCTAACCTTCGTGAAGAAGGTGCGATATTCGAAGATGGTAATCGTAAATTTTGTCTAACAGGTGGTGTAGATTTTTCACCACTACTAACGTTATTCGAAGAACGAGAAACTGCAATGTCCTTAACTTGAGATGTTACATAAGCGAGATCAGGCTCCATGTCCTGCTTTCTACGAGATGGAGGCGTGTAAGCTTCAATAGCTTGCATGCGGTCCTCGATAATACGACCAAATTTAATTAACTCCTCAATTGAAGTAACTGACGACAAACCAAGCTGAGTTTGATAAACGGGAGAAATATTTCTTAATAAAATCTTTAACTGCTTTTCTTCAGAAAAAGGTTCATCGAGACGTGAAAACATGTTGCGAATAATTGCAACGTAAATACCCATAGGTTCATCATTAGCTTGAGTACGACGCTTAATTTCTTCAATAAGTCGTTCGTCATAATCGGTAGGCTGGAATTGTTCGCGTAAAAACTTAACTAAATCTTCCCAAGAATTAACTGAACTACGAATGGATCTAACAAAAATCAATGCATGACCTGTAAAAAGATCAGTACACTCCAAAAATAACTGATGGCTTGAAACGTTACGTGATAATTGAAGTTCGGCAACTCGTTCTAAGAATGCATTCAATGAAATTGACTTTGCGTCACCAGAAAACTTTAAATTCCATTTAGAAACTGAAATACTCTTAACATGACTAATAAAATTTTGACTAACAGCAGAAGACGTCGGTAAAGCGTTATCAACTACAGAAGGTTGAACGACAGGTTCGATGACTTCATTGGCGGAAGTAGACGGATTTGAAACAACAATTTGCTTATCCAAAAGTTCATACTGCAAAATTAAAACAACTAAATCTTTTAAAAACTCATCTTTAACTTGAGAATCGTCACCTTGAATAGGAATTGAATTGCCAATACGGTTTAACAAATATTTAATTTTGGTTTCAATTGTAGAAGAAATTTTTGTAGTCGGAGTAATTTTTAATGAATCTATTAACTTTCTAAGCTCATCGATACCTTCACGAATCGCTAATTTATCTGCATTAAAATCGAACGGATACACGGGACGAGATAATTTTCCGGTAGCTTCTTCAATAAGGAAATTCTTGAGTAAACCTCGTAATACGACAACACCTAAAGATGCATCACCGCCTCTAATCAAAATTTCATAACGTAATTCGTTATGCGATAAACGATCAACAATCAATTTGTAACCCATTTTAAAATGAAATTACAAAACGGTAAAATCTTCCAAAATCACGAAACTTAACAGGCAAACTAAAATTCGAAAAAGGCCCCACGTTGGGCGCCAAATTATTTATGTTACGTTCCAAAATTAACACAAAGTCACTGCCTGCAATGAAGTAACATAAACGGGGGGTTGTGCCACTAGCTCAATGGAGAAGGGTGGGTTTTATTTAAAATTCCGTGAAAAATTGGAAACGCGATCGTCGTAAAAATGGAACTAGAACGGTAAAATCGTCAAATAATCGATAAGGGCGCCAATCAAGGATTTCTATAAGGGGAAGCTTTCAAACCCCTGATTACCTGAAAGCTCATCCGGTTGGTTATAACCCCAGAACTTACCTTGGGTTATAACAATTCTGAAAAACACTTAAACAAAAATTTACGTATGCGGCGGCTAAATGAATAAAAGCTCTTTACATTTAACAATTTAACATTTATTGAATGAATATTTAAAACCAAGACAAAATAAAATAACAAGTACTAATTGATATCAAATAAATTTGAATAAAAGAAATGAAATAATCTTAAGCAAACAAAAATGAATAATTTACACACAAAACATTACATTAAAATTTATATAAAAGAAATGCTACTACAATAGCGTTAATTCGACGTCAAATATAATTAAATCTCAAGATCTTGACCGCATATTTATAACAAACAAATTAAATAACACAAAAAAATACAGTTTATAACATAAATATGTCCGAACTTTAATTCGAACTAAGAAAAAAAACAATATAGTTTATAAGTCGTTACATTATCATATATTCGAAATACGAATCACTTCTCAACGCACAAAACAAAGTTAATTGATTTTAATTTTGCGCAAACACTATACGTGTTCATTGAAATAATTAAATTCAACGTTAGTCGTAATTTCAATTGACTTAAAAATTGAAAGCTTTTACTGCATTTTTAAATCGCGGGACACTGCACGATCAAACAACAAAATCGATAAATACCTTAATTCTTAATTGGTGACACCGGCTGAACTTTGGTTCCCAGTGGATTTGAAAGCTAACACCTTGGATGGACTTTAGCTGCTTCCCAAACAATAGAACAACGACGGAAGATATATCTCACAATTTAATTTTATAACCGCCAAAGGCGAATTTCGGATTTAATCATATACCACCACAACATTAAACCCCACAAACGTAACAGTTCAGAAATCACGAATTTTACACAAGCCGTACTATACGAAATTTGAAGAAAAGTAACATTTTCCTCCACCACCTTAATTTTCACGATTTCTGACAAACTTCCGCGGTTCTACATAACGTCAGAGGGTAAATTACCCTACTCTCTCTACATCTTACGGTAATCGGTATTTGTCGTCACGACCCACGATCGAATAATCCAAAAAAATCTAAATCTTTCAACTCTTCCTATCCCCTACTTAACTACTTTGCATGTGCGCAGTCAATTCGTGGTAAAAGAAAACACATTGAACAAACGAGAAAAACAAAGATGAAAATTATAACCAGTCGCATGCGTTTTTGCACGTAGACCTTGGTTCACACAAGAACGCTGAGACTTGCATTACTGCAGCTGGCTTAATCAAAGTGTAATTACCAAGAAAAATGTATCAACTTACATTCCACAAAGGAAGTCGTAAATTATATTGAATTGGTATTCTACAAAGATAACCAAATAACGTACTAAATCAAAAACAAAACTACGGATCTGTATGCATTTAAAAGAAAATTTCAATAACGATTGAAAGCAAATTGAAATATCATTAAACTCAAACCACACAAACAATAAACAAAACGTTCTTGATGCTAATACTAAATTAATAAATCGAAACACACAACAAAAAAAAAACTTACGGTGACTTTTACAACGAAATTCAAACGCAGGTCACAACTTGGACGAAAATGTTCCAAGTTCCTAGATGAGAGGCAGTCCAAATCCTAATTCCACACGGCGTTTTAGATGACGACAGCTGTCCATCATGTGGCCCAGCACATCGGATTTTTGCTTGTCGCAAATTCGATGAGGTTCGGGGTGACTTGTTTGCCACGATCAACCTCTATCCAGAATCCCAGAATCCCTGCAAGCCATCCTTAGACTGATGCCTGATGTAAATGTATATACACTTTTTGCCAAGAGAAACCAGAGCCTTCATTAGTCACGTGCTTTCATAGCACCCACAAATATTTAGCCCATCATACTGGTCTTGTATGGTATAGTATCCAATCTACTTGCAACATTTCTTTACTTAATCTATCTTGTGGCAAACTTGTACCAAGCAAGTTCGGGTGGTATGGTGAGTCCACATCATCATCCTCCTTCTTTTCCTCGTCCTCCTCCGCATCCTTTTCTTATTTTACAAAGATTTCGTCCTTCTTTTCCTCCTATTTCACAAAGCTCGGTTTTTGGGCCGACCTTGTGGAATCTGGTTGTAAACGACTTGCTTAGCAAAACTACCAGCAGAGTACAAAATAATTAACACTGTTTGGTCATTACCAGTGTCATTACCAAGCGTGTCCCTAACTTTCAAAATTCCATTCTAGTAACATCATTTTCATTTTCCTTTGAAACTTATCAATACGTATTCATCTATAGGAATTTTAAGTAAATTTAGAGTTTCTTCCAGTTGACAATACCTACTTTTTATACCTATGCTAATTATTAAGAATGTAGTACTAAAAACTAAAAGATATTCTAGGCAGTATTTGGCAGTATATAAGTTTAACTTTATTCATTGCCATTTGGCTTACAAATTTGGTCGTGTTATTACATTACATATATATTACATTTTTTTATCCCTTCTCCCCCCTTAACTTTTTCCTCCTGCTCCATACTTCCTCCATCCATTCCGCTCCTTTTCCGTTTTCATCTAAGATTTCCTCTATTTTCATCACCTCTTCTCTTAGTTCCCTGCACTTCTTTCTCATGTGGTTAAGGTCTTCCGTTTCTTCTCCACATAGCCTGCACATCTTTTCTGGTTCTTCTTTCCAATATTTGTTCCCTAACTCCTCGTTGCCACATCTGAACCTTGCCACCATTTTTTTCCTTTTGTTGCTTTTAATCTCACCGTCTTTTAAATATTCCGGCACCCCTTCACCCTTGATATCTTTATAATTTCTAATATATCTGCTCTCTTTTATCTTTGTCCATCTTACTTGTTTTTCGATGTCTCTATCTCTCCTTATTATTTCTTCTCTTGTCCTCTCTCCACTTCTTCACTCGCGTACCCGTTTCTTTTGTAATACTCTTCTCTGCCCTCCTGCCCGTACTTCACTTTCCCTCCCTTTATCTCTTTCCAACATTCTTGCAGTATTTTGCAATCTGTTCTTTCCCTCATTTCTTCTTCTTCTTCTATTGCTCTTTATTCTGTCTCGATCCTTATTTTTTCTATCTGAACCTCCTCTCTCACAATATACCCCGGTGTATCCCTGTCCAATCCTAACACCCATCTCCAGTATTTTTCTTGTAGCCTCTCTACCTCCCTCCACTCCTTCCAGCCCCATATTTCCGCTCCATACATTACCACCCCTTTTATTAATTTTTCGAACAGCAGTTTTCTTTTTTTTATATCTATCTTGAAAATTCTTTCCCCCACACCCCATACTTGTCCTATTAGCCTGTTTCCTTTCTTCACCCTTTCCTTTATGTGTTCTCCCTCTTTATTATCCTGTTTCATCGTATAGCCCAGGTATGTAAATTCCTTCACTTGTTGCACTTCCTCATCACTCCATCTCCACTCCTCTCTTTTTCTTTTCCCCCTCCTTTTCTAAATATCATTATCTTTGTTTTCTCCGTGTTTACTTCCAATTCATTTTTTTTCATATATTTTTCTAGCGTTTTCATCATCTCTTTCATTTCCTTTTCCTCCTTAGCCACCAGCACTATGTCATCCGCATACGCCAACGACCATACCTTAGCTTTCCCTACCACTATCCCTCCTGTCTGTTGTCTTCTCATTGTCTCTTCCAGATCCCCCGTATATACCGAGAACAGGCTTGGGCTCAGTGGACATCCCTGCCTCAACCCTCTCTTTGTTATGAATTTCTCACTCTCTTCCCCATTTACTTTAACCCTGCTTCTCGTTTCTTCGTATATTTCCTCTATTCTTTGTATTAATCTTTCATTGATTTTTTTTTTCATATATTCCCACAGCTTTTCCCTATTCACTTTGTCAAAAGCAGCTTTTACGTCTACGAATAGTGCTACCATTTTCCCTCTTTTTTTTCTAGTTCTTTATTTGCTAAGTGTTTTATTATATATATGTTGTCTATAGCCCTTCTTCCTTTTCTGAATCCCGCTTGTCCGTCTGGTACCAAACTTCTTTCCTCTATTTCCTTCTGTAATCTTTCTTGCAGTATTGTCGCGTACAATTTGTATGCCGAGCTGTTACCCCTCTATAATTCTCGACTTTCTTTTTTTCGCCTTTTTTATGTATTGGGCATATTATTCCCTCTCTCCATCTCTCTGGGAATCCTTCCCTTTTCCATATTTTGTTTATTATTTCCGTCATCCTTTTTGCTACATTTTCTCCCCCGTATATCCACTCTTTTCACGCCTTTCCTTTTTTATATTCTTTATCACCTCTATTACCCTATCTCCTTCTTCTTGTCTTACTACCGCGTCTTTCCTTTTTCTTTTTCCTGCTTTTGTTCTTCCCCTCCCAACAGGTTCCGAAAATATATCTCCCATTCTTTAATTTTTATTCCCTTTGTCGTCCTGTTTTTTTTCTTCTGCTTCTTTAGGTACTTCCATACATCTTCTTCCGTTTTTATTCCTTTAATCTGCTCCTCTTGTTCCTTTTTGTTTTCCTCCTTCTTTCTGTCGCATGTTTTTTTGTATATTTTTACTGCTTCTTTGTATTCTTCTTTTTCTTTCTTCCCTTTTTTCCACTGTCTTAATGCTCTTCTTGCCTTTTTCTTTACTTCCTTGCATTCCTTATCCCACCATTTCTTCCATCCAGTTTTTTCCCCCTGAATCTCTCTGTTGCTTTCTCCATCATCTCTCTCATTTCCTCTACACTTTCTTGTACTTCCTTCCCTATCCATACCGTTTTCCCTATTCTCTCTTTATATCTTTTTATACTCTCTACTGTCCACTTTTTTTTAGTTATGTACTTCTCCTCTTCCTCTCTCTCTTCTCTTTCCCTTCCTTCCATTGTCAATTCCAGTGGTTGATGGTCTGACTCTACTCTTTCTCCCACCTTAAATGTCTTATCCTTTTCTGCGGCCTCTTCATTTGTCATTACAAAATCTATTATTGATTCTCCCCTTCCTCCTATGTACGTAAATTCCCCCTTTCCATCATCTTCTCTGTTCCCGTTCATTATTTCCCACTCTTTTTCGTTGCACAATTCCAGCAGTTCCTCTCCCTCTTTATTTATCACCTTGTCCTTTGTTTGTCTCTTTCCCGTCCCTTTTCCTTCTTGTATTCCCCCTCTTCCCTATTCTTGCGTTGAAATCCCTCCTACTATTATCAATCCCTCTTCCCTCTCATCTATCATCTCTTCTAAGTTTTTCCTTGTCTCTTTCATTCTACTGCTATAAACCGTCACCACTTTTATTTTTGTTTTTCCCCACTGCATGTTCCTTTCTACAACTCCTCTTCTCTGTTGCACTTTCTCCTTCTTTTCCTGATTCAACCATTTTTTTCTTATTCCCGTTATTATACCCCCCTTTGCTCTCCCTTTTTCTTTTCTCTTTCTGCATGTTGCACCACCCACTCAAATTCCTCTGGCAACTCTTTTTCCCACCACTCCCATTCTTTTTCCATCCATGTTTCCTGTAATCCCACTACATCCTGTTCCTTGATGTACTTCCAGAAATCATGTTCCTTGTTTTTTATTCCTGCTACGTTCCAAAACAATACTCTCAGCTTACTCACCTCCCCTGTGCTTCTTCCTTACTTTCTTTTTCTCTCCTTCTTTTTCTTTTCCATTTCCATCTTTCATTATTCCTTTTCTTTGCCGTTTCGTCAACTTTCCCTCCTTTACCACCCCCTTTGCCCTTTAGTTTTTTTGCCTTTTGGTTCCCCACTTTCTCTTCTCTTTCTCTGCACAGTCCCCTATCCTTGTTGTTCCATATGTATCTGTCTCCGTCTATCTCCATCTTTCTGTACCCTACCCATACTCTTTTTCCTTCCGCTCTTCTTTCCATCGCTATGTTCATTATTTCTCTTTGCACTCTTCTTTCCTCCCATGTTAAATTGTGACTTATATATATTCTTGTATTCTTTAATTTCTTCTTCGCCTCCATTACCTTCTGTTTTTCCTCCCATCCTCCGATTTCCGCCACCACCATCTCATTTTTCTTCTCTTTGTTTATTACTGTCACTTTTTTCACCTCTACTTTTACATTTAATTTTTCTTCCAGCATCACTGCTAAATCTTTTGTGGTTTTTCACTTCTCCACCCCTTTATCACGATATTATTTTTTCTTTTCCATCTTTCCTCGTCTTCCGCTTTTTTCTCCAGTTTTTCTATTCTCTCCACCAGTTTCTCTTTTTCTTTCTCCCACTTCTTTTCTCTTTCTCCCATTTCTTTTTCATTTCTTTGATTTCTTGTCTTATTCCTTGCATATTTTCTTCCATCTGTTTCATCATTTCTCTCATTAATTCTTTTAACTCCTCCATTTCTTTCCTTCCTCCTTCTGTTCTTGAGGTTTTTCCTTCGTTCTCCTCCGATATCTTTTTAACGTCTGGTGATCTTATTGTTTTCTTTCCTCTTTCAAATATTTGTTGCCTTTCTCTTTCCTCTTCCTCTCTCTCTCTTTTATTCATCCCTTTCCCCCTTTCGTTATTACTTATTATTTATTATTTATTTATTTGGTAGTATTTAGATTCTAATTAAAGATCTTGTATCCGTATCTAGAGATACATGAAAAAAAGTAGGTATCTAGGATCTATAACTAGTCCCTATTTAACAGTATCTTCTATATACAATAATAAAAAATATGTCATAAATATTCATTATAAAACGCAGGTTTTTTTTTTTGTGGTCTTTTTTCCAGGGGTTTTTAACCGGTTTTTTTTCCAGGTTTTTCTTTCCCGTTTTTTCCTAGATTCACAAAATACAGATATTTCTTATAGTATTAGTGGAGCCGGAACTTTCATCTAATCGCAAATACCCAACTTGCCCATATGGCTGCTAATTTTTTTTTTTATGTTAATAATTTTACGTTTAAATAAAAGTCTTTGTTCGTATATTTTCTTACTGTAAACGTTTAAACACTCATTAAAAAAAATATCAGCGAATTGTTAATCACGCTCAGATGTTTACAAATGATTTACAGTTTGTTATTGCACACTTCTAAAGTTTTAACAAAAATAAACTTTTTTTATGTACGGGTCCAAGGTACGTAGCAATGAACGCAATTGAGTAGCCTATTTTTGTTCATTTAGATGGTTCCAAGTCTGTATGTTAATAGATTTTTTTTTCATATGTAAATAGATATTTTGAACGCATATATTTCAGTCAATAACCATAACAATAGAATTTTTTCTGAGAAAACTACAGAAATTTTAATATAGACATCGAACCGTATAATGACCAGAAAAGTAAAGTTTAACAACAAAAATAGTACAATAAAAGTTTTTGCTTTTTACAAAAAATAATTTTTGTTTACAAAGAAGCAAACCAAACTTAAAACTTATCTTAATAAATTACTTTGATTGCCGATTTTATAGTAAAAGTTGGAATTTATTGCTAGATTTCAACTACCACTATAAGTTACGTTTCTTAAGAAATATTTAAATGTTTTATTAACTTCAATAATGTAATCTATTATTATTTTTAATATTAAATATTTTAATATATATATTTGCATTGCATTTGGTGGCAGTAAGAGGGAAGAAGGAGAGAAAAAGGAGTGGATAAAGGAGGAAAGGTGTAAAATAATAAATAAATTAAGTGAAAAATAAAAACCGTGGTGGAAAAGTATAAAACTGTGACGAACAAGTGAGATTAAGGTGAATAAACAGTATAATCGAGGTCAGCGATAAAAGATAACCTGTTTCATTAATAAAAATTATTACATTTAAATCGAAATTAAAACGAAATAACTACAAGTGGGACGTTTTAAAACACGAAAAAGTAAGTAAAGAAGGTAAAGAGGAATAAAAAATGAAAAAGAGTGAATAAAAGAGAGAGAAAGAAAGAGGAAAAAGAAAGACAACAAATATTTGAAAGGGGAAAGAAAACAATAAGACCACCGGACATTAAAAAGATAACGGAGAAAATCGAAGAAAAAACCTCAAGAACAGAAGGAGGAAGAAAAGAAATGGAGGAGTTAAAAGAATGAATGAGAGAAATGATGAAACAGATGGAAGAAAATATGCAAGAAAAAAGGCAAGAAATCAAAGAAATGAAAAAGAAATAAGAGAAAGGGAAAAGAAGTGGAAGAAAGGAAAAGAGGAACTGGTGGAGAGAATAGAAAAACTGGAGAAAAATGCGAAAGATGAGGAAAGATGGAAAAGGAAGAATGATATTGTGATAAAGGGGTGGAGAACTGAAGAACTACAAAAAGATTTGGCATTGATGCTGGACGAAAAATTAAATGTAAAAGTAGAAGTGAAAAAGATGATAGTAATAAACAAAGAGGAAAAAAATTAGATGGATGGAAAACCAGAAGGTGATGGCGGAGAAAAAGAAATTAAGGAATACAACAATATTTGTCACGATTTGACATGAGAAGAATGAAGAGTGGAAAGAGAAATAATGAACATAGCGGTGGAAGAAAAAGTATGGGTAGGATACAGAAAAATGGAGATAGGCGGAGACAGATACATATGGAACGACAGGGATAGGGGCCTGAACAGAGAAAGGGGAGAGAAAATAGGTAACCAAAAAGCAAAAAACTTAAGGAAAGTTGACAAAATGGCAAAGAAAAGGAATAATGAGTGATAGAAAAAAAAAGAAAAAGGAGGAAAAAAGAAAGTAAAGAAGAAGCACAGAGGGAGGTGAGTGAGCTGAGAGTATTGTTTTGGAACGTAGCGGAAATAAAAAACAAGGAACAAGATTTTTGGAAGTACATCAAGGAACATGATGTAGTGGGATTACAGGAGACATAGATGAAAGAAAAAGAATGGGAGTGGTGGGAAAAAGAGTTGCCGGAGGAATTTGAGTGGGTGGTGCAACATTCAGAAAGAGAGAAGAATAAAAGGAGAGCAAAGGGGGGTATAATAAGGAGAATAAGAAAAAAATGGTTGAGTCAGGAAAAGAAAGAGAAAGTGCAGCAGAGAAGAGGAGAAAAGAACATACAGTGGGGAAAAACAAAAATAAGAGTAGTGACGGTTTATAGCAGTACAATAAAAGAGACAAGGAAAAACATAGAAGAGATGATAGAATAGAGGGAGTAGGGATTGATAACAGTATGAGGGGACTTCAACGCAAGAATAATGGAGAATACAAGAAAGAAAAGGGACGGGAAAGAAACAAGCAAAGGACAAAGTGATAAATAAAGAGAGACAAAAACTGCTGGAAATGTGCAACAAAAAAGGGTGGGAACAAAGAAGAAGGAATGGGAGAATATACGTACATAAGAGGAAGAGGAGAATCAATAATAGATTTTGTAATGACAAATGAAGAGACTGGAGAAAAGGTGAAGACATTTAAAGTGGGAGAAAGGGTAGAATCAGACCATCAACCACTGGAATAGAAGGAAGAGAAAGAGAAGAGAGAGAAGAAGATGAGGAGCACATAACAAAAAAAAGGTGGATAGAAGAGAGTATAAAAAGATATGAAGAGAGAATAGGGAAAACGGTATGGGTAGGGAAGAGATTACGAGAGAGTGTAAAGGAAATGAAAGAGATGATGGAGAAAGCAACAGAGAGAGCCAGATTTAGAAAGTGGAAGGGGGAGAAAACAAGATGGAAGAAATAGTGAGATAAAGAATGCAAGGAGAGCATTAAGACCGTGGAAAAAAGGAAGGAAAGAAAAAAAAGAATACAAAGAAGCAGTAAAAATATACAAGAAAACATGCGAGAGAAAGAAGGAAGAAACCAAAAAGAAACAAGAGGAACAGATCAACGGAATAAAAACGGAAGAAGATGTATGGAAGTACCTAAAAAACAAAAGGAAAAAAAACATGACTACAAAGGGAATACAAATTAAAGAATAGGAGATATATTTTAGGAACCTGCTGGGAGGGGGAGAACAAAATCAGAAAAAAGAAAAGACGCAGTAGTAAAACGGGAGGAAGGAGATAGGGATAGAATAAATGAAGACGAAGTAACAGAGGCAATAAAGAAGATAAAAAGAAAGAAAGGTAACAGAAGAATATGGGATACAAGGTGAAGAGTGGGTATACGGGGAAGAAAATGTAGCAAAAAGGATGACGAAAATACTAAACAAAATATGGAATTGGGAAGGATTCCCGGAGAGATGGAGAGAGGAAATAATATGCCCAATCCATAAAAAAGGAGAAAGAAATAAAGTCAAGAATTTCAGAGGGGTAACATAATTAAGCACGGCATACAAATTATATGCGACAGTACTACAAGAAAGACTACAAAAGGAAATAGAGGAAAAAAGTTTGGTACCAGACGGACAAGCGGGATTCAAAAAAGGAAGAAGAGTGATAGACAACATATATATACTGAAACACTTGGCGAATAGAGAGCTAGAAAAAAAAGAGGGAAAATGATGGCACTATTCGTAGATCTAATAGCAGCTTTTGACAAAGTAAACAGGAAAAATAGAGGAAATCTACGAAGAAACGAGAAGCAGGGTCAAAGTGAATGGGGAGGAGAGCGAGAAATTCATTACAAAGATAGGGTTGAGACAGGGATGCCCACTGAGCCCAAGCCTGTTCGCAATATATACGGGGGATCTGGAGAAGACAATGAGAGGACAACAGACAGGAGGGATAGTGGTAGGGAAAGCGAAGGTATGGTCGTTGGTGACTAAGGAGGAAAAGGAAATGAAAGAGATGATGAAAACGCTGGAAAAATACATGAAAAAAAGGAAATGGAAGTAAACACGAAGAAAACAAAAATAATGGTATTTAGAAAAGGAGGGAGGAAAAGAAAAAGAGAAGAGTGGAAATGGAGGGATGAGGAAGTGCAGCAAGTGAAGAAATTTACATACCTGGGCTACACGATCAAGCATTATAATAAGGAGGGAGACACATAAAGCAAAGAGTGAGGAAAACAAACAGGTTAATAGGACAAATGTGGGGTGTGGGGGAAAGAGTATTCGAGATGGATATAGAAAAAAGAAAGTTGTTGTTTGAAAAGATAATAAAGGGGGTGGTGATGTATGGGGCGGAAATATGGGGCTAGAAAAAGTGGAGGGAGGTAGAGTGGAGATGGGTTTTGGGTTTAGACAGAGATGCACCGGGGTATATTGTGATAGAGGAGGTACAGGTAGCAAAAATAATAGTAGAGACAGAAAAAAGGGTCATAAAATACGAGGAAGAACTGAGGGAAAAAACAGAATGCAAAATACTGCAAAAGTGTTGAAAAGAGATAAATGGAGGAAAAGTGAACTACGGGCACTGAACTGAAATGGTTCGTCATAAGTGGGCTGAAGTGGCTTTCGTACAGCATCACGACGGATAGAATCATGGATTGATGTATGTAAGTCCTTGACAATAAAAATGGGTTTCGCATGGTGAGCAGTTGTTGGTTCTGGTCTAATCTGTTCGAACTGCTGTTGTAAATAATTTGCAAACTCTGGCACATCTTGTTGTTTGGTAGCTTGTAAAAATTCACCAAGTAGTCGGAGATTTTTACCATAAACAAGTTGTGCTGGAGTGGTGTTTAAATCTTCTTTAAGGGCAGAACGAAATTCACGTAACACGATAGATAAAACGTCTGTCTAGGAGTGCTTGTTATGGCACTTAAGTGACTTTTTTAACTGTATGTGAAGTCTTTCCACTAAGCCATTTGATTGTGGGTGGTACGGTGTAGTCTTAAGGTGCTGCGATGCGATTCGTGTCAGTAATGCAAATAAAGCTGATTCCACCACGGTCTGTTGTTATCCGACCGTAGCTAGTTATCCAATGCATGGTTAGGTTTGTTGCTACTGTTTCAGCTGTTATGTGTGATATCGGAATAGCTTCAAGCCATCTGGAAAAGCGATCTGTACATATTAGGACGTAAAGAAACCTTTTGAATGTGTTAGATGTTCTACTAAGTCCACGTGTATGTGCTCAAAACGTTCATCTTGTAGTTGGAAAGTGGTTTATGGTCGGTAAACAGGATGAAATGGCGTCCTTCCAAGTACTGTCTAAGCTGCTTAACGGCTGCTAATGCGGCAAGTAACTCCCGGTCATACGCACTGTATTTCTGTTGTGTTTTTGGATCAGAACGCAATTCGTTGCTATGAATTAAAGATTTTTTGTTACAGTACGGCTCCGATTGCAAAGTTGGAAGCGTCAACCATTACTGGGCGGATGGCGTCGGGTGATGGATGAGCTAGAGTAGCCGCATTTGACGACTTTGAATGCTTGTTCCATAGCATCTGACCATTGGATCTCATCATTGCTCTTAATGTTTGAACCAGTTAGCAAATAATGTAGTGGAGCTTGAGATGTTGCCGCATTGGGAATGAATCTACGGTAAAAATTAATCATATCGAGGAAACTCTAAGTTGTTTGATGGTAGTGGGTTTCTTTGCATCTTTGATAACTTGGACTCTATCACTAGGTGGTTTGCAACTTTAACTATTTACAATGTATCCCAGAAATTTAATTTCCGGTTGTCCGATGATATACTTTGACAGGTTAAATACTATTCCAAAGGTTTCTAGAGGTTTAAAAATCTGTTCTAAATTTTTTAGGTGTTGCTCTTTCAATTCAGATGCTATTAGAATATCATCTAAATAAGCATAGCAACAATTTAAACCACGTAACGCATTGTCTATGAACCGTTGAAATGTTTGAGCTTCGTTTTTTAAGCCGAAGTTCATGAGGTGGAACTCGTATAATCCGAATGATGTTGTAATTGCTGTTATCGGTATGTCATCGGGGTTGCTGAGGATCTGATCGAATCTCTTTACGAGATCTATCGTTGAAAATATTTGCTGGTTGTTCAAAAACTGTGAAAAATCCTCGATGTGCGGCACAGGATACTTATCTGGGACGGTTTGTGCATTCAGTTGACGATAGTCTTTACTCCACTCTTTTTAGGTGCGAGGTGGAGTGGCGATGCCCAGCTGCTTTTTGATGGTCGGATTATTTTAAGATCCAGCAAATGTTCGAATTCTTGTTTTGCAACTTTCAACCGTTCTTGAGTTAATCTGCGACTGCGGTTTGTTACTGGTGGTCTAGGATGTCTTGATTAAATGGACAATGTCGTGTTTAACCTGGTGTATTGCATGTTGTGTTGGTTTAGTTATAATGGAGAACTGGAGAGCATGTGCACCTTTAATTTTAAAACCGGTTAAATTGTCAGTTAGTTGCCTGTGACGAGCGTCAATTATGAGTCCGAAAAAACTAATTAAATCTATATTGGGATACACCAATTTAAATTTAAATCCTTAAAGACATGTAAAATTACACAGGCGTCATCTAGCGAAGAAAAAAAAACGAAATCTAAGAATCTGAAAACGCGCATGTATTTCTTAGAAGAGTAGGAGGCTTTTAAAGGGGAAACGGTCGGAATCTTAGGGGTGAATTTTTGTTCGAGATGGCAATACGTTTTTACCCTGAAAAGTTTCTTTGTATATTGTTATATTTCTTTTATTTTTCTCTATGCCAATTTATGTTTTCTTTTAAAAATTATGTTTAAACAAAACGATTTTATTTTACAATTGAAATTTTATTTGTTCTTAAATGTAAACTTGCTCAAGTCGCGTACCCGAATGACGGAGCACGTTTTATTGTAACTTTCTTTTGTTTGATCATTGCTGGTGTGTTTTATGAATTGCTCAAATTACTAGAAGTTAGAATTGTTTATATTATGATATTCATACATTCATGACGGGAAATAACTAAATGTACGGTAGCCGGTGCAAAGACGTCGTGCATCTTGAATCTATGATACAAACAAGTGCCTGCTTCACTGTAGGTCGCTTCCACAATAATGGACCCTACATTTTGGTGACATTTGTTTGATATTATTGTGTGTTTATTATATGTGTATTTAGGTGTCCTTGATTGTTTTTTTTTGTGTCGGAATTTGAACCTGTTATCGTACCTGTTTATCGGAACTTTTTATTTAAACTCACGGCATTCTAATTTCTAGATCAACGTTGTAATTTCATTTATCTGAAAAAGGTTACAATAAAACGAGTAACGTACATGATTACTTGTTAATTTAATTTGTTACATTGTTATGATGTGCCGCATAGCTAGACGAAGCATTTATGATGTTGGCTTTTATTAATTCATAATTTACTTCTTTTTATTGTGTATGTTGCAACATAATCTCTTCAAAGGAAGTTAGTTTATTAGTAAAACTTCCATAATAAATGATAATAGTAACGTGCAAAACACTACTGCCTAGTTAACCTCACTTTTCAGTTTACATTGCTTTGTTGCCAAGCTTCTATTAGTTTCGCCGTGTTGCCATACTTGCTAAAAGTACTTAAAAGACGAGTAATTTCTTTTACACATTATTATATAATATATTAGCTGATCCTTTATAACAGTTGTTGTTGTGTATATCCAAATTATGTAGTTTATTTGTAATAACACTCGATTCAAGGACCGGAGGGATTTCTTCGCTCTGTTTTTCCCCTCCTACGACGGGTCCCACCAAACGATTCATTTTTTTTTAATGTGTGTTTTATTTAACCTACTACAGCCTTCCCACACATATTGAGAGTAAACAGTGTATAACAAACTTAATACAACGAAGGAGGGGGGGGGGTAACTAGACGATCACAGCCACAACGAGATGTCGCTGCTTTTTGTTCGTTCGCGGGTTTTAAATTTCACGCGAGTGGGTTACATCACAATATAGCTTTTAAACTAAAAAAAAAAACTTAAATTCAATGTCATTTGCGGTAAATAAATTATAGTTTGTTTTCGCGGGGGACTTTTGTAAGAAACTACGTGGCTACATATTTATTTCCGCACTAGTGTCAATTAGGAATTGTTTTTTTTTGTAGAACTATCAGTTATTAGCAAACGACCTGTTAGATGGGGACCATTAGCGCGGGCCGCACTCACTGTTGGCTTTTCTCGTTTTTTTTTTGTTGAAGGCACATGAAGGATTGCACTGTCTGGCAATGGTACCAACAATTTTTTGCAGATGCTATTCTGTTTCCTGGTCTACTATTGTGGCGGTTTGGTCAAAATGACCTGCCACGTTCGTGTTTAAGTTCCCCGATTTCTTGAGATGGAAAAGTGATTTGCTTCATTAATGCATTTAGATCACCTCTAAGATTACCATAATCTTGATTGTCAGGTGGGCTTGTCTGCACTGATAGTGGGTTGCTTTGTGTTGGTAAGTTCACTGCGGCTACTGGAATGTGCTGTGAGGTTGCATCATGGATCTGTCTGCAAGATTATTCAGCGTTTGATTTGGTTGAGTAGCCAACAAGGGTGGAGTTGGCGCTGGTAATCGACTTTTCCATATCGTCCTTAGCAGTAAATCAAGAACTGTTGTAGAAGCCCAATTACGCAAGCGCTGGAAGAATTGAGCCGGTGAGCGGTCTCCTATCCCCTCATGTTCCAAGAGTTGCTTTATTCTTATGTTCTCTGAGCTTGACAACTTTTTTGTGAGTTTGGTTTTTAGCTTTTCATACTTTTCTTGTGCTGGAGGGTTCATTAGGACATCTGCGACTTTGTTAGAGTATCTATGACCCAACGCTGATGCTGCTGTCCAAAACTTGGTTAGATCTACTTTAATTCCCTTTATCTGGAAATGCCCTTCCAGTTGGATAAACCAGAGGTTGGGTTTTTTAATAGTATATAACAATTCTCACTATTTTAATATTATATAAACTTAATGATGGTGTACAAAAACTAATATAGAACAAGATTAATATCCGTTGTTATTCTCGTCGATCTCCTGCTCCGGAAGTGAAATTTTGGAACTTTTGTCTCACCAGTTTTGTGGCCAACCTCTGGTGCCGCTCGTCGGCTCGACACATTGTCAACATTGACTAAAGTAAATACGTTAATCTGAAAACTCGTACTTACTACCAACCTTATATATTACACACTAAAAATCACTGCTTTCGATTGCACAAAGTTGCACTTGAGAGAAAAGTAATTTATTTAAAAACATACATTCCAAAAAGTAATGTTTTTGCTTTGAGAAAATTTTTACGTATAATACATTAATCGTCTATTGTTATTGATGTTTTTATTTAGAACTTTACATGTAATAAATAAAAACATATTTGACCAACGTAAAAAAAACATTAAAAAAAAAAGAAAAATGCAAATTATATCAAATTTATTAAAATTACACGTTATTTAAGATATTGCTTTGAATTATGAAACTAGACGATTCTCAATCGGTTTTCGCACAATTAGTTTTTTTATTGTGTGTCTCATTTCCATAAAACTGTATTATCAAAACTCTTTTATGGTGTCCTATTTTTTAAATAAAAGAAATATTTTTATTACACTCAAACAAGAAGCATAAAAACACATTTTTATTGGCCCAAATCAAAACAATTTAGTTTCCTTTCTAGGGCAGTAGCATAAAGTACAAACTAATAAAAATTTGCTGTCAACAGTTGCCCTGTAATAATTAAATTAATGAAAGACTGTAAAAACATTATTTTCCTGCAAGTCGCTATATAATCAAAGCTTTTATGCGAAAATAAAACGTTTAAAATATTACAGCTTGAAAACCTTATATTGTCAGTTATAAAGGTTTTTAGCATAAACAAATAAACATTTATTTAAAAAAATGTTTTAATTGTTTTTTATTATACTTAATATTTAAATAATTAAAAATAATGTGTATCCTGCAGTTTTAATGGATCTGATAATTCATTACATAATTTTAAACGCACGATAACGATAAATAATCGAAGACTTTTATCAATTTAAACAAACTTTTAGAAATGCTATTCTGCAATAATTCTTTTTAGTAATATAAACGATTAGCAAAAAAAATTGTGTCGAGAGTTATCTTAATAGTACATATTTAGTACTAAGTACGTCTTAAAAAATACGATATAATCCGGCACTAGTTTATTTTGTTGTCCCCAAATATATTGATGTCGGAAGATTGAAGATTATCATGTAACAGATGATAAGATTCAGTAATTTTTATTCATTTTCCGACCTCTTCTATTTTGCCTATTATGCCAACGTAAAAAAAACTTTTTGTTCGTTACAAATTTCGTAGCCAAATTTGGTCATTTTGATACAAATTTTTGGACGTAAATAAACCAAAAAGGAAATAAAAATTCAAAAGAAGACAAAAAAGCTAAGTAGTCGCAATAACATAAAGCCAGATGTAAAGCTTATCATCAAAACGGCCAAGATCAATAATCACGACGTTAATCCACTAATCGAGAACGAAAGCGGAGTGAACTTGATAACATCAACGAAATATTTCAGAATTGTTATTTGTGGAAATGAGGCGACCACGTAAGGAAATTTTTAAATAAAGATAAATTCCAAAAATAAAATTTTTAGTACTAAAGTACAAATTATCTTGCTTATTCTATGCTTATTGGAAGTCCTCTGCTAGAAAAAGCAAGTATCACTATTCAAACAGGAAGAATTGAAAAAATAATAAAGATAAAAAAAACAATATTAAAACTGATAATTAACACTGTTAAAAAAAGTTCTCTGAAAGATGATGAACATTCTACAGTAAAGACTGATATAAACCCTAAAAAAAAGTCTTCTGCTTAATGCACATTGACGAGGAAGTTTTAAATGTAGACCATTTAAAGAAGAAACATTTAGAAATAATACATAAAATATTTAAGACATATAACGTCAAAAGGAATAAAACAAAGTACATCAAAATAAAAGCAAATATCCTCAAAGAAGATGTGCCACTTTTCTAACTACCAAAAAGACTGTTCTGACAAGGAAAAAAACAGTCGACAAAATGTTAGAGTAGTTAGATAAGGGTATCATTCCTTTAAGTGTTCGACCTTCGAACCTTTAGTTCTATTACCTAAAAAAGATTGGTCGATGAGAATTATTGTAAACTGAACAAGACTATAATTCCTAAGCACTACCCAATTTCACGAATGGAACAATTAAAGTGACTACAAAACGCCAAGGTCTTTAGAGTAAGAAACTTAAAAAATTGATTCTTCCACGCACCTCTGGGTGAACAAAGTTGCTCAGTACAAATTCCTACGTTCGTCGTTTAGATTCAGCATCTCACCATCGATATTTCAGATATTGTTAACACGGTGTTTTGTGATGTCATCAAAAAAAATTATGACGGCTTATTTTGATGACATCATCATACTAGTCAAAAACGAAGATGAAACCAAGAATAGACATTCGAAGGTATTAAACGTAATTGAACAATATGGCATCGAGTTAAGCTAGAAAAATCTCAGTTTCTCTGCACAAAGATTGAGTCTAGAACTTGACAATCATACCCTTCGAAGCAAAGAAGCGTGCAACAAGCAAGATCTAAAGACCAAGCAACGGATTACAAGTTTAATCCTTTCTAGAACTTACTGACTATGAAATTTTTTTTATATATGACTATAGATCTATATTTTTAGCAATCAACAACAGAAAAAAGGCATTTCAAAAATTTAAGATAATCACAGACTGCACAGCATTTTAACAGATCCTTAGGCAGAAAGAAGTTCCACCAAACGTTGCCAAATTAGTTTTAGAATTACAAAAACTTTAATATGCAATAGAACACAAAACAAAAACCAACATAAAAAACGTTGACGCCATTATGACAGTCTTGGGATTTTAGCTCAATTATTGACAATCCATACAGGAAACGAAGACTTGAAATCAATTGTCAAAATAATAAAAAATGGAGACACATTCGACATCCTAGAAAACGATGTACTGTGCAAAGAAAACATTAGGAGAAAGTTAATAGTGTTGCAAAAAATGAAGCAGTTAGATGTAATCAGAAAACCATTAAATGCTTACCATATGGACCATTTAAGTTCCCATCCTTCTATAAAAAAATACACAAGTATTTCCTAGTCATTGTTGATGCTTTTTTACAAAATGTATTTGAATTTATCCAGTGAAAACGACAACTACCGAAGAAACGATCTAAAAGTTAACGATGCAACGGCTGTATTTGGAAAAACATCAGACAAAAGCATTTCCTTTACATCAGAGATGTTTAAGAATTAATGTAAAGAAGAAAAAATTACTCAAGTAGTAATAACTTAAGCTGAATGATATAAAGTAGAAAGGATTTCCGCAAGTTCTCCTCCAGGGAACGCTTCTGATACTTATCCGATGACATCTATTTTGATGACTCCAAAAAACCCTTAATGGGCGTCTCCTGAAGAGAGATTGAATTATCGAGACATCGAGGTCGATGTATAACTCAAGAGGCTCGAGCTGTGGGATCAAATTTTCTGCTGAAGGTTTCCCACGCCTACTACAAGATTTAGGTGGTAAACGAGGTTTTTTCTTAGTTGGAAAAAAAATTTTGAATACATAGCAAATTTATGTAGACTATCTACCGTAGGTTGCCAAAAATCAAAAACTGGTGGCAATTACGCAAAAAAATTTGTAAGACTATGGTTTATACTTGGCGAGCGACCAAATGTTAATATATGTTTTTTTCAAGTATTACTTTGAGGTTCTTCGTGCGTGCCTTCCTTCATCTATAGTTTTTGAAGACCATATAGTTAAAGGTGTTTTAGATTCAGTTACAAAATGTTAGTACAGGTGACTATTACGCCGACAGTGGCCAGCTATACTCATTTATTTAGAATGTCGGAGCCCGGAACTTCTGCAAATTTGTATTTTATTTGTCGTGGTAGTTTAAATAAAAGTGAAGTGGTGACAGTAAAGGAGAGAAGAATACAAACCTTTTTAGTGTCCGGTATTTTGTTGAAAAATCGAGAAAACGAGTGTGTGAACGAGGTGTTTGTGTATACTGCTTGCCAGGAAAAGTACCACAACCCCAAGTTAATAGTAACAGCAGTTCACAGTGGAGAAACAGATGTGAAAGTATAAGATGCACTACGTACAAGATTAGTGGATGAAAAACTTAATTTCAAAAAACACCGTTTTCTATGTAGAGCTAGAATTACAAAAAACTTTATTCAAGCTGAGAAGAGAAAAAATATAGCAAAGAGAAATAATGTTATCATTGTGAAAACAGTTGATCTTGGTGTAAAAATCGTGAAACTAACAGAAACGCGAGGTAGTGAGTAGACCTTAAAAATTAAAATTTGCGTTATTGATGACACTGACTTGGTAGCAGTAGACGCGAGATATCACCAACTTTGCCAAAAGAAAGTTTATTTGCCCCTAACACAAGAAAACGTAAACAGTAAAGCTTGCAAACACAAGATGCCATGAAACAATTTTTTCCATATTTTCAAGAGATCTCGGAAAAATGGCAGTTTTTTCTAAATGAACTGATTAACCAGATAGAAAGAAAAAACCCAATGATTTTATTCGTTTTCTCATTATTGCTTAGCATCAGTGTTTATCTTTGTCATACACTTGGTTTATAATATTTAATTAATTTGTTGTTCACCCTTTGAGTTGCGGTATTCTACTTTAAGATCCCAATTCTTGAAACCTGAGTCATCCTGCAACAAAGCAAACTCAGCTTGGAGCCGTCATGCAATTTCTATTTGCCAACACTGATTTTAACGTTAATACATTGGATGAGTTTGGAACTTTTCACTTTTATGCAATGGGAGGTTTAATGGTTGCAACTCAATTTCATTTGGTATGTCCTAAATAAAAAATAACCCGTTTGAAAACAAATGTTTGACCACGCTTATGCTAAAACAGTGGGGTTTCACATTTTGGTCTAACTACCCTTAGCACATAAAGTTGTAAAAACAATGCTGTTGACAGGAGACGATGAAAGTATCAATTAAGACTTGTTACTAAATTTTAACAAATCTTTAATTCTGACTTTCAAGAACAACAATTTTAAAACAACGCCCAAGTGTGGGTTTAATATTTTATGTGTTGACGCTGATAAAACAATTTATTAAAGCAGAAAGATACGAGAACGCTGCAGGTTACTTCTTTTATGCTAAACGTGTTCATTTGTAAGTTTAAAACATCTTGACTTTAAAAGACATAATCATCCTTTGTAAATATCAATGTTTTACAACAGAGCGATACTTTACTATACATTTTGGCCTAGCATCTGGACTGACATAAGTATAGAGCTCATAAAATCTCTCCGTGAATTACTCCCAGAGGTTTACCGTGGTATCGACTCATCAACAAGTGAGCAGCACGTAAACCTACACCAGTCTCGTGTCTCTATAAATGTAGCGGATATTGAAAAACTGAGTCACTCGTTTTCCCAGTATCTACCATTCCCCACGACTAAATTAATCACATTCATTAGCAGTAGAATGGTTGGAGACACAAATGTTCACTGTCATATGGCGGTTCACTTGCTCATGAATCTTTGTTAAGAGTGATTGAACAAAATTTTTGAGATGTCACATTGAAACGACAAAATCATATTCCTAGGATCATACCTTATTATTCAGTATGGATCTAATGTCACACACACATAGCCTGCAGTGAAAAAGAGCACGAAGAGCCTCTAAACGTATTTGCAGATTTAAGGTTGCTATGTCCTCTCAAATTTTATTTAATGCCAGTACAATTGCTCAAGTGTCTCAAGGAAAGCTCCTCTCCAATGAAAACAATAAAGATTGATTCGTCGACTTCCTAAAGACACAAATGGAGAAACACCATATTATATTGCATATTGCAGACTATAGAAGATGCCGACAGACTGATAATAACAACGATCTCTTTATCCACTCTTGCCAATATTGCTTGGAGGCATAATCATACCAGAAAACCGTCGGAATATATTTTTACCAGGCCAGGTCAACATGATCTTACCTACCTAACCATTTTTCAAATATGACTGCATTAACCCTCTACTTCTTCTCATCTACACTTTTAGTGGATGTAACTTCACGTTTTCATTCTTTGGACAAGAAAAAACTAAAATTGTCACCACGTTTCAAAAACATTAAAATCTTAATCACACTGCTGCAATTTTCTTAGACAGCAAGGCCATTCCAGATAATATTGCGGCTACAAGCAAGTGTATCACAATTGCTATTTATAGAAGACTGCACAAAACGCAGAACTTCGGCGGTCGGAGATTTCTTTTCAGAAGCTGCGGGTAAAACAAACTTCAACCTAGCGAGATTGCTTTCCTTCCAGAATTTAATTTTATTCGCTGCGCACTTATCACTAGGTAAGATAACCTTTTTTACCATTTAGCTACTTATATATTTGTTCTTTGATTGCTTTGGTACGAAATTAATGATTTAACTTGATTGATATGCGTTTCCTTTTTTCACAGGTCTAGAAGTGGTTAGAAATTGACAAGGAGCTTCTAAAGTAGGGGTGGCTGTGCACTTCCCAGGGTCCGAGTTCTAAGATCGCGACAACAGACTCCACATTCCTTAGAGCGTATTTGCGGCTACAAAAAAAGCTGCAGCAGCGTCTGTTGTTACAGAAAGGCGAAACTGAATTGCTTCGTAGTGTGCATCTATTGTGAGAGAGTCTCATGTGACAACGTTGCTAAGCTTGCATTAAGCCTGGATTACTCTTACACAGATAAACAGCCAGACAAGGATGACTTAAACGAAGAATTGTGGGTGCCCGTCTAAGATGTTCTTCAAAATTCTTTTAACATCTCAAAAGACGACTTCACGGACCAATAAAAAGTGATGTCAGATTTTCATATATTTTCAATGGATGTATTATATACATGTATTTTATTTAATATAAGAATAGCAATTAGTAATTGTCAGTACCTTGATTATTTACGCCTGTAAATAAAGATAAATATAATCTCATAGGTAACAGGTTCTTATTAGGTAGCGATTTCAACGCAAAGCACAACCTGTGGAGTTCCCAAATCTTCCTACCTGGTAGAGGTAGAGCGCTGCATCAAGTAATACAAGAACTCAAACTCGGTTTCTTCTTAACATATAAACCCATTTACTGACCTACCGACCCAGATAAACTACCTGACCCACTCGACTTTATTATAACTAAAGGCGTAGTCTCAACCTATTTTAAAATTATATAAAGCCTTGACTTAATTTCGAACCACACATCAATTATACATAGCAACTGTGATCAGCACGATCATTGCTAGAGAAGAAAGAGAAAGAACGGACTGGAATCTCTAAAAAGAGATTATTCACAATCGCTTGGACCTAAAAATTTCACTCTAAACTAATAATGAATTCGAATTAGTCATACAAAATTTCACAAAGAATATTTCACAAACCTATGTGCAAGAACCGACACAAATTACTCTCTCTTGATAGGAACCAAAAGAATAAAAGCCCAAAAATAGCTGTCTTGAAACAACCAAATAGAACATGGGCACAATCAGATCCCAAAAAAAAACAGAACTTGATATACCAATTAGCATTGCCGTTAGACTGCTTCACAGCTAACAAAGTAAAAAGCATGATCAGATATAACTTCTATCTTAGAAAAGCTCCAGGCATTACTGGCAAACTACTGAAAAAACTATCACGCAAGTGTCTAGTATTACTAACTATGCTTTACAATGCAGTTCTAAGACTGGGGTACTTCCCGGTACAGTGGAAAGTAGCGCAGGTGATTCGGATACTCAAAAGTGAAAAATCAGCTTATGAAGTTACTTCCTACAGACCAATTAGTTTACTGTCTGTGGCAGGCAAAGTTTTGAAAAAATTCTTAGCCGGTTATCCTAGAAGAAACTAACAAAATTCCAAACCATCAATTTGGATTTAGAAAAGATCACTCTACTGTTCAACAGGCTCACCGAATAGTCGATACCAGAAATCAGGCTTTTGAAGAGAAGCAATACCAACACATTTTCTTCTAGACGAAAGCCATGCATGCAGGCTTCAAATATAAACTCAAGAAACTACTACCTCACCCGCTATATCTTATTTTGAAATTGTACGCAGAAGAACGTTATTTCCATCTAAATATTGGCCAACACCAAACGGCACTCAATACAATCAACTCAAAGGTTCCTTGAGAAAGCGTCCTTGGTCTGCTTTTATATCTCGTGTATACGGCAAACATACCAACAAGTCTGAACTCTCTTACCGCCACTTTTGCGGACGATAAGATTATATACAGATACAACAATAGCCGCCCAACTTCTTCATCAGCTAAGCTCTGTTGATACATTGATTCAGTAGACCAAACGATGGCGCATCCAACTTAGCAAAGCTGATTCGTGTCATATCACAATCAACAAGTGTAGAGGAAATCCACCAACCGTCCTTATAAATCATATTCTATTAATTCAAGTTAGTGAAGTTAAATATCTCGGCCTTGACAAAGGCCTAACTTAGAAGTCTCACTTATGGAAAAGAAAAAAACAACTTGGCATATTATTTAGTAATAAGTACTGGTTTTGGGCAGGAAGTCAATACTATCATTAACAAACAAACTCTTAGTCTACAATTCAATCTTTAAACCCATATGAACATATGGCGTTCATCTTTAGAAAACAACGGCAAACTCTAACATACAAATACTGGAGAGATTTCAAAATGAAGTGCTACGGTCAATGTGTGATACACTATACTGTGTAAGAAATATAAATATTCTTAACAACCTGAAAGTTGACACAGTAAAAAAGTGATAGTTGAGTTCAGCGTTAATTACCTAAATAAACTAGAATGTCATCCAAATTCGTTGGCTGTTAACTTATTCGATAATGGTGTAACCCTACATAGACTAAAGAGACACAAACCGCTAGACCTACCGAACAAATTTGTTTAAACTAATAAATACAATCTAGTATGTAGTAAATTGTAAATCGTAAATCATTGGATCTCAATAACGTCATTGTCATGTCCAATAATCTCTAGCATATTTTGCTTATTGTTGTATATAGATTGGAAAAAGAAATTAAATATACATATATAAAAAAACTGATGTGGTCACCAGACGACTTTCTTATAAGGAATGATGAAGGAACGTCTACATATTTTTTTAGGGTTATGTTGTCATAAAACCAATTTGAAGTGATATCTACACGTTTGTTTTGACTTGCATGCTATAATTTTTTTGAATTTTTTTTCCTCGATTTCATTAAGATATAACCGAAATATGGTAAATTGAGCTTATGTTGTCATATCGACTAATTCATAGGTTGGGGGGCGTTATGACAGTCAAGGAGGCGTTCGCGGCGTATCTACCTAATTCGAAATTTAATATATTGAAATCGTAACAAATTGTGAATTTCAAAATGTCTGAAACTAAGAAAAATGTCGGCAGTACAATATTGAGTACCTATTTGAAATATGGATTTACGCAATCTCCAACAAACCAATGTGTTTAAATTCCCAAAAAGTTTTTTTTCAAATGCAGCCATGAAGTCTTCTAGGCTCCAAAGGCATTTGAATAAAAAATATGCTGATAAAAAAAACAAAAAAAGTCTTCCTATTTTCAAGGACTTGAAAAGAAACATTGAAAACAGGCATATCAAACCTTTTTGCATCGTGTTCTAAACAAGAAGATGATGGACTTCGTGCTTCATATAATATTTCATTATTAATCGCAAAAGCGGAAAAACCACACACAATTGGTGAGGAATTATTTATGCCGGTAATCACAGAGGTAATCGAAACTGTTTTTTTTTATCATAAGACACCATCAGATATTATAAAAATTTTGTTTGAGTAATAATACAGTGCAAAGAAGAATACAAGAAATGTCTAAAGACGTTGAACTATCATTATGTGATTTCTCGAAAACTTTCAAAATTTCCATTCAACTCCATAAATCGACTTTATCAAATAACGATTCTTGGCTTAAGTCCGATTCATAAAAAAAAGAAATAAAACTTGTTAAGAGTTATGACGCTCCAAAAATCAATATCAGTTCTTCACCCTGGATTGTGGGAAATAGTACAGAAATTTTTAATTGCGTTTCGTTCATCATATTTAGTTCAGCGTGGGTTCAGTGCAGTAGCTTATTAATTATTTTTTGATGTTTAAAATATTTTAAATTTAAACTTTGTTATATTAAATAATGTTATTTAGCCCTGATGATGACTAAATATTAGTTGAAACTGTCGGCAAAATAAAAAAATAAAACAACCAAAAACTTAATAAATTATTTATAAATATTTGTTGGTTAAGTTATAGTTTTCTTTTAACACTTATGGTATGGTCTTTGTCTGCATTAAATGTTTTTATAATAATATGTTTTTGTATTTTGAAATAATGAAATCATACGACCATCAATAGGTTGGGAACCTATAGATATTGCTTTTCCCTTTAGTAAAACTGTAAAAATTATTATTTCTAACGTATCTTACTTTCCTTTCAAGATATGAAACTGTTTTCTAAAAAAATCGTCGCAGGCAGGATTCGAACCTAGATTATATATGGAATTCACTATAAATTATAAATCAAACATATAGTAAAATGTTAATGTTAGAACAATTTTTTATTTGAATAAATTGTCAAGAAGAATTACATCTATAAGAAACTGTAAAAATAATTTGAACAATTTACATACGTACAAAATTATATAAGAAAAACTGTTAAAAATGGCGGAAACACTCATTTCAGGTTTTTTTATCAGACCCATCTTTTGATAGAACCGAGAGATATGAAAAGCCAGCTCCATCCTAAATTTCAAGTTACTAAGACTTTTGGTTCGAGAGTTATCGTTGGTACATCGTAACCTCACACATAGGGAGACCTTAACAAAGATTGCGTCATTAATTGTTTATTGTGTGACATTTCAATTCGTCTTTGGACAGAGGAAAACTTTGATAGGTCCTCCATCATCCTGCGCCTCTAGATATAGGATTTTGTAAGAGTTTTAAAGTTTACAAACGAAAAATCTAATTCCTGCAAATGGCCCCATTGCCCCGGCCTTCGGGGCAATAAGACCATGCCTGGCTTGATTACCCCAAAGATATTAAAAAATCTTAAACGATGAAAATTTTTTATTTCGTATTACAAAAATCTACGTAACATGTAGGTTTATCGACTCCGCTGCAATCTTTATGCGTCCACTTTTCGCAACTTGTGCACCTAAACCTCGTTTCACGGCCTTTTCCATATTTACCACATATAACACCAAGTTCATCATCCGAACTATCCTGATCTTGTAGACCTTCATCATTAAACTCCACTTCAGCTGAAGAGTCTGATGAGGAACTACTGTATACACTTTTAACGTTCCAAACTATTTGTTTTTGTATGGTTTTCTGTATCTTCTTTCCTTCAGCGGAAGAATCTGGCGAGGAACTATTGAATACCCTCTTTTTAACTTTCAAAACTTGTTGTTTTTCTACGGTTTTTTCCTTGTTTTCTTTTTTCTATAAGCTCATCTTTGTTCGGTGTTGCCGTTAAGATTTTGGAAGGCGCTTTATTCGGACTAGTCTTGTCTTTCTGGTCCTTTTTGGAATTGGCGTTATTTGGGCTATTGTAACTTGATGTTCAACATTTGGAACTGCAGAGGCATGTTTACAATTGGAAGGCCCAGCAACAGCGTCCTGATGGCCCAGCTTCAACTTCTGGGTTTGATGCTGAGGAAACGCCTAAATTTAATTTCTCAACGGTACCATCCAAATTTTCTGAAGAAGCTATTAAATCCGTTTCGTCAAAAATATTTGGGTTTAAAGGAAAAATGCCAGTGCACTCAAACCCTTTTATAGCTTTCTCAACTGATGACACTCTTGCATAAGCCGATTTAAAAATACCAGCGATGTCGTATTGCCCCACTTTTTCATATTGATTGATTTTTAAGTGAAGATCTAATTCACAATTAATTACCTTTTTGAGAGGTCCAAAAAAGACGACGTCGACTAGCTGGAGCCGATGAGAGGTGTGGGGTGGAAGAGATACCATAATAATGCCATTTTCTTTGCAAAAATTAAAAGACGACTAGGAAACATGACTACAGTGATTGTCCGACACTAGCAGAACAGGTTCTTCTACTGAACATTTGCTAGTATTCTGAAAGTGTTCGAGTCATTTTAAGAAAAGGTCTTCAGTTATTCAATCAGACTTTGAGCAAATGTATATTGCATCTGGCGGTCCATCCTTCTCCAATAGAAGTCATTCGTTGGCGCTTAAATATAAACATAGGCGGAACATAAAATCCTGCTGCACTAAAGCAGCATACGACTGTGGTGTTTGTTCCTCGCTCAGCACTGGAAAAAAGACCAGCTTGCTTCTGGCCTTTCTTTGCAAGTATTTTTAGAGCACTTCCAACTGAATTTACATCTGTTTCATCACAGTTAAAGACTCGAGATGCTGGAAACTTTCTCGTACACCTCCTCGAGATTTTTGTAAAATTTTTAAACGTCATCTTTATTAAATCCCAATATTCTACTGAGGCTGGTGTGCTCTGGTTTTCTTAATGATATATCACCACAACGTTTTAAGAATCCGGAGAGCCATCCTTCCCCGGCAAGTTTGGTAATTTTATTAAAGTCATTTTTGATTTTATTCTGTTCGGCATATTCATACGCCATCTGCCTTACTTGAGTGGTTATAAACCAATAATTTTGACAGTAATAAAATATGATTATTAAGCTCTGCTTCTTGGGTTTCATCAAAAACTGTGGGTTTGTCCATTTTAGGACCTTGAAGAATTGCCTTTTTTGATTGGTTCCGAAGAGAGGTTCTAGGTATGTTAAAGGCCTTAGCTACACTTTTTACGCGTCTTCCACGTGCAACCTGGGGACTGGCCTCTGTCATTGATTCTTTAGTCCAAGTGGCTTTATCTGTAGTCGTTTTGTAATTACGAACCATCTGCAGCAAAGAAAACAAAAACTCATAAAGCTGCTTGGTTTGTGTGACTTCAATTACTGGGACAATCAAGCTACCCATGGCCTCATTGCCTCTTTATGTACACATTTGAAAACACCATAAAAATATAACCTATAATATATATCAAAATAATCAAACACCTGACCTGAAAGTAAAAATTTGGTATGATAAATATAAGTTCGTGAAATAATTGTTAAGAAGTTTGAAATTAAAAAAAAATCTTACTATAAAATATCTAAAATAGTGTAAATAAATAATGATTAAAAAAAAGTATTTTATTTGTTTAATTTTTTTAGAATTATAATTATCTTGCCAATTGCACGCGATAAGATTAAACTTTTTCGTATATAAAAAAGCTGATGTAGTAAACAAATGATTGTAACAAGTCATGTTGTTGTATACTTTATGTGTCTGTTTTTGTACATGGTAAACAAACCACAAATCAATAAAAAAATTATTTATTTATAAAAAATATTTATTCATGTTATAGGCGACAAGTATTTGCCATCAACGAAAACAAATTTCCTGACGATTTCTTGTTTGGGACAGCAACCGCTTCTTATCAAGTCGAAGGGGCATGGAATACAAATGGTAACAATTTCAATATAGTATAAGAATTGTACACATTTGTCAAATTTATCTAATTGAATTTACTTAGGTAAAGGCGAAAACATATGGGATCGCTACACCCATCAATACCCAGACAAAATTTTGGATAAAAGTAACGGAGATGTAGCATGCGATTCATACAACAAACTTGAAGAAGACGTTCGATTATTAAAAAACATGAATGTCGATTTTTACCGTTTTTCTGTGTCTTGGTCCAGAATTCTACCGAAAGGATTTGCTTACCAAGTCAACGCAGACGGAATTCGTTATTATAACAATCTTATAGATTTGTTAATTTCCAATGGAATTACTCCGATGGTAACCATGTTTCATTGGGATACTCCTCAAAATTTAGAATACTTTGGTGGATTCACTAACAGCTTAATAGTGAATTGGTTTGAAGAATACGCGCGTATTTTATTCGACAATTTTGGAGATAGAGTTAAGTTTTGGATTACGTTTAATGAACCTAAACAAACCTGCGCAGAAGGTTATGGTATAGGCACAAAAGCACCTGGTTATAAACTATTTGGAATTGCTGATTATATGTGTATACACAACGTTTTAAAATCACATGCACGAGTGTATCATTTGTACAACAACACGTACAAAGAAACTCAACAAGGTTAGTACAAACGTACATGCATCACACGAATCAGCAAATCTTTTTAAGGGAAAATTGGAATTACTAACGATGCAGTTTGGAGCGAGCCTAAAACGCAATCCGTTGAAGATGTAGAAGCCGCTGAGCGAGGATTATTATTTACGGTACTAATAATGATTACCATTGCATACTATCGTTAACATAGTTTGGTTTATACACAGACCCAATCTATCATTATAATGGGGATTATCCACAAGTTGTAAAAGAGTTTGTCAGTGCTCGTAGCAAATTAGAAGGATTCAGTTATTCTCGTTTGCCAAAATTTACACCTGAAGAGATAACCTACATTAAAGGAACTTACGATTTCTTCGGTTTAAACCATTACACTACAACGTTAGTAAATAACGTCGACCCGTTTCCTATTGGAGACCCGTCACAAATCAAAGATGCCAGAATACGAACGTCTTTCAGCCCAAGTTGGCCGAAAACCGCTTCTTCTTGGTTTAAAGTATATACGAAAAATTTTAGTCTAGCAGATATTATTTAACTTTTAAGGTGGTGCCGTGGGGCTTTACAAAAGTATTAAAATGGATAAAAAATCGATACGGCGATATTGACATTTATGTAACTGAAAACGGATACTCAGACCATGAATGCTTAAACGACCAAGAACGAATTAACTATTACAAAGTAAATACTAACAGTTTCCAAAATTGATGTTACAAGCAGTGTGTTTTAGCAATATCTAAGTGCTTTATTAGATGCGATTTATGATCACAAAGTCAATGTTAAAGGATACGCAGCATGGAGTTTTCTAGACAATTTTGAATGGAATGATGGTTATGTGTAAGTAAATGCAATTAAAAACATTTCAAAATTAAATTTTTTTTTGTAGAAACCGATTTGGATTGTATCACGTAAACTTTAGTGACCCGCAAAGGACGCGTACACCGAAAGCATCTTTATATTACTTTAAAAACATTATTAAAAATCGTAAATTGATTAAATTGTAGTTATTAATATAACTGAAAAACAACTATTTTTCTGATTATTAAGTCAATAAAGTGATAGCTAATAAAGCAATAAAGAAATTAATGCTGTTTTTATAAACAGTCAAGAATTAAGACATTGATGTTGTTACATGTCAATAATCACTTTCTAAAAGTCGTAATTCTAACTAAGATTTACAACGCCACTGGTTGCGGACCCCACTGAATGTAAAAATTCTTAAATTTATTCGGCATTTATCGGAGGGAATCGCAGCCGGGGCGATCGGCGCTTTCATTTGCGTACATTGGATTACTGTGAACACTCGATTTGGTTAAGACGCTCTCCGCTAAATTATAAGTAATTTATATTTCTATTTAATTTTCATCGTCGGTTATTTCTATTACGCTTATATCGAGTGCGCGGTTATGAAGAATTGTTCAGTGTACTAACAGTATTAAAGCAATTTTTTTTAAATTAAATTAGCGGTTACAGGTAATTAAAGATAAAGGCGTCGGCCACGTTGCTTTTAATTCGTTCAACAGTGTTATTGTTATAGTGTTATTAAACTGTGGGAAGAATGTACTCTCTACATTGAAAGTCACAAGGACTGATTTATTCTCGTTTTTATTGATATGCTATCTTTGAAGATGTATTTTATCTAAACGTATTTGTAGTTGTCGGGCAGCAGCTGCTGCATTTGAGTGCATTAACAGGATGACCGCATCATTGGCATATGTCGCTGTTATAGAGTTATTGTAAGTGTGTATATTGGCAGTAAAGATGATGTAGAAGACAGGTCCCAGTTTTGTTAGTTCATCTTGGTATTTGACCTGGAAATATCGTTTCTGTAAATACGATTTCAGGATAGTAAATACTGGATGGGATAACTTCAGCCTAAGTTTGAATAGCAGATCTTTGTACCAGACTTTGTCAAAAGCCTGGTTTACATCCAAGAAAACAACGACACAGTCGGCTTTTTCTTTAAATGTGTTATTGATGTCTTTAACGATTCTATGGACTTGTCGAATTGTTGAAGTTCCTAAGTATTCTGATGCTTCGTTAGGTTTTAGTGAGTTGATCATTTCTGTGTCTTAACCCACTTTGAACAACTTTATTGGTGGTACGAGTTGACAAAAGGCTTCCAGATATTCGTTTATGTCGTCGCCTTTTTCCGAACTTCTAGTTGTTATTTATACTTGGAAAACGTTTGACAGGTGTTCCGCCAAAATTTGTGCTTTGTCTATGTTATTGCACGCCCACGCGCCATTTTTCTTCTTCTGCTACCTTATCCGTTTCGGACGTTGGCGATCAACATAGCTATTTTTATTTTGTTCACTGCTGTTCTAAACAGTTGTATAGATGTTAGGCCGTACCATTGGCGCAGGTTGTGTAGCCACGAGTGTCTTCTTCTGCCGGGCTCTCTTTTGCTGTCCGTCTTGCCCTGCAGAATGAGTTGAATGAGTCGGTACTTGTCATTGCGCATTACGTGTCCGAAGTATTCTAGTTTTCGTTTTTTTGTTGTGTAAGATATTTCTTTCTGTTTGCCTAACCTGCGCAAGACTTCTTCGTTGGTTATGTGGTCAACCCAGGATATGCGGAGAATGCGTCGATACACCCATATTTCAAAGGCCTCAAGTCCTCGCATCATCGGTTCTGTAATGGTCCATGCCTCCATCCCATATAAAAGAATCGAGAATATGTAGCATTTAATTAATCTGTTTTTGAGGGTTAGTGATACATCTCTGCTGGTGAATAATGGTCTCATGTTATTGAAAGCAGTTCTTGCTTTCTCAATTCTGGATTTTATCTCCATAGATTGGTCCCACTGTGCATTGACCCACGATCCAAAATAGCAGTATTTCTCTACTCACTCTATGATCTGACTGCGTAGCGTGATCTGACTTTCCTGTTGTTGTCGTTTACTGATGACCATCCATTTGGTTTTTAGAGAATTTAGTTTTAAATGATATCGTTTGCTGACCTCTTGAATTTTTTATAGGAGTCGTTGTAGTTCTTCGGTGTCATTGGCAAGTATCACTGTGTCGTCAGCGTATCTTATGTTATTAATTAGTTCCCCATTCATTTTGATGCCCTCAGTAGCGCCATCAAGTGCCTCCTTGAAGATTTCCTCCGAATATATGTTGAACAGCAGGGGGGAAAGGACGCATCCCTGTCTTACACCTTTCTTTATTTTAATGTTTTGTGAAATAGAGCTATTAATTTTTACGGCAGCAGTCTGTCCCCAATAGAGGTTGCCAATTATCCGGATATCTTTGTGGTCAAGTCCTGCTTTCTTCAGGATAGATATGAGTTGTTCATGGTTAACGCTATCAAATACTTTAGCGAAGTTCACGAAACCCAGATACACGTCCTTATTCGTATTTCTGCATCGCTGGATCAAGACATGCAGAGCAAAGATAGCGTCTCTGGTGCCAAGTGCCTGTCTAAACCCAAACTGCGTTGGCCTGATGTCTAAGTCACATTTCCTATATATTCTATTTTGTATTATCTTTGTGAAAGCTTTGGTGAAGTGATTAATTAAGCTTATCAGTCTGTAGTCATCGCAGGTCTTTGCATTTGCCTTTTTGGGGATGGCGATAAAGGTAGAGTGTATCCAGTCGCCGGGTATCTGTCCGCTGTCGTAGATCCTGTTGAATAGTTTCACCAGCATATCGAGGAATATCGGGTCAGATTCGCACATAATTTTGATAATTTCCGCGTGGACGTCATCGAGACCTGGGGCTTTGTTATCTTTCAAGGATGAGATAGCTGTTATTATCTCACTTTCTATAATTGGTGGACCTGTTATTGCCTCTGTGACGTTGTGATTTTCTGAGCGTGTGTCTTCTAGGTATCTATGTATCTTTCCCAAATGGTGATGAGTTCTTCCGTTTCTGTTGTTAAATGTCCTTCATGATTTAATAAGCTGAGGGTTCTTTGACTGTTCGTCCTTCTGGATGTAAGTTCTCTGATCTTTTTATGCATATTGTGGTAGTCATATTTTTTCTCGCATTGTTCGATTTTGCGGCATCTCTCTATCAGATACGCTTCTTTTGCTTTCTTCATTACCCTCCTTATCAGTTTATGTGTCCTTTGGTATTCCATAGGTTTTTTGCCTTTATATTCTCTTCTTCGTTCCATTAGGTCCAAGATGTCTGCTGTCATCCATTCCTTTTTCTTTCTGTTCTCTCTTTTCAATTCCTGTGTGCATGTTATATGAATAGTTTTTTTCAATCTGTTCCATTTCATCAGGTCATCATCAATGGTTTTATTTAGATCTGTTAAATTTTCACTGAGTGTTTTTTGTATCTGGTGTTTTATTTCAGGGATTTGTAGCCTTCTAACGTCAATTAATGTGTTTGTCTCTTCTTTGTCGATACGTTTCAGCTTAAATTCCAGCATGCATATGATAGGGTTATGGTCAGAGCTCACGTCAGCGCCCAGATATGTTTTGGCCGATTTGATTGCATTGCGAAATCTCTTAGGGATTGTGATGTAGTCAATTTGATTTTTGATGATGTTGCCTGGAGTATCGGCAGGGGATCGCCATGTGTACAAACGGCGCGGAGGAAGTTTAAATAATGTGTTGCTAATTATTAGTTCATGTTTCTTGCAGAATTGAACTAGCCTGTCTCTTCTTTCATTTTGCGTGCCCAGACCAAAGCTGCCAACGATATCTAAGTGTTTTCCTTCCCCGACCTTAGCGTTGAAGTCACCCATGACGATTGCTATTTCGTTTCTTTTACATTGTTTCATCAGAGCCTCCAGTCCCTCATAAAACTTTTCAATAATGGTGTTTTCCTTGTCCGCGGTAGGAGCATATGTTTGTATTATGTTGATGTTCATTGGGGTAGCATTGAGTTTTAATAGCAGCATTCTATCATTGATAGGAATAAAGGATTTAACCGCTGTCTTTATTCCTTGATTCGCTATTATGCCGACTCCATTTCTGTGTTCTGAGTCGTTGTTCCCTGAATAATATATCGTGTGATTTTGTATATTGCATTGCCCAGAACCAGGCCATCGTGTTTCGCTTAAGCCCATTATGTGTACGCCTAGTCTTTTCATTTCCTTGATTACATTGTGGGTTTTACCACTTTTAAAAATACTTCTGACATTCCATGTCGATAATTTAAACCTCCCTGGGATTCTTCGCACCCTTTGCCCATTACAAGGCTGCCGGGACTAAGGACCTTGTTTTCTTTAGTATCAGCTATGTTGATTTGTACTAGGGAAGATTAATTGGGGTGGTTTCCCGTTGCCTTCCCCAATAGAGATATAGTGTTGAAAATAGAAACTCCTAGCCCTCGAATGCTCTAATAGCGTCGGAGTCGGAAGGAATAAGAAGAGTTTGTCTAGAGAGACTTGATAGGAAAGATAAAAGAAAGAGGATCTAGCCCAAGACAAGTTGAAGAAAAGCATAAATCCAGCTAGGGTATCTCGGGTTTGCCATGCCCGTATTCGTAAGAGGCGAGTCCCTGAGTTGCGCCATTCGCTTTACGAATAGGAGCTATTTATTGATTTGGTTCGTTAAGGGTTCTTAGACAGTCTTTGACCGGTAAAAAGCCCTTACTGTTCTTAAAACTTAATATACTATAAATTATGTTATTTATTTAATTTGTAAATTTTAAAGGTACAAAATCCTTTTAATCATAACGCGAGCGCGTTGATTTTGTTATAATTTCAAATTTGTGACGTTACAACTCTAAAGGTAGGTTCCTTAAGAGTTGTAACTAACCTAATAGGCACCTGGGTGACCAAAGATCTAAAAGCTAATTTCATCGTGTCTCTGATTGACGTTCACCCCAATTTTAAGTATCTTACTTCCGAAAAAGTCACGAATTTCTATTCTCAGCTAATCCACCTCTTACCGCTGAGCACTGATTAAAAATCATGTTTATATTGCTTTTATTGAAGCGTTTCTTTTATTACCATCTTTTCTATGTAGCGTGTTACATTTACTTTTACCCTCTTTAACTTCGGAGTCCTACTAGTAGACACTTTTGTCTACTGATTTTTAAGATATAAGTCTTTTAGCCCGTCCATTTTTTTAATTAGGAAGACTTACAGCGACATCGTATGAGTTGGAACACTAGTTCTAATCAAAGAAGACAACGCTCCGCTATTTAAAGCTTTGTAAAACTATCCAAATTCCTTTAACGATGTTATCACTAGAGTTATAATACTTTACCCTGGGAGTAAAACTTTATTCAAACTGTTACGTGTCGTTAGTTGTTTCGTGCAACTGAAAATCCTGTAATATAGGCAATTATGCATGCACTTGTGTTGATGGTTGAAAACAATTCACGTGTGCGTTTGGTAATTAGTTACATTTGCCTTGGTGACAAAATATTAAAAATGCAACCGTATTTTAAAATACTTTGTAGTCATTTAACTGCACAAAATGTAGGTAATCTTATTACATAAATTAAATTCCCTTTAGATTGAACTTTTAGAGGACCGTATGTTAATGGAATTACCGATAGTTGATGTACGGCAGATGTGGAAATTTGTATCAAACACAGTGTTAACAAATGTTAGATTGCATAAAATCGTTATGGTTAAAACATTAGTAATGACGTGTCACGTTTTTTGAATTTCTACAACATTTTGTACTGCACTGGCAAAAGCGCGCCACTGACAATACGATTCAGATTTTGCATCCGACACTCGCCGGATATTCATTTTTCGGTTGGCGTTAGCTGTAAGTAGGTTCTGTAAGAACTTTGTCTGTTCAATCGTAAGCAATTACTTTTTATTTAATTTCACATCGTCGTTATTATTGCGTTTTTAGCAATTTGAACACAACAAAAATTCTCTACTTGTAAACGGCTACCGGACGCCATCTTGTTTTTGTTAATTTAAAAATTTTTACAGCAAATTTGGCGGATGCTCGAGACCCTTTCAACCGACTCAGCTATTCAAAAATTATTATGTTTTACACCTAGTCGACCAAAAACCAAAAAAAGACCGTATAATTACTGCGAGATTGACGACCTCATGTGTTTGCTCGGTTTGGACGTCGATCAGTTGCGGTTATCTGTCGAGTGTCGTTTGATATGATTTAGTTGTCTTACGCTTTAAATTATCTTTTTGTAACTGTGTTATGTATTTTATCTAAGCTTCTATTATCTACTAAGCCTTTAACGATTTTAATTGTGCTATGATCTATACTTGTATTCAGCCCTCAGCTACTTTTAGTATATTTTAAGATCATTATTAATATTTTACTTTCAGTCGAGTCTACATATAGTTCAGCTTTCAGCTGCTTGCAAAATTGTACATAACTTGTACCGTTCGAGTACCTTACTACTTAGTTTTTTTTTGCGATTTTGCCAATGTTTGATTGAAGTTTTACCTTATGCAGTATTTTGGCTTATTATTTGTTTGTTTATTTGGTAAAACAAAAGGGTTATTTTGTGTTAAAAAATAAATACAACAAAATTGTTTGTTCTTTGGTTGATTCGGTCCTAATTCTTGCTCAGCGGGTTCGTTTGTACCCTTGGTGTCTTCAAGCCAAGGATTTTACAGTTACAATGGAGTGGCGCCTATTTTTATTATTATAGTATTCTTAATCACGCCTATTCATCAAAATCTTAGCTAGCCGTGGTGACGTTTCTCTATAATAAACGACATTCTTTGTTAGTTTAAAATCAACATATAGCCGTCAAAATATTTTTATATATAAATATAACCGCCTGGGTCACACAGATCGGGTGTTGTCATCAATATGCGAGAGCATCTAGGCAATCACGGGTCGTAATACCGCCAAACTAACAATTAAGAAGATAATTATACTAACCTTGAGGGATATCAGGCTTAACTTAAGAAACCTTTTAATATGCGTAAATAAACACCAGAACGGATTCTCAAAATTTGTTTTAATTTCAGGAATTACTTGGCATTTTATACCAGCGTGCTGGCTACATTTTGGCGGTATGTGGGAAGCGATAATTAAATCTGTAAAAACTCACTTCAAAATAATAGCGGGTTATATTACATTTATATTTGAAAATTCTTTATGTTTATTAATTGAAATTGAAAGAATCCTCAGTTCCCGTTCTATCTTTCCATCCTCTAACCCAAACGAAGACTCAGTTGGATGGGCTAGGTAACGGAACGTGCGTTGATAGCACGCGGTTCAGCGAGGCATAAAACCAAGTAGGTAGGAAAAGGACTTAGAAAAATTGAGCAGGAACTATGAGAGGCAGATTAGTTCGGTAGCTACGGCAAAAAAGAAACTAAAAGGGTTATTCAAAATAAATACTGAAATAGATGACTCTAAAATAAAATGCATGCTGTTAATGGTAATAAAAACTAAATACCTACTTTGCCGTAGCATACTTATAAGAAATAAACAAAATCATGCAAAATTCGTTAGAAATATAAAACTTTATTCTTATTGTAAACTTTGATATCTCTTTGTGAATGGTCTATATACGTTGTCATCAGGCACCAGTTCGAAGATGGCGTGAGGGAAATCGGTATAAGGACTGAGAATGGTTGACAGGGCACTCCGATCCTCATCCAATTCGCGACAAGCGAGAATCCGATGCGCCGGAGTGTCAGGAACGCCGCACGACGGACACTTGTCGTCATCCAAAACGCTAATGCGCTTTAAATGACAACGAAATCCGCCGTGTGATGACAGGATTTGGTAAAACGTCCAGGGACGTGCGGCATTCTGACCCAGGTAAGGATATCCGGGATAAGAGAATAGGCATTGCGCCCTTTATGGGAAGTGTCCCACAGCCGCTGCCATTCACTCAAGATCAAGACCTTTAAGTGACGCTTGGCCGCTGAAAAAGACGGAAAATCATCGTTTTAAACGTGCTGGTTAAGGAAATTGCACGAGCCAGCTTTGCAAAGAACTTTGGTGCAGTAGATTTCCTACAAAAGGAGATGTAGGGGAAGATGTTTAGAAATAACACAGAGGATATCGACGGGAACGGTACGATACGCTCCTAGGATAGTTCTCAGGAGTAAGGATTGGAGCGTGGCTAGTTTCCTGACCACGTGGGAATGTTGAAGTCTGTGGTACCAAATGTCTAAGCCATAAGTGAGCATGGGAATGACTGCATTGTCGAAGATATTCGCAAGATGTTTTTTGTGAAGGTTCTATTTCAGCCGTGAGTATTTGTAGAACAAGTGCAAGACGCTCTTACACTTCTCAACCACGAAAGCGCAATGTTTAACAAAACTCAGCTTGTCGTCGAACAATAGTCCGAGGTACTTGAATTGGAAGACCCTGCGGACGGGAGTATCGTGGAGGCGCCGTGAAGGGGGGATCGTCGTCGATGAATAATGTGGAAAATATTATTTTGATTGTGTCTAATTCTGAGATAATGTGTCTGTCGCCGTCTTTAACGTTGGATCACGGTTGGACCGACAGGAACTTCCGGCAGGATAACCTGCAGACTAACCCCCAAAAACTCGTCGCCAAGCTTTTTTCCACGAAATTTGAGCTATATTTCGATGCCTTCTCTTTTGTACCGGTGGAGCGCGGCCTTATAAGAAACAAGCCATTGGATCTGCAGGGGCTTTTTGGTGGTGTTTTCGTAAACAGCGCACCGCTCGCTTTAATCTATCTAACTTAGGACTCCACCACGGTACACCAGCTCTATATCTTAGGCGTATGCTATTTAAGCCAATTTGATACGAGTCGAGAATCATCCTGGTCAACTTATCAATGAAGGCATCTACAGATTTAGAATCGTGGCAAAAAGCACCACGCGGAAGATAAAAAGGAATTAAATTTGAGATAGCCTCATTTAGACAAACGGGATCAATGCGTTTGTAGTCAAGGATTCTTTTAGGAATCGGTACATGGTTAGGGGCCTTGACGGTTAATTTAAACCGTATCAGTCGGTGGTCGCTTTCTGTTACGTCTGAAATGACTCGCCAGTTTAATATTTTCCTGGCTAAACAAAGAGATGCTAATGTAACGTCTATGTTAGTTGAACCTAGATGGATAGCAAAAGTGAAAGGTTGAAATGGTTCGTTAACAACACAGAGGTCGCGTTCACCCACAAGGTTCTCCACACATTGTCCTCGTTCGTCGGTCACCGGGGAGTACCAAAGCGGCGATTTTAAGTTGAAGTTACCTGCTATAATAATAGGAGTGCCTTTTAGTTCATCAAGAATTTCATCTAAGTGTTGGAGATGAATACGGACATCCGCACTCGGCGGCCGATGATTGCCAAGGAAGTGTTTTCAACCGTAACCATAGTTACTGCATTGCAATCGTTAGTTAAATGGCTGAGTGTCACCACTCCGACGGGCTTCGAACTATTGAAAACAATAGCCGAGTAATACTGCATAGAAGAGGATGCGGCAATCTTCTTAAAGGGTACAGCCACACCAGCGAGCTTGTACCCTAAACCTGAACTGAACACGTATGGCTCTTGGGTCAGTAGGACGTCGATGTCGTTGTGGGAGGAGAAACTCATCGCTTCGAAAGTCGCAACACGTGAATTGCAAAGATTCACTTGGGCAAACCTCAAAGTTAGAGTGTTCTCAAAGTCCATAATCGCTATTTGAGATCTTGGCGTCGAGCCTTATTAGGTATGCTGGACAGGTGTTAGAGGTCGCCTTATGCTTTACGACGTCTCCTTTTTGGCCAAAGTCAACGCACGTCGGGTCTCTATCCGGGTTGGGGCATGCTTTTGTTTCGTGCTTTCCATCACAATCGCCGCACTGTAAATCGCTTTTACAGTCGTTGGGTGATGGCCGTACTTTTGGCAGTTAAAGCAACGTGTAAACTGGATGTGGTCATTGACCCGGCATACATTCGAGGCGACATATACCGGACGCGATGCCAAAGGGTATCGTCGAACTTCCGGATGTACCTCAAGAATCCAATTACAGTTTGCTCCTTCCCTAGGGCTGAAGCGAAAAAGAACTTTTAAGTGCTCATTTTCAAGATGAAGCACCTGGTCCGAAGCATCGTGGAAGTTCTGAGAGACAATAGCATCTTTCACCTGCTCAGGAGACAGGTTTTTAGGAACGTCTAAGACGGAAATTCGAGGAAACGATTTGCCTTGGGGCTTAATTACAAGGCCGGCTTGTTCTAGGATGGTCAGAGATATTTTCGTCAAATCTGATTCCAGTCTGATAAAGCTTTATCTTGTTTTAGTAACTCGGTCCAGTCTTAGGCCATATTTTTGAGGATCCAAGACTTTCATGACGCTCGTAGAGTGTCAGCTGGAGAAACAACTGATGCCTGATTACCCTTTTAGCTGTTCACAGGATCTTATTGCCAGAAAGCGGTTGGGCTTATGGCCTGTGAGTCGTTGCCCACCTTTAACCTCGTGGAGGTAAGGGTCTAAAGCACCGTAGAAAGGAACAACTTTTATCACAAAATACAACAGTATAAATACAAAATTACTGTCGGCCCTAATTATCCGACTTCGCTTGATTTGCTCACAATTGAATAATCAAATTCCTTTCGCTTTAGCTAAAGGTGAAAGATGTATTCGCAATCTGAAGAAAAACCAGAGTCTGGCCCAAACGATTAGGAAACTTTAACACTGTCGCATTTTTTGACTGGACAAAAACTGCTTGATCGACTCGATTCTTAGCAAAAATGAAAGTATACCGCCGCTGAAATAGAAGCTTAAGCACATTAAAACGATTCATACAAATCCAGATGACTACGCTTAGCGAAAACGACCCCAAAGATAATAAACAATAGTTTTGTGTAACTTCTAATTTTACACTGGTAAATTGAATAAAATTGCAGTCATGTTTAAAACTTTAGCATAGTGCAGTGACTATTAAAACCTATTTCCTATTTGAGCTATCAGCATCAACATTGTTTTAGGTTGATAGTTTTACCGGATGTTGCCGTTTAGTAACATTCTGTTTTGAGATTTTTTTTTAACGTTTTGTTTACATGAAGTATTATTTTTCGTGTTCAGTTAAAGGGATACGACTTTTGTCGACTGTAGTTAGATTCATTATTGGTGATATTCTTTCGTTGCTTTTAGTTTTGGTGCATAGTGGTCTTGTTTAAACCTTTCATAGTTTTGATTTCTTTTTCTGAATTTAGTATGTTTGGAGCTTTTAGTTAGTTTGCTAAAAAATGCTACCGGTCGTGGATTATTATTATTTTGTTTTGGTTTTATTTTTGGGAAAAGTATTATACGGTTTTTAGACGACTATACAGCTCTATATCTATAACCAAGTTTAGTGTGAATTAGTTCTCTCTCCTATGCATTGACGTTTCGCTTTTTTGCTGGTTGGGCAGTAGGGTAAGCTACTTGGGGTCGCCTTTCTAGAGAAAGGTAGTCGAGCCGTACAACACCATCGTCTTATTTTTCTGTCTTTCTGCTTTCTTTTCTCTTTTTTTTTTCATGAATAGAGAAGGGACACTTGTTGTGGGAACCCGACGGTTACGCGTCCAAAAAACTTTATTGTTTTATTTTTAATTTCAGGTGAAAATTTTAGTATGCTTCTTTTCTTCTTCTTTTATCTGCTTTTAGGGTAGAGGAGTTTCTTAAGTCTTGTCCCCTGTGGTCGTAGATCAGATTCCTTTTTATGGTATTTTAGGGCGTTCACTTTGAGCGTCGTCTAAATTTCAATACTTCTGATATCTCTTTTTTTCCTTGGTTTGCTTTATATTTTTGTAGGTAAGGTCTATAGGATTGCGTTATTTTTCTGGCTTCGTTAGCGTTTTGACTTCAGTTAATTTTGCAACAAATGCCTTGTTTTTGATACCTCCTTATCTGTTAGTTAAAGTTTCTTTGGTTTTTAGAAGTATCATTTCGCTTCATGCTACGATTGGGACACATCCGTTTGATTATACTTAACAAACTAGGATAGCCTTTTTTGTTTACGTTTCTGCTTGGGTTGGGGGTTATTCTATTTTTGTTTTGATTTTAGGATTTGATCCTTGGCGCATGCTTAAACTTCTGTCTTTTTTTAAGTTTTTTTGTCGTCTCCAGGTTACAAGTCGTTATTTTGTATTCTTTTAAAATAATTAGTCTAAATTAAAATTAACGGCTATACTGTTTATACGCAGCTACTGATTCTTCTTTAAGATTGAGGATAAGCAGTATATTGCTGTCAAACGTCCGTTTTTATGTCGTATCACAGGGCTAGTCCGCTAATTCGATGACGCTTTTAGCGGATGTGGTGGGAACGATTTATTCAAGTATTGAGCCAATACGCGATACGCTTGATTACTTGAGGTTGCAAGTATGAAGATAATTAAAATGGTGTTGTCACGTTATCTTTAAATTTGTTTTAATCCCAATCGGGTTTTGTGGACAATAAATTATTTTTTTCGGATATTATTTGTTATGGCGACGTTTCGCAGACTGAACGTGTTTGTTTCTTCCCGCTTTTAATTATCCTGAACAATAATTCATGAATTTACAAACTACAACAACAACGAACAACAACAGTCAGCTTTAAGCAAAATTGTTATTGTATGTAATCCTAACGTAGATCGCACTGATTCAATTTTACATTCATTTGAAAACTTTAACTCATCTTTAACTTTATGTATTGTTTTATAAGTACATTGACGTGACATTGGTCCAAGCTTTTCGAATCATTTGAACTCAGTCCAGGTCAAATTGGGCATACAAACGTAGTACATAAGCTTATATTCCACGTATATTTTGTTCGTAAATTAAATAAATGAAAGTAGCAAACGTTACTACTGGTGTCGAAGAATTTTTCAGTTGGGTAAGTTTATGTGTTTTTAACTTGTTTTGCAACTCAGTATCATAATAATCAATTATCGACTCATTTTGCAGAAGTAGTAATTGTTTGAATCTTAGCTAACCTTGATTAAAATCAATTAATTAGAATTTTTTGGTAATTGCATATAATTACTGGTAAAGGGCTTCCATCTATATTATAATAGTGATATTAATTGACCAATCTAATCTTGTTATTTAATTTGTTATTGTTCTACCTTTTTCTTTTTTATTTCAGCACCTATCCTATCTTGTTAGAAATAAATATATTGTTTAAATTTGTGTTTTGCCAATTTGTTCTTTCCAGTGATTAACAGATTTAAAAAAGTCTGTATTGGGTGAGTTAGTCGCTTGCTTTAAGTTACGAGAAAATTCTCGTAACACAGTGAAGAAATTGTTGCGTTGCTTTTTGTGTAACAAAAAAAGTAAGCGACGGATAACACAGTTGTTTCCGGAGAGTGAGTCCCAGGCTTCGTGATGCTAGATTATAAATGAACCTAATGCAGTAATGCAGTAGTTACAGTTCAGTATTATCCAGATTAGCTAATTCCTTACCAGTATGACCTGAAACGTAATATGAGATTTGACACCAAAACGTACGTACTGCGTTATCACAAGTACATCCTGCCTTTAATTCATACGATAATTAAAGTAAATGAATCCGCCAAGCTTCCCTCTAAAAAAATTATCAGCGCCACCGATAAGGTGGGATAAGGTAAGAATCCTCCTCTTCTCTCCCCAACAAGATGAAAGCCAATAAACAGAATAGAATATTCTAAGAAAAAACCAAGTGAAAATTAGCAAAATAGATATCCTAAGAATGACTAACAACATCCAAAAAAAACGACCAAAGGGAAATAAATACATGAAACAGAGTTGTAGTCTGTCTCAAGTTTCAGACTTACACAGCAAAACAAATTACTCACTAAGTCCATGTAGCAAAAAAAAGTATTAGCTTAAAAGGAAAATAAAGAAAAGAGAATATGATTGAAGCGAATCCAACAAAAAGCTTAAGCCAATTCAAAAGATACAAGAATTCAAAAGAGATAAGAAAAATACCCTAAACGTAGAACGAAGAGAAAAACATAGCAAAAGACAGAGAAAAAAAGAGGGTAGATGTTATACCTTCTCCAAATCTACTCTGTAAAAAGATGGAGACAGTGACCCAATCCTACAATTCAAGCAACCACTCAAAAGGCGAACCGTCAGGAAGAACAAAGAAGTATTGTGGCATGTTGGTGAGAAACTAATTAAAAAGAAGTAGAAAAAAACCGTAAAGTAAGATAGACGAGAAAGGAAGAAAAGAGATAGACGGAAAAACATAAGACAAGACGTAAATGTCTGTTTCGTTCTTCTCTCCGTAGAAAAAACGAAAGAGAGTAACCGGTCCTTTAATGCCCAACCAACCGCCCAAGAGGCGAAGCATAAAGAGGATCAAAAAGGAAGAAAACTGGTTGGCACATAAAAAAGATAGATAGGCTCAAGAAAAAAGAAATGAAAAGTAAAAAAGATAAGAGATAGAGAAGGACGGAGAAAGATAAGTCTTGATGTTGTTGCCTGATTCGTTCTTCTCCCCGTAGAAGTACGAAAAGAGAGACCATCCTATGGTGCCCATCTAACCGCCCAACATAAAGAAAAAAGAAAAGGAAAAGATATCAGTTAGTCATAGAACGAAAACGTACCACTTGCTGTGTCAAATTGGAAAGTATACTTCAAGACTTTAATGCCGACGAGCGGAATAAGAAACCCCAAGAAAAAAATCCAAATTTAAAAGAGAAACAGATAATCCTATAAGTGACATACCAATCCAAAAAAATGCCGACTAAGCGGGTGTAACTATATACATACGGAAGGGTAGTTTGTTCGGAAATAAGATAGAGAAGAAAGAAACTAAAAAAAAATGCACTAGAAACTTCAGCAAAAAAAGGAATATCGGTGACAGTAATATGAGAAGAACAATTGGGTAGCATCCAACTTACAACTAACAAGATACTGACGACGTATCCAACGAGTCAAACCACCAAAAGATAGGAATAAGAAGAATAGCAAAGCTCGCAGGTCGAAAGCCCAAAAAGTGAACGAGCATTTAAAACGCTTACGACGCCGATAGAAGAGAAGAGAACGATTAGAAGAAGAAGACAGCAGAGCACAATTGGAAGCGACTGAAGAAGCAGGTGTAAAACCAATAGTAAGAGCTTTGACATATAGTACAATCCTTATGTAGAGCGTAGACCTTGTAGCGACAACAGTGTTGGAAAACTTCTTCGTACTTTACTAATATTAGAATGTCTTCCGGGTTTGGACCGTGTCATAGTTGCAACCGAAGCTTCGGTTGCAACTATGACACGGTCCAAACCCGGAAGACATTCTAATATTAGTATAGATTCTGGCCGTGGAAGCCTTCGCTATTACATTCTTCGTACTTGACAAAACGTGGCATGACCTAATAGGATTGCTCCGCTGTGCGTTCGAACAAGAACAGTGACGTATAAATTTAGCAACCTTAGGTCTCATATGAGGCTAGTAGAAATGACGCCGAAGAGCTTCCAACGTACTACTAACACTGTGATGTTCACTCTCAGATGGAAGATGGTAATCGTGGATTAGTTGTTTGTGTTTGTTCGAAAGAACAACTAATTTCCATACGCAAGAGCCAGACAAAGAAATGCGTCCACGTTTACATAAACGACGAGGAAAAAGCAGAAACTATGGAAACCAAACCTAAGTACCAAAGATTGGTAATAGGCCTAATTATCTTAGAAATTGAAGAAAACTTCAGAAGAAGTTTCTCAGCTTTAGAACGACAGTGCCTACAAGTATTAGACTCAGGAATAGTTATAGAAGAAAGAAGTGAAGGAGTATTAAGAGAATCAGCAACAACATTAACAGAAGCTGCTGAAGTAGCAGTCCTACTCGTAGAAATCAAAGATGGCTCTAGAAGTATGTCGCTCTTTTCGGATGTTAGAAAACTAAAAAAATTACTACAGTTAAAGTGGAATTCCAAACGTTTGCCTAAAGAGACCAATTGAGAAAAAGTCTAATATCCACAAGTGCGAAATGAAATTGGTAAAACGGAGACAAATTTCGGCGAATGATTTTAAGCTGGGTATTATCCGAGACCGGTTCTAGCAACTGCATAAAAAGATATCGCATAGTAATAACGTACATCCCAAGCGATTCTTTAAGTTTCATCACTCGGCTACGAATAGTGTCCATTAACCGTTCATCATAATGTAACAGCAGAAATTCAGTTCTCAACATCGCAGCAATCTCATTCCACTAACATAAAGTATGTCGTCTACTTCTAAACACAAGAAGAGCTTTACCCAATAACACTTCAGGAGCTGAAAGAAAAAATTGATGCTGAGAAACTCTACGAGACAAACACAACTCGTCAATACGAATACGAAACTCGATAAGTACAGACGGATCTGCACCAGAGAAAGTAACATTCCAATCAGCCAAGTTTATTTTCAAATGAAAGAATACATAGCTAACAACCGTCTAAATATAATTGCAATCAAACTAAAAGCAAGTCGACAACCACAGCAAAGTCAACGCAACGGTATATTCTAACCTATTCTAAATTAACTAAGCAAAACTACCAGTAAATAATGAAATCACAAGAGAAAAAGAAAATTGCTACAAGAAAATCGAGAGAAAGTTGACACTACACCATAACCTATGTCCAGATTAAATAACCTACCGCTGATAGTAATCACAATTAAAGAAAATAGCCAAAAGAAATATGGAGAATAAGCAATTTGAAAATCGGGCCCTACCTTAAGCGCCAAATTTCCTACCAGTTTATAGGTCTTACGAACCTTGCACAATCAACTCACACTAGTCGATAGGTTAAAAAAATAGAATTTAAAGGGCGCCAGATCTTACTAGGTAAAACTTCTGTTTCGATCAAGACAAAAGGTCCAAGCTTGTAACAAAATCAGGTTCGTAATCCTAAACAAACCAAAAAAAAAGAAAAATATGTATAACAACTTTAATTTAATATCGTCGATTTTTAACGAGCACGAGAAATTTATCGTAAATTATTTCATCAATAAATGCCGGAAGTATCGGCAATACACACTATATAGGTTTGAATTACACATAGGGTGTTGCGAGCAAAGAAAATTAAATTGATAATAATAAATATCTATGATTCACAGCATGCGTCACACAAAAATAATTAATGAAAATACCTAAATGGTATTGAAACAATTATTGTAATTACGTAAGTTAGAGTAACAAGCAAAATTTCCCGAGAGTCCTTTATGACAACGCAAAAGTAATTAAATAAGACTTACCCACAATCCAGTACTTGCTTGAAGAAAACGTTTTCCTCGTTGAGTCGATCTGGAATATTTATGAACAAGCAAATCGTGTCAACACAATAACTCACGAAAGCAAAAATCTACAAAATTATTAATTAATGCTAAAACAAATTAGACATAAAAACGGGTTATCGAACGCTGTTGCACAAATTGAATTTAAGGAAATATCGCAGTCGATTGACTCATAAAGAACAGTACATCGGAGAAAATTTTTTGTTGAAACTTCGTTTTTAGTTTCAACGTAGGCCTTCCAAAATTATAATCTTTCAATGAAAGTTGTTTTTGCGGTGGTTAAACTAACGCGGTTTGTGCAAATGCACACTTATCTTTTTCGAATCGAATAAATAACGAAGTTTGAAATATGGTAATGTATTTATAATGAGAAATTTTTTAAAATAGTTCGGACGCATTAACATCCCGCCGCCTATTGAAATCTTAATTTCGATCTGACCTAATCTATACCAGTCCAAGAGAGAAATAAATGTTCAATATAATTAACCACATCACTATCTTAAAACTGTTTTCATTCTTTGGGGAGCGCACAAATTTTACACACTGCACGTCTAAGCACTGTACTATTAGCAGTTTGCACTGTCACAACTCGTCCAGGCAGCCACTTTAATGAAGGCAGATTGTCATTGCGGATTAGAACTATAGAGCCCAATTCCAAAATGTTCTTGTGGTTAATTTTTCATTTGAAGCAAACTTAAAGTTTATGGATGCATTCCTTACTCCAACACTTCCAAAAGTGTTGTTGGAGTTTTTGAATATGCTGGTATTTGCTCATTCTGTTGTTAGCCGTGTTCATAAGATTGTGCTTAGGCAAAGCAGTAAGCTTTCTTCCGATAAGAAAGTCGTTAGGATTAGTAGTAAGGGAGGATAAAGGACGGGAATTTAATACAGCCTCAATTTGTGTAAGCAACGTGTAGTACTCTTCAAATGTCAAAAAGGTGTTCGCAGCAACTCGTTTTAAATGGTGTTTTACAGATTTCACACCCGCTTTCCACTATCCTCCAAAGTGAGGTGAACGTGGTGGGATAAAATGCCAGCAAGTATTGACAAGAGCTGATGAATCTTTAATGTGATTATAAATTAATTTATTTGAAAAAAATGAATCCAATTCAGTCTTTGCCCCACCAAAATTCTTTCCGTTATTGGAGTAAATGTTCGAGGGTTGTCCCTTTCGGGCCGCCAATCTCTTTAAAGCTACTAAAAAGGTTTTAGTAGGTCACATGCCAGTTCTAAATAAACCGCTTTTGTGCTATAGCGCACAAAGATACAAATGTATGATTTTATTAGTTTTGAGCCACGCCCATTCTTGTTTTTTATCATTACTGGACCTGCATAGTCCACACCACTATTATAAAAGGGCGAGTTCTCGGTGATTTTTAGGAAGATTTCCCATGAGTGGGTTAAATGACAGAATTGGCACGAAAGCATTTTATACAGTCATGAACTACTTTTTGCAACATTCTTCTGGCAGAGATAGGCCAGTATTTACCTCTTAGAGATGAAAGTAATTGATTAGCACCACAATGTAGTAGCCTAATATGTTCATTAATGCAGATTAATTTTGTTAACCAATGCGAAGGTGAAAGTATAATGGGGTGTTTCTTGTCATAATTGAAATTTGAATCTTGGATACGACCACCTACTCGTAGAATGTCTTGGTCATCTAAGAACGGAATGAGAGCCAATAATGAACTCTTGGAGTTTAATTGTTGATCTTCGTTTAAAAGTTTAATTTTGCTAATAAAGGTTTCACGTTGTACAAGTTTTATTATCTGAGTAAAGCATTTTGCCTTTTCTCCAAAGTTAAATAACGGTTTACCTCGATCTTATGTATGATTTATAAATCGGTAGAAGTAAGCTGCGACTCGTTGCAACTTGAGCAAGGATGAAAATTTCTGAAAATCTATTTAATAACTGTGGATGAATAGCTACATGAGAGGAGACGCGAATCTATAAATCATTTTCAAAGCAGTTTGGTTGAGTTGGCCAGGATGCTGAATCGTCCATTAACTAAGTGGGCCCTCGCCACCACAAATTAGCGTTTTCAAGACCTCGAGGCGACACCCCACGTGATAGTATATCCGCGGGATTGTCGTGTGTCGGAATGTATCTCCAGTTTTTACTGTTACTAATGGCTTGAATTTCCGCTACTCTGTTGGCTACAAATGTTTTCCAACGCTTGGATGCTCCTCGTATCCAATTTAAAGTAATTGTGGAATCGCACCAGTAAATGAAATTACTAAAAGTGCATTTTAAAGCCGAAGTCACCTTTTGCATTAATCGTGCCAAATATACTACCGCGTATAATTCAAGGCGAGGTAAGCTTACACTTTTCAAAGGCGCTACGCGAGGCTTAGCGCATAATAAACGTACTTGTGTGATACCGTTCGAATCGGTGAATTTAATGCATACGCATGCTCCATATGCAGTTTCTGAAGTTTCCGAAAAACCGTAAAGCTCGATTGTCCTAAGGTTTTTGACAAATGCGTGACGAGGAATTTTTATTGACCAGATGAGATGCAATTTATTGCGGAATGATAACCATTTGGTGTGTAAGCTTAGTGGAACGTTTTCGTCCCACGACAGTTTTTCTTGCCAAAGTTGTAAGATTAATTTTGCCTGAACGATTACGGGAGCCTAAAGCCCTAACCGATTAAAGATTTGTGCAACAGTAGACAAAATTGATTTTGTGGTCACAGAATCATTTGAAAGCTTACGTATGTGATATTGAAATTTGTCGACGTTGGGAGTCCACAAGATGCCAAGAGTGCGTGCTTCTTTATTTTGAGATAAGAGAATGTTAAACGTGAGAGAATTTGTTGCATTAATGTGAGAAATTGCACCTTGAGAGTTGGACGTCCACTTTCGAAGGCGAAACCAGGGAGAATTTGGAATTTGGAATATTTCTGACTGTAGTTGTAGCATAGTATTCAAATCATTACTACCCGATAAAAGGTTGTCCACGTAGAAATCATTTAATATGACGTCGGCTGTGGCTGAAAACTTGTGCCGATGCTCTAAAGCTAGCTGTTTTAATCATCTGGTGGAAAGAAATGACGCGGACGCTGTGCCGTAAGTGACCGTATTTAGTTGGTAGCAGGTTATCTCAGCGTTGGGATTCTTTCTACAAAGTATTAACTGGAAGTTGCGTTGATTGGGCTCAACTAAGATCTGACGGTACATCTTTTGGATGTCCGCAGTAATAACGTAGGTATGTTAGCGGAATCAGGATAGAAATAAGTCGTCTTGTTCTACTGGACCGACATGTTGAGTTTCGTTTAAAGAAATTCCCGAAATCATCTTCGCCAAACCGTCAAAAACGACGCGCGTCTTTGTAGGGGTACTGCTTGATTTGATTACCGCATGATGTGGCAAATAGAAATGTGGCTTAATAGAATGAGGGATTTCTTGCACACGAATCATATGACCAAGGGACTCGTAAGTGTCTAAAAATTCGATATAGCTTTCCCTTGTGGATTTGCGCATAGCTTCCGCTCTAATGAATAAAATAGCTTTAATGTAATTCTGATAAATTCTTCTTAAAAGAAATGTTAACAATGAATCGGCCGGTTTGATCGCGAGTTGTGGTTTTAGAAAAATGTGCCTCACAGTATTTTTAATCTGCAGAATTGGTATTGTAACAATTTGCAGAATCTTCTGATTCCCAGAACTTTTAGTTGGTTTGGAGATTAACGTTATTTGAAGCATTACAACAAAGCAATGAAGTCCCTTTTCGCGGTACTTGTTGTAGGGATCGTCCAAGAAACCATCCTAGTTTAGTTTTTTGTAACACGGGTTTGCCTGGACCTAATTTAGCTTGCCCGACACAAAGCAAATCCCAAAAGATGACGGCGCCTAGGAGTATATCTATTTTGTTTTTAATGTGCGGTTTGAAGTCGGCTAGCTGAATGTGAGTAGGTATGTGTAACGTTTGCAAATCAAAAAACTTTGGTGGTAAGTGATCCGTTATGTGTTCAAATACAAGACATGATATTGTCGCATTGTATGAATTAACGCATGAGTGGAATGAAATTTGAGTTCTAAAACATACGTTTGATTTGGACCCACTGATTTCTAATGTATCGCAAAGTTGGCGAGTGATGAAATTTATTTGCGAGCTTGTGTCTAGCAAGGCTCTGCATTTATGAACGGCACCATTGGTGTTGGTGACTACAATACATGCCGTAGAAAGCATTGTTTGATAAGAATGGTTATTGGTGGGTAAAATTTTCAGAATGGCTAGGAGGTTTACAAATTCCGTTTTCACTATCTGATGCAATTACGTTAGAATGAACATTTTGCGGGTTAGGATAATCAATGTGGAGCAAAGTGTTTTTTGCTGCATTTTCTGTAAGACCCTAAAGTGCACGATTGCACTTCGCCGGGCACGGATCCGGCTCGAAAGACCAATGTTTTGCGTTGGTTAAACTAACGCGGTTTGTGCAATTGCACACTTATCTGTTTCGAATCGATGCAAAATAAATAACGAAGTTTGAAAAAAGGTAATGTATTTGTAATGAGAAATTTACATCAACTAACCATGTAATGAACAAACTAATAGTAATGCGTTTTCGATTTATATCATAGTTACTACATAGTGTGATGTTAGAAAATTAAAATTTAAACATCACAAGCACGATTTTAAGTAGTTAACGGTTTAACGTCTTGACAGGAAATCAAAAACGAAACTCGTTAGAGGGCGCCGAATGTAGAAATCTAACTTTAGTGCAATGAATATACAGGGTATTAAATTTTGAAATTTATGCACGAAATTAATGGTCACAGGTGGAGTGGCGACGATCCGCTAAAGAAAATAATTGAAACCCTCAATACAAAGAAAATCTAACGACTACATACTTACTCTAATTGCGTGAGACAACTTAATGATGAAAGCCTTGTTGGGCGTAGAGGTTTGTGTTACCAAATACTTTATTACTATAATACTGGAAACTTCTATCTTTTGCATAGTTTTTCAGGGTGACAGCGGTTTCAGTGCCATCTATTGGTATGAGGTGATAACTAACAAGCACATTATGGCAAATTCAAACATATTACATTATTATAGATAAAACAGCTTAAATTGTGACAATAATTCTGTTGAAATTATATAGTTCAAAATATTTGTAAAATTGTGGGAGGAATGTAATTTATTAGAAATTATGGAAATAATGTATAGAAAAACACTGATCTTTAAACCTAGGAACTGAATCATTTTTCCTCTTAACTACACAGTTAAATAATACATTTAAATATTTAAGAATAAATAACTTGTGGCAGTCACTACATAGCTCATTTAATTGTACATTTTCTGTAGCTATTTTACAGCGGTGTCGTTGTATGTAAGGTTTTTCAGTTAAAATCCCCTAACAATGTCCTAACTTTCCTGTTGTTAGTGCCTTGATCACACACTATAGTTTTTGGTATAAATCCTGCATTTTTAACTTCATGCAGCACATAAAGCAGAATCTCTTTTAAAATAGTTCCATGCATTGCATCTCTTGATAAAAAATATGCGAACACCTGTTTATAGTTCGTGCAGAGACCTCGCACCATAAACACCATCACTTGATTGCACAATTGTGGATTCTTATTTGGCACAGCTTCTCCAAAATCTTCGTAGCCATAGCAATATAACACATACAAAAATTTATAAAACTAAAATAACTTTCTCCAATAAATTATTCCAATCACCATCTTACTATTCTATTTCGATAAACCTAACCCTCCCCTCTTTTCCTTCTTTCCTTTACTGCTTTAATCCAATCCAATCCCTCCCCCTCGTCCCCAATCAAAGCCTTCCTACCCCTTAGCTCATCACACTCCTCACTCAAGTGCTCTATGTCCTCCCATCCCTCCCCACATAATCTACATCTCCTCATTACATCTTCCTTCCAATACTTATTTAAATTCTCCTCATTTCCACATCTAAACCTGGCTATAAGCCGTTTCTCTCCTAAGCTTCTCCTCCCCATCAGATACTTAGGAACCCCCCTGAACACTATATTCCCATACCTTACGTTATACTTTCCTTTCCTTATCTTTCCTTCCCTCTCTTGCACCTGCGAGTCTTTATCTCTTCTTACTATCATCTCCGTATTTAACCTCCTTTCCTCTCTCCTTCTTTCCACCTCTTCTCTTGCGATACCTCCTCGTTGGTAGTACAGTTTCCTTTCCTCCTGCCCATATATATTTTTGCTATATTTTACCGTCCTCCAGCAACATTGCAAAATTTTACATTCTCTCCTACCCTTCATTGTCTCTTCATAACCCATCGCCCTTTTCCCTGTTTCTATTCTAATCTTCTCTAACTTGTTACGGTAAGAATTATGGGTAACTAAATTTAAATGGAGCGATGGCCGCAGTAGCTCGGTTCTTGTAGGCAAAATGGGGTAGGTTAGAAATTGTGAGGGGAATATTTAAATCAAAGATGTCGTGGTAGATAAAATTAGTCAAATAGTGATTAGAAATTGTTAGAAATGGGCGCCACACAATTTGTTTAGTTACGGTCCTGTTAAGTAAATTGTAAAAGTTTAACAGGGCCTCTAGTAGTAGCGAAGGATTGCTAAAAGAAAAAAAAACGGGGAAGGTTAAGCAATAAATAGCAATCAGTAAATTTGATGTAAATATGATGAATTTAGAATAAATAGCAATTTACAAAATAATCAATAAAATATTCAATTTTGAATTATGCAAACAAAATATGCGTGAAGTTGAGTAAAACAATCGATAATGGATTTCAAATATTACAAAAATACAGGATCTAAATTACCTTGTGTTAAAACAAAAGTAGTAAAACTAATTTAATGACGTTAGGTTCGCAAAACAAACAACAAAAAAAATTAATTTGGGACAGCGATCGTTATTCGACAAGACAGTAATTACAAAATTGAAATACAAAAAAAAAATCTTACCTTATTACTTCGCTGATGGAACTCCGTGCACGGTATTTCCAGTCGAAGTTTCCTTAAATAAAATATTTAAAACAAACAATTGGCCGTCGGCAAATAACAGCCGAGAATTAGAGTTAGGTTCAAGTTTACTATCTCGTAGATCAGGAGATGCGCGACCAAATTTATATAGGTTAATAGGTCAGTTACAAATACGTTATAAGTCAACAAATTTCAAGGTAAATCAGATAACAACTTCTTATAGAAACAAAGAGAAATTAAATTAAGTAAATTAACCCAAAGTTTAAATAACAAAAGTGAATTTTAAATAGCAAAAAAAAATTGTAAAATTTTAAAGTATAAGGAAAAGTTCTTGAATTTCTAAAGGTGATTAAGCAAGTAGGATTTTGATTAAAAGTTCAATGTAGAAAATCAAATCTTTGAGATTTGCACAAATATGAATTAATTCACAATAAAACGAAGGTTAACGGTTGGTTTTTTTCCACTTAGCGTCAGTTGGTGCAATCGAAGTTGACTTCTCAGCGTAGCGTTAGTAGAGTTTACAGATGAACGGAGTATTTTGGTAGTTGAAGGAACTTTCACACGTGGAGTAAACAATCCGTTGGAGAAAACGTTCATATGAATTAGAACAATTTCGTCGGAAAAAAAACCGCTATAAAGAGGAAGGGAGAGAAGCGAAGTTAGATTAACTAAATAAAACAAAAACTAAGTACTTTACCTGGGTATAATAATTCAGCGTTAAGAAAACTAAGTACACTTTTAAAATTTAAAGTAACTTATAGCCGTAAATATACGATTTTTAGTAATTTTAGGAAAGAAACATGTTCCGTAGATATACTAAAAGTAAGGAAGGTTTCAATGTAATATCCGGTAAAATCACCGTGTTTAAGTAAACGTTAGTACTTCCAAGGTACAGTAAATTTTTGAAGTGATTTCAACAAGAGTTTGTCAGGAACTGATTAAAGAAGGAAACAAAGTACCTAAGGTTATAATGACCTCAGAAGATAACAAAATAAATTCGTCAGCAAACTCGTGAGAACGCTCGAGTAAATGATATTTTAAACAAAAATATTTATAAAGACTTGTAAAAAAGCAGTATTTAATCCCGTATTAAGCGAAGATAATACGTTCTTAATTACTCATAAATTACAAATTATCGACTTTAAAATGTAACATAATAAAGTGTGAGATTAGTAACAACAGCAGATTCCCACACGTCTAACTTAAATGAATCAGACAGTGCCGGATTTAGAAAAAATTGCTCAGGGCGTAACAAACTTCCACTCCTCTTCTATTATGTACCCCGGCGTCTCCCTGTCTAAACCTAGTATCCATTTCCAATATTTTATTTGCACCCTTTCCAATAGGTTCTACTCTTTCCAACCCCATACCTCCACCCCGTACATTATCACACTTTTAATCAATTTTTCGAACAGCCATCTTCTCTTATCGATCTCCCTTCCAAACACTATTTCCCCTACTCCATACCTGCTCTAATACCCTGTTACCTTTCTTTGCTAACTCCATTATATGCGCATCATCTTTATTATCATATCTTAGCCTATATCCCAAATATGTCACTTCATTTACTGCCTCTATCTTCTGTTCTCCCCAACTTAACTCCTCCTTTTTCTTCCCTCCTCTCCCTTTTTGAAAAACTACCATCTTAGACTTTCTCACATTTAAACCCAAATTTTTCCTTTCCAGGTACCTCTTTATCGTATTTATCATACCTTTCATCTCCAACTCATTTTTTGCCACCATGACCATATCGTCTGCATATGCCAACACCCACACTTTCATCCCTCCCTCCATGACCACCCCACCATACTGTCCTCCCTTTAACACTTACTCTATGTCTCCTATATACAGTGCAAATAAAATAGTGCTAAGAGGACACCCCTGCCTTAACCCCTTCCTCGTCCAAAACACTTCACTAACACTATCGCCTATTTTTACCCTATTCTTAGTCTCTTTATATATCCTTTCTAGTTTCCTCACTAGTTGTTCCTCTATTCCCTTTTTCTTTAACACCCTCCATAGCTTTTCCCTATTCACATTATCAAACGCAGCTTCTATGTGCATAAAGAACGCGTATACCTTACCCCTTTTCTTATCTAGCTCTCCATTCACTAACTGTTTCAATATATAAACATTGTATATTACCCTTCTTCCCACTCTAAATCCCATCTGCCAATCTGGTTTTTGCCACTTCCTTTTCCAACCTCCTTTGTATAATCATGGCATACAATTTATAACTTACATTAGTGACACTAATCCCTCTATAGTTCTTTACCTCCTTTCTATCCCCTCCCTTATAAACCGGCAGAATTAAACTTTCTTTCCAACTCCTTGGCAATTCCTCCCCTTTCCATATTGTTTCTTACATTTCCTCTCACTCTCTCCCCTACATATTTACATTGCTCTCCTTGCGTACCGTCTTTCTCAATTTTAGTCTGTTTATTGCTTCCTCCAATTCCTCTTTCGTTATCTCCCACCCCTCCTGTATTGTATTTACCCCTTGCAATGTCACCTGCCCTGGTTCTTCTATTGTGCCCTCCAAACCCACCTTTGTATCCATTAAACCTCCTCTTCTCTTACCTCTTCTTCTCTCCTTGTTTAGAAATTCCCACACTTCTCCTTCATTTTTACTATCGTGCGTTAGATGTTAGAACAGAATTCGTATAAACTAATGCAAATTTTTTCTCAACGGTAATCTATGATTTGCTTAAAAAATTAATAAATTGTAGCATAAACATTTTTAGTTTTTTTAATCACATTTAATACAATTAGCGTAGCGTCATTTAAATTTTAATGAGTAAAGCAATACGCAATGAATGCTTTTAAGTAACCTTTGACCAATTATAAATTTAAAAATTAACTACATTTACATGTATAAATACTTATCCAATAAATATAATGTACCGTAACAGACATAAAAAAAATACATAGATTCAAGAAACCATCATAGACAGCATAAACTTAATTTTTAGTTTGCATTTAGAATCTAATAAAGTTAATTTTTTTATTAGATAACATTTAGAAATTCTCTATGCATGTAATAAATCTTTCAATGTTATTTATTATGAACAACTTGTTTATCGTTATTATAAGTTGTAAAATGATGACATTTAAAGATAAAAAGTTCGTTTTATAGATTATACTCAATGGCGTAGAGAAATTTGTAGTCGACTCAAAATCAAAATTTAGTTCAGGTAGAAGGTGTTAGTAAAAATCGTAAAGCACAACACATCACCATTAAAAATTTGGAAAAAATTTAAACCAATTGGTAACATTTTTTAGAAATTTCTTTAATTTTTCAAACTATTAAACAAAAGAAAGAAAAAATTCTACACAAAAAAACATTGATTAAAAAACCACAATAAATTGTATGTAAACATAAACAACAAATCTAAGGCACCGCTCATGAACAGATTGATTACACTTCAGTTTGATTTTACATACAAACAAAATTTATTACTGAATTTATTCAATTAACAACAATGTTAATCGGGTTGTGTATTGGAAGTTACGTTTTGAGCAGGTACTGATTAAAAAAAAATTAAGTAGAAACCTAAATTTGTTTTAGCGTTTACTGCCAGGAATTAAATGTAAATAGTTTTCCACAAAACTTCTTATTTGGAGTAAGTACGTCCGCGTATCAAATCGAAGGTGCTTGGAACGAAAGTGGAAAAAGCGAAAGCACGTGGGATCGCTTCACACATAAAAATTCAAATTTAATAGCTAATAAATCTAATGGCGACGTTGCTTGCGACTCTTATCATAAACTTGAGGAAGACGTTCGGTTACTTAAAGAGCTTGGCGTGGATTTTTACAGATTTTCTTTTTCTTGGACTAGAATTTTACCAAACGCTTTTTCCTATAAAGTTAATGACGATTCCATACGTCATTACAACACTTTAATTAATTTGCTGATTAAAAACGATATAAAACCAGTTGCAACTATTTTTCATTGGGATCTACCACAGATTATTCAAGACTTGGGTGGATTTTCGAACGAGTTGATTACTGAGTGGTTTGAAGATTACGCAAAAGTTTTATTTAGTTATTTTGGAGATAGGGTCAAGCTATGGATTACGGTAAATGAACCTCAACGTTTATGTATAGATGGTTACGGAGGTAGTAAAATTGCTCCTGGTATTAATATGTCCTACGTTAGTACATTCACGTGTGGACATAACATTTTAAAGGTTCATGCCAAGGTTTACCATATGTACGAAACCATGTTTAAAAGTGTCCAAAATGGTATAATTTCACATTTTCAATAACTACAATAAGAAATTTTTTTAGGTCAAATCAGTATTGCATTAGAGAGCAATTGGTATAAGCCAACTACTCTATTGGACAAAGACCACGAAACGAAAAAACTACACGCGCTCTTAGTAATGTTGGAAAAAAGTAATCTAACCTTTGTATACAGTTTCAATGGTTTGCAGATCCTATTTTTGGATGCGGTGATTATCCGATAGGATTAAAAGACCTAATACAAACACATAGTTTAAACGATGGATTCGAACAATCACAATTGATCGAATTCACTAGCGATGAAAGACGTCAAATTCAAAATACTTATGATTTCTGTGCCATTACGTTTTACTCAAGCGAAGATGTTATTAACAACAGTATTGACATTCAAGAAAACGTCAAAGTATGCTAATTTCTTTAAACATTTTGTTTCTATAAAAAAAATTTTATACTAGAATATGGCCAAAGATTTTCGAAAAAGCTTAAAGTTTATTAAACAAAAGTATGGAAACGTACCAATTTTAGTGGTTGGAAATGGATTAGCAGATGAAGGAAAATTAAACGACTTTTATCGAGTTCAATATTTAAAGGTTATTTTAATATAACTACGACTATATTGCTAATAGATTTTAATTCCAGCTTCATTTAGAAACACTCCTGCACGCAATTCTTTACGATAATGTTAATGTCATCGGTTACAGTTATTGGAGCTTAATGGACACTTTTGATTGGAATAATGGCTATTTGTAAGTATCGACAAATTTAGTTTTTAATTCAGAACACTAAGTTTCAGAAATAAATATGGTCTGTACCATGTAAACTTTTCTGATCCAAAACGTCCACGGCTCCCAAAATCATCAGCTAAGTTTTATTCAAAATTTTTGAGTTCGAGAAAAAAGGAAAGAAACGGCACACATAACTTGCCTAAACTATCGGTGTTGATAATTACAGCAGTATCGTTATTACATATCCTCCACAGTTTAAAAATGACATAATTGTAGTTATACTTTTTTTAGAACGTTGCTTAAACGGTAGTAAATTTTATTAACAATAATTGTTTTTTTTAGTACGAGCAAGCAAATTTCCACGACTGTAAAAAAATCTAATTTCCGTTCAAAAAGTAAATACGATTACGTTGTTGTGGTCTAACACTAAGAAATAAAATAGTAATCAAGTCTAGTGACGAACACAACATTACTGTGAGTGTCGAGCGTACTCTACACTAATAAATAAATTAATGTGGATCGAAATAAAATCAAAAAAGTTTAATTTAGTAATTCATAATTTGTATCTGGTACATATAAATGACATAACCTATGTTACACTGGTTTACTCGTAACAAAAAAGAAGGCGACGGCTAACACAGTTGTTCCCGGAGATGGGGTCGCAAGCTTCGTGATGATCGATTATAAACTAAATCTAAAAAGACGCTAAAACACAGAATATATATTTATTTCATCACAGACAGTAGTTAAAAGAGGACGAAGAAGTACATAAATATAGTTATATAAATACACTAGTACATGGGTCGGACAAAATATAAGTTACGCGCTATACTGGACAACACGTCGTACAGCAAAATGACGGTATAACTTTTACATTCACAGAAGGAATGACTTTATATTCGTAAATTAAAATCACAAAAGTACGTATGGTCATTCTAACAATCGACATGACCAACGAAGTAGTACTCATAACAATAGAAATTGTAATACTTACAGTTATGTTTCATCCAGTAAGTCTGTACCTCTATTACCTAAAACGTAACATAAAATCTAACATAAAAACGTACATACGGCGTTATCACAGTCATTAAACATAGCGAATGCGCAGCCTTTCCCCTCGCCTCAATATCCTAAATGGTGGTAAAAATTCCTTCCAAAAGAAAATATCGTAAATGCCTCTAACCCTTTGACAGTGTGAATGGTTTAATTACAGCTACGTGACGTCATGGAAATTTTCCCAAGTATGTCATCTGTTTGGTATCTCCACCGATAAAGGAAACGTGTGGGGGTTATGGAAATCCGTTATAGATAATTATTAAGGAATCAATTCAAACCCTAAATACAAAAAAAATTATAACCACCTGCCTTAAATAAGCTTTCGCTCAGATAGACACAAAATTCGATTGCATATTCACGTTGACTTCATGATTATAGCCTTCTCGGACCTAGTGACCGCCAAACGGAGGTCTGACATACGTCACCGGGCGAAAATAAAATCGTGTTTTTAAAATTTGACAGTCAACCACGAAAAAGGGGCATGTCAAGGATAAATCTTATACTAGAAAATTTTTATTATACCACATTTTTAACATAACACCTGTAATATAAACTGTAACGATTATTAAAACTAATTTATTTGTACTAAAAATATGTACACGTTTATACCTAATCAAACTAATTAAATCTAAGGATATTTAATAAAAACACTTACACTAATTTATATAGCACTATCACACGAAAGATAATGTCCGCGGATAACTTCTATTTATTTAAACACTGACGCTTGTTTACATTAAACATTAAAGTCATATATCTCGAGACGCGTTAATCACTTATTTACTTAAAATTGGATAATCTTTTTAACACTGCCGACTTTGAATTACTGAAATAACTGACCTATGATTTGTTTGTACCGCATTTATACATTTTGACCATCTTTAGAAATTTTCTATATCTTTCGGTGAACGTTTTGGAAATAGACAAAAACTTCGTGAAGGCTCTCGAACTTGAGAATAATTTTTCGAACGATCACTCCCTCCTTCTTAAGACTGTTCCGTCACAGGAAACAAAAAACTGGATGCGACACCGGTAAAGAGGATCGTGGCGTTGGCGTCAGCTTTCTCCATTTCGGCAACTTCCTTGGCCATAAAGCTAACAGTCAATGGACTTTGATATTTTTCTTAGTTGGCAACTACAAACCAACGCTTCAACGCTTGTTCTTCGGAAGATGACCAACAACATGTTTCGTACTGTCCTCCAATTCAGTTGATCTAAGCCACAACCAAGCTTGAGTACTTCCAATTTTTTAATATTGTGGAACTCTATTTCTCTAATGAGATTCTATAATGCACGCCACAGATTTTTGTATGACGGCTTCGTACGTGAATATTTTTTGGTGACCAGATAGAAAACGAAGCGTATATCACCACGTAGTTTTAAAACTTTTCCAACTGCCGGTTGCTGTCTTCGTAGTTCATCTAGCCTCCCAAACTTTTTTTTAAATACGACTGCAACCTCTATGGACACGTCAAGGTCTTCGCTCACGCAATGTGCGATGGAGTAATCTTTTCATGTTTGAAGCAGGTCTTGTTGTTCCTCAGTTGTAACTCCAAACTTAGCTTTTCTAGAACCTCTGTATAAGCTTATAAAACTTATCAAATTCCATTCCTTCGAAGTGGGTTTGAGTTCTGCTAGTTATTACTCTGGTTTGGACCTGAACTTGCGTGTTGTGGTTATCGCCAGCAAACGGGACGATAGATGAGAGGCTGCGATATATGGCGTCGTTAATACGCTGCACGATTTGATAAAGGCCCTCCCATTGCTTCTGTAATTTTGGCGACAAATCACGTGTCCTTTAGGGATTATACAACCATACCATGTCGCTAGGTTGAAACCCACTATTTTGTGCCTTAACGTCATATCTAGTCTTCATCCTGTCACTGGAAATTTGTGTGTTTTTACGGACCTCTTTATGTAGTTCGTCTAGACTCTTGGTCAGCTTGTTGACATAGTCTTTTCCAGCAACTTCTTCTGGTCTTTGTCCAAATTGGAGGTCGCATAGGAGTCGTATTTAGCGACCGAGCATCACATAAGATCGTGTTTAGGAAAAGGTGCAAGTACTGACCCTAGTCTCTTTGGTGATCGGAAATTACTTTGGCTAAGTATTTTCCCATTGTTTGATTCATCCGCTCAACCATGCCATCAGATTGTGGATGGAGAGGCGTTGTCTTAGTTTTCTTAATTCCCAACAGTCAGAAAACTTCTAGAAACAGCCCAAACTCAAAGTTGCGATCTTGATCGGAGTGTAATTCCAACGAAACTCCAAACCGACAGAAAAACTTTTTTATTAATACGTCTGCGACTGTAGTTGCTTCTTGATTGAGTATGGCGTAAGCCTCCGTCCATTTCGTGAAATAATCGATTGTCACTAGGATGTATTTATTTGCCGAATCAAATTCCGGGATCGGCCCTGCGATGTCAATCGCAACTCTTTGTAAAGGGTTTTCTACGATGTATTGCTTCATCGGTGCTTTGCTCTTTCTTGCTGGACCATTATCTGATGCGCAGACCGTGCATTTATGGCACGATTTCATGACGTCCTCTTTGCAGTTCATCCAGTAAAATCGTTCTCGAACTTTCTCTAATGTCTTCTTAATGCCAAAGTGTCCTCTTGATGTATTATTGTGGAGATGCTTCAACACTTCTGACACCCGACCCGATCACGTCGTCTAGGTAAGCCAAGCACGTCTTCCAAGACAGTCCGCGCAAAATGGTTTCCATCAAACGTTGCAAGAACAAGAGCGTTACGCAGGTCAAAGGGCATCACAGTGAACCACCACAAACCAGTTCCAATCGTAAAAACTGTACTTCACGATCTTTGGGTTCCAATTCTACCTACCAGTAACCACTCTTTAAATCTAACATTTAAAACCATTAGGATCCTGACAGGGTGTCTAACGTATCGTGAATTCTGGGTAAAAGGTAGCTGTCCTTTTTGGTCACGTCGTTTAGCTGTCTGTAGTTTACGCAAAACCTTGTTGATCCAATTTTCATCTTTACGAGTACCACTAGGGATGCCCATGGGCTATTTGAAGGTTTAATCACGCCTTCTCTCTCTATGTCCGTAATTATTTGTTCGGCTTCTTATCTTTTTGCCAAAGGACGTCGGCGTGGATGTTGTCGTATTGGCCAAGCATCTCCGGTATTAATTTTATGCTACACCACGTTAGTTATTTCTTTGGAACCACTTTCCAACGCAAACACATTTTGATATTGCTGGATCAACACTTTAACTTTAGCCAACTGGTCTTGGCTGAGGTTTTGGCATTTGGAGGTAAGAATGTCCAGTAGATCTTGTGGGAACTACTTCGGCGACGTATCTTCGTTAGACTTCACGCATCTCACAATTTATGATACTGGCGTGCATTGGCCTACCACGGTCTTCTTTTTCAACGTTAAAGGATTTGAGTTGATGTTTAAGATCCTTACTAGCATCGTGTTCTTTACTCGTACTAAAGTTCTGCCAACGAGTAGTCCTTTTTCAACTAAGCCGCCCTCCATTGGTTCAATCGCGCGTATGTAGCCTTCTCGGAGATTTCCATCCAGGCGTGCCATCACCACACTTTCAGTTCTTGCAGGTAGAGTCACGTCTTCACTTAATAAGACTCGCACGGCTGTTTGTCAAACTTCTGGGCATCGTTCTTCATATTCAAATGGAACTCATACTTCTTTATAACGTCCATTTCCAAGATAACTTCTTCCGTGATGTCGGTTATCAGTACTTGATGGTCGAGTACTCCATTTTCCAAACCAATGGTTACTTTGACTTGTCCGTGAGTAGGAATTTTTTTTGCCCGTCGCCGTTCGATGTCGTAGTGTTACTAGTGATGTATTCTCGTTTTCTAATAACATGTCAGGACGAATTATTATCTTCGTCGTTCCCGTGTCAACCAGTAACTGAACACTTCTTCCATTGATCTTGCCACAGAGATACATGCTATGCAATTGTTCCCTAGGCATCACTCCTTGAGGTCGACTTGTGCTTCATTCGGTCGACTCGTTCTAGTTTTTCTGACGTTCTTTTGGTTTTCTTTTAGGTTTAGTACAGCGTCATCGTAATCTTTATTTGATTTTCAATGCTGGTTCGTATGTCTTCTGTTAAACTTTTAGAAATTTTCCAATTTTTTTTCTATTTTCTGAGTATTTTCGGACAATTTTTCTTCCATTTTACTAGAATTGTCTTTGATTTTTATGTTCGATTCTTGACCATTTTTCGTTCATTCGAGAAGTTCAAACATCTTCGCATCCATTTTAGTTTGATATCAAGTTACCGGCATAAGTTATATATAACACGAATCAAAAGTTTATATACACTACTTTAACGAACTGAAACAGCTAAAATTACACGCTATAAACAAACACCCAAAGCGCGAACTAAAGTTTTATTTATTTACGCAATCAATGTTTTTATTACGGGAGCGATATTTAATTACTTAATGGTATTTACACTAAAAATCGCGGATTCCACACTGACACCACTGTAACGATTATTAAAACTAATTTATTGATAATTATTTAAAGGCAATAAGTTAAACTTCGCTTTTAAGTGTTTAATTTTAAAACAAAATTTTTGTGTAAGTACGCCCTACTGTATTTAATTGATCACAGAAGTCACTGTTATAAAGCTCGTTCTTTGTACCCTTATCCAAATTCTACTGAATGTATTATTCTACGTGTTAGTGGCCCGTTTTAATACTTTTCTTGAACTTTAAAGTAAATTATAATCCCGAATATTTTATCATTTATCTAGAAACTTTTATGAAACGTTTTTTGGTCTTAAAAGAAAAATAAGTAAACAGAAAATTCAAAATAAAAACCGATAAATCCAAGAGATAAATAATGATCTATAGTAGTCTGTCGCCATGTCTTGCATGACACTTGTCTGAAGATCTCTTCTTAAACCGTTCTCAGTGTTCAAAAATTACTCTTAAGTTCTGAAAGAATAAGTCAAGATATGAGTGCCTAAAACTCATTTTAAAAGAAATTGTAACCTAGTGAGAACGACAAACAACCAGATAGACCATATCCTTACAAAACACGACAAAAGTGATACACAATGTAAGGTGGTTCCAGGAACAAACAAAGGTCTTAGTTATAGTAAAGCTTTAGTTAAGAATGGTAGATCAAATGAAAACGGGAATGAATTTAAAAACAAACGGAAAGAGATGAAAAAATGAGATATCAGATGAAACAGATAAAAAGTCATTACACGAAGCAGTTAGCAAAAAAAGAATGGAAAAAACTAAAACGATGTATTAAGTTGGTCGCAGATAGACACTAGGGGAAAAAGCGTAGAACAAATGAAGGAATGGTTTGATGAAGAATTCAAATAAATTATGCGAAAAAAAGTCGGCTAGACTAAAGTGCTTAAAAACCGAAAAAAGATATAAAGAAGTTACATTATATAGATATAACAAAAAACAAACTTCTTAAAGTGTTTATCCTCTGTGGATGTTGGCTATCACATTGGACCATATTACTTTGTTCACTGCCGCTCTGAATAGATTTGTTGATGTCATTCAAGTCCATGTTTGCAAGTTACGTAGCCACGATATTCATCTGTGTACTACACTTTATTTTGTTTAAGGATAAGCTGAAGCAGGTGACATTTTTCATTTTACATGATATGTTAAAACTATTCCAGTTTTTTGCGTTTGATATTTGTAAGATATTCTAGTTCTCCACCGATCCATTGCAAGATGGTACCTTGTTTGATACGTGGCACATCTATGGGATCCTAAGCATGCGGTAGTGGCACAACATCTCGAATGCATCCATGCGTTTACATGACGCATCGGTAAGGGTCTACTTTTCTGACCTATATAGGATGGTTGAGAGTGCATAACATCGAAGGTAGTGTTCTGCGCATCTTATCAAATGTATCTCTTGCTTTTCCAATTCGGCGTCTTATTTCTAGAAAGTGGATCTTGGCCTTGTTCAAAGTGCAGCACAGGTATGTGACTGTCTTGACTTGCTTTATTTTGCAGTCTTCATACCATATCTGTTGCCGGCAAAGGTTACACGGTCTATAATTATCTGAAGTAGCTCTGCATAAAAACGTTATCATCCGCATATCTTAGGTTGTTTATTATTTCTCCGTATTATTATTGCATCTTCTATGTTCTGTAGTGATTCTTTAAATAGGTGTTTTGAGTACACATTGAATAGGAAGACAGTATACAACCTTAACGTACTTCTTTCCTTATGTTAAACTCTTCTGATGTCTCGTTCTTGACACGTACATTAGTCTTTTGTTGTAAAAATAGCTTTAATATTATCTCTACATCTTTGTCGTCGATTCCCGACTGACAAAGAATTGAGTTTCCTATGTTGGACTTTGTCAAAGACTTTCTTCAAGTCTATGAAGTATGCGAAGACGTCTGCGTTGATATCGCATACTTGTTGAATCAGGATTTGTATACAGAATAACGCTTCTCTGATGCCAAGTCTCCCTTTGGAGCCAAATTGAGTGCCGCTAATGTTTTCAACAAGAACGTAGGTCATCAAACTGATTATTATGTGGTTAGAGCAATTAGTTGTATTTGTCTTTTTGAGAATTGAGCTCAATGTTGTTAGTCACCAATAATTTGGTTTTTGACCGTTTAGGTAGATTTTGTTAAAGAGGGTGGTCAACAGCTTTATTTGTTCTATGTCAAGCAGTTCGAAAACTTCTCCATGTATCTGGGCTTGCCTCTCCGTTGATCGTTGTAGTTACAGTACTAGGGTTTTGGTCTCCGAACACTTCCTCCATGTATTGTTTTCATCTTGTGAGTTTTTTGTCAGTTTCGGTAATTATGTTGTTTCTCGAGTAGAACGTTATTCCTTGCAGGATCGTATCTGTCATCCATTTTTGGTTTTTTGCCATCTTATTGAGTTTCAGTTCTTCTTGTGTTAACTGAGGTTGTAGATATTTTTATTTTATTCCAGAGTTTTTCTATTTCTGTTTTATAATTGTTATTTTCCGATATCATTTTGAGTTCATTGTTTATCCTTTCTTTGATTTGCTGGAGTGTGTTGTCTTCTTTGAGTTTTCGTACATCTTGGATGTATTTTCTTTAGTCGTAGTTTAGTACCAGCTGCCAACATGTTGTGATCTGATGAAATGTTTGCACCTGGATACGTTTTACAGGAAACAACCGCATTGCAAATTTTTTACGATTCTTTTGTTGTTATTAACTGGAGATTTCCATTGTATAGTTTTCTGGCAAGTAGTTTAAAAAAGGTGTTGATTGTAAAGTCAATTTTTTGACGAAATTCTATTAATCGTTCGCTTCTATTATTTTTTACTCCAAGTCCAAAATCTCCTACCACATGTACAATCTTTCCTTTTTCAACCTTGGCATTCATGTTTCCCAAAATGATGTTAATTTTTTCCTTATTTGTGCGTTTAAGAGCAGTTTTAAGTTGATCGTAGAACTCTTCTATCTCTGCTTCATTGCTTTCAGACGTCGGTGCGTATATCTGTATACTATTTAGATCAAAGTGTTTTTCCTTGATTTTGATTAATGCAACTCTACTTGAAATAGGGATGAATCCTTTCACGGTTACATTAATTTGCTTATTAAGAATTATTGCTACTCCGTGTTTGTTTTTAGTAGTGTCTCCATAGAAAGATACATGGTGTTCGTCTATGGTGTGATGACCTAAGTTTTGTCTCACCAATTCTCTTTTCGTAGTACATTTTGAAGATTTCTTTGGAACACCGGGGGATTTTTAACACCCTTTCCCCATTTAAGGGGTACCCGAAACTGAAAGCTTTTATTCGGTTGGTTTTGTGTATCCATTGTGATGTCTTGAGGGAGGTATATAAGTCAGGTAGCTTTCAGTTGCTTTCTTAACTATAGTTTCAGCCACTTCTACTTGGAGTACAGAAGCTGCCGTCTACTCTGGGAGAGTGGGAGAGAAAGAAAGCAGAGGGAATCGATAATATAGTCGATGAGCTGCTAAAACACGGAAGAGTAGCCCTAAGAGGAAGAATATGTAACCTAATAAAATAAATCTGTGGAAAAAAAATGCCGAGTCAGTGGGAAAAACGGATAATCTACAAGAAGGGAGATCCAACAAACTGAAAATTACAGGAGAATTACGTTACTTAGTGTCGTATATAAAATACTTACAACGATAATAAATAATAGATTAATGAAGCATACAGAAGCAAAAATGGGAAACTACACACATGACCAATGTACCATAGACGCAACTCATACAGTAAAACAAATTATAAAGTTTTATGAGTATGAAACGGAGTTGCAAATCGTGTATATCGATTTCAAACAAGCTTGACAGATATCAAAATACCATAAACTTAATAAGAGAAGGAAATGGGCTATCAGCCACACTGTTTATAGTAACGTTGGATGTAGTAATTAAAGAAGAAAGAAAGAACTTCTCGGCAACAATAGCTAATAAAGCGATACAAGTCGTTGAATATGCAGATGATCTCATGGTGTTAACGAGGGACAGAAGAAATCTAGAAGAAATCCATATCCAAAACACTAAAGACAAAGTAAAGAAAAGAAGAAAGGTTTAAACAAAACTGTGACAATAAGAAACTTTGAATTTGAAGTAGTAGAAAACTTGTAATATTTAGAAGTCATAATAAATACCAAAAGTGACAGAAGTATGGAAATCGATCACAATATACAGGCGATACATAGACCTTATCGTGCATATAAAAACATCATGAAATGCAAAAACATAAGCATAACCATTTAGTCATTGTGGGTTTCAATCTTCATGTGTGTTCGACCATCCGTTTAGTTGTTTTAAGAACCCTGATAGTCTTCGTTATAACTTTTTTTAGATGAGCGTTGAAAGTCAGTTTGATAACAAGAGTGAATCCCAGATATTTGACTTCCTTCGTCATCAACAGCGTGAATCCGTTTATAGTAGGTAGTTTTATGTCATTGATTTTCTGTCGTTTGATAAACGGAACGATTTCCGTCTTAGTTGACTGCATTATGTTCGATACAGTTGCCCCAAACTTTCCATTTGTGATAATAGTAAGATCATCGGCGTACCCTAAAGCGAATACACCTCAGTCTTCTAGTCCTTGTGGTAGGTCGTTTATGACGAGGCACCATAGTAGAGGCGTTTTTGTTTTGTTGTGTTTGGTTTGAAGATTGGGGTGGACTGCAATATCGTTTTTTGTACTCTAAGTACTTTCGCTTAGTCGGAATTTTTAATGTTGTCAGTCACTGCTCGAATATTTCTCTTCTTTGGATTTCTTTTACTCTGAATCCGTTTTTTGGTTTTTATGTTGTAGGTGACATTCCAACATGACGTTCAAAGACTGAAATGATTTAAAAACATTTTTGCTAAATTTCAACTGTTGTTTAGGCAACTTTGCCAACGTCGTAGCGTGTACAAATTTTTCCAAAATTAGTTTTTAACCGTCAGACGACGCAGCCTTGATTTAACTTCCGACCGAATACGAGACATTGCATTTGTTACAGCCGTGGTGCGGTACGTGTCACTAGCAGTTGAGCCCAAAGGTTTGTTGAGGGTTACAATTTTTGTCGTCCATCATCTACATTATGGATACGTTTCTTTTAGAAAATCCTGCTACATGACTCGCACTTAAGCAGTTTTTAACCTTTCTTTTTGATACATACTTCTCAGTTGGTTGAAGACTCTGAGATTCTTAGAAGTATCATGCGACTTTTGAATACGTTCAATTGGCAATAGTTAGTGAGCTGGGAAATCATCTTTGAATTTTCAAGTTCTGTCCTTTTTGTTCTGTTCTTTACTATAACTGGTGTTTATTTTCCAAGTTTTTATTTTGCTGTGGAAAAATCTGTTATGTTAAAAATATTTTGGTATAGCTTTCGTACTGTAGGGTTAGTGATGTCATTTGACACACCAGAGGTCACTGAGAATATTACAAATGTGTTAACGTCATGCCTAGAAGTTTCTACATTTTAAGTATCTTAAATTTTATTTTTTTCTTTATTTTACAACGCGATTTGATTTGCTTTATTATCGTAGCAACTACGGTTACCTGCACATGTTCTTTTACTTTGAAAAATTCCTATGACGAACTAATAAAGCATGCCCGTTTTTAGAATTTTTTGAGTACTGATCATTTTCTATGGAAAAATCGTAACCAGAAGGACCTTTTAAAATAAGGTCATTGCGCTGCTCATTAAGGATCAGCTCTGGCCATGTTCCTGGATCTGCAGACAAAGCCAACGTGGTGTCTTTGTCAATATCAGACGTTAAATTTACCTCTTGGTTATCACTTGTATCTTCAATGTTTGTAGGGACGACAGAAATTTCTTCGTCAGTCCCTTGAAAACTGGTACTTGGCACTGGCAGGTCACATATGGTAACGGCCTCTGGGGCTGGTGTTGAAGACGAAGCATTGAAAAAATTAGTTAGTTTTGGCACTTTTGATAGTAACGTATCAGATAACGCGGTTAATGCATTCTGCATATCTTGCATTGGAACAAAGGCTAACGCTATAATCATTTTTGCAGATAATGCGAATTCCGCGTCGTTATTGTAGCGGTTAATTAAATCCCTTTGGCAAAGGTGTTTTTTCATATTTTTCGCTAAGTGAAAAAAGCAACCCCGAATTTCTGCTTGTGGAAAATTGTTTTGTAAGCTTTGAAAAGCTGCAAGTTCAAAATCAGATGTAATTGATTGTGGATTTATTGCCGGTGCTAATGTTTTAATAGTTTGACAGAAATTGTCATATGTTGCTCTAGTTTTATTTGGAAGAAGAGCATAAAATACAGGATGCACACCTCCATATTTCTTTGCCAAAACAACATAAATTTGTTGGAACAAATGTGGAGCGATCCGAAACGTTCCATCCATAAAAAAGTCGTCGCAATTTTGTGTCAATTCTAAATTTCTTTGACGTCCAAAAATTAAAATTCTGTGTGGTCCGGGACCACTATCAGAAAGTAAAAAGTTTTCAGTGTTACCAGGTGTTGACTCGTAAATTGTATAACGTTCTGGAATTTGAAGATTTTCCAAGGTTGCAGGGTTTGGTGTTGCTTGAATAACTTCACCTCGTTTCTTTAAAACTCCTTGACTTGGAAGAGCTCCCTGGCAAGCTAGAGTCAGATTCTGGGAACAGGCACCTATCACTTGACACGTCGCTTCTTGCGTTTCTAGAGCACGTTTTTTGATTTTAGTTACTATTTTATCAGCATCTACTTTAGCTGCTGATGCATCGTGAGTATGCTCATTTATATTTTTTATAACGTTGCCGTTTACCACGTGCACTCGTGCTTTACACTGCCTCTTTTGCTCACAGCGCCAAAATGTTGTTTGTTCATCTACGGATAATTTGTGATAATTTTGATGTTGTCACTTCAAAATGTGAATATGGAATAATTATAATACCCTTAATTAACCTGTACATTAGTAATTAACCCCCTACTCATAACTGGTATTTGTAAGCAATAAAATAACAATAGAAGTCGTATGGGGGCTCTAACTTCATTATTTGGTACTTATATTTTGTCGGTGATTATGAAAACAATACAATCGCTTTTATTATCCTATTGTTAGTAATCCACTTTTCAAAATTAAAAACCAATTATAAGGAAATACCCGTACCGAATACCCGCACTGACTCGTCACAATAACACGCGTTTATAGATAATTCCAATAGTAAATTTATTGTTTTGAAAACCATTTACCAAGAAGTAAGGCACCCAGTCGTCTCGCGCCCAGTTGTCTCGCGCCCAGTTGTCTCGCGCCTAGTTGTCCCCGTGTCCAGTTGTCCCCGCGCCTAGTTGGCTCGCACCTACTTGGCCGCGTCCAGTTGGCCGCGCCCAGTTGGCGGCGTCCACTTGTCCTAGACCGTGCGGCAGCTATGGGTATTAATGATAGAGTGGGACGATCTCCCTCCTAGTCGCCTTATAAAAGATTGGGAAACACTGACAACTGAACTGAAACTATTGTCTGAAATCGTTATTCCAAGGTATTGTTTAAATAATGATGTTTCGAAGATTGAAATACATGGATTTGCAGACGCATCTCAAGTAGGATATTGCGTCGTAGTGTATCTGCGAAAAACGCAACACTCTGGACTCGTAACTATCTTGACACTTTGTGCCGCCGTTTTGTTAGCAGATTTAATCAGTTTTGTAAAACAAGCTTTGATTAATATAGTGATTGACGAAATTCACGCATGGTTGTATAGTCAAACCACGCTTGCGTGGCTAAGGTCATCGCCTCATACAAAAAAAGTATTTGTTGCAAACAGAATTACTTACATACAAGACGTAATACCAGAAGCAGTTTGGCATTATGTGCCTTCCAAAGAAAATCCCGCAGATTGTGGTTCGCGAGGAATGACTCCTGCTGAGTTAGTTTCTCATTTGCTCTGGTGGCATGGCCCAACTTGGTTGTTACAGTCGTCTGAAATGTGGCCTAAACAACCTTCAATTAGTGATAGTGACGATGACGAAAGTAAACAATTTGTTTTAAATACGTTTGCTGAATTGCATGTTATTGATTTTTTCATGCAAAGATTTTCGTCATTAAAGAAAATTCAACGCATATTATCATACCTACTACGCTTTATAAAATATTTAAAACCAAATACAACGTCACGCGAATCTAATTTAAGCGCTCAGGAACTTGAACAATCGTTGATTGTAATTGTAAGGCACGTTCAACATAATCATTTTTCTGATTTGTTTAAGACTATTGATAACAACAAATTGTTACCAAAAGTTTGTAGAAAATTAGCGTTATTTGTTGACCAAAGAGGTTGGGTGGAAGACTGCGCAATTCTCACTTATCATTCGATGCAAAACATCCACTTTTATTACCTAGTTCTCATAGATTAACCAAGTTAATCGTAGAAGACGCTCATAAAGAGTTTTTGCATCCTGGGTCTAAAACGTTGCATTACCTATTGCTACAAAGGTTTTGGATATTATCGCCACGCAAAGCAATTTATAAATGCATTTCAAAATGCATAAATTGTTTTAAGTTGAGACCTAAGTCGTATGAGCCAGTTATGGCGGACTTACCCAATTTTCGTGTATCGCAAGTTAATTGACAGTATTGACTATGCTGGTCCTTTAGCATTACATTATCTAGAACGCGTGGAGCAAAACCTTCAAAAGCATATGTATGCATTTTTGTATGTTGCGCTGTAAAGGCTATTCATTAGTTTCTGATTTGTCATCTGATGCTTTTATCGCTGTCTTCCGACGATTTATTGCTCGTAGAGGTACGTGTTCTATGATACTTAGTGACCAAGGAACAAATTTTGTAGGAGTCAGTTGTTACGCCCTGAGCAAATTTTACTAAATCCGATACTGTTTCATTTATTTAAGTTAGACGTGTGGGAATTTGCTGTTGTTATTAATCTCACGCTTTATTTCTTTACATTTTCAAGTTGATAATTTGTAATGATATGAGTAATTAAGAGCGTATTATTTTCGCTTAATACGTGACTAAATTCTGCTTTCTCACGAGTTTGCTGACGAATTTATTTTGTTATCTTCTGAGGTCATTTTAACCTTAGGTACTTCGTTTCCTTCTTTAATCAGTTCCTGACAAACTCTTGTTGAGATCACTTCAAAAATTTATTGTACCTTGGAAGTACTAACGTTTACTTAAACACGGTGATTTTACCGGATATTACGTTGAAACCTTCCTAACTTTTAGTATATCTACGGAACCTGTTTCTTTCCTAAAATTACTAAAAATCGTATATTTACGGCTATAAGTTACTTTAAATTTTAAAAGTGTACTTAGTTTTCTTAACGCTGGATTATTATACCCAGGTAAAGTACTTAGTTTTTGTTTTATTTAGTTAATCTAACTTCGCTTCCCTCCCTTCTTCTTTATAGCGGGTTTTTCTTCCGACAAAATTGTTCTAATTTATATGAACGTTTCCTCCAACGGATTGTTTACTCCACGTGTGAAAGTTCCTTCAATTACCAAAATACTCCGTTCATCTGTAAACTCTACTAACGCTACGCTGAGAAGTCAACTGCGATTGCACCAACTGACACTAAGTGAAAAAAAAACCAACCGTTAACCTTCGTTTTATTGTGAATTAATTTATATTTGTGCAAATCTCAAAGATTTGATTTTCTACATTGAACTTGTAATCAAAATCCTACTTGCTTAATCAACTTTAGAAATTCAAGAACTTTTTTTTGCTATTTAAAATTCACACACAATTAAACTTTGGTTTAATTTACTTAATTTAATTTGTCTTTGTTTCTATAAGAAGTTGTTATCTGATTTACCTTGAAATTTGTTGACTTATAACGTAATTGTAACTGACCTATAAACCTACATAAATTTGGTCGCGCATCTCCTGATCTACGAGATAGTAAACTTGAACCTAACTTTAATTCTCGGCTGTTATTTACCGACGGCCAATTGTTTGTTTTAAATATTTTATTTAAGGAAACTTCGACTGGAAATACCGTGCACGGAGTTCCATCAGCAAAGTAATAAGGTAAGATTTTTTTTTTGTATTTCAAATTTGAAATTACTGTCTTGTCGAATAACGATCGCTGCCCCAAATTAAATTTTTTTGTTGTTTGTTTTGCGAACCTAACGTAATTAAATTAGTTTTACTATTTTTGTTTTAACACAAGGTAATTTAGATCTTGTATTTTTGTAATATTTGAAATCCATTATCAATTGTTTTACTCAACTTCACGCATATTTTGTTTGCATAATTCAAAATTGAATATTTTATTGATTATTTTGTAAATTGCTATTTATTCTAAATTCATTATATTTACATCAAATTTACTGATTGCTATTTATTGCTTAACCTTCCCCGTTTTTTTTCTTTCAGCAACTCTTTGCTACTAATAGAGCCCTGTTAAACTTTTACAATTTACTTAACAGGACCGTAACTAAACAAATTGTGTGGCGCCTATTTCTAACAATTTCTAATCACTATTTGACTAATTTTATCTACCACGACATCTTTGATTTAAATATTCCCCTCACAATTTCTAACCCACCCCATTTTGCCTACAAGAACCGAGCTACTGCGGCCATCGCTCCATTTAAATTTAGTTACCCATAATTCTTACCGTAACACAGTCGTCAATTTTTTGAAATGGCAAAACTTGCTTCTGATAAATTAACTTTAAAATGGAGCTTTAACCCCCCAGCCACTCCGCATTTTAATGGTTTAAGTGAAGCCGGAATAAAATCTATCAAAATCCACATTAATCGTGTTATAGGTACTCAAATTTTGACGTACGAAGAGTTCTACACGTTTCTCACGCAAATTGAATTCGCGACCGCTTTGCGATACCAGTGCAGATTTAAACGACTTACAGGCATTAACGCCTGCGCATTTTCTTAATTTAGAACCTTTAAATGCTACTCTACCTGAACCTGACTTAACACATTTAACTCTTAATCGTCTTAGCCGCTGGCAACTATTGGAACGTATGAACTATGACTTCTGGAAAAGGTGGAGTAATGAATACGTTCACGCGTTGCAACATCATGCCAAGTGGTTCGATCGTACAACGGATATTAGGATTGGCTCTTTCATAATTATAAGGGATTAACAAAAACCTTCTTTGACATGGGAGTTGGCCAGAGTTCTTAAGTTACACCCGGGTTCTGACGGGGTCGTTCTCGCGGTGTCTTCCAGATACCAGTACTTAAGCTGTGCCCTTTGCCTAATCATTAGCTCTGTTTTTAGTTTTTTTTTCTTTACTCAAATATGTATGCTTTTGTTTATCGACAAAAAGGTTTTTTTTGTTAATTTTTTTGCTTGAAAATCCTATAAGGATTTAGGTGGGTGGAAATGTTAACACCGCGTAACGCTTAAGTTTATTTTAAAATTACATTATGTTGAGAATAAATTTTTCTTTTAATACGCAAAATCAATTTTTTTGAAAAGCGAGAATTATCGCAAAAGGCCAGTACGTAAATTACGCTTGCATAGAATGCACATGTGACTGTCGCAGAACATTAAATTTTGGTGTCGCAAATTTCAAAAAATGTATTTGAATTACACGCGGCATAATATTTCTAACTGTACTACGCAAGTGCAAAAATTTGTTTATATAATTGCAGAAACTATCTTAGAGACCAGTGGACAGCTGTTTCGTCCTATTTGGACTCCTCAGCACTGAAATACTCTAATGCAGTTTTCTAATTTACTTATTGTTAATAGCGTTGATAATTTTCAAAGTAATCTGCATCTCTACTTCTGATTAACAACATTTGCTTCAGATTTCTTTGTTTCCACTGCTAATTCTTTTGGTTGTAACTGATTTTTTTTTATTACAACGATTTACATTAATTAGCTCATTAATACAGTAACGTTCTTTTTAAGGTTCACTTGAACCATTGGTACTTAGATTTGCTTGCCAAGGCTATTATGATCTTTGTGTTCTAACGGTTCTACATAATCTCGGTTGATTTTCAAGCCACAAATTATGCCCTACACTCTATAAATATTTTTAAGCATCATTTTAATTCAATGTTCATGAATTTTTACACGCCGTTTATTAACTAATTAAATAGAATAATAATTTTAGCTGTTACTGTATTATTCTAAACACTTCACTCACCACAAAGAAATTATACCGTACGAAAATTGTCTTGAAAACGATATAGCCAGATAAATATAGAACTCATTAATGATGTCGGGAAATTATTATAAATATTGATGCTTAGTTAATTCTAGAAAAACTTGTTACACGCAACGAAGGTTTTAAGGCAAACTGGTTGTATTGGCAAATATTTCTTAAATTTATTTGCAACGTTGCCACTATCTGACTGTATCTGCTTTATTTACTTTATACACTGGATATTACGTTTCGTAATATTTTTAATGACAACTTAATCTTTAAAATCACACAGCGTTTATCACTTTGTTAGAATTATAGTTGCCTGTGTTTGAAAACGTGTAAAAATATAAATATATTTGACAACGTCTTGATAAAAGACACCGTTACTGTGCAACTAATATATCCAGAAAACATACTTCAGAAAAGCATGAAACGCGATTCTTAACTGACCATAAGAAATAGGTGAAAATTAATCAAATTATCATTAAAGTTTATCGTTTAGTAAATAAACCGATTCATGAAAGTAAGAAAATGATTAACGTTGATAGCAACGATAGTTATTAGTATGTCTTAAACTTGTAGACAATGACGATTGGTAGTGTTACGTTATTAGTAATAGTTTGTTTCTGCAGGTAAGCAAAGTTTTTAAGTATTTACATGTTAAAAACAGTTTTGCAACGTGGCCTACATAAAAATATATCTCGTTTCTTATCTAGCTTTTGAGAGTTAATTTAGTTTAAGTATAAATATTAGCAAATAAAAATATTTTGCTAAACATATTCGTGAATAGTAGTATAACTGCATATTGATTTTAAAAAACGGGTTTCTAAGACCAAAACTAATCTAATAATTTTGTAAATTATTTTCTAATAATAGAATTATCAGAGTTTAAACGTTAAAGAAATGATAAATATTATTAACATATACTTTTTCTAATTTTGCTTACGTTAAACTTGTGACCCTCATCCAGTATTAGTAACATATAATTAGATACACTTTAGTATAATTTCTGTACGATATGAAAACTGCTACTTAGAGTTTAATCGTTCTAAACTTATCTTACTTTGATACATAGAATTTTCGCAATAGTTGACAATTTCGAACAAAAATAATTTGAAATGAAGAGAAATTAAATGCGTTTCGCTTTATTAAAAAAATATTGATATTGATAAATCTGCTATTATTTTGCGAGAAATTCAAATTCAATATTCGAAACTGCTGAACTTTTCACCTTCCACTATCACAATAATTTTTTTTTGTCAATGAGTTAACCTATGCAAGAATTTGTTAACTGGAGTTCAACTCCATAGTTCTAGCGTTGATTGTAAGAAATTAGCATCGATCCACCTGTTGGTCAGCATATTTACTAACCACTTTGCTAAGCGTTGTAGATTACTGCACAATCTCGATTTTACGTTACAGCGATATTGCCATGCAGCACTTGAATTGCTATGAAGTTCAAGGTTTCGTTTATCGAGTATAAGAACCTTATCAATCTTTTATTGTGAATTAATTTTATTGAAAAACAAAAACTGCGTCAAGACGAATCAACAACCTTTGTTACGTACTGATTTATTTAATACAAATAGCTATACGCAAGTAATAAAATTATCGTAACAGAAAAGTAATTAAGAAACAACTTTTTAATAAATCCGTAATATTTGTTGACATCTAAACCCTTGACCAACCACAACTTTAATGTGTGATAGTTTAAGTAGTGATAAGTCACGTTTGCTTTTCAGATAACCATATCATTAAATATAAATTTGTTTACTTTCAACAAATTAAAATAAGAAGAAAACAGTGACAATTGATTAACATTTTAAAGATTTTGACGTGTTAAATTAGACTAAAAATTAATTTATCATCAATGTACATATTTACTTTGTCAGCATATCAAACATAAAGATTAGAGACATAATTATAAAATTCTGCTTCAATAATAATTCTAATTTTTTTTCGAAAACTATCAAGTTATATTTTGTTTGAAAATGTAATAAAAACAAAGGTATATAAAATCAAGTTACATTTAAAATAAGTCTGCCACTCGCAAAAAATAGGTAAACAGTAACACGATTAGATTAAAAATTGGAATAAATTTAAATTAGACCCGATATATCGTGGCTACCTCGCTTGTAAAATTAACCAGTAAATGATAAAATATTTGTAAGATATTGTGTTGACCGTCTGTGGTGTACGGTAAACAAAGTCATGTTTCACATTTATTAGCACGTAGTTGGGCTTCCAGTAAATACGACAATCAACGGTTCCAGATAGCTTTCATTATTGATTTATAAATGCGTAGTATATTTTCAATTGATAATTTTTTTTATTTTAATTACATGTGAAAGACGATTTGTTTATTCACAATTATTTTAATTTATTTGACTGTTAGAAATAGTTTAACAATTATTCATATGTTAATTTTAATTATCACTAGTCTGCATGAAAATCGGCCCTGATACCATTCTTGACGATTCCTATGTAAAATGACCTCCTGAATCCAAAAATGAGCGCTGTTTTTACCCATCACCCACCTATTTTGGGGGGACCCCAATTTTATTTAATTTTTCTTTAGAATTTTAACTTATAGCCGTTAAACATCCCAAAGCAGGTAATAAAATTTATACCAAAGTATATGGCAAAAGTTTTGCTATAAAATGTATATAGAAACAACAATAAAATACAAATATATAACAACAGTAAAAAATATCAATAAACAGTTAGGAAGATTCACTGCACGACGCTGGCGATCTCAATACCATATGCAGGTTTGAACAGGAATTTTCGACAGGCTTGAACTTGCATTACTCTTCTCATTATAGTATATTACATTGTTTACTTAACTGCTTCGATCAGTACATCTATAGCTGTTGCAGAGTTAACTTGTCGACGTTTTAAACGTGCTGGATTTTGTGTTCATTTTTGTTCATTTGTGTAAAACAGTAAAACTACTCTTACTCCGGATTTTTTCAAGTGACTAAGTGTGATTTGTAGTTAATGTCGGACGTTGAATTACTGTTTAATTATGCCAGTGTAAAAATCATCCCGATAGCTTCTGCTATGTCTGCGGGGAATTAACTTTAAAAGCGCAACGAAAACCCTTTTCTCCGCTTGTTAATACAGCTTATAAATTATACTTTGATTGTCAAGTTGGCGACCAGGACAAAACTTGGGCTCCATCAGTTTGCTGTACGACTTGTTACAGTATATAAGTTAACCTTTATTCATTGCCATTTGGCTTACAAATTTGGTCGTGTTGTCTATACATATATACTACATTTTCTTATCCCTTCTCCCCCCTTAACTTTTTCCTCCTGCTCCATACTTCCTCCATCCATTCCGCTCCTTTTCCGTTTTCATCTAAGATATCCACTATTTCCATCACCTCTTCTCTTAGTTCCCTGCATCTCTTTCTCATGTGGTTAAGGTTTTCCGTTTCTTCTCCACATAGCCTGCACAACTTTTCTGGTTCTTCTTTTCAATATTTGTTCCCTAACTCCTCGTTGCCACATCTGAATCTTGCCACCATTTTTTTTCTTTTGTTGCTTTTAAACTCACTGTCTCTTAAATATTCCGGCACCCCTTCACCCTTGATATCTTTATAATTCCTATTATATCTGCTCTCTTTTATCTTTATCCATCTTTCTTGTTTTTCGATGTCTCTATCTCTCCTTATTATTTCTTCTCTTGTCCCTACCCCCTCTTCTCTTAATCTCTCCACTTCTTCACTCGCGTACCCGTTTCTTTTGTAATACTCTTCCCTGCCCTCCTGCCCGTACTTCACTTTCCCTCCCTTTATCTCTTTCCAACATTCTTGCAGAATTTTGCATTCTGTTCTTTCCCTCATTTCTTCCTCGTATTTTATTGCTCTTTTTCCTGTCTCGATCCTTATTTTTTCTATCTGAACCTCCTCTCTCACAATATACCCTGGTGTATCCCTGTCCAATCCTAACACCCATCTCCAGTATTTTTCCTGTAGCCCCTCTACCTCCCTCCACTCCTTCCAGCCCCATATTTCCGCTCCATACATTAACACCCCCTTTATTAATTTTTCGAACAGCAATTTTTTTTTTTTTATATCCATCTTGAATACTCTTTCCCCCACACCCCAGACTTGTTCTATTAGCCTGTTTCCTTTCTTCACCCTTTCCTTTATGTGTTCTCCTTCTTTATTGTCCTGTTTCATCGTGTAGCTCAGGTATGTAAATTCCTTCACTTGCTGCACTTTCTCATCACTCCATCTCCACTCCTCTCTTTTTCTTTTCCCCCCTCCTTTTCTAAATATCATTATCTTTGTTTTCTCCGTGTTCACTTCCATTTCTTTTTTTTTTCATATATTTCTCTAGCGTTTTCATCATCTCTTTCATTTCCTTTTCCTCCTTAGCCACCAGCACTATGTCATCCGCATACGCCAACGACCATACCTTAGTTTTCCCTACCACTATCCCTCCTGTCTGTTGTCCTCTCATTGTCTCTTCCAGATCCCCCGTATATACCGAGAACAGGCTTGGGCTCAGTAGACATCCCTGCCTCAACCCTCTCTTTGTTATGAATTTCTCACTCTCTTCCCCATTCACTTTAACCCTGCTTCTCGTTTCTTCGTATATTTCCTCTATTCTTTGTATTAATCTTTCATTGATTTTTTTTCTTTTCATATATTCCCACAGTTTTTCCCTATTCACTTTGTCAAAAGCAGCTTTTAGGTCTACGAATAGTGCTACCATTTTCTCTCTTTTTTTTCTAGTTCTTTATTTGCTAAGTGTTTCATTACATATATGTTTTCTATCGCCCTTCTTCCTTTTCTGAATCCCGCTTGTCCGTCTGGTACCAAACTTCTTTCCTCTATTTCCTTCTGTAATCTTTCTTGCAGTATTGTCGCGTACAATTTGTATGCCGAGCTCAATAATTTTACCCCTCTATAATTCTCGACTTGATTTTTTTCACCTTTTTTATGTATTGGGCATATTATTCCCTCTCTCCATCTCTCTGGGAATCCTTCCCCTTTCCATATTTTGTTTATTATTTCCGTCATCGTTTTTGCTACATTTTCTCCCCCGTATATCCACTCTTCTCCTTGTATCCCATCTTCTCCTGTCGCCTTTCCTTTTTTATCTTCTTTATTGCCTCTATTACTTCTTCCTCCCTTATTCTATCCCTATCTCCTTCTTCTTGACTTACTACCGCGTCTTTCCTTTTTCTTTTTCCTGCTTTTGTTCTTCCCTCCAAACAGGTTCCGAAAATATATCTCCCATTCTTTAATTTTTATTCCCTTTGTCGTCCTGTTTTTTTCCTCTGCTTCTTTAGGTACTTCCATACATCTTCTTCCGGTGTTATTCTTTTAATCTGCTCCTCTTGTTTCTTTTTGTTTTCCTCCTTCTTTCTGTCGCATGGTTTTGTGTATATTTTTACTGCTTCTTTGGATTCTTCTTTTTCTTTCTTCCCTTTTTTCCACTGTCTTAATGCTCTTCTTGCATTTTTCTTTGCTTCCTTGCATTCCTAATCCCACCATTTCTTCCATCCAGTTTTCTCCCCTTCCATTTTCTAAATCTGACTCTCTCTGTTGCTTTCTCCATCATCTCTCTCATTTCCTCTACACTTTCTTGTACTTCCTTCCCTATCCATACCGTTTTCCCTATTCTCTCTTTATACCTTTTTATACTCTATTCTGTCCATTTTTTTTTAGTTATGTACTTCTCCTCTTCCTCTCTCTCTTCTCTTTCCTTTCCTTCCATTGTCAATTCCAGTGGTTGATGGTCTGACTGTACCCTTTCTCCCACCTTAAATGTCTTTACCTTTTCTGCGGCCTCTTCATTTGTCATTACAAAATCTATTATTGATTCTCCCCTTCCTCATATGTACGTAAATTCCCCCTTTCCATCTTCTTTTCTGTTCCCGTTCATTATTTCCCACCCTTTTTCGTTGCACAATTCCAGCAGATCCTCTCCCTCTTTATTTATCACCTTGTCCTTTGTTTGTCTCTTTCTCGTCTCTTTTCTTTCTTGTATTCCCCCCTCTTCCCCTATTCTTGCGTTGAAGTCTCCTCCTACTATTATCAATCCCTCTTCCCTCTCTTCTATCATCTCTTCTATGTTTTTCCTTGTCTCTTTCATTCTACTGCTATAAACCGTCACTACTTTTATTTTTGTTTTTCCCCACTGCATGTTCCTTTCTACAACTCCTCTTCTCTGTTGCACTTTCTCCTTCTTTTCCTGGTTCAACCATTTTTTTTTCTTATTCCCGTTATTATCCCCCCCTTTGCTCTCCCTTTTTTCTTTTCTCTTTCTGCATGTTGCACCACCCACTCAAATTCCTCCGGCAACTCTTTTTCCCACCACTCCCATTGTTTTTCTTCCATCCATGTTTTCTGTAATCCCACTACATCCTGTTCCTTGATGTACTTCCAGAAATCATGTTCCTTGTTTTTTATTCCTGCTACGTTCCAAAACAATACTCTCAGCTCACTCACCTCCCCCCGTGCTTCTTCCTCACTTTCATTTTTTCTCCCTTCTTTTTCTTTTCTATTTCCATCTCTCCTTATTCCTTTCCTTTTCCGTTTCGTCAACTTTCCCTCCTTTACCACCCCCTCTTTGCCCTTTAGTTTTTTGCCATTTGGTTCCCCACTTTCTCTTCTCTTTCTCTGCACAGTCCCCTATCCTTGTCGTTTTATATGTATCTGTCTCCGTCTATCTCCATGTTCTCTGTACCCTACCCATACTCTTTTTCCTTCCGCTCTTTTTTCCCCCGCTATGTTCATTATTTCTCTTTGCACTCTTCTTTCCTCCCATGTCAAATCGTGGCTTATATATATTCTTGTATTCTTTAATTTCTTCTTTTCCTCCATTACCTTCTGTTTTTCCTCCCATCCTCCGATTTCCGCCACAACCATCTCATTTTTTTTTCTCTTTGTTTATTACTGTCACTTTTTCACCTCTACTTTTACATTTAATTTTGCTTCCAGCATCACTGCTAAATCTTTTGTGGTTTTTCACTTCTCCACCCTTTTACCACAATATTATTCTTTCTTTTCCATCTTTCCTCGTCTTCCGCTTTTTCTCCAGTTTTTCTATTCTCTCCACCAGTTTCTCTTTTTCTTTCTCCCACTTCTTTTCTCTTTCTCCCATTTCTTTTTTCATTTCTTTGATTTCTTGTCTTATTCCTTGCATATTTTCATCCCTCTGTTTCATCATTTCTCTCATTAATTCTTTTAACTCCTCCATTTCTTTCCTTCCTCCTTCTGTTCTTGAGGTTTTTCTTTCGCTCTCCTCCGATATCTTTTTAATGTCTGGTGATCTTATTGTTTTCTTTCCTCTTTCAAATATTTGTTGACTTTCTTTTTCCTCTTCCTCTCTCTCTCTTTTATTCATCACTTTCCCCTTTGTTATTACTTATTATTTATTATTTAATTTTTTTTTTAAATTTAGTTATTTATTTAATTTTTTTTTTCTTTATTAATTTTTAAATTTATTGTTGCTATGATTCTTTCTAACTGTATTTAATTAACGCCCGCCACAAATATTAGAAAAGTATATAAATAAAAGTTTGTATTTCACTGTTATCACAAGCGCGCGCTTGACCTTTAAACAAGTCCACGATATCCGCTCGCATTCGCACGCGTTATCTGAGCCACCTATATCTTCTTATCCATAATTTTAATGTACTTATTTATTACTCACATTAAAACTGTACTTCTAATCCTTTCTTCACTTCACATTCCTCACCACGCACACGTAAATTAATTGCTGTAAATCACTTTAAATTACCCAAAACTCCGCACTACTATTAAACACGTCCTCACTCAATCACCTTCAAAACACGACCGTTACGACTTGTTACAGTAGTTTCACCAAATGGCTCAAAGGTACCCGTAAATCAATGCCATTTGCTGTGCCCACGGTTTGGCGTGAACCTCGCTGTCATCTTACAGATTGTTACATTTTTATGACTTCCACCGCCGGGTTTTCGAGCAAAAGTAAGCATACAATTCAGTATCCCAATATTCCGTCAGCTCTAAGACCTGTTCCTCATAACGATACTTTGCCAATCCCAGAGCCCCCAAACACTTATATATACTCTAGAGCCGGAAATTGATTTAAAAGACTCTGAGCCTCAACCTGGGGCTTCGAATGATACGTTCAATGATGATGAAGAGTATTCCGCAGATTTAGTTTCTCGGCAACCTCACCTCCTCACTCAATCGGAATTAAATGAGATTTGCAGTTACTCAGCTCCTAGGATCGCGACTTCAACAGTGGAATCTTTTAGAAAAGGGAGGAAAAATATCTTCTTACAGGACCAGACAAGCAACCCTGAAATGTCTTTTCTGAGAAGATAAAGGTTTAGTGTTCTGCTCTAATGCAAATTTATTGATGACAGAGCTACAGATGCCATGTGACCCAGACAAATGGAGACAAACAAGCTTAAAAGTTGTCCTGTTGGCAAATGGGAATGACTTCCCATCAGTTCCCATTGCATACTCTAATGATATGAAGGAAACGTACGAAAACATCTTCAGAATCCTTGATAAAATTAGTTATCATGATTATAAGTGGAAACTTTGCGCTGACTTAAAAGTTGTTGCTCTACTTACGGGCCTGCAATCAGGATTCACAAAATATTGCTGCTTCTTTTGTGAATGGGATAGCCGAGCCCAAAATAAACATTACATCGTACGGGACTGGCCTCTGCGAGAAAATCTTATTCCTGGTCAGAAAAATGTCGCCCACAATCCTTTGGTTCCGAAGGAAAATATTTACTTACCACCTTTACACATCAAACTTGGATTGATCAAGCAGTTTGTGAAAGCAGTGGACAAGACAGGTGGCGCATTTCAATTTTTGAAAATGAAATTTTCTCGTCTTAGCGAAGCTAAAATCAAAGAAGGCGTTTTTGTTGGTCCATAGATTAGACAACTCTTCCAAGATTCGACGTTTATTGAACACCTAAATCGAAAAGAAAAACGAGCTTGGCTTGCATTTCAAAACGTTTGTAAGAACTTCCTGGGTAACCACAAAAGTGAAGATTATGTCGCTCACGTCGAGGAACTGCTTTTAGCGTACAAGGACATAGGATGTAACATGTCTCTTAAAGTTCACTTCCTTCACCCACATCTAGACTTTTTCCCTGAAGATTTAGGAGCAGTCTCGGATGAACACAGGGAACGGTTCCATGAAGACATCGCTAAGCTGGAGAAGAAATTTTCAGGGAAGTGGACTGCAAGCATGTTGGCAGAGTACTGCTGGTTTTTGAAACGTGAGAGCTGTACCTCAGGGTATAAAAGGAAAGCAAGCACCAAGTAACGATGAATATCTTTTTATTTATTACTGTTTATAGCTAAAATAGTTTTTTTTCCCATTTAAATTAAATTCATGTCCATATATTTATTATTATAATAATTATTATAATTATTATTATCGTTCGATAAATAAATTATAATTAATTTATCGAAAAGTGGTAAAATTAGAGATTTGGGGCTCCCTCGAAAATGGTGGGTGATGGAAGAAAACGGAAGACATTTTTGGATTCAGGACGTCATTTTACATAAGAATCACCCGGAATAGTGTCAGGGCTCGATAAAAAATATTTTTTTGCAGACCAGTGTTATTATTGTGTACAAGTTTCATGTCGTTTGGAGTTAAGGACTACTCCACTCTAACCTTTTAGTCGGCCTGAAGAAGTGCACGCCTTGTGCACGAAACGTCGCTATAATAAAATCTTGAGTGGTTTAATTGCCCCTCCTAGTGAAGAACTTCCTACAATCTAAGTCATTATTTCAATATTAAAGGAGGACGTAACTACAGTACTTAAATAAATGACTTCTAGCTTCTGGAGCGGACTTCCTTAGTGTATTTATGCATGTATATCCTTGTGCCTGAATTTCGTGTTAGTGATCACCAAATCACACCTCATACCACTGTCATTTTTATTGTTTTTCCTTGTTGCCCATGTATCTTTCTATGTCTTCATTTAAGTTGCTTACTCTGTCATTCATATCTCCCATTACAGTTACATTGCTTTCTTCTTAGTCGATTTCCCATTGAAGTAATTCGAAGAACTGCTCTTTCTCTTCCTTCTTATCGTTATCATTAGGCGCATACACTACTATTATTGTCCAGATTTGTATCTCGTCTATTATAATTTCTCGTGCCAGTATTCTTTCATTAATATATCTTTCTGTCCTGGTATTTTTTGCTTTATCTGATTTTACTATTAACCCTACCCGTATTACTTTGCACTCTTCTCGATCTATTCCTGACCAATATAACAAGTATCCTTCATGCAGTTCCGTTTCTCCTTTCCCTTTTTTTGTTTTTTGTTATACTTAAATAACCGATGTTTGCATTTTCATCTCTTTAATTAATTTATCCTCTTTTCCTATAATAGTTTTCGCATTCCAAGTACCAATTTATCAAGTCTCTTTTTTGTTTGATTTCCTTAAGTTCTTTTTTTTTTGTGTTGTTAATCTTTTTTCCAACAGTGTTTCCTTTTCCTTTTGTAGATTTTCATTATCTGACACACGTATAGCTCCTTTAACTAAAACAGTGTTCTTTGGTACTGGATGGTGGTGAGATTTGGCGTTTAAATATCTATTACTGTGCGTTTTCTTTCCATAAACGGAATGCCTTAATTTTCCGTTATTTTTCTTTATCACCAATACACCAAGGAAGGTTAGACTGCTATTATGTTCTAACTTCATAGTAAATTTAATGCTATAACGTTCAAAGAACTGATTTAGTTTATCTTTGCCATGAAGCCATACAAAAAACGTATCATCAACATATCTGAACCAAGTTTTTGGTTTTAACCCAACATTTTTCATAACTTCAGTTTCAAAATACTCCATGTAAATATTGGCTATAACTGGAGAAAGCGGTGAACCCACAGCCACTACTTCTACTTGTTTAAAAAAAATGTCGTTATAACTAAAATAAGTGTTTTTAAGACAGAGTTCGATGAGCAGAACTTCTTCTTCGGTAATTTTCTCCTTGAGCAAAAACAACACTTCGTCAACCGGAACTTTAGTAAAAACAAATACCTAGTCAAAACTAACTAAGATATCTTTTTTTGTTATAAGCAAGTTCTTAATTTTCTTTACAAAGTCTGTAGAATCTTTAATGTGAGTGAGCTAGATAACGTGCTAACGACTAGGTTGCTGAATTGATAGAGCTCAATATGGGTCGAAAGAGGGCTTTTTCTTTGTGTATCTTGGGAAGACCGTAGATTCGTGGCATAATTAGATTTTTGAGAATCATTGTTTATTTCTTGTTATTCTCTATAGTAGTGGAGTTTTTGATATCGGAGTTTTTCTGTAGGCGTATGTAACATTCTTCCGAGAGTAAGTTTGTCATTAAAACATCAATGTAATATGAACTGAGAAGACGGTTTAAGACTCAGTAAATCTTGGCTATCAGTATTACATCCTCTAAGACTAAGATCAACCTTCTTGGAAAAGACACAAACACTTACTCCGAGTAGTCCGAGTAATAACGAAGTCAGTCAAACAACAAAATAAATGGAAAAATAATACAACTTGCATCGTCTACAATGGAGTTTAGAAAAGGTTACAGAAATTTATCTTGGCAGTGATAGTGTGTTACGAATAATCAGCATAAAAACGTCTAATAGAGTTCTTGGAAGTTTCTCTATTAATTATAAATTGTCTTGTTAGGTCAGACCCCAGTCGACAAAAGTTCTTCCTTGGAACTTTTCTTTTAATCTTGTTTAATAGTCCAGACCTTATCAAAGGCTTGGCTTATATCTAAAAATGTGAAGGTGCAGTATTGTTGATTTCCAATAGATTTGTTGATTATATTTACTATTTTATGGCACGGCCAAATTGTGAAATGTGACTGCCTAAACCCGAACTGATGATCTGCTATCCACTCCTCTGTATCGATGTTCATATTAACTCGGTTAAAAAGTAACTTTTCGAACAGTTTTGATATTATCGGTAACAAGCTTAGTGGCCGATACTATGTGACCTTTACCTGGTTTAAGAGACATGATTATTTATGCAACCTTGATTCATTTGGGTCAGCAATCTAATTTTATTATGGCGTTAAATATGTACATTAGTAATCTTATATCTTCATTTGGTAGTTATTTTTACATTTAAGCTGTGATAAGATTGGGTCTTGGAGATTTGAATTTAGTTTCTTGATTTCTTTAACAAAGTTTGCTTTAATATGCTGTTGTTTATTTTTTGGCTGTGTTTAGTTCTTACTATATTTTTTGCTCATGACCATCAGAGTAGTATCATGAGTATTAGTATAATGAGTAGAGTATATATTGGTGATGTTTTTTTTTGTATTTTGAGTTTTTTATTGGTTTTCAAATAGAATTATCCTGTCTGCTGAGGTTAGAAACATTGTTCTCAAAAGATTTGGTTTGTATTTTAGAGAATTTAAGTTTTAGTCTATTGCTTGATTGCGTGCATCTTCTTCTATTGTCCGGTGTATCGGTTTTTGCCAAACTGACGTTGCTTTTCTTTTTGCAGCAATTAATTTTTTTTGTTTCCGCAGATAATGTTGTATGTGTCCTTTCTGGAGTAGCTTCTTTGACGGCTGCCTATAGTAGTTTGGTGTAATTATCTAATTATGTATCTATGTCTGTAAGTCTGATTGACAAATTCACTTTACTCTGACTGATTTGTATGTACGTGTTCCAATTAGTATTTGAGTTATGCAAGTGATACGATAGTTTTTTTTGTTGTTACGGACAATTTTACTGTGTCTTTAATAGGAGGTGGTCCGATGTTAAACCATAAGGTGGTACTATTTTTGTGTATATCGATGAGATGCCTTTGTTGACAAAGAAGACCAGTATTATTATTTTACCTAGGGGTTGGTCCCAATATGGTTCCGGCACCGCGACCTGTAGGTCTATTGTGCTCCCCGATGTTTTCTACCCTTCTAGAATACCTGTATCTTTGACAAAGTCCAGGATTTCAGTAGGGCGAATCTTCGTTACTTCCTCTTGTGTAATCTTTTTATTTCCAAGTAGGCGTTCTCTTGCACTTGTGAATGCTTCACAGTGGCAGATGACGTGGTATGGAGTTTCTTCCTCCTCACCACAACCCCTGCATAACGGGCTATCAGTCAGTCCCATTTTATGCAAGTGTTTGTTTAAACGACAGTGGCCTGTCACCATCTCTGTCGCAAGTTTGTTCTTCGTCCTCCTTAACTTTAAGATGGACGTTGCTAAGCCCCCGTCAGGGGTTTCCAGAAAGACCTTAGAGTGTTCCTGTTCTGGGACTTTCGTACAGTGTTTGCAGTGCTCTTTCGTGAGTATTGCTTGAATCTCCTGTTTGACTGTGTTATATGTAATCCCACAAGCCGGTTCAGGGCCTATGAGTGGTTTCGCGCTTGCCGCCCTGGCAAGCCCGTCAGCAACCTGGTTACCCGCGATTTCCGCATGCCCTGGTGCCCACACTAGTGTAACTGTATTACACCTACCTAGTGCGTTTAGCATTTGTGTGCATTCAAGTACTAGCCCTGAGTTCACCACATATGATTCTAATGCTGCAATGGCTGCTTTGCTGTCTGTGACTATAAAGATTCTCCTGTTAGAAAGGTTCACTTTTAATAGTTGAGCAGATGCTGTCAGGATTGCATGTACCTCGGCTTGGAACACGGTCGCTTTTTGACCTAGGCTTACAGAGATTCTGCAGCCTTGTCCATTGCTCCCGTACACTCTAGAGCCAGTGCCTTTAGTGGTTTTTGAGCCATCTGTGTAATACACGATTCTATTCAGCTTTGTTTTGTTGGAATTGTTCTCCCAGTCGTAACGGGTGGGGATTGTTGTCTTAAACAGTTTAATAGGACAAACTGTTTTGGGTATTCTCTCAGATATCATACTGAGGTTTTTGTCTTTAGAGATCTCGTCAAAGATGGTCGAATGCCTCACCCTTGACGATCCCTCCTCACCGTTGACTCTCAGGCGGTATGCCCCTCTGAGTGCCTCCGTCCTAATTACTAGGTGTAGTGGCGGCAGGTCCAGGAGAGTCTCCATGGCTGCCGTCGGGGTGGTTATCATTGCCCCTGTGATTCCAAGGCAAGCTCTGCGCTGTACCTTGCTGAGTATCTGTATGGCCGTCTGGGTGAAGGTCTTATGCCACCACACCAGTGACGCGTACGTAATGATCGGTCTGATCATTCGAGTGTATATCCAGTGGGTCATCTTTGGAGATAAGCCCCACTTGCTTCCGAACGCTCGCCTGCAAGCCCACAAGGACTTTGTGGCTTTGTTCGCTATTCTCTCTAGATGTGGTTTGAAGGTTAGCCCCTGGTCTAATGTTACGTCCAAGTATTTGCTTTCCCTCACTACCTGTAGCTTGGCTCCATACATTGCTATGCTCTTTAGCTATGTCGGGCCTTTTCTTCGTGAGAAGAAAATGAGGTTCGTTTTTGCCGGATTGACCGACAAGCCCTCTTCTCTACATCACCGTTCAACTAGATTTAACGCTTCCTGCATCACAACTAATACGGTCTCTTCAAATCTGCCACGTACCACAATCACTATGTCGTCGGCGTAGCCAACCGTGTTGTAGCCTGCCTTACTTAATTGCCTCAGCAGTCCGTCTACCACCAAACACCACAGTAACGGGGAGAGAACTCCTCCCTGCGGACATCCTCGTGCAGCTCGGACCGCTACAGAGTCATTATTAAGCAAGGCCGTAATGTTTCTATGTCTTAGCATGGTATCAATCCATCTACCCACGGTAGTATGTACCCCTTTGCTTTCCATAGCAGTTCTAATCGATTCTAGAGAGGTATTATCAAACGCCCCCTCTATGTCTAAAAACGCCCCCAGACCCACTTCCTTGCAGGAGATCGCCCTTTCGGCTGCGTCCACTACTATGTGGACGGCAAGTTCACAGGATTTACCTGGTTGATAGGCACATTGGTATTTACTGATGGGATCAGGCCCCAGCACCTCGTCCCTAATGTGTCGCTCAATGAGTTTCTCCAGTAGTTTGAGGAGAAATGACGTTAGACTGATGGGTCTAAACGACTTAGCTAGGGCGTATGAGTCCCGCCCAGGTTTGGGTATAAATACGACTTTTACGTCCCTCCACGCCATAGGTATGTATCCCAGGGAAACGCTTGCCCTTAGTAATGTACATAGTGTGGAGGCTAGTAGGTCTAATGTTGTAATAGAGCAGGGAAAATTCCATCCATCCCTGTGGATATGTATGAATGAAATTTTTTTACTGCCCACCTAATTTTGGTTAGGTTCACTATCTGATAAGCTAGAACCCAATCTGTCCTGTTCCCTCTCGAGAGGGGTTCCAGAGTTGTTGATACGCTAGCGTCAGATTTGGTGAGGGTCTTTGATCCCGGAAAGTGTGACTGGAGCAGAAGCTCCAAGGTCTCCTTTACGGTCTCTGTGTAACCCCCCACACTTTTCTTCAAGGAACCGATTCTAGCCTCTGTTCCTCCTTGTAAAGCTCTTTGGAGTCTCGCACCTTCTGGAATCTGTTCGATTTCCTCGCAGTGCCTCCTCCACGAGTCACGTTTTGCCTTTCTTATGGCCTTATTGTATTCGGTGAGTGTGGTTCGGTATGAACCCCATTCCCCGGTGTTTTTTGCTCTATTAAAGTGCTTTCTTGTCTGAGACCGCAATCGAGAGAGTCCCTCATGCGTCCAGGGCATTTTACTTGAGGTTCATTTCTCTTTCGCGGGACAGCTTGCCTCATAGGCATCTATGATCCCTAGCATTAACCTAAGAATAACATACGATCATTCACTTAGACCGTTCCTCTATCCGCCACCTGGGGACGCGCCTGGTAGGGTGCCACCCCTCAGGAAGAAGTCTAGTCAGAAATCTTCTTAGTATTGGTCGGCCAGTTTTTTGGAGTACCAGTCGACAAAATGACAGGTTTATTTTTTAGTAATCGAGAACCCCACAAAGTGTGTTTGGCATAAAAGTTGATCCTAGAGTATCAAAGAATTTAGCACATTTTTCCCGTTTAATTTGATGTCTAGGTGCGTAATAAATCGCTGATATAGTTGTTTTACTTTAAATGATGTGAATTGGATATGGCTCTGGTGATACGATAGCAACTTATAATGTTCTATGGTTAAAATATCTGTTCCACCGAGCGCAATGGCATCGGGGAATTTGTAAATATTTGTATTAAACTGTGCTATTATTGTTTTTTGTGAATTATTTTTGATTCTATTCTTTTTTATTAAGTTAGTATAATGCTTACATCGTTTATAATTTGCCGGGTGACACAGAACGCATATAGTCGGTGTTTTATTCCTTTTCTAGTTTATATAGGTTATAGTTTATATAAGTTGGGTACTGTATGAATTTTGTCCCAGAACGGTTTCTTGTTACATTTAGAATAATAACTGTCATTTTCTTTTTTTTTCGACATATGCATATTAATACAAAGAAGGACATTTCTGTTCGATGTAAGAAAGACTGTACATAAAACGTTCGCAATCAGTTAGTCCTTCAGTTCTAAATATTTGTTTTCATCCATCCACGTGGGTTCATTGATTTTATTTTAAATGTGGTGTTGTGATGTTTTCGGTGGGGTAACAATTAACTTCTATTTTTGAAATAGTGCATGTCGAGTCTATTAAGTACATCGAGTCAATAATTTAGAACACGTACAATTGTGGACATCGGTTACTTGCACCAATTGTTACGCGTAATTTGAGTGATGAACGATTAAACTTGAGGACACACCTGCGATATTATACTTAAGTGATAGTTACTTGGAAGCTTGACGCATTGGGGTTTATAATAGTATATTATATATCAAGGTTGAGAAGTGCATCATTATAACCTAAGCGATAGATTATATCGCGAGACGCGAAGCGTCGAGGGATATAAATCGCGCAGGTTATAATGAACTTCTCAACCGTGTTATATATACAATTTTTTCCACTACTAGAATTATTAAAACCTTTCTACCTGTTACTAAATCAAATTTAAAATTTAAGATATTAATTTTAAATTAAAAATCAAGTAAGTAATTCTGACAGTTGTCATTAGTTTAATAGAATTAATTTTGACGTAATTCTTAATTGTGATTTAAAACACAAAAATAAACAGATAACGTAAGTTTTTATTGCTAAAGTTGTTTGAATTGTTTAAAAACATTATTATTTTAAGCATTGATTATATCTAAAACATATTTAACTCAATAATATTCACATTTAATTAAGCGCGAACTTCAAATAACTTACTTTTTAAAATCAAATTAATTTATTAATTGAGCGATTTGAAAACTTAAATTAGCATTAAATAAAATCTCTTGCTCTTGGTACGCAGTTTGGTAAACTTTTTTTCTTTGAAACTGTTGTAGTATTATCAGAAAATGTAAATATGTTCATTATTAACTACTAGTTAATAATGAAATATTATTTACCTGCGCTTAAAAAAGTACAACTTCACGGCCTTCTATTATACGTAATAATGCAAGCGTATACAACTAGTAGTGGAAAAAATTTATTAATTGAATTATAAGCAATTTATTTGTGATATTAACCTATATGTTAAGATACGATTCAAGTATGCCGTTAGCTGATAGCATATGTCTGGATAATCGTTAGTACAACTTGCATACAAATTTATTTGTATCATTACGGGTGAAATTTATCACAAGTGCATTCAGCTTCTGATTCCTAAATAGCTGGGTTCGCATCGATTCAAGTTTTTATTCTTTGTTTACTTATACTTTCATATTGCTATAAGATGATTATGTGTATAGAATGTTGCCCAATCTAAGGGTCCTGCAACATTATTGTTATCTGTAATACTTATTGACAATCTCGCAATTACTCGTATCTGTGTAATTCTGCACCATTTTTTAACCTGTTTCTGCTTGGCCTAAGCATTAAATTTTGATTTAGCAGAGAAATCCGGTGTCACACATAATTTTAACATAGATAAAAAAAACTGGCAACAAAAGCTTGGTATCATGGATATTAGGCGCGACAAATAAACTGATACTGCGCTAACCCAAAACTACCTCCATGCAAAGAATAAAAAGGTTACCCGAAAAACCAATGGCGAAGTATTTTACTGTTGTGGAAGGCTTGGTGGATGAGAAAAGAATAACCGGGAATAAAATCTATAACGTTGACGAGTCAAGGTTTGCAACGGTTCAAAAGAATACTTTCAAAGTTATTGGGCTAAAAACAAGTGCCCAGTTGAAACAGCCACCACAATTGTTTCCTGTACCATCGTTTCCGGGAACTATATTCTGCCGATGATGATTTTTAAAAGAAAAAGACAGTCGCAAAAAATTCAACTCGCTTTACCTACTGGCAGTATTTTTAAAATTTCCAATACTGATAGACATCATCATTCACCTACAGCAGCCTAGCCATACAACTCACAGGCTCAGAAGAAATGGTTGAGACAATCCAGTAAAAACAATATCACCATTTTTAAATTGCGTTGCTGGCTGAATGAAGCATATGGAAAGGCGCCTTCGGCTGCAAATGCTTTCAAAACCAGCGGTATTTGGCCAGTTGATCGTCTTATCTTCAATGAATCAATATGTTTTTACTGTCAATCCTTTGAATCTAACAAAAACTTTGAGATTTTTAGATGTCTTAATCAAAGCTGGTCCTTGTAAAAACACAAAACCTTTTGCAATCAAGATGCCGCCGTACTTACTACTACTCTATACAAATCTGACTTAGAATCCAAAAAGAAACAAGCTCCGAAACTTAAATTTTGCATCTGACACTTGGATCCATCAACAAGGAGAAGATAGCTCAGATAAAAAAGAAAAGCACAACGAGAATAGTCTGAGATCCTCTCTCGGGAGCTAAGCGTCTGTCTTAAGTTACGGGTAAATTCACGTTATAAAGTTTGAGTACTATGGGGTTCACCGCAATGGTTTATTACAGTACGTTTTCAAATGATCATGGCGTGCTGGCATCTCATGCTTATCTAGTAGATTTCAGATCTACAAAAAAGTTATTTATGGGTTCTTTTGTAGTTCTGTAAGCAAAATTGGGTTGGTTATTGATGGTTGGCATTGTAGACCACGAGCCACCAATATGAAACCCCCCCCCCCCCGTTGTGGGAATTTATGACTTCTCTTTTTTACCTACTAGATTAGGAATTCAATTGTTTGCCCTTTTTAAATTACAGCATATTCCAGAAAATAAAGAAAAATTGTAAAATTAAAAAAAAATTGTTTTGTTTAATTTTAAACTACAAAAGGGTACATTAATCACCATATTTTTTAATGAACGTATTCTGTATTCAAAGTCTAATAATGAAAATTATTTTTTTCATAAAAAAAACTCAACTAACAGCTTATGATTTTAAAGTATCATTTGTAATCAACTCTAATTTTCTTCATCCTCGTTTATTATGTCGTCTAAGTTTAGTATTTCTGGTTCATCTTCATCTTCGAATGCATCTGGTTCAAAGCTTTCTGGAACGTCAAGCAGTTCGGGTGGCAATGGATCTCTTTTAATCCAATCAAACTTGAGTTCACCATTTTCCAACTTCCACCAATGTCCCACTGGAGTTGGTGTAGAGGGTTTAGCTACATGTGCGTTATTCTATACGTAACATTGGTGGTTGACACGTTTTATGTGGTTTTCTAATGACGTTTTGCATGGGGGAAGTAGATTTAAATCCACACCTTGATTGTTGGGCAGAGAAAATGCAGTTGTGGGAGCATATTTTTGTGAAAACAAATCAAACCGTAGTTTGTTTATATATGTGTATTCCTTATTACTGTACAAGCAACAGACGAATTCCTCCAGGCCGGTCAGTAACGTGTCTGTAATTGTCGTTGATGCTTCTAATGATGTTAGGATAGGTACAAACTTTGAAAACTTTTCCAATTTAGATTTCACAGACAACTTTCCATGACGAACAAAGAAACTGGTGGTGTCACATCCGGACAGGGCATGCACATTCAACATAGCGTGGCTCATTTCTACACTTAAATTATGAGAAATGGCGGTGACATTTATGACCCTTCGTTTGTTACCAGTTCCTGTATCAAAGAATACTATGTTTTCAATGTTGCTGGCATATCTTATTAACAACATCAATACATCTGTGTCCGGGGATCTAACTCTGATGGGTGAATTGTCTTGACAATATTTTGAAGCATGGAAGCAGTGTAATATTATTTTAGTATCTGCTTCCTCTTGTAAAGAGCATAGGTCTTCTTGTGTTGTATGTTTGATAGTTAATCCGTCTTCGCTAATAAAGCAACTGCACTTATTACTATGTGACAAGTAAAGATTCCTCCTAGGTAAGTAGTGGGCATATTTCTGCTGACCCCATTCATTATGTAGCAGGTTAACCAGTTGTTCCTTATTTTTACCATTAGCAAGGAATTTTTTCCAATCCCGTGGAATCTTGGTTTTAGGTCCTTTTATTAAAAATGTATTTCCACAACCCCTTCTTTATCTTTCAATGTTTTCAATAGATACATCTAAATAGGTATCCGTCACAAAATCTATCCTGCTGCATTGTGGAAAGCGGCTCAAGACAACCTCTGCTAGTTCACCAAAGGTTTCTGGAATATTAGTAAGAGCCTGAAAGTAAGCCATATCATCAATCACATACATACATTCTTCAATCTTAGGAGGTTCGTGTACTATACCCTTGACCTCCAAAGCATAGAGTAGTTTGGACTTTTCTGTTTTTGTTGGACATCCATCGGCAGTGGCTAATGGCCATGTTACTGGACCTGATGGGTATGACATCAGCTTCTCAATGCTAATTTTACGTTCCTGGGACAAAGGTAAAACTTGAGCAAAAATATTTCTTTCAGCTCTTATCTCAACTAATCTGTTCTGTGCAGTCTTAACAATGATCTTCTCTTAAATACTTTTGAAAGTTTGAAGATTTTGTCTCTTAAGTGGTTCATGGAATTTTTTAATCTTTACAATAAATCTGTCTTCTAGAAAAGTTTTATAGGAAGCTTTCTCTAGATTATCTACATTGAGTAAATTCTCTTCCACCGATTCAGGTACAGGTCTTCCAGATGTTAAACAGAACAGATTATCACGGTTTTCAACTTCAAATGGGTTAACGTATTGTTTAAAAGCGTCAAGTACTTTCAAAATACTTTGCTTACTTTGTTTCATTTTATGTGCTTGCATATCATGGTGAAAGCAATCTGATGACTGAATCATACTTGCATTTTCAAATGCTAACTCTACATACTTAGCACGTTCATGTCTTGTAATGCACTATCGTGCATATGCCCAGAAATTTCTGCTAAATCTTACTATTCCGCCAGTACATTTGGCATGTCTATTAATTGTCTGTTCTATTGTGATATCTAAATAATTTCTTGAACTTGGAACTTTCGATCTGCTGACACTAAACCCGTTATTGCGAAGTAGTTCTTCCGCTCCAGGGTGTGTACTTTGCAAGTTCAAAAGATTGATAAGGTGAACGACGAGATGTCGGGCATAATTATGATGGTCACATGGAAAGTAAAACGGAATCACATGCTAAGTGTAAGTACATGTTATTTTCTTTGGTTGCTCGCTGGAACCTCAAAACCAATGCCACTTTCTCCACGTTACCAATCCAGAATTGTGCTGTCTTACCTAACTTTCCATCTCTAACTTCCACCAAGAACGTTTGGTAGTTACTGTAGAACGTTTGACAAGACACATTTTCATTAACAGATGTCAAATGACAATATGACGGATTTTCTGCCAATTTTTCAATCAGTTTCATCGCTTTTCCATCTGGATTTTTTTCAGGATTAAATGTCATATCGTAAGTAGCAGTCTTTGTAGAGCCTCTATTATAATTTTATGAACTCTCAGAGCTCTGTTGTAATGTTTTAGAGACATAACTTTTGCAATTGAACCACTTGCTATTCCAGATTCAATTAAAATTTTTTTAAAGCCAGAACCAGCCATCAATTTACCTAAGCAAAAAAGAACAGATTGTGTGGAAACCGCCAATGTTTATTACAACATCTTGAAAATTGTTGCTGTGTCATTGCACAGCATATGCTTTGATGGCAGCTGCCAGATCAAAGGTTACACATGTGTGGAGTTGTCCAACTTTTTCTGTCACCTTCTGAGATTGCGTTAGAATTTCTTCAATAGTGGAATATTCTGTGGTTGGTGACGTGATTGGTGTCATATATCCCACTGTTGATGGTTTCTGTCCACTTAATATATTTAAAGTTTTTGAAACCCACCCTACCCAGCCGGGTATTTGTTTTTTTTTTGGTTAAAATGTAATCTACAAAAGGACCAGAAGAAATCTGACTGTGTAGCATTGTTAACAGCAACTCTGTTTACAAAAAATGTTATTGTTGCATCAATGTTGGGCTCAGGATGCTTTGGAACGAAACAAGGTCGTAAAGATCCCTCAATAAATTTTACAGAACGCTGTTTAGTTCTAGGTACATCAGGGCCACTAGTAAATGTCTGCAACTCAGTATCTCTCTCTTGAATAATAATCCCATGTGTTGAATGGGTCGTCCCACTACCTTTCTTCATTCAAGTCAAAGTTATCCCAACACAAGTGTGACACAATGTTACCTGTTGTAGATATATTTGAAGGGAGAACTCTAGTAAGTGCGAGTATGACACACAATGACCATATCTATTTATCAACGTTACAAGACCTGAACTTCCAGTAAGGTGCCTTATGATCATTCCTAAACTATAATGCTTGGACATTTTCCATTTACCATCAGTAATGCTATAGCACAAATCTTGGGCGAAGGAATTCACTGTGCGTTTAATTTTGTCATTTGCAGTTTTCAGTGGTTTCCCGCTAGTCACATTCGAAAGAAATTCACATAGTATACCAGGAGCTTTAGTTGCAACTGACGCCAAGAACTCGACTGAAGGAGGCCAAGGCATTGTAGGTGAACTGTCATATGTCTGCTGGACATGTCGTCTCAAAATCATTCCAGCCTCTTGTATTCTTCGCATATCAGATGAAGCGGCTTCGAATGCAGCTTCTACAGCTTCTCCGGGTTATATAAATGTTGAGTAAACAAGCTCGCTCCTGTAATTTGGCTGCCAAAATGATAACTTATTGGCAAACTGGTTTTTTAATTTGTTTTTCAAATTGTCAGTTTTATAACTCTCATTATAAAATTGTGGTGAATGTTCAATCATGAATGACAAATACCGCTCATGAAGCATCGACATGCGTTCAACATTACCACCAACAATTATATTTTCTTGAACATAATTTTTTAAATATTCAAATGCTTCTTTGTGGGCATTTTGCTGTGCAAGTGACTCACTGTCTATATCAGCATGGGGACGCTTATCAGGATTTCTTGTATATTCCTTACTACACTAATTATGATAGTGCACCTCCCGAGCTATAAAATCAACATCTCTCAGTTTACACAATAAGTGTTCGTCTTCCTTTGCTTCTGCAACTTTTAAAATGCATGTCTCCGCAATTGGTACGGGGGTTACACACCAGCCTCCGCTCTATTGTCGGTTAGGTTGTTGGTACATTTGATGGTTACCCGCACCCGGTACATTTTCTATCGGTAGCATTATCGAATGTTTTTAACCGACATTTAATGTGGTTGTTTATTGAAGCTCGCTCATTATAAACTCTTACACTATTTATTTACATTAATAAATGTTAACGGTCATTGTATCAGAACCTGGTGGTTACCTTATCACTCTTGCAAAGCCGAGGTTCGATACGTGTTTACGCTACAAAATTCAAAGGAAAATGTCTCTTTGTACCTTTTAAAAAAGTGATAATATTTTATCGCAGTTTGTTTATGCATGGTTATAGATTATTGGATCTCCTAAAAAAGTCTAAGAATGATGCGTCTAAAAACTAACAATAAGATGAACAACGTGCGTTGCCACTATTTAAAAATATTTTTGATAACAAATATGATATTATGATTTTGTTGGAAATAGACTATACTTTGTAATTTTTTTAAATAAATAAAGTATGAGAATCTTTGAAATCAAATAACTTCTTTCATGTAGCGTGTACGCACAATCGTCTAGAAAATTGCCGGATGATTTCAATATCGGAGTAGCAACTGCTGCTTATCAAATAGAAGGTGGTTGGAATGAAGATGGTATAGATTAATTATACAAAATTTTCATGTTTTAATTATTTTTTTAAATCTAGGTAAAGGAGAAGGTATTTGGGATTACATGACCCATCATCACCCAGAGAAGATTACAGATGGTAGTTCTGGCGATGTTGCATGTGATTCTTATCACAAGTATAAACAAGATGTGCAGCTGATAAAATCGTTGGGATTTCAACGTTATCGATTTTCAATATCTTGGCCTAGAATTTTTCCTAACGGTTTCATGAATAAAGTCAACCAAGCAGGAATCGATTATTATAACAACCTTATAAATGAACTACTGGCTAACGATGTCGAACCTATGATTACAATTTATCATTGGAACTTGCCACAAAACTTTACAAACTTTGGTGGCTGGACGAATCCACAAATAGTATCATGGTTTACTAGTTACGCCAAATTGTTGTTTGAGAGTTTTGGCGATAGAGTAAAATTATGGATAACTATAAACGAACCAAAACAAATCTGCGTTTTCGGTTATGGTACTGGTATATTTGCTCCTGGGTTAAACTATAGTGGTGTTGCAGATTATATGTGTACGAAAAATGTGTTATTAGCACATGCTAGTGTTTATCGTTTATACGACAAAATATTTAAACCAAAACAAAAAGGTAATTATGTTTATTACATATATGTTTTTAAACATTGTAGTTGCGTTTTAGGACGAATTGGAATTACAATAGAATCTGTATGGGGAGAACCTGGTTCGGATGCTGAAGAAGACAAAAAAGCTGCCGATAGAATGATACAATTTGACGTAAAACTTATTTTATTGAAATTTAACCTCTGAATGAATTCTTTGCAGTTTGGAATATACGCTCATCCAGTATTTCACAAAAATGGAGGTTATCCAAAAGTCGTTGAAGAATACGTCGCCAGGCGAAGTTCAGCTGAAGGATTTTCCAAATCACGACTTCCAAAATTAACCCCCAAAGAAATTGATTACATTAAAGGCACTTCTGATTTTTACGGATTAAACCATTATTCCACTATGTATGTAAAGAATAAGCTTCCCGATCCAATTACAAACCCTTGCCGAATAAAAGATATGCAAGTGCATACTTACGATGACCCTTCATGGCTTTCAGGATCTATAAGTTACTTCAGAGTAAACCACAAATAAAATCCTTTTCTATGTCTTACAAATTTTTCGTAGTTAGTTCCTTGGGGATTTAGAAAACTTCTTAACTACATCAAAAACAATTATCAAGATCCTGAGATAATAGTAACTGAAAACGGTTTTCCGGATTATGGAGAAATAGAAGATAATAATCGAATCAAGTTTCACAAAGTATTTATTATATTAAGTAGTAACAAAATAATATAATCAAATTTTAGGGTAATCTAAACGCAGTGTTAGATGCTCTTATATACGACAATGTAAAAGTGAAAGATTATATCGTATGGTCTTTAATGGACAATTATGAATGGTCAGAGGGTTATAGGTAAGTTTTATATATTGAAACATACAGCTTTAAATCAATTTTTGCGATATTTTAGAATACCTTTTGGTTTATACCACGTAAATTTTACTGACCCAAATCGACAAAGAACTCCAAAAGCGTCTTGCGGTTTTTTTAAAGATTTGCTCTACACTAGAAAATTGGGACACGATGAGAACTAAATAATATAGCTGTAATTAATTTATATGTAACTTTACTTATTATGAAACCCGTAAAAGAAAAAACATAAGACAACAAAAAGTTAAAGATGTGTAAACATAAGCGTAATAACACGCAATATTTAGCCAACAATTTTTATATTCTTAATTAAACTATTCGTAACAGATTAACGATTTTTAAAGTTTGTCCTCAACCTTTTTTTAACAGCATATTGTTTAATTGAGTGAAGGTAAACGTTTGCAATCACGATTTGATCAACATTACACGAACATGCAAATTCACTTTTCTAACGTTTTTTTGAGTATTTTCAGGTATCAGAAGCATAAGAGTTCATTACCTTTTTTTTTAGCTTCTAGCTTGGCAATTAGCCGTCTCCTTAGTTACTTATCTCTTTTTCTCTCTTTCTTGCTTCCTCCTCTCTTTTCTTGATTATTTTTGTGTACCAACTTTCTATTTCTTTCCATTTATCCTCGTTCTCGCACATTACGCTAATGATGTTAGATGCTTTTATTTCTTCTCCTATCTTCTTCGGTTTTCCTTCTTTCTTCCTTCCATCTTTTACATTTAAACACCGCATGTTCTTTATCATCCTTTTCACTACAATCCGCGCAGTTGTCATTTTCTCTTTTTTTAATTTTGTGTAAGTATTCTCCATTTTCACCGTGCCCAGTCAGCAGCTGCGTCGTATAGTAACTCAGTTTCCCGTGTTTTCTGTGTATCCAGGAGTATATGTTTGGAATCAGTTTTTTTGTCCATGACTCTCTGTCTTCCCACTGTTTCTGCCATTCCGCTATTGTTGCACTAGTGTCCATTTTATCTTTTCTTTTTTTAGCCAGGATCTGTAGCGGTGGCATTCCAGCAACCACCATAACGTCTTGTGTGTTTACGGTTCTGTAAGCTCGACTAATTCTTATTCCTAAGATTCTTTGCACCCTATCTAATAGTTTATTTACAGTTCCAAATTTGATTGCTTCCTGCCAAATCTCTGCTCCGTACAATACGATTGAATCTACCGCGTGTGCTATAACTTTTCTCTTTGATGATCTGGCTCCTCCATGATTTGGCATGCGTTTGCTTTTGTAAGAGCCCTATCTGTTATCGTCTTGACGTGCTCAATGAAGCTGAGGTTTTTATCAATGGTTATACCAAGGACCTTGATACTTTTCTGGGTTATTATTTTTTGCCCTAGTAGTTCTAAATTTAACGCTGTGATTCTTCTTTGCCCCGTCATTAGTCCTACTTTTGTTTTCTCTGGAACCGCTTTAGTCTGTTTTCCGTCATCCATTTGTTAATGGTTTCCATTGCTATCTTTGCTCTATATACTGCTTCTTGTATCTGTTTGGATCTTATAACTATTGTGAGATCATCTGCAAAGCCAATCAGTTTAACCCCATCTGGCATACTTAATCTTAGTACTCCGTCGTACATGACATTCCATAGGATTGGCCCAAGGACCGAACCTTGTGGAACCCCGGAGGTTACTTTGTGTACTATATTTCTTCCCTTCGAGTCATTTATTTGTATGCTTCGATCTATCCAGTAGTCCTGTAGTATATTTATTAGATATCCTGGTATCTTCATTTCCACTAGTGCCTTCATTATTTGTCGTCTAGATGCCGAGTTGAAGGCATTTTGTACATCTATTGCTATCACTAGGCAAACCTGCCTTGTCCTCCATGTCCCAGTGTTGGCCTCTTTTATTTCTTTCGTCACGACTCTTATTGCGTCTATTGTTGACCTCCCTTTTCTAAAGCCAAATTGGTTGTCAGCAAGCTTCTTTTCAATTTTATGTTTGAGGCGCTCGGCCAGTACCCTCTCCAATATCTTTCCCGCACCGTCTATCAGACAAATAGGTCTATATGTCGAGCTCGTCTCTCTCTTTGGTATTAGTACTAGGTTTGCTTTTTTCCAGCACAGTGGAAAATTACCTTCTCTGACACACGAATTTAACACATTAGCCCAGGTCGGTGCTCTTTGTATAGCCACTACTTTTACCACCTCGGCAGAAACTCCATCAAGTCCTGGAGCTTTGCCCGTAGCAAGTCTTTTTGCTGCTCTTCCACCTCCGTGCTAGATATTGGTTCAAAATCCAAAAGCTGGTTTTTATATCTGTTCCTTTCTTTAAGTTTATCTTCTTCGGGAAATAGTTTTTGTATTATTTCTATCATTTTTTTATTATCCAAGGCAATTATAGTTTTTTTTTCTTATCTTTTTAGAGATTAACTGGTACCCTTTTCCCCAAATATCTTGATCGAGCTCGTCACAGATCTTTTTCCAGCACTCCTTCTTACTTTTTTTGATCATCACTGTTAGTTTTTTTCTTTCCTCCTTTAGTATTTTCTTTTCATCCTGAGCTTCATCACCTTTCTTAATCTGGTGTTAGTAATTCCTTCTTGTTTTGATGCATCTTCTTCTTTGTAAGTTGATCTCTTCGTTCCACCAGTATTCTCCCCTTTTATTTGTTGTTCTTATGGGCATAGTTTCTTTACATAGTTGACGTAGGAATTTAGTCATTTTATCTACTCTATTTAGGTCTTCTTCTGCCGTTTGTTTTACCATATGCTCCAGCCTTGTTTTATTCAGTTTATTAGTGTTCCAGGTTGAAGTTACCGCTGTTTTCCCTTTTAGAATATTGCTCCTTGTGTCGTCCCATATCCATTCGATATAACGATGATCGCTGAGCGATTCCGTTTCTAGGACTTGCCAGTTTGCTATTCTCTCTTTCATATCGTTGGTGCTCAATGTTAGGTCAACATAGGTTTTTTGTTTTCCTCTCTCGAAGGTTGGTTTGTTTCCTCTCTTAAAAGTTATGAGGTCTAGGCTAGCCATCCATTCCTCTACTATGTTTCCTTTTTTGTTGTTTCGTGTTGCGCCCCAGGTACTAGACGCGGCGTTAAAATCGCCACCAATTATTGCACCTCCTTTTGCTGCTGATTTTATGGCCTTTGCTAGTTCTTCGAGATCCGCTTTAAAAACCTCAATGTCTTCATTCGGAGAAAAATAGGTACTAAAAACACTTATCTTACTTAATTTAACCCACACAAAACACCTACCCGCCCCACATGTACTTATAACGAACTTATTATTTAGTATGCAGATGCCTGCTTTCTCACTCTTATCTTTTAATATGTCCTTGTCTCTAAGACTACCCATTTCTGAAAGCAACATAAGGTCTATGTCTGTTTCTTTTGCAATTTGTTTTGCCATGTCATAAGCTACTCTTCTATTATTCAAATTTATTTGTAAAGTTTTTATCTCCATTATTCAGTTGTCTTAATTTCTCTCTGTTTGATACTGATTCTCTCGTAGCTACAGTTTTTGGAGTTGGTCCTATGTCCTATCCCTGCCCCTTTTTCAATTGTTTCGCAGAGTGGACATTTTTCCTCTCTGTCGCACTCTTGGATAAGGTGACCTCCTTCGCCGCATCTAAAGTATAGGCTGCCTCTATCAGGCCCCTTGCAGTCCCACGACATATGTCCTGTTTCCCAGCACTTGTGGCATCTCAGTATCTCTTTCTTCTCCCTAACCCTGCATGATGTCCATCCTACTTGTAGGTGACCGTCGGTAGTAATTTTTTCCGCCGTTTCTATATCCATCAGCACTTGGGCAATTTGTTGCCCCCTTGTGGTTCCGAACATTTTCTTCATTACCTAAAAAGTCCAAACCGAACTACAAGATAAATTTATCAGTAGTTCTATGACTTAAAAAATAAGTAATGTGCAAGCTACAAATGAAGATACTCTAATTCCATACTTTGTCAAAAGGGAAAATTTTTAAAGTTTCAACACTATGGTCAGTGTACTCGACGCCAATATTTACAAATCAATGGAAATGTAGATATTTCTGCATATCAAAAATTGCTGGCTTACCTGACGGTTATATGGTAAAACAAATCTCGAGTTATATCAATGAATATGTAAACGTTGCAAACCATATTACATGGGTTGATCTCACAGGTCAAGTATAAGTTACGCCCTTGACTGGGCAACACGTCGCACATCAAAGGGACCCAATCGGTCTAACTTTTACATTTAAAGAAGAAATTACTTTACTTTCTTAAGTTAAATTACAAGAATACGAAAATCAAAAGTCTAGAGAATCTAAGCGCAACAAATAAGTATGACACACCAAAAAAAATTTTAAGATTAATTTTGATTACAATCTAGTATGTACGTATGTCCATTCTAGCAATCGACGTGACCAACAAAGTACTACTCATATAAATAGAAAATACAATACTTACAGTTGTGTATTATCCTGTAGGGGATTAGCTAATTCCGTATGAGTAAGACCTAAAACGTAATATGAAATCTGACACCTACAACGTTATCACAGGTAAATCCTGTCTTAATTTTATACGAAAATTGAAATACACAAATAAATAAATATTTCTTCCAATAAGATTGCATTCAACCCCTTTGAACTTCAACGACGTGACGTCATCGAAACTTTCCAATTACAACAGGTGTTTTATCAAGTTCGCAGATAAGGGGCACAGGTGGAGGAGTAGAGATCCGCTAAAGAATCAATTTAAACCCCCAATACGAAAAAAATTTATATATTCACATGCCCCAAATAAGCTTTCACTCAGACAGAAAATCAATTTGCATATTCACGTGGAATTGCGTGAAACGATAAGTAAAAGTCTGGTTGTGCGCAGAAACCACCAAACAAAGGTCCGTGTGTTGCACAAATCGTTACCGAAAGAAGAATGAATCGCGCTTTTACACATTTGAAAACCGACTACGAGAAGTGGGCGTGTCGATGACAAATTTTATACTCGAACATTTTTAACCCACTAACTTTTTACCATAACAAATTCTCCCCCAGCAACATAAAAACCTGAGAAGTGGGCACTAGCTAAAATCAAGAATAAAAATTTAGGCATACGCCAAGGACAGAACCCTGAAATACAAAATTAACCCAAATACAAACAAACACCTAACCCAAGAAGAAACGTAAATGAAAGAGGTTTTTCTAATTTGCTAAGTATCCAAAATTAATCTCATTTTCGGTATAAATAACAGCGGGCCTTTCTCTTCTGGCTGCAAAACGCCTAAAAGCTTTCAAAAACTCGGCAGTGGACAACGACGACACTACATCCAAATGGACGGCCTTATACACTGCACATGTAAATAAACAAACCCATGCTTTTTTACTACTTTGCAAAAACAATGGTCCAGCCAAATCTATACCTGTAATTTGGAACGTAGCTGCATCTCTCACACGACCATTGGGCAAGGCGCTTTTTTGGGCGTAGGATTTGCTACAAGCTTTAGGTCTTACGAACTTTGCACGGCCAACTCACACAGTCGGAGATAGGGGAGGTTTAAGTGAATAATAATTAAGGGCGCCAGATCATTTATAATTAACACTTTTGCCTCGATCAAGACAGACGGTCCAAGCTTGTAACGAAGTTTTAGGTTGGAGGGGAACGCAGAAAGAAACCAAATCGTTAACAACAATTGCACTTTAATTACTCTAGAAGAATAAATAGATTAAAATTGGATAGCATAACAATGAATAATTTTAGTCCGAGTACAAATATATGTAGTTAGTAAAATAACAGAAGTATCGGCAACTTACACTACCCTTAAAGCAAAAGTGTAACCATCAGAACATATAAAAAATCTTCGTAAGTAAATTATATTAATAATAGTAATTATTGACAGTAGTAATTTACTTAAACTAATTGAGTAACAGTAATAAGAAGCAAAGCAAATCGGACGTTTCCACACGATTAGTAAATATGTTTATGAGTAGCACCGTAGCGACAGAGAATAATTAAAATCAAAGATTGACTTACCAAGATTCAGGTGTACCTTCAGAAAACGTTTTCTTACTGGCTTCCTGTAATCAAACTTTCTGAAAATAATCGTGTCTACCTGGCGACTTACAAACTACAACAGGTAAAAGAAACATTTAAAAAAAATAATAGAACCGAAACTGTTACAATGTCTTTTCGTCTACGATGGTATTAATTTATTGCCTCCGAAGAGAAATTCAATCGTGTCCGGTACCTAGGCTCTTCCGAACAAGAAGAAGAAATAATTAACGGTAATAATTGCCTCCGCATAGAAATTCTGCCCTTGTATCGCAGCGTTCTTAGGTCTACAGCTTCCGATTATAATTTTCTCTTGTAGATTTTAAACTCAGACAAGAACACCCATATTTAGGAGGTAGCACATGGCGCTAACGAAAAGACATAAAAATTGCCTTTAATCAAAAAAAGAATAAAAGCCACTTACCCTGCGTGGATTAAATTAGTTAAATAAGAATACTTTCATTACCCATCGTGTCACAACACGTGGATGTTTTAAGAAAACGATTTTTAATTCGCGCAGACATATGTTATACCGTGAACGATGTTAAAGTCAAAATGACAGTCCCTCGTCTTCTCCATACAAACAGACCAACGAGCCCGATAGATGACGTCGAGAAATAGAAAAGTAATTTTTAATTAAACTTATATACAGGGTAGTGCATTATTTAAATTTATGCACGTAACAGATTTTCTCGACATCTTGAAACATCATAACCGAAACTAATTTCTTTTTTCGCTCTTAATTAACTACAAATTCATCTTCTTCATCTAGCACAAAAGCTTGTCTAGACTACTCCGTTTCACTGGCATATAGCCAAATGGGTTTCTCCCACCATTTCAACCTGGAAAGATAATTTGGTAAGTACCCCCGAGATGTTAAATCGGCGAGATTCATCACACCAGGGACGTACCTTCAATCTTCTTTCGATGTCAACTTTCGAATCTCATGAACTCTATTCCAAACAAAGGTAGCCCACACTTCTTCATTTCTGATCCAGGTCAAAACCGTAAAGGAATCACTCCAAAAATATCTTTTACAATTGTCGGGAAATCCACATCGAAGCCAATAATACAACCTTGTGACGATTGTTGCTGCTAAAAGTTTTAGCCTAGGTATCGATAACGTCTTCAAAGGCGCTATACGAGACTTTGCTTGAATCAAATTTTCCCATTATACATCTCGGGATTTCAATACAGAAAAGTGTCGGCAGTTCAGTTTGCCATTTAACAAATGATTTTCTGCTTATATCATCTACCTCGTCGCCCCAGCCTAATTCATCTTTCCATAACTTCTGCAGGAGTAGTTTCGGCAATATTGTGGCGGGACACGTAAATCTAAGTGGGTCAAAAATGCGTTGAGCCGTTGTAAGTATAACCCTCTTCGTGACGATTTGATCATTAACTTGGATCTTACCCAAACCCGAAACAGCAACTTATTACTTTTCTTGTCTCAACACATGCCCAACTCCCAGAGTCTTAAGTCAAATTTGGCCAACACCTGCGTCGCTTCGCGAAAAAATTCGGAAAGTTTAGTTACAGCCGACACACTGGTTACACAACTGTCTAAATAGTGTTTTCGGGACAATCAAACAAAATCAAACCAAGTCCACGCGCACAACACTCTAAAGGATGGTTGATTGTAGCTCTAAGCAAAAAATAAAAGACTACAATTAACCCCGAATACTACTCTTTTGTGTCGAAATGTAAGTTCTGTACCATCTTCAGTTTGCCACAAAAATCGCAAATAGTCCTTATCGGCTTGACTTAATCCAATCAGCAAAAACGCCTTGCAAATGTCCGAAATGACATCTAGCTTCTCCATTCTAAATTTCAACATAATTGACTGAATAAGTTCAATAAGGTTCAATCCCTTCTCCAGACACTGGTTTAAAGAAGGATGGGCCCTTTCTCTCGCCAAACCATGAAATACTGGTCGAACTTTTGTGGTACTATTCTCTTTAACAACGAGTCTGTTGCGCCATATTTTTATCTGACACCAGCTGGATAATGTCTTATTTTAACCAGTCAGCAAGAATCTTACTACACTCCAAAAAAATACCATCAAGTCGTTTTTTGATTAACATATAATTAGATGGTAATGGTGGATGTCCTTCGATCCAAGGTAAGCAAACTTCGTAACGACCATCTTCTTTCACAGCTACGGTTTGATCAAAAAATTTACATATGGCTCTCTCTCTTTCTTCTTTGGATACTAAATCAGAAGGTGCTTCTATCGCCAATAGATTAAATTTCCATACTTTCTCTGCCGTCACAGTCATACTAGTACTAATGCCACTATTTATGCTTGCTACTTTACCCATAATGATCCCATCTAACAATGTTCAAAAACCACAATACCATTTTTTAACTGATGACATTGCCGAGTACAGCTTTCCAGCCACATCAGCGCCTATCAATAATTCGATCGAACCTACACACTTAATATCAGTCAGTTGAACGCCTAACATGTTTAACTCATTTATCCAAGAACCATTTTGAACTGGTGCAACGTTACTACAAATATCATTCTGGTGCATTGCTTGAAAAGTACACGCATATTTGCCATCCAATTTTTTTTTGTGTTTGGAAGAGTGGAAATCTTCTAAAGACATCCGATTACCGGAGTGTGCCGGATTCACCTGCCGTCCTGACAAGGCGCCTACCGGCTAAAACCACTCCCCTTCTTCATTATTCGGGTGCACAGAAAACCGCTCTCGCATAACTTCCTATGCATCGCTGCTGTCATTAACCGCTCAATTCTATCTATTTATTATTTCTCAATCTTCCTTCAGTTTCCCTTGTTTTGATTACTTTTATGTAAAATTGTTCTATTCTCTCCCATCCCTCCTTTGATTTGCACATTTTCTCGATGGTGTTTTCTGAGGTTGTTTCCACTCGCATTTCTTGGTTTAGTTTTTCTCTTTCTTCGTCCCATCTTGTGCATTTAATAACAGCATGTTCCTTGCCGTCTGATTCTCTGCAGTCTATGCATTTGTCGTCTCTTCTTTTTTTAATTTTGAATAAATACAGCCCGTTTTCTCTATGACCTGTGAGTAGCAGGCTTAGGTAATAGTTAGATTCACCATGTCTTCTGTTGAGCTATTTTCTTATCTTTGGTATCTACCGCTGTGTCCATGATGTTCTTTGGTTCTACTGCTTTTGCCATTCCGTGGTTAGCTGCTCACTGTCCCATTTATTTATTCTTCCCCTTGCTATCAATTGTATTGGAGGTATCCCTGCCACTACCATTACGTCTTCTGTTGCCACGGTTCTGTATGCGCAGCATATTCTGATTGCAATTGACCTTGGCACTTTGTGATTGTTTTTCCCCATATCTCTGCCGCATACAGTATTATTGAGTCTACTGGGTGGGCAAGACCTCTTCTCTTAGATGCTTTGGCTCATCCCGCGTTTGGTAGTATCCTTTGCAACGCCTTTACAGTCTTGAGTGCTTTGTCCGTTACATATTGTATGTGTTTTATAAACGTTAGGTCTATAACCACCCCTAGCATTTTGATGCATTTTTCAGTTTTGATAATTTGTCCTAAGATATTAATATTTATCTCCCCTATTCTTTTTTTGCCCGTCATCAGTGCCACTTTAGTTTTTTCTGGTACTATTGTTAGATTCCTCTTGTTCGTCCATTCTTTAATCATCTTGCATGTTTCTTCCTTTTTACTAACTGCTTGAGACTTCTCTTTATCAGTTACGAGTATCGTAATATCGTCTGCAAAACAAGTTAGTTTCACTCCTTCCTGTATTTTAGTTTTAAGCAGGTCGTCGTACATGACATATAGGGTTGGCCCCAAAATTTATCCTTGCGGTACACCCATCTTGGCTGCTACTCTAATATAGTTTCCCTCTGGGCTTTTTGCCACTACTTCTCTGTTCGCCAAGTAATCTTTTATTATTTCTATAAGGTATTGCGGCACCTCCATACTTGAAAGATTGAAGGCGTTTTTAACGTCTAGTGCTGCAACTAGACATATCTTTCTTTTTCTCCACGTTTCTTGGTTTGCTTTTTGTTCCTGGTTTATAACCTCTTTAATTGCGCCGATTGTAGATTTCCCTTTTATAAAGCCATATTGGCTTGTTGACATTTTTGTATGTACTATTGGTTTTAGCTTTTCTGCAAGGATTTTTTCAAAGATCTTCCCTGCTGCGTCTAGCATACACAGCGGCCTGTATCCTGTTGATTCTCTTTTCGGTATTAGGACCAATTTTGCTGTCTTCCATCTTTTTGGGTATTCTCCTTTTTTTAAGTGGTTATTTAGGATCTTGCTCCATACCTTAGGTTGTAGCGTGGCTACTGCTTCGACAACTTCCGCGGGTATACTATCTAGGCCCGTTGCTTTTCCGGTCGCTAGTTGACTTGCTGCTTCTATTACTTCTTTTTCAGTTATTTTATCATATCTCCATTCTCCCTTATAGTCCTCGTCCCTTTGTGTCTTTCTCTGATTTGGAAAAAGCATTCTAATATGTTCTATCATTTTCTTCTCTGTTCATCCTTTCTCCGTTAATCTATTCCTGATTTTTTTTTTGAGACAATTTGGTAGGCTTTGCCCTAGATGTTATCGTCCAGTTGGTCGCACAGGTCTTTCCAACAGTCTTTTTTGCTTTTCTTTATTTCTTTTTTTAGACATTTTCTCGCGTTTTGTAGTGCTATCTTGTCTGTTTCTGCCTCGCTATTTTTCCTTCGTTTCCGCTGATATGATCTGCGGGCAGCGCAACACTTTTTTTCTTTTTTTTGCTATAGTGTCGTTCCACCAGTATACTGTGTCTTTCTTCATTTGAATTTTTCTGGGCATCGTTTCTTTACAAAGCCGGTTCATGTAGTCGGTCAATTTTTCCACTGTGTCAATGTCTGGTCCATCATTTTGCATTATCATTCCGTAGAGTTTAACTGTATCCACTTTTCTTGTGTTCCATACTTTTTCTTTAGTTTTCTTATTTGCCTTATTCAATTCTTTCTCTTCGTGCCATTTCCAGTAAATATACTTGTGGTCGGAGAGTGTCTCCTGTTCGAGTACTGCCCATTGTCGGCATGAGTCGGTCATTCCTTCCGATACAGCGGTGATATCTATAAACGACTGTTGCGCACCTCTCTCGAATGTTGGGGAATCCCCTTTATTAGCAACGACATAGTTGAGTTTTGCAAGCCATTCCTCTACCAGATAGCCTCTTTCTGTGGTTTTCTTTCATCTGTTAGTTTTAATCTCTTTAGCTAAGTTATCAAGATTATCCCTAAAATTGTCCTTGTGTTCGTTTGGTGAAAAATAGCACGAGAAAATTACCGTTTGCTTTACTTTTATCCATACGTAACCATGTCCTGCCCCACTGCTGCTTACATTTATCTCACTATTCACCAAGTGTATTCCGGCTTTCCCGGTAGTGTCTCTCAATAACCCTGCTCCGATTTGTTTCCTTATTTCCGTGATAATTAGCACATCGCACTCCTTGTCTCTTGCCTCTTTTAATGCGAGATCGTACGCACCAGCACTGTTGTTAGTATTAATTTGTAGTGCCCTATACATTATTGGTTAGTGTCTGTGTCTGCTCTTTGTTGTTCTTCTTTCTTGTTAGTTCTATGTATTTGCAGTTCCTTCCAAACGTTCTATGTCCTTGTCCCGCACCTTTTTCGACCATTTCGCACACCGTGCAGTAATCTTCTTTATCACAATCTTTTATTTGGTGATATTTCTCTCCACATTTGTAGCATGATGTGCTTCTATCTTCTCTTTTGCATGTTTCTGCCCTATGCCCTGGGGCCCAACATCGAAAACATCTGCTCACCTCTTCCTTTATTCGGATTCTACATGATGTCCATCCAATTAGTATGTGTCCTTCCTGTTCCAGTTTTTGTGCACTTTGTTTGTCTAGGTACACTATCGCTACCTGTTGCCCTCTACTAACTCTAAACATTTTTTTAATTCTGGCCCTGACCTCATTGTGTTTACTTATAATTGCCTGCAAAATTTCTCTTTCTGTAGTTATCATGTCTAGATCTTTTATTTCAATGGTGGTTTGGTTTTCTAGCGTTTCACTTGCTTGTCTGCAATTGCAGCTGCTATTCTTGCTCTTAAGGGTTCGGCCTTTCCCAGGCTTTTTTCAACTTTCATGATTATGTCACCTTTCCTTGATCTACTTATTCCATCGATATCCGTGCTTCCTATCTTTTTCAGCACTTCTTTTAATTGTCTTTCTTATTAAATTTAATTAACACCGCTTCCGCTCTTTCTCTTTTTTTAGTTATCTTCCTGGTTTCGCTGGCGTCGGTGGTTTCTCCGCCTTCTTGATGTGCGTTTTTTTGTTCTCTTTTTTTTGACAGTCCTCCACTCTTTCGTGTCCGTGGCATCTGTTTCTTTGCCGGATTCCATGTCCGTGGCTACTTTCCTGTCGATTGTTACTGTTTTTGTTCTTTTTTTCATTGCACCACTTGATAAGTGCCTTTTTTTGATCTTATGTCAAATTGTGAGGGATCCAATGGTTCGAAAACTTCCTGACCTGCAAATGATTGTGCAAAATTGTATGTGTTTCTTTCATCACAAAGCCTATAAGCACGGAACTCTGCTTGGGATAACTAAATGCTTCGCGGTTATCTTTAGCGATCTCAAACTCCGATAAAAGAAAAAGGTTAGAAAATAAGACTAGCACTCCACCTTCCATAAACAACGCCACAAAACAGGTATCTACGCCTTATCGAAGACACGCAAGAAAGGCAAAAGAACTACACAATATGATTAGTATATCTTCATTTACTGAGGAGAACCTAAAGACAAAAAAGCTGCATCAGGCGTGGGAATCTTGATCGAATGCTAAAAGTAACCACTAGGAAAACACAATGTGAACATTGTAGACCAAAAACGCACCAAACAAGGAAAGCCAATCCACGAAGCAAATGAATTCGACAAACAACTGCAATCGATACTATACAGCATGTAATAGCGAAGGCTTCCACGACCGGAGTCTATACTAAGATAAGAACGTCTTCCGGGTTTGGACCGTGTCAATGTTGTAACCGAAGTTGCCAACGTTTCGCCCACTTTCGTAAGGGGCTTCATCAGGGCGTGAGAGAAATCGAAGAACTCAAGCAAGCAATCAAAATCTAACTAAACACTTCTCAAAAGTTAGGTAATCAACTTGTGAACCAAGCCAGATTCTAAACTCAGAAAAGGTAAGAAAGAAAACGATAAACTCGAAAAAGCAAACGAAAATCTAACAAAGAACCACTACAGAGTTAGGTAATCAACTTGTGAACCAAGCCAGATTCTAAACTCCATAGAAGTGACTAAAAAGAAATAGTCTCCGTATATAAAGAAGAAGTATCGTCACGGGTAGTTAAGCTCGACTCTGATTGGGTTACGGTTGAACGAGGGCGTGTTTTTGATAAAGGACTAATGACCGGGGACCAAAGAGGGGATAGCTCGAAACCATGATCACGATTGAAGTTTTAGGGTGTTTGATGATTTCTATGCTCTCTCGAAATTTCCTGTTAAAAAAGAATGGAGATTTGGCAATCACCGAAACGTTATCGAAATCTATCTTGTGACCTGTAGTGAAATGATGTTCAGCAACCGCAGACTTAGAAATATGCCTTTTCCTTATACAACGATCATGTTCTGAAATGCGGGTAATGACGGAACGACCGGTCTCACCAATGTAGACTAAACCACATGAACAAGGAATTTGGTATACACCTTGAGATGAAAGTGTTGGAAATTTGTCCTTGGGAGAAGGAAGAATCTGAGAGATTTTACCTGTCGAGTTGAAAATAGGTTTGATACCATTCTTACGAAGAAGTTTCCCTATCTGATCTGTAACCTTGTGAATGTAGGGTAAAAAGGCCAATTTCGGATTGGATTCGGGAGTTGAAATGTCTTTAGGTAATCGAGTACGTGGATGTAGACGACGATTAATAACTCTATGAATATCTCGCTTCATATAACCATTGTTCACTAAAGCTCTAGTAAGATGACAGAGTTCCGAGTCTAGATTCTCAGGTTGACAAATAGAAAAGGCGCGATGAACCAAAGATTCAATAACAGAACGTTTCTGTGCAGGATGATGATGAGACGAAGCATGAAGGTATCTATCAGTATGGGTGGGTTTGCGATAAACAGAATGGCCCAAAAGTCCGCCGGGTTTACGAGTCACAAGAACGTCAAGAAATGGGAGAGAACCATTACTTTCGATTTCCATAGTGAATTTGATATCCAAGTGTTGATTGTTAAGATGATTAAGAAACTTAGACAATTCGAGATGACCATGAGGCCAAACAATAAACGTGTCGTCAACATACCTAAACCAAACCTTGGGTTTTAATATTGATGATTCCAAAGCAACCGTTTCAAAAGATTCCATAAAAATGTTAGCTACAACAGGTGATAGAAGAGAACCCATAGCAGCACCAGAAACCTGTTCGTAAAACTTGTTATCAAATTGGAAGTAAGTAGAGGATAGACACTTATCAATAAGAGGAACCAAACTCAAGTCCTTGCCATGTTGAAACAGAATCTTTTGAAACGGTTGCTTTGGAATCATCAATATTAAAACCCAAGGTTTGGTTTAGGTATGTTGACACGTGCTGTTTTTTAACTGTAACCAAAACGAAATTTAAATAAGCGAAAACTAAAATCGTAGACGTATTTTCACAATGGGCTAAATTTATACAGCGAGAGAAATCATTCCAAGGTTTTTTAACATAACAGATTTATAAATTGAGATTTGAAAACATGTAGGTACACAAATAAACTATAAATGCAGTTTTTTTTAAATAACATTAATTCACCGGTTTTATAAAGCGTACCTAGTTTGACCAGTTTATTTGACCATGCATTTTTTTCTCAACTATCGGATCTAGAACAAATTAATTTCGTACAACATCAAATCTTGACTTCGGCTAAACCTATTAAGCAGCGCTACTACCCTCTTTCTCCTACTTTAAAGTAGCTCACACAGAATTGGACAGGATGTTGGAACTGGGAGTAGTAGAACCTTCTTTAAGTGTAAGTGGGACTGACCTAGAACCTCTGCGTTTTTTTCGTACTTGGATGAAATTATCATTGCTACGCCGACTTTCGACGATCATATTCGAGTTTTGGTAAAAACGGTTATTTACTGCTGGTCTCAGATTAAACTAGGACAATTGTCATTTCGATCGGCCTAAGTTGAAATACCTAGGGTATGTCGTCCACAAAAATGGTTTACTAACCGATCCTAATAAAATAACTGCAATCTGCAATATTCTTACTCCTACGAAAACTTCTGAGGTGTGCAGACAGTTCTTTGCAAGATTTTTATCTTCTTTTTACGTGCGGTGCGGTCAAACGACTGATAAAAAAGAAAGTGTCGTTAGCTATATTAGTCGGTTATTAAACAAAGGTTGTTCCGGGCTATTAGATGCTCACTGTGAAGTGCAACGAAAGCTTAACTTTTGTAAGAATGACAAGACGGCAATTATCCAGAATGGATTCTGGCTACAGAAAAGTTATGTTTTTATATTTTACAGTAGAGACTCATCATCATTCTTTGCTGTGGATACATCGCTTACAATCTCTTTCTGGATGCTTAGCGCGTTGTCCATTCAGTCACAACAATATGATTTTTGTCGTACACTAAAAAGGCCAAGATCCGGTAGTACCTGATCTCTTATCTCGCTCTGTGACACCAGTGGATACAATGATTAAACTTTGTTATGTTAAAAAGTTGGTAGGTTAAAGTTTTTCGAGTATAAAAATTGTCCTCGACACGCCCACCTTTCGTCGGCGTTTGTCGATTTTTATAAGCGCGCATTTTAATCACTTTCCGGTAAGATTTGATGCAATTTCTACGCCCAACGAAGCTTTCGCCTTTAAGTTGTTTTACGCAATTCTACGTGAAACTGCAAGTTAATGTTGTGGCTATTTAGTGGAAGCTTAGTCGGGGTAGGTCATTTGATTCTTCTGTATTGGGGGTTTAACTTGATTTTATTCTAATTGTCTATAGCGGATTTCCGTACTTATCACACGTCTCCTTTATCGATGAAGATGACGAACAGGTGGCATATTTGGGGAACATTTTCCATGACGTCACGTTACTATAATGTAACTATTCACACCGTCAAGGGGTTGGAAACCTTCAAATTGCGCTTTCTTTTAAGAGGAGCTGCTACCATCAATTGCTACGTTAAGTCGAAGAGAAAGCTGCGCATTTGCTATCTCAAATGACTGTATGCTTTAAAAATGAAATTTATTTGTGTTTACACCTTATGTACGTTTTGTGTTAGATTTAATATTACGTTTTAGGTAACACAAGTACGAAATTAGTTAATCCCCTACTGGATAAAACCTAACTGTGAGTAATTTCTAATTTTACGATAGTACTTCGGTGGTCATGCCGATTGTTGACCGTAAGTGCATTTTAAGTTAACACAATTAAAATAAGATCAGTTTGTGCTTCGCAAAGTTGTATGCAATTATATACTTTTGCAATTTACGAATATAAAGTCATTCCTTCTTCTAATGTAAAAGTTTAGACCGAATAAGTCAGTTTACCGTATGACGTGTTGCCCGGTATAAGGCGCAATTTATGTTTGGCCCGACCCACGTATGTTTGGAAATTTTACGTAATTATATTAATGCAGCTTCTTCGTCTTCTCTGGAATTATTGTCTGTGATAAAATAAATATATATTCTGTGTTATTACTTCTGTCGGGTTATTTGTTCCTTTTCAGGTACGGGTAGAGTTAAACGATATCTCCCTAATTTAATCTTTCATCGTTTTGGCGCTTTTTTAGAGTTAATTTATAATTTAGCATCACAAGACCTGCGACTTCCTCTCCGGGACAACTGTGTTAGCCGTTGCTTATTTTTTTTTGGTTACACGAAAATCAGTGTAACAACTTCCTAACGTACCTTCATCTGTATGTGGGATTACTGTTCCTATAAAGACCTCATCGACCGAGTCACTATGTTCCTTTGGCAATTCGCTTCGTGGTCAGAGGATTGATGCCTTATTGTGTTAATTATTACGACTCTCTTTGTAACATTCTAATAGGGAAGTAGTGGTACCTAAAAATCAATAAAAGCTCATTATACAGCAATATTATCATCTTTCTACTGCTGGTCACTCATGTAAGAGTTACAGTTACTGATTATATTCGGAACCCTACTTCTCAAAAGGTATTTAAGGTTTCAAGGTAGTGAACTGGTAATTTCAAATGTTTATTAATTTTTTTTGCAACGTTGCCACTATCTGATTGAATCTGTTTTATTTACCCATACAATAAACATCAAGTTTGGTAATATTTTTAATGACAACTTTAAATCTTTAAAGTTTCACAGCGTCTATTATTTTTTGTTTTGGTAGCTATTGTTTACAGTGCTTCGAAAACGTGTTAAAATATATGTAAATTTATTTGGCAACGTCTTTATAAAAGACATCGTAACTATTAATGCTGTGCAACGAATACGTCGATAAAATATACTTTAGAAAAGCTTGAAACACGATTCATAAAATTCGCCATAAAAACAGGTGTCGATATTAATCAATTTATCATTAAAGTTAATCGTTAAGTAATTAAACCGATTCATAAAAGTAATAGTTATTAGTATGTCTTAAAATTGTTGACAATGACAATTGTCAGTGCTACGTTGGTAACAATAGTTTTTTTCTACAGGTAAGCAGTTTTTTACGTATTTTGTTGAACTAATAATTAATTTGGCATATAAATAGTAATTTGCTGTTATTTTTAGAATGAAGTTAGTTTAAGTATAAATATTAGCAAATACAAATATTTTGCTAAACATATCCTGTATATGGATTTTGAAAAACGAGTTTTTAACATCAAAACTAATCTAATAATTGTCTAAATTATTGTCTAATAATAAAATTGCCCGAATTCAAGCGTTCAAAAAATGAAAAATATTATTAGTTGATTATTATTATTAAAATCTAGCTCATGTTAATTTTACTTACGTAAAACTTTTGAGTGTTACGTGCAAAAGCTTCTTGACAGAGGTTGATTGATCGAGTTTTAGGTTTTGAATTACAGCCTTACGTTTTTGTTTAATTAGATGACGTAATTATTTGTGCCGCTTTTTTCGAAAAACACATGGAAGTTTTAACTGAAGTCTATCGCCTTAGAGAGGCTAATTTGATGTTAAGTAAAGACAGGCGTCATTTTTGTAAACTGGATTTTGTTACAAGCTTATAGGTCTTACGAACCTTGCACGGCAAACTCACACAATCGGAGATCAGGGAGGTTCAAGTAAACAATAATTAAGGGCGCCAGATCTTTTATAAATAACATTTCTGCCTCAATCATGACAGACGGTTCAAGCTTGTAACGAATTTTTAGATTCGTAATCCTTGTTACTCTGATGTTCGGCTAACCACAATAAAAGAGAAAGGTATGTTACCATAAAAGAAAGATTAAACAGGTATAAAAACTTTAATTTAATAACATAGTTTATTAACAAGAGCATATCCAATTTTCAATCCATAAATGCCAAAAGTATCGGCAACACACAATACATAAGTTAAAACAAAGTGAATAGCGAAGAAAATTTCGTAATAAATATCGTTTATACACAGCATGCGATACACAAAAAATAATTAATGAAACTACCTTAATGTTCAAAAATTCCGTGAGTGACTTTTCTGACAGCGACAAAATAATTAAATGCTTACCCACAATCCAATATGTACTTGTTTGAAAAAAACGTTTTCCTCGGTGAGTGAGCCTGGAATAAATTTGAATAGCAAATCGTGTCAACCCAATGACTCACAAAAGCAAAATCTACAAAATTGTTAATTACTACTAAAAGAAAGTACACATAACAGAACCCGATTATCGAATGCTGTTGTACACATTCAATGAAAGTTTGTTTTGCAGGTGTTTGCCGCATGAGTAGGATTTCGAAGAAAAGTTCTTGTCTTCGGTTTTTAGTTTTAAACGTAGGCCTTATAGAGTTATACTCGTCCCATGAAGGTATTTATCGATATTAATCCCTCATGATTCTTTATTGAATAGAAACATGTGACCAAAGCGTGACGGAACGGCTATCAAATTAAGAAAGAAATTACAAAAGAATTCCAACAAAACGGATGTAAATATCTTACCCTGTGACGAATAAATTACTTTAAATACGTAATGAATTTATAATTTCATTTCCATCACAGTTGATGTTCTATTAAATTTTCAGATTTAGACAACACAGACCATATTAGGTAGTTGACAGCATAAATGACTTGACCGCAACATGTCAGTAACCAGAAAGATCGGCAGAGGGCGTCAAAACCGGAAGCTAATTTTAATTCAATATACAGGGTATTACGTTATAAAAATTTTTCACGTAACAGAATTCCCCCCCAGAAGATAAAAGCGTGGAACGGGGATTACAAAACAAAAGCTAAAATGAAGACAGAAATTTAGGCATACGCCAAGGATAGAACCCTAAAATCCAAAACCAACCCAATTCCAAGAAACCCAACCCCGAGTAATCTCACCGGATTACCACTAATACAGAAGAGACAGAGGTTTTCCAGAATCTCAAGAATACCGCCAATTAGTAATTTTATCCAAAAGAAAAAAAAGATACCAACACCGTTTACTAATTTGCGAAGCGCATAAAGCGATACCAAAAAGTAAGGTACAAACAATCAGTAACCCAATACAGTAAGGACGTGAGCATCAAAAGAATTCCAGAAAAAAGAAATGAATGTAGGAAAGGTAGAAGTTTAGACAAGCGTCCAGGACTACGTAGCCCTAAAGTCCCCTTAAACCCCAACCCTTAAATACAAAATCACCGCTCAAAAGAGTCCCAAAATAAGTAACCCAAAATCCTAAATACTAATAATCCCTAGAACTAGAACTTGAAGGAAAGGAAAGAAAGAAGAGAACGCAAGGACTATGAATTGCTAAACAAACACTTGTTAATCATTGATCACTGTGCTGGACTGTAACAATGAAACTTATAAGCCGATAAACGGAATAGAATATACCAAGAAAAAAACAAAGAGAAAAGTATTAAAAGAGATATCCTAAGTATGACTAACAACATCCAAAAAAACCGACCAAGCGGAAGTACACAAAGTACAGAAAACGGAGTTGTAGTCTGTCTCAAGTTTCAGACTTACACGGCGAAACCAATAACTTATTAAGCCCAATGTAGCAAAAGAAAGAATCAGCAAAAAGAAAAATAAAAAAAAAATAATATGATTGCAGTGAATCCAAGATAAAAAAGACAAAGCTTAAGCAGAGAGAAAAACTTTCAAAGCAACCCAAAACAAAACCAAAAAAAAAAGAAAAAGAAGTATGAGTCAATAAAGAACAAAAAACTTCACTTGCCAATTGATTATCGTGAGTTAGCGCTCGTTGTGTTGGAATATCACATTGGAACGTAAATGCCGAAGAACGGATTAGAATATTCCAAGAGCAAAAGAAACCCAAAGAAGAGAAATAACCTAACGGTGACTGACAACATCAAAAATGCCGACTAAGCGGAAGTACAGAGTACAAGAAGCGACAATGCAGTCTATTCCTAGTTCCAAACCAAAAAAAACAAAACAAAAACCCGCTAAACCTAATAAAGCAAGAGAAGTAACTGAGAAAGAAAAGTAAAAGGAAAGAAACATAGTTGCGTGAATACTAAAGAAAGAAGTTACTAAAAAGAAAAAAAGAAAGAAAGTATTTAAGCAACAAATCAAGATAAAAGAAAAAAGCAAGAGATATAATTGCCCGAAAGACAAACCTTCAAAATCAAAAGAAAAAATAAAAATTAAGGAAGACAAGAAAGAAAGAAAAGAGACAGACGGAGAAAGATAAGACAAGATGTAGTTGTCTGATTCGTTCTTCTCTAGGTAGAAGAAACGAAAGGGAGTGACCGGTCCTTCAATGTCTAACCAATTGCCCTAAAGGGTAAACCTTCAGGAGGAAGAAGAAGAAAAAAAGAGATGTGGCATGCAAGTGATCAACTAATCAAGAAGAAGAAAAAAAATGAGAAGCAAGAAAAACAAGAAAGGAAGAAAAGAGACAGACGGAGAAAGATAAGACTGGATATTTCTATGTCCAACTAACCACCCAAGAGGTGAACCATAAAGAAAATCAAAAAGAAAAAAAAGAATTATTGGCACATGGAAAGTTCCTAAGCCTAAGCAGAAAGAAATGAGAAGTAGGAATGATAGGAGATAAGGAAAGACGGAGAAAGATAAGGTTCGCTCTTAATGCCTGATTCATTCTTCACCACGTAAAAGAACGAAAAGAGAGACCACCCTACGGTGCCCAACCAATCGCTCAATTTATAGAAAAAAAGAAAGAGAAAAGATATCAGTTAGTCATAGAACGAAGGCGTAGCAATTGTCCCAAATTGGAAAGTATACTTCACGAATTTAATGCCGCCGAGCGGAATACAAAGAATACAAGAAAAAACCAAATTCAAAAGCAGAAGAGAGAATTCTATAGATGACGTACCAATCCAACACGGCCGACTAAGCAGATATAAATATATACAGACGGAAAGGTAGTCCGTCCTGAAGTAAGATCGAGAAGAAAGGAACCAAAACAAAAGTATTAGAAACTTAAGCAAAGAAAAGAAAATTGGTGACAGCAATATGAGAGAAACAATTGGGTAGCATCCAAGCTACAAGCAACAAGATGCCGACGACGTATCCAAAGACTCGAACCACCAAAGCCAAAAGAAAAGAACCAAAAGAATAGCACAGGTCGAAAGTCAAAAACTCAAAAAGTGAACTAGCACTTACGACGCTTGCGACATCGATGAAAGAGAAGAGAACGATTAGAAGGAGACAGTAAAAAATAATTAGAAGCGACTGAAGAAGGAGATGCAAAAGCAATAGTAGCGGCTTTTACATCTGGAGAAAAAGTACGATCCTTATGTAGACGCGTAGACCATGTAGCTACACCAGTGTTGCAAAGCTTCATCGTTGCTGGCAAAACGTAACGTGACTTAATAAGATTGCTTCGCTGTGCGTTCGAACAAGAAGATATGAGGCCAGTAGAAATGACACCGAAGAGCTTCTAACGTACTCCTCACACTGGGGTGTTCACGCTCAGATGGAAGATAGTGATCGTGGATTAGTTGTTTGCGTTGGTCCGAAGGAACAACTAATTTCAACACGCAAGAGTCAGACAAAGAAATGCGTACACGTTTACATAGAACACCTTTCACAATACACCAACGAGAAAAACGACGAGGAAAAGCATAAACTTTAGAAATCAAACCTAAGTACCAAGAATCGGTAGTAAGTCTAATGAAGAAAAATTTGGGTGAAAAGAAGCTAAAGAACGAACAGGACGTACAAGTTTCTCAGTTTTAGAACGACAGTGCATATAAGTATTAGACTTAGGAATAGTTATGAAGAAGAAAATAAAGAAGTAATAAGAGAATCAGCAAACGTAATAACAGAAGCTGCGGAAGCAACAGTTTTATTTGTATAAACCAAAGATGGTTCTAGAAGTCGATCACTTCCCTCAGATGATTACAACAGTTAAGATTTAATTCCAAACGTTAGCCTAAAGAGGCCAATTGAGAAAAGTATGTAATATCCACCAGTGAGAAATGAGATTAATACAATGGAGTCAAGTTGCGGCGTATGATTTTAAGCTGCGTCTTCTCCGAGATTGGTTCTAACAATTGCATAAAAAGATATTGCATAGTAGCAACTTACATCCCAATAGATTCCTTAGGTTTCATCACTCGGTGACGAATAGTGTCTATTAACCGTTTATCATAATCTAAAGGCAGAAATTCAGTTTTCAACATCGCAGTAACCTCATTCCAAGAACGTAAAGTATGTCGTCTACTTCTAAACACAAGAAGAGCTTTACCCGATAACACCTCAGAAACTGAAAAAAAAGTTGATGCTGAGAAACTCTACTAGACAAACACAACTCATCAATACGAATAAGAAACTTGATCAGTACAAACGGATCTTCACTAGAGAAAGTAACATTCCAATCAGCCAATTTCATTACCGAATCAGAGTCTGATGAAGTAAGAAGTGGTGGTTCCTCGTCTAAAGAATACATACTTAACAAAGGTCTAACTAGAAATTCATTACATTATAAGCTAGAACCTAATTAACTAAGCTACCAATAAATGATGTAATCACAATACAAGAAAATTGTTATAAGAAAATCGAGAAAAAGTCAACACCACATCCTAACGTATGTCCAAACTAAATAACCTACCACTGAATGATAATAATCCTACGCTAATCACAATTAAAAAAAATAGCTTAAAAAAATATAGAGAATGAGAAATTCGATGTAAAAAAACCGAGCCCCACGTTGGGCGCCAAATTTGTTACAAGCTTATAGGTCTTACGAACCTTGCACGGCTAACTCACACAGTTGGCGATAGGGGAGGTTCAAGTAAACAATAATTAAGGGCGCCAGATCTTTTATAATTTAAACTTCTGCCTCGATCAAGACAGACGGTCCAAGCTTGTAACGAATTTTTAGGTTCGTAATCCTTGTTACATTAATTATCGGTTTAATAGAACATCTGTGATTCGGTCGAGTTGCTTTTGGTGAGCACCGCGGCTTTTTTTGCGACTAAGGGTAGCTTTGTCGGTGTAGTAAGAGTAGTGAAATCATAAATAAATTAATGTAAAATTACTTAAAGAAAACGAAATGAATAAAACAAATTCAAATACCGGGTCTTTTATAAAAGATTACGCACAAAATCAAACGGCGGTTACAAAGCACGTTTGAAAATTTTTGTCAACTTCATAAAAAGTAGAACGTTTGCAACGTCAGAAGAAAATACTTTTAAACAAAAGAAAATTAAACCCGTTTTACTTTATAACAAAAATAAATCGTAACATTTGGTTTAACATAAAAATATTGATACGGATTAATCTGCTAACATTATATTATTAAAAACTTTTCACTTTACGAAAAAATGGTTTTTCTATTGGTTTCCAAACAATTGCAGTTAAATTTTTAATATTAACTAAAGTAAAAGTCTGGGGGCCTCGTGCCACATTAACGTTTGTTATTCTATGCTTTACTTTCGACGCTTAATACATAAATTACTATAATTTCTAAAACAACTATGAGAGTTTTAATTAGTGATTTTTTTTCATATAGCGTATACGGAGAATCGTCTAGAAAATTACCGGATGATTTTAATGTTGGAGTAGGAACTGCTGCTTATCAAATAGAAGGTGGTTGGAATGAAGATGGTATAGTTTAATCATACAAAATGTTCATGTACTAATTACTTTTCAAATCAAGGCAAGGGAGAAGGTATTTGGGATTACATGGTTCATCATCACCCCGAAAAGATTGCAGATGGTAGTTCTGGTGATGTTGCATGTGATTCTTATCACAAATATAAACAAGATGTACAGCTGATAAAATCGTTGGGATTTCAACGTTATCGATTTTCTATATCTTGGCCTAGAATTTTTCCTAACGGTTTCATGAATAAAGTTAACCAAGCAGGAATTGATTATTATAACAACCTTATAAATGAACTACTGGCTAACGATGTCGAACCTATGATTACAATTTATCATTGGAACTTACCACAAGTTTTACAAAACTTTGGTGGCTGGACGAATTCAGAAATAGTGTCATGGTTCACTAGTTATGCAAAATGTTTGTTTGAGAGTTTTGGCGATAGAGTAAAATTATGGATAACTATAAATGAACCAAAACAAATCTGCGTCCACGGTTATGGTATTGGTATATTTGCCCCAGGTTTAAACTATAGTGGAATTGCAGATTATATGTGTACAAAAAATGTGTTATTAGCACATGCTAGTGTTTATCGTTTATACGATAAAGTATTTAGACCAAAACAAAAAGGTAATTATTTTTATTACGTATTTGTTTTTAAACATCGTAGTTGAGTTTTAGGACGAATTGGAATTACTTTAGAATGTGCATGGGCGGAACCTGGTTCGGATGCTGAAGAAGACAAAAAAGCTGCCGATAGAATGATACAATTTGACGTAAAACTTATTCTATATAAATTCAACCTATGAATGAATTCTTTGTAGTTTGGAATATACGCTCATCCAATATTTCACAAAAATGGAAGTTATCCAAAAGTTGTTGAGGAATACGTCGCAAGGCGAAGTTCAGCTGAAGGATTTTCCAAATCACGCCTTCCAAAATTAACCTCTAAAGAAATTAATTATATTAAAGGCACTTCTGATTTTTACGGATTAAACCATTATTGCACTCAGTATGTAAAAAACAAGTTACCTGATCCAATTGCAAACTCTTCTCGAACAAAAGATATGCAAGTGCATACTTACGGTGACCCTTCTTGGCTTTCAGGATCTCTAAGTTACTTTAGAGTAAACATGAAATAATAATCTTATCTTTCTTATACAAATCTTTTGTAGTTAGTTCCTTGGGGATTTAGAAAACTTCTTAACTACATCAAAAACAATTATCAAGATCCTGAAATAATAGTAACTGAAAACGGCTTTCCGGATTATGGAGAAATAGAAGATAATAATCGAATCAAGTTTCACAAAGTATTTATTATATTAAGTAGTAACAAAATAATATAATCAAATTTTAGGGTAATCTAAACGCCGTGTTAGATGCTCTTATTTACGACAATGTAACAGTGAAAGGTTATATCGCCTGGTCTTTAATGGACAATTATGAATGGGCAGGGGGTTATAAGTAATCTTTATATACTTGAACATACGCTTAAATCAATGGCTGCAATGTTTTAGAATACCTTTTGGTTTATACCACGTCAATTTTACTGATGTAAATCGACAAAGAACTCCAAAAGCGTCTTGTGGTTTTTTCAAAGACCTGCTCTATACTAGAAAATTGGCACACGATGAGAACTAAAGAATATAGTTGCAATTAATTTAAATAAAATTTACTTATTATGAAAATCGTAAAAAAATATAAGAAAAAAAAAGTTACAGATATGTAAATATTAGCTAACGCGATGACAAGCATCATTTAGTCAATGATTTTTATATTTTTAATTATACTGTTCATAACAGATGAACAATTTGTAAAGCTTGTGCTCAACATTTTTGATAATCGAGTGAGCGCACAAAATATCAAAACATCAACAATGAGACATGAAACAATTAATGGCAAATTTATAAATAGGGCCGTAGGAATTCTGTCGTACTCGTAAAATTTCAATTTAATTTGAAAACTACTTAAATTTAAGTTTGAACGCCACAATATTGTTATAATATTCAATTGTGATAAATATTAAAACCCATAAACCCATAAAACCTAAACATCATAATGAAATCTAATTAAAAAACGTATTAACAAAGTTAAATACAAAAGGTGAAGTACATAAAGGAAGTTATCATTCCTCTGCGACATCCGCCCATCTGATTCATACGATGACATGATATCGCGAAATTTCGTAATTGTTATTTAAACTTTTAAATTTTCAATAATTTTATCTGATTCATCCTTTATTCGACAATCGCCACGCGCCAAATGAAACTACTTCAGAACGCAACACATTGCATAATTATCGTTTTTGTAACCATATCAAATCGTTGACACAGAACGGAAATTTCTCGGATATGTTACTTTAATTGTAACATTATTATTATTAATTACAACAATCAAAAGTTAAAATACGTAACTGTACGTAACTATCCAAAACCAATTTTCGTACCTAAAAACGAAATCGTACGTACAGAAATAAGCATCGTACAAACCAGAAACGTAATCGTAAAGAATAATTTCCCTATTACAACCAACGCACATGTGATTACAACAAAAGCGGATTGTCAACGTAACAACAAAGGCAGTACACCACATTTTTAATTTTCATGTGTCAAGCTATCACATGACAAAAGCGTTCATTTGTGATAAACCGTAATTGCGCAATGCACATGCGCAACATAAATTAAAAAATGTTAATTAAAATCAGAAAATTATGTGATGAAAGATGTGAGCTACTCAATGTAAGAAAAATGCGTGTAGACAATTATATTCGACCAGGAGGCAATTAAGAAACCCGAACTTTAGTTGACGTTTCCATGAAAACTGTGTTTTTGAGATGTTTCCTTGCATACTCAAACTGCAATACGTATAAGCATTTACCTGGTTATAAACTCTGAGCGAATGATGCTTTAGACCTCATTTATTTGGAGGAAAAATAGCAATGTCTGGTTTGAGGTTCGTTATCGACCTTAAAATATCGAGTAACAATATTTGTTTAGGTTTTAGATTACCTTAATGTGCAGGCGCTTGGTAAACAGCCAGAAAAAACTTTTTGTTAGCTTGTATAATATTTTCAGTTGATGTTAAGAGGTTTGTAAATATTTCTGAGATGTCATAGATAAGGCCAGCGTTTGCTGTAAAAAGCTTACCTATTACCACTTTGCTCTTTTCGAGTATCGCCGAGATGCCAATTTAATTAGGATTTACATCCTCCCCAACTATTGTTATAGTTAAAGGCACAGCAGCTTTATCTAACCCGCACCTCACAATAGTGCCATCAGTATCACTTGTTTCAATTCTTGCAGCTGTCATTTTCTCGGTGAGCAGATGGATCAGTTTTGTATTATTTCTTTTATCAGCAAGAAAATGATTCCGTGATCTGTCATGCTTTCATTAAAGTTTATGTTAATCAAAGTTTTTGTGAGTCCTCTTGGCTTCCGCAATGCTCGTTTTGTGCTGTTGACATCATAGTAGCCATCAAAAACCACCGTATAATTTACACCATAGATGATGTAGAAGGTAACTTCCGTCACTAAACAAAACCAGAAGAAATAGAGTTAACTCATATGTCATTAGTTCTACTATTACTCTTTCACAATTAAATTTAACGGTACTACTTAAACTAGCTAACGACCTAATCACATTCTTCTTAGACTACCTCATGGTAGCAAATTTGCTGACAATGAAACTATGTATAGTTTAGGTTCCAATATCTAGGCTACCTTGGAGTTTTCTAGAATGCCCTTTGACAGAAACCTGTACAAATGTTTTGGAAAGAGCGGATTTTTATTGAACTATTCGTGAAATCTCTCATTTTTCGTGATGCCCACAAATCAACGTGCTGCTGTCCATTTGCAAAAACCACTCCAACAAACTCTTCCAATGACGTGTAGATGGCAGTGCTTCCAGGTGAAAGTTTTTTCTATTACCATATCCGACCAAACTACTGACCAAAATGTACCTGTGCCTCCATGTATTCTTGCGGATGGCTATTTTTTAATTGTATCATGTCTTGCACGTAATTATGGCACATTTTGCGTACTGGAAGTGCCACATGCATAAAATAATGGGATCATCTGCTGTACACGATTTAAGTGGCCGTCCCAATCATCAAAATCAATAAATCTCTTCTATAGAGTAACCATATTAAAGTGCTGCATTCACATAGCTCATTCGTCTTCAGGGATTCTAGATGATTCTGCAATTTTGACAAAGTTGACACTAAGAAAAGATTTTATTCAACTTTGTTTGGAGTAAGTTCTATCTTGGTCAAGATACTCAAAATCTCTCTATTTCAGAACAAATCGACCTAAAACAAGTTGAACGAGTAAATGCTGTCAAACGTGTGCCTGTTAACATCTTGTCAACTGTATTAAGACATTTGACATAGTATATATTTCAGTCCAGATCCCGCTAATGAAGGACGTTACGGTGTGAAATCTACCAAGTCTCACAACAATGTTCCCACACACACTTTTTCTCTAACTATTAGGTACAAAAGCTAGTCGCTTGTTACGAAGAAAAACTGTGGCCACTATCTCCTGACTATTTTTGAAACCATAATGCAACGCTGTGTGTACAGTGCTGTAATTGTTAGGTAGTGAATTGATGAATAGAAGAAAGGTTACCAAAGAGGTTTTTCTGTGAATGATTTCTGAAATGGGTTCCACCTCTTGGAGCTACTTATTACTCATCCATGGGATACTTTGAAGAGTCGGTGTAAATATGTCAGAGAGGATGGGTTTCACCATTCTTCAATCTTGGACTGTAATTTGCTGCAATTTCCTCTATCCTCAAAAGTTTGCAGTTTCAAAACTTCCAGCTAACTCACTTTGTTGTAAAGGGTGCAGATTTTAGCCTTTTAATTGTCATGGATAAATATAGAGCGTAGGTTGGTGTAACAGATTAGACATCGACAGCGGATGCATTAAAGTTTGCATTATTGAAAATGTACAACACGTATCATTCTATCTGCTCAGCAAAGTAGTATTAGGCATCTTAACTTTAAAACAAGGGACACCAAGATATTTGATCCAAATTTTATGTATGCGAACAGAGCGATGTTGATTAGAATTGGAGATGTGAAACATCGAAGGCGAACTACAACAATAAGGCATCGGCTACAGCTGTCAAGAAGACTTGTTCAACCTCATTGCAGAAGCTAGCTGTAGGAAGATAAACTCTGTTATCGTAAGCCATATATTCAATGTCTTTTAAGATAAGTTCTGTATATTCATCTTTACACCCTGAAGTGTAAAATGAGTCGTTCAAGAATGTATTATCAAAAGTACGAAAGGAGACGATAGTTTGTGCTGAAAACTATTTGGTCTTAATATTTTTCCTTTTCTTTCTTTCATAGTCTTTACATGTGTTGGTTCACGCGGAATCTGTTTCAACAACTCGTTCATAGAATATTGGCAACTATCATTTTATTCAATGTAATCGTATATTTCTTTCATTGATTCTAAAATCCCCTCATTTTGAGGACGTCTACTTTTTTTTAGGGGGTGCAGAGATTAACAAAAATATTTTGTTGCTTTAAAAGAATCTCTCTCTTCCATACTTCCTTAATTATTGATTTAAACAAAAAAGTGTAGAGAGGTTTTTTGTAGAGGATCTGATACAGATTCATTGGCGTCTACATGAATTATTTCCGCTGTTGGCTCTTTTTTGATGTTCATTGCTTGGACTAAAGATCTTGTTACAAGCTTTAGGTCTTACGAACCTTGCACGACCAACTCACACAGTCGGAGATAGGGGAGGTTCAAGTGAATAATAATTAAGGGCGCCAGATCATTTATAATTAACACTTCTGCCTCGATCAAGACAGATGGTCAAAACTTGTAACGAATTTTTGGATTCATTGTTACTCTGGTGTTCGGGTAATTACAATTAAAAGAGAAAAGTATGTTACCATAAAAACAAGATTAACAGGTATAAAAACTTTAATTTAGTAACGTAGAATATTAACAAGAGTATATCTAATTCTGCATTTATAAATGCAGGAAGTATGGGCAACACACAATACATAGGTTAAGTCGAAGCGAATAGCGAAGAAAATTTCGTAATAAATATCGTTTGTACTCAGCATGCGATACACACAAAATGATTAATGAAATTACCTTAATGGTATTGTAACAGTAAACGTAATTACGGAAATTAACATAAACAAAAGTTCCGTGAGTGACTTTTCTGACAGCAAAAAAAATAATTAAATAAACTTACCCACAATCCAGTACCTACTTGAGCGAAGAAAACGGTTTCCCCGGTGAGTAGCCTAGAATAGATAGTGAATAGCAAATCGTGTCAACACAATAACTCACGAAAATAGGAAGCTACAAAATCGTTAATAATAATAAAAGAAATAAGATATAAAAACCCGTTGTATCGAATGCTGTTATTTACGATTACGAAAAGGTGGAAATCGCAATCGACGGCGTATAAGAAATAACATCTCAAATACAAATGCTGTTCAAGACTTCGTTTTCGTTGTAGATAATATACCTTCCAGAATCTTAGGCGTTCGGTGACGGTAGTTATTAATAGTATTAATTCTTCATTGTTGTTGTATTAAATCGAACATGTGGTCGAAGCGTGACGAAACGGCTATCAAATTAATAAAGAAATTACAAAAGAATCCTAACAAACCGGATGCAAATATCTTACCCTGTGCCGAATAAATTACGATAAATTCGTAATTAACTTATAATTTCCTGTCTATCACAATGGATGTACTTAAAATCTTTGGAATTAGGTCAAATCACGACACGGACCGTCTCACGTAGTTGACAGCTTCAAAATGAATTCCGCAACATGTCAGTAACCAGAAAGATCGGCAGAGGGCGTCAAAACCAAAATCTAATTTTAATTCGATATGCAGGGTATTACGTTATGAAAATTTTGCACGTAACAATCTGATAATAATTTAAAAACCGCCAAAGAATAATGAATTATTATAAGGATTGTCAAAGTATCATAAAAAAGTTATTAAAAAAGTAAAACATTATTGGCTATTTCGAGACAAAATCTTGGTCTCAAACAAATTAACGTTTGTGGAAGACAAATTAGTAACTCCAATTATTTTCTTTATTTCGTTGGTAAACCATGGTGTTTTATTGCATTTTTTGTACGGTCAGTTTTTAGTACGGGTGCCAAGGGCTTGGTTTACAGCCTTTGTAATGTTATTCTTTACTTTTTCCCAGTTGATGTTGACATCATCTCCCTCTATTATTGGATTGGTTTCTAAGGATTTGCGCAGTTTGTTTGGTAAGGAATTCTTGTTGAGTGGACCCATCGAGACTCTACATTAATTTTTTCTTCTTTCTTTTTTGGCTCGTTGTTTCTTTTTCGTGATAGCTTTAATTTAATTTTTTCTAACAGTAGTTTATGGTTGCTATTGACGTTAGCTGAGTTCAGTGTTCTGATTTCCTCTATCTGAACTGGGTGTATGTGTTTATTAGTCAATATATAATCGATAATCGACCATAGGTTCCTCATTATCATTTATTACGTCCTCATTGAATAGCTGCTCTACTCCTGGTTTAATACCATTGTCAATTCTTGCATTGAAGTCCCCGAAAATGGTCGCCCGGTGCATGTCGGGTTTTTATTATCTTCCGGTGCGTATACTGAGATTAAGTTTATTTTTTGATTTTTCGTGTGAACTATAACAATAACACGATGATATCTAGGAACTTTTTTCTATATTTGATTTATATTTGTTGTGTATCAAAAAGGCTACTCCTTCTTTAGCCCGTTCTTGTTTTTTGCCACCACAGCATATCAGCATTTAGTCTTGACACTGTTTTTGTCCTTTTCCTTTCTTTATTGTTTTTTGTACAGCACAAATATCGATTTTGTGCTCTTTCAGTACCTCCAATATTTTTTGTTCTCTTCCATTAATTAATTTAATATTCCAAGTTGCAATTCGTAACACATTTTCTTTTCCCATCTCGTTTTCCTTTATCCTGCACATGTCGTCATCGTTGGGTCTGTCCTATTCCGAAGCAGGTGTACGGTTGTATGAGTAATGTGAAGTTTTACCGTAAGTATGTTGCTAACCTAGCCTTTGAACCCTCTTCCTTTATCCGACTGAATTGATTAAGAAATTAAAAGACATTTTTTCTTTCTTAAGAATTTGTTTCGGACAACCAACCTTATAACAATGTTTATGATTAGAAAGAACTTAAATCGCGTCGTAGTTAAAAACTCAGACTTTTTAGGCTTGATCCTAGTTTTTCCTTGAAAGCCAAAACAAGAAGTAGAACTTGGCTTTTGCCGTATTGTCGTTAGTGAATCGAAGCAACATTGCAGCTTGCATCTTCGTAGTAGTGAATGTCAGTGAAAGAAAAAGTGTAAGTAACGGTATTATACCATTAGCGATCATATAATTAATGGATTTTCACTTTCCGTTCCCGCTTAACTAAATTGTATCCTTTTCAAGAAGGCCGATCTTTGACTTAGATGGTAAAGTACTGGTAGCCAAGATTTGCTGAGTTTTAACCCGTCCTAGCATAAATTTACAATCATTAGTGTTATAAAGATCGCTGTATGTTGGTAATTGGATTTGATAACCGAGAAAATTGAAAACACATCGATAAGACACGATTATAATCCATCAACGACTATATATCACCAAAGAGAACCAGTGTACAGCCGTTTCACCATTTTGGGAACCATCAGCACTGGAAAATACCCTCTAATGTATTTTTAAAACTATCAAGAATAAATCTAAGTAAACCAATAGCGTTTTTTCAGAAACAGCAATGCTCTAGATTGTGTAACATGTTGTGTCTTGTGATCACGATCACTCTTTCTAGCTCTTGGAAAGAAAACCGGGTGAAGGTCTAGAAAGCAGCTTCCCAGTCCTTGCAACTTTAGCTAGCTTATAATCATTCATTTTTGTTTCAACCTTCCTGCACGTACCCAACGTACTATGTTCATGGCAGTACACTTATCTAGAATATCGCTACCTCTGCGACAGTCAAATAGCGCATCACCCATTATTGTTCACAAAATTTTAATTTTGTTTGTAAGACAGGTATTTTTCGTTTCTGTCGTTTTTTCCCCGCGCGTGCTATTGCCATAAACGAAAAATAAAAATAAATAAATATAACTATTTACAGTAAGGTTTATTGAAAAAGCTTAATAGTATATAGAACAATACTGATAACCTCGAAAAAATTAAGGTAAAGGTGATAATTTTCAGCCTACTCTAATTAAGTACATTTAGTGATAACGTAAAACAAATGTTTGATAATCACCTTGTAACCATTTATCACCACAACATTTTATATTTTCTTATACAAACATATTATAAAAATATTAAATAATATTTTATCATAAACATATAAAATAGTTAAATAATTCTGTAAGCTCATAAATGAAAAATAAAAATGGAAAATACTAAAAATTATAGAGTTCTGCAAAGGATGCATCGCAGCATATATAAAACGGATATATTAAAATAAAGTTCAACGTAACAGGATTAATAGTCAACATTAACAATTCTGGGTGTCTTCGTTCTGGCTGGTCTATTGAGAACATTATGTTACTTCATGACAGTGCCATTGTTAGTTCGTAGAAATGGGTTCAACGTCATAAGGTATTCTTCATTGAGGAAAGTGCTTAATCAGCAAAAGAAACGAGATTTTGTTGGATCATTCTGAAAAGTCAACAGGAAGACGGTCGCGAAGGAAATTATCTTTTATCGACGAGGTACATTTCCACGTATTCGTCAACAAGCAAAACTGCCGTATTTGGCAATCTTCTCTTCATTAGATTCATGAAAGGGAAATTCGTTTGCAGCGAAGGACGGTTTAGCGTAGATTTTGAACAGGTTCTTATTTTTTAAATATAATGCGGGATTAACTGTGACAGTTAGTGGAAACCGATACTTTACGATAATAAGAATTTTTTTATAGGCTCATTGTCACATTTTCATAAGAAATTTTCAAATCGGTTTATCCCTCTTCGTGGTGACCAGCCATAGCAACCATGGTCATTCAACCCCGTGCAATTATTTTGTACTTGACACTCTATTTTCTTTGGCAAAGAATTACCCCTAACTTTTCTACATTCTAACAATGTATCTTAATTAGTCATACCGAACTTACAAGTTTGATTCTGACTATAACTTGTCTATTTGTTTTCCGTCCTCGTAATAAGTGTACACGTTTTATTCACAAGTAAGTAACACAAACTGACTTTTGTTAAATGATAGTGTTTGTGCTGTTATAATCATGCCAAAAAGTTTCATTACGTTAGAAAAAAAAATTAATATTATTGAAGAAATCAACAGTGGAACATCGAATGCTGATATTTGTAGAAGTATGGAGAAATTAAATTCTAATATTTCTAAGCAAATACAAAAACCAATTAACAAGGAAATTGATCAAGCATTGCTCCAGCGGTTTAAAAGAAAAAGGAACCAGAAATGGAACAATACTACAACAAAAAGCGGAAGACTTTCCAAAGTTATGGTCCCTTTATCTAACCCGCAACTCGCAATAGTGCCAGCAGCATCACTTGTAGCAACAATTGTTTCAATTCTTGCCGCTGTCACTGTCTCGGTAAGCAGGTGGTTCAGTTTTTTATTATATCATCAGCAAGAAAATGATCCTGTGATCTGTCATGCTTTCATTAAAGTTTATGTTAACCAAAGTTTTTGTGAGCCCTCTTTGCTTCTGCTATGCTCGTTTTGTGCTGTTGACATTGTAGTAGCCATCAAAAACCACCGTATAATTTTCACCATAATGTTTCTGAACGAAAGCAATGTATTGATAACATACTAAAAAAATAAAGAGGGACTTTTTCTAATTCATGTGATGTAGCAGGTAACTACCGTCACTAAACAAAGTCAGAAGAAATGAAGTTAACTCATATGTCATTAGTTCTACTATTACTCTTTCACAATTAAATTTAACGGTACTACTTAAACTAGCTAACGACCTAATCACATTCTTCTTAGACTACCTCATGGTAGCAAATTTGCCGACAATGAAACTATGTATAATTTAGGTTCCGATATCTAGGGTTCGTGGCAGTTTACCTTGGAGTTTTCTAGAATGCCCGTTGACAGAAACCTGTACAAATTCTTTGGAAAGAGCGGATTTTTATTGAACCATTCGTGAATTTTAACTCTATTTTGTGAATCTCTCATTTTTCGTGATACCCACAAATCAACGTGCTGCTGTCCATTTCCAAAACTACTCCAGCAAACTCTTCCAATGACGTGTAGATGGCAGTGCTTCCAGGTGAAAGTTTTTTCTATTAACATATCCGACCAAACTACTAACCAAAATGTACCTGTGCCTCCATGTATTCCTGCGGATGGCTATTTTTTAATTGTATCATGTCTTGCACGTAATTATGACACATTTTGCGTACTGGAAGTGCCACATGCATAAAATAATGGGATCATCTGCTGTACACGATTTAAGTGGCCGTCCCAATCATCAAAATCAATAAATCTCTTCTATAGAGTAACCATATTAAAGTGCTGCATTCACATAGCAGCGGTAGGCGCATTCTTCTTCAGGGATTCCAGATGATTCTGCAATTTTGTCAAAGTTGACACTAAGAAAAGATTTTATTCAACTTTGTTTGGAGTAAGTTCTTCTATCTTGGTCAAGATACTCAAAATCTCTCTATTTCAGAACAAATCGACCTAAAACAAGTTGAACGAGTAAATGTTTTCAAACAGCTGTAGGCGTGTGCCTGTTAACATCTTGTCAACTGAATTAAAACATTTGACATAGTATATATTTCAGTCCAGATCCCGCTAATGAAGGACGTTACGGTGTGAAATCTACCAAGTCTCACAACAATGTTCCCACACACACTTTTTCTCTAACTTTTAGGTAGCTTAGTCGATTGTTACGAAAAAAACTGTGGCCACTATGTCCTGTCTATTTTTGAAACCATAATGCAACGCTGTGTGTACAGTGCTGTAGTTGTTAGGTAGTGAATTGATGAATAGAAGAAAGGTTACCAAAGAGGTTTTTCTCTTAATGATTTCTGAAATGTGTTCTACCTCTTGGAGCTACTTATGACTCATCCACGGGATACTTTGAAGAGTCGGTGTAAATATGTCAGAGAGGATGGGTTTCACCATTCTTCAATCTTGGACTGTAATTTGCTGCAATTTCCTCTATCCTCAAAAGTTTGCAGTTCCAAAACTTCCAGCTAACTCACTTTGTTGTAAAGGGTGCAGATTTCAGCCTTTTAATTGTCATGGATAAATATAGAGCGTAGGTTGGTGTAACAGATTAGACATCGACAACGGATGCATTAAAGTTTGCATTATCGAAAATGTACAACACGTATCATTCTATCTGCTCAGCAAAGTAGTATTAGGCACTTAATCTCAACTTCAAAAGAAGGGACACCAAGATATTTGATCCAAATTTTATGTATGCGAACAGAGCGATGTTGATTAGAATTGGAGATGTGAAACATCGAAGGCGAACTACAGCAATAAGGCATCGGCTACAGCTGTCATGAAGACTTTGGGAGATTTTGGTATTAATTGTTCAACCTCATTGCAGAAGCTAGCTGTAGGAGGATAAATTCTGTTATCGTAAGCCATATATTCAATGTCTTTCAAGATAAGTTCTGTATATTCATCTTTACACCCTGAAGTGTACAATGAGTCGTTCAAGAATGTATTATCAAAAGTACGAAAGGAGACGATAGTTTGTACTGAAAACTATTTGGTCTTAATATTTTTCCTTTTCCTTCTTTCATAGTCTTTACATGTGTTGGTTCACGCGGGATCTGTTTCAACAACTCGTTCATAGAATATTGGCAACTATCATTTTATTCAATGTAATCGTATATTTCCTTCATTGATTCTAAAATCCCCTCATTTTAAGGACGTCTACTTTTTCTTTTTGGGGGTACAGAAATTAACAAAAATATTTTGTTGCTTTGAAAGAATCTCTCTCTTCCATACTTACTTAATTATTGATTTAAACAAAAAAGTGTAGAGAGGTTTTTTGTAGAGGATCTTATACAGATTCATTGGCGTCTACCTACATGAATTATTTCCGCTGTTGGCTCTTTTTTGATGTTCATTGCTTGGACTAAAGGTTTTTAGGTCTTACGAACCTTGCACGGCCAACTCACACAGTCGGAGATAGGGGAGGTTCAAGTGAATAATAATTAAGGGCGCCAGATCATTTATAATTAACACTTCTGCCTCGATCAAGACAAACGGTCCAAACTTGTAACAAATTTTTAGGTTCGTAATTTTTGTTACTCTGGTGTTCGGGTAACCACAATTAAAAGAGAAAGGTATGTTACCATAAAAACAAGATTAACAGGTATAAAAACTTTAATTTAGTAAGGTAGAATATTAACAAGAGTATATCTAATTTTCCATTCATAAATGCCAGAAGTATCGGCAACACACAATACATAGGTTAAGTCGAAGCGAATAGCGAAGAAAATTTCGTAATAAATATCGTTTGTACACAGCATGCGATACACACAAAATGATTAATAAAATTACCTTAATGGTATTGTAACAGTAAAAGTAATTACGGAAATTAACATAAACAAAAGTTCTGTGAGTGACTTTTCTGACAGCGAAAAAAATAATTAAATAAACTTACCCACAATCCAGTACCTACTTGAGCGAAGAAAACGTTTTCCCCGGTGAGTAGCCTAGAATAGATAGTGAATAGCAAATCGTATCAACACAATAACTCACGAAAATAGGAAGCTACAAAATCGTTAATAATAATAAAAGAAATAAGATATAAAAGCCCGTTGGATCGAATGTTGTTATTTGCGATTACGAAAAGGTGGGTATCGCAGTCGACGGCGTATCAGAAATAACATCTCAAAGGGAAATGCTGGTCAAGACTTCGTTTTCGTTGTAGATAATATGCCTTCCAGAATCTTAGGCGTTCGGTGACGGTAGTTATTAATAGTATTAATTCTTCATTGTTGTTTTATTAAATCGAACATGTGGTCGAAGCGTGACGAAACGGCTATCAAATTAATAAAGAAATTACAAAAGAATCCTAACAAACTGGATGCAAATATCTTACCCTGTGCCGAATAAATTACGATAAATTCGTAATTAACTTATAATTTCTTGTCTATCACAATGGATGTACTTAAAATCTTTGGAATTAGGTCAAATCACGACACAGACCGTCTCACGTAGTTGACAGCTTCAAAATGAATTCCGCAACATGTCAGTAACCAGAAAGATCGGCAGAGGGCGTCAAAACCAAAATCTAATTTTAATTCGATATGCAGGGTATTACGTTATGAAAATTTTGCACGTAACAATCTGATAATAATTTAAAAACCGCCAAAGAATAATGAATTATTATAAGGATTGTCAAAGTATCATAAAAAAGTTATTAAAAAAGTAAAACATTATTGGCTATTTCGAGACAAAATCTTGGTCTCAAACACATTAACGTTTGTGGAAGACAAATTAGTAACTCCAATTATTTTCTTTATTTCGTTGGTAAACCATGGTGTTTTATTGCATTTTTTGTACGGTCAGTTTTTAGTACGGGTGCCAAGGGCTTGGTTTACAGCCTTTGTAATGTTATTCTTTACTTTTTCCCAGTTGATGTTGACACCATCTCCCTCTATTATTGGATTGGTTTCTAAGGATTTGCGCAGTTTGTTTGGTAAGGAATTCTTGTTGAGTGGTCCCATCGAGACTCTACATTAATTTTTTCTTCTTTCTTTTTTTGGCTCGTTGTTTCTTTTTCGTGATAGCTTTAATTTAATTTTTTCTAACAGTAGTTTATGGTTGTTATTGACGTTAGCTGAGTTCAGTGTTCTGATTTCTTCTATCTGAACTGGGTGTATGTGTCTATTAGTCAATATATAATCGATAATCGACCATAGGTTCCTCATTATCATGTTTTACGTCCTCATTGAATAGCTGCTCTACTCCTGGTTTAATACCATTGTCAATTCTTGCATTGAAGTCCCCGAAAATGGTCGCCCGGTGCATGTCGGGTTTTTATTATCTTCCGGTGCGTATACTGAGATTAAGTTCATTTTTTGATTTTTCGTGTGAACTATAACAATAACACGATGATATCTAGGAACTTTTTTGTATATTTGTTGTGTATCAAAAAGGCTACTCCTTCTTTAGCCCGTTCTTGTTTTTTACCACCACAGCATATCAGCATTTAGTCTTGACACTGTTTTTGTCTTTTTCCTTTCTTTATTGTTTTTTGTACAGCACAAATATCGATTTTGTGCTCTTTCAGTACCTCCAATATTTTTTGTTCTCTTCCATTAATTAATTTAATATTCCAAGTTGCAATTCGTAACACATTTTCTTTTCCCATCTCGTTTTCCTTTATCCTGCACATGTCGTCATCGTTGGGTCTGTCCTATTCCGAAGCAGGTGTACGGTTGTATGAATAATGTGAAGTTTTACCTTAAGTATGTTGCTAACCTAGCCTTTGAACCCTCTTCCTTTATCCGACTGAATTGATTAAGAAATTAAAAGAAATTTTTTCTTTCTTAAGAATTTGTTTCGGACAACCAACCTTATAACAATGTTTATGATTAGAAAGAACTTAAATCGCGTCGTAGTTAAAAACTCAGACATTTTAGGCTTGATCCTAGTTTTTCCTTGAAAGCCAAAACAAGAAGTAGAACTTGGCTTTTGCCGTATTGTCGTTAGTGAATCGAAGCAAACTGACCTTTCGCAAAACATTGCAGCTTGCATCTTTGTAGTAGTGAATGTCAGTGAAAGAAAAAGTGTAAGCAACGGTATTATACCATTAGCGATCATATAATTAATGGATTTTCACTTTCCGTTCCCGCTTAACTAACTTGTATCCTTTTCAAGAAGGTCGATCTTTGACTTAGATGGTAAAGTACTGGTAGCCAAGATTTGCTGAGTTTTAACCCGTCCTAGCATAAATTTACAATCATTAGTGTTATAAAGATCGCTGTATGTTGGTAATTGGATATGATAACCGAGAAAATTGAAAACACATCAATAAGACACGATTATAATCCATCAACGACTATAAATCACCAAAGAGAACCAGTGTACAGCCGTTTCGCCATTTTGGGAACCATCAGCACTGGAAAATGCCCTCTAATGTATTTTTAAAATTATCAAGAATAATATTCACATTAAATCTAAGTAAACCAATAGCGTTTTTTTCAGAAACAGCAATGTTCTAGATTGTGTAAAATGTTGTGTCTTGTGATCACGATCACTCTTTCTAGCTCTTGGAAAGAAAACCGGGTGTAGGTCTAGAAAGCAGCTTCCCAGTCCTTGCAACTTTAACTAACTTATAATCATTCATCTTTGTTTCAACCTTCCTGCACGTACCCAACGTACTATGTTCATGGCAGTACACTTATCTAGAATATCGCTACCTCTCTGGCAGCGAAATAGCGTATCACTCATTATTGTTCACAAAATTTTAATTTTGTTTGTAAGACAGGTATTTTTCGTTTCTGTCGTTTTTTCCCCGCGCGTGCTATTACCATAAACGAAAAATAAAAATAAATAAATATAACTATTTACAGTAAGGTTTATTTAAAAAGCTTAATAGTATATAGAACAGTACTGATAACCTCGAAAAAATTAAGGTAAAGGTTATAATTTTCAGCCTACTCTAATTAATTACATTTAGTGATAACGTAAAACAAATGTTTGATAATCACCTTGTAACCATTTATCACTAAACATTTTATATTTTCTTATACAAACATATTATAAAAATATTAAATAATATTTTATCATAAACATATAAAATAGTTAAATAATTCTGTAAGCTCATAAATGAAAAATAAAAATGGAAAATACCCAAAATTATAGAGTTCTGCAAAGGATGCATCGCAGCATATATAAAACGGATATATTAAAATAAAGTTCAACGTAACAGGATTAATAGTCAACATTAACAATTCTGGGTGTCTTCGTTCTGGCTGGTCTATTGAAAACATTATGTTAGTTCATGACAGTGCCAATGTTAGTCCGTAGAAATGGGTTCAACATCATAAGGTATTCTTCATTGAGAAAAGTGCTTAATCAACAAAATAAACGAGATTTTGTTGGATCATTCTGAAAAGTCAACAGGAAGACGGTCGCGAAGAAAATCATCTTTTATCGACGAGGCACATTTCCACGTATTCGTCAACAAGCAAAACTGCAGTATTTGGCAATCTTCTCTTCATTAGATTCATGAAAGGGAAATTCGTCTGCAGCGAAGGACGGTTTAGCGTGGATTTTGAACAGGTTCTTATTTTTTAAATATAATGCGGGATTAACTGTGACAGTTAGTGGAAACCGATACTTTACGATAATAAGAATTTTTCAATAGCCTCACTGTCACATTTTCATAAGAAATTTTCAAATCGGTTTATCTCTCTTCGTGGTGACCAGCCATAGCAACCATGGTCCAGTCATTCAACCCCGTGCAATTATTTTGTACTTGACACTATTTTCTTTGGCAAAGAATTACCCCTAACTTTTCTACATTCTAACAATGTATCTTAATTAGTCATACCGAACTTACAAGTTTGATTCTGACTATAACTTTTCTTTTTGTTTTCCGTCCTCGTAATAATGATCCTGTGATCTGTCATGCTTTCATTAAAGTTTATGTTAACCAAAGTTTTTGTGAGCCCTCTTTGCTTCTGCTACGCTCGTTTTGTGCTATTGACATCATAATAGCCATCAAAAACCACCGTATAATTTTTACCATAATGTTTCTAAACGAAAGCAATGTACTGATAGCATACTAAAAAAATAGAGGGACTTTTTCTAATTCATGTGATGTAGAAGGTAACTACCGTCACTAAACAAAGTCAGAAGAAATGAAGTTAACTCATATGTCATTAGTTCTACTATTATTCTTTCACAATTAAATTTAACGGTACTACTCGTACTAGCTAACGACCTAATCACATTCTTCTTAGACTACCTCATGGTAGCAAATTTGCCGACAATGAAACTATGTATAATTTAGGTTTCGATATCTAGGCTTCGTGCAGTTTACCTTGGAGTTTTCTAGAATGCCCGTTGACAGAAACCTGTACAAATTTTTTGGAAAGAGCAGATTTTTATTGAACCATTCGTGAATTTTAACTCTATTTTGTAAATCTTTCATTTTTCGTGATACCCACAAATCAACGTGTTGCTGTCCATTTGCAAAAACTACTCCATCAAACTCTTTCAATGACGTGTAGATGGCAGTGTTTCCAGGTGAAAGTTTTTTCTATTACCATATCCGACCAAACTACTGACCAAAATGTACCTGTGCCTCCATGTATTCCTGCGGATGGCTATTTTTTAATTGTATCATGTTTTGCACGTAATTATGGCACATTTTGCGTACTGGAAGTGCCACATGCATAAAATAATGGGATCATCTGCTGTACACGGTTTAAGTGGCCGTCCCAATCATCAAAATCAATAAATCTCTTTTATAGAGTAACCATATTAAAGTGCTGCATTCACATAGCTCATTCGTCTTCAGGGATTCTAGATGATTCTGCAATTTTGTCAAAGTTGACACTAAGAAAAGATTTTATTCAACTTTGTTTGGAGTAAGTTCTATCTTGGTCAAGATACTCAAAATCTCTCTATTTCAGAACAAATCGACCTAAAACAAGTTGAACGAGTAAATGTTGTCAAACGTGTGCCTGTTAACATCTTGTCAACTGAATTAAGACATTTGACATAGTATATATTTCAGTCCAGATCCCGCTAATGAAGGACGTTACGGTGTGAAATCTACCAAGTCTCACAACAATGTTCCCACACACACTTTTTCTCTAACTTTACAAAAGCTAGTCGCTTGTTACGAAAAAAAAACTGTGGCCACTATCTCCTGACTATTTTTGAAACCATAATGCAACGCTGTGTGTACAGTGCTGTAATTGTTAGGTAGTGAATTGATGAATAGAAGAAAGGTTACCAAAGAGGTTTTTCTGTGAATGATTTCTGAAATGGGTTCCACCTCTTGGAGCTACTTATTACTCATCCACGGGATACTATAAAGAGTCGGTGTAAATATGTTAGAGAAGATGGGTTTCACCATTCTTCAGTCTTGGACTGTAATTTGCTGCAATTTCCTCTATCAGTTTGCAGTTCCAAAACTTCCAGCTAACTCACTTCGTTGTGGAGGGTGCAGATTTCAGCCTTTTAATTGTCATGGATGGATATAGAACATAGGTTGGTGTAACATATTAGAAGGTACTTCAGCCATCGACGGCGGATGCATTAAAGTTCGCATTATCGAAAATGTACAACACGTATCATTCTATCTGCTCAGCAAAGTAGTATTAGGCACTTAATCTTAACTTCAAAACAAGGGACACCAAGATATTTGATCCAAATTTTATGTATGCAGACAGAGCGATGTTGATTAGAATTGGAGATGTGAAACATCGAAGGCGAACTACAGCAATAAGGCATCAGCTATAGCTGTCATGAAGATTTTGGTATTATTTGTTCAACCTCATTGCAGAAGCTAGCTGTAGGAGGATAAATTCTGTTATCGTAAGCCATATATTTAATGTCTTTCAAGATAAGTTCTGTATATTCATCTTTACACCCGAAAGTGTACAATGAGTCGTTCAAGAATGTATTATCAAAAGTACGAAAGGAGACGATAGTTTGTACTGAAAACTAATTGGCCTTAATATTTTTCCTTTTCCTTCTTCATAGTCCTTACATGTGTTGGTTCACGCGGGATCTGTTTCAACAACTCGTTCTTAGAATATTAGCAACTATCATTTTATTCAATGTAATCGTATATTTCTTTCATTGATTCTAAGTCTACTTTTTGTTTTTGGGGGTGCGGAGATTAACAAAAATCTTTTGGTGCTTTGAAAGAGTCTCTGTCTTCCATACTTCCTTAATTATTGATTTAAACAAAAAAGTGTAGAGAGGTTTTTTGTAAAGGATCTTATACAGATTCATTGGCGTCTACATGAATTATTTCCGCTGTTGGCTCTTTTTTGATGTTCATTGCTTGGACTAAAGATCTTGTTACAAGCTTTAGGTCTTACGAACCTTGCACGGCCAACTCACACAGTTGGAGATAGGGGAGGTTCAAGTGAATAATAATTAAGGGCGCCAGATCATTTATAATTAACACTTCTGCCTCGATCAAGACAGACGGTCCAAACTTGTGACGAATTTTTAGGTTCGCAATTTTTGTTACTCTGGTGTTCGGGTAACCACAATTAAAAGAGAAAGGTATGTTACCATAAAAACAAGATTAACAGGTATAAAAACTTTAATTTAGTAACGTAGAATATTAACAAGAGTATATCTAATTCTCCATTCATAAACGCCAGAAGTATCGGCAACACACAATACATAAGTTGAGTCGAAGCAAATAGCGAAGAAAATTTCGTAATAAATATCGTTTGTACACACCATGCGATACACACAAAATGATTAATGAAATTACCTTAATGGTATTGTAACAATAAACGTAATTACGGAAATTAACATAAACAAAAGTTCCGTGAGTGACTTTTCTGACAGGAAAAAAATAATTAAATAAAGTTACCCACAAACCAGTACCTACTTGATCGAAGAAAACGTTTTCCCCGGTGAGTAGCCTAGAATAGATAGTGAATAGCAAATCGTGTCAACACAATAACTCACGAAAATAGGAAGCTACAAAATCGTTAATAATAATAAAAGAAATAAGATATAAAAACCCGTTGTATCGAATGCTGTTATTTGCGTTTACCAAAAGGTGGGTATCGCAGTCGACGGCGTATAAGAAATAACATCTCAAAGGCAAATGCTGGTCAAGACTTCGTTTTCGTTGTAGATAATATGCCTTTCAGAATCTTAGGCGTTTGGTGACGGTAGTTATTAATAGTATTAATTCTTCATTGTTGTTTTATTAAATCGAACATGTGGTCGTAGCGTGACGAAACGGCTATCAAATTAATAAAGTAATTACAAAAGAATCCTAACAAACCGGATGCAAATATCTTACCCTGTGCCGAATAAATTACGATAAATTCTTAATTAACTTATAATTTCCTGTCCATCCCAATGGATGTACTTAAAATCTTTGGAATTAGGTCAAATCACGACACAGACCGTCTCACGTAGTTGACAGCTTCAAAATGAATTCCGCAACATGTCAGTAACCAGAAAGATCGGCAGAGGGCGCCAAAACCAGAATCTAATTTTAATTCGATATACAGGGTATTACGTTATGAAAATTTTGCACGTAACAATCTGATAATAATTTAAAAACCGCCAAAGAATAATGAATTATTATAAGGATTGTCAAAGTATCATAAAAAAGTTATTATTGGCTACTTCGAGACAAAATCTTGGTCTCAAACACATTAACGTTTGTGGAAGACAAATTAGTAACTCCAATTATTTTCTTTATTTCGTTGGTAAACCATGGTGTTTTATTACATTTTTTGTACGGTCAGGTTTTAGTACGGGTGCCAAGGGCTTGGTTTACAGCCTTTGTAATGTTATTCTTTACTTTTTCCCAGTTGATATTGACACCATCTCCCTCTATTATTGGATTGGTTTCTAAGGATTTGCGCAGTTTGTTTGGTAAGGAATTCTTGTTGAGTGGTCCCATCGAGACTCTACATTAATTTTTTCTTTTTTCTTTTTTGGCTCGTTGTTTCTTTTTCGTGATAGCTTTAATTTATTTTTTTCTAACAGTAGTTTATGGTTGCTATTGACCTTAGCTGAGCACAGTGTTCTGATTTTCTCTATCTGAACTGGGTGTATGTGTCTATTAGTCAATATATAATCGATAATCGACCATAGGTTCCTCATTATCATTTATTACATCCTCATTGAATAGCTGCTGTACTCCTGGTTTAATACCATTGTCAATTCTTGCATTGAAGTCCCCGAAAATGGTCGCCCGGTGCATGTCGGGTTTTTATTATCTTCCGGTGCGTATACTGAGATTAAGTTTATTTTTTGATTTTTCGTGTGAACTATAACAATAACACGATGATATCTAGGAACTTTTTTCTATATTTGATTTATATTTGTTGTGTATCAAAAAGGCTACTCCTTCTTTAGCCCGTTCTTGTTTTTTGCCACCACAGCATATCAGCATTTAGTCTTGACACTGTTTTTGTCCTTTTCCTTTCTTTATTGTTTTTTGTACAGCACAAATATCGATTTTGTGCTCTTTCAGTACCTCCAATATTTTTTGTTCTCTTCCATTAATTAATTTAATATTCCAAGTTGCAATTCGTAACACATTTTCTTTTCCCATCTCGTTTTCCTTTATCCTGCACATGTCGTCATCGTTGGGTCTGTCCTATTCCGAAGCAGGTGTACGGTTGTATGAGTAATGTGAAGTTTTACCTTAAGTATGTTGCTAACCTAGCCTTTGAACCCTCTTCCTTTATCCGACTGAATTGATTAAGAAATTAAAAGAAATTTTTTCCTTCTTAAGAATTTGTTTCGGACAACCAACCTTATAACAATGTTTATGATTAGAAAGAACTTAAATCGCGTCGTAGTTAAAAACTCAGACTTTTTAGGCTTGATCCTAGTTTTTCCTTGAAAGCCAAAACAAGAAGTAGAACTTGGCTTTTGCCGTATTGTCGTTAGTGAATTGAAGCAACATTGCAGCTTGCATCTTCGTAGTAGTGAATGTCAGTGAAAGAAAAAGTGTAAGTAACGGTATTATACCATTAGCGATCATATAATTAATGGATTTTCACTTTCCGTTCCCGCTTAACTAAATTGTATCCTTTTCAAGAAGGCCGATCTTTGACTTAGATGGTAAAGTACTGGTAGCCAAGATTTGCTGAGTTTTAACCCGTCCTAGCATAAATTTACAATCATTAGTGTTATAAAGATCGCTGTATGTTGGTAATTGGATTTGATAACCGAGAAAATTGAAAACACATCGATAAGACACGATTATAATCCATCAACGACTATATATCACCAAAGAGAACCAGTGTACAGCCGTTTCACCATTTTGGGAACCATCAGCACTGGAAAATACCCTCTAATGTATTTTTAAAACTATCAAGAATAAATCTAAGTAAACCAATAGCGTTTTTTCAGAAACAGCAATGCTCTAGATTGTGTAACATGTTGTGTCTTGCGATCACGATCACTCTTTCTAGCACTTGGAAAGAAAACCGGATGTAGGTCTAGAAAGCAGCTTCCCAGTCCTTGCAACTTTAGCTAGCTTATAATCATTCATCTTTGTTTCAACCTTCCTGCACGTACCCAACGTACTATGTTCATGGCAGTACACTTATCTAGAATATCGCTACCTTTTTCGTTTTTGTCGTTTTTTCCCCCGCGCGTGCTATTGCCATAAACGAAAAATAAAAATAAATAAATATAACTATTTACAGTAAGGTTTATTTAAAAAGCTTAATAGTATATAGAACAATACTGATAACCTCGAAAAAATTAAGGTAAAGGTTATAATTTTCAGCCTACTCTAATTAAGTACATTTAGTGATAACGTAAAACAAATGTTTGATAATCACCTTGTAACCATTATCAGTAAACATTTTATATTTTCTTATACAAACATATAAAAAACTAAATTAAGATTTTAAAATAAACATATAAAATGGTTAAATAAATTAAATAATTCTGTAAGCTCATAAATGGAAAATACTAAAAATTATAGAGTTCTGCAAAGGATGCATCGCAGCATAAATAAAACGGATATATTGAAAAATTTGTATTGTGAATTTTGTAAATGGAATACAAATAAAATGTATTTTAAAAGTGCGCCGGTTTTAAATCGCTCGCCGTTTCGATTTCACTTTGTATGTCATCATCAATGATGATGATGATCACTCATCATAGAACGCTTTTCAACTATGCGTTAGTTGTGAAAAAAAAGTTTTGCAATAACTTTCCGACAAGTTCCTGTGATTCTCGACTGTAACAACTACCGAATTGATCAGCAGTGCGCAGATTTATGAAAAAGTTCAACGTACCAGCATTAACAATTCTGGGTGTCCTCGTTCTGGCTGGTCTATTGAAAACATTGCGTTAGTTCATGACAGTGTCAATGTTAGTCCGTAGAAATGGGTTCAACATTAAAATGTAAAGGAAAGGATTAGCAAATAGGCACGTTTCCACTTAAAAGTATTTGTCAACAAGCAAAACTGCAGTATTTGGCGATCTTCTCCTTATTAGATTCATGAAAGGTAAATTCGTTCGCAGCAAAGAACGGTTTAGCGTGGATTTTGGACAGGTTCTTATTTTTTTAAAGATGAACGGAGCTAGTTGTGACAGTTAATAGAGACCGATACCATACGATGCCTCATTGTCACATTTCCGGCAAAACAAATGCGTTGTCTCATAAGAAATTTTTAAATCGGTTTATCTCCCTTCGTGGTGACCAGCAATAGCAACCATGGTCCAGTCATTCAACCCCGTGCAATTATTTTGTACTTGACACTCTATTTTCTTTGGCCAACAATTATCTCTAAGTTTTCTATATTCTAACAATGTAGCTTAATGAGTCATGTCAATATTATTGAAGAAATCAACAGTGGAACATCGAACGCTGATATATGTAGAAATATGGAGAAATTCAATTCTAATATTTCTAAGCAAATACAAAAACCAATTAACAAGGAATTTCATTAAGCATTGCTCCAGTGGTTTAAGAGACAAAGGAACCAGAAGTAGAAAAATACTACAACAAAAAGTAGAAGACTTTCCAAAGTTATGCTCCCCCAGTAATGAAACATCATCCTGTTCAAAAAGTTACAAAGGACTGGCTTGACAACATTTGGTCTACAACAAGAAGAATTTATTTTGATAGCAATATTTTAAATGAGAATCATGCCGGTCTTTTCTATAAAATCGCCCCTGAAAAAAGATTCAAAGAAGCCAAAAAACAAAGAAAAAACTACAGTTTTTCTCTGTACGGCTACCAAAAAAAGAAGATTTCTTGTCATCGGAAAATAAAAATTAATCTGATATTTTAAGTCTTGCAAAAGAAAGCATGGGCAGCATCAAAAATTTTTGATAAAGAAATAAGAGGTTGGGACCACGATCTACAAAAATGCAAAAGAAAAATTTTGACAATGATCGATAATAGTTCAGTCCTTCCTACAATTAAAAAGAAAAACTTAAGTGCAATAAAGATAGTATTTCGGCCACTCCATACAACAACGACCCAGAACTCATAAATCTAGGTCGGGTGATTCTTGTTGGGGCTAAAGCTAAAGATCTTAAGTTTTCTTTATTGGATGAGCTATTAACTATAAATATAAACAGCTAGAAACATGTTGGACTTTATTCTCATTCAGAAAATTGACTATAACAAAACTTCTTCAGGTCATAAAAACTCAGAATTTGTAGATGAAGAAAACATCCTCAATTTACGTTGTAACGATTTAAAATGTATTTTGGTAACTCACGGATAAGAAACTTTCCACTCACAGTCGCGTCATGGTTAAAAATTTCAATTGCTAATAAGCTTTTCTACCGTAAGGGACAGCACAGACTATATATGTGGATGTGGCCCAAATGCCAAAATAAAGCATTTTTTGTTGCACTTACGAATCCAGTCGTTCCTCGAATAAATTGACGCTTATGTGATTTTCCGCGACAAAATCTGCAGCTTTGATAATAATATCAGACAATAGCTTACTGTGATTTTTGAGTTTGATTTAAAAATCTCTTCATATGGTTGGTCCTAGATCAGATGCCTTGCTGGGTGGGAGGAAAGCTATTGTGGTCAAGCAAGTACTGGTTGCGGTGACGTGACTTAGATTGGGGACCTACCAACGCACTGCTCCACCCTGACGCGAGGGCTTGAGATGTGGTTAAGACTTTGACGTCGCACAATCGTCCAGTACTTCATCGAAAAAACTTTCGATTTTGATTTACTCCAGCGGTCATTTCCTAGCCTTGTGGGTTCGAGTGTCGTTCTTTTTCTGTCTCCCTATAATATTTTTATCCTGTTCTTGATGAGTTTCCCGAAGATTATATTCAGGATTAAATTTGTATTTATGGGTTGGAGTTTTATGGGATTTTAGGGCGTTGCTCTTGCTGTAGTCTAAACATCTCTGTTACCTATACTTATTTTTTTTCTCTTGGTTTGCTTAGGATTATCCTTTTTTGATGTCTGTCTACTACTACTAATGCCGATTTTTAACAAGTACTTCTTTTGATACTTCGTTTCTGTTTCTGTCTTATTTTTACGTTTTTTCTTAGGTTGGGTGTTATCGATCTGGGCTGGTTTTGGTTTTTAAGGTTTGATCCTCGGCTTCTGTCTTCATTTAAACTTTTGTTTTGTCTTCTTACTACAGGTTTTAATTTTTTTGGGAGGGATTTGTTACGGTTGTATTTATTTTGTCTACAAAATCCCTTGTATACGTATAAATTTGAAGTTGGTGCTGTCGGTTTAGAAATTTCTATTGATTAGTGTTTGGTTTACGGATTTGTCGTTGACGAATATTTAGTACAATTTTTGGTTGCAAGTAAAAATTTTCTTTTAATTTTTCTTAATGGCGGTTTTATTAACATATGGTTGGTTTCACTAAATTTATTCTTTTTAGCAATGGGGTTAGGGAGATCGGCTATGACGTAGAATGCAATGAGGATAGAATTAATTTATGTTGCATTATATGATTTTATTGTTACTTTGATGCGTTTAAACTTGGTGATTCGAGTTGATATTATTATATCCATCCAGTGTTATCTGTTGTGTACTTCTGTTTTTCTTGCATCTAATTTAGTTTTAGCGAGTTATTCTAGCCCACTTGGTTTCTGGACTAGATGTTCTACTAGTGACTTAAGAGGTGCGCTTAATTTTTTTTGTGATATTTTAGTCATCCACGCTTACTCGCCGACCATCAAGCTAGCCGTGGTGTTTGTGCATGTAACCAACCGAAACCGCTAAAAAAAGTTTTGGTTTAACGTGATTCTGCGGAGCAATTTTTGTACGATACATGTCATGAAGATAGACATGGGGACTAAAAACGAAACTAAAAACTGAAAAGTGGTAGTAAACGGCTAAAGAAGTCGGTATAAAAACTGGCGAGTTTATTTATTACATAATACATACATTCAGTGGCGGCTTCTCCATTAAGCCATTTGGTCAATGACCCTCCAAAAAAATATTAAAAATTGTTCTATTATTTATTTAAAATTTCAAATAGACAATACATTTAAAAACTAGCAAACTTGGCCAATGGTCATGGAGAAGAAAATGTGTTTTTATAGTTTCAATATCGAAATGACCTTCTTGCAGATTTGACCACCAGCTGCGACATACATTACATGCATTTATTACATACATTGTATATGTCAGTATTTATTGTTTTACAAACATTGTAGGAAAAAGTAGGACATTCAGGGATGCGCTTAGGAGGCAACAAAAATATATTAAAAGTGTAGCACCGGCAAAAGCTATCAAAAAATAGATGGCATTAGAAATAGATGGATTTCCTACAGCCTTGAATGACCAATAAGTCGAAAAAAAGAAACCTTCGAGAAAACGGTGAAAATAAAAACCTAACCGAAGATTTTGAAGAAAATGTTATATCTGCAGATGTAGACAATGAAAAAGAAAAGTGACAAAACTACCATGTTACAGAAATTACAACCTACAGAAAATGATCATTTATTTCACTGCTTTGCGTCAATGTACCAATCTACCAAAAGAATGGCACCCTTATATCAGCACATTGTTAGAGATTGTGTGTTCAATGCAGTTTGAGACATAAAAACGTGGTTACTAGACATTACTGCTCAGCAGCAGCTTTACTACCAGTCCGTACACCATGGTCTTGCAAACAGCAATTCAACCACAGTCTATTAGGACAATTAAGTCCCTCTGATGCCACTGAGGAACAAGTAAACTCTACAGCTGCCAGTCCAGTTAATTTGATTAATTACATCCCGTGACTCAAGCTGCGTGTAATTTTGCGCCAAGCTTTACAGTTTGAGAAGAACTGCAGACTGCACATTACAAACCGCAGCAATTTGTGACAAAATTTGAAGATACTGATAAGTTGCTAAAACTCCACCAACCTCAACTCATTAATTTTGTATTACTTATATTTGCGCATTAATTTATAAATTTTTTTAAACATTTGATGGTAAACGTTATTAAAACGTTTTTATTGGCCTGTATCTATCTATATAACCAAATATTTCAACGTCTAATTAAACTGATCATTTGCACACGTTGCATAACGGAACTCACAAACTGAACACCGTTATCACTAATTACGCGCCTAAGAAGTTCAAAACTTAAGATCTATAAGAATTCTAGATCAATTTTCAGCAGAAACAACTTTCAATGCAAAAAACTCTATCCAGCGACTGATTGTGTCTTGTATTATGTAGATCCATTTATATCCGTCCTCTGTCTCAGGTGGAGTTCCAAATAAGTCCATAGAAAGAACTTCAAATCGTTGATTTTAAATGGGCGTTTGAATCTGTACGATGGGTTTCAAGTTGGAAGCTTTATACCTCTGACCATCTAGACATTTGGCTACGTGATGGGTTATGTCACGACGCATACTTATCCAATAGTATCTACTGGCGGTTTGGTGCAAAGTACGGTCGACTCCATAATCACCAGCTAATTGAAAATCATGACATTCTAAGATGATCTTACTAACAGAAGACTTTGCAACTACTAGCAGAGCAGTCTCTTCATCTGAGTCTGCAAAATAACGATGTAGAATACTGTTTAGTATTACGTTTTAAATTTGGCGGATTCCGCATTCTCGATAGAAGGGGTTATACCTAAAAGGGTACAATTGGTAGTATTATAAGAAACTTCAATGCCGAATGTTGGCACGTTTCTATTCTTGTAAAAATTGTAACTTCTACAATAAATTTCTTACAATAAATTATCGAACATAAGTGTCTAAGCAACAATCTTCAAACATGGTCCTTCGAGACGGATTAAAACGTATAAAAATTAAGAAAAATTAGAAAAAATCAGTTCGTTCATTTATCGAAGGGCAGCAGCGACTTTGGGTACATACAGTCGGCCAGAATCAACGTTCAAATATTGCTACCTGCGTCAGATACTAGAATTTTGCCTGCCTTCTCTCTTCGTGGTTGATGCCGGTGAGAACAGGATTCAGTACTTCGCTGAGCAGTTGCATTAATTGTAAGACCTTTTTATTCATTCCTTTATCTTAGAATTGTTTTACTTATTTAAGTATTGTACTGCGTGTAAGTTTATACGTTTCATATTTCAATTAACTTGTAGTTTTTAATTGCGTTAAATATGGAAACCGAATTGACGGTTTTACATAAAAATCGCGGAACTTTTAAACAAAGATTAACATTATTCGATAAATACTTAAAGAAAACAGTGTCCGAATGCGGCGAGGACGGAGTTTTAAAATCCACCGTTCAATTAGAAACGAGATTAACAACAATAACATCTATAATAAATGATTTTGAAGATATTCAATCCAAAATTGAATGTATTTCAAAAAATGAGACTGATGAATTTGTGCATCGCGAAGAATTTGAAAATTTATATTACGATGTCATTTCACGTGCTAAGTTATTAATCGATAAATCAAAACCTGTTATTGACGGTCAAAAAATTTCGCCGATTGACAATTTAAATTCTGTCAATTCAAATTACATTGAAAGCGTTAAGCTTCCAACTATAAGCTTACCGACATTTCAAGGATCTTATGAAAAGTGGTTAGAGTTTCATGATACCTTTGAATCATTAATTCATAATAATTTAAAAATCAATGACATACAAAAGTTCCATTATCTGAGGGCATCACTGGGTGGCGATGCGGCTCAAGTAATTAGTTCGTTGGAGATTTCGTCAAGCAATTATGCTATTGCTTGGTCTCTACTTTGCGAAAGATATGCCAATACACGTCTCTTAGTACATAAACATACAAAATCTCTTTTCAATTTACGACAAATTCAAAAGGAATCTTCGGTTCAGTTAAGACAGCTTGTAGATAGCGTCTTAAAGCACACGCGTTCATTAGAATCATTAAATCAGCCTGTGCGACATTGGGATACTTTGTTAATTTTTATTGTAGCAAGTAAACTTGACCCAATCACTGCAAGAGAATGGGAGTCACATAAATTCGATGGCAAACTTCCTACATTCGAAAATATGATTGCGTTTCTCAAGGGAAGAGCTGATTTACTTGAAACACTTGAGTTAAGTAAAGTCAGTTCAAAATTGTGTCTTTCCGATAAAGGCTATTCATATAATGAGTCTCATCTTAAATCAAAATCGTTTCTAGAATCGATCATGCAAAGAATGCTAAGCTTTGCTCAAATTGTCTTTATGAAGGGCATTTTAAGGAGCAGTGCAAATACGGCAGCTGTAAGAAATGTAATTCAAAGCATCATACGTTGCTTCATATGACGGTACAACCTCAACAATCTTCAGATTCAGATGTTTCTTTAAATGCGTCTACTCACTCAGAAAGGCAATCAACTCTTTCTAGTTATACAAATTCAGTTCAAGGCCAAACTCTCTTATCAACCGCTATAATACAGATTGCGGATGTGTTTGGCAATCTTCATAATTGCAGAGCCCTTTTAGACTGCGGTTCACAATCAAATTTCATCACTTCAAATTTATGTCAAACGTTGGGTTTAAATCAAACTAACGTTAGTATTTCTATTGCGGGAATAAGTCAAGCAGTTTTACATATAAAAGCTAAATGTGTAACCGAAATTCATTCTCAGCATTATGCGTTTTCTACTTCAATTACATGTCTTGTAATACAAAATATTTGCGATTTCATGCCAACCTTCGAAATAGACTTTAAATGTCTCAACATTCCGAGTCATATTAAATTGGCAGGTTCCGAGTTCTATATTCCGTCAAGAATAGATATACTTTTAGGTGCTGATGTTTTCTGGCAACTTCTTTGCGTTGGTCAGTTTAGTTTAGGTCCGTCTGGTCCTGTGATGCAAAAGACTAAACTAGGTTGGATAGTTTCAGGAGGACTTAACGTTCCGTCAACTAATATAACACATTGCAATTATAATAGATTGCTTCACACTTAGATATTCAAGATCAAATCAAAAGGTTTTGGGAAATAGAAGAGTGTTTTGAAAGGTCGTATTCAGAAGAACAAGCTTGCAAATCTCATTTTATTTCAACATTTAAAAGAAATTCTGATGGTCGATTTGTCATTTCCATTCCGTTGAAAGAAAAAATAGAAAATAAGTTAGGCGACATCAAACAACATGCTTTAAAGCGTTTCTACAGTCTTGAGCGTAAATTATATAATAATATTGCATTAAAAATAAGTTATAATGAATTCATGCGTGAGTACATTGAGCTTGGTCATATGTCTAAGGTTAACGACCAAGAACCCAATTGTCAAATTGTTTACTATCTTCCTCATCACGGAGTACTTAAGGAGAACAGCATCACAACCAAGTTAAGGGTTGTCTTTGATGGCTCGTTTTTGTCTTCTTCTGGTATTTCGCTAAATGATCTTCAAATGGTAGGGCCTACAGTTCAAGATGACCTGTTACAAGCTTTAGGTATTTTACGAACCTGCACGGCCAACTCACAAGCGTCGGTGAGAGAGGGGGTTCATAGATACATTAAATATAATTAAGGGCGCCAGAGCTTATCCCAAAAGTGACTTCTGTCCGCTCACAACAGAATGGTAGCACTTGTAACAAGATGTTAGGTTCGTAATGCTGAAAGAAGCGAAGGAAAGAGAAAAACTAAATCGTCAATAACAATTGTACTTTAATTACTCTATCACGATAAATATAGTCAAAGTTAAATAGCCAAATCTAAGTAGATACTAGTGAGAATATACAACATCGAATAACAGCAGGATCGGCAACTTACACTACATAAGTGAAGAACATAGCGAAGAATAGTTTGCAGTAAATATCGTTTACATAATTAGTAATATGGCCTTACTGACAATAAAACAATGATAATAAGTATGGCATTAACATTAAATTATCACAATAATTAAGGGTAGGATACAGCATACGTAGTATAAGCACATTTACTAACTAAATGGTACTACAATTACGGTAATCAGTACGGAAATACTATTAGTGAAAGTTTCGTGAGTAACCTCGTTGACGACGAAAGAAAAGATATAAAAACACTTACCACAAATACAGGAATTCCCAATGTGCGACGAAAGTACTTTCTCGACACGTACCCTGTAAGTAATTTGAATCGCAAATCGTGTCAACCTAATATCTCACGAAATCCAAATCTACAAAATCATTACTTAAATTTTAAAGTACACACATAACACAACCCGAAAGTCGGATGCTGTTATACCCCTTTTCTGTGATTTAATTAATTCCAACAGTAGGCCTTATAAATATTTAGAATCGTTCCAACACAATAATCGTCGAGGGTTATCTCTCGTCTTTCGGTATCTACTTGAATTTATGGGCCGGATGGTGGTAAGAATGGCCGGTGACGATACGAATACCCCACGATCGCAACGAAATCACAACTTTCCCTGGTGGACGTTAAATTATAACCAGAATGCCCTTAGTTATGAGGTAGCACATGGCGCTAACCAAAAAGACATAAAAATTACCTTTAATTAAAGAAAGAACAAAATCACTTACTCTGCGTGACTAAACTGAGTTAATTAAGAAAACTTCTATTTTCCATCGTGTCCCAACACGTGGATGATCTTAGAGAGCGAACTTTCACTCACGCAGACATAGATAATAACAGGTACGATGGTAAAGTCAAAATGCCGGAAATCTCACCGGATGTTGTCTGCTCACTACAAAGTGACCAACGAATCCGATAGATGGCGTCAAGAAATATAAAAGTAATTTTTAATTAGACTGATATACAGGGTAATGCATTATTTAAATTTATGCACGTAACAGACCTTTTATCGATTTTACTGCGTTTTAGACAACATACCTACGTCGTCACAGCGGACATTACAAAAATGTACCGCCAAGTTCTTGTTTCTCCTGGGCAAAGATCACTTCAACAAATTTTTTGGAGGTTTAACCCAAATGATCCAGTTTGTACTTACCAATTGAATACAGTTACGTATGGGACTGCATCTGCAGCTTTTCAGGCAATACGTTGTTTAATTCATTTGCAACAATGTCTCTTAAATTTTACGTCAAGGTGGTTTTGAACTCCGCAAGTGGGTATCAAATGACCCAGCAGCTCTATCCAACGTTCAACATTCCGAATTATTATCACATTTTACGCCTATTGGAGATGTTCAAAATACGAAAACTTTAGGTCTCCATTGGAATCACCAAACCGACGTGCTTGTTTTCAATATCAGTTTATCTACCGCGACTAAAATTATTACGAAAAGAACAATTCTTGCTAGCATTGCGCAAATTTACGATCCGCTTGGTCCTTTAAGCGCGTGCACAATTACAGCAAAAATCATATTACAAAGGCTTTGGCAAGAAAGGTTGAGTTGGGACGAATCGGTTCCTCAAAATATTTTAACTCAGTGGCAACAATTTGTTCGCGAACTACCAGAGTTAAATCGTATCCAAATTTCTAGAAATGTAAAACTAAAAAATGCCGTTTCTTACAAAATGCACGGATTCTCTGATGCTAGTAATGCAGCCTATGGTGCCACTATTTATGTCAAAAGTCTAGATCAAAACGGAGATTCATCCATTCATTTATTATGCGCGAAATCAAAGGTCGCGCCGTTAAAAACTATTAGTATACCAAGGCTTGAATTGTGTGGAGCTTTACTTTTGGCTCGTCTTGCAAACAAAGTACGCAAATCTTTAAATTCAAAATTCGATCATGTTTATTATTGGTGCGACTCCATCATCGTCCTAGGGTGGATAAATACGGAACCAAATCTGTTAAAAACTTTCGTTGGGAATCGAACTGCAGAAATTCAACGTAAGACTACTAAAGATATGTGGCATCATGTGGATTCAAAGGACAATCCTGCAGATCTGGTCTCACGAGGTGTTAGCCCTAGAGTTCTTCTTAATTGTAACCTATGGTGGCATGGTCCTACCTGGTTGCAGAATGACTTTAGTTTCTCAGATAATTGGGCATTTTCACAGGAATTGCCCGAAACACGCAAACCTAAGAATATTCTTGTCTTAACTAGTATTGAGGAAACACACGATTTCATGTTTAGGTTTTCTAACTTAAATAAGTTAAAGCGATGCACTGCTTATATTCTTCGATTTGTGAACAATTGCAAAACGCCACAAAACAAACGCGTTTTTGGTCCACTTTCAGTACAAGAATTGCGGAATTCATTGGTATGTCTTATAAAAATTACTCAAAGGCAACGTTTTACACGCGAAATTTGCAAATTGCAACAAAACAAAGATATTAGTGCAAAAAGTAAAATTCTTCCTTTTCAACCATTCTTGGACACCGATGGTGTATTGCGTGTCGGGGGACGATTAAAAAATTCTTTTTTCAGTTTTGATAAGAAACACCCGATACTAATCCCATCCAATCATCATTTCTGTGAACTGATATTTCGTGCTTGGCATGAAAGGATGTTTCATGCCGGTCCACAATTACTGTTAGCATATGTAACAGAAGAGTTTTGGCCTATTCATGGTAAAAGGGCAGTACGCACATGTGTAAAATGTAATAAAGCAGAACCTAAAAATCTTCTCCATATTATGGGCGATTTGCCCAAAGATCGTGTTAATCCATCACCTCCATTCTATATTACTGGTGTTGACTACGCAGGAAATTTCTTTATTAAAGATAGGAAAGGACGTGGTTGCAAAATTTCAAAGGCATACGTATCCTTATTTATTTGTTTTACAACACGTGCTGTTCATTTAGAATTAGTTACGGAATTAAGTACTGAAGCGTTTATGGCAGCTCTTAAAAGATTCATAAGCAGGAGAGGCATTCCTCTCAGGGTGTATTCAGATAACGGAACTAATTTTTTGGGCGCTAATAATGAGATGCAAAGTTTTGGCAAATTTATCATGAAACATAAAGGTGACATTCAAGAACCGTGTTCAAATCAAAATATAGATTGGCATTTTATTCCGCCATACTCGCCACATTTCGGCGGCCTTTGGGAGACCGGTGTAAAATCAATGAAATTTCATATTAAAAGAGTGATAGGCAATGCCTACCTTACGTACAAAGAATTTAGTACAATACTTACCCAAGTAGAAGTCGTTACCAAAGGCTACAACAAATAGTCCAACACATATGGGCCAGGTGGTCGAAAGAATATATAGCTGAATTGCAGCAAAGACAAAAGTGGAAACAAACTACTGAAAATGTCACAGTAGGCACTTTAATGCTCATTAAGGAGCCAAATTTACCTCCATTAAAATGGCAGCTCGATCGAATTGTTAAGCTTCACCCGGGTGCATACAAAATCGTCAGAGTGGTAACAGTAAAAACATCCAAAGGACTAATCAGAAGAGCAATAGCCAGCATCTGTCCACTACATCAATGAGTGGGTTTCGTTATTTTGCTGTGCGTGTTATTATTGAATTAATGTGATTTAGAATTGATTATTACATTTAAGTAGGATATAAAATGACATTTAGTTTATATTCGTTATTTTACACATATATTATTGTACGTTAGTTGCACATCCTGTTAACTGTAATTCAAAATTATAAAATGTATTTATTTAAAGGGTTACCCTTTCAAGGCTGTTTAGTATTACGTTTTAAATTTGGCGGATTCCGCATTCTCGATAGAAGGGGTTATACCTAAAAGGGTACAATTGGTAGTATTATAAGAAACTTCAATGCCGAATGTTGGCACGTTTCTATTCTTGTAAAAATTGTAACTACTACAATAAATTTCTTACAATAAATTATCGAACATAAGTGTCTAAGCAACAATCTTCAAACAAATACCGTTAATCATAATATACCTACCTATGGTCCATCGTTTAAAATCGACATCATTGGTACGACGTTTAAAACAGTCTATGATTTTATTTAGATCGGGATCATTCATTTGTTCACGGCGCACTTCGTTGGTACTTTCTTGGGGTAAGTCGATGCTTACAAGTTTTACAATTTAATCGACCTGGAGTATAGTCTATTTTTAGGTCATAAAACTGAAGAAAAAGTGACCATCGTGCTAGACGACTTGTTGGTGATTTTAACGACATGAGCTACCTGTGATGATTCGACTGGACAAACAGTAGTGGAACCTTCTAGGTAACCTCTAAAACGGTTAACGGCCTACACGACAACTAATGCTTTGCGTTCGGTAGTACAATAATGTTGTTTCGATTCTGTCAACAATCTGGATGAATATTCTGTGAGTCTTTTGTCATGACCCTCCCCTGGGGTAAACATGCACCAAGAACATATGCGTTAGCGTCGGTTCTAAGAACATATGGAAGCTTTGCGTTAGCCTGACGGAGAATCGGACTAGTTGTTAACAATTCTTTTAGTCGTTGGAAGGTTTAGGCCTTCAAATTCAAACTACATTTTTCTTTGTGAGGTTCGTGAGAGGTTTAATTATGCATAATTTTCTATAAGACGCCGGTACCATGAACAGGTTTGAAGAAAACAGAGAAATTGTTTGGTTTTCTGGGGCGTAGGCATATCCAGAATGGCAGACATTTTTCTTGGATTTGACTTCAAACCCTGAAAGTAATCACGTGACCAAGGTAATTGACAGAAGGGTTACCAAATGTGCACTTGGATCTGTTTAGGTGAAGCTTAAACATTCTCAGGCGATTGAACACAACTTGTAGTGGGTTGCTACTTAAGTTTTGAGATAGACAAATAAAAACAAATATTTATATTTGAAAATAGCTTTATTGTTTTTCAAAATATTCGCAATTAAGATTAATGCACTTTTGCATGCGTTTGAACCAATTGTCGAGGCACTTTTTCCTTTCCGATTGAGGTATCTCCAAAACATTTGAACGCATCAACCGCTTCTTCAAACGTCGACTGCTCAAAAACGTTTTTGTTTGAGCTGATGTGTGACAGCTTGCATTGTCGTGATGCAGATTGATTCGTTTTCTGCTATTGGTTTCCCTGATTTTTCCGAAAACTTCTGGCAAACAAATGCCGGTGTATCATTCAGAATTGACCTTTCTACGTTGCTGTAACAGAAAACTTGTCCAGTTATTCCGAAAAAACAAGCGACTATTTGCTTCGAAGTGCTTCGTGCGTGAACAACTTTTGTTGGATTTGGCTCGTCTTGAAAGACCCATAGAGTCGATTGTTGTTTAGGTTTTGGTTCATATTCATAGATCTATGATTCCTCGCCTGTCACGATCTTATAGACGTCTTTTGAAGCACCGCGAGTTTTTTTTGAGCGATATTGGATAATACAAATGCTGCGGATATAAATAAATTTTATAGTCGCCACTTAGACCTACAGAACATGAGCTAAAACTACCATTATTCACAATTCATTATAAACTGACAAATTATTAATTAAGTTATTTACTACAATTATTACAAATTAATTTTACACACATTTTGTCCACATTCACCACAGTACTGTTTTTGTTTACGATCCTGCACTTTAGAACACAAGTACCATCTTCTTCTAACTCCTTCCTTAACTTCAAGTTTTAATTTCTTTGAAGTAGTTGGTTGATCTTTCAGAAGCATATCCATGCCCTACCGGACACTATGTTGTAACCCGATGGTTGGTCTTCTCCCGATGTGCGCAAGTACTAATCCCTCAGATAAGGACACCAGGAATAAACTTCTTTTTTCGTGTTTATCCTTGTTCCAATTTGGTTTCAAATTGTTCCACACAACATACGCTGCAACACCACTTACGTCTAATAGATTCATAAAAAATGAAAATAGCCAACGATTTGTCTTACTTTTGCTCATGTGTTTATGTACCATTTGATCCAATGTATCAACTCCACACTTTGTCTCATTATAATACATGATTATTTCTGGTTTGTTTTTAGAATCACTATTGCGGCCCTTAGTGTGATACATGTCGTGTGAAACCAAATCTTGAGGTTTCTTCATCCCGTTTCCTGCTAGGCAAAAATTCTTACAGTATAAAAGATTTGTTTTTTGTTTATAGTGCCTACGCACGTCGGTCCATTGCTCAATAATTACTCCGGCAATAATTAATCGGTGAAATAATTGTCAAACGTCTTGATTGCCTTCCTTTCCGATGTAGGGAATACCGTTTAGGAGATAAAACGTTTGGAAATCGCATGCCCGCCAGATCTTCATCCGATATTTGTCAGGCTTTGATGGCATGTATTGACGGAATGGGCATCTTCCACAAAAAGATATAAGTTGTTCATCTACGGTTATATTATCACCGGGTAAATAATACTTTTTGAAATTGTTATTGATCCTTTCCCAAATTTGTCGTATAGATTTAAGTTTGTCATCTTTTCTCCGATGGTTCCGCGTTTCTTTGTTATGAAATCGTATAAATCGCAATAAACTTTTAAATCTCTTCAGTCCCATCGTACCACAAAAAATTAGTGGTCCGTACAGAGACCTTCACAGCACATCATAACTTATATCATTTGCACTCAGATGACCGGCGGTTAGTAACAAACCGAAGAAAGCACGAATTTCAATGGTATCACATGCCTTCAAAAAAGCACCTTTCAAAACACTTTGGGCTTGCTTCATTGTTTGTACGTAAAACAATTTCTGACACTACATCGTCGTCCACAAACAAGGAAAATGCATCAATCGGGTCCAAAATAGTTTTTCCCGGCGGTAGCATCACTTTATGTAACTTTGATTTTACTATGTTACACGAACGAGACCGGCCTGTGACTGCTCCATTCTGTGCAGTGTTTCGAAGTGTATTTTAATGCGTTGAGTATTACTGAATGGTTCAAATCTTCTCCTTCGTGAAATTCTTGTACGTCTTCGGCTTCACTAGCCAAAGAAATATGATCATCCTCATCTTGGTCACTTAATGAATCGATTTGAAGATCAATATCATCGTCGTCGTCGTTCCAAATTTTCCACTATTTTCTCGAGTTCAGCTTGAGTCAACTTTCGCGACATTGTCGTGTGGCAAAATCACTTTCACAATTACATAAAAACTAAAACTTTAACGAATGTATATAGATCCATATACATGTTCTATTATCTTTTCATAAGTGAAGGAGAAGGTTTCTATTATTGTAAAAACTTAATAATTATCACTAAATGCATTTATACAAGGAAAGTGTAATTAGGATAATACTTCATTAGAAAATTCTAATCCCCAAAAGCAATTAAACCATCGTTAAAAAGTATCGGGCTTATGAGGCCCGCTTGCCCGTTAATGAGACTTTAAGTGAAACTGGCTGACAAAATTAATATCCACACAATAGCTTCTATAATTTTTTTGATAAATAATAAGCAAATTCAATTGTGAAAGAATTCTAGAAATAACTAAGTGAAATCGTATTTATTAATAGAAGTATTAACGTTTTATTTTTTGGCCGGGCCTAGTAGACCCCTTTGCCCAGATGAAGGTTACGTGTCCATAATTTTTACAATAAACACATTGTTTAAGTTTACGAATATGATTCGGATGGCTTTTGTAAGGCATTAGTAGAGTTAGTCGATCTACTTGAAGTTTCAGAGAAAGTTTGTTCAATGACATGTGCAGATTCTGTAGATTACTTACTTAAATCTCTTTGATTAAATTCTGAATCACCTCAACTGTCATGTAATAAAAAAACACTCAATAATAACAAACATGCAAAATATAAATATAAATTTATCAAAAGCAAAAAATTTTTATTTACTACGGCAGCAGTTGGAACACAGACCTCTGGGTGTGAGCTTGAATGAAAGTAAAATACACAGACGTAAATTCTTTTAATTTATTTGCAATTATAACATATTACACTAACTATTTACATTACAGAAAAGTGAACATTATTTAGATTAAAACAATGTTTGGGCGCCAACCACATTTAAATTGGTGATAAATAAAAAGCATAAAAGTCTTAAACTATTAATCGATATCAAATTCAATAGTAATAAACGTTTAATTTGTTACGGAGTATGTATTCCGAAAAGTTTTTGATAACACAATTTAATTAATTTGAAATTAAAATGTAATAAGTAGTAGAATAACTTCAAGTTGACTCACCATATAATATGACGTTATTTGATATCTTCTATTTATAGCACATTCTTTGTTCAAATCATAAGCTTCTTCCAGAACAAAATACCAAATCAACCGAATGTAGATTGGAAAACAAAGTCAGCAGGCATAAAACCAACAGATATAAATCCAGCAAATAAAAAAGTCCAATAAAGAAAAAAGACCCTAAATATAAATAATTAGGATGGTTTTTAATCGACATGAAATCACTTACGTTGGTTTACATACAACGGCCTTGAGAAAACAATTCCTTTGACTAAATGTATTGCGTCACATTGTGAAATCACTAAAAATGTTGAATTCAATAGAAAATTATATTGGAATGAAGATAAACTTACCAGCAATTAGTTGGAAAGAATAAAAATTAATTTGTATGCGTTTTTACGCCATAATTAAGAAAATTTGTCTTCCTTGTAGCACTTACTTCGTGCAAGCCTAAAGATGGCTCAAACGGAAGTAGCAACAAAAATCGATTGCTCGGTCGATTCGATGTAAGACGCGATGTTACCAAACTAAATAAATTTAAATGCAAATCAGTTGCAGAAAATAAACGAATGCAAAAATGAATTTTAATTGTTATGAATTCTAACGGTACGTTACAGTCATAAGTCATAACTAACTGTTATGGTTGATCTTCTGCCATATTTGTCGAATCACTAGTAACTTTTCCTGATTGTAACTGCATAAAGAAACATCATGCTGTCTGAGTAGTGTGATACGAAATTCTAAAAACACAGGTTAATTCGAGTAGCTAAACAAATATTTGAGTTGTTTGTAATGAAGAACGCTAGTTTGTTAACACCAAACGCAGCAATCTTTACGAAACAATTACGAAATCTTGTTTTCGTTTTAAACGTTTGTTGAATACTGTTTACCTCCGAAAACCTAAGGCCCCACGTTGGGCGCCACTTGTGGCAGCAAGTGTGGGTCATTACCCTCGTTTTGATAGTTAGTATTGTTATCCACTAATACACGTAACACACAGTTTTATTTAGTTAAGTGATACATACATAAGAATTAACACTTGTAACGTGACACATAATAAGAAGGCGGAGGGAAGGAAGTAGTGATGGTCTGACCGCCGAAGGTGTCGCATGTATTACTTATATATTGTGCTTTTGTATTACCTTTATTTAAATTGCTTTATATTTTTTTTTGTGCCGCGGGTTATTTCATTAAAGTTTTGTTGTGTATGATTTCTGCATAGTGTACAAACCTACCAAACCTTGAAAATTGGCGCCCAAACGTGATGCCGTTATTATTACGCAGCAATTAATGAATTCCTTTATCGCGTATGCATACCACGTTCTGTTAAGTTTGATTGTGCGTTCGGTTTATAATAGCAAAGTGTGTGTAAACTAATAACGTAACGGACAATTATACAGAAAATTTTGTGTGCTTCGCATGTATCAGCATAATACTTACAATTTCAGAAATCGGACGGTTCAAAGAGTTACCAGTACTACATATTTTGAAAATATTCCAACGTCAACGATGTCTAGTCCGCAGTCGGAATCACCTGCGTCTCCGATGGATGTACATGCTTCCGGATCGTTCACTATTACGAGTAAACAATTCCAAACGCTTATTGCGAGCATGCAGAAATCGCAATTGGAAATTCAAAAAGAAATTCTGGGCCAATTTAGACAGGTGCCAGCATCTGGTCCATCAGGTAATTTTTCTAAATGTACCGCACGTTTTGATAGAACAAAAGATTCCAATGTCGATGCTTTTATCGATGCGATAACAATTTATAAACACTGTACGAATACTTCAGACGCGCGTGCTATACGTGGGTTGCCTTTGCTTTTAAGTGGACAAGCGGAAGTTTTTTGGCAAGGTGTGAAGGCTGAGGTGGTTACTTGGCAAAATGCATTGGAGATTTTGCGTTCTGCGTACAGTGTAAAATTGCCTCCGTATCGTGTATACCGCGAGTTACTTTCGAATGAGCAAGACGAGAATGAATTAACAGAACATTACGTGTGTAAATGTCGCGCTCTTTTATCGCAATTGCCTGATAAACTTACAGAAAAGGTAGAGATTGATATGATATACGGACTTTTGCACAGAAAAATTCGGTAACGTGTACCTCGCGAAAAGATTAGTTCGTTTAAAGAATTAACAGAATTCGCGCGAAGCGTAGAGCAATCGCTAACGGAAAATGTAAAAAAAGTAACAACCAAAACAGATGATTTGACAACTCAAAAGTATGCTAAACGCCCGAAGTGTGGTTACTGTAAGAATTTTGGTCATGAAAAACCTGAATGTGAAACGCTTAAGCGGTAGAACGAAAAGAAGGCTACTACGACTGAGCCAAACGCGGTTGTAAATGCAGAGACTTCTCGGAAGTTCTTTAAGTGTTATGGATGCGGAACTCCTGGTGTCCTTCGATCACGATGTCCCCAGTGTAATCCAAGGACTAGCAAGGCGAAGACGACTCACACATTGAACTTCGAAGAATTCAATGCGGGAGAGTAGATCGACGATAAGGAATATCGACCCTTATTACCAATTACTATTTTTGGGAAAAACGGCCGAGCTTATGCGGATACAGGAGCGACAAAAAGCATAATGAGTCGTGCTTTATATGAACACGTCAAGGACCGTTGTCGTTTCACAAAGGAAGTTTTAAGTATTCGGCTAGCAGATGGAATTGTACGATCAAAGGAAGTAATGCTTACAGAACTTGATGTTTTAATTGAAGGTCGACATGTTTCAACTACATTCATCATGTTAGATACAAGCGTGGGAAACAGAACACTGTTAGGTGCAGATTTCTTGAAGAAAGCTGGAATCATTTTGTACTTTACTGGCAACTCATGGGTTTTTAGAGACAAGCCAGAGCATCGTTACAGTTTTTTGAGTGAGCTACGTAGTCCATTAACATCTTCTGAACTGTGTGTTGATGTCGCAGGATTACGAGATGATGAGGCTACGTTATTAAACGATGACCAGCGCAAAACGCTTTCGCAATTCGTTGTAAAACAGTCGCATACGTTTGATGTAGGGGGAGAACCAACAGATTATGCAGAACACTGTATCGTTGTGCCAAATGGTTCCACCTTACAGACTAGCACCAGCAAAAAAGGAGCTACTAAAGACGGAAATAGATAAACTTCTAGAAGAAGAAATAATAGAAGAATGTGAAAGTCCTTGGACTTCAAATGTGGTCTTAGTTCGAAAAAAGAACGGGGAGATACACATGTGCGTAGATTATAGGCCTCTGAACGCTGTTACGATATCCGATAAATATCCTTTGCCGAAAATAGATGATATTCTGCACGCGGCTAAACGAACAAGCTTTATGACAACCTTGGATCTGCGTTCCGGATACTATCAGGTTCGTGTTCGAGAAATAGATAGAGATAAAACAGCTTTTGTGACTCCATTTGGAGTATTTCGTTTTAAAAGAATGAGTTTTGGCCTGCGTAATGCACCATCTACGTTCCAAAGATTGATAGATAGGTTTAGATCAGGACTTAAAGACATTATGGTTTTCGGTTACCTTGATGACTTAATAATTGTATCGGAAACATTTGAAAAACATTTAAGTGACTTATCCGAAGTCTTTGATAGGCTCAAATTGTTTAAGTTACGAGTAAATCGAAACAAGAGTGTGTTCGCGTCTGAGCGCGTCAAATATTTGAGACACGTGATAACTAGTGAAGGAATACAAGCGGATCCGGACAAGTTGACCGCGATAAGTGATATGCTCGCACCAAGGAACACAAAACATTTAAAATTGTTTATTCAAACATGTGCGTGGTATCGTAAATTTGTGCCGAAATTCACAGATGTTGCCAGACCTTTAACTGATTTGTTGAAGAAGAATGTCTCTTGGAAATGGAACCAGGAGCAAAGTAACGCTTTTCAACATCTCAAACGATTATTGACAACCGCGCCGGTTCTAAAACAAGCAGATGAAAATAAGCCGTATATCCTGAATACCGATGCAAGTGATTACGCCGTCGGAGCGGTTTTGCTTCAAGAATTTGAAGGAGAAGAGCATTCAATCGAGTACGCGAGTAGGTTGTTAACGTCGTCCGAAAGAAAATTCAGTACCACAGAACGCGAGGCTCTTGCAGTTGTATGGGCCTTGGCTAAATTTAGAGGGTATGTGGAATGCTCCGAAGTTTTGGTACGAACCGACCATCAGCCATTGAAATGGTTAATGGAATTAAAGTCACCTTCAGATAGACTAGCGCGATGCGATGGGAAAAACAAATAAAGTTGCTGATAGCTTGTCGAGACCTATTTCTAAGGTAGAGGAAGAATCTACGTGTGCCGTGTGTACTGTCATCGTCGACATACCACATGTTTCACCGGAAGAATTACGAAAAGAGCAACTTGAAGATCCCGAGATAACCAAGATTATCAGAGCTTTTGAAGATCATCCACCGAGTAAGGATTTGAAATGCTGGATCGACAAGGGTTATCTAATGGTAAATGGAATGTTGTACAGATATTCTCATGATTCGGAGTCCGAAGATGCTCAGTATGTAGTACCGCAACATAAACGTCAAGCTATTCAGCGTGAATATCATGACATGCCGACCGCTGGACATTATGGAAGTGAGCGGACCATACAACGAATTGCTAAAAGATACTTTTGGCCTGGAATGAGAAGGTTCACTAAGAACTATGTTAGAAACTGCACCGAATACCAAAAGTATAAATCGTTAAACGTTAAGCCAGATGGATTGCTACAAACGCCTGTATATAATCAACGCTTTGAAGTTCTAGCGATTGATCTTTTTGGTCCACTGCCTATAACTACCAAAGGAAACAGATGGATATTTATAATTAAAGATACCGCTACAAAGTGGGTTGAACTTTTTGCTTTACAAAAAGCTACCGCACTGGAATGCGCACAAATCCTTATACATGAGATATTTCTGCGTTATGGATTTCCTAGAAGAATAATATCTGATAACGGGGTATAGTTTGTATCAGCGGTTATGCAGCAGACGTTACATGTGCTAAACGTCAAACAAAGTTTGACTTCTATTTATCATCCAGAAGCTAATCCCGTCGAGCGCAAAAACCGGGATATGAAGCCAGAATTAGCTATTCTCGCCGTATCGACTATACCCGATGGGATGTAAATTTACCGACTATCCGTTTTGCAATGAATAGCGTTTTTTGTCAAACAACTGGACAGTCGGCTGCTTATTTGATGTTTGGACGAGAACTACGTACGATGGAAGACGTAACACACGATCCTAAAGCAGTCCTTGGCAATGACAACTTCGCTTCACAAATAACACCCTACCTAAAGGGCTTTGTAACGACGATGGGTGACGTACGTGAAAGGGTCGAAAAGGAACAACTGAGGTGGAAACATTATGCTGACCTGAATAGAAGATCACCAACTTGTTACGGTCGAAATTTTCATTATGTACGCCTATGTGTTTCGACGTGAAATTAGATTCGGGTTTTGACGCCCTCTAACGATCCTTTTCTCGTTAGTGGTCATTTTGGCGGAAAATCGTCACACGTAAATGATATAAAATGGTCTGTAACCATTGAATATTGATATATATCCGTTACCATCTGGAAAAGAATGGAAAACCAAGTATAATCAGTTAATTATCTAATTTATTCGAAGCGATACAGGCCATTTTGCGTTCCTTCATTTCGCACCTGTCACATTCTCGATAAATGGATATCGTAAACTACTACTAAATAAGGCATCACGTTGCCGTACACGGGCGCTGGCGGAAGGCGATTTCCACGCCAGGAAATTGGGGTCTCGCGGAGCCGTCCAGCGCAAATAATACTACACGTGCATGACACGACGTTAAACATATTAATAACCACCTATTTTCGATGTCACTACATACAGTAGTCGATCACGTTTTGTTTACTTTTGAGATAGATTTCGTGAATTATTTAATACAAAATTGTTTTAGCCGAACTATCAATTGTGAGTTGGGGTTGTGACACGATTCGTGTTAATATTTTATTGCAGGCCACTGAAGAAGAAAAACGTTTTCCTTCGGGCTAGTGGATGCTGGAATTCGGGTGAGTGATTTGAATTTACTTTAGATACCGTGGTCACGTACAATTACTCACGAACTGTGGGATTACAATTTAACGTTAGTAAATAAGTATAACGCGTAGCTACCAATAGGGTATTTAAAATCAGTGAAATCAATGTCTCGCATATTGTATGTAGTTGAAAGACATGTACTTCGGTTCTTTATAATTGTGTGTGGTGGGTTGCCGATGTTGTAGGCATCGAGATCTTAACTTTTCTTGTTTCTATAATTCTCTAAATTGACTGTTCTGAACTCAAACGTTAATACCGTTGTAAATATTTAATGTAAATTTTTCTAGTCGTTAGTAACTCCAACTGTGGGGTGTAATGACTTTTGCTTAGTACTACAACTGTGATAACTGTTAATGATAGACTGAAGGCGATTAAAGTTGTTAATTCTTTTTTTTGTGTGCTTATTGTTCCCTACGAACCAGTTTGGGCTACTCGAACTGAGTAGAGGGATTACGAATCTTTGAATTGTTACAAGTTCTACACCATTCTGTTGTGAGCGGACAGAAGTATTACTTTGGGATAAGCTCTGGCGCCCTGAAACATCTTTATATATATTTCTTGAGAACCTACCCATCTCCGACTATTTCGAGTTTGGCCGTGCAAGGTTCGTAAAACCTAAAAGCTTGTAACAAATTTTGGCGCCCAACGTGGGGCCCGTTTTCTCAATTGCGTCGATTTCTTGATTTCTCGATTTCTCTTACATTGCAGTTATCATTCTTTATAATTCGGTTGGCTATTTTTACATTTTTTTCTTCTATAACTAGGCTAGGATTATTAACACGCATAGGTAGTTCATATTGTTGACGTTCTTTTGATTTCGTGTATGCGATCATCGGCTTGCTAGATTTATTGATTCTTTTTATCTTTTCTTAGTCTTACGTGGGTTCGATTTACTGTGCTTTGCTTACTTAGTTATTGCTACTAGATTTGACGTCTGAGTTAGTTCATTAACTTTTACTTTTATTTTTCTTTAGTGCTGCAGTTTGACTGTAGATTAGCACTTTGCTTACGTTTCTTTTAATCGGACCTTCGCTTTGATTTTTGGATTGACTTGACTACGTCGATTAATTTTTTTCTTATTGGTTTAATTACTAGGTAGTGATACTGCTGGTACTTACTGTTATTTTAAGGTCGTCTCAGGCACGTGGTGGCAGATTTCCGTCGTAATTGACTGCTTTGGTTAGTTTCTTGTTTACTTGTTATTGTTTTAACTATGTATTCTTCAGATGAAGAACCAGCACTTCTTACTTCATCAGACTCTGATTCGGAAATGAACTTGGCTGATTGGAATATTACTTTCTCTGGTGAAGATCCGTTTGTACTAATGGAGTTTCTTATTCGTATTGATGAGTTGTGTTTGTCTCGTGAAGTTTCTCAGCACCAACTTTTTCTTTCAGCTTCTGATGTGTTATCGGGTAAAGCTCTGATTGTGTTTAGAAGTAGACGACATACTTTGCGTTCTTGGAATGAGGTTACTGCGATGCTGAAAGCTGAATTTCTGCCTGTAGATTATGATGAACGGTTAATGGATACTATTCGTAATCGAGTGATGGAACCTAAGGAATCTATTGTGATGTACGTTGCTACTATGCAATATCTTTTTATGCAATTGTTAAAACCAGTCTCGGAGAAGACGCAGCTTAAAATCGTACGCCGCCACTTGGCTCCATTGTATCAATCTCATTTTGCACTGGTGGATATTACATCCTTTTCTCAATTGATTTCTTTAGGCAAACGTTTGGAGTCGAACTTTAATCGTAGCAATTCTCGTAGTCTTATAACATCCGAAAGGAGTGACTTACTTCTAGAATCATACTGAGTCTAATACTTGCATACACTGTCGTTCTAAAACTGAGAAACTTGTACTCCTGTTCGCTCTTTAGCTTCTCTTCCTCCAAATTTTTCTTCAGTTTCTAGGATTATTAGACCTACTACCGATCCTTGGTACTTAGGTTTGGTTTCGAAAGTTTCTGCTTTTCCTCGTCGTTTCTCTCGTTGGTGTCCTGTGAAAGGTTTTCTATGTAAACGTGTACGCATTTCTTTGTCGGACTCTTGCGTGTGGAAATTAGTTGTTCCTTCGGAGCAACGCAAACAATTAATCCACGATCACCATCTTCCATCTGAGCGTGAACACCGCAGTGTTAGGAGTACGTTGGAAGCTCTTCGCTATCACTTCTACTGGCCTCATATGAGACCCAAGGTTGCTGAGTTTATACGCCACTGTTCTTGTTCGAACGCACTGCGAAGCAATCCTATTCGGTCATGTCACGGTCTGCCAGCAACGATGAAGCTTTCCAACACTAGTGTTGCTACAAGGTCTACGCGTCTGCATAAGGATCGTGCTGTTTCTCCAGATGTAAAGGCCGCTGCTATTGCTTTTGCATCTCCTTCTTCAGTCGCTTCTAATTATTCTTTGTTGTCTCCTTCTTCTAATCGTTCTCTTCTCTTTCATCGGCGTCGCAAGCGTCGTAAGTGCTAGTTCACTTTTTGGGCTTTCAACTTTCGACCTTTGCTATTCTTTTGGTTCTTTTCTTTCGGTTTTGGTGGTTCGAGTCTTTGGATACGTCGTCGGTATCTTTTTGGTTGTAGCTTGGATACTACCCAATTGTTCTTCTCATATTGCTGTCACCGATTTTCTTTTCTTTGCTTAAGTTTCTAGTACTTTTGTTTTGGTTTCTTTCTTCTCCATCTTACTTCAAGACAGACTACCTTTCCGTCTGTATATATTTATATCCGCTTAGTCGGCCTTTTTGGGATTGGTACGTCATATATAGAATTCTCTCTTCTGCTTTTGGATTTTGTTTTTTCTTTTCTTGAGTTTTCTATTCCGCTCGTCGGCATTAAAGTCGTGAAGTATACTTTCCAATTTGGGACAGCAATTGGTACGCATTCGTTCTATAGCTAATTTTGATACATTTTCTCATCCCTTGTTTTTTCTATTATAGGGCGGTTGGTTGGGCACCGTAGGGTGGTCTCTCTTTTCATTCTTTTACGAGGTGAAGAATGAATCAGGCATTAACATTGAGCCTTATTTATCTCCGTCTTTCTCTATCTCTTATCTTTCCTATTTCGCATTTTTTTCTTCTTGGGCTTAGAGACTTTCTATGTGACATCAATTCTTTTCTTCTTTTTGATCTGCTTATGGTTCGCCTCTTGGGTGGTTATTTGGACATAGAAATACCTTGTCTTATCTTTCTCCGTCTTTTTCTTTTCTTCCTTTCTTGTCTTTCGTACTTTTAATTCTTTTCTTTTTTTCTTTTGCTTTTGGGATTTGTCTTTAGGGCAATTATCTCTTTTGCTTTTTTCTCTTATCTGGATTTGTTGCTTGAATACTTTCTTTCTATTTTCTTTTTAGTAACTCCTTGCTTTAGTATTCACGCAAATATGGTTCTTTTCTTTTGCTTTTCTTTCTCAGTTACTTCTCTCGCTTTATTAGGTTTAGTGGCGTTTTGTTTTGTTGGTTTTGGTTTGAAACTAGGAATAGACTGCAACGTCGCTTCTTGTACTTTGTACTTCCGCTTAGTCGGCATTTTTGATGTTGTTAGTCACCGTTAGAATATTTGTCTTCTTTGGGTTTCTGTTGCTCTTGGAATATTCTAATCCGTTCTTCGGCATTTACGTTCCAACGTGACATTCCAACACAACGAGCACTGACTCACGATGCTTAATTAGCAAGTGAAGTTTTCTGTTCTTTATTGACTCATACTTCTTTTTCTTTTTTTCCTTCTGGTTTTGTTTGAGGTTGCTTTGAAAGCTTTTCTCTCTGCTTAAGCTTAGTCTTTCTTTATTTTCTTGGATCCTCTGCAACCATATTCTTTTCTATTTATTTTCTTTTTTTGCTAATTTTTTCTTTTGCTACATTGGGCTTAGTAAATTATTCGTTTGGCTGTGTAAGTCTGAAATTTGGGACAGACTACAACTCCGTTTTCTGTACTTTATGTACTTCCGCTTGCTCGGCTTTTCTGGATGTTGTTAGTCATTGTTGGGATATCTCTTTTGCTACTTTTCTCTTTGGTTTTTTCTTGGGATATTCTATTCCGTTTATCGGCTTATAAGTTTCATTGTTACAGTCCAGCACAGTGATCGATGATTAACAAGTGTTCGTTTAGCAATTGATAGTTTCTTACGTTCTTTTCTTTCCTCTTCTTCCTTTTCTTTTCTTCGAATTCTTGTCTGGGGATTATTAGTACTTGGGATTTTGGGTTACTTATTGGGAGACCATTTTCAACGGTGGTTTCGTACTTAAGGGTTGGGGTTTAAGGGGATTTTAGGGCTACTTAGTCCTGGACGCTTGTCTAAACTTCTACCTTTCCTATATTCTTTTCTTTTCTCTGGAACTCTTTTGATACTTATGTCCTTACTGTATTGGGTTACTGATTGTTTGTACCTTACTTTTTGGTATCGCTTTATGCGCTTTGGAAATTAGTAAACCGTGTTGGTATTCTTCTTTGCTTTTAGATCAAATTACTCTTGGTTTCTTGGAGATACCATTCGCTTCGTGCGCTTCGGTTACAGTTTTGGTTGTCGGTATTCTTAAGATTCTGGAAAATCTCTGTCTCTTCTGTATTTGTGGTGATCTGATGAGATTACACAGGGTTGGGTTTCTTGAAATTGGGTTGGTTTTGGATTTTAGGGTTCTATCCTTGGCGTATGCCTAAATTTCTGTCTTCATTTTAGCTTTTGTTTTCGTTATTCTCGCTCCACGCTTTTATCTTGCTGGGGGGGAATCTGTTCCGGTCGAAATTTTCATTATGTACGCCTATGTGTTTCGACGTGAAATTAGATTCGGGTTTTGACGCCCTCTAACGATCTTTTTCTCGTTAGTGGTCATTTTGGCGGAAAATCGTCACACGTAAATGATATAAAATGGTCTGTAACCATTGAATATTGATATATATCCGTTACCATCTGGAAAAGAATGGAAAACCAAGTATAATTAGTTAATTATCTAATTTATTCGAAGCGTTACGGGCCATTTTGCGTTCCTTCATTTCGCACCTGTCACATTCTCGATAAATGGATATCGTAAACTACTACTAAATAAGGCATCACGTTGCCGTACACGGGCGCTGGCGGAAGGCGAATGCCACGCTACGAAATTGGGGTCTCGCGGAGCCGTCCAGGGCAAACAATACTACACGTGGATGACACGACGTTAAACATATTAATAACCACCTATTTTCGATCTCACTACATACAGTAGTCGATACACGTTTTGTTTACTTTTGAGATAGATTTCATGAATTATTTAATACAATATTGTCTTAGCCGAACTATCAATTGTGAGTTGGGGTTGTGACACGATTCGTGTTAATATTTTATTGCAGGCCACTGAAGAAGAAAAACGTTTTTCTTCGGGCTAGTGGATGCTGGAATTCGGGTGAGTGATTTGAATTTACTTTAGATATCGTGGTCACGTACAATTACTCACGAACTGTGGGATTACAATTTAACGTTAGTAAATAAGTATAACGCGTAGCTACCAATAGGGTATTTAAAATCAGTGAAATCAATGTCTCGCATATTGTATGTAGTTGAAAGACATGTACTTCGGTTCTTTATAATTGTGTGTGGTGGGTTGCCGATGTTGTAGGCATCGAGATCTTAACTTTTCTTGTTTCTATAATTCTCTAAATTGACTGTTCCGAACTCAAACGTTAATACCGTTGTAAATATTTAATGTAAATTTTTCTAGTCGTTAGTAACTCCAACTGTGGGGTGTAATGACTTTTGCTTAGTACAACTACAACTGTGATAACTGTTAATGATAGACTGAAGGCGATTAAAGTTGTTAATTCTTTTTTTTTTGTGTGCTTATTGTTCCCTACGAACCAGTTTGGGCTACTCGAACAGCTGAGTAGAGGGATTACGAATCTTCGAATTGTTACAAGTTCTACAACATTCTGTTGTGAGCGGACAGAAGTATTATTTTGGGATAAGCTCTGGCGCCCTGAAACATCTTTATATATATTTCTTGAGAACCTACCCATCTCCGACTATTGCGAGTTTGGCCGTGCAAGGTTCGTAAAACCTAAAAGCTTGTAACAACCTGATTACGAGCTCGGATCTTTTGTCTTGTTGAAGAGTCATCTGGTGAGTTCTCTGAATCCAGTAATACAAAAACGTAAGAGAGGACGCCCGAAGACCCAAGCCAATACTGTTGCATGTGCGAGGGCGCTACTATGCACCAGAGGGGAGGATGTGCCGCGGGTTATTTTATTAAAGTTTTGTTGTGTATGATTTCTGCATAGTCTACAAACCTACCAAACCTTGAAACACTTTAATTGACTCGAATGGCGAATTGAAAAAATGAAAAAAAAACTAATGTCAGAAGTAGTCTTCTGTTACCACGAGGCAGCCTTCTCTAACTAAAGTAGGTGTGTCACTGTCGCGTCATTAAACTCCACGCTTTTTTTACAATAAAATTAATCGTCTTGTTTATCACTTTATTATTATTTTTTAATTTTTAGTAACTTAAGTTTTCTAAAAAAATGATATTTTAATATTAGTTGTAACCACTATGCGAGAAAAAGGCTTTAGGGATTTTTTCTTCTTGCAAAAAAATCTTAATTTGCAGTGTTTTAATAACTGATGATGTATTCTAAAGTAACACATTCTGCAATAGTTAGTAGTCTGATAAAGTGCGCATTACGAAGCGCCAGGAAAGATCGCGCTTAAAAATATAATCAAAGTAATGTTATTTTGCTCCTCCTACACAAAGGTTATAAGTTATAAACTTTGAACTTACACGAATAAATGCTTTAGATGTAATAAAAGAATATTACTGCCGTACCCAAGTTTTTAACCAAACTGGACTGGCAACTAATAATTTTTAAACAAATCGTCAAATAGCATTAGACGAATTTTAGATGCATACAAATCCGATCATTATCATTAATGTTCTAGTATATACTTATAAATGTAATTAATTTTTAATGTTTGATGAACATAAGTTGACAATCGATAGTTTTAGTCTAGAAACCGAATAACCTTTAATCTCAGAAACATAAACGGAGGTTTTAATATTATATATTATAATATGTGATACGTGCTTCTGTATATCCGCACTTATAAGTATTATGCATCTTCAACGACAATTACTTTTCTTTTGCGTTTTATTATTTAAGTATGACAAGAAACAGGTTTTTAACATTAAATTTAATACTTATTTTAGAACTGATTATGGTACTTCGCGTATCGCTCTATTACCTTCGGACTTACTTCTAGGATCGGCGACTTCTGCATATCAGATAGAAGGTGCTTGGAATGAAGATGGTAAAGGAGAAAATATCTGGGATCGAATGACTCACACGATGCCCGAAAAAATAATGGATGGTTCAAACGGAGACGTTGCATGCAATTCGTATAATAAACTTAACGAAGACATTGCAATAATAAAACACTTGGGATTGCAATTTTATCGTTTTTCATTATCCTGGTCGAGGATTTTACCCAATGGTACATTGAATAAAATCAATCAAGCTGGAATAGATTATTACAATAATTTAATTAATAAACTAATTGAAATTAATGTGATACCAGTTGTTACTATTTATCATTGGGATCTTCCTCAAGCACTACAAGAATACGGAGGTTTGATAAATCCATATTTTGAAAAATGGTTTGAAGCCTATGCGAACTTTGTTTTTGAACAGTTTGGTGATAGAATTAAGCTATGGATTACTGTGAACGAACCTAAACAAATTTGTTCGACGTCTTATTCGGAAGGAAAATATGCCCCAGCTATAGTATCCGATGGTATTGGAAACTACATTTGTGGTCACAACGTTTTAAAAGCTCACGCCAGAGCTTACCATTTATACGATACAATATATAAGCCGACTCAACGTGGTAAGTAGATAAACACTAACAAAAAGAATATAGATTAGTAACACTTAGGTAAAATTGGTATTAACATTGAATACTCCTGGTTTGAACCAGCTTCCACCAGTGTTAAAGATCAAGAAGCGGCAGAACGCAAAAAACAGTTTGATGTATTTATCTTAAACAAGTTATTAAAAATTAAAAGATTTTGTTGTAGTTTGGTGTATACGTACACCCAATATATTCGAAAGACGGCGATTATCCCAAACTGGTTAAAAACCTGGTTAGCGAACGAAGCAAAATGGAAGGTTTTGAAAGATCGCGTCTTCCTGCGTTTTCGCCATTAGAAATAAGTTTGATCAAAAACACTTCTGATTTTTTCGGATTGAATTATTACGCAACTCTTAAAATTAAAGATAAAGAAGCAGAACCTATCGGCGATCCATCTGAAGAAAAAGATACAAACGTTGAGGTTATTATGGAACATGAAAACGACAAGCCGTGGTCTTATTACTTTAAGGTATTATGTTAAAAGTCTTTATTTATATACAGTTGGATTTTAGACAGCGCCTTGGGCGTTTAGAAAAGCGTTAAATGAAATTAAAACACGTTATAATGATCCTGAAATATACATATTCGAAACTGGGATTCCTGATGAAGGTGAAGTGGATGATCAAGCCCGTATCAGATATTATACTGTAAAAAAACCTAATAAATGTGTTGATAATCACTAATAGTGAATTTTAGCTTAACTTAGAAGCCATCCTATCTGCAATTCAAGACGATAAAATTAAAGTCCGAGCTTTTACGGCATGGTCTTTAATTGATAGTTTCGAATGGCGATCAGGTTACACGTAGGTAGAACGTGCCTAATAATTACTACAAATAACAAATTAATTTTAGATTTGGATTTGGTTTGTATTATGTAAATTTCACAGAACCAATGCAAACGAGAATTCCTAAAGCATCTGCTAAATTTTATAAAGATCTTATAAAAAACAGAAGTTTATTTGTATAATGTAATATTAATGGACAATGGTAATAAGCAGTATTTTCAAGTTTACTAACAGTACAATTATACAAAACGAGATTATTTACTTTTTTCTGTAATTAATTTTAACTTAAATTATAATTTGTTTAAACAACTACTTACTTCCTAATGTTCTGTCTAATTAAAAATTAATAGTACTTAAGGTATAGTCGTTGTCAAATTAGAATGACCAGCACTAGATATTTAGTGAATTTTAGCTTTTCAGCAAAATTACATTTTAAAGTAACTGATTTGATTAATGAGTTTTTACTTAATTCAGATGCATACTTTTTTTTTGTTTTGGGCGTTGGCCTGCCACAGCAGGCTCAACTGGCTCAGCCCTCGGTCAGTTATGGTAGGTGGGATCATCTTGCGGTTTTCTTCTCCTTACCATAACCTCGGTTCGTTTGGTAGAAATTACTGTGGCTTTATCATGTATGTGGATAAGTTCAGATCGCGTTTTAATGGCAGGTTAGTTGTGTTCCAGAATCCACGTTTTCCATAGTTCTTCGTTTTTCTTTATAGTTTCTGCTTCTTCTACCACTTCGTAAATTGTATTCTGTTTTAGGCTGTAGTTTGCCCACCTCTTCTATTACATCGTAAATTGTATTCTTGGGCTGTAGTTGCCCACCTCTTCTACCACTTCGTAAATTGTATTCTTGGGCTGTAGTTGCCTACCTCTTCTACCACTTCGTAAGTTTTAGGCTGTAGTTTGCCCACCTCTTCTATTACATCGTAAATGGTATTCTTAGGCTGTAGTCGCCCACCTCTTCTACCACTTTGTAAATTGTATTTTTAGACTGTAGTTTGCCCACTTCTTCTATCACTTCGTAAGTTGTATTCTTAGGCTGTAGTTGCCCACCTCTTCTACCACTTCGTACTTGTATTTTTAGGCTGTAGTTGCCCACCTCTTCTACCACTTCGTTAATTGTATTCTTAGGCTGTAGTTTGCCCACTTCTTTTACCACTTCATAAACTGTATTCTTAGGCTGCAGTTGCCCATCTCCTGACCACTTTGTATATGGTATTCTTGGGCTGTAGTTGCTCACCTCTTCTTCGTAAGTCTTAGGCTGTAGTTGGCCACCTCTTCTACCACTTCGTAAGTTGTATTCTTCGGCTGTAGTTGAACCGCTTCCTTGTTTGTTGTAATTATTTTGATAGGTCGTAAAGCTATTAAAATGTTTCTATGTTCAGAATGTTGACACCACTTTGTATAGTTTATTTGCTGGTGGACCCAGTGGCGGATTAAGGATCGTCGGGGCCCTAGGCGGCAGAGCCACTTTGGGGCCCCTAGGTAGTCAAACCAAACCAAAAAACCATTTTTGGAACACTTTATAATAATAATATTATTAGGTAAAATTTCTGTGCTTTTGGTATCTTTGGGGCCCCCACGCAAGCTCGAGGCCCTAGGCGGCCGCCTACTCCGCCTAGCTTTTAAGACGCCACTGGGTGGACCGCTTCGTCTCCTTTTTTGCTCGAAAGACTAAATGTTCTTTCACTTCTTTGAACGTTAAGTTGCTGTTGGACCGCTTCGTTGTTTGTTGTAATTATTTTAATAGGTCGTAAAGCTATTAAAATGTTTCTATCTTCGGAATGTAGACACCACTTTGTATAGTTTAGTTGCTGGTGAACCGCTTCGTCTTCTTTTTTGCTCGAAGGACCAAATGTTAAGCACGGTGGTGTTTCGTACTTAATAGTTGACACTTACCCAGGTAATCAATATTTGAACAATACCAGATTCTAGGGCTTTACGACGTATTAAAATAATTACAACAAGCAAAAAAGCGGTTAATTAGGTCTTGCCAACCTCTTCTACCACTTCGTAAACTGTATTCTTAGACTGTAGTTTGCCCACTTCTTCTACCACTTCGTAAATTGTATTCTTTACGAAGTGGTAGAAGAGGTGGGCGACTACAGCCTAAAAATACAACTTACGAAGTGGTAGAAGAGGTGGGCAACTACAACTCAAGAATACAATTTACGATGTGGTAGAAGAGGTGGGCAACTACAGCCTAAGAATACAATTTACGACACTTACCCAGGTAATCAATATTTGAACAATACCAGATTCTAGGGCAAGTGTCAAGTGATCATTTAGCATTAAGTGTTTTAATCACTTGACACTTGCCCTAGAATCTTGTATTGTTCAAATATTGATTACCTGGGTAAGTGTCAACTATTAAGTACGAAACACCACCTTGCTTAACATTTGGTCTTTCGAGCCGGATTACACCACAATTATATTATTAAGTTTGCAACTTAGAAATTATATAATTTATGTTTGTAAAATTTAGAGGTTTAGATTAAATTTAAATGTTATGATCAAAAATGATTTTTCATGTTTGAACAAGTCCTATCTCTCGATTTTTAAAGCTGAATGCTATACAGGAACCGCGTAGAGGAAGGTTAACATAACAGTCAACATTAATAACCTCCTTTTAGCCGCACGAGGTCCTTTCACATTTGGCATTAGTTTAGCCAAGGCCACCGCAATACTATCTGCTTTGATAGCAGCTTGCTTGACATGCATTCCAAAGTTCAGGTTTTTGTCTAGCATCACTCCCAGGTATTTCATGGTATCTCTTGTCGAAACTTTGACTCCTTTATGCGTTAAACTTATTGGCTCCAGAATTCGTCTGCCTGTGAAAGCGAATGTCTCGGATCAGCCGCAAGCGTGAGGTTGTTGCTCTTGAGTTAATAATCCACCAGTTCTAAACTATAGTTAATGGCTAATTTTAAGGATTGTGTGTTGGATCCCTGCCCGAAGATCGCCAAATCATCGGCAAAGGCCGTGAGTTAAGGTTTAACAAGTCATTATACAATATGTTCTATAATGTAGGGCCTAGGATGAAACCCTGTGGGATCCCACACGTCATCTGGTGTTTTGCCTAAGTAAATTATTGACTTATCTGACAAATACTCTGCAACAATCTTAACTAAGCGTGGGTTGATGTTCATTCTTTTCATTGCCTTGATTAGGGGTTCCCATGAGACGATGTTTAAGGCGTTTTTGATATCTATTGATACTAGTGTCTCTATTTGCCTGGTTCTCTAAGTGTCTTCCCTTGCTGCCGAGGCCAAGTCTCGTATACAATTAAATGCATCCACCGTGGATCCATTTTTCCTAAACCCGAATTGGTGTGTCGAAAGATCGCCCTGTCTCTCGATATCCTCTGTTATTCTTCTTAACAAAATCCTTTCGCAAAATTTTCTTATATTGTTTATAAGGTATATTGGCCTGCAACCATTTGGTTTTTTGGGGATCAGTACCACATATGCCGTAGGCCATGTTTTTGGAAAGGAACTTTTGTAAAGTTCTTCGTTTATTAATTTTAAGATTGTCTCATTGTAAACCGTGGCTACAATCTTGATAACCTCGTTAGAGAAGCCATCTGATCCGGAAACCATTTTAGTCCCCATTTTGGAAAGCGTTTCCCGTAATTCCTCAAAGTTGAAGGAGGAGTTGTCTCTTCAAAATGCAATGTAATTTTGGGATGTCTGGCAAACAAATTCTTAATTATTTCTTTTGCTTCGATTACTAATGGGACTGGTTTATTTGTTTCTAGCTTAAATTTTTTGGAAACGAGTTTATAAGCTGTGCCCAACGGGATGTTGTCTAGTTTCTTGCAAATATCCTCTCATGCTTTATTTTTGACTCTGTTTTATAGCGTTTTTACAATTGTCTTAGTGTTTCGAGGGCAGTTGGTGACACATCTACCTTCCTATTTCGAGACGTCTTCCTACAATTATGGATACAGATCGTTCTAAGGCGCTCTAATTCTTTGGACCACCAGTAGAGTGCATTCTGATTTTTTCCTGTTCTTGTTTTGGGAATACTTTTGTTGCAAGCGTGGGTTAACCATAGCCTTTAAATTGTTAGTGGCCTCTTGCGAGAACCTGACTTCCATTACTTTTAAGAATTTATGTGGGTCAAAGTTGTTAATGTTCCAGCATGGTCTCTGTCGGTTTGAGCAGTTAATTGCAGTTTTAAGCTTAACTTGTATTTCATACTAAATATAGCTATGATCACTCAGGCTTTCTTCCTAGCTAACCTTCCAGGAGATAACCCTCGGAGCGCCGAACATAATGTGATATCTATATGTGACTTTTTATTGCTACAGTCGAACATTGGGGTATTTCCAGTGTTGAGGGTTACTAGATCGTCGGCTGCGATTAATTCCTAAAGAATATTGCCTCTAAAGTTGTTTTTAACCAATCCTCATTCCGTGACTTTTGCCAAAAACGGCTGGTCCTTTATTTTTGGCTTGTTTTTTGTTAATTTCTTCTATTTAAGGTCGTGGACGCCTAAATTTGGTAAAACGTAATAGTTGTATGTTTTAGAGTTTAAGCAGAGTAAAGGCGTCTTGAGCTACAATTTGGTTCCTGATTCTGTTAGATTCCTAATGTAGACAGCTGTGTGCAGTTTTTTGTTGATGACTAAATTATTTTTAATTGCCCATTTAATGTTGGGCTCGGCTATCATTACCGCGTCTGCCTTTAGTTTTTCTGCTAAAACAGGTACCAGTGCCTGAGTTGCTACCTATGTTTATCTTCAGTTCATTTTGTTTTTATATGGCCTTCCTTGCTGCAATTCAAGCATAATTTGCAATTTTTTAGTAAGTGCGTAGTCTTCCAGCGTCGGGTGCACTTTACTGCTTCCACTCGTTCTAATACTTTGCATGAGTTCAGACCAACCCTCAAAAAATTAGGCTTTAGCAGCTGGTCAGGCGTTTCCGCTGAAACATTGACAGTAATGGACTGAGTATCCCACCTCGCTGGTCTGCGTTTTCCCAGTCTGCTTTTACTAATCATCTCCTCGCTTATAAGGCCGACTAGGGCCTTTCTGACTTCGTCCATGGTCGTAAGCTCGTCGAGATTGTGTATATGGAGGATACGACCTAGTTCCTTCAGAGTACATATAGACCTCGACATCTCGGCATTGACCTTGGAGCGAATGTTTTCAAAAACCTCCTGGTTGTCGGAGGCAATAAGTAGGTGGCCGTCTTGGCCCTTCTAAGTAAGTCCGCATATGATCACTCGTCATTTTTTGATTATAACGTTCCTGTTCTGCCAGATGAACTTTCTAGTTGCGTGCCTGGATCTCCAGTCGGCGTAATTTAGCGTGACGTTTGACTTCCTGAATACAAACTCCGCTAAATTTCTCGCCGACGCCAATTCTTCATCAACAACTTCTAGGTTCAGCTGCTTTAATCTTGCAGTCTGTGTCCTATCTCTCACCTTAGGTAACGCATGAAAAACTGAGTTAGCCCACGCTGTTTTGTTGTCCGCTGCCAGACTTCCCACAAAAGTGTATCTCATTGTTTCCTCTTGCTTGATGCCGGAATCATTCACGATTATGTCGACGTTTTTTGTGATGAAAATGCTTCCAGCCCTCAAAGTACGACCTTTTAAGATGCTTGTAACTTTTTCGGTAATATTTTCGTTCCCTGCTTGAATAATTAGCACAATATTGTCTGAGGTTGTACTCTCAGTTGTGGTCGCCCGGAAGATTTCCATCGGTCATTCTTCTTCGATCATCGGCCATATATCTACGAATGACACTAAATGTTTTAATGCTTCTTTTATTCTAATTTTTCTTTGCACTCGTCTAAGATCTTTAGTTTACAACGTCCGTAAAAGATGCATACTATGACGTACATATCTTCTTTCCTGGCAGCGACTATAATGAAATCAATAGTGTTATCAAATTACATTAAATAATCAAGTTAAAAAAACATTTTCTAAACCAAAATAAAAACAAATTAAACACACTGGTGTAACTACATTAGCTTCTAATTTAAGAAAAAATTGATACTTTATTGAATTTAATAAAATAAATTCCCAAAATTGAACCTAAACATCAAAATAAGAATAAATTGTTAATATGGAACAAATAGAACAAGTTTCGCAATGTTAGCTAAGCAATACGCCAGTTTTTAAAGGCAAAATATCCAAAAGTAAACAAAACTGCTTCGTTGTTAATTCCTCTGTAAGAATTTGATTTTGATTTTTTTTCTGACAGCAAGTAGCTAATAGCATTTCCAAACCAATCCTTTAAAATTGATGATTGTGTAATTAACATATATATATAATGATATTACAGGTAATGTTGCAAATAGGTTATCTAATGAATATTATAAACAGAATGCGCTCAGCTTTCAACTGACTTTTCCATTGATGAAAATGCAGGTGTGCCACTGAGTTTTCAAAATTAATTATCCATTTTACAAAACTTAACTCTAAATTACCCATACAACTTGTATTGTGTTCAATTTTTGCATCCGTATACGTTCCGGTTTATTGACCAGCAATACTTGGGAAATATTTAATCAAACTCCGAAGTGGTACCCAACTTGCTGCGATAATACAAGAAATTAAATCGTGTTGTAAAGTAGAACTCAATTCTTATCACAGCAAAACTTTCACAGGTAACATATCAAAATTGAAATTAATTTAACTATTAGCAACGACGATCGTCTAGAATACCTAAAATGTAAATATGACTAATCATGTGCTGTTTTCCTCAACTTCAAAAACGGAAGGTAAAATTAGTCACTTTTCACTCGTAAAATGTCACTTACGCCCGGGACAAAATTTATACAGCACTAAAACTATACTAAAATGTTTGTAACATAACAAACTTTGTATGCAAAGCAGGCAGAGTCAGAACAGGACAAGATCCTACCAAGAAGAATAAGAAGAAACATTACAGTGTTGCTATTGTGCTTTTTTACTAAACTAACTAAATCTCGCCATTAACTTGCGTTGAGATTAGCAGTTCTTTTGGTAATTAGGGGACGTATGCTGATTGATGAATTACAGTAAAATCCAGCGGGTATAAACCTGTCGTTTGAAACCCGCTAATAAGAATTTTGTGTGAGATGCGTTTTAGCCAAACCTTGCTAAGAATTTTTCCAAAACGATATTCAAAAGACCGATAAACGCTTTCATCCAGTGCTTGAAGTCCATGTGTCGTGTTAGAAGGTAACCAAAACAGTGGGGTATCCACTCATCTGCAGCTTCGTTATGGAAATATCTAAATGGCAAGAACCAGTAAAATAGTGTCTACGCTTGTAACGATGCCTGAGAAAATAAATAAAAAGTTTTGAGATGATGCTTCCTTTAGGTGCCATTTTAACTAAAGTGTGTGGTAGTAAGTTATCCTCCAATTTGGGTTTTAATGTTTTCCTTGAAATATAATTATAGGTGGGATAATGTTTCCCAGAGCATTGCAACAACGCACCACTGCCTTATCTTTCAAATGGACACGTTTGGTACCTTCAAACTCCAAATTAAAAAGATTCTGAGGATTTTGGTGAAAGTTCATTTCATGAAATATATGAAATATGTCCTGGCTTTGAAAACTGTGTCCCAGTGTCTCTGTCCAAGAATCATTTGTCCCTATCAATTTAAAATTTACGCATATTAAAAAAATATTTTCCGATAATATTGTACATACATAATCTATTGTTACCAACCATTTCTGTAGCGAGCCCTATGGTAACAACAAAAAGTCACCACGGCTAGTTTCGATGTCGTTGAGTGGGTGTAATTGAGAGACTATAATAAAAGAAAGAGAAAAACTAGGCGCCACTCGTACTAATGAAGATTCTTAGCATAAATAATGACATGTAACAAATCCCTCCAGCAAAATGAAAACCTGGAGACAACAAGAAAATGTTTAAAAGAAGTTTAGACATACGCCAAAGATCAAACCCTAAAAACTACAACCCATCAACTTTCACAGAAAAACTCAACCCAGGTGAAAGAAAAAGAACTTACCGACATGAGGAACATCTTAGAAAAGAATCGCCAAAGCACTTACAAGACTTACAGCACACAATTAAGTCATTCCAAGAAAGAAAAGATACTTTTAAGAAGTTGAGATTCTTCTTAACAGTTGCGTGAAGCGGAGATACCTAAGCACCAGAAAACGAGAAAAGAGTTCTTTTCAGAAAACACGACGATAAGAGTAGGAAGTTTCGGCAAGCGCCAAGAACCAATAGCGTTAAAAACCAAATGAAGCTCTAACCCCGAGTGATCAAGCCCCCTCTTAATATAATCCCCAAAATTAAGAAACTAAAGAAGTATAAGGAAAGAATTCAAGTATACATCGGAAGTTGAAGGTGCATATGCGGAATCAGAAACAGAAAAATGAAGAAAAAAAACTATGTTAATGGTGCCAAAAAATTGACAACGGACTGCATGAGATTCTGTCCATCAAAGTAAACAAGCTGACTCAAAAGATCTAAAAAAAGAAAACCAAAGAAGATGATTCTGATTGTAAGTCGACAAACAAACAAACAAACCAATCAGTAATCCAAAGATTACAACATAATCCAAAAATCTAAACACTACCTGAAGAAAGATGGTTGAGAATTAAAACGAAAAACATTTGCTAAAAACTTAAGCAAAGAAGAATATCAGTACACCAAAAGGAAGAATCAATTAAGTAGCATCCCAATTACAACCAACAAAATACTGCTAACATTGTCAAAGAATCAAGTCACAACATCTAAAGACGAGAACTAAAAGAATAGTCAACAGTCAGAATCCGATTGCCAAACTGAACTAACATTAACGACGTTTGCGACACCGGTGAAAAGGGAAGAGAACAATTAGAAATAGAAGACGAAGCACTATTAGAAATTTGTAGACGAGTATAGAGGGACACAAGTAGCCTTTGCACTTTTAGAACGAATAGAACTCGTAGATGCGTTGGCAGAAGCTCTAAGAGTTAAATTAATTTCACAACGTGGTAACGCCATGTCACAGTCGCGTCGCTTTTTGCGACACGCACACACAAGACAGTAACGAATGTATCCGGCTACTTTCGATCTCATATACGGCCAATCAAAATTTCGACGAAGAAGAATAGCGTTTTGACAAAAATTTGACCGTTTTCAATGGTTTAAAGTGATCAAGTTGCTTTTGTTTGCGCTCCCTTTTTGTAAATGTCAAATACAATTAAGCATTTACAAACAGTGGGGTCCGCTAACCGATAGCAGCGTGAATTTTAATTAGAATTATTACTTATAGAAAATGCATAAATAATGATATGTAACGCTATGTATATACAAAAAGATTCTAGATCAAATTTGAATATATTTTTGTAATATATAAAGGCTGGATTAAAATGGATTCAAATAGCGCAAGAAAGCGCCTATATTAAAAAATAAATTCAAACAGAAGAAGAAAAGTAGTAAACATGCTAAAACATTCTTCTTTGAACTGCCTATCTACTGTACAGTTACGTATATTTGGTGATAGAGGGCGACCTTTAGTGTCTACCAAAAACTAACTCGACGTTGTGCGATCATCAAAAACAAACACTTTTTTTGCTTAGTTTTCACTTTTGTAATAGTTTTGTTGACTACAAATGTCAAGATAACATAAATAAAATTTATTGTTGATAGCCTTGAACGTTCTAACACTGCTATAACGTATCAATTTTTTATGTAAATTACTTCAAGATTAGATCGCAATAAACTCAAATGCCAAACACATAAACGGAATTTCCAGTGTATTTACAAATTGCTGAGTAAATAGTGAGTACACGAAGGGATAAGATAAGTATTTATTATCAACAATATTATTTATAATAGAAAAATACTAAATCCTACTGCAAATTGACTTTACATTTATTACATTAAATCGTACCGCATCGCACTAGAATTATTGATGAGCAAAACTAAGACCAGATAGTACTTATACAATTTTTTTTATTTTTTATTAACTTTATTTCTATTTTTTAAACTACGGCATTTAGTCAGACTTGCGTTTATTTTATACTGGGTGTTACGTAAATTTAGCCGTAATTTAGGCAAGCGGATAGCTCAATACAGTTTGGCGAAAGGATCGCAAATGATGCTCAGTATTTTAATCATAAAGTAATTAAAAAGCCGTCAAAAGGATCGGAAAATTATTAATTGCCGATACTGTTATATCTGTCAAACACTGAAAGAGAAGAAATGGCAAAACACAGGTTATAACAGGTATATTTATTTTAACAAAGAAAGAAAAAAGATTAAATAAATAAGTGAGGTAGAACATAAATACTATCAATTCAGAGTTTGTCGATAAATATCACAGATAGTAACGTTGATGCAACCTGTTTAGGTTGGGCAACATATAATTAAATTCGTTGGTTTAACTTTTACATTTAAAGAAAACAAATTCACATAAGTGAATACCACACAAATGTCCAATATCTCGCGCTTAAGCAAAACAGAGCGCGTACCGTTTAATATATTACAAAAAAAAGATTTTATGCTTAATTGTGACGACATGCGTAATGTGTACGTACAGTCGTGCGCAGCGCCGTGTCCAGATTTTTGTTTCGGAGGGAGTCTCAATAAAACAGGTCTGCTAATTCAAATTTAATTAATTACCATTACATTGGCACGGGAAAAGCCCGCCACTGAAAAAAACTGTACTAACATATTCGTTCTTAAAACTAAAAACCTCAAATTTCCAGTTCAGTGAATTCACAATACAAAATCAAGCCTTCTAGACTTTTTATGAGCAAATTCGGTTATAACATCATCAGTTGAGATGATGACATCTCTATAAATTGCCATTAGGACTAACTCGGTTAGCCTCTCTTGTCCACAAGAATTCCGTAGGTAAGTTTTTAGGCGCCTAAGTGTGGAAAATGACCTTTCCGGGGTACACGTGGTTACTGGTAGAGTCGACAAGATGTTCAACAACATATAAATGTTGGGATACAGTTGTCTGTTGCACTCTCCGACAGCTTTAATGGCGATAGAAGGTCGGTCCGAAGGGCTTTTACCCTGCCACAACAATTTCCATAGTTGAAATTCGCCTTGTGCCTCGTCTAGTTCCACCAGGTTCTCGTACATCACTAGGTCCTCTCTTGGGAATGGCGTTTCCTTCTCAGAACAGACTGTTGGTATAAGAGTGTACATAGCAGCAATCACTTTCTTGTGGTCAATAAGTCTTATTTTGAGCTGGGAAGTTAAGTCTTCTAATAGGGGTATTGCAACAGTTATGCGGTAATACTGTTCGGGGTTACTAGTATTTGTATTAGCGCGATGCTTTTGTACTGATGTCAACCGTGGAAGCTTGATCTCTTCATTGACATCGGCCAATAAATCCTTTGCTTCTGTAAATGAATTTGAAAGTTCTTTTTCAATATTGGGTCGAATATCTTGAAATTGCGATGTTACGTTCTCAATATGGTCGACAGCTCTTATTAAGTCACACAGAGGTGACTGTAGGACTTTGCATACTGTTAATGTTGCTGCAAATACCTTTGATAAAAAACATAGTGGTACCACGAATTCGCTGGCAAGAGCAGATGTCAGAAAAGAAGAAGCTTTGGTTGAGGTCTCCATATCCAGGTCTGTGCTGAATTGTTCTAAAGTCTCAATAATAGATTTAAAAATTTGTTTAAATTTTAACAAGCCGTTGAAATTTTTCATCCACCGCGTTTCACACATTGGTGTTAATTTCTGCCATGTTGCATCAGGAAAGTTGGTCCTAATGCGTGCCTGGAAGCTTATTCGCTTTGGAGATGCTCTCAAAAAATTTCCGATTGCTTTCACAGTTCGTATACAATTTCTTATAGAAGGTACATTACATAAATGACAAAGAGCCAAGTTTAAAGAATGAGAGCTGCAATGGACAAACAGAACTCGAGGAAATGATTTCCGTATTATTGCTTGAACGCCATTAAAAGCACCTTTCATCACAGCTGCACCATCGTACCCCTGTCCCACCATATTGTTGCAGTCAATGTCAAGGTTTTTCAGGGAAGCTATGATCGTGTTAACCAATGGTTGTGCAGTTGTATTATCGACCTTTACAAATCCGAGAAAATCTTCTTTCACAACATAACAAGTTTCGACTTTTTTTGTGTATCTAACACATAGTGAAAGTTGTTCGTGTCCCGAAATATCAGAAGTTTCGTCTACTAAAACAAAGAACACCTTCGCTTCATTTAAACATTTTACAGTTTTCTTCTGAATTATTTCCCCGCAAATTGATATCAGATCATTTTGGACTTTAGCGCTCATATATGTCGCGTTCAGAGCAATGTTTTTGCATTGTTTGAGAAATTTTGTATCACCACATTTCATCCTCATTCTTAAGATGGCTCTGAAATTGCCGTCATTTGTGACTGGCTCCTCGTCAGTCACAGAAACAGGGCCAGAATCGTTTGTTCCTCTCAAAGCCAGTTCTTGACGCCCACAAAACTTTATAGTTTCCACAATTAAAAATAATTTTTTTCTATCTTCTTCTACTTGCTTTCTTCTCCCTGAGAACGTTCCTGATATCCAAGTGTTGGTTTTGCATAGTTTTCAAAAAGTTGGAGCCCTTAACCACAGCTTCGTGATGGTATTGTTTCGATTGATGGGATTCGAAGTCTTCGATTGCGTGTTTCCATTTCTTATACGGAACTGTCACAAGAGATTTGGAAGCCTGATTGCCTCCTTTTCCTACGGTGTGATATGAAAAAATTACACAATTATTGCACAGTGCGCCGTCATTTTTCGTATAAACGAGCCACAGGTACTATCAAGCCACTGCCTTTGAAATCGAAGGTTTTTCTTCCCACTTACGCTTACTGGAAATTTGAAATCTTTCTCTGGCGTCCACGGAGTACTCAGCAACTTAAATTTTAAGTCATCATCTAATTGGTTACCTACAGTTTCCTAAATCAAAGTGATGAATTAGTAAGTAGTTTTCTTCAGGTCTTACTTCGCTGATCTCAGTACACGTAGAAAAAGAAGACGATGTGCTTGCCTCAGAGACAATAGGTCTAGCAGATGTAGTTGAGTCACTTGCAGTGTTCGTCTTTTGAGCCTTTGTAAAATAAGTAAACAGTGACGCTTGCAATGTATTAGGTTTAGACATCTTGATGATCAATGATCTAAAAAAATAGTACTATAATAATATATTACATACTAGAAGACTTGTGTCGATTTCTTTTTAATTTTCCCATGACAAAAAATAAGTTTTGACGATTAAAAGATAATTTATACTCACCATGAATGAAAAACCGTTGTTTTCTATATCGTATCACGTGTATTGCACTGCACAGAGACACAGGTCTTCACTCGTCGAGCACAAAAAGACGAATAACGGCGCGCGAAGACAGATAGGTAATAGGCAGCAGCGACAGGGACGGCGAGTTGGGTGGGAATTCGTTGTTGACATGCTGCGTGGTGAAAATACTGAAAAGATTAACACCTTTGGAATGTTTCCACTTAAAGTCGATTTTATCTAGTGTTAATCCATTTTATTTTGGGGGGGGGGGGGCACCGAACCCCCCGGACCCCTCCCTTGGGCACGACGTTGATCGTGCGTGCAACAACCGACAACGTAGACAAAAGAAACTTTCCAAAGTATGCTGTAGCTAACGGCACCTTTCACACAATTTCGTAAAGCTGGAAAGTAAATTATCACATACATATAGCGTCACAAATAAATTAGTTTAATACGATCTTTTAAGAAAATCAAGTGCGCTAAGTTTTCCTAACATAAAGGTACAAGTACCAGTATACCAAAGTTAAAAGAAGATGTGCAGGTAAATAGAACACATGCCAGTGGCCAAACTTGATAATGGTAAAACAGAAAAATCAAATTGCGCCGTATAATGAAAATGCATCCTTACCGCGATGAAACATTTTAAGCTTTAAATCGTCAATTAGTATTCAAAATCAACGTGCATGATTTAAGATATTTAATACTGTGGAAACTCACGGGCTTTACACAACATATGTATGTCTGACTTTCGTTCTGCACAAAATGGAAGTGGGGGATTTAATATGTAACCATAGGCCACCTAGATAATGTTATGTATGTCAAAAACCTCTTCGGACAAAATTCATACAGTACGAAAACCACACCAAAGCATTTTTAACAGAACAAGGTTGTTCTTAATAAGATTTCAAAAACGTCACATATTAAACTAAGTTTTTCAAACAGAACACTTTGTTTATTATTTAGCTATTTGATGTAGTATTTATAAAAAAAAACCTTTTTTTTTGTAATGAGGTTTTAATAGTTTTTTTTAATTAAGCGTAAGCGACTATTAATTATATTAAAGATGAGTTAGTTGATATGATCTATATACTTGGTGAGAGTGAAAAAAATAGATTGCAAGCAAGTAGAATTTATGCGTCATGTTATCCAGAAAAAGCATTCGGAACGACAAAGTTTTTTAATACCACCGGTTGTGTAAATAGACATAATTTTTTATTATTACTCTACTCTAAGATTTGCGATATATGAGACACAGCGATCGACAGCACCATTCGTCATTGAATGTGCGAGAAGAAATTATTGGTAATATTATTATACGTCCGCAATTCTTTGAAGGTCATCTTAATGGGATAATGTATTTAAATCTTCTATACTAGAAATAAGATATGGTTTCAGCAAGCTGACGCTTCGGCTCATTTTTTACAGGATGTAAGAAATTATCTTTATGATACCGTTTTAAAGCAATAGATTGATAAAAACGGACCTACTTTCTAGTTAGCTCAGTTGTCGGATTTAACAAAAACAGCAAAAAACAAAAACTCCAGATCAATTTGTTTCTAGATAAATGGCGAAACTTGGTACTAGCTTTGTTTGACAGGATCGGAAGATGTCTAAAGTGTTTTAAGCTGTTATGACATCGGGAACAACCAAAACAATAAGTTTCCCGAACATTTAGAACAAGTTTGGGCAGTAACGTTAGGTCTTTCAGAACGATAACAAAATAAACCGTTCTGAGGTATTTTCCAAGAAACAGCACGGTGATTAGTCTTACAGTTACAACATAACTGCGAAACACTACTATCAGAAGTAGCAAGGGCTTTAACTATAGCTAATTTTGTCATGGAAGGTAAAATACTAGAGGATCCAGATTCTAATATGTGGTGTTAACTTTTTATTAGTAACAACGACATTGGAACAACAAGAAACGGAACTTGCACAGTGACATAAGCAAGATCAAGTTCCATGTCCTGTTATTTGCAAGATAGGGACGTGTAATCTTTAATAGCTTGCATGCGGGCTTCAATAAGTCGACCTAAATTAATTAATTCTTTAACTAAAGACATTTGCGCCAAGTTTGATGCACGAAAGGAATATTCCTAAATAGAATCCTAAAAGACTCATTCAAGCACGAAAACATGTTGCGCATAATAACAACATAAATAAATAGGATGAATCACTTTCTGTCATTAAAACTCATAACGTAGTGCGGAATGCAATAAACGATCGACAGCTAATTTATGACCCATTTCAAAATAGAATTATAAATAGGTAAAAACGTTCCAAAACTCACGAAAACAAATAGGCAAAGAAAAACTCAAAAGGCCCCGCGTTCGGCACCAAATATTTATGTCGTGTTAAAAGATGCTATTGTAAATTGCCTAAAAAACGTAACATGAAGGTTGTTTGCTCGACTTGCTCAGTCATATGGGCATGGATGGTACGATAATTGAAATAAGTGATTTTTTTAGTATCAAAGAAAATGACGTAAAACAAAACTAAATCGGTAGGGCGCCAAATAAAATTACGACGTTTAATAGCTTCTAGGTCCTTATTCACAAAGAAACTCGTTCTATAGCTTTAATTCTCATGGGACTTACCTTTGAGAATTAACGACATAAATCTAAAAATTACTTGAACAAATTGTCCTTTTTATAGGGATACCTAAAGCAAATTGTTTATAATGATTTGCCTACAACTGCTATTTGCTTGTATATAAGTTTAACTTTATTCATTGCCATTTGGCTTACAAATTTGGTCGTGTTGTCTATACATATCTAATACATAATAATACAATATAATACATTTTCTTATCCCTTCTCCCCCCTTAACTTTTTCCTCCTGCTCCATACTTCCTCCATCCATTCCGCTCCTTTTCCGTTTTCATCTAAGATATCCACTGTTTTCATCACCTCTTCTCTTAGTTCCCTGCATCTCTTTCTCATGTGGTTAAGATCTTCCGTTTCTTCTCCACATAGCCTGCACAACTTTTCTGGTTCTTCCTTCCAATATTTGTTCTCTAACTCCTCGTTGCCACATCTGAACCTTGCCACCATTTTTTTCCTTTTGTTGCTTTTAATCTCACTGTCTTTTAAATATTCCGGCACCCCTTCACCCTTGATATCTTTATAATTCCTATTATATCTGCTCTCTTTTATCTTTGTCCATCTTTCTTGCTTTTCTATCTCTCTATCTCTCCTTATTATTTCTTCTCTTGTCCCTACCCCTCTTCTCTTAATCTCTCCACTTCTTCACTCCTTGTACCCGTTTCTTTTGTAATACTCTTCTCTGCCCTCCTGCCCGTACTTCACTTTCCCTCCCTTTATCTCTTTCCAACATTCTTGCAGAATTTTGCAATCTGTTCTTTCCCTCATTTCTTCCTCGTATTTTATTGCTCTTTTTCCTGTCTCAATCCTTATTTTTTCTATCTGAACCTCCTCTCTCACAATATACCCCGGTGTATCCCTGTCCAATCCTAACACCCATCTCCAATATTTTTCCTGTAGCCCCTCTACCTCCCTCCACTCCTTCCAGCCCCATATTTCCGCTCCATACATTACCAGCTCCTTTATTAATTTTTCGAACAGCAATTTTCTTTTTTTTATATCCATCTTGAATATTCTTTCCCCCACACCCCATACTTGTCCTATTAGCCTCTTTATTATCCTGTTTCATCGTGTAGCCCAGGTATGTAAATTCCTTCACTTGTTGCACTTCCTCATCACTCCATCTCCACTCCTCTCTTTTTCTTTCCCCCCCTCCTTTTCTAAATATCATTATCTTTGTTTTCTCCGTGTTTACTTCCAATTCTTTTTTTTCATATATTTTTCTAGCGTTTTCATCATCTCTTTCATTTCCTTTTTCTCCTTAGCCACCAGCACTATGTCATCCGCATACGCCAACGACCATACCTTAGCTTTCCCTACCACTATCCCTCCTGTCTGTTGTCCTCTCATTGTCTCTTCCAGATCCCCCGTATATACCGAGAACAGACTTGGGCTCAGTGGACATCCCTGCCTCAACCCTCTCTTTGTTATGAATTTCTCACTCTCTTCCCCATTCACTTTAACCCTGCTTCTCGTTTCTTCGTATATTTCCTCTATTCTTTGTATTAATCTTACATTGATTTTTTTTCTTTTCATATATTCCCACAGCTTTTCCCTATTCACTTTGTCAAAAGCAGCTTTTAGGTCTACGAATAGTGCTACCATTTTCCCTCTTTTTTTTTCTAGTTCTTTATTTGCTAAGTGTTTCATTATATATATATATGTTGTCTATCGCCCTTCTTCCTTTTCTGAATCCCGCTTGTCCGTCTGGTACTAAACTTCTTTCCTCTATTTCTTTCTGTAATCTTTCTTGCAGTATTGTCGCGTACAATTTGTATGCCGAGCTCAGTAATGTTACCCCTCTATAATTCTCGACTTTCTTTTTTTCGCCTTTTTTATGTATTGGGCTATTTGCTTGTATTTTACTTGGAATGTGAAAGGATGTAAACATATCTCTTTAAAACCTATTGATGCTGTGCTTTACTGTAGTTTACAATTATTATTCTAGTCGCTTATGATTAATTTTACACCCAATATCTAAATAATATACAGGGTGTTTTTGAAACCTTGTTAAGAACATCTTGTATAATATAAATAAACTATGTTAGATTCATAGTATTTCTAGACTCTTTGTCATAATTCTTGTCAGATGCCATAGTTAAAAAATGATTTTAGATTGCTTTTTGATTTATTTTTCAAGACTGCAAAACAAATGTATTAAAAAAATACAACTTTATGTTATCGTACTTTTTGGGCATTCCTGTAGATTGGAAAATATTTTCGTGAAATGTGCTTTAAGATACAGATCTATAAATAAAATTTGCATAGACGATATCGAAGCCCGACGCACTTAGCAGGACCTTACATAATTACGAGTCGTATCGTGATCAGTACTCAGAAATATGCAATGACCACGATGACATGTATTCAGCTAATGCAACAGTTTAAATAAGTAAAAAAGAGAATGTACAGGGTAGACTAATAGTGTGTCAAAGTAAAATATTATCCTTATTATACAAAATATTTAAAAAATTATAAAAGTTGTATGGTCCTGACAGTTTTACATTTTAAAACTATAAAGGGTATTCCATAATATTAGAACAATACGAACCTACGTTTTTTTTTTTAATAAAACATCTCCTAAAGTTATGATTTCAAGAATGACATGCTTTTGAGAAACAAAATCTTGTATCGAAATGATATTTTGGTATGAGCTTTAGCACTATTTGAGGTATCTATAAAAGTTTCGAACACGTAATAGTGTAATACAGAGTATTCTGTAATAAAAATCAAAGATATTTTTAAATAGAACGATCTAATTTGAACTGCTTTAAATTTTTAATATATCGTTATAAAGTAGAACTCAAGAAGATTCCAAGAAGGTATGCATATACAAGATGTTTCATTTAAACAAATTTTTTTCTGTAATAGCGAAGGCTTCCACGGCCGGAATCTATGCTAACATTAGAATGTCTTCCGGGTTTGGACCGTGGATAGTTGTTGCAACCGAAGTTGCCAACGTTTCGCTCAATTTCGTAAGGGGCTTCATCAGGGCGTGAGATAAATCGCAAAACTCAAACAAGCAATCGAAATCCAACAACCTCAAAAGTTAGGTTATCTACTTGTGAAACAAGCCATAACCTAAACTCTGAAAAGGTAAAAAAAAAAAACGATAACTTGAAAAAGCAAACGAAAATCTAACAAAGAACCACTACCTAGTTAGGTAATCAACTTGTAAACCAAGCCAGATTCTAAACTCTGTAGAAGTGACTTAAGAAGAAATAGTCTTCGTATTTAAAGGAAAAGGACCCTGATTGGATTACGGTTGCTAGGGGGGCGTGTTTTTGATAAATGACTAATAACCGGGAACCAAAGAGGGGATAGTTCGAAACCATGATCGCGATTGAAGTTATTGGGGTGTTTGATGATTTCTATGCTTTCTCGGAATTTCCTGTTAAAAAAGAATGGAGATTTGGCAATCATGTTCTGAAATGCGAGTAATGACGGAACGACCTGTTTCACCAATGTAGACTAAACCACAAGAACAAGGAATTTGGTATACACCTTAAGATGAAAGTGTAAGAAATTTGTCTTTGGGAGAAGGAAGAATCTGAGAGATTTTGTCTGTCGAGTTGAATATGGCTTTAATACCATTCTTACGAAGAAGTTTCCCTATTTGGTCTGTAACCTTGTGAATGTAGGGTAAAAAGGCCAATTGCGGGTTGGATTCGGGAGTAGAAATGTACTTAGGTAATCGAGTACGTGGATGTAAACGACGATAATAACTCTATGAATATCTCGCTTTACATAACCATTGTTCACTAAGGTTCTAGTAAGATGACGGAGTTCTGAGTCTAGATTCTCAGGTTGACAAATAGAAAAGGCACGATGGACCAACGATTCAATAACAGAACGTTTCTGTGCAGGATGATGATGAAACGAAGCATGAAGGTATCTGTCCGTATGGGTAGGTTTGCGATAAACCGAATAGCCCAAAAGTCGGTCGGGCTTACGAGTCACAAGAACGTCAAGAAATGGAAGAGAACCATTACTTTCGATTTCCATAGTAAATTTGATATCTAAGTGTTGATTGTTAAGATGATCAAGAAACTATAGGCACATAGTAAAATCACACTATGAGATAGCTCTGCCATCAAACACTTTTGAATTGTAACTTCGTCATACTTAAATATAAGCTATAAAGGGCGTCAATGCAATTGTGGGAACTACATTAGAGTGTATCTCTTACTGCTGATGAGCCCCAAAAGGGCGAAACGGCCGTCCAGTAGTTCACTCTGATGGCGTTTTATATTATACAACTTTTATAAAAGTTTTCTTCATATTTTGTATAATAATAAAGATATTTTACTTTGACACACTACTGGACCACCCTGTATAGTTCATATGCAACTTTTACCACTGTTTGCAACATAATTTTATTTATCTAAAATCCACTGCACAGTTAAATAAATAATCTAACTTCCGACTGATTCTAAATCTAAACCGGTTACAACCGCATTTTCTTGTATTTTTTTTTAGTGGTCGTAGTAATCAGTAACAGTAACCTAATCTAAATTTTGGTTCAAACTGTCAAGGTTTTCTTGCGAGCGTTTTAGTTTATTCGTTTTGCATTCAGAAATGGTTAAGAACCTCTGATATAAAAGAGAACGTTATCGTCTTTGAAAACAAGTATGATAATAAGATAAGGTAAAATTATCAATATTTACTATTTAATCACCGTCTTTACTTCACAATCAAATAACTTCACGCGTCAGTTTGAAAAACATGAATCTTATTAGTATTTTTTTATTAATATTTACAAAAGCTGGCGGGTATGATGTGGTTTAAATCTATGCACAATTCTATCTTAAAAACATTTTTAGAGAAGTTCTTAATACAAAAAAATTTCCCAATGATTTCGTGTTTGGAACGGCTACTTCGTCTTATCAAATTGAAGGCGCATGGAATGTAGATGGTACGTATGTTAATAATTAATTAAAATAAAATTTGAAGGTTTAAGGAAAGGGCATTAGCGAATGGGATCACTTTACACACAACCACCCAGAAAAGATTGCGGATGGTAGTAACGCAGACATAACGTGTAACTCTTATTATAAAACTAAAGAAGATGTGAACCTACTCAAAAACCTAGGAGTTGATTTCTATAGGTTTTCAATATCGTGGGCTAGAATTCTTCCCGGCGGTTTTTCAAATAAAGTAAACAAAGCTGGGATTCAGTATTATAACAACCTTATTAATGAGTTATTGGCAAATAAAATTGAGCCGATGGTTACAATGTACCATTGGGAGCTTCCTCAGTACATATCAAATTTAGGAGGATTTACAAATGAGGAAATCGTACACTGGTTTGAAGATTTTGCAAAAGTGCTTTTTGAAAACTTCGGCGATAGAGTAAAAATGTGGATTACTTTTAATGAACCACGAATCATGTGTGATTTTGGGTATAGCATGGGACTATTTCCACCTGGTGTTGCTCAATCTGGTATAGCTAACTATCTATGTACTCATAACCTATTGAAAGCACACGCTCGCGTTTATCAATTGTATAACCAGAAGTTTAGAAACCAACAAAAAGGTATCTTAATATTAGTAACAGAAGAATAGACGATGACACTTTTATGCAGGTCGCGTGGGTATTGCGCCAGATTGCCAATGGTACGAACCTGGTACAAACTCGACGGAAGATTTAAATGCGGCTATAAGACAACGGCATTTTGATGTCTCTCATACAATCATAGCGAATAAACACTAATATATAAAATTTTAGTTTGGTCGTATTCTACACCCGATTCTAACTGACAGTGGAGATTATCCTGATGTTATGAAAAATCTCGTTTATAACCGTAGTAAAAAAGAAGGATTTAGTAAATCTCGATTGCCTAAATTTACCGAGAAGGAAATTGCATTGCTTAAAGACAGCATCGATTTCTTAGCAATGAATCATTATACTTCATTTTTATCATTTTACGAGTTACAAAAAATAGGAGAACCAGGTACAGAAAAAGATCTCGAAGCCAGGCACGAACATGACCCATCATGGCCATCTTCTAGTATGAAACTCTTTAAAGTTAATTTAGACAATCGTTAAAATGTTTTTTTAACTGTAATCATTTTTAGGTAGTACCATGGGGAGTAAGGAAAGTACTAAAATGGATAAAAGACGTGTATAAACCCGTTGATATATACATAACAGAAAATGGTTATGCGGGTGTGGAAGAATTAAACGATCAATCAAGAATATCTTACCACAAAGTAAAATGAAAAATGCGTTCTATTGTAAAATAATCAAAACATTTTTAGTGGTATCTTAGTCATATTCTTGATTCGATACACATAGATGAAGTACCCGTGAAGGGTTACACCGTATGGTCATTTTTAGATGCATTCGAATGGGACAGTGGTTATACGTAAGTTTCTTATAATAACCTTAAAAATCGTAATAGAATTAATTTAGACTTTCGTTTGGGTTATACCACGTCAACTTTTCCGACCCAACACGACCCAGAACTCCAAAAAAATCTGTGGATTTTTATAAAAAATTAATAAAAGAAAAACGACTTCCACATCAAGAAAAAGACGAATTATAGAATGTATGATGGTATTTTTAATAACACGTTGTGATTTAGGTAATGTAAAAAAAATGTATTATAATAGTAAGTATTTCTACTAAAATTAAGTAAACAAACAAAAATCCAACGACCGAATTTATAAAATTATTTTTATAAACTGTTAATAATACATATTTAATGTTCGTTTTCGTTGCTTAGAACACTATTGATTTTGTTCTGTCATCTTTTAGAATAGAATAAAAGCTTATGGGCAGTAAAAAAAATATGAAATTTAATTTATTTTGTTCTTGGCAATTCTGGCCACTTAGTCATCTTTTTTTAGACGTATTTTACGATAAGTAGTTTTAGATGCCAACAAAAACATTTAAAATTTTTTGTTTTTTGTTAAAAAAATATATATAAGTTAATTCCGAGAGAGTTGCTCCCACCTAAACAAAAAAAAATGTTCAGCACATATTTCCGAGAGATTCCTTTGTTGTTTTCGTGTTTTTTTAAGATGATGATTTTAATTTTTTTTTGCCACTTCGGTTAATGGTTCACTGCCTAAAGTATCAAAACTTTTAGAAATTCTAGTTTCGTTATGAATGTTTTGGTTTTTTGTTTAAGAACTTAACCCCTTGTTTTTTTTCGTTGAGTAGATTAAATGATTAGAAAATTTCCTAAAGAAATTTGCTTGGTGTTGCTTTAAATTTTTGTTTATCAGTCTAAGAAGCATGACAGACAGAAGATCTGGGTTTTGTTCTTAGTCTTAGCTTTTTTGATGTTCCCGCAATTGGTTCATGAGTATTAAACTGAGTCGAAGTTTCAGTACTTACAAACGATGCTACATCAACAAAAAAACTCTGGAATGGCATCGGGTTCTAAAAGAAATATTCTCGTTGCTCTAAACTCTGACAGAACTGTTTCTACTAAAGTCAATCAGTTTAACTCCATCTGGCATACTTAATCTTAGTACTCTGTCGTACATGACATTCCATAGGATTGGCCCAAGGACCGAACCTTGTGGAACCCCGGAGGTTACTTTGTGTACTATATTTCTTCCCTTCGAGTCATGTATCTGTATGTTTTGATCTATCAAGTAGTCCTGTAGTATATTTATTAGATATCCTGGTATCTTCATTTCCACTAGTGCCTTCATTATTTGTCGTCTAGATGCCGAGTTGAAGGCATTTTGTACATCTATTGCTATCACTAGGCAAACCTGCCTTGTCCTCCATATCCCAGTGTTGGCCTCTTTTATTTCTTTCGTCACGACTCTTATTGCGTCTATTGTTGACCTCCTTTTTCTAAAGCCAAATTGGTTGTCAGCAAGCTTCTTTTCAATTTTATGTTTGAGGCGCTCGGCCAGTACCCTCTCCAATATCTTTCCCGCAGCGTCTATCAGACAAATAGGTCTATATGTCGAGCTCGTCTCTCTCTTTGGTATTAGTACTAGGTTTGCTTTTTTCCAGCACAGTGGAAAATTACCTTCTCTGACACACGAGTTTAACACATTGGCTCAGGTCTGTGCTCTTTGTATAGCCACTACTTTTACCACCTCGGCAGGAACTCCATCAGGTCCTGGAGCTTTGCCCGTAGGAAGTCTTTTTGCTGCCTCTTCCACCTCCGTGCTAGATATTGGTTCAAAATCCAAAAGCTGGTTTTTATATCTGTTCCTTTCTTTAAGTTTATCTTCTTCGGTAAATAGTTTTTGTATTATTTCTATCATTTTTTCTATTATCCAAGGCAATTATAGTTTTTTTTTTCTTATCTTTTTATAGATTAACTGGTACCCTTTTCCCCAAATATCTTGATCGAGCTCGTCACAGATCTTTTTCCAGCACTCTTTCTTACTTTTTTTGATCATCACTGTTAGTTTTTTTCTTTCCTCCTTTAGTATTTTCTTTTCATCCTGAGCTTCATCACCTTTTCTAATCTGGTGTTAGTAATTCCTTCTTGTTTTGATGCATCTTCTTCTTTGTAAGTTGATCTCTTCGTTCCACCAGTATTCTCCCCTTTTATTTGTTGTTCTTATAGGCATAGTTTCTTTACATAGTTGACGTAGGAATTTAGTCATTTTATCTACTGTATTTAGGTCTTCTTCTGCCGTTTGTTTTACCATATGCTCCAGCCTTGTTTTATTCAGTTTATTAGTGTTCCAGGTTGGAGTTACCGTTGTTTTCCCTTTTAGAATATTGCTTCTTGTGTCGTCCCATATCCATTCGATATAACGATGATCGCTGAGCGATTTCGTTTCTAGGACTTGCCAGTTTGTTATTCTCTTTCATATCGTTGGTGCTCAATGTTAGGTCAATATAGGTTTTGTGTTTTCCTATCTCGAAGGTTGGTTTGTTTCCTCTGTTAAGAGTTATGAGGTCTAGGCTAGCCATCCATTCCTCTACTATGTTTCCTCTTTTGTTGTTTCGTGTTGCGCCCCAGGTACTAGACGCGGCGTTAAAATCGCCACCAATTAGTGCACCTCCTTTTGCTGCTGATTTTATGGCCTTTGCTAGTTCTTCGAGATCCGCTTTAAAAACCTCAATGTCTTCATTAGGAGGAAAATAGTAACTAAAAACACTTATCTTACTTAATTTAACCCACACAAAACACCTACCTGCCCCACATGTACTTATAACTAACTTATTATTTAGTATGCAGATGCCTGCTTTCTCACTCTTATCTTTTAATATGTCCTTGTCTCTAAGACTACCCATTTCTGAAAGCAACATAAGGTCTATGTCTCTTTCTTTTGCAATTTGTTTTGCCATGTCATAAGCGACTCTTCTATTATTCAAATTTATTTGTAAAGTTTTTATCTCCATTATTCAGTTGTCTTAATTTCTCTCTGTTTGATACTGATTCTTTCGTAGCTACAGTTTTTGGAGTTGGCCCTATGTCCTATCCCTGCCCCTTTTTCAATTGTTTCGCAGAGTGGACATTTTTCCTCTCTGTCGCACTTTTGGATAAGGTGACCTCCTTCGCCGCATCTAAAGCATAGGCTGCCTCTATCAGGCCCCTTGCAGTCCCACGACATATGTCCTGTTTCCCAGCACTTGTGGCATCTCAGTATCTCTTTCTTCTCCCTAACCCTGCATGATGTCCATCCTACTTGTAGGTGACCGTCGGTAGTGATTTTTTCCGCCGTTTCTATATCCATCAGCACTTAGACAATTTGTTGCCCCCTTGTGGTTCCGAACATTTTCTTCATCCGTGCTTTTGATGTCGGGTATCTTGTCCCTATGGCTTCCATCACTTCTCTCTCGTTTGAAATGGAGTCGAGATCTCTTATTTCCATTAGCACTTCCGTGAATAATGTTTTGACTTCTCTGCTCGTCGTAGCTGCTATTCTCGCCCTGAGCGGTTCCGCCTTTCCTATGCCTTTCTCTACTTTCAGGAGTACGTCACCTTCTCTGGTTTTTCTAATTCCTTGTATTTTGACGTTTATACCTTCTATTTCCGCTTTCCTAATATCTCTTAGTACTTCCTCATATTTTTCTTCATTCGCTACTTTGATCAGTACTGCTTCCGATCTTCCTTTGTTCTTGGCCTTTTCTTTTTTTCTGCAGGTTCTTCTGTTTGTTCGTTCTCTTTTTTGGTTATTGTTTTTCTTTTCTTTACCGTCTTCCATTTATCGCCTTCGTTCTCTGTCTCCTTAGCAGATTCTATAGCTGTAGTTTCCTTATCATTAATGATTACCATCTTTGCCCTTTGTGGTGCTATCCTTTTCATTTCATTTTCTTTTTTTTATAATTCTTCCTTGTGCTACTGGGGTACTTGTGTACTGTGTTGTTATACTGCCAGAGCCAGTAGTGACGGTAATTAATTTATTGGTGTGTTTTGCAGACAAACACAGAACGTCCTTTTTGTTTTTCTTTTTTTGGACCACAACACTGCTATTACCTTCAGCGGATTCCAACATTCTTTTTGCGAGATTGTTTTATCAAAAACATGTTTCGAATTAAGTTTTCTATGTGAATCGAAAGTATCAATGAAGTGGATGTTTTTTTTGATTAATGCTTGGGCTAAACTCACACTTGTATCACTTGTATAATAATTATCAGAAAGAGTGTACGACCCTTATTGAGCAAATTATCAGCGAGAGTAAGCACTACGTTTTGAGAAGACGACTTTTTTTCTACTGCACCTTGGTCACAATAGACCATGAAGTTATAAATATACCCCTTATCAATAAGTCTGTTGTTGGATTTTTCGATATTTTGATCAATATGATGTAAGACTGGGGTACTAAACAAGACCTATCCTATATTTGGTGCATTCTCTTTTACTTTACATTGTGCTGCGTATCTGTTTGTTTCAGTGGCCATCATCAGCTGAGTATTCACTGCAGGAGAAGGTTTTGTAATTGTAAACTCCAAGTAATAGGTTGTTGCTTGATATTAGAAATGAAATTTTTTTCCTCACTATTAATGTAAGCAGTTGTTTCCATTAAAACGTAAAGCTTGATCGTGGATGAGACACCACCCAGGAAGACAGCTAAAATGAGCAAAATCAACTTTTATTACAGATTTGAATAGCATTTTTTACGAGCTTTCAATAGATACTCACTTTATGCTACCTATTCCTAAGTGTTTTTGAATTATTTAATCTTAAAGTTGAAAATTGCAAAATTTTGTTACTTTTTTTGAATTTTCTTCACATCATAGTAGCCCGATTTCCGCTTGTCCCTTTCTGTTCCTTAGCAACTTAACAAATGAAAGTCTCTTATTGTCAATAGTTCGTGAAATCATTGTTGATAGTAATCTGCATAGTTACCTTGTTAATAACTGGTTATCTACTTATTGTGCGATGAATTTCTCAAAAGAAGAGCTGATTAATATGACCTATGCTTTAGGAGAGGCTGAAAGGAACTGCTTGTTGGCGTCACGAATTTACGAACAAAAGTTACCCTTTTGCTAGACATCTAAGATCTGAAGCGTTTGAACATCTTCGAGAACGATTTGAAGACACAGGAAATGTCAAATATAAAAAAAGAGATGTAGAACAACGTACAGTTACAAACGACGAAAACGAGTTGACAGTTTTATTAAGTGTAGAAGAAAATCCTCACGTAAGTGTTTGTCAGATCGCGGTGCTAGTAGATCTTAGCAAAACTTCAAAACAAAGAATTATAAGCAAACATAAATTTCACCCATACCATTTGTGCTTGCATCAAAGCCTACGACCGCAAGATTTCGCAGATCGCGTCGCATTTTGCAATACTATTATAGAAAAAATTAACCAACAACCCAATTTTATTGACTTTGTGCTATTCAGCGACGAAGCAAGTTTTAATAACGTAGGAGTCGTTAATAAACATAATATGCACTATTACTCTGTTGAAAATCCACACTGGGTACGACAGATAGACTACCAGAATCAGTGGACTGTGAATGTGTGGGGTGGTATTATCAATACGAATGTAATAGGACCTTTCTTTTTTGATGGTTCCCTGACAGGCGAAAAATATCTGCAATTCTTTCACGAAGATTTACCACAATTACTTGAAAATGTAAATCTACATACTCGACAAACTATGTATTACCAACATGATGGAGCCTCGCCACACTACCATAATCGAGTACGTCGGTATTTAGAACATTGGCGCGAAGATCGGTTGATAGGTCGCGGTGGTCCCATTGCTTGGCCAGCGAGATCACCCGATCTCACTCCCCTAGACTTTTTTCTTTGGGGATATGTAAAACAGGAGGTGTATAAGAATTTGCCTACTACACCGGCCAATATGAAAGTTCGAATTGGAGAGGCCTTTTGAAGAATTCGAAGAACTACCCTTCAAAATGTCAAAACAACTTTCACTAGGCGGTTGGCATTGTGTATTGCTAAAAATGGAAACATTTTTAAACATTTAATATAAAATTTATAATTCATTGTGTCCTTTAATCCCATTTTAAAGATTATGGTTATACTGTTCCGTTCTACGAGTAAATAATAGTTCCCCTTCTGTAGTCCATTGTTTCATTGTCCTAATTTATTTTATAGACCCTTATTGTGACAAATTCAAGAAAAGTAACAAAATTTTGCAATTTTCAACTTTAAGACTAAATAATTCAAAAACACTTAGAAATAGGTAGTATAAAGTGAGTATCTATTGAAAGCTCGTAAAAAATGCTATTCAAATCTGTAATAAAATATAGGGTGTGCCATTTAAAAAAAATGAGAAAAATAACATTGCGCAAAATGGACCACCTTGTATATGTAGAGAAAAGAGTCTGCAATTTGAGTATAGAGGTCAATACTAGACATATTAGAAATACAAATACCAAAATTTCACTTCGATATATTTAAAGATGGCGGAACAGGAGCCTACTCAATTGACTAATTTTTTTACATAAAAAGGGCAATAACTCAGGAACCGTTGGTAGTAGATCCATAGTACTTAGTATCATTTTGCTCAGTATTTAACAGAGAGTTCAAATATATAAAAATATATAGGGCATTCCATTTAAGAAAACACAAGTTTGGTGTGGTACTCGAAAATGGGCCACCCTGTATACACCAAAATATTTTTGCTCCTCGTTGTCGACTACAAGAATCTGTTATAATATATTTTTTTAAATCAACAGTATAGGCGTAATCTTCCACCCCCAGATCGTTGGGGCACACGGTATATCTCGTTTGTGTTCATGTTCAAAAGCTTCTACTGAACCGCCTAGTACGAAAATATCGAATATTGGCAACTCTTTTTAATACAGTCGAAAATCTAGCTTTAGTAGGATATCATTTTTAAATAAGATATACCATTATTTGTTTTTTTTTGTGTTTACAAACGACAACACAATTTTTCTTGGTACAACATTTAAAAAGAAGATTGAAAATTATATAGTACGTCCATAGCATTTTCATTTCATTTTGGTGCATTCTATGTTAGTGGTCTGTAATTTAGCTGATCACGCAAGTGCAATTTGATGCTGCGGTCGGAGATTAAACATAAAATTAACGTTGAATCGGCCTTTGTTGAAAGCATGTTCCCATAACCCACTAATCTTGAACTATTTTCTCATTATAAGTAATTAACAAGTACATTATCGGATAATTTTAAACAAACTGAAAGGTCAAGTACATTTCAAAAATTTTTTTTTATTTGTTTATTTATTAATCATTTTAAAACAGCTATATTAAGCAATTAAATATAAGATAACGTTAAAATACAATTAAGATCGTTGCCTTTTAATAACCACTCTTGGCTGTAAAAATGCTTGTTATAAGCTTGATTTCGACTAAATGAAGTCGACGCGATAATTTGAAACAGTCATAAATAATTTTTAATGAAAACGCATACTTTGAATTAACTTCTAAGGCCTCATATTTTATTCGGTACTTGACCCTATTGCGAGAGCTGATGGAAATAAACCCACAAGTAACAACAGTAACATTGACATCAACCTGCCCATGCCCAACATTGAACTTCCGATCTTTAGTGGTAAATTCGAAGACTGGATAGAATTTTGCGACGCGTTCAATGCAATGATCAATGATAATCCGAAATTAAAGAATGTTTATTATTTAAATAGTTAGTTAAAGAGCGAAGCAGCTCAAAAAATAAAAACTTGAAAAATTTCTGATGAAAATTATATCGCTGCTTGGGACATTTTAACTAAAAAATATGAGAACAAAAAACTCGCTATAAACAAGAATATTAGGGCATTATTTAATTTAGAAGTTATCAAACGAGATACCTATTCACAATTACAATCATTTCTAGATGAACTGCAAAACATCATTCATGTGCTTAAACAAAATTCAAAATTAACCTTAAGCACTAGGCAAGATTGGGAATCAAATATCAAAAGGGACATCTTTCCTACAGTTCAGGAATTTGTAGACTTTATTGATAATGTTTGCTATATGTTAGGATCTTTTGAAGTCAACAAGTTTAGTCAAGGTTTATCCAATAACAATAATTAACTAAAGAGGATGACTTTAGAATATTAACAAAACACTTCAACGATAACAGTATCAAATATCACACCTACCAAAACCCAAACAGCAAACCACTTAACGTTGTAATTCAAAATGTACCATTATCTCTAACAAATCAAGAAATTTTTACCGAACTAAGCAGCTCACTTCCAGTTATTAAAGTCACACGCCTGCTGACTAAAGATAAACAACCACTACCAATCTGCGCAGTAGATCTAAACGATAATGAGCACGACAAAAAAATTTTCACTCTTAAAAGTATTCACCATTCGATCGTCGCCGTTGAATTGAGAAGAAAACCAACAAACATACCCCAATGCCATCGCTGTCAAGACTACAATCATACCAAAAATTACTGTACACTTGACCCACGTTGCGTGAAATGCGGAGACAACCATCAACATCAGCAATGTAAAAAACAACCAGATGAAACACCTAAATGTGTCAACTGCGGAGGCCCGCATCCCGCTAGTTACCGTGGCTGCAGCCACCACATTGAGATCCTACAAAAACGAACAAAAAATAATAGCAGCAACACTCATCCTACTCTAAGTCACAACAGAAATTATTTTACCAACCCTAATCGCTCATACGCAGATCAAGCGCGAAATTCATCAACAACCAATTCCAATTCAAACAACGCAAACCAACCAGACAATTCGGCGACCCCACCTGATGTTAGTAACATAGTAAAAATCCTCATCGACTTAATAACCCCTTACCTTCCCTTAATTAAAACCTTCATCACCAGCACACTCCTTCCTATTCTTCTCAATGAACCCTAAACCCCAAAAACCCATAGAAAAACTAACAATCCTAAACTGGAATGCCAACGGAATCTTAACTCAACGAACACTTCTTATATCTTTTCTTGCCAGGCACAATATAGATGTTGCATGTATTACCGAATCTCATCTATCAGAAATAGACACACTCAAAATACCAGGATACCTAGTGTACAGAAAAGATAGAAATGCCAGAACTGCAGCTGGCAGAGTAGCTATACTCGTTAAAAAGAAAATAATTCACCACCCCATCTCTAGCATTGCTAACCTCACCCTAGAAACAATTGGAGCTAAAATTAAGCTAAATGACCAATACCTCACATTAGTAAGCACCTACAGGCAACCGAATAAAAAACTAATAGAGGAAGACCTTAAAGCTACATTCAACACTGCTGAACCACTCTTAATAATAGGAGACTTCAACTCAAAGAATCAACTATGGGGATGCAGAGCTAATCATTTCTGAAGGAATAAAGATGGAAGGTTACGCGACCAAATATTCTTTTCAGGTAATAGCTCCGGATAAATACACTTACTATCCATACCGTAAGGATCACCTACCACACATCCTGGACATTGTCTTACAAAAAAACTTCGCAAAACCGGTATTTCAAACAGTGGTAGAAGAGCTTGACTCAGACCACTTACCTGTAATTATAACGTTTATCGACACTCCGCAAGTGACACAGCCAACCCCTAAACTCATAAACGGGTTAGTAAACTGGGATGACTTCCAAATTAACCTAGACGAGCAACTGAAGTGCCCGACTAACTTAAGCAGCAACGAAGACATAGACATCGCAATATCCAGCTTAAGAACATCAATAACCAGTAGTGTACTAAAAGCAACCCTTCCTCCCAAAATCATAGAAAGACCCAATCACCATTACCTACCACACAAAATCACAGAATTGATTAAAAGGAAAAGCCAAGCCAGACGAGAATGACAAAGAAGCAGAGATCCTGAAACAAAACGCCTATTAAACAAGTTAACACACAGTTTAAAGCGAGAACTGGACGAGCTGAGAATCAATACATACCAGAAATATATCGAGGACCTTCAACCAGGGGGCATAGGAATGTGGAAAGCCACCAAGCGCATATTAAAACAGCGCGAGGTAATGCCAACACTAAGCGTTGACAACACATCTCTTGCTACCGACGAAGAAAAAGCAGCAGCTTTTGCAGCTTACTACGAGAGAGTTTTCACACCTAAATATATCTGTGCTCCGCATGAAACCGCATACATAATCAACCACATAGAAAAAAATCAGCCTGTGATATCCGAACCAATAACCCCAACTACTCCCCAAGACATCAAAGAAATAATTAGTAAACTCCCAAAAAGAAAATCCATCGGATATGATCTAATAACAAACTTAATATTAACTCACCTCACTAATAAATCCCTAGCACACCTCGCCACAGTATATAACGCGTGTCTCCGCCAAGGCTATTTCCCAAAAGCGTGAAAGCACGCCCACATACTGCTATTTCCCAAGCCGGGTAAAGATAAAAAATCGATAGACAGTTATACGCCAATAAACCTGCTCACTACGCTCTCAAAAATCCTAGAGAAGATCATCCACAGCCAGTTAATGAAAGAACTATTACCACTCAATGTACTACCACCATTCCAGTTTGGCTTCAGAAAAGCACACTCAACCCAACATCAACTCCAACGAATTTCCGAAAAAATAGAAGAGGGATTTGAAACTAAAAGCTATTCTGTTGCTGCATTCCTAGACGTCGCCCAGGCCTTTGATAAGGTCTGGGTCGAAGGCTTAAAAAGAAAGCTAATGAAGATCAGAGTCGCCAACTACCTCAAAGCAATAATCTTCTCCTTTCTTGACAATCGTACTTAGATGTACTACTCGACACGAGGCTCACATAGAAACTCCACGTAAATCATAAATTAAACAAAGGATATGCGAAGTTGGCGCAGCTGTATCCCCTCATTAATAGAAAATCATCGCTTAAACCAAAATGCACCATCATGATGTACAAATCGCTTATTCGACCACTGGTGCTCTACGCATCGCCAGTATGGAGTAACACAGCAAAAACTAACCTGGAAAAAATACAAAGACTTCAAAATAAAATCTTACGCATTGCAGTGAACGCCCCATTGTTCATCCGCAATTAACAGCTTCACTACGAATTAGACGTAACTACAGTTCACAGCTACATCAGTGCGAGTGCTAAAAAGTTCTTTACGACCACTCACAACTGTCAAGGCGCTGTTCATTATAACATAGGCAGACAAAACATTCATCAAAGACTAAAACGCCAACTGCCTCAAGACCTGTACCTAATTAAATCGGACTGTGATTAACCTGTAAGCAACTCTTAAATTAACTGTAAGGGAACTACCACTTCCCATTAATTATAACTTTATTGTAGCTACTTCTTACCTTACTATTCATATTAATGCCATGAATAACATTGTAAATTATTGTTGAACTGGCAAAAAAAAAGAAAAAAAAAGATTGGGAATCAAATATCAAAAGGGACATCTTTCCTACAGTTCAGGAATTTGTAGACTTTATTGACAAGCCTTGCTATATGTTAGGATCTTTTGATGCCAACAAGTTTAGTCAAGGTTTATCCAATAACAATAATCATAACCAACATCAGAAGGGTATCAGTCAAAGAGCTTACGTTTCCTCGGCCAAACAATCGTGCATTCATTGTAAACAGGAGCATACCATTTTCAATTGTGAAACTTTTCTTAAATTAAATACCAATCAGCGGATTGCAAGAATAAAGCATGTCCGGCTCTGTTTAAATTGCTTCAGAAAAAATCATTCGCATCAATCGTGCACTTTAGGGTCTTGCAGAAAATGCAGCAAAAAAAACACTTTGCTCCACATTGATTATTCTAATCCGCAAAATGTTCATTCTAACGTAATTGCATCACATAGTAAAAACGAAATTTGTAACCCTACTAGTCATTCTGAAAACACTACAAGTCAAGCTCTAGTCAATCACGCTACCGAGGTAGAAAATGACATGTTACTGGCAGTCTCCTATGGATCGCAAACAATTTTAGGCACTAATAACCATTCTTATCATATGACAGCAATGGTGCCGTTCATAAATGCAGAACTTTGCTAGACATAAGCTCGCAAATAAATTTCATCACTCCCAAACTTTGCGATAAATTAGAGCTGCCAAAGTCTAAATACAAAGTCTTTTGATTTGCAAAGGTTACAAATACCTTCTCACATTCAGCTAATCGACCCTAAACCGCACATTAAAAACAAAATAGATATACTTTTAGGCGCTGACATCTTTTAGGTCCAAGCAAACCCGTAATACAAAAAACTATAGTACTTCATTGCTTTGTTGTAATATTTCAAATAACGTTAATGTTTAAAACCAACTAGCAAAATTCTGAGAATTAGATTTTGCAAATTGTTACAATACCAATTCTGCAGATGAACTGATGATGATGAATACTGTGAAGCACATTTTTTTAAACCACAACTCGCGATCAAACCGGCGGATTTATTGTAAACATTCCTTTTAAGAAGAATTTATTCGAACTAGGCGAATTACGACCCGCTGCATTAAAGCGATTTTATTCATTAGAGCGGAAGCTATGCGCAAATCCATAGTTAAGGGAACGCTATATCGAATTTTTAGACACTTACGAGTCCTTTGGTCATATGACTCGTGTGCAAGAAATCCCTTATTTTATTAAGCCACATTTTTATTTGCCACATCATGCGGTAATCAAATCAAGCACTACCAAGACGCGCGTCGTTTTTGACGGTTCCGCGAAGACGATTTCGAAACTTCGAAACTCAACATGTCGGTCCAGCAGTACAAGACAACTTATTTTCTATTCTGTTGCGATTCCGCAAACATACCTATGTTGTTACTGCGGACATCGAAAAGATGTACCGTCAGATCTTAGTTGAGCCCAATCAACGCAACTTCCAGTTAATACTTTGGAGAAAGAATCCCAACGCTCGGGTAACCTGCTATCAACTAAATACGGTCACTTACGGCACAGCGTCAGCGTCATTTCTTTCCACCAGATGCTTAAGACAGCTAGCTTTAGAGCATCGGTACAAGTTTCCAGCCGCAGCCGACGTCATAATAAATGATTTCTACGTGGACGACTTTTTATAGGGTAGTAATGATTTAGATACTATGCTACAAATACAGTCAGAAATATCCTAAATTCTAAATTCTGCCGGGTTTCGCCTTCGAAAATGGACATCTAATTCTCAAGGTGCAATTTCTCACATTAATGAGACAAATTCTCCCACGTTTAACGCTCTCTTATCTCAAAATGAAGAAGCACGCACTCTTGGCATCCTGTGGACTCCCAACGTCGACAAATTTTAATATCACATACGTGAGCTTTCAAATGATTCTAAGGTGACCAAAAGATCAATTTTATCCACTGTTGCACAAATGTTTGATCCATTAGGACTTTTGGCTCTGGTAATCGTTTAGGCAAAATTAACCTTACAACTTTTGTGCCAAGAAAAAGTGTCGTGGGACGAAAGCATTCAACTAAGCTTGCACACCAAATGGTTATCATTCCGCAATAAATTGCACCTCCTTAGCTCAATAAAAATTCCTCGTCAAAAACCTTACGACAATTGAACTTCACGGTTTTTCCGATGATTCAAAAGCTGTATATGGAGCATACGTGTACATTAAATCCACCGATTCGAACGGAATCACACAAGTACGCTTATTATGCGCTAAGTCTCGCATAGCGCCTTTGAAAAGTGTAAACTTACCTCGCTTTGAATTATACGCGGCAATACATTTGGCTCTATTAATGCAAAAGGTGACTTCGGTTTTAAAATGCACTTTTAATAATTTCGTTTACTGGTGCGATTCCACAATTACTTTAAATTGGATACGAGAAGCACCCAAGCGTTGGAAAACATTTGTAGCCAACAGAGAAAAATTCAAATTAGTAACAGTAAAAACTGGAGGCACATTCCGACACACGACAATTCCGCGGATATACTATCGCGTGGCGTGTCGCCTCGAGATCTTGAAAACGCTAATTTGTGGTGGTGAGGACCCCTTTGGTTAATAGGCGATTTAGCATCTTGGCCAACTCAACCAAACTGCTTTAAAAATGATTTAGAGATTCGCGTCTCCTCCCATGTATGCAATATTTAACTGTGGAGGAAAGGCAAAATGCTTTACTCAGCTTAATAAAACTCGCACAACGTGAAACCTTTATTAGCGAAATTAAATTTTTAAACGAAGATCAACAATTAAACTCCAAGAGTTCAATATTGTCTCTCAATCCTTTCTTAGATGACTAAGGCATTTTACGGGTAGGTGGTCGTATCCAGGATTCAAATTTCAATTATGACCAAAAGCACCCCATTATATTTTCACCTTCGCATTGGTTAACAAAATTAATGGCGCTAATCAATTACTTTTATCTCTAAGAGATAAATACGGTTCTATCTCTGCCAAAAGCATGTTGCGAAAAATAGTTCAGTAATGTATAAAATGCTTTTGCGCCATTCCTGTCATTTAACCCACTTATGGGAAATCTTCCTAAAATCGCATCACCGAAACCTCGCCCTTTTATAATAGCGGGGTGGACTATGCAGGTCCAGTAATAATAAAAAACAAGAATGGGCGTGGCTCAAAACTAATAAAATCATATATTTGTATCTTCGTGTGCTGCAACACAAAGGCGGTTCATTTAGAACTGGTATGTGACCTCACTACTGAAATCTTTTTAGCAGCTTTAAAGTGATTCGCGGCCCGAAGGGGACAACCCCAAATCAAATTCTTTAGTTATGACATCAACTCAAATGGTATACGTCTACCAGAAGACAGGATAGAGGTGATTTGTAATCACCCCAAGCCAAAAACTGTGAAGAGCTTACGTCGATTCTTGGGAATGTTAAACTTTTACAGACGTTTCATCCCAAAAGCATCTGATAAGCTAGTTCCATTAACTTTATTACTAAGAGGCACAAAAAAAAAGTAAAGATGACATCCAGTGGAACAAAACATCAGAAAACACCTTCCAAGACGTACAAGAAATGTTATCAGAAGCTACCTTACTGGTACATCCAAATCATGAAGCCCCGTTATCGATAGCAGTTGATGCCTCTGATCAAGCTGTGAGCGCTGTCCTTCAGCAACTTGAAAAGGATATCTGGAAACTATTAGCTTTTTATTCTCAGAAGCTAAACTCTGCACAAGCAAAATACAGGGAATTGTTAGCTGCATACTTAGTTGTTAAACGCTTCAGGCATAGCATAGAAGGCCGACATTTCGTTTTGTTCACCGATCACAAGCCATTGGTATATGCTTTTCAGCAAAAGCCGGAAAGGGCTTCCCCACGACAACATTGTTATCTAGACTTCATATCGCAGTATACAACACACCTGCAGCATATTAGTGGATTAGAAAACGTCGTAGATGATAACTTGTCTCGAGTCGATGCTGTAGTAGCAAAACCACACCTGGATTATAAGCAGTTAGCAGAATCCCAAAAATCAGATATTGAACTGGAAAATTTGCTTACAAATGGAACAGACATGGAACTGAAAACCCTCACCCTTAGTGATGACAATGTAGAACTGTATTGTGATGTTTCCACTTCTCATGTTCGACCATATCTCACACTTCCTTTCCGGAAACAATGTTTCGAGAAATTACACAATTTTGCTCACGATCATATGCGCTGTATTTTCTTTGCGCACTGTCGAGTTTCTTTGTAAAGAAAGCTAAAGGTAGCCACTGATCATTTACTGTTTGTTGCAAAAAGCATCTACCATGACTGAAAATTGTGCTTTTGGTAAAAGATGCGCTAGCATTGTTGTATTTGCCAGAGAGTTGTTAGTATTGGTAAAAGCATTGTTGGTTTTTTCATCCCATTTTCCACTGCTGTTTTTTTATTTATTTTAGAGCTACCCAGAAATTTGTTTAATGGGGCTTGTATGTATGCTGCATTCACAATAAATCTTCGATAGAAATTAACCATTCCAAGAAACAGTCTTTGACGGTGCTTGGTTTTTTTGAAATCACTTCTTTTTTACTCTTTGGAGGAGAAGTACTATTGCTATTGATCGTGTAGCCTAAAAAGGTTTCTTGTTCTTGTCCAAAGACACACTTGTCTGAGTTAACGCAAACACCATATTCCTCGAGACGTTTGAAAAGGATACGTAAATGATTCATGTGTTCTTCTCGTGTTTCTGATGCGACTAGTATGTCATCTAGTTAACAAAAACAGAGGTTTAAATCCTTAGTAACTTCGATAAACCGTTGAAAGGTTTGAGCTGCATTCTGCAAACCAAAAAGCATTCGAAGAAACTCGAACAGACTAAAAGGTGTTGTTACAGCCGTTTTAGGAACATCATCGGGATGAGCTGATATGTGATTATATGTTTTTATTAACTCAATTGTAGTAAAGATTTTTTTATAGTACAGAAGGTGCGAGAAAATAATAGTCATGAGCCGTTCTTGAATTTAAAGCTCTGTAGTCTCCACAGCAAGGTGAATAGGTGATGACCAATTGCTACTTTCAGAAGCACATAAGTTTGTAATTGAGGGAAATTCACTTATTATATTATGGTACACATTATCACTAATTACGGTCATTATTGTAACTGTCTTGCATTTCACTAATTTACCCGGGGATGACAAGGCTGTCAAATTGTCTATCAGTCTCTTGTTTTGTATGTCCACTAATAAACTAAAATTACTTAAAAATTCTGCAACTTGCATAGTTAGGGCCTTGATCTTTGCTTGTAAGTCTGAATATGTAGCTGATGAAGATGATGGGATTGATGTTACAGCTTGGATATTGGATTGGTTTGTGGTGGTGAAAATTGTCTCTGTTAACACTGCTTAGTCTTCTAAGCTTTTATCGATTGCTGCTGCTGTTAGAATTGCTTGCATACTATGAGACAAACGAACCTGAGGAGTGGCGCCCTACCAGGCGCGTCCCTAGGTGACGGATAGGGGAACGACCTAAGTGAATGATCGTATGTGATGCTTAGGTTAATTCTAGGTATAAGGTTGCTCGTCGCTTATGAACAGGGATTCGCAGCAACCAAAAACAGATCGTGGACCAGCTACTCCGCCCGGCTGTCGTGTCGTAGCCAAGGGCTTACACAGGGTATAACGGCGCTGATATGTGTTTAATGTGCCACGTGCATCAACTATGTCGATATACCATGCACGAACCTAGAGTGCTCAGGTTGGTGCGGGGGGTCTCGACTTAACCGCCTAGACCAAGAGGAGACAACCTCAGCAAAATCCTAAATCTCAAGGGTCAAGGGCCGGACCGAGGGGATGCGTGGCTGAATAGAGGATCAGCATTTACTGGCCCCAACCTCGGAGCACCGGGCGCCACTCAGTCGCCTTACACGTGTACAGGGGGCACCGCACGTGTGGACATTTTATTTCCCCCACACTCGTGAGACTTATATGGATCAAGTATAAACAAAAACAAAACCTTCCGCCGGGGCACCTGGTACTGGTGAGCGTAAAAAACGCTCTGGGACAGCGCGCCGGAAATTAAAAAAAGCGATAAGAGAACCAGGAGGCTCTAAGCAATCTGTCCTTTCATCGCCCAAAGAAGCGCAACCAAGCACCTCACAGAATAAAGCTGTCTCTAGGACTGGAACGCAAAAGCGACACCGGTCTGACGACAGCACTCCCAAGGGAGGTACCTTAAAAAAGACAAAGCCTGGGACCAAAAAGGACACCAGAACTTTCAGCGAAGCAGCAACAAGCTTCAAAATAGCTTTTGTTCATGAAGACCTACAGTGCACGCTGTCGGAGGAGGAAACAGGGCAAATTAAAACTAAGAATCGACACTCTGTCCATTGGGGCGGTTTCGCCCAAATTCACAGAGTGTCGCTACCGAGGGGGAGCGCTGTTAATTACATGCGCAAACTAGGTATAGGTGGATTGGTTGAGAACGGGGCTAGGGAGAGTAGCTCCGTGGAAGGGAGGTAAGCTTCGATTCCTCGAAACGAAAGACCTCCCAAAACCAGTGCGAGCTCACGCCTGGATCCCCGGGGCTCATGTGGAACCGGTAAAGATTCTGAAAAAGATCGAGATCCAGAATGCTGGTGTTGTAACCAGCAACTGGCGTGTAGTGGACAGGAAGGGGGGTCCCAAGGGACAAACATTGATTGTCCTTATGGACCAAACTTCCTGGGACAAGATGGAAGCTATTTGCAACCATAGTCCCTACGTCAACCTCACTGGAGTGACGTTTAAACTCCTCTCCAAGACGAAGGTGGGGGGAGATGAGGCGACCAGTATGGAATGCAAAGAGACGACAGTGGTTGAAAAGCCCTCAGAGGAACTACAGCCCACTGCGTCATTTATTGCGCCCCAGTTGGTGGGTACAGGTTTAAATGGTTAAACTTGTACAAATAAACCTGTATCACAGTAGGTCGGCATCTGCTACCCTCTGTGCTTATATGAATAAACATCATATTGATGTAGCCCTGGTACAAGAACCTTGGACTTTTAAAAGGCAAATACGAGGTCTGGGATTGAGAGGAGCGCGGCTCATTGCTAAGCCAACCGAAACCAATCCCAGATCGTGCATTATAGCTAGAGATAGCGTTAAACTACTGCCACTTTGAGAATTCTGTTGCAGAGACTTGGCGGCAGTGACACTGACAATGAAAAGGGATGGGAGCGAGAGGGAGCTAGTGCTCGGATCCACATACCTTCCCTACGACCAACCAAATCCACCACCAACCATAGAAGTCTCCAAACTGGTTGACCACTGTCAGCGGAAAGGATGGCAAATCCTCCTCGGATGCGATGCCAATGCGCACCACACTGTGTGGGTCAGCACGGACATCAACAAAAGAGGTGAGTCTCTCTTAGATTATATTATTAACAAAAATCTAGAGGTGGCCAACGTAGGCAACGAGCCGACCTTCGTCAATATTTGACGAAGGGAGGTAATTGATATAACATTTGGAACTGTGACTGCCTGCAGCTCAGTACACAAATGGCATGTGTCGGAAGAGCCATCGCTATCTGACCATAGATATATTCGCTTTGACATTGTGTCAAGCGAAGCGGCAATGACCGTATACAGAAATCCGAAAAGAACTAATTGGAACCTCTATAGAGAGAACCTAAAGGTCAAGCTCGAGAACTGCCCCAACGAGGTCAATGACTCGGCGGGATTGGAAGCCATGGAAGAAAACCTTTGCATGCCCATCATAGATGCCTATGAGGCAAGCTGTCCCGCGAAAGAGAAAAGAACCTCAGGTAAAATGCCCTAGTGGCATAAGGGACTCTCTCGATTGCGGTCTCAAACAAGAAAGCTCTTTATTAGAGCAAAAAACACCGGGGAATGGGGTTTATACCGAACCACACTCACCGAATACAATAAAGCCAAAAGAAAGGCAAAACGTGACTCCTGGAGGAGGCACTCGAAGGAAATCGAACAGATTCCAAAAGGTGCAAGGCTCCAAAGAGCTTTACAAGGAGGAACAGAGGCTAGAATCGGTTCCTTGAAGAAAAGTGTGGGAGGTTACACAGAGACCGTAAAGGAAACCTTGGAGCGATCTCCTGCAAGCAAGTGGCTCTGTGGGCGTTTTTAGACACACAGGGGGCGTTTGATAATACCTTTCTAGAATTGATTAGAACTGCTATGGAAAGCAAAGGGGTACATACTACCGTGGGTAGATGGATTGATACCATGCTAAAACATAGAAACATTACGGCCTCGCTTAATAACGACTCTGTAACGGTCCGAGCTGCACGAGGATGTCCGCAGGAGGGAGTTTTCTCCCCGTTACTGTGGTGTTTGGTGGTAGACGGACTGCTGAGACAATTAAGTGAGGCAGGCTACAACACGGTTGGCTATGCCGACGACATAGTGATTGTGATACGTGGCAGATTTGAAGAGACCGTATCAGTTGTGATGCAGGGAGTCTTAAATCTAGTTGAACGGTGGTGTAGAGCGAACCTCATTCTCTTCTCACAAAGGAAAGGTCCGAGAAAGCCAAAGAGCATAGCAATGTACGGGGCCAAGCTACAGGTAGTGAGGAAAAACAAACACTTGAGCGTAACATTAGACCAGAGGCTAACCTTCAAACCACACCTAGAGAGAATAGCGAACAAAACCACAAAGTCCTTGTGGGCTTGCAGGCAAGCGTTCGGAAGCAAGTGGGGTTTATCTCCAAAGATGACCCACTGGATATATACTCGAATGATCACATCGATCATTACGTACGCGTTACTGGTGTGGTGGCATAAAACCTTCACCCAGAGGGCCATACAGACACTCAGCAAGGTACAGCGCAGAGCTTGCTTTGAAATCACGGGGGCAATGATAACCACCCCGACGGCAGCCATGGAGACTCTCCTGGACCGGCCGCCACTACACCTAGTAATTAGGGCGGAGGCACTTAGAGGGGCATACCGTCTGAGAGTCAACGGCGAGGAGGGATCGTCAAGAGTGGGGCATTCGACCATCTTTGACGAGATCTCAAAAGACAAAAACCTCAGTATGATAACTGAGAGAATACCCAAAACAGGTTGTCTTATTAAACTGTTTAAGACAACAATCCCCACCCGTTACGACTGGGAGAACAATTCCAACAAAACAAAGCTGAATGGAATCGTGTATTACACAGATGGCTCAAAAACCACTAAGGGCACTGGCTCTGGAGTGTACGGGAGCAATGGACAGGGCTGCAGAATCTCTGTAAGCCTATGTCAAAAAGCGACCGTGCTCCAAGCCGAGGTATATGCAATCCTGACAGCATCTGCTCAACTATTAAAAGAGAACCTTTCTAAAAGGAGAATCTTTATAGTCACAGACAGCAAAGCAGCGATTGCAGCATTAGAATCATATGTGGTGAACTCAGGGCTAGTACTTGAATGCACACAAATGCTAAACGCACTAGGTAAGTGTAATACAGTCGCGGGTAACCAGGTTGCTGAACCGGCTTGTGGGATTACATATAACACAGCCAAACGCGAGATTCAAGCAATACTCACAAAAGAGCACTGCAGACACTGGTCGAAAGTCCCAGGACAAGATCATTCTAAGGTCTTTCTGGAAACCCCCGACGGGGGCTTAGCAACGTCCATCTTAAAGTTAAGTAGGAGGAAGATCAAACTTGCGACAGAGATGGTGACAGGCCACTGTCGTTTAAACAAACATCTGCATAAAATGGGACTGACTGATAGCCCGTTATGCAGGGGTTGTGGTGAGGAGGAAGAAACTCCATACCACGTCATCTGCCACTGTGAAGCATTCACAAGGGCAAGGGAACGCCTACTTGGAAATGAAAAGATTACACAAGAGGAAGTAACGAAGATTCGCCCTACTGAAATCCTGGACTTTGTCAAAGATATAGGTATTCTAAAAGGGTAGAAAACATCGGGGAGCACATTGACCTACAGGTCGCGGTGCCGGGACTATATTGGGACCACGCCTAGGTAAAATAATAATAATAATAATAATAATAATAATGAGGCAAACAGATACGTCAGATGCTCTGTAGTGGCTTTTCACTGACGTCACTACCTGCCAGGTTTTTCAGGTGACGCATAAATTGAGATGAGGTTCTATTTCCCATTTCCTCATGCTCTAACAATCTTCATATGTTTTGTTTTTGCGAAAATGAAAGACGTGAAATGAGTCCACTTTTCAATTTTTGATAAATTTGTTGACCTTGAGGATGTCCTTTACTTCTAACCACAAGGTTTTGTTTGCGCCTGTCTTTTGTAGCGTTGTTGCTCCTTCTGCCGTCCGTCAAACAACTCCTACTTTAGGTGGGATTGAAGTCGCAAAATTTATATTTTTGCCGCCACTTAGTGGTAATACAAATTATTCAAGCTGTTAGGTTTTAATACAAATATTTTTATTCGATTTTAATAAACAAAACATAAAATGGCATATTTTATATGTAAATGCATATTAATATATAGATTCATACATAAATATGAGTAGCAATCGAAATGTATAATGTAAAATAATATAAGTACACAGGAGAAAATTAATAAACTTTCTTGCGCTATAATATTATAAAAACACAAATATACAAGTTTCGTTTCTAAGTATCTGTATAATCTATTTATTCAAAGGGTTAAAACGCCCCCTTTGCCTTGCATAATTAACTTGAGTATAGAAGCGTAGGAATTTTAATTAGTCAATTAATGAATCGCACTAACGCCACTTTGATCCTTTCTTAAGCCGCCCATCTGCTTTAACGTAATACCACCATTCTCTATGTATTTAAGCAAGGTAAAATCAACGCACCTTTTGTTTAATTTATTGCAAAGAAGATTTGTAAAATAGAAAACTAATTAATTACTTTAAGAGTCAACCAACTCAACAAGGTATTAACATCGGCAAACAAATATTAAATATAAAGAAACTTTATGCAAATAACGGGACAAAAGATCTACTAAGGGATATTTTACGTTCTTGATCCTTCGAGTTAAATGCGCAACAATTTCTATGCAGTTAAGTTGTTTAATTATATGTAATATCAGTCATTTGCATTATGTGATCATAGTTATTACCTCTTTCTTCTTAACAGTACTAAAACACGTAATGTAAAGAATGCACATTTAAGTGATGCTTTCTATTGTATTAGCGTTGGTTAAGTTCTTGTGCTTTAGATTATTTATTTTTGAAATAGGGCAATGCGTTTTGTTTTTATTGATTGTTTAGATAAAAAATTTTAATTCTATATTTGTTACGAACTTTATTTTAGTAGGATATTCTTCATTGTAATAATTGTCTTCAAAATGGAATATAGGTAGTTCAGACCTAATAAAATAAATTTAATTTTTTAGAAAAGTGTTACGTGCATTAATTTCTGATGTAATACCCTGTATATTCATTACCTTTAAGTTAGATTTCTGTTCTTAATACCATCTGCCGAGTGTAGTTTTATTTCGTTTCCTGTCAAGACGTCAAACCGTCAACTACTTAAAATCGTGCTTGTGATAAATGATTCTGAATCTTACAAAATCAGCGTTAATGAATATAAAATTTAATTTTTTGGTAATTTCCTTTTTAATTTGATAGCACTTCTAGGCAAGGTCCGCCACGTTTTTGACTGCATGTTTCGATGCATTATCGATCGATGAAGGATTAATATCGACTAATACCTTCACGAAAGAATTAGTCTTCTGGGAGGCCTATGTTCAAACTAAAAACGAAGTCTCGACAAGAACTTTTCTCCAAGATACTACTTCTTATGCGTCAGTCGATTGCGATACCAACCTTTCACTAATTGCGAGAAACAGCATTCGATACATCTGGTTCTTATATCGAATTTCTTTTAATATTAACAATTTTGTAGATTTCTACTTTCGTGAGTCATTGTGTTGACACGATTTGCTATTCATAATTATTTTAGGCCTACTTAACGAGGAAAACGTTTTCTTTGGGCAAGTACTGGATTGTGGGTAAATTTTATTTAATTATTTGGTCGCTGTCAAAAAAAATCACTCACGGAATTTAGCTTGTTTTAACTTACGCAATTACAGTATTACGTATTTTCAGTAATTATTTCTGTGATATCGCATGCTGTGAACCATAGTTATTTATCATGTAATTTTTCTTCGATTATCGTCACCCTGTGTGTAACTTATGTATTGTGGGTTGCTCATACTTCCGGCATTTATGTATTTAGAATGTACTACAAAATCTCTGGAGCTTGTGGTTAATAATCTACGTTATTAAATTATAGTTGTTATGCATATTTTATTTTTCTTTTTATGGTAATATATCTTTCTCTTTATTGTGGTTACACAAACATCAATGTAACAAGGATTACGAACCTAAAATTCGTTACAAGCTTGGACCTTCTGTCCTGATCGAAACCGAAGTTTGACTTTTAAAAGATCTGGCGCCCTTTAAATATTATCTATTTGAACCTTCCCTATCTCCGACTGTGTGAGTTGCCCGTGCAAGGTTGGTAAGACCTATAAGCTTGTAACAAAAGTAAAAATGACGTTCTGTTTAATTTTTATTAATAGCTTCATATAAGTCGTATTTTTTTAATAATGTTGCTTTGCACATAACTACTATTATAACGTCTTTTGGGTTCGAACCCCGTTGATGTTGTAACCATAATTGGCATAAAGGGCTGATCACCAGTTTCACCGATATAAACCAAACCATATGAACCAGGAATTTAGTGTACACCTTGAGATGAGACTGTAGGAATTTTTTCTTTGGGAAAAGAAAGAATTTGAGAGATTTTACCTGTCAAGTTGAATCTCTCTGTCTCTCAAATTCTTCGTTCTCCCAAACACAAATTTCCTACACTTTCATCTCAAGGTGTATACCAAATTCCTTGTTCTTGTGGTTTAGTCTACATTGGTGAAACCGGTCGTTTCGTCATTACTCGCATTTCAGAACATGATCAATGTATAAAGAAAAGACATATTTCTAAATCTGTCTTTGCTGAACATTAATTTAGCACAGGCCACAATATAGATTTTCATAACGCTCCTGTTATTGCAAAATCTCTATTCGTCTTCAATAGGAAACTCCGAGAAAGCATAAAAATCATCAAACACCACAATAACTTCAATCGTGACAACGGTTTTGAACTATCCCTTTGTTTGGTAGCCGATTGTTACGGGTTTATCGAAGACACTCCCCTTTTCGAACGTAACCCAATCAGAGTCGAGCAGCTTTCATCAGAACGATACTTTTATTTAAAAAAAAAGAAAACAGCTTCTTCTTAACTTCTATAGAGTTTAGAATCACACTTGGTTAACAAGTTAATTACTTAACTCAGTTGTGTTTTTTTTTTAGACTAACGTTTACTTTTTTAAGTTTTCTATTTTTTTCACGCTTTCCAACTGAAAGAAAATGGGCATATTATTGCTTCTTTCTAATAATCCGGAAATCCTTCATCTGACCATATCTTATTTAAAATGTTCTCTATTCTTCTGTATATTTCCATTGTTCTCCTTGCGTCCTATCCGTCCCTTCTGCTTTCCTTTTTCTTTATTTTTCTTCATGTTTCTTCTATTTCTTTTTTCTGTATAGCCGTACTGCTCCTTCCTCTTGTTATCATTTCTATTTCAAATTCACCTTTCCCCTCTTCTTCTCCCTCTAAGACCTCAACGCAATGCTCTTTCCATTTTTTTATGTAAATTTGTATCTCTCCTTTTTTACCAACTTTTCTTTCCTTATTCATTTTCTAACATTTTTACTTGATTCTCTAACTTTTTTCTATATTTCTATTTTCTCTTACAACACATTTTTCTATATTGTGATCTTAATCTTTTATATTCCATAACATCAATTTTTCCTTTCTTTCTAACTTTTTTTTACCTCTACTTACCTCCTTCTTGGCTTCCCTGCATTCCTTATTCCACTAACTCTTTCTCTATACCACTTTATGTTTTTTTCTTGTATCTTTTCCTTTCTACTACTTTAACCATTTTATTGATCAGTTCTTTTGCTCCTTCCTCCATCCATTGTTCCTTCTCTAATTTTCTTCCTATAAACCTCAATATTTTCATCTGTTCATACCTTTTTCTCTCCCCAAACTGTGTTTAAATTTTTTCTTTCTTTTTCCAACCTATTTGCCATGCTTCTAATGGCTTATGGTCAGAATCAACCTCTTCCCATATTTTAAAACTTTCTATTTCCTCCAAAACCTCCCCTCTCACTTTTATATGTATATTATCCTCTATCCCCTTTCTCCATATTTCCGTTGAGTGTAGTCTACCCCTTCCTCTCACATAACTTTAATAGTTATACCTTATTTGTTTATTCATCGTTACTCTTTCTTTCTTCCCATTCACTATCACACCCCCACTTTCTCTAATTGTCGCGTTAAAATCCCCACCTATTATTCTATTATTCATTTGTCCCTCTTCTCTTCAATCAGTAGCTGTTTTAATTTCCTTTTTGTTTGTTTCATTTGTTGACCGTACACTGTATCACCGTATATTTACCCTCATCTTCCCTTAGTATTTGATTTACTATTACCTATTCCTTGCTCTTGCTTTTTATTCTCCTCTTCTTCTACCGCCTATTTTTCTCTTACTTCCGATATTATACCCCTTTGCGCTCTTCTTTTCTTGTCGGAGACTATACATTCTATCTAAATCCTTCTAGTAAAGTAACTTTCCATCTTTCCCAATCTTTTTCTTCTAGTCACGTTTCTATTAAACCCACAATGTCAAACCCTTCTATATACTTCCCAAATTCAGCTCCTTTATTTTTAACCCCTGCAACGTTCCAAAATACTAAACCTGTTTCCTTCGTTTTTATCTTATCGTTTTCCTTGATCTTTGTCTGGTTGTCCCCATTTTCTTTTATACTTTATCCTTTAAATTTTGTAATTTTTTGATCTGCCTTCAGTGCCTTCAACCCATAATTTCATAAACCTTATTTTTGTTCTTTTTCCTTTTTTTTAGTTTTCTTTCTTCCATCCTTATACCTCTCTTTCCACTGGGGTCATATCTTCATCTATAAATATTCTTGTTCTTCTTAGCCTTTCTTTTTTCTCTAGCTTATCTCTTTTTACGTCCTTTTTTTCTCTCCTGGCCTTTCAGCCCTCTTATAACCAAGTCCTTTATTATTTTTTCCCTTTCCATTACTTCCATCCTTCTTTCCAAATTTTCTATCTTCTTGTCCCTAGTCTTATTTTTTTCTCCCCCATGTCGCATACCTTCTTTCGCTCTTTTCTTTTTTTTACTTAACTCCTCCGTGATCTTTTCCAGATTTACTACTAATTTATTGTTCTCTTTCCTCGTCTGCTTTATTTCTCTAATGATCTCCCTACACATTTCCATTACTCCCTGCTCCTCTTTATCACTTTCTTCCTTTCTCGGGCTTCTTTTTGTTCTCCTACTTATTCTTGTCTTTTGTTTTTTCTTTTCGAGTCTGTCGATTTGGATTTTGACATGATTCTTTCTAATTATATTTAATTAAAGCCTGACACAAATATTAAAAAAGTTATATAAATAAGAGTATGTACTTCACTGTTATCAAAAGCGCGCGATTGACCTATAAACTAGTCCACGATACCCGCTCGCATTTGCACACGTTCTCTGAGCTCGCTTATACCTTATTATCCATAAATTTAATGTACTTATTTACTACTTACTACATTCAAACTGTACTTCTAATTATTTCTTCAACTTTACAATCCTTAACACGCACACGTAATTTATTCACTGTACATTTATTGATTTACAAGAGACAATAACGTTATTTACGGTTATTTAGATCCTTAGGTAATCGAGTACGTGGATGTAGACGACGATTAATAACTCTATGAATATCTCGCTTTACATAACCATTGCTTACTAAGATTCTAGTAAGATGACGGAGTTCCGAGTCTAGATTCTCAGGTTGGCAAATAGAAAAGGCACGATGAACCAAAGATTCAATAACAGAACGTTTTTGTACAGGATGATAGTAAGACGAAGCATGAAGATATCTGTCCGTATGGGTGGGTTGGCGATAAACAGAATGGCCCAGAAGTCCGTCGGGCTTACGAGTCACAAGAACGTCAAGAAATGGAAAAGAACCATTACTTTCGATTTCCGTAGTAAATTTGATAAGTGTTGATTGTTAAGATGATCAAGAAACTTAGCCAGTTCAAGATGGCCATGAGACAAAACAAAAAACGTGTCGTCCACATACATAAACCACACTTTAGGTTTTAAGATTAATGATTCCAAAGCAGCCGTTTCAAAGGATTCCATAAAAATGTTGGCTACAACAGGTGATAGATAGGTTATCCAATTGTAAGTAAGTAGAGGATAGACACTTATCAATAAGAGGAACCAAACTCAAGTCCTTGCTATGTTGAGACAGAATATGTTTGATGATAATAAGCAAATCCTTAATATGAACTTTAGTAAAAAGTGAAGTAACATCAAAGCTCACGAGAAGATCTTGGGGTTCAAGTTTTATAGTTTCTAGACGTTGAATAAAATGCTGAGAGTTGAGGATGTGAGAAGAGGTTTTACCTGTAAACTCGCAAAGAATATTGGACAAGAACTTGGCTAGCTTGTAGGTAGGAGATTGGATAGTACTGACGATAGGTCGAAAAGGAATACCTTATACGTGAATTTTGGGAAGTCCGTATAAACTTCAACTCACGTTCAATCCTCGAAGTGGGGTTGTGAGTTAGAAGAGCGTAAGTTTCCTCAAACAAAATAGAATTGATCTTCATAACATAATCAATTTGGTTCAAAACTACAGTAGCGTTGCCTTTGTCGGCTGGAAGAACAATAATATCAGGGTTCTTACGAAGACTTTTTAGAGCTGACTCTTCCAACTTAGAAATGTTGGATTTAGGAATTTTAGATGATTCAAGGATTTTGGCAGTGTTAATACGAATGGGATCTGAGATGTGGCCAGGAAGATGTCTTATATAAGACTCAACAGCTCACAAAATATCTTCTTTAGGAATACGTTTGGGAGCAACCGCAAAATTCAAACCCTTAGAGAGCACCGATTCCTGTTCTGAGGTGAGGACCAAACTAGATAAATTGGCAACCGTCTTTAAGAAGTTAGTAGTGGATGAAACTTTACGATTCTTGGAATCCAATAATTGTCTTTTTTTGAGATGATCTTCAGTGGTTAGTCGTAGAGTGGTATCAGACTGCTGGTAGGTAATGTTGTCGAAGAGTTTCTAATCATCCGGGGATAAAATGTTGGCCAACTCAAGATAAAGATGAAAGAGCTGTTTTGAAATGGCGTTTAACTCTCGACTAGCGTGCTTAATCCGTTCACGTATCAACGCTAAACTAGCACGGTGTAGGATGTTTTTAGAGGAACGTGTCTGAATGTGGAACTTGATTCTGCGGAATGCAGGAATGATGTTGTGGTCACGATAGCGACTAAGAAAGGTTAAATTGCACATAAGTTTGACGAGTTTGTGGCGAAGTTTGGAAAATACGGAGGTTTTAGAAGAAATATTCTACCCGTAGAGATTATTAATGTAATAGCGAAGGTTTCCACGGCCGGAATCTATACTAAGATAAGACCGAAGTTGCCAACGTTTTGCAAACCTTCGTAACTCAAACAAGCAATGAAATCTAACTAAGGAAATTCTCAAAAGTTAGGTTATATACTTGTGAAACAAGCCATAATCTAAACTATGAAAAGGTAAAAAAGAAAACGATAACTTGAAAAAGCAAACGAAAATCTAACAAAGAACCACTACCGAGTTAGGTAATCAACTTGTGAACCAAGCCAGATTCTAAACTCCGTAGAAGTGACTTAAGATTCAGATTCAGATTTCTTACATGTTTATTTGCTACTTCAATTTTACAATTTTTATAGCTTAGTCATAAATGATTACATAATTTGTTTAAATAGCCCCGTTGGATCGGTTTTCCACCTCCGAGTTGCCTCTTTGGTTTCAAACTTTTCCGCTGGGTTGTACATTTCATTCTAAACTTAATCTAGGATGACGTACTTAGGCCGCTTGTGCTTAGGCATGTCATCACTGTCGTAGTCCCAAAGCCGCCGGATGAGGGGATTGGGATGGGCCGCAAGATCTGCATGGAGCGCAGCTGCGGATTGGCGGAAAAAATCTGCGATCTTCGGGATGGCGAGTTCCTGATGGAGCCGGTTTGTTCGGAAGAACCAGGGGGCGTCAGCAATCATTCTGAAGATCTAGTTTTGGAAGATTTGGATCCTGGTGGTGTGAGTTTTGGCAGCGTAGAACCATACTTGTGCTGCGTATGTCGTGGCAGGGCGGATGATCGTCTTATAGATGAGAAGTTTGTTGTCGATGCTGAGGCGGCTGTTGCGGCACAACATCGGGTATAACTTAACCAGTAGGCCGTTCGAAGAGGCGAGCTTCTGGGTGATGTGCGATTTCCATAACAATTTCTTGTCTAGGGTGAGGCCGAGATATTTGGTCGCGTTCACCCAGGGGACGTCGTTGCCTTTGATGTGGAGGCGGCTTACGGGATCGATGTTTCTACGATTGGAGAGGACCGCGGCGTTTTTCGTAGGATTGACTTTTATTTGCCAGTTGTCGTACCAGTTGTCGAGCGAGGTGAGAGCCATTTGGAGATTTCTTTCGGCTTGAGCGAGCGAGCGGGATGTGCCAAAACGGCGGTGTCGTCGGCGTAGAAAGTGTAAGTGAGTCCGTCGATTTTTGGAACGTCTGCGGTGAAGATGTTGTATAGAAGTGGGGATAACGTAGATCCTTGAGCGACGCCGGCTTCTATGTGACGTGGAGTTGATTTGGCGGTGCGCAGTTTGATCGCAAACGAGCGTCGATTGAAGCAGGAGCCGTTGAGTTGTACCATGGAAACGTCGATGCCCAGACGGCGCATCTTGTAGAGCAGTCCGCGATGCCAGACCTTGTCGCCTTCTCGATGTCGAGAAAAACGTCGCCGGTGACGTCGCGGTGGTTGAAACCGTCGGTGATCTGCTCAACAACGCAGAGGGCTTGGTGGACCGTTGAATGTTTTTTACGGAAACCGAACTGTTCTTGTGGAATAATTTGGTTAATGTCGACCTGTTCCTGTAATCGGGTTAGGATTATTCTTTCCAATAGCTTACCGAGAGTCGGAAGTAGACTAATTGGACGGTAGTTTTGCGGCATGACGTGATCTTTTCCGGGTTTGGGAATGACTATGACCTCCGCGGTTTTCCACTGATGTGGAAAGTGACGGAGTCTTAGGCAAGCGTTGAAAATCGCGGTTAAGGTGGCTATACCTTTTTTGGGAAGAAGTTTGATTGCTTTGTTGGGAATGCCGTCGTTCCCGGGAGCTTTGCGCGGTTTAAGATTTTTGATTTCGGATTCGATTTGTTTGGGGGAGGTGTGCTTGATGGGCCCGTTTGAATTTGCTGTCAGGATGCTTCTGACTTCGCGGTGGATGGCGTTTGTGCGACGGAAGTCTTCGTCGTCTGGATGGTTTGCTCTGAATTGGAGGCGGTTTTTTTCGGTGATCAGGTCACGAATTTCAATTGGGAGTTGAAGGGGATCGGACTTGATTTTTGTGATAGTTTTTGTAGCTTTTGCAATGCATTTTTTGACAAGATCTGTAAAACTGGCGACCGCGGCTTGAAGTTGGGCAATGTTATTTTGACCGGGACTTGAGTGAAAAGTTTACTGCCCTCGAATTGGAAAGTTGGCCACATGATGATGTTCGTTTCGAACTGAAGGTTATCGTTTTTTGATTGATCACCGAGTTGTAAGAATACGGGCTCGTAGTCGGAACTAAGGTCGGAAACGGTAGTTAAATCATGAAGTAGCCTGATATTAAAAATGGCTATGTCGATTACGTCGGGGAGTCCGTTGTGAGGGTGGATAGTGGGGTCCATCTACGACGAAATTTCGGATGCTATCGAGGTCTTGCAGGAGTCGACCGTTGCGGTTCGATTTCCTGCTGTGCCAGTCTGGATGTTTCGCGTTAAGGTCTCCTGCGAGAATTGTGGGGGTCTTGGCGTTACAAATCGCGTCAAAATCTGCGGGAATGACGTCTTTGGTAGGAGGGATATAATCAGCGCAGAGAACTATGTCTCCGTTGGCTGCCGTGTTAATGACGATTTGAGTTGCTTCAAGATTCTGAAGTTGTGGCGTTGGAAGGTGGTGGTGGGAGATTGACCGTTTTACGTAAACGGTCGTACCTCCTCCGCGACCTGTGGTTCGGTTGGTATTATATCTCAAATAATTGGGAATGTTTGGATTGTCGCACTTCCCAAGATGAGTTTCGGAAAGAAGAGCGACGTCAAGGTTACGGCGGTAGAGAAATTCTTGAAATTAAAGTTTTTTATTAAGGATACCGTTGGCGTTCCAAATCGCAATGAGGAGAGAGTTTGGTTTTCTTCTTGCAGCCATTACTGGTTGTAGGAACGGAGTTGGGCGAGGTACTCTCTGATGAGGACGGACTCGTCCCTGGTGACTTCAGTGTGGAAGTACCTCTGAGGCTTCGTCTCTCCGGTGGAGGCGGTTGGCGCAGGAGCGGTGGGCTCAACCGGTCTCGCTGCCTGGGCAAACGAGACGGCTGGGTTCACCGGCCTGGCGGCTGGTCGTGGGGCTAAAACAGGAGCAGAACGATTAGTACGCTGAGTACTTACCTGTCGCTGTCGAGGGTGGGCAGGGCATCCCTTGTAGTTCGCGGGATGGTCGTTCCTGCAGTTGCAGCACGTCGCCGGACCGTCTTCTCGCTTCTTCGGACACTCATAGCTAAAGTGATGCTCCAGGCACTTCACGCAGCGTGGAGTCCCTCGGCATCCTCTCGCGGAGTGACCGAAGCGCTGGCACCGGTAGCACTGCCCGATGGCGCCTCTGGGATGGGGAGTCTCCACGCGGGCGTCGACGGCTCCGATACGGGTAATATCGAAGATCGTCTTCGCCTGTAGAATCCTCCGAACCTGGACTAAAAGGAGCGCCGTAGGTCGCATGGAACGTCCTGAAATCATTCTTGTTATTTTAATAACATCCATACCTTGACGACTCAGGTAGGCGGCGGCGTCGTCGATCGACGCGTCGTAGTGCGGCATCCCTCTGATGACGGCCTTTAGGGGTGGGTCCCCCTTCAGTTGGTAGGAGTGGAACTCCTGGCGGGCCTCTTCTAGGATGTGCGTAGCCGTCCGGAAATTCTCAGGGGTAGCGACGTGAATGGCTACGCCATTCCTGATAGTCTTCGCCCTGGAAACTTCAACATTAGAGTTACGTAAGGTCTGCATGGCCTTACCGTAGTCTTTCTGGTTGTGAAGGACTATTGGCGGGATCCTATTCCGGCGTGTCGTCTCGGCGGCTACCGGCTTCTCGAAGACAGCGGGACGCTTCCTCTTGTTGGATGCGACGGTCCACTCTTCCTCCATGGGTACTTCCAACGCGGCAGCAGGCGCAGCGGCGGGCTCGGCGGCAGGCACGGCGGAAGGCGTGGCGGCAAGCACGGCGGAAGGCGTAGCGGCAGGCTCGGAGATCGGTACGGCGGCGGCGGCACGCTATGTACGCCTGGACTTCGCCGGGGTTTCCAATGGTTCCGGGCTAGGCGTCGGAACGTTTGGAAACTCGCCGGCTGCTTCTTCTTTTTCTTCTTCGGCTCGGGAAACGGAAGGGCGTCGAGAAGGCGGTCCAGCTTCTTAGTCATCTCGGCGAGCTGGTGGCGAAGCTAACGGTTCTCTTCGGTGAGCGTCTTCACCTGGTCCTGGAGAAACTCCATCGTCGTGGTGGTGGCAGCGACGGCGGCGACGTTGGTCCAATCGTGCTCAGAAAGTGTGATTGGATCCATCTCCTAAATTCTTTTACACGCGCCTTATCAACCGTAATCCAATCAGATTCGAGCTTAACCATCCGTGACATTGGTTCACAAGTTGATTACCTAACTCTGTAGTGGTTCTTTCTTAGATTTTCGTTTGCTTTTTTAAGTGATCGTTTTCTTTCTTCTTCTTTTCATAGTTTGGATTATGGCTTGTTTCCACAAGTGTATAACCTAACTTTTGAGAAGTTTTTAGTTAGATTTCGTTGCTTGTTTGAGTTTTGCGATTTATCTCACCCCTTGATGAAGCCCCTTACGAAAGTGGACGAAACGTTGGCAACTTCGGTTACAACAACAATGACACAGTTCAAACCCGGAAGACATTCTTATCTTAGTATAGATTCCGGCCGTGGAAGCTTTCGCTATTACATAAATAATTTAAAGAAAAATTTAATAAGCGTTTTCGTGTGCAACAAACAAAAAGAGAAATTCTTCCTTGTGATTGATTATATTATAAATATACAAAAAGTATTTATAACAAGTACCGGTGTATTAGCCTACAAAAAACTTATACATAGATAAAAGCAGCACTTTTAAATAATGAATTTTACTATAGTACAATAAAAATACCAAAACTTTTTATTTGTCATATACCATATGTTTCATAATAATTAACTATACTCTGGCGTTTGATGTTACAAGTTGTCAAAAGTTTAACAATCAGCTTCTATTAAACGTATACAATCTCTGTAGAATTTAAATTAGGATTAAAACGGTAGTTAATACCTAATTCGATACCATCTTCAAGTTAATCTTAAGTAGTTTACTAACTTCTAAAACTCATTGTTAGTAAATTTACTTATTCAACTGGAAACCGTGTCTACAGAAAGGGCTTTATCTGATGCCATTTACGGTTATTCTCTTTGCAATTCCTGATTTATATACTGCACATACAAACAATGCAGGGGGAAACCAAATCCCGACTTCATTGCACCCAACAAAATCTTCTAATTACATAAAATGCTTGAAAAATATAAAGAAATAACTTTAAAAGCAGACAGTTCTAAAGTCCAATTAATGAGGTGTAAATTGTGGAAAAGATAGGGAAACATCGACAGGTGGTAATACGGAGGCGTGAATCTAATCAAACACCTGACTTCAAGAACACGTTGACCGTGCACTAGCTGTAAACGGGAGGATCTTGCCAACGCTATTCTTTTCTTTATTACTCTGAACTTGAGGTCGTGCAAACGCAAAGCAACTATAATTCACTTTCTCATAATAAACTTCAAAATACTACTAAAATGTTTGTTATTCACACATAACAGTAGATATTCACCGCGGTAATTTATTTTGAACATTGAATATTTTCGGCAGCATCAAAAAATGTTAGAAACACGAAATAAATTGTGCTTTACTAAACTAACGAGTTTTTGTGATTTAAATCATGTTAATTATAACAATCTTTTATATACATTAATAAAATCTTAAAGAGCGATTTAAACTGCACGCTCGCATATTTTACACTGTCGATAAAGACTTTCCCATAGAAACTAGCTTATAAAACTGCATTTTTTTTAAATTAAACTTTAATTGTTTCTACATGCGCAAATGCATTTAAGCAAAATTCAACTGTTAAAAAATTATCGTTTCGAAACGCACGCACGCATTTGTAAATAATTTTATATTAAAATGGATCTATGTAGGTATACCTAAAGCGTGTGTTCATTCGTTTTAAATTATTGCAATAGAATAGAAGCCACGTCACAGAATTATAGGACACGTATTGAGTCATAAACTTAAGAAATGCGTACTAGAACTTACATTCATATATAACAGAAACGATGAATAAGCAATGAAATAAACATAAAATCCTAATATACAGGTAAATCTATAAAAGGAAATAAATTGTTTTGGTAATTCTTATGGAAATTATAAACAACTGAACGTAACAGACTATTCGAATTGTCCGGTAAAAAATCATTGTAGTAATAAAGTTTAAAAAATAATAAACGTAGATTTTACCCCGTGTTTTATGCAGTAATATATTGTAACGAATTTTATTATTAACTACTAATTTATTTAAACTACTAAAAATATTTTTACTTATACTAAAATATGTACACTTTTAAATTAACCGCGGATAGCTTCACACACTTGTTTACACTAAAGTCACGTACAAGATTATTCTCGGTATATTTATCTAGACACACGCGTGCTAACGACTTAATTATCTCAACTTGAATAATCTTCTTAACACTGCTGTATTCGCATTACGGCAATAACTGACCTACGATTTGTTTCTTCGGTATTTATACACATTTGGAAATCCTTCTCGAGTGTTCCATATCTTTCGATATACGTTCTAGAAGATGGATAGCGGCAGCTCTTTCCATTTCCGCAACTTCCTTGACCATAAAAGTAACAATCAATGGACTTTTCCTGGCCTGATATTCTTCTTGGTTGGTAACTACAGACCAACACTTGAACGCCTGTTCCTCGGAAGACGACCTCCAACATGTTTCGAACTGTCCTCCAATTCAGTTGATCTAAGTCACAGCCAAGCTTGGGTACTGCCAATTTCTTAACATGATGGAACTCCATTTCTCTCTTGAGACTCCATAATGCTCGCCACAGATCTTTGTATAACGGCTTAAAACATGAGTATTTCTTGGTGACCAGATAGAAAACAAAGCGTCCGTCACCACGTAGTCCTAAAACTTTTCCGACTGCCGGTTGCTGTCTTCGTAATTCATCTAGCTGCCCAAACTTCTTTTTAAACATGACTGCAACCCCTCCGGAAATGTCAAGATCCTCGCTCACGCAATGTTCGATGGCGTAATCTTTTTGTGTCTGGAACAGGTCTTGTTGTTCCTCGGTAGTAACTCCAAACCTTGTTTTTCCAAAACCTCCGTATAAGTTCATAAACTTCTCGAACTCCATTTCTTCGATTGGATTCCTGTTTCTGCTACTTATTACTCTGGTTCGGACCTGAACTTGCGTATTGTGGTTATCGCCAGCAAACGGGGCTAGACGATCGACGTGGACCACTTTTGGCTTGCTTCTGGGCGGTTTTTGGATGTGATATATGACGTCATTAATACGCTGCATGACCTAATATGGGCCCTCCCATTGCATTTGCAGTTTCGGTGACAAACCACGTCTCCTTTGAGGATTATAAAACCAAACCATATCGCCAGGTTGAAACCCACCATTTTGCGCTTTGACGTCATATCTAGTGTTCATCCTGTCGCTGGCAATTTGTGCGTTTTTACGGACCTTTTCATGTACTTCGTCTAGCCTCTTGATCAGGTTGCTGACGTAATCTTCTCCAGCAACTTCTTCTTTCGGTCTTCGCCCAAATTGGAGGTCGCATGGCAATCGTATTTCGCGACCGAGCATCACACAGGATGGTGTTTGGCCTGTGCTTTCGAAACGGATGATCGGTCTGCCATTAAGAAAAGGTGCAAGTACTGATCCCAGTCTCTTTGGTGATCGGACACTACCTTGTCTAAGCACTCGCCCATTGTTCGATTGATCCGCTCAACCATGCCATCAGATTGAGGATGGAGAGGCGTCGTCCTAGGTTTTTTAATTTCCAACAGTTGTTACGGACGAAATTTTCATTAAGTACGCCTATGTATTTTGACTTGAAATTAGATTCGGGTTTTGACGTCCTCTACCGATCGCTTTCTCGTTGGTTGTCATTTTGACGGAAAATCGTCATACGGTGAACTACATAAAATGGTCTGTGCGTGGTGAATATTATTTATATCCGATACCATCCGGAAAAATGGAAATCAAATTGTAATTAGATTAATTATATAGAATATTTGAAGCGTTACAGGGTAAGCTATTGCAGTCGTTTATTAAAATTCGTTCGTAATTCTTTCTTCATTTTAACAGCCATTTTTTTTCCTCCACTTTAAACATTTTACGTTCTCGATAAGAGGATATTGGGAAAAATACTTCTAATTAAGTAATCACGTTACCGTACACGTGCGCTGTCGGAAGGCGGTTTCCACGCCACGAAAATGGGGTCTTGCTAATCCTTCCCGGGGCAAATATTTCTACACGTGGATGTCACGACGAGGTTATCAGCCACCTGTTAGACGTCACTACGTATCTGCTTGTTATATAGAAGTATTGTTGGATACCCAGGGCCGACGTTAATTGTATTATCAGCCACCTGTTTGGTTTCGCTATATACAGTAGTCGAGGCACGGTTTTTTATATATTTCAGGAATTATTAATACGAATTGTTTTAGCCTAATTATCCTTTGTGAGTGGGTGTGTGACACGATTCGTGTTTAATGTTTATTACAGGCCACTGAAGAGGAAAAACGTTTTTCTTCGGGCTAGTGGATGCTGAAATTCGGGTGAGTTGTTTGAATTTATCTTATGTATATCGATGTCACGAAAAATTACTCACAAACTTTTGTACTCAAAATTAACGTTCGTGTATACATATAACGTGTAGCTACCAATAAGGTAATTACGATCATTGAATTACTGCCTCGCGTACTGTGTGTAGATGAAGGACACTTACTGCGAATTATTGTAATTGTGTGTGGTGGGTTGCCGATGCTGTAGGCATCTACGTATTAAATCTTTTCTATACTTCTATAAATTGACTTGTTAAGAAATCAAAGGTTAATACCGTTGTTAATGATTATTGTGAACTCTTCTAGTCTTTAGTATCTCCGAATTCGATGTATAGCGACTTTTGATTATTATGAATGAAACTGTGATAGATGTTAATTATAAACTGAAAGCGATTAAATTAACTCGAACAGCTGAGTAGAGGGATTACAAATCTTCTAATGTGTTACAAGTTCTGAACCATTCTGTTGTGAGCGAACGGAAGTATTACTTTGGGATAAGCTCTGGCGCCCTAAAACATCTTTTCTATATTTATTGTGGACCTCCCCATCTCCGACTATTGCGAGTTTGGCCGTGCAAGGTTCGTAAAACCAAAAAGCTTGTAACACAGTCGGCAAACTTCTTACAACAGCCCAGACTCAAAGTTGCGGCCCTAATCGGAGTGTAATTCCAACAAAACTTCAAACCGGCAGAAACACTCATTTACTAATACGTCTGCGACTGTAGCTGGTGCTTGATTGGGTATGGCGTAAGCCTCTGTCTATTTCGTGAAATAATCCATCGCGACCAGGATGTATTTATTTCCCAAAACGGATTCTGGGAACGGCCCTGCGATGTCAATAGCTACTCTTTCCAAAGGGCTTCCTACGTTGTATTGTTTCATGGGTGCTTTGCGCTTTCTCGCTGAACCAACCATAGCAGTTCGCCGGAGGCATTCAACTTTTTCTTCAAGTCGCGAACAATGGCTGCAGTCCTCTGGATATGGTCTTCTGGACAAAGCATGAGCGTTCCGATTACTACTTCCGGCACGATGTTCTGTTTCATAGTCATACTCTTGCAGTCTCTCGATCCATCTTGCCACTTGTCCTTCCGGGTTACGGAACTGCAGTAGCCATTTTAAAGCGGCGTGATCTGTTCTCAGTAAGAATTTTCGTCCATACAAATACTTGTAAAAATGTTCGATAGAATTAACGACTGCTAACAGCTCCCTCCTAGTCACGCAATAATTCCTTTCTGGCCTGGACAAAACCTTGCTAAAATACGCGATAACTTTTACTCGTCCATCTTGAACCTGCGAAAGGACCGCGCCTATGGCCAGATTGCTTGCGTCGGTATCCAAATCAAATTTTCCATCTTCTCTTGGATAACTCAAAATCGGTGAAGTGACTAGAGCCTGTTTTAGTTGATTAAAAGAATTTTCGCATGCTTCATTCCATCTAAATTCTGCTTCTTCGGCGACGTATCTTCGTTCGACTTCACGCATCTCACAATTTGTGATACTGGCGTGCATTGGCCTACCACGATCTTCTTTTTCAACGTTACATAATCTGAGTTGATGTTTAAGATCTGTACTGGCTTCGTGTTTTTTACTCGTACTAAAGTTCTGCCAACGAGTAGTCCCTTTTCAACTAAGCCGCCTTCCATTGGTTCAATCGCGCATATGTAGCCTTCCCGGAGATTTCCATCCAGGCGTGCCATCACCACACTTTCCGTCCTTGCAGGCAGAATCACGTCTTCACTCAATAAAACTCTCACGGCTGCCTTCTCTGACGAATGAAAAGGAATTTCTTCATTGTCGATCTTCAGGACATCGTTCTTCATATCCAAATAGAACCCATACATCTTTATCACGTCCATTCCCAGGATAACTTTTTCCGCGATGTCGGCTACCAGTACTCGATAGTCGAGTACTCCATTTCCCAAACCAATAGCTACGTTGCCTTGTCCGTGAATAAGTATTTCTTTGCCCGTCGCCGTTCGAGGTCGTACTGTTACTGGTGATGTCTTCTCGTTTCCCAACAACATGTCTGGACGAATGATGGTTTTTGTTGCTCCTGTGTCAAACCAGTAACTGAACACTTCTTCCATTGATCTTTCCATTGAGATAAATGCTATGCAATTGCTCCATCGGCGATGCCATTCGAATTGTAATCCCCGGAACCTGACTAGATGAGATTACTTTTTGTCTCTTTTGGTCCCTTCGTTCCAAGTTTTCGAGCGCTCTTCTTGTTCTCTTCGTAGGTTTAGTACGATGCCGTCGTACATGGCTTATTTCACCGCAGTTTAAAGTTGTTACTCCTCTTTCCCGAAGTATTGGTAGCGCTATCTCCTCGATGCTTTCCAGTGTCTGCGCGGGTACTTCTGCAGAACAGCAAAGTTTATGACCGCCTCGTTGCGATGCTTGTTTTGCTGCTTCAAACTCCAAAGCATGCACCAAAGCGTCATCCAATGTCTATAGTCGAGCTAACCGGAGAGTCTGCTGCGTTTCGTTGTCTCGGAGGCCGTCTACAAAGGTTTGAAAAGCCAACTGCTCCAAGAAAGTATCTGGCGCTGTAGGACGCAAACCGTGTTAATCTGACGATGTCAGCCTCAAACTCTTGTAGACCTTCGGCAGATTTCTGAACTCGACTTTTAATTTGAGCTTGATACACTTGTTGAAGATGAGCATTTCCATATCTCATTTCTAATCGTGAAATTAAGAGTTCGTAATTTTCTTGCAGGTGGTCAGGAACAGTTTGTAAAATTCCAAGCGCTTCTCCACGTAAGGACACAAGTAAAGACTTTCATTTCTGCTTGTTGTTTCAAGCATTAGCTGTAGCTGCAGCTTCAAACTGCTTGTAGTAGGTTCACCATGGAACTTTACCATCAAAATTTGGTGGAACCAACTTGTGAGTGGTTTTTTCACCATGGTCCATTATTAAATCTTCACTCGTGACGCTTCCTTCGCCGTGACAATTTATTTGGGTAATTCTTTCTTCAAGCAGTTGTATTCTTTTTCTCAATTTTTTCTCTAGCTTGTCTTTTATGGTTCTTGAATTTCCTTTTAACTTCTGTTCTAATTTGTCTTGTACTTCTTCTATTTTGTCAGTCTCAGATTCGCAAATTTCTTCTTTTAAATTTAACATATCTGTTTGAGTTTCCTCTTGAACAATTTTAATTTGGGTTTCTATGCTTGTTCATATTTCTTCTTTTAAACTTATAGAATTTTCCAAGAATTGTTCTTTTAATTTTCTAGAATTTTCTTCAATTTCTGAGAATTTTCTTCCATTTTCTGCGAATTTTCGTGAAACTTTTCTTTCATTTTTTTATTCATCAATTCCTGACCATTTTTTATTAATTCAAAAAATTCAAATAGCTTTGCGTCCATTTTAACTGCTTGCGAACGCGTCACCGGCATAAATTTACCCACGAATAATAATTCAAAACAAAATTGGATAATACTAAATTTTAATCAAGTCCGACCTTGGTTTAACAGCTAATATTAAATGCTATAAACAATTACGCGAATCCCGAACTAAAGTTTTATTTATTTACGCAATCAATGTTTTTATTACGGAAGCGATATCAAATAACTTAATATTATTCAAATAAAAATCGCGAACGGTTTATTCTATTCGATACCCCGCACTGACGCCAAATTGTAACGTATTTTATTATTGAAACTAAACTACTTTTAAATTAACCGAACTAATTAAATCTAATAATATTTAATAAAAACGCTTACACTAATTTATATCACTTACACGAAGATACGATAAAGTCCGCGGATAGCTTCACACACTTGTTTACACTAAAGTCACGTACTAGATTATTCTCCGTATATTTATCTACACACACGCGCTAACGACTTGTTTATTGAGACTTGAATAATCTTCTTAACACTGCTGTCTTCGCATTACGGAAAATAACTGACCTACGATTTGTTTGTCGGGATTTATACACATTTTGAAAATCCTTCTCGAGTGTTCCATATCTTTCGTTATACGTTCTAGAAGATGGATAACAACTTCGAGAAGCCTCTTGAATTTGAGAACGTTTCAGTATGTTCACAAAGTCGTAGTACGGATGTTCACAAAATTTCAAAGAAATCTGTCCTATTATATGCAAGTTTTATATTTTGTATTTCTTTCTTAAAAAGTGTTTGTGGTTTTAATCAATGTAAGTACAATTTTTAATTTCAATATGTCTAACCTTCTACTTAGGGTTATGTAGTGCATTTCATGAACTTTATAATCCGCTATTTACATTATCGATTTATTTGAAGTAAACTACTACATCTTAATCTTAAAGTGAAACCTGCAATGGCTAGAAATACAGACCCTGCCCGTTCGTGAAACTATACCAGTGGCATCATTACCCGATGGGGAAAAATTTATTGTAATGATTGAATTTGAAAATGCCAAGAAAACAACGGAAAAGGCGAGTTGGACGGCTGACAGCTTAACAGCCGCTATAGACTGGTAAAAAAATATCGTGGTCTTTTGGTATTCCAAGAACAACGTTGAGACTAGTTTTCCTAAAAAATCTTATCTAAATAATCTATCTAAATACTTATCTAAGAACTATTATAGCGTTAAGTTAAAAGCAAGACAAGTTGTATTTGAGTGTGCCCAAATAAATTTTAATCTAAATACTTTCAACAAAAATACAAAGTTAGCTGGAAAGAACTGGGTATATGGTTTTTGACTAAGAAATCCCTAAATTTTCTTAAGAAAATCAGAAGCTACAAGCATCAATAGAATTCTCGCATTGAATCGAGGAGAAGGGCAACTGATTTATAAAAACTTAGAGGACGTCCAAAAGAAATATAGAGTTTTAGAGTCTTCTACTTTTAATGCTGATGAAACAGGAATTTCAGAAGTACAAAGGACCTAATAAAATTTAAGCAAAAAAAGACAGAAATAGGTAGGATTTGCCACAAGTAGAGAACGAGGCAAGAATATGACATTATGCTGTTGTTTGAACGCTTCTGGAGTGTACGTTCTGCCCATGTTTATATATGAAAGGTGTTATGTGGTTTTTCTCGCAACTTAAATGAGCTACGACTAACTCAGTTATTCCGGCGATTGAGTCGTAAGCTTCGTGGTTTTAAATTATAATATAAATTAAAAAGATGCCAAAACGACGAAAGATTAGGATAAGAGACATCGTTTAAATCTACCCGCAGTTAAAATAGAACAAATGGCAAGACAGAAGTGGTAACACGGAGTATATTTATTTTATCACAGACAGCAATTCACGTTAGAAGAAGGTAGATGCGTATATTTATATAAATTTTTCCAAACGCTATCAGGTAGGTCGGTATCGCAGACAAAATATAAACTACGCCTTTGACTGATTAACACGTTGTACAACAAAGTAACCTAGGCCTAACTTTTACATTCAGAAGAGAAATGACGTTACAATCGTAAATTACAATACGGAAATCGAAGATTTAGGGAATCAAAGCGCACCGTATAATAATGTGTGAAACAAGAAAAACTATTGTATAATAGGTGACAACTTATCCAGTCATCTTACATTATTTGTGCTTGAGGAATGTTTACAATATAATATACAATTCACGCTACTTCCTCCAAATTCCACACACCTATGTCAACCACTTGATGTGGCCTACTTTAGACCACTTAAGGATGCTTGGCGGAGTAATTTGGTAGAATGAAAAAAAAAGTCGTGGAGGTATTCCAAAGACTGAATTCCCCCGGTTGTGTTACGCCCTGAGCAAATTTTCCTAAATCCGGTACTGTTTCATTCATTTAAGTTATACGTGTGGGAATTTGCTGTTGTTGCTAATCTCACGCTTTATTTCGTTACATTTTAAAGTTGATAATTTGTAATTTATAATTAATTAAGAGCGTATTATCTTCGCTTAATACGTGGTTAATTTCTGCTTTTCTGCAAGTCCTTATCAAGATCCTTGTTTAGACTATCAGTTACTCGAGCGTCCTCGCGAGTTTGCTGACGAATTTATTTTGTTATCTTCTGAGGTCATTATGACCTTAGGTACTTCGTTTCCTTTTTTAATCAGTTCCTGACAAACTCTTGTTGAGATCACTTCAAAAATTTACTGTACCTTGGAAGTACTAACGTTTACTTAAACACGGTGATTTTACCGGATATTACGTTGAAACCTTCCTAACTTTTAGTATACCTACGGAACCTGTTTCTTTCCTAAAATTACTAAAAATCGTATATTTACGGCTATAAGTTACTTTAAATTTTAAAAGTGTACTTAGTTTTCTTAACGCTGGATTATTATACCCACGTAAAGTACTTAGTTTTTGCTTTATTTAGTTAATCTAACTTCGCTTCTCTCCCTTCCTTTTTCTAGCGGTTTTCCTTCCGACGAAATTGTTCTAATTCATATGAACGTTTCCTCCAACGGATTGTTTACTCCACGTGTGAGAGTTCCTTCAACTACCAAAATACTCTGTTCATCTGTAAACTCTACTAACGCTACGCTGAGAAGTCAACTTCGATTGCACCAACTGACGCTAAGTGAAAAACCAACCGTTAACCTTCGTTTTATTGTGAATTAATTCATATTTGTGCAAATCTCAAAGATTTATTTTCTATATTGAACTTTTAATCAAAATTATCCTACTTGCTTAATCAACTTTAGAAATTCAAGAAATTTTCCTTATACTTTAAAATTTTACAATGTTTTTTGCTATTTAAAATTCACTTTTGTTATTTGAACTTTGGCTTAATTTACTTAATTTAATTTCTCTTTGTTTCTATAAGAAGTTGTTATCTGATTTACCTTGAATTTTTTTTTGACTTATGACGTAATTGTAACTGACCTATTACCCTACTTAAATTTGGTCACGCATCCTCTGATCTACGAGATAGTAAACTTGAACCTAACTCTAATTCTCGGCTGTTATTTGCCGACGGCCAATTGTTTGTTTTAAATATTTTATTTAAGGAAACTTTAACTGGAAATACCGTGCACGGAGTTTCATCAGCGAAGTAATAAGGTAAGATTTTTTGTATTTCAAATTTGTAATTACTGTCTTGTCGAATAACGATCGCTGTCCCAAATTAAAATTTTTTTTTGTTTGTTTTGCGAACCTAACGTAATTAAATTAGTTTTACTACTTTTGTTTTAACACAAGGTAATTTAGATCCTGTATTTTCGTATTATTTGAAATCTATTATCGATTGTTTTACTCAACTTCACGCATATTTTGTTTGTATAATTCAAAATTGAATATTTTAGTGATTATTTTGTAAATTGCCATTTATTCTAAATTCATTATATTTACATAAAATTTACTGATTGCTATTTATTGCTTAACCTTTCCCGTTTTTCTTTCAGCAACCCTTCGCTACTACTAGAGCCATGTTAAACTTTTACAATTTACTTAACAGGACCGTAACTAAACAAATTGTGTGGCGCCCATTTCTAACAATTTCTAATCACTATTTGTTCAAACATGAACAATCATTTTTAATCATAACATTTAAATTTAATTTGAACCTCTAAATTTTACAAATATAAATTATAAAATTTCTAAGTTAAAACTTAATAATATAATTGTGATGTAATCCGATAGACACATTCCTTACAATGTTAAAATGTATATCAGCACATTCTTTCCAATGTCACAACATGTATTGTGTATTCACAAATTCTTTACAATGCCATAACACATAAGCAAATATTTTATAATGTAGGCTAATAATGAAATAGTTAAATGTACAACCAAGCAATTTAAACTGTATAAATACTCAACTTTTTATTAATAAATTATCATTCAAAGTAAAACTTGTTTGATCACTTGACACCTGTCCTAGAATCTGGTATCGTTCAGATACTGATTACCTGGGTAGGTGTCCACCTATTAAGTACGAACCACCATCGTGCTTAACATTTGGTCCTTCGAGCCGGATCAACCCTGGATCCACCCTGGATCAACCCTGGATCTACCATCACCACCATCAACTTAACATTTGGTCCTTCGGGCAAAAAAGAAGACGAAGCTATTCACCAACATCATCGTGCTTAACATTTGTTCTTCCACGGCAAAAAAGAAGACGAAGCTATCCACCTATTAAGTACGAACACCACCGTGCTTAACATTTGGTCCTTCGAGCAAAAAAGAAGACGAAGCGGTCCACCAGCACCAAAACTATACAAAGTGGTGTCATCATTCCGAAGATAGAAACGATTTTAACAGCCTTACAACCTGTTAAAAAATTTACAACAAACAAGGAAGCGGTTCAACTACAGCCCTTCAAACTTACCATCTACCACGACATCTTTGATTTAAATATTCCCCTCACAATTTTTAACCCACCCCATTTTGTCTACAAGAACCGAGCTACTGCGGCCATCGCTCCATTTAAATTTAGTTACCCATAATTCTTACCGCAACAGTTGCTTGCAAAAGCTTTTGAGACAGTTGGTGCAAAAAAATGTAAAAAACTTGATTGCCGGTTTTAGAGCTTGTGGAATAGTTCCATTTTGTCCAGAGAAGGTGATTCAAAAAAATCCTAGAGAGAATCAGCCAAAAGACGAACAAGAAATGTCTGAAAAGTCATGGACAGACTTCTTTGTTAGCCAACTCAAAGAATTACTACAGGACCGTTCGGAAACACAAAAACGCGGTAGGGGCAGAAGAATTAACATACAAGCTGGAAAAAATGTTCAACCCGCTGATATTGCTAACAGAAGTGGAAAAAATGAAGGAACTATTTCTAAAAAGTATCAGACTAACAAATCAAAGTGAGATACTCACAGAGGCTGGTTTGAACTGGACTTAAGGGAGGGAGATTTTGTTTTGACAGAATTTGTTACACAAAAAATCCAAGGTTATTCATTGGTAAAATCGAAAAAAAAATTGTGGTGATCAATACAATAAATTTTTTGAGAAAAGTTGTTGGAAAAAAAGAGTCTTACTTTGTTTTTCCCCTTGTTGAAGACAAACAAGTTGTTGCGAAAAATATTATTAAAAATATTGTAATAGAAAATGATCTACGGCGTGGGCGATACCGCTTTAATGAGTAAATAAATAACCTTAATAATTTAGAATAAGAATGAACAATGAAGTGCCAATGTCACGATTTTTTTATTTCGTATGAAACCTCTTCAAGGAAGATACTTTGATTTTATCATTGTGTTAGAAACTTTTTTGTTTATAGTGTTTTGACTATATGTTTACGAATCGAGTTTTGTAGGATAGAAAATTTGTTATTTTTCTTAAACTTTTTGTATTTTCAAATTTTTTTATCGATAGATATTTTTAAAAATGTATTTTTTTGATTCACTTCACCTCATGAAACACTTTAAAAGGTTTATTAGTACATTTAAACAGGTGATCCGCTTCACCCCCAAATGAGAGGTGAATCAGATCACTTTTAAATTTTTTAAATACTTTGTAGTCAAGGTTCAAAATATTCTTTTTTAACAGATCTATAGAACAGGGGTGGACAATTAATAAATATTTTTTGTAAGCAATTCAGAGATTTACTTTGACTGCAGTGCTAGAAAAACCTCATATTTTGATCCGCTTCATCCCAGTTGACGGTACTTGGATATACATAAGAGCACAATACACGAAGAGTTCATGTGCTTTTTACCTGCAATTGACTTGAGTGGCGCTGCTGTAAGCGACCAAATTCATCAAGAACTAAATCGTGTAGGCTTGCAGATTTAAAACTTGAGAGGTTAAGACTATGATGGAAATGCCAACATGTTTGGAAAGTTTAATGGCGTACAAGCCCGACACAGCAAATCCAACCGCTGGATGTTTACATGCATTGTGCAACACACAAACTATACATGGCCGTTGTAAAGGTCTGTAGCTTGCAAAGGGATGGGAGTTGTAGGTAGTGTTACTAATTTTGTGCAAAAGTCAGCAAAAAAGTTGGAACTTATCAAAGAAGCTATGCTCAAAAAACACCCGAAGAAGAAAAATGTCAAGTTAAAAAGCTTTAGTGACACCCGTTGGCTTAAAAGGCATGATGCACTTGTTTAATTTAAAAAGATGTTATGGCTCTATCGAACTGTTCCATGAACAAAGAGCAAGTACTCTGGTATCGGTTTTACGATTCGATTTCGTGTTATCTCTGACGGTTACCGCCACTGTATTTAAAATAACTGTATTACTCTCACGACAACTCCATGCTGTTGTATTAGACCAGTGATTCCCAAAGTGGTCTATATCGACCCCCAGGGGTCTATGACAACTTGCAAGGTGTCTACGTCAGCGAAAAAAAATTTGGGGTCCATGAAAAGTGCATCCAGCTCGACATACAGTAATAAAAAAATTGTAGTCATAGAAAATGAATTAATTTCACCTGGGATTTCGCATCCGATTCCACTTTATCTAGAAGACCTTCAAAAATACTTACTAATGCTTCTAACCAGCCTGAGACGACAAACAATAAAAATCAAATTGATCAGTGGAGTAACGACGAGAGTAACAATAAACTCTCACACATCAATTCCTTTCATAGTTTCACTAAAGACTGTACTACGGAAAATTATGGTGAAAATTCAAGTGAGAACCTTTCATTTAGCCAAGATACTTCAAATGACGTTGAAAATTTTACTACAGTTGAAAGTCAATCTAATGACAATAATACATCACTACAATCTGAGATCTCGAGCTCAATTAATAATGAATTGACTACTGAGCCAAGAATTCCCCAGCAAACTAAATAGAAAACAGTAGAATACAGTTGAGCTGAAAGAAAAAGAAGAAAGAAGGAACGAGAGATACCCAATCAATTAAAAATTACCTTATTCTTGCCTATAATTAGCCAAGTTAAGACAGTCATAAACAATAACCCCATCAGCGAGTGGAAGTCCAAATACGCTCTTAAGTCACTTAGTTGAGAGGGCCTGTCGAAATAGTGATAAAAAGAAAAAATATTTTGATGAAGAACTGAAAAAGTTCTCAATATTTGTTTTACTGTGGTGGGTTATTATATGAGACTTTACATGCGAACTTGAAAAATATATTACCGTCACTCTCAGCGCTCTACAGATTTAAAAGTAAAACAACCATTTCAACCGAAGAAGGAGCTTTAATTTTTGAAGAACGCAATAACTTCCTTGAAGAGAGAAAACTGCCGAAGGTTGTGGTTATCAGAAGATGGGACAAGAATCACACCAAAAATTTAATATTGCCCTAAAATTAAAAGACTGATGGGATTTGCTTTGCCATTGGAAAACGGAATGCCAAAAAATACTGCTTATACAGCAAATTCGGCGGCAGATATGGAACGATATTTCGAAACAGCTCCAAGGGCCGATTATGCTTATGTTGTAATGGCCCAACCGTTGGACACTAAAGCACCAGCCTTTTGTGTCATGACAATAGATTCACAAATCAAGACGTGATTATGCGATGGAAAACTATATTACATGAAGCATCAAAGTTTAGCATAAAAATTCTAGGAGTTTGATCTGACGGAGACACTAGGCTATTGAAAGCCATGAAAATAAATTCGGGATTTCTTAATCCAATTCAAAAAGCTGGCAAAGACATGCCTTGGTATCGCCTTATCAACACAAAAAGTGACATTTGCTTTATGCAAGATACAACGCATATAATTGCTAGACTGGAAACTCGCCTACTAAAAAAAATATATGTTACCAATGGGGAAGTTTAAAGCGACAGTTGATCATTTAATAATGCTAATTGCTAAATTCTCCAAGGACCAACATGGACTAGTCAAATCTGACCTCGATGCGGAAGATAAAATGAATTATGAGAGCGCAAAGAAAATGGCGTAACCAAAAGTTATTTCACTTTCTAAAAAAGTAGAAAAAAGCAATTCTACGTGCCAGTACTTAAGAATAATGAATTATGTAATCGATTCGCTTATAGATAAAAAGGAAACTTTAGAAAGCCGCGTTTGGAAAATATGCTACAGTATTTTCTTCCTTAGATTTTGGCGTGAATACATAAAGAAACAAAACGATTATTAGTTAACTCATAACTTTATTACCCTAAATACGTATAAATGTATTGAACTAAACGGCCATATGCTCTTGAAATTAAGAGAGATGTTCAAGCAATCTTTAAACAGCAGTGACCAAATATTAACTTCTGATATGTTGTCCATGGTTATGGAGCAGTCAACAATGTGAAAGCTTTTTTAGAGCTGCTCGCTCTTTGACTTCAACTTATTCTGCCATCGTAAATTTCAGTATAATGGAGTTCATCAACCGTATTGAGAAAATTTCATTTGCAGAACCAATTTACTTTTCCGAGGCAAATAAAGAAAAATAGTTGTAGTACAAACTACAACCTAATCACGAAGGCAGAATAAGAGAAAATCGATATAAAAAAAGTTGTGAACAAAGCGCTTGATAAAGCTTTCACTGATGTGAAACAATTAGGCATGAACATTCCAAAAAATTCTGCATATAATGTTGACATCTCGGTTGATATCAATTTCAATGAAGATAGCTCGGTGAAAATTTCGGAAGAATATGACGAGAATTCAGAAACAGAATATAACAAAAGCGACAGTGAGAACCAAGCTTGGAAAAAGAGATTTTAAAAAATGATGATACTCTCGAAATAATGGAAAACGAGATGAAAATAGTTAATTTCGAAAATCTGGAAATTAAAGATTATTCCGACCAATTGGCGAGAAAAAAGATAAAACTATCCGAAAAAAGTCCTTTTGTCAAAGACACTTGGCAAATAAAGAATTGATAATTAAAAAATCAACATACTGCTGGTTACTAGATGAAGGAAAGGGTAGGGTCAGCAGTGACCGACCTAAACGTTTTCATGTAAGAAGTCGTAAAACCTATCGAGAACAAAACAAAAAAAGACGAGAAGAGTGAAGACGAGAGTGAAGATGAAGAACCGAGTGAAGAGCTTACTAAAGATGAGGAAGATGAAGTTATCTGGGAAGAGAATGATTCCAGCGAATACTGTAGTGAAGAAAACTTGAATGACAGTGGAGAAAATGAAGAAGAAGAAAACCTGTCAAAAGAGCTGCAATCAGAAAAATACTACGCCGTTTACTGTGACCATAGCTGGTTTCTCGGCAGAATCATCGATATCCAAGGCAATGCATGTACCATTAAGTTCCTGAAGAGTTTTCTTTTTATTTGTTTACATTTTTTTTAGTAATAAAGAGTTTTTAAAGTACAATGACTTTCATTCCTCATACATTTTAATTATAATAAAATATAACAAATATATCACTAAACAAAATTATGAACTTGCAGATCTCGCAGATCAATTACAATTTGAAATTTCGATGATTCGCTCATAGGCACTAATTTATGATATAATTGAAAGAATATATTTAGATACTTACGAAAATTGCAGTGTCACTGCAACTTTTAGAAACTTGAACAGAATTTTGAGTAACTACAAGTAGTAGTGAAAGTATTTGTGGATAAAGTATAAGTAAACTAAGAGGAAACCTAAAAGTAATGAAGGGAAATTGAACGGGAATTGAAACGAAATTTAGAGGAATTAAAGTGGAATTGAGAGGAATTAAAGGGGAATTGAGGGTAATTAGAAGGGAATTGATGGAAATTAGAAGGACATTGTGGGGAATTTGAAGGGAATTGATGAGAATTCAATGGGGATTAAATGGAAATTGACGGGAATTATTTCTTAGAAAGAGAATTTGGTGTAGGAAAGTTTTGGACTGATTTTCCCCTCGCGTAGACCCTTTGCAGGTTGTCATAGACCCCTAGGGGTCAATATACGTCACTTTGGGAATCACTGTTATAACCGATATAATACTACGCAAATGGTCACTCAACAATATGTTTTCTATTGATCAAAGAAGATTAGATATAAAAAATGTTTATGGCCATCTACTAGTTGAAATATTTCTGTTTAGGTAATTAATTACCGAAAATAAGTGCAAAAAACTTTAAAGTCATAAATCTTCATTAAATACCGATATGAAATATTAATTAAAGACTTAATACGCAGTTTAAAATGTAAATTACTAGAAATGTAAGCGACATTGTTTAAAAGGTGTATTTATTTTACAAGCAAACGCCAACGTGCTTATTAGACTTCATAAATTATATGCAATCAAAGTACTATAGACGTACATCGCGACTGATATAATCTTCCTAACCGGTGCGTTGTTTGAAGATTTAAATAAAGAAATAAACAAAAACGAAGAACGAAATGATTGTTGCTTAATAATAAAATAAAGTTTCGTTCCGACGAAAATTTCTTGCGATTGAACATAATAAGCGAAACAAAAACTGGTTTCGTTATTTCATTGAAGAACTTTTACAAATAAGAATTTGTTAGAATCTAGACAAAGAAGTAGAACTGAAAAAATGACGCTTCGCATGGCTGAATTTCGTGAGATACGATTTTTATTAGATCGTGCCCGATAAATTTACAATATATGTTGTCGATGTGTGTATTGTGTGTATGGAAAAATATTTGAATTGCACAGATTTATACAGGATTGTTTGTATTAATGATTCTGGAGTTATATTAAATTAACACATCAAATATGTATCCAACTTTATAGTCACGACAAGATTAAAGATACACAAAGGTGCATACGTATGTATGTAGATGCAGCGTATTGTTTGTAACCCTTAAGAAATTATTCTTGAGCTTATATTTCAGTGATGTTATTCATTTAGTTGGACATTTTCACATCCACAAAAATTTAAATTGGTTGTTGTATTGATCGTAGGTGGCAGGTAGAATACTTGACGATGGGTTCTTATAAGACTGTATAAGCACTTAACACACTTTATTATATATTGTAACGAATTTTTTATTAAAACTAATTTATTTAAACGACTAAAAATATGTTTTACTTATACTAGAAATATGTACACTTTTAAATTAACCGAACTAATTAAATCTAATAATATTTAATAAAAACACTTACACTAATTAAGATAAGATAAAGTCCGCGGATAGCTTCACACACTTGTTTACACTAAAAATCACGTACGAGATTATTCTCTGTATATTTATGTACGCACACGCGCTAACGACTTATTTATTTAAACTTGAATAATCTTCTTAACTCTGCAGGCTTCGCATTACGGAAATAACTGACATACGATTTGTTTCTTCGGTATTTATACATTATGACAAAACGTTTCCGTATGTTCTGCATCCTTCGGTGAACGTTCTAGAAAACCTCGCGAAGGCTCTGGAAGTTGCGAATAACTTCTCGAACGTTTCACTGTCCCCTTTTTAGGACTGTTCTGTCCCAGAACAGGAGACTGGATGCGACACCGGTAACTTCCTTAACCATAAAAGTAACAGTTAATAGAGTTTTCCTGGCCTGATATTCTTCTTGGTTGGTAACTACAGACCAACACTTAAACACCTGTTCCTCGGAAAACGACCTCCAACATGTTTCGAACTGTCCTCCAATTCAGTAGATCTAAGCCACAACCAAGCTTGGGTATTGCCAATTTCTTAACATGGTGGAACTCCATTTCTCTCTTGAGATTCCATAATGTTCGCCACAGATCTTTGTATAACGGCTTGATACGTGAGTATTTCTTGGTGAGCAGATAGAAAACGAAACGTTCGTCACCACGTAGTCCTAAAACTTTTCCGGCTGCCGGTTACTGTCTTCGTAATTCATCTAGCTGCACAAACTTCTTTTTAAACACGACTGCAATCCCTCTGGACATGTCAAGATCCTCGCTCACGCAATGTGCGATGGCGTAATCTTTTTGTGTCTGGAATAGGTCTTGTTGTTCCTTGGTGGTAACTCCGAACCTAGCTTTTCCAGAACCTCCGTATAAGTTCATAAACTTCTCGAACTCCATTTCTTCGATTGGATTCCTGGTTCTGCTACTTATTACTCTGGTTCGGATCTGAACTTGCGTATTGGAGTTATCGCCAGCAAACGGGGCTACACGATCGACGTGGACCACTTTTGGCTTGCTTCTGGGCGGTTTTCGGATGCGATATATGACGTCATTAATACGCTGCATGACTTCATAGGGGTCCTCCCATTGTCTTTGCAGCTTCGGCGACAAACCACGTCTCCTTTGAGGATTATACAACCAGACCATATCGCCAGGTTGAAACCAACCATTTTGTGCCTTGACGTCATATCTAGTCTTCATCCTGTAGCTGGCAATTTGTGTGTTTCATCTAGCCTCTTGGTCAGCTTGCTGACGTAATCTTCTCCAGCAACTTCTTTTTCCGGTCTTCGTCCAAATTGAAAGTCGTATGGCTATCGTATTTCACGACCGAGCATGACACAGGCTGGTGTTTGGCCTGTGCTTTCGTGAACGGATGATCGGTATGCCATTAGGAAAAGGTGCAAGTACTGATCCCAGTCTCTTTGGTGTTCGGACACTACCTTGGCTAAGTACTTGCCCATTGTTCGATTCATCCGTTCAACCATGCCATCAAATTGAGGATGGAGAGGCGTTGTCCTAGTTTTCTTAATTCCTAACAGTCGGCAAACTTCTTGAAACAGCCCAGACTCAAAATTGCGGCCTTGATCGGAGTGTAATTCCAACGGAACTCCAAACCGGCAGAAAAACTCTTTTACTAATACGTCTGCGACTGTAGCTGCTTCTTGATTGAGTATGGCATAAGCCTTCGTCCATTTTGTGAAATAATCCATCGCCACCAGGATGTATTTATTTCCCGAATCGGATTCCGGGAACGGCCCTGCGATGTCAATCGTTGTATTGTTTCATGGGTGCTTTGCGCTTTGTCGCTGGACCATTTTCTGATGCGCAGACTGTGCATTTACGGCACCATTTCATGACGTCTTCTTTGCAGTTCATTCAGTAGAATCGTTCTCTCACTTTACCCAACGTCTTCTTAATGCCAAAGTGTCCTCCTGATGTCCATCGTGGAAATGCTTCAACACTTCTGACGCCCTGCTCTTCGGCACTACCAACTGTAGTCTGTTTTCTGTGCCCTCGGCACTTTCTAGGGATCGCTTAAGAAGACCGTCTTCTACTATCAAAGAGTCTCACTGCGCCCAGTACGCTTTGATGTTTCTGCCCAAAGCACTCACTTCTTCCCAGGTTGGTCGTCGGCCGCTTTCTTTCCAGTCCAGGAGTAGTCTAATTTCAGGATCGTCTTCTTGTTCGCGACGTAACTGCTCAGGTTCCCAGTCATCATCAACCATAGCAGTTCTCCGGAGGCATTCGACTCTTTCTTCCAGTCGCAAACAATGGCTGTAGTCCGCAGGACATGGTCTTCTTGACAAGACATCAGCGTTCCGATGACTGCTTTCGGCACGATGTTTTGTGTCATAGTCATACTCTTGCAGTCTCTCGATCCATCTTGCCACTTGTCCTTCCGGGTTACGGAACTGCAGTAGCCATTTTAAAGCGGCGTGGTCTGTTCTCAGTAAAAATTTTCGTCCATACAAATACTTGTAGAAATGTTCGATGGACTTAACGACTGTTAACAGCTCCCTCCTATTCACGCAATAATTCCTTTCTGGTCTGGACAAAACCTTGCTAAAATACGCGATAACTTTTTCTTGTCCATCTTGAACCTGCGAAAGGACCGCGCCTATGGCCAGATTGCTTGCGTCGGTATCCAGAACAAATTTTCCATCTTCTCTTGGACAACCCAAAATCGACGAAGTTACTAGCGCTTGTTTTAGTTGATGGAAAGAATTTTCGCAATCTTCATTCCATCTAAATTCTGCTTTTTCTTCGGATAATTTTGTCAATGGTTTGGCAATATTGGCAAATCCGGGTACAAACCTTCTATAATAAGTGCACAACCCAAGGAAACTTCGGACCTGATGTTTGTCGATTGGACGTGGCCATGCTTGCACTGCTCGGATTTTGTCTGGGTCAGCCCTTACTCCATCTCTAGATACCACGTGGCCAAGGTATTGCACTTCCTTCTTAAATACGTGGCACTTCCCTGTACTCAGTTTGAGGTTAACCCCACGTAATCGCTTTAAGTTGTTCAAGTGTTCTTCAAACGACCTTCTGACCACGATCACGTCGTTCAGGTAAACCAAGCACGTCTTCCAAGACAATCCGCGCAAGATAGTCTCCATCAAACGCTCGAACGTTGCAGAAGCGTTACCCAAGCCGAAGGGCATTGCAGTGAACTGCCACAAACCAGTTCCGATCGTAAAAGCTGTTTTTTTCAAGATCTAATTCTACCTGCCAGTATCCACTCTTTAAATCTAACGTAGAAAACCACTGGGATCCTGACAGGGTGTCTAGCGTATTGTCAATTCTGGGTAAAGGGTAGCTGTCCTTTTTGGTCACGTCGTTTAGCTGCCTGTAGTCTACGCAAAACCTCGTTGATCCATCTTTCTTCTTTACGAGTACCACTGGGGATGCCCATGGGCTACTTGAAAGTTCAATGACGCCTACTCTCTCCATATCCGTAATTATTTGTTCGGCTTCTTCTCTTTTCGCCAAAGGAAGTCTACGTGGATGTTGTCGTATCGGCCGAGCGTCTCCGGTATTAATTTTGTTTCACCACGTTAGTTCTTCCTTTGGAGCCACTCTCCAGCGCGAACACATCTTGGTAGTTTTGGATCAACACTTTAACTTTAGCCAGCTGGTCTTGGCTGAGGTTTTGGTATTTGGTGGTAAGAATGTCCAATAGATGTTGTGGACACTTCTTCGGCGACGTATCTTCGTTCGACTTCACGCATCTCACAATTTGTGATACTGCTTTCTCTTCTTTCGATTTGTCGTCATGAGTGGGGAGAGGCACCTGTCGTGGGAAGCTGACGGCTATGTGTTCGAAAAGGTTGGTTGTCTACGACCCGGTAGCGTCAAACTCTGGACCAGGCATAATGTTGTGGTTGTATAGGAGGCAGGGCTTTTGGCTACAGTCGAGCAATTGCGGGCTGTGGTCATTTTTATTTTGGACTTTAGGGCAACATTTTGGGATGCATCATTTTTTTACTACTATCAGGGGTGGTGGGATTTCCTGGGTCTTGTTCCCTATGGTCGTAGATCAGATACCTTCCTGGGTGGGAGGAAGACTATAATGGTCAAGCGGCTACTGGTTGCGGTGAATTGCGCTTGTGTAGAATAACGTTGGGGGGGCCAAAAACACGCTTTTACATCTTGACGCAAGGCCTTGAAGTGTGTTTAAGACTTCGACGTCATACAATCGGCCGGCACTTCAACCAAGAAACCTTATGCTGTGATAGAATTCCTGGGGAGTTTCCTAGTTTCGTGCGTATGGGTGTCGTTCCCTTTCCGTCTTCCTATAGTACATTTGTCCTTTTCCTAATGGGTCTCCTGGAAATTATATCTGTGGGTTGGGGCTCATAGGATTTAAAGACGTCCTTGACCGTAGTCTAAACTTCTTTTTCTCTTGGTTTGCTTAAGATTATCAGTCAGTGAGGTCTATGGGACTGTGTTCTTTTCTTGCTTTTATAGCGTAACGACTGATTTGACTTTTAACGAGTACCTTTTTTGATACTTCATTTCTGTTGGTTAGAGTTTTTGGTTCTTTGGAGTATTATGCTGCATGCGACTTTTGAACACATTTGATTGGTTGGGTGTTAGTGTTTGCGTTGGTTTTGAATTTTAGAGTTTTGTCCTTGGCGTACGCCTAAATTTATATTCTTGACTTTAGTTAGTGTCCACTTTCCGGGTTTTTATGTTGCTGTCTCCTACAATACAATATCAAATTTTAAAACAGAATTTTATTTCTTCCGGTAAAATTTGAAAATCGCAAACATCATCTAGCGTTGTGTATGCCCAACAAGACTTTCATTGTCACGTGTTTCACGCACATTTATGTGAATATGAATTAAAATATTATTGTGATCTGAGTTAAAGTCTTTATTTGAGGTAAGCGTCTCTTGTGTTTGTGGTTTAATTTAATTATTCCGTTATTGTCTATAGCGGGTTTCCATGCCCCCACACGTTTTCTTTGTCAGTGGAGATATCAGCAGATGTTGTATTCGAGGAAAATTTTTATGAGGTCACGTCACCGTATTTAATACTATCTAGACTACCTTTTTTCTCGCATTGGAGGAAACAATTACCAAACTTAAGAAATTTATTTGAAGAAAACGCTGCGCATTGGTTTGCCGTCAGTGATCGGATGATGAAAATGGGTTTACTTGTAATAACGCCGCATGTACGTCTATGTTAGATTTCAAAGTTTTAGGAAATGCTGCAAAGAAGCCACTAGCTAGCCACCGGCTTTGGGAAAACTAATTGTAAGTATTGTATTTTCTATTTAATTCTTAGTTTGATTGTACGAACGTACATAACAGGTTGTTAACACGATTATAAAATCGTTTTGTTGTGTGTCACTTATTACACGCAGCGCTTTGATTCTCTAAATCTTCAAGCTTCGTATTTTTTTACATTGTAAATTTACTTAGCTGAATATCCAAGTTAGGCCGGATAGGTCACTTGGTTGTACGACGTGTTGCCCGGTCGAAGGAGTAGTATATTTTGTCTTGTCTGTGATAAAATAAATGTAATCTGTGTTGATTCGTGCGGTAACTTTCGATGTAGAAGGTCGTATTTACATTTAAGGAAACGTAAAAGTGAAATACAAGTGTAGAAGTTGGAGAAGATAGTTAGTGAAGGAACTGGAGTTAGTAGTGGTAGTAAGAGGGAAGGAGAGAAAAAGGGGTGGGTAAAGGAGGAAGCGTGTAAAATAATAAATAAATTAAGTGAAAAATATAAACCGTGGTGGAAAAGTATAAAACTGTGACGAACAAGTGAGATTAAGGTGAATAAACAGCATAATCGAGAAGGTCGGCGATAAAAGATAACCTATATTAATAGAAATTATTGCATTTATATCGAAATTAAAGCGAAATCACTGCAAGTGGGACGTTTTAAAACACAAAAAAGGAAGAAAAGAAGGTAAAGAGGAATCAAAAAATGGGGGAAGAAAAAAGAGAGAGAGAGGAAGAGGAAAAGACAACAAATATTTGAAAGAGGAAAGAAAACAATAAGATCGCCGGACATTAAAAAGATAACGGAGGAAATCGAAAGAAAAACCTCAAGAACGCAAGGAGGGTGGAAAGAAATGGAAGAGTTAAAAGAATTAATGACAGAAATGATGAAACAGAAGAAAGAAAATATGCAGGAAATAAGGCAAGAGATCAAAAAAATGAAAAAAGAAATAGGAGAAAAGGAAAAGAAGTGGAAGAAAGAAAAAGAGGAACTGGTGGAGAGAACAGAAAAACTGGAGAAAAAAGCGGAATATGAGGAAACATAAAAAAGAAAGAATAGTATTGTGATAAAGGGGTGAAGAAGTGAAGAACCACAAAAAGATTTAGCATTGATGCTGTAAGAAAAATTAAATGTAAAAATAGAAGTGAAAAAGGTGATAATAATAAACAAAAAGAATAAAAAATAAAATGGTTGTGGCGGGAATGGGAGGATGGGAGGAAAAGCGGAAGTGGTGGCGAAGAAAAAGAAATTAAGGAATACAAGAATATACATACGTCACGATTTGAAATGGGAAGAAAGAAGAGTGCAAAGAGAAATAATGAACATAGCGGTGGAAAAAAGAGCGGAAGGGAAAAGAGTAGCATACACAAAAATGGAGATAGACGGAGACAGATACATATGGAACGACAGGGATAGGGGTCTGAGCATAGAAAGGGAAGAGAAAATAGGTAACCAAAAAGCAAAAAACTAAAGGGCGAAGAGGGGGCGATAAACGAAAGAAAGTTGACGAAATGGCAAAGAAAAGGAATAATGAGTGATAGAAAAAGAAAAGAAAAGGAGGAAAAAAGAAAGTAAGGAAGAAACACAGGGGGAAAAGAGTGAGCTGAGAGTATTGTTTTGGAACGTAGCGGGAATAAAAAACAAGAAACAGGATTTTTGGAAGTACATCAAGGAACAGGATGTAGTGGGATTACAGGAGACATGGATGGAAGAAAAAGAAAGGGAGCGGTAGGAAAAATAGTTGCCGGAGGAATTTGAGTAGATAGTGCAACATGAAGAAAGAGAGAAGAATAAAGGGAGAGCAAAGGGGGGTATAATAAAAGAAATAAGAAAAAAAATGGTTGTCAGGAAAAAAAAGTGCAACAGAGAAGAGGAATTGTAGAAAGGAACATACAGTGGGAAAAACAAAAAAAAAGTAGTGACGGTTTATAGCAGTAGAATAAAAGAGACAAGGAAGAACATAGAAGAGATGATAGAAGAGAGGGAGGAGGGATTGATAATAGTAGGAGGGGACTTTAACGCGAAAATAGGGGAAGAGGGGGGAATACAAGAAACAAAAGGGTCGGGAAAGAGACAAACTAAGGACAAAGTGATAAATAAAGAGGGAGAAAAACTGCTGTAAATGTGCAACGAAAAAGGGTGGGAAATAATGAATGAGAACAGAGAAGAAAAAGGAATGGGGGAATAAACATACATAGGAGGAAGGAAAGAATCAATAATAGATTTTGTAATGACAAATAAAGAGGCTGGAAAAAAGGTGAAGACATTTAAAGTGGGAGAAAGGGTAGAGTGAGACCATCAACCACTGGAATTAACAATGGAAGGAAGAGAAAAAGAAGAAGATGAGGAGTACATAACAAAAAAAAGGTGGACAAAAGAGGGTATAAAAAGATATAAATAGGGAAAACGGTATGGGTAGGGAAGGGATTACAAGAGAGTGTGGAAGAAATGAGTGAGATGATGGAGAAAGCAACAGAGAGAGTCAGATTTAGAAAGTGAAAGGGGGAGAAAACAGTATGGAAAGAATGGTGGAATAGAGAATGCAAGTAAGCAACGAAAAATGCAAGGAGAGCTTTAAGACGATGGAAAAGAAGAATACAAAGAAGCAGTAAAAATATACAAGAAAGAAGAAAGTAAACAAGAAGAAACGAGGAGCATATCAAACGAATAAAAACGGAAGATGTATGGAAGTACCTAAAGAAAGAAAGGAAAAAAACACGACGACAAAGGGAATACAAATTAAAGAATGGGAGATATATTTTAGGAACCTGCTGGGAGGGGAAGAACAAAATCAGAAAAAAGAAAAGACGCAGTAGTAAGACGGAAAGAAGGAGATAGGGATAGAATAAATGAAGACGAAGTAATAGAGCCAATAAAGAAGATAAAAAAAGGAAAAGCGGCAGTAGATGGGATACACGGCGAAGAGTGGGTATACAGGGAAGAAAATGTAGCAAAAAGGATGACGGAAATACTAAACAAAATATGGAAAGGGGAAGGATTTCGGAGAGATGAAATAATATGCCCAATCCATAAAAAAGGAGAAAGAAATAAAGTCAAGAACTACAGAGGGGTAACATTATTAAGCACGGCATACAAATTATATGCGACAGTACTACAAGGAAGACTACAGAAAGAAATAGAGGTAAGAAGTTTGGTACCAGACGGACAAGCGGGATTCAGAAAAAGAAGAAGAGTGATAGACAACATATATATACTGAAACACTTAACGAATAGAGGGCTAGAAAAAAAAGAGGGAAAATGGTGGCACTATTCGTAGATCTAAAAAAAGCCGCTTTTGACAAAGTGAACAGAGAAAAACTGTGGGAATACATGAAGAGCAAAAAAAATCAATAAAATATTAATAGAAAGAATAGAGGAAATCTACGAAGAAGCGAGAAGCAGGGTCAAAGTGAATAGGGAAGAGAGCGAGAAATTCATTACAAAGAGAGGGTTGAGACAGGGATGCCAACTGAGCCCAAGCCTGTTCGCAGTATATACGGGGGATCTGAAGGAGACAATGAGAGGACAACATACAGGAGGGATAGTGGTAGGGAAAGCGAAAGTGTGGTCGTTGGCGTATGCGGATGCCATAGTGTTGGTGGCTAAGGAGGAAAAGGAAATGAAAGAGATCATGAAAACGCTGGAAAAATATATGAAATAAAAGAAATGGAAGTAAACAAGGAGAAAACAAAAATAACGGTATTTAGAAAAGGAGACGCGAAAAGAAAAAGGGAGGAGTGGAAATGGAGGGATGAGGAAGTGCAGCAAGTGAAGGAATTTACATACCTGGGCTACACGATAAAGCAAGATAATAAGGAGGGAGAACACATAAAGGAAAGAGGAAAGGAAACAGGTTAATAGGACAAGTGTGGGATGTGGGGGAAAGAGTATTCGAAATGGATATAGAAAAAAGAAAGTTGTTGTTTGAAAAGTTAATAAAGAGGTGGTGATGTATAGGGCGGAAATATGGGGCTGGAAAGAGTGGTGGGAGGTAGAGGGGCTACAGGAAAAATACTGGAGATGGGTTTTGGGACTGGACAGAGATACACTGGGGTATATTGTACCTCCTGGTACAGGTAGAAAAAATAAGAGTAGAGACAGGAAAAAGGACCATAAAATACGAGGAAGAACTGAGAGAAAGAACAGAATGCAAAATACTGCAAGAATGTTGGAAAGAGATAAAGGGAGGAAAAATAAAGTTCGGACAGGAGGGCAGAGAAGAGAAGAGTAGGGGTAAGGGAAGAAATAATAAAGAGAGATAGGGACATCGAAAAACAAGAAAGATAGTCAAGGATAAAAGAGGGCAGATATAATAGGAATTATAAGGATATCAAGGGTGAAAAAGTGCCAGAATATTTAAAGGATATAGAGAATAGCATGGTTCAGATGTGGGAATGAGGAGTTAGGTAACAAATATTGGAAAAAAGAAGAAGAAAAGATGTGCAGACTATGTGGAAAAGAGACGGAGGACTTTAACCACATGAGAGAAATGCAGTGAATTAAAAGAAAAGGTTATGAAAATAGAAGAAATCTTAGACAAAAACGGAAATGGAGCGGAGTGGATGGAGGAAGTCTAGAGAAGGAGGAAAAAGTTAAGAGAAGAGGAGGGATAATTTAAAAAAAAATAAATAGAATGTGAGGAAGTAATTGTAAAGCACGAACCAATTTGTAAGCTTAGGCAACAAATAAAGTTAAACTTTATAATATAGTCTGTGTTACCACTTCTGTCTTGTCATCTGTTCTCTTTCAGCTGCGGGTAGATTTAAACGGCGTCTTCCATTCTAGTCTTTTATCATTTTGGTACCTTTTTTAATTTATTTTATAATCTTACACAACGAAGATTACGACTATCGCCGGAGCAACTGGCATAAATTATAACACGATTAAAAAATTTAATAAAACACACTTATTTTTCTATAACACTGAATTTACAAATACACACTGTATTATGTTCGTCACCGATACCTGGTATTTAAACTTACCTTTTTAGTCGTTATTTGGCATCACGTAATTTACATAAACCAAAGTCAATAATATTTTTCACATCTGTATGGTTTAACGATTTAATCAATGTTAATAAAATAATAAGAGAAAACATCAAATCGGCGATAACAATATCATCGCGCTCAGTGAATTTTTATTTGAGCAATAAAACAGAACTGGAGCAATGATGTTATACTTCATTTAACATTCTCCTGACATATATTATACAAGTAAAAAAATCTTGTAAATTGCTAACAACAATAAAATAACGTGATAACAATAAATTATGTACAATAGCAATATTTCTTTCAAATACAAATTAATAAATTTGTAAAATATTAATAAATTGTTTAATATTATAATTTAGCACATTTCGTTTTTTTTTTTAAATAATGAGATTGCGTTTACAACAAAAGTTTTTACTAGCTCCAAAATAAACAGGTTTGGTCTTCATTTGTACTTTCGTTTCGAAATCATTTACGCATGCAATTAAATACTATGTGTCGTTATCACAGAAAAAGTCTGGCATGATTATACAGTAATCATAAACTGTGCAGACTACAAATTAATGTCTTAAAATTTGGTAATACTGAAATTAATAAAAATTACCGTAAAAATGAAAACCGAACCAAAAATTTTTTTTACATATTAGTGTATTATAAATGTTAAATCAGTTACTATATTTATAAATATCAATTTCAAATCTAATAGGTGTACAAAATATTGGTAAAATATTTTTTGACATGGATATAATCTTAAGAGCTATGAAGACATGTATTTGTTGAGAAGAATGGTTGGAATCACATAAGTTTACTTAAAAATATCGTTTCTAGTCCAATTTTATTTCTTTTCTAAAAAGGTTACGTAGCATTCGTTCAATATCAAAATTGAAGGTACATTTACTTGTTATTTGGAACAGATATGATTAAATTTAGCACACATTATCTTATAAGGGCACAAACAATTTCTTCTTCTAGCACGTCTACGAGGAAGATGTTTTTAAATAAAGTAACTGGCGATACATCTAAATTATACTAAACTAATACATCGGCATTCATCATGAATTAGTTTTAAAATATTCTTGATGAAGTTGTTCTGTTTCTACCTTTAGCTTTCTAAGAGCGGCTTGTATACTATCCGTAATTTCCTTGCGCGCTTCGACGTCCGTAAGTTTCCGCTCCTTCATTGTACGAATCATTTCAGTAAAATCTAAGGGTTCTCCAAAATTGAACGTCAAGTTTTTACCAATTCGTACCATATATGGTGGGTAATTTGGTAAAACCTCGTCCATTCCTATATGCCAGATTGGAATTACGATAGGCGTTACCGGCGATTCAAATATCATTCTACCGACGCCCCATTTTAAACGCATATCTTCTTTCGTAACATTTACTTTACCTATAAATAAGACAATAATTTAGGCATTTCAATCAAAGGTAACAAAGTAATCGTAATGAAATGAAAATATAATTTCTTTCGACTACCGTCGCTCTTAATCAAAACAAAATACACGAAAGCGAAATCGATTAAAAGTAAATCATTCTATAAAAAAATCATATTTGCATGTTTCGCCAATGGTGACAAAAGAATACTGATAAATTAATCCGCGACAGCGCGTACAGAACCATAGTCGTAATACAGCACAAAACTACGGTCTCGATATCTCAATCCATTCCTTGTGCATAAATTAATTATAATTACTGAATATTTTAATAAACTGTTAAGACATTACAAGTATTACTAATAAGTTGCTAAAACTATAAATTTCAACGAAAAAGTGTTTTTTCTTCATTTGCTAATTAAAATTTGCTTCCTCAATTCATCTGATTGGCTTAGTATTAATTAAGAAATAATTTAATTACAACCTTTTTACACTGCAATGGTAGGTATTGGGAGAACCAACTAAGACCAAGTAAACCAAATGTGAAGTAACATTAAATCTACGACACATTGATACCTTAGTGTTAAATAATTGTTTATGCAAGAATAGCTACATTTTTATTTTCAGCTGTATTATACAGCATCTGTTTTATAGGTATGCAAATTTGCATAAAAATGGAACCACGCATTCATACTTAAAATCGAGTTCAAAATTAACCTTGGTAGATGCGGACTCTAGACGACAACACTTGTCGTTAGAAATAAATAACTTTTTATCCAAAAATAAATAGATTTTTATTTTTTGATATATTATTATACAGCAACTGTTTTCTATGTATGCAAATTTGTATAAAAATTAAACTGCGCACTCATACTTAAAATCGAGTTCAAAGTTAACCTTGGTAGATGCGAGACGACAACACTTGTAGTTAGAAATAAATAATTTTTTATGCAAAAATAGTTGCATTTTTATTTTTTGATGTTATTATAAATAGTGTGTTGTATATGTGTACAAATTTACATAAAAATTAAACCGCGCACTCATACTTAAAATCGAGTTCAACGTTAACCTTAGTAGGTGCACCCAGGACGACATCACTTGTCGTTACAAATAAATAACTTTTTATGCAAAAATAGTTGCATTTTTATTATTTGATATCTTATTATACAGAAATTCTTTTATATGTATGCAAATTTGCATAAAAATTAAACCGCGCACTCATACTTAAAATCGAGTTCAAAGTTAACCTTAGTAGATGCAGACCCTGTACGACATCGCTTGTCGTTACAAATAAATAACTTTTTATCAAAAATAGTTACATTTTTATTTTTTGATATGTTATTATACATAGTGTGTTCTATATGAGTGCAAATTTGCATAAAAATTAAACTGCGCACTCATACTTAAAATCGAGTTCAAAGTTAACCTTGGTAGATGCGAGACGACAACACTTGTAGTTAGAAATAAATAATTTTTTATGCAAAAATAGTTGCATTTTTATTTTTTGATGTTATTATAAATAGTGTGTTGTATATGTGTACAAATTTGCATAAAAATTAAACCGCGCACTCATACTTAAAATCGAGTTCAACGTTAACCTTAGTAGGTGCACCCAGGACGACATCACTTGTCGTTACAAATAAATAACTTTTTATGCAAAAATAGTTGCATTTTTATTATTTGATATCTTATTATACAGAAATTCTTTTATATGTATGCAAATTTGCATAAAAATTAAACCGCGCACTCATACTTAAAATCGAGTTCAAAGTTAACCTTAGTAGATGCAGACCCTGTACGACATCGCTTGTCGTTACAAATAAATAACTTTTTATCAAAAATAGTTACATTTTTATTTTTTGATATGTTATTATACATAGTGTGTTCTATATGAGTGCAAATTTGCATAAAAATTAAACCGCGCACTCATACTTAAAATCGAGTTCAAAGTTAACCTTCGTAGATGCGGACTCTGGATGACAACACTTGTCATTAGAAATAAATAACTTTTTATGCAAAAATAGTTGCGTTTTTATTCTTTGATATGTTATTATATATAATGTGTTCTATATGTGTGCAAATTTGCATAAAAATTAAACCACGCACTGATACTTAAAATCCAGTTCAAAGTTAACCTTAGCAAGTGCAGACTCTGGACGACAACACTTGTTAGAAATAAATAACTTATTATACAAAAATAGTTAGATTTTTATTTTTTGATATATTATTATACAGCAACTGTTTTCTATGTATGCAAATTTGCATAAAAATTAAACTGCGCACTCATACTTAAAATGGAGTTCAAAGTTAACCTTGGTAGATGCGAGACGACAACACTTGTAGTTAGAAATAAATAACTTTTTGTGCAAAAATAGTTGCATTTTTATTTTATGATGTTATTATAAATAGTGTGTTGTATATGTGTACAAATTTGCATAAAAATTAAACCGCGCACTCATACTTAAAATCGAGTTCAACGCTAACCTTAGTAGATGCACCCTGGACGACAATCATTTGTCGTTACAAATAAATAAGTTTTTATGCAAAAATATTTTAGATTTTTATTTTTTTAATATTATTATACAGCAAATGTTTTATATTTATGCAAATTTGCATAAAAATTAAACTACACACTCATACTTAAATACGAGTTCAAAGTTTTCCTAATTAATTTAAGTATGGTTTATAAAAAATAAATAAATTATTAATTAAATGTAATAAATAATACTCTATTATACATCCATATTTAAATTACTTAAACTGAAGTACAATTGTTATGGCTGAATTTATGGGTAACTTCACACCAGTCATAAATTTCATCCATAAAAACTAATTTCGAGTTTCTAATCTTAAATACAAATTAAACTAGTTGAAAATGATATATTTTGCAATATCGTTACTAAATAATAAAAATAGTCAATATTTGAAAAACAATTTTTCTCAAAGAACCATTTTCTGCATTAACGTTTATTTTTCGTAATGGCGTGCAATTCTGATTTTTCTGCAAATTGACATAGATATAAAACAGTTGTTCCCAAAGTGGTCCCTGCAGACACATTTTTATTAATATGAAAGTTAAAATAAATAAAAATTAATAAACTATTAGCGATTTTTACGTCCTAAGTAAAATATAAATATAGACAGGTAATAAGAGCAGCGCGGTGAGTCAGCCCTATCTATACAGATTTAGACAGGAACAGATACCTGCACCAACTAGTAATATGAAGTATAAAAGAGTCTTGCCTATAATCAACAACTTAGTTCTGTATTATGCGTGATGTGAAGTGCATACAACAAAGTTTCCTAGTCTTGGACAAAAAAAGTATTGTATTATTACGCAGATATCGTACTTTCGTTACGTAAGTATATTTGAATAAAATTAAATTTTGTTTATTGTTTTGTTGCAAATTAATTTGTGAATTATTTATTGTTCTTGAAAAATTAAGTGGCACACAATAAGTACCTAAGCAATATGTGACATTTACATGAAATTTTATTCTTACATCTTAAATAATTACATTGCAGCATTCCATTTAAAAAAATTATTGTGATTAACAATGGTTTGTTGCAAATAAAAAGTTTGATATCTATATTTTTCCAACAGTGTTGAATATACGAAATATGATTTTATTCTAACCAGAAAAAAGCACTTTACCTATGCGCCTTTTATGTAATAAAACGATGTCAAACAAATTAATGAAACCTCCTAATCTTAGTGACGAAAAAGATAAGATATAACGTTTCTTCAAATAATCAAAGAAAAATATTTGAAAATACCGACATTGCAAGAACTCATCGAGACAGCATCTAAAAGAGATGACGATGGACTGCGTGTTTCTTATAATATTTCTTTCATAATTGCAAAGTCCGTATAACCGCACACTATTGATACAAAGCTGGGTTTGCGCGCCACCGTGCTGCATGCTAACGGCACCTAATCAAAGTAGTTTTTCCGCAATGACGTGCAATTCTGATTTTTCTTAAAATTGACATAGGTATATAATAAGCATTAATAAACAACATATCAAAAAATTAGAGTGTGATTATTTCCATAATTAAAAGAATTTGATTCAAATTTGGGCTTGCGTACCACGGCGCTGCACGCTATCAGCCCCGAATTGAAGTAGTTTTTTCGCAATAACACAATTCTGATTTTTCTGCAAATTGAGATAGGTATAGAATAAGCATTAATAAACAACATATTAAAAAATTAAAGTGTGGTTAATTACATAATTAAAAATAATTTGATTCAAATTTGGGCTTGTGCGATACTGTGCTGCATGCGGACGGCATCTGATTAAAGTCGGTTTTTAAACATACATATATACATTTAATTTTTTTATTATTTAGTCGTTTAAAATTCTTTTTTAGACTATGTTTGTAGCCCTAAGAAAGGCCGTTTATTTTGGTTTTATAATGTATTTATTATATGGTGAGTTCCTTCTACATTTATATGAACGTTGTCTTCTAAGAAGATAGCATTTGGAAATTTAATCATTTTAAATTTTTTGGGTTTTTTTCGATTTTACATAAAATGTTATTAAATATTCTAGCATTCTTTTCCATTTCGCTTTCTTGATGGTTACTATGTAAAGTTATTCCAGTATAATATACTATATAATGTACTATTGCTCATATATACAAATTGGATGATCATGTACGTTGACCTGAACAAATCAGAGGCCGTATTTTTTGACCTCTCACAAAATAATAGATGAATCAAAATTGGCTGACACAATGTTTCAATACAAAGCCAAATTTAGTCTATGACTTAGTAGAATGCATACTTTCATTGTCTCATATAGAACTGTTTTTCGGGTGTTGCCGCCTAACAAAATTTTCACTTGACGTTTCGGTAATCATACTGTCAGCTTCTTCAGAAGATTGTCTAAAGATAGATTTTATTATCGTGTACTCCTCATTATATATGGATTTCACTTGACTGATGCGTGTCCATCTAGTGACTTCTTGTGTGTGTAGCGTCGATCTCCATATGTTGCTAAGTCTATATCCATCTTTACAATTGAAATTGTTGGGGTTTTTCATGATTTCTGGAGATTCGCGTATTATTCGCTGTTAGTGGCTTCTCCTTCTTATTAATTAATTAATAAAGTTGGGCGCCTCAATTTTTTCTCCTTATTCTGCGGTCTGAGTATCAATTTTTTGTTGTACACATTTTTAACGAGAGCGTCCTTAATATGCTTGATTCCTTCTGGTCTATGTTCTTCGCCACTAATTCTCTCTACTCTTCTTAGTGTATTGATGAAATACATTTTCTGTTATGGATGATGGTGCAAGAATGCATGTAGATATCGGTCCGTATGTGTCTTCTTTACATTTTCTGGACGTTCTAATAATACGCAGTTTTGAAAAAATAAAATAAAAACACGTACGTTACCAAAAAATTTCAAAAAACAATGCATGACGGTTGTTGCCTTTATTATCTTATTTTCCTTTCGGACGCTTTGCCTGTTATTAATTAATATAACGCAAGCATGTCTTTTAGGTTGTTACTTTTGTTTACTAGTAATATTGCATACAAGGGCGGATACAAAATTAGGGTCATGGGGTCATGCCCCCCCCCCCCCCCCAAAACCTTTTTAAAACTAAGCTTAATTTTTTTTTAGTTTTGAATATATTTTTTATTTGGAAAGTATATTTTTAAACCCCGGTATTAAAGATTTCTTTTTATATGACCCCCCCCCCAGAGTAAAATCCTGAATCCGCCACTGATTGCATAAGCACGTCATTGCAAAAAAACCACTTTAATTAGGGGATGTTGGTATGCAGCACCGTAGGGTGCAAGTCCAACTTTGAAACAAATAATTTTTAATTATAAAAATGACTACACCCTAATTTTTTTATGTTTTTTATTAATGCTTTTTCTATACCTATGTCAATTTGCAGAAAAATCAGAATTACACGTCATTACGAAAAATAAAGTTCTATCTGTAAAGAAAATTACAATTTTTTTTTAATGTTGATTATTTTTATTAAGTAATAATGCTGAAAGATATATCACCTTGTAATAGTTTTCATTTTTTTTTAAGATGAGAAACTTTACACCGATATCAAACTTGCGGTTTACTACAGTATACTCTTTAATTCCACGTCGGATATTTCTTATATCAAAAGTAGAAGCTAAATTGTTAGGAATAAATTTTGGGTTAAAGTATATAATATATGTACATATTGATACCTATAATAGTGTTTTTGTTTTTTTTTTCTGGTATGATATTATTGAAAACCCGAATCTATAAAAGCATTTTTGCCTTACCATAAGTAATACCAGAACCCTAATTACAATTACTGACTATAATTGCTATATAACCTTGAAACGAGTAAATCGGATAAAATTAAACATGATTACTGATGAAAATCGTTTAAACTGTTTTTACATTATACGATAAGGAACAATAAATATCTATTTTTTATACAATTATTATCTAAAAATGTGCACTGAACTGATTTATTTTTCTCGTGATCTATAGGTTCAAAGTTTCAGATTTTCGTCAAAACTGACATAGTTCTATTTTAACAGCGTCTTTTTTCGCAAAGTATCTGATATAAATATATATTATATTAATAATGGACCAAAACTAGTTTAGTACGTTTACTTGCCGTTTCAGGCACAATACATTTTAACGCCAAAACAATACTGTAACGAATTTATTTATAACGAAATATTTAAGCGTTTATAACTATACGAACTAATTAAATCTAATGATATTTATAGAAAAACACTTACACTAATTTATATATTACAATTACTAGAAAAATAATGTCCACGGTAACTTCTGTTTATCTCAAATTGACAATTCTTTACATTACAGGCACTGCGTTCATAGTCCGTTATATCAATGCTTATATTTATCTCGAACACACTCGTTAATCACTTTTTTATTTAAACATCTTCCTAATACTTCCAACTTCGAATAACTGACCTATGATTTGTTTGAATCGCTTTTAGATTGATAAAATTTAAAACTAAACAGATAGAAAAAAGACAGGAGTCTAAAAATATGCTACAGTTTTTGTCCGATGAAGTATAACGTGGTATGACCTGTTTTTTTATTACTTTAAATGCTTGTACATTTCCGCTATCTTTCGAGAATTTTCTACATCCTTCCCAAACATTCTAGTTGTTGATAATAACTTCGTAAACGCTCTCGAAGCTGAACGTTTCACTGGTCCCTTTTTAAGACTGTTCTGTTCCAGAATAGGAAACTGGGTGTGACACCGGTAGAAAGGATCGTGGGATAGAGGCAGCTTTCTCTATTTCGGCAACTTTCTTGAATATAAAAGAAGCAGTCAATGGACTTTTTCTGTCCCGATATTCTCTTTGGTTGGTAACTGCAGACCAACACATGAATGCCTGTTCCTCGGAAGACGACCTCCAACATATTTCAAGCTGTCCAATTCAGTTGATCTAAGCCAAAACCAAACTTGGGTACCAATTTCTTAATATTGTGGAACTCCATTTATCTCTTGAGATTCCATAATGTTCGCCACAGATTTTCGTATAACGGCTTTGTACGTAAGTATTTCTTGGTGACCAGATAGAAAACGAAGCGTCTGTCACCAAGTAGTATTAAAACTTTTCCGACCGCCGGTTGCTGTCTTCGTAGTTCATCTAACCATCCAAACTTTTTCTTAAATACGACTGCAACCCCTTTGGACATGTCAAAATCCTCGCTCACGCAATGTACGATGGCGTAATCTTTTCGTGGTTGAAACAGGTCTAGTTGTTCCTCGGTTGTAACTCCGAAACTAGTCTTTCCAGAACCTTCGTATATGCTCATAAACTTATCGAAGTCCATTTCTTCGACTTGATTTCTGGTTCTGCTAGTTATTACTCTGGTTTGGACCTGAACTTGCGTAACGTAATTATCGCCAGCTAACGGGGCTAGACGATCGACGTGGACCACTTTTGGTCTACTTTTGCCTATGGGTGGTTTTCGGATCGATATATGACGTCATTAATACGCTGCACGACGTCTTAATGGCGCTCCCATTGCCTTTGCAGCTTGCGCGACAAACCACGTCTTCTTTGAGGATTATACAACCACACCATGTCGCCAGATTGAACCATTTTGTGCTTTGACGTCACATCTGGTCTTCATTCTGTCGCTGGCAATTTGTGTTTTTACGGATTGCCTCATGTACTTCGTCTAGCCTCTTGATCAGCTTGCTAATGTAGTCTCCTCCAACAACTTCTTCTTCTGGTCTTCGTCCAAATTAGAGGTCGCATGGCAGTCGTATTTCGCGACCGATCGTGACACAGGATGATGTTTGGCCTATGCTTTCGTGAACGGATAATCGGTATGCCATTAGAAAAAGGTGCAAGTACTGATCGCAGATGTTCGAACCCTACTTTGGCTAAGTATTTTCCCGCTGTTCGATTCATCCGCTCAACCATACCATCAGATTGAAGATGGAGAGGCGTCGTCCTAGTTTTCTTAATTCCCAACAGGCGGAAAAACTTCTTGAATCAGCCCAGACTCAAATTTGCAGCTTTGGTCGGAGTTTAATTCCAACGGAACTCCAAACCGGCAGAAAAACTATTTCTCTAATACGTCTGCGACTGTAGTTGCTTTATAATTGGGTATGGCGTAAGCCTCCGTCCATTTCGTGAAATAACCCATCGCCACCAGGATGTATTTGTTTCCCGAATCAGATTCTGGGAACGGCCCTGCGATATCAGTCGCTACTTTGCCTTTAAAGAGCTTCCTACGTTGTACTGCTTAATCGGTACTTTGCGCTTTCTCGCTGAACCATCTCCTGATGCGTAGATCGTGCACTTATGGTACCATTTCATGACGTCCTCTTTGCCTAGTAGAATCTTGCTCGAACTTTCCCCAATATCTTCTTTATACCAAAGCATTCTCCTGATGCACCATCATGGAGATACTTAAACACTTGTGACACCTGACTATTTGGCACTACCAACTGCAGTTTGTTTTACTTGCCCTCGACACTCACCATGGATCGTTTAAGAAAACCGTCTTCTACTATGAAAGAGTCTTACTGCGCTCATTACGCTTTGATGTTTCTACCGAAAACACTCACTTCTTCCCAGGTTGGTCGTCGGTCGTTTTCTTTCTAGTTCAGGAGTATTTCGGAATCGTTTTCATGTTGGCGACGCAACTGCTCAGGTTCCCACTCGTCATCAACTATATCAGTTCTCCGGAGGCATTCGACTTTTTCTTCAAGTCGCGAACAATGGCTGCAGTCCGCCGGACATGGTCTTCTATGTCATAGTTATACTCTTGCAGTCTCTCGATCCATCTTGCTGCTTGTTCTTCCGGGTTACGGAACTGCAATAGCCATTTCAAAGCGGCGTGATCCGTCCTCAGTAAAAATTTTCTTGCATCTACGAAAGGACCGCGCCTATAGCCAGATTGCTTGCGTCGGTATCCAAAACAAATTTTCCCTCTTCTCTGACTAGGGCCTGTTTTAGTTGATGGAAAGCATTTTCGCAGTCTTCATTCCATTTAAATTCTGCTCTTTCTTGGGTCAATTTCGTCAAAGGTTTGGCAATATTTGCAAATTCAAGTACAAATCGTCTATAATCGTCACAATCCAAAGAAGCTTCGAACCATGCTTGCACTGCTCGGATTTAATCTGGGACACTTCTTTCAAGTTGTTCAAGTGTTCTTCAAACGACCTTCTAACCACGATCACGTCGTCTAGGTAAACTAAGCACGTCTTCCAAGACAGTCCGCGCAAGATGGTCTGCATCAAACGCTCAAACGTTGCAGAAGCGTTACACAGGTCCAAGGGCATCACAGTAAACCGCCACAAACCCGTTCCAATCGTAAACGGTGTTTTTTCACGATCCTTGGGTTCCAATTCTACCTGCCAGTAACCACTCTTTAAATTCAACGTGCAAAACCACTGACATCCTGACAGAAGTCTCTAACGTATCGTCACTTCTCGGTAAAGAGTAGCTGTCCTTTTTGGTCACGTCGTTAAGCTGTCTGAAGTCTACACAAAATCTCGTTGATCCATATTTCTTCTTTACGAGTACCACTGGGGACGCCCATGGGCTATTTGAAGGTTCAATCACACCTCGTTTTTCCATATCCATAATTATTTGTTATGCTTCTCTTTTCGCCAAAGGAAGTCGGGGAAGATGTTATCGTATCAGCCGAGCGTCTCCGGTATTAATTTTATGCTTCACCACGTTGGTTCTTATTTTGGAATCACTCTAAAGCGCAAACACATCTTGATCCTGATGGATCAACACCTTAACTTTAGCCAGCTGGTCTTGGCTGAGGTTTTGGCATTTGAAGGTAAGAATGTTCAATAGATGTTTTAGGCACTTCTTCGGTGACGTATCTTCGTTAAAATTCATGCATCTCACTATTTAAGATACTGGCGTGCATTGGCCTACCACGGTCTTCTTTTACAACGTTACTGGGTCTGAGTTGATATTTCAGATCCTTACTGGCATCGTGTTTTTCATTCGTACTAAAGTTCTACCAACGAGTAATCAATTTTCAACTAAGTCGCCCTCCATTTTTCAATCGCGCAAATGTAGCCTTCCCGGAGATTTACATCCAGCCGTGCCATCACCACACTTTCAGTTCTCGCAAGCAGAGTCACGTTTTCACTCAATAAGACTCACACGGCTGCCTTCTCTGACGAATGAAAAGGAATTTCTTCATTGTCGATCTTCAGGGCATCGTTCTTCATATACAAATGGAACCCATACTTCTTTATAACGTCCGTTCCCAAGATAACTTTTTCCGTGATGTCGGCTACCAGTACTTGATGGTGGAGTACTCCGTTTCCCAAACCAATGGTCACTTGTACTTGTCCGTGAGTAGGTGTTTCTACGTCTGTCGCCGTTCGAAGTCGTACTGTTACTGGTGATGCCTTCTCGGTTTACAATAACATGTCATGACGAATAATGGTCTTCGTCGCTCCTGTGTCAACCAGTAACTAAACACTTCTTCCATTCATCTTGCCATCGAGATAAATGCTATCCAACTGCTCCATAGGCGATGCCATTTGAATGGTAATCTCCGGAACATGACTAGATGAGATTAATTTTTGTCTGTTTTGGTTAACTCGCTCCAAATTTTCGAGCGCTCTTCTTGTCTTCTTCTTGGGTGTAGTATGATGTCGTCGTACATGGCCTATTTCACCACAGTCGTCACTCCTCTTTCCCGGAGTATTGATCGCGCTATCTCCTCGATGCTTTGTAGTGTCTGCGCGGGTACTTCTGCAGCACAGCGGAGTTTATGGCTGCCTCATAGCGACACCTGTTTCGCCGCCTCAAACTCCAAAGCATAAATTAAGGCGTCATCCAGCGTCTTTTTTCATTTATTGATTCGAGAGTTTCAAATATTTTTGCATCCATTTTAGTTTGATAACGAGTTACTACCAGTAACTTTATGTAACGGGAGATTCTTTATCAAACTTCTGTTTATCTAAAATTGACACTTCTTTACATTAAAGACACGTACTTTTATAGTCCGTTATACCAATGGTTATATTTATCTCAAACACACGCGTTAGTCACTTATTTATTTAAACATCTTCTTAACACTTCCGACTACGAATAACTAACCCATGATTTGTTTGAATCGCTTTTATACATTTCTGTTATCTTTCGAGAATTTTCTACATCCTTTCCAAACGTTCTAGTAATATATAATTATATAATTTCGTGAACGCTCTCGAAGGTCAACGTTTCAATGCAAACTATTGTAATTGTGACTGCTCGGTTTTAAGAATTCAGCAGAAAAGTTTCTATTGTCCATAGTTTATAAAGATTTTTTATATAATGTACTCAAACAAATATAAGTGCCATTAGAGGGTGACAATTTAAAAAATATATTAATTTTTATTAAAAAAAATGTAAATTATGAAAACTTAAAATCGATTTTTATCAAAAATAAGGAACTGTAATAGCACCGATTTCTGTGATAGTATAATTCCTCATTTTTAAAAAAATCGATTTTAAGTTTTCATGACGTATATTCTTTTATAAAAATTACATTTTTTTTAAATTGTCAGCCTCTGACGGCACTTTGAGTTGTTTGATTATATACGTTTATTAGATCAGGGCATCACCTACATTATATAAAAAATGTTCCATTACAGTTCCTTATTTTTAAAAAAAAATCAATTTCCACTTTGCATGTACATTTTTTTATTAAAATTAATTTTTTTTAATTGTCGCCTTCTGACGGCACTTAGGGTTGTTTAACTATATAGGTTTATTAGACCAGTGTATCGCTAACATTATATAAAAAAACCATGTTATCACAGCATTATTATTTTTGAAAAAAATCGATTTCAAGTTTTCATGATGTATATTATTTAATAAAAATTAATATTTTTTTTTAATTGTCGCCCTCTTACGGGTTGTTTGATTACACTGGTCTGCAAAAAAATATTTTTTATCGAGCCCTGACACTATTCCGGGTGATTCTTATGTAAAATGACTGAATCCAAATATGTCTTCCGTTTTCTTCCATCACCCACCATTTTCGAGAGAGCCCCAAATCTCTAATTTTACCACTTTTCGATAAATTAATTATAATTTATTTATCGAACGATAATAATAATTATAATAATTATTATAATAATAAATATATGGACATGAATTTAATTTAAATGGGAAAAAAACTATTTTAGCTATAAACAGTAATAATTAAAAAGATATTCATTGTTACTTGGTGCTTGCTTTCCTTTTATACCCTGAGGTACAGCTCACTAGTTTCAAAAACCAGCAGTACTCCGCCAACATGCTTGCATTCCACTTCCCTGAAAATCCCCTTCTCCAGCTTAGCGATGTCTTGATGGAACCCTTTCCCGTGTTCATCCGAGACTGCTCCTAAATTTTCAGGGAAAAAGTCCAGATGCGAGTGAAGGAAGTGAACTTTAAGAGACATGTTACATCCTATGTCCTTGTACGCTAAAAGCAGTTCCTCGACGTGAGCGACATAATCTTCACTTTTGTGGTTACCCAGGAAGTTCTTACAAACGTTTTGAAATACAAGCCAAGCTCGTTTTTCTTTTCGATTTAGGTGTTCAATAAACGTCGAATCTTGGAAAGTTGTCTAATCTGGGGACCAACAAAAACGCCTTCTTTGATTTTAGCTTCGCTAAGACGAGGAAATTTAGTTTTCAAAAATTGAAATGCGCCACCTGTCTTGTCCACTGCTTTCACAAACTGCTTGATCAATCCAAGTTTGATGTGTAAAGGTGGTAAGTAAATATTTTCCTTCGGAACCAAAGGATTGTAGGCGACATTTTTCTGACCAGGAATAAGATTTTCTCGCAGATGTAATGTTTATCTCGGGCTCGGCTATCCCATTCACAAAGGAAGCAGCAATATTTTGTGAATCCTGATTGCAGGCCCGTGAGTAGAGCAACACCTTTTAAGTCAGCGCAAAGTTTCCACTTCTTATCATGATAACTAATTTTATCAAGGATTCTGAAAATGTTTTCGTACGTTTCCTTCATATCAACAGAGTATGCAACCGGAACTGATGGGAAGTCATTCCCATTTGCTAACAGGACAACTTTTAAGCTTGTTTTTGATGAGTCTATAAACAGTCTCCATTTGTCTGGGTCACATGGCATCTGTAGCTCTGTCATCAATAAATTTGCATTAGGGCAGAACACTAAACCTTTATCTTCTGAGAAAGGACATTTCAGGGTTGCTTGTCTGGTCCTGTAAGAAGATATTTTTACTTCCTTTTCTAAGAGATTTCACTGTTGAAGTCGCGATCCTAGGAGCTGATATTTAGTCTTGGGTAACTGCAAATCCCTGACAAGATCATTTAATTCCGATTGAGTGAGGAGGTGAGGCTTCCGAGAAACTAAATCTGCGGAATACTCTTCATCATCATTGAACGTATCATTCGAAGCCCCAGGCACATGGCTCAGAGTCTTTTAAATCAATTTCCGGCTCTAGAGTATAAGTATAATTATCGTTATGAGGAACAGGTCTTAGAGCTGACGGAATATTTGGATACTGAATTGTATGCTTACTTTTGCTCGAAAACCCGACGGTAGAAGTCATACAAAAGTAACAATCTGTAAGATGACAGCGAGGTTCACGCCAAACCATTGGCGAAATGGCATTGATTTACGGGTACCTTTGAGCCATTTGGTCAAACTACTGTAACAAGTCGTACAGCAAACTGATGGAGCCAAAGTCTTGTCCTGGTCGCCAACTTGACAATCAAAGTACAATTTATAAGCTGTTTTAACAAGCGGAGAAAGGGGTTTTCGTTGCGCTTTTAAAGTTAATTCCCCGCAGACATAGCAGAAGCTATCGGGATGATTTTTACACTCGCGTGGCATAATTAAACAGTAATTCAACGCCCGACATTAACCACAAATCACACTTAGTCACTTGAAAAAATCCGGAGTAAAAGTAGTTTAACTGTTTTACACAAATGAACAAAAATGAACACAAAATCCAGCACGTTTAAAACGTCGATAAGTTAACTCTGCAACAGCTATAGATGTACTGATCAAAGCAGTTAAGCAAACAATGTAATATACTATAATGAGAAGAGTAATGCAAGTTCAAGCCTGTCGAAAATTTCTGTTCAAACCTGCATGTGGTATTGAGATCGCCAGCGTCGTGCAGTGAATCTTCCTAACTGTTTATTGATATTTTTTTACTGTTCTTATATATTTGTATTTTATTGTTGTTTCTATATACATTTTAGAGCAAAACTTTTGCCATATACTTTGGTATAAATTTTATTACCTGCTTTGGGATGTTAAAATATAAGTTAAAATTCTAAAAAAAAATGCAAAAAATAAAATAAAAATGGGGTCCCCCCAAAATAGGTAGGTGATGGGTAAAAACGGAGCTGATTTTTGGAATCAGGAGGTCATTTTACATACGTTCATTTGACCAAGGTATCTCCTACATTATATAAAAAAAAATTGTTCTACTACAGTTCCTTATTTTTTAAAAAAAATCGATTTCAAGTTTTCATGATGTATATTTTTTAACAAAAATTAATATGTAATAGCGAAGGCTTCCACGGCCGGAGTCTATACTAAGATAAGAACGTCTTCCGGGTTTGGACCGTGTCAATGTTGTAACCGAAGTTGCCAACGTTGGCAACTTCGGTTACAACATTGACACGGTCCAAACCCGGAAGACGTTCTTATTTTAGTATAAAAATTAATTTTTTTTTTAATTGTCGCCCTCTTACGGCACTTAGGGTTGTTTGATAATATACATTTATTTGACCAAGATATCTCCTACATTATATAAAGAAATTTGTGTTATTACAATTACTTATTTTTGGAAAAAATCGATTTTAAGTTTTTATGATGTACGTTTTTTTTATAAAAATTAATATTTTTTTTTAAATTGTCACCCGCTGACGACACTTAGGGTTCTTTGACTATATAGGTTTATTAGATCAGAGTATCGCCTACATTATATCAAAAATCTGTTATATTGCAGTTCCTTATTTTTGAATAAAATTAATTTCAAGCTTTCATGATGTTCATTGTTTTATAATTATTTTTTTTTAATTGTCACTATCTGACGGCATTTAAGGATGTACGTTTTTTTATAAAAATCAATTTTTTTTAAATTGTCGCCCGCGTATGACACTTAGCGTTGTTTGACTATGTAGGTTTATTAGACCAAGATATCGCATACACTATATAAAAAATCTATGCTATTACAGTTCCTTATTTATGAAAAAAATCGATATCAAATTTTCATGATGTACATTTTTTTATACAAAAATTTTGTTTATTGTTACCTTTTGACGGTACTTTTATAAAGATTAATTTTTTTTTAATGTCACCCTCTGACGATCCTTGAGCACTTATTTGTGCAAATAGGTACATTATTAGTTTATAAACTGTGTTAAATATAAAACTATAACCGTTCAAGTTTAAAAATCGGCTAGTTCAAATGCATTTGCTTTTTCAAATTCAGATGCAACTTCAAGGTGGTTTGCCGTAAGACCATTTAAGTATACCAATTACAGGGAATCATAAAAATGCCAGAACAATGTAGACAAAGCATCTGTTAATAACAATTAATATGTAAAGCCTAAGCAAAGTCTAAAGATTTCTTCTACTTATTAGTATACATAAATAATAAGTTTTCATGATGTATATTTTTTAATAAAAATTAATATTTTTTTGAAACTGTCGCCCTCTGACGGCACTTTGGGTTGTTTGACTATATAAGTTTATTAGAGCAGAGTATCGCCTAAATTATATAAAAAAAACTCTATGCTATTCCAGTTCGTTTTTTTAATAAAAATTAATAATTCTCCCCCTCTGACGCCACTTAGGATTGTTTGATTATATACGTTTATTAGATCAGGGTATCACCTATATTGTATAAAAAAATCGGTGCTATCAGTTTTCATGAACATTTTTTCATAATTTTTTTTTTAAATTATTATCCTCTGGCCGCACTTAGAGTTGTTTGATTATATACGTTTATTAGACCAGGATATAACCTACATTATATAAAAAATCTGTTCTATTACAGTTCCTTATTTTTGAAAAAAAAATCAATTTAAAGTTTTCATTATGTACATTTTTTTATTAAATTTTTTTTTAATTGTCTCCCTCTGACCGCACTTAGGGTTAATTGATTATATAAGTGTATTAGATCAGGGTATCACCTACATTATATAAAAAATCTGAGCTATTACAATTTCTTATTTTTGAAAAGATTCGATTTCAAGTTTTCATGATGTGAATTTTTTTATAAAAATTAATATATTTTTTTGTAATTGTTGCTCTCTGACGGCACTTCGGATTGTTTGATTATATACGTTTATTAGACCAGGATATAAACTACATTATATAAAATATCTGTTCTATTACAGTTCCTTATTTTTGAAAAAAAAATCAATTTCATGTTTTCATTATGTAATTTTTTTATTAATTTTTTTTTTAATTGTCACTTAAGGTTGTTTGATTATATACGTTTATTACACTACGGTATCACCTACATTATATAAAAAAAATCTGTTATTACAGTTACTTATTATTGAAAAAAACTCAATTTCAAGTTTTCATGATGTACATTTTTTTATTAAATTTTTTTTTAATTGACACCCTCTGACCACACTTAGGGTAAATTGATTATATAAGTGTATTAGATCAGGGTATCACCTACATTATATAAAAAATCTGAGCTATTACAATTTCTTATTTTTGAAAAGATTCGATTTCAAGTTTTCATGATGTGAATTTTTTTATAAAAATTAATATATTTTTTTGTAATTGTCGCTCTCTGACGGCACTTAGGATTGTTTGATTATATACGTTTATTAGACCAGGATATAAACTACATTATATAAAATATCTGTTCTATTACAGTTCCTTATTTTTGAAAAAAAAATCAATTTCATGTTTTCATTATGTACATTTTTTTATTAATTTTTTTTTTAATTGTCACTTAAGGTTGTTTGATTATATACGTTTATTACACTACGGTATCACCTACATTATATAAAAAAATCTGTTATTACAGTTACTTATTATTGAAAAAAAATCAATCAAGTTTTCATGATGTACATTTTTTTCTAAAAATTAATATATTTTTTTGTAATTGTCGCTCTCTGACGGCAGTTAAGGTTGTTTGATTATATACGTTTATTAGACCAGGGTCTCACCTACATTGCATAAAAAAATCTATGTTATTACAGTTACTTATTTTGGAAAAAAATCGATTTTGAGTTTTTATGATGTACGTTTTTTTATAAAAATTATTATTTTTTTAAATTGTGACACTTAGGGTTGTTTGACTATATAGGTTTATTAGGCCAGGGTGTGGCATACATTATATATTACAGTTCCTTATTTAACAAAAAACGATTTCAAGTTTTCATGAACATTTTTTTATATTTATTTTTTTAATTGTCACCCTCTGGTCGCACTTAGAGTTGTTTGATTATATACGTTTATTAGACCAATATAAAAAAATCTGTTCTATTACAATTCCTTATTTTTGAAAAAAAATCAATTTCAAGTTTTCATTATGTACATTTTTTTATTAAATTTTTTTTAACTGTCACTTAAGGTTAATTGTCGCCCTCTGACGGCACTTAGGGTTGTTTAACTATATATGTTTATTAGACCAGGGTATCGCTTACATTATATAAACATCTGTGCTATTTATTACAGTTCCTTATTTTAAACAAAAAAATCAATTTTAACATTTCAGGATGTACATTATTTATAAGTTATTTTTTTTTAATTGTCACCCTCTGACCGCACTTAGGGTTAATTGATTATATAAGTGTATTAGACCAGGGTATCACCTATATTATATAAAAAATCTGTGCTATTACAGTTTCATATTTTCATGATGTACATGTTTTATTAATTTTTTTTTTAAATGTCACCCTCTGATGGCACTTAGGATTGTTTGATTATATATGTTTATTAGACCAGGATATAACCTACATTATATAAAAAAATCTATGTTATTATAGTTACTTATTTTGGAATAAAATCGATTTCAAGTTTTTATGATGTACGTTTTTTTATAAAATAATATTTTTTTAAATTGTGACACTTAGGGTTATTTGACTATATAGGTTTATTAGACCAGGGTGTGGCATACATTAATATAAAATCTGTGCTATCACGGTTCCTTATTTAAAAATAAACCGATTTCAAGTTTTCATGAACATTATTTCATTTTTTTTTTAATTGTCACCCTCTGGCCGCACTTAGAGTTGTTTGATTATATACGTTTATTAGACCAGGATATAAATTACATTATATAAAATATCTGTTCTATTACAGTTCCTTATTTTTGAAAAAAAAAATCAATTTCAAGTTTTCATTATGTACATTTTTTTATTAATTTTTTTTTAATTGCCACTTAAGGTTGTTTGATTATATACGTTTATTACACTACGGTATCACCTACATTATATAAAAAAATCTGTTATTACAGTTACTTATTATTGAAAAAAAATCAATTTCAAGTTTTCATGATGTACATTTTTTTATAAAAATTAATATATTTTTTTGTAATTGTCGCAATCTGACGGCACTTAAGGTTGTTTGATTATATACGTTTATTACACTACGGTATCACTACATTATATAAAAAAATCTGTTATTACAGTTACTTATTATTGAAAAAAAATCAATTTCAAGTTTTCATGATGTACATTTTTTTAAAAAAATTAATATATTTTTTTGTAATTGTCGCTCTCTGACGGCACTTAAGGTTGTTTGATTATATACGTTTATTAGACCAGGGTCTCACCTACATTGTATAAAAAAATCTATGTTATTACAGTTACTTATTTTGGAATAAAATCGATTTCAAGTTTTTATGATGTACGTTTTTTTATAAAATAATATTTTTTTAAATTGTGACACTTAGGGTTATTTGACTATATAGGTTTATTAGACCAGGGTGTGGCATACATTAATATAAAATCTGTGCTATCACGGTTCCTTATTTAAAAATAAACCGATTTCAAGTTTTCATGAACATTTTTTCATATTTTTTTTTTAATTGTCACCCTCTGGTCGCACTTAGAGTTGTTTGATTATATACGTTTATTAGACCAGGATATAAATTACATTATATAAAATATCTGTTCTATTACAGTTCCTTATTTTTGAAAAAAAAATCAATTTCAAGTTTTCATTATGTACATTTTTTTATTAATTTTTTTTTAATTGCCACTTAAGGTTGTTTGATTATATACGTTTATTACACTACGGTATCACCTACATTATATAAAAAAATCTGTTATTACAGTTACTTATTATTGAAAAAAAATCAATTTCAAGTTTTCATGATGTACATTTTTTTATAAAAATTAATATATTTTTTTGTAATTGTCGCAATCTGACGGCACTTAAGGTTGTTTGATTATATACGTTTATTAGACCAGGGTCTCACCTACATTATATAAAAAAATCTATGTTATTACAGTTACTTATTTTGGAAAAAAATCGATATCAAGTTTTTATGATGTACCTACGTTTTTTTATAAAAATTAATATTTTTTTAAATTGTGACACTTAGGGTTGTTTGACTATATAGGTTTATTAGACCAGGGTGTGGCATACATTATATATAAAATCTGTGCTATCACGGTTCCTTATTTAAAAATAAACCGATTTCAAGTTTTCATGAACATTATTTCATTTTTTTTTTAATTGTCACCCTCTGGCCGCACTTAGAGTTGTTTGATTATATACGTTTATTAGACCAGGATATAAATTACATTATATAAAATATCTGTTCTATTACAGTTCCTTATTTTTGAAAAAAAAAATCAATTTCAAGTTTTCATTATGTACATTTTTTTATTAATTTTTTTTTAATTGCCACTTAAGGTTGTTTGATTATATACGTTTATTACACTACGGTATCACTACATTATATAAAAAAATCTGTTATTATAGTTACTTATTATTGAAAAAAAATCAATTTCAAGTTTTCATGATGTACATTTTTTTAAAAAAATTAATATATTTTTTTGTAATTGTCGCTCTCTGACGGCACTTAAGGTTGTTTGATTATATACGTTTATTAGACCAGGGTCTCACCTACATTGTATAAAAAAATCTATGTTATTACAGTTACTTATTTTGGAAAAAAATCGATTTTGAGTTTTTATGATGTACGTTTTTTTATAAAATAATATTTTTTTAAATTGTGACACTTAGGGTTGTTTGACTATATAGGTTTATTAGACCAGAGTGTGGCATACATTATATATAAAATCTGTGCTATCACGGTTCCTTATTTAAAAATAAACCGATTTCAAGTTTTCATGAACATTTTTTCATATTTTTTTTTTAATTGTCACCCTCTGGCCGCGCTTAGAGTTGTTTGATTATATACGTTTATTAGACCAGGATATAAATTACATTATATAAAATATCTGTTCTATTACAGTTCCTTATTTTTGAAAAAAAAATCAATTTCAAGTTTTCATTATGTACATTTTTTTATTAATTTTTTTTTAATTGCCACTTAAGGTTGTTTGATTATATACGTTTATTACACTACGGTATCACCTACATTATATAAAAAAATCTGTTATTACAGTTACTTATTATTGAAAAAAAATCAATTTCAAGTTTTCATGATGTACATTTTTTTATAAAAATTAATATATTTTTTTGTAATTGTCGCAATCTGACGGCACTTAAGGTTGTTTGATTATATACGTTTATTAGACCAGGGTCTCACCTACATTATATAAAAAAATCTATGTTATTACAGTTACTTATTTTGGAAAAAAATCGATATCAAGTTTTTATGATGTACCTACGTTTTTTTATAAAAATTAATATTTTTTTAAATTGTGACACTTAGGGTTGTTTGACTATATAGGTTTATAAGACCAGGGTATGGCATACATTATATATAAAATCTGTGCTATTACAGTTCCTTATTTAAAAAAAAAACCGATTTCAAGTTTTCATGAACATTTTTTCATAAATTTTTTTGTCACCCTCTAGCCGCACTTAAGAGTTGTTTGATTATATACGTTTATTAGGCCAGGATATAACCTACATTATATAAAAAATCTGTTCTAGTACAGTTCCTTATTTTTGAAAAAAAAATCAATTTCAAGTTTTCATTATGTACATTTTTTCATTAAATTTTTTTTTAAATGTCACCCTCTGATGGCACTTAGAATTGTTTAATTCTATACGTTTATTAGACCAGGGTCGCACCTACATTATATAAAAAAATCTGTTATTACAGTTACTTATTTTGGAAAAAAATCGATATCAAGTTTTTATGATGTACCTACGTTTTTTTATAAAAATTAATATTTTTTTAAATTGTGACACTTAGGGTTGTTTGACTATATAGGTTTATAAGACCAGGGTATGGCATACATTATATATAAAATCTGTGCTATTACAGTTCCTTATTTAAAAAAAAAACCGATTTCAAGTTTTCATGAACATTTTTTCATAAATTTTTTTGTCACCCTCTAGCCGCACTTAAGAGTTGTTTGATTATATACGTTTATTAGGCCAGGATATAACCTACATTATATAAAAAATCTGTTCTAGTACAGTTCCTTATTTTTGAAAAAAAAATCAATTTCAAGTTTTCATTATGTACATTTTTTCATTAAATTTTTTTTTAAATGTCACCCTCTGATGGCACTTAGAATTGTTTAATTCTATACGTTTATTAGACCAGGGTCGCACCTACATTATATAAAAAAATCTGTTATTACAGTTACTTATTTTGGAAAAAAATCGATATCAAGTTTTTATGATGTACCTACGTTTTTTTATAAAAATTAATATTTTTTTAAATTGTGACACTTAGGGTTGTTTGACTATATAGGTTTATTAGACCAGAGTGTGGCATACATTATATATAAAATCTGTGCTGTTACAGTTCCTTATTTAAAAAAAAAAACCGATTTCAAGTTTTCATGAACATTTTTTCATAAATTTTTTTTTGTCACACTCTGGCCGCACTTAGGATTGTTTGATTATATACGTTTATTAGGCCAGGATATAACCTACATTATATAAAAAATCTGTTCTATTACAGTTCCTTATTTTTGAAAAAAAAATCAATTTCAAGTTTTCATGATGTACATTTTTGATTAAAATTAATTTTTTTTAATTGTCACCCTCTGACCGCACTTAGGGTTAATTGATTATATAAGTGTATTGGATCAGGGTATCACCTACATTATATAAAAAATCTGTGTTATTACAGTTTCTTATTTTTGAAATAAATCGATTTCAAGTTTTTATGATGTACGTTTTTTTATAAAAATTAATATTTTTTTTAATTGTTACCCTCTGACTGCACTCACGAGTTACTTGATTATATAAGTATATTAGACCAGGGTATCAACTACATTATATAAGAAAAATGTGCTATTGAAGTTCCTTATTTTTCATGATGTACATTTTTTTATAAAAAATAATATATTTTTTTGTAATTGTCACCCTTTGATGGCATTTAGGATTGTTTGATTCTATAGGTTTATTAGACCAGGGTCGCACCTACATTATATAAAAAAATCTATGTTATTACAGTTCCTTATTTTTGAAAAAAAATCAATTTAAAGTTTTCATTATGTTCATTTTTTTATTAAGATTTTTTTTGTCACTTAAGGTTGTTTGATTATATACGTTTATTAGACCGCGGTATCACCTACATTATATACAAAAATCTGTGTTATTACAGTTACTTATATTGAAAATAAATCGATTTCAAGTTTTTATGATGTACGTTTTCTTTATAGAAATTACTATTTTTTTTTAATTGTCGCCCTCTGACAGCACTTAGGGTTGTTTAAATATATATGTTTATTGGACCAGGGTGTCGCTTACATTATATAAACATCTATGCTATTTATTACAGTTCCTTATTTTAAAAAAATCAATTTTAACATTTCAGGATGTACATGATTTATAAGTTATTTTTTTTTATTGTCGCCCTCTGACAACACTAAGAGTTGTTTGATTATATACATTTATTAGATCAGGGTATCAGTTACATTATATAAAAAATCTGTTCTATTACAGTTCCTTATTTTTGAAAAAAAAATCAATTTCAAGTTTTCATGATGTACATTTTTTTATTAAAATTAATTTTTTTTAATTGTTACCCTCTGACTGCACTCACGAGTTACTTGATTATATAAGTATATTAGACCAGGGTATCAACTACATTATATAAGAAAAATGTGCTATTGAAGTTCCTTATTTTTGAAAAAAATTGATATCAAGTTTTCGTGATGTAATTTTTTTATAAATTTTTTTTTTTTAATTGTCACCCTCTGACGACTCTTAAGCGCTTATTTGTGCAAATAGGTACATTATTAGTTTATAAACTGTGTTAAATATAAAACATGTTCTATAACAATTACAGTTCAAAAATTGGCTAATTCAAACGCATTTGTTTTTTCACTTCAAGGTGATTGCTATAAGACCATTTAAGTATACCAATTACAAGGAATCATAAACAGAACACTGTAGACAAAGCATCTGTTAATAACAATTAATATGTAAAGCCTAAGCAAAGTTTAAATATTTCTTCTGCTTATTAGTACACATAAGACTTGTAATTTCGCAAATTTACAATTGACATTAAAATTAACCGATAAATAGACTTAAATGATAAGAATATTTGAGTGTATTGCTCTAACTACCTGTCTTTTTTATTATCATTTTTATGAAATAATCTTTTAATTGTATTAAGCACTGTAGTAATTGCATTAGTGTACATGTAGCACCAATTTCTCTAGATAAGATAAAACATTGATTTTATTAATTATACTAAAAGTCATTAATCATAAATTAGTAGTTACTATGAAGTACATGTCTGGTTTAATAAATTTCTATACTTAACAATAATAATTTAATTTATTGTCAGATTTAATTCAATTAACCTTGCGACTTAAGTCTCTATTCTGATGTTAATACTAATACAACAGGTAGTTCAGAAAGCATGCAACAGGTTTTTGTTCAAAATATAATTGTGACGAAAACATACCTTCAGGAAATATATGCACCCATTCGCCATTAGCTAATCGTTCTAAACAGAAATCTACAGCTTCCTGATACACTCCATTACCTCTTATCACAGGAACACATTTCCCTAATCTAAAAAAATACGAATGTGATGTGCAGGTAAAACAAATATCATTAGCAGCCAAAGACCATCGCATCACAGATTTACTAAGTAAATGCCTTACATCTAACGTAGCTAAAAGTTAATTATAGTTAATTATTATTGGACAAAAAGTGAACTATTTGTGTACCCCATATACCAGGATCATCGAAACAGGAATGGTGATTTGATATGGTGATTAACGGAACATTTCGTGGTCGGTCATGTAAAGCGTATGACATGTAATGACGGTTGTGTACCTTTGATTTGTTGAGCCAATCTGAAATGATTACCATTAAAGTCAGCCAATTGATTTTTATATACACTCACGTATTAATATTTTGCTGAAAATTCCTACACAAGCAATAGTTAGACTAGCAGCTATACTCCAAAATTTGGATGGGTTTCGTAAGCTCGGTATGATCCAGTCAATATTGTAGTTTATCTTAGTATTTGTTGCTGACATTATTTAAATTACGTTAATTTTGTGCAATGTAAATAATTCATGTTTTTTTTTTTATTTTTTATTTGTACTGGAATTTACACTTGACGTCTTTTGATGTACATTCTAACCACGCTTTTTTTATGTATTTGAAATGAGTAGCGCGATGTCGTCCGAATATCACTACTACAAATAACTCCGTACTTTGTTGTAGATGTCAACGGCGATATTTAATTCCGAGGTAACTAATCGTGACGACATCAGGCAATTTTTCTAATGGGACCAAATGGAACGGTGCTTTTACAACTATTTTTGAGGTTACGTCATTTGGGAATCGTAGTAGGAATGAACTTGGAATGTCCTTCGGTGTTTAGCAAATGCTTGTACACAGTCGTGCATCAGAAACAACCTACAGGGTGTTTCGTCGTGTCACATTATTATGCTTGTTTCTGCAGTCTTTAACTTACAACGCATTATAGTAAAATACCTAAATATATTTAACATACAAGCTTTAATTATAAAAACTTATTGTCACTTTAATCACAAAATTTAACAAAAAACTTTTTGTAGTGCGGTTATAAAACAGTTATGCTCGATTTCTCTGTGTTTTTTAAATTTATTGCGGTTATACAATTATAATTCCTGTCAAAACAGTTGTTATAACATAAATTTTTGCAAGCAATCATAAATGACGTTAAATAAACATAACTGTTATTTCTTGAATGTAACTGTCGCGCCAACAAAGAGCTACCAGTTCAAATGCGGCATCGACGGTTCGATCTATAAAACAAAACTTAGTACGTGAACAAAACATACACAGTTCTCTTTATTATTTTATTGGATGTTTCGGCCCACGTTAATTATAACAGCGATTCAACAAATCAAAATCGGTACGAAACTATAACACACATACACAAAGACCGTCTAAAAAAAACGCGGCAATCACATTCCGCCCAAAAATTCACACACCTTAACCTTACAACTAAAATTGACAACAAAAGAAAACCACAGAGTGAAACTAAACCTAAAATTGACATGTTGCGATGGTGTCGCATTGCACTATTAAAACTACTGATATAATTACGGTCTCTGACATTCTTCCACCTGAGGAATGTTTTGAGACAACAAAGATGGATTCGGAATCGGAGCCATCTGGATTTTCAACATTCCCCGCCGTCTCTTCGTCGCCGTGTTGCAGCCTGTCTCCATCGCCGAAATCGAACTCCAGAACACTGTCACACTCCAGGGGATACAGTCTTTGCAGTGGCCTTAATAACTGCCCCCTAGCGGTTTCTACTCTAACCAAACGAACTCGGCCACCCTTACCCGGTAAAAGTTCCACGATTCGACCAACTGGCCAGTTTAAACGTTTGTTGTTGTCGTCGCCGACAAGCACCAATTCGCCAATCACAATTTGACGATCAGTCTTTTTGTCACACAAAAGCTTCAATTGTCCAAGGTACTCGATACGAAATCGAGCCCGAAGTTCTTCCCGTAAAACTTGAATTTTACGCACCCTCCGACACAATGAAGCATTGTCTATAGCGTGACAATCCGGTAAACCACACTCCACTTGCTCGCGCAAAAACATCGACGGACTTAACGCGACTAACGCTTTAGGGTCCTCCGAAAGGTAAGTTAAGGATCTCGCATTAACAACTTCGCACTCGCAAACCAGGGTAAATAAGTCTTCATAGCTCAATCTCGCGCGACCCAGTACTTTTCGTAATAGTTGTTTCAACACTCCAATTAAACGTTCCCAGAACCCTCCCCACCACGCCGCTGTGGGAGGATTAAATTGCTAGCGAATGCGCTGGACGAATGTTTCACGCAAGATCAAATCCCAGTCTAGAAGCGATAAAGCATTCTCGGTGCCTACAAAGTTCGTCCCATTGTCACTGTAGACTGTTCGAGGCCTACCCCGACGCGACACGAAACGACGTAAGGCCTGTAGAAAACTCGAAGTGGACAGGGATGTTGTCAGCTCTAAATGAACCGGTCGGAAGACCGCGCACGTAAACAAACATATCCAAACCTTATCACCATTTTTTAGGTAAACCGGCCCTGCAAAATCCACTCCCGTCACTTCAAAGGGAGCTGCGTCACGAACCCTGTCTAATTGTAATGGCGGAGGTTTTACACTCAAAGGCTTTGCGTTGTACCTTCTACATGTTCCACACTTGGATATAACTGATCTGACTGTCCGTCTACCGCCCAAGATCCAAAACCTCTTCCTCAGCAAACTTAACATACCCTGAGTCCCAACATGGCATGATTTTATGTGTATGTTCATGATTAGGCTCTTAGTCAATGGATGCTTAGAAGGAAGCACAATGGGGAACCGATAATTTTCAGTGTCTTCTCTATTAAACACCCTAGATCTTAATCGAATGAGGCCTTGCTCGTCGCTAAAAGGATTGAGACCACTAATTCTCTTGTCCTCCTTACCAGAAAACGCTTCCTTTTGCACCAATTTGAAAATGAACGTTTCTGCAGCGTTCTGTTCTTCAAAAGACAATTCACCACGCTGTTTCTGATCTGGACCCTTACAATTTTGAGCAAACCGAAGTATCCAAGCCGTCATTCGTACAGTTTTTGTATATTTAGAAAAATAGTCTAGATCCCAAGCGCAACAGTGTCCAAAATTCAGAAGCGTAGTAACCAACTTCTTCTTGCGCTCGCCGTTAATTTCATCCTCGTTGCAGGTTGTATTCACGGACGGCCATTTTTCTTGTGCTTCGTATAGCCATCTGGGGCCCTCCCACCATCTTGATCCAAACAGTTGTTTGGGAGAATATCCCCTTGAGGGCAAATCCGCCGGATTTTGCATTCCTGGTAAATGGCGCCATTTCTCCGCTGGAGTCAAATTACGAATCTCGCTCACTCTATTCCATACGAATACGCCCCACTCTTCTTTTCGTTGAATCCACGAGACGACTGTAGGCGAATCAGTCCAGAAAAAACAGTCAATCTGTCTTCCTATGTTCTCACTCACAGGCGTATACAGCCAAGCTGACAGAAACGTTGCCACGCAAAACTACTCGCACAAACACAACAGAAGCATAGGCATCTTGGCTCGCATCACAGAATGTATGTATGCTTAAATCATGTGATTCCGGGTCGCCCACCAGTATATAGCGAGGTAGCTTAATTTTCGACAAATGATGCAAATCCTTCATCCAACTTTTGAATGCTTGAGCCGTGACATCATCCACTGGCTGGTCCCAAGTTAACTCCTTCCATAATCTCTGCAGCATTAGCTTAGGTAGTAAAGTAGATGGGCATGTATGTCCAATCGGATCGAAAACTTTCTGTGTTATGGAAAGAATCTGACGTTTCGTAACCACCATACTATCAATGTCAAGATTCTCAAGGTTTGAATTTATAGTCAAAATATCTTTCCTTGGGCACCAATTCAAACCAAAGACAGGACAGAGCTCGACAACCGTATCTGATCTTAAATTCTGGGTACGCTCCCACCCTCTCAGTTCGAATTTACCCTCCATCATAATAGCAACAGACTCTTTGATAAATATTGCGGCTAATTCCTCATCTGCCAGGCTCGTCACACAATTATCAACATAGAAACTACGACTCAACCTTTCTACAGTCTCCTTGGAATAAACAGTTTCAGCCTCATTGCATCTTTTTGAGCACAGAGATAGACGGTATTCCAACGTTGCCCCTAGCAGAAACGGGCTACTCATCAAACCGAAGACCACGCGCTTGTGACGGAAAATGACCTCTAGGCCCTTGCCATGAATCCACAAAAATTTGAGAAATTCTCGGTCTTTCTCGTTAATACTAATTTGTAGGAAAACTTTTCTTATATCGGACACAACACCTATTTGGTTTTCCCTAAATCTTAACAGCAACGAAGGAATTAGTTCTATTAAATTGGACCCTTTCTCCAAGCAATGGTTTAACGATGGTCTGTCCTTTTCGTGCGCAGACGCATCGTATACAGGTCGAATTTTTGTTGTCATACTGTTTCCCTTAATAACCGGTCTATGAGGGAGATAATGACCTTGATTCACATTCACACATTCTGATGTATCCACTTTTTCCACAATTCCCTCCGCTTCCCACTCACAAAAGATGCGCTCGTACTGCTCAAACAGGTAATCATTTTTCAGTTTACGGACAGCTCAATCCAACCTCTTTTGAGCCAATTTGTAGTTAGTCGAGAAAGGAGGGTGGCCCTCTAACCATGGAAGGCAAACCTCATAACGCCCATCTTATTAACATTCACCGTTTGCAAGAAGAGCTCCTTAGCTGCTACGGCTATTTCCTTCTTGGTTCGCTTATCAGAAGGTTCCTTGATTCCTAGCGCTTCAAGTTCCCACAAATCGGTTATGGAAGCATTCTTCACAAATAGGTTCAAAGTGGTCATAGCAATATTAGAACGTATACTAATGTCCGGCATTTTACCCATAAGCGTCCACCCGACGTGTGTTTCAATCGCTACTAATCCGCATGGTAGTTCTCGACGGCTTCGAGTGCTCGAGTGCACAAAACACACCTTAAGCGTCTCTTGCATCTTTTAGACTGATGGCCTATCTTATTCAGCAGAAAAAAAGCCTTCTTTTCCGAAAGTGCATCTTTTTTCTGAGAGTAAGTCATTTTATGTGCCTTAAAACACGCTTCACTATCGTGAGACCCTGCGCAAAATACACAACCTTTAACTTCACAATTCATAAACCCCGTAGCTGTCGGACCTTCGAAAAATGTTTTTTGAAATGGCTTATTTCTAGTATGTCCTTCGCTAGTGCCCATTTTGGTAAACGACGTTCTTTCTGACAAACCAAACCCCTCAGCCGATAAGGCTATCCGCTGCTCGTTCTCTACCTCATGTCTGAGAAAAAGCATCAACTTCTTAAGTCGAGCTTCTAGGGGAGATGAAGTTTCTTCAGAATCCGCACAACCGTTAAACGTCGCAGAACGTTGCCAAACTCTCAGTAACTCATTCGCTAAACACGATTCTATTAGTGGAAATAGCATGGCCGAACATTTGTCAGAGGTTATGCCCAAGGTTTCGAGTGCTCGTAACTGGGTCTCAATTTGATCATAAAGAGTGCCAATATCCATTTTTTGTTTCGAAGTAGATCTAGTTAAAATAAGCTTCAACAGCTCCCTCACAGATACTTCGATCTGAAGATATTCCCTACCAAATCTGCTTTCCATATTCTCTACTATTTTTTCGTAATTTTCACTCATGGTGGATAGCTCTCGACTAATTGCCTTGCCCTACTTCCCGGTACCGTGGCTTGTACTAAATACTCTATTTTGTCATGATTATCAATAGTATCATCTTCATGTACCTTTTTGAACTGGGCCCAGAAGGCCAACCAGTCTTTGACGTTACCATCATAGTGTTTGAATTCTATTCGAGGTAATTTAAATTTTCGCCCACCTGTGGTTTCCCGAACATTTGACCTGTATGTTCCTGTGTGGTGCGAACCGGTGCCTTCTGTTGCTGAATCTTCAGATAACCTGTTGTACTTTACCTTTAACCCAGTGAATCTCTTCAAATACGTATCACGGCCCTCCACATCAGTCTGAAGTTCGGCTTCGGTAGCACCTTCCAATAAAAGTTCGTAAATTTAATTTTCCACTATCTTTAAGTCGTCATATTTCGATAGTAAAAGTTCCCACGCAACTTTGATAGATTCGCGATCAAGCTTATCGACACTAAAAAGTGCTTTAAGTTCGTTTGCCGTTTTCGTAAACGAAGTCCATAGCGCCTTCCTGTTTTTCTTTTTAATTTCGATTTCATTAGCCATCTAAAACTTGGTTCGAAACCGCCGAACGTTTTAAAAATGCAAATACTACACAAAACGCGCTAAAAGTTTGCCGGTAGGAAATACATTCAAAAACTAGCAAATTTGCCCGAGGGTCAGTACCATCGAGAGTCATGGAAAAAAGAACGCTTTTTAGTTTTAATATTAGAATGACCATCACCCGCCACTGTCACTAGAATCCTGACGGAGGGTCTATAGCCTTTTTTGGTCACTTCGTTAAATTGTTCGTAGTCCACGCAAAACCTCGTTGACCCATTCTTCTTCTTTACTGGTACTACTGAGGACGCCCGCAAACTATTTGAAGGTTTTACACATCTTCTCTATGTATCTGTAATCATTTGTTTGGCTTCTTTTTGTTTTACCAAGGGAAGTCGGCGTGAATAAAGTATCGCTCAGTATTGATTTTTTGCTTGACTACGTCAGTTCTTTTTTTGGAACCACCTTCCAGCGCAAACGATGTGAACTGCTAGATCAACGTCTTAACTTTGGCCAGACATAGCTTCGATGAAGTTCACGCATCTGGCGTACATTGGCCTACCAAGGTCTTTTATTTCAACGTTACTGGATCGGAGTTGACATTCAAGATTCTTACTGGCATCGTGTATTTCATTCGTACTACTCTAGCAACTTCGTCGCCCTCTGTTGGCTCAGTAGCGCAAATGTAGCCTTCCCGAAGATTTCCATCCAGGCGTGCCAGCATTGATAATATAAAATTTGTGTATTGTTTGATGTTCTTTGTGTTTTGTGAAATTTCATAAGTGAAGGTATTAGTTAGCTAACGTAAAGAGTGATAAAATTAACTAAAATGTATAAACGCTTTGTATTCAAATTTCAGCGTTATATAACAATATGTTTTCTTTGTTTGGTAAAACGAATGCATTGGCGGCCATTTCAATTTAGTTGATTCAATTTCTTGATGTGTATGTTGCATTTCAAAATCAATTTAAGTGGAATTATTAAACGATGTTTTTTTACAAATTATTAATTTAAACTTAAAATTATTACATCTTAAAGAAATGTAATATAAATTGGTAGTATTTTCTTTATTTTATAATTTCATTTATGTGTAATTTTAGACACAACATTAAGCGTCGTAAATAAACTGTAATAATTAACCATTTCATACTTAAATTTGAAGATTATTAAAATTGAAAGTGGCTTTATGCAGATGTTTCTTTATTTGTAGAAAGAAGCTATTTAAACTTCATTACGATTTTGTCTGTCTCTTAAATCATTTTCTCTGCAAGTTATCTATGCTAATCTCTAGCTTCAAATCTAAATTATGCATAATAATTCATTTGTTTTTTGTACGTTTATAATTTGGTGATATGAAAGTTGGACATTCTTTTGATCGTAATATTTACCTATTGATGGTGATCATAATGGATTTAATACCAGAGAAAAACACCAATGTATACCGCGAGGGGCAAACATCTTGAAGTCGCATGTTGCTTCTTGATTGGACCCTGCTTGTATTGTCTATGATATGAACAAGTTTCTGCTCTTATGTTTTAAAAGTCGCGGTAAGATGCTTCTTGAATAGACTTTAGATCTTTATAAATTTTGTTTGATATATTATTGTGTGTTTATTATATATGTGTATTTTTCGCCCTTGTTTGTTTGTCCCAACCAGTCAACTAATAGATGGGTTGGTTCGGTAACTAGGACTTCAGTACCCACTGACAGGTCGACACTTATTCTTCTTTTGTTTAATATATTGATGTTTGTGTACATTTTTATATGTGTGAATTTCTTTTAAATGACTTAAATCTCTTAAATCTTAAGTTTCCAATGTTTATTAATGCCTTTAATTAGAAACTGTTTGCTTAATAAATCTAAATTATGTAATTATTTTGCATTTACATTCAGTTAGAAGACCGGAGGGGTTTCTTCGCCTGTTCTTCCTTTTCTAATGCGGGTTCCACCGAACAGGCAATGTCTATGGATATACGAAGTACATGGAGGATTTCTTTGCCTGGTTGATGAAGTTCTGAAGAAAACTGTGTTAGTTCTTCAAAAATGTCTTTTACATAATGGATCGAATTCAAAAACATATTTTCCAGTGTAATTCATAATAACCCGGATCTTACCGATATCCAAAACTTGCATTATCTTAAAGGCTGTCTCGCTGGTACCGCTGCTGAAGCAATCAAATCATTAGAGTTTTCTGCTAGCAATGATTAAATTGCTTTCAACTCATTAGTAGCCCGATATGATCAGCCGAAACTATTAATTCGAAAAGATTTAAAATTCATCATGGGACTAGATCCCTTGGCAAAAGAATCTGCTTCCAGTCTGAGAAAAGTAAACGATTCTCTTTTCAAGCACGTTACAGCACTCCAATCTTTTGCTACAATACAGGAACACAGCAGTTATTCGAAACGTGTATCATACATGTTACATCGGAAAAATTAGATCCAACTACTTTGCGGCAATGGGAAACTATACGCAACAAATCCAATTCCGATGTGCCTACCTTAGATGAATTCAAGTCATTTATCACAAATCAAGCCAATCTTCTAGATAGTCTAGAAGCCAAACCAGTTAAGGTGGTGCCAGACAAATCTAAATCTCATTCAAAATCGTTTGTTGCAAATAGTCCCGTGTGCCTACTTTGCAAATGAGACCACTATCTATCCAAATGTGGCAATTTTTTCAACATGACACCAAAGGATCGTTGTTCAAAAGCTAGAAAGTTGAAGATATGCTTCCACTGCTTTGCTCGGAGTCACATATTATCTCAATGCGTTTCTAAATTTACGTGCAGAACATGTAAAGCTAGGAATCATACTTTGCTTCATGTCCATTCTTTGATTGAACCAATAGAGGGCTACTTAATAGAAAAGAAACAGAATTTTAGTTCCAGTGAAAATCACGATACCAGTAAAGATCTTAAATGTCAACTCAGATCCAGTAAGGTTGAAAAAGAAGACCGTAGTAGGCTCATCACGCCAGTATCTCAAATTGTAAGATGCGTAAAGTCTAACAAAAATATGTCGCCGAAGAAGTGCTCACAACATCTATTGGACATCCTTACCTACAAATGCCAAAACCTCAACCAAGACCAGCTGACTAAAGTTAAAGTATTGATCCAACAGTATCAAGATGTGTTCGCTGTGGAGAGTGGTTCCATAGGAAGAACTAACGTGGTAAAGCATAAAATTAATACCGGAGACGCTCGGCCGATACGACAACTTCCACTCCGACTTTCTTTGGCGATAAGAGAAAAAGCCGAACAAATAATTACGGATATGAGGAGAGAAGGCGTGATGGAACCTTTAAATAGCCTATAGACGTCCCCAGTCGTACTCGTAAAAAAGAAAGATGAATCAACAGGGTTTTGCGTAGACTACAAACAACTAAACGACGTGACCAAAAAGGACAGCTGCCTTTTACCGAGAATTGACAATACGTTAGATACCTCGTCAGAATCCCAGTGGTATTCCACGTTTACTGGCAGGTAGAATTGGAAACCTAAAATAGTGAAAAAAACAGCTTTTATAATTGAAATTGGTTTGTAGCAGTTTACTGTGACGCCCTTCGGTCTGTGTAACGCTCCTGCAACGTTCTAGCGTTTGATGGAAACCATCTTGCGCGGACTGTCTTGGAAGACGTATTTCGTTTACCTAGACGCCGTGATCGTGATTGGAAGGTCCTTTAAAGAACACTTGAACAACTTGAAAGAAGTGTTCCAGCGACTACGTAGGCAAATCTCAAACTGAGCCCAAAGAAGTGCCACGTATTTAAGAAGAAAGTGCAATACCTTGGTCACGTCGTATCTAGAGATGGAATAAAAGATGAGCCAGACAAAATCCTAGCAGTGCAAGCATGGCCAAGACTAATCGATAAACAATAGGTTTGAAGTTTCCTTGGATTGTGCACCTATTATAGACGATTTATACCTGGATTTACCAATATTGCCAAACCTTTGACGAAATTGACCGAAGAAAGAGTAGAATTTAGATGAATGAAGACAGCTTTCCATGAACTAAAACAGGCCCTAGTGAATTCGCCGATTTTAAGTTACCCAAGACAAGATTTGGATACCGACGCAAGTAATCTTGCCATAGGCGCTGTCCTTTCGCAGGTGCAATATGGATAAGAAAAAGTAATCCCCTTTTTTAGTAAAGTTTTGTCTAGGGCAGAAAACAATTATTGCGTGATTAGGAGGGAACTGTTAGCAGTCGTCAAGTCCATAGAACACTTTGATAAATATTTGCATAAACGAACATTTTTACTGAGGACGGACCACGCCGCTTTGCAATTCCATAACCCGGAAGGACAAGTAGCAAGATGGATTGAGAGACTGCAAGAGTATGACTATGACACAGAACACCGTGCCGAAAGCAGTCATCGGAATGCTAATACCTTGTTCAGAAAACCATGTTCGGCGGACTGCAGTCGTTATTAGTGACTTGAAGAAAAAGTTGAATGCTTCCGGAGAACTGCTATGGTTGATGACAAGTAAAAACAGTTGCGTCGCGAACAAGAAAACAATCCCAAAATAAAACTACACTTAAACTGGAAAGAAAAGGAGCGACGACGACCAACATAGGAAGAAGTGATTGCTTTGTGCAGAAACATCAGGGTGTAATGAGCGCAGTAGAACTCTTTTATAGTAGAAGACACAGAAAACAAACTACAGTTGGTAGTGCCAAAGAGCCTGGTGTTACAAGTGTTGAAGCATTTCTACGATGCGAAATCCGACTGCTATATGACCTCCAATTTGAACGAAAACCGGAAGAAGTATATCGCATTCGAAAACCACCTAGAGGCAAGCCAAAAGTAGTTCACTTAGATCGTCTAGCATCGTTTGCTGGCGATAACCACATTACGCTAGCAGAACCAGAAATCAAGTCGAAGGAATGCGCTTTGATGAGTTTATGAGCATATACGAAGATTCTGGAAAAGTTAGGTTCCAAACACGAAAAGATTACACTATCGCACATTACTTGAGCGAGAGTCTTGACATGTCCAGAGGAGTTACAGTCGTATTTAAAAAGAAGTTTGGGCGACTAGATAAACTACGAAGGTCGGAAAAGTTTTAAAACTTGTTACGTGCGAAATTTTCATAACGCATATTGACTTAAAATTAGATTCTGGTTTTGACTCCCTCTGCCGATCTTTTTGGTTACTGAGAGGTTGCGGAGCCATTTTTGAAGCTGTCAACTACTGTTCGTAATTACAACTAACAGCATCCGATACAACGGGTTTTTATATCTCATTTAATTTATTATTATTAACGATTTTGTAGCTTCCTATCTTTGTGAGTTATTGTGTGACACGATTTGCTATTCAATATCTATTCTAGGCTGCTACCGGGGAAAACGTTTTCTTCGAACAAGTAAGCACTGGATTTTGGGTAAGTCTGTTTGATTATTTTTCGTCGCTGTCATAAAAGTCACTCACGGAACTTTTGCTAATGTTAATTGCCAAACGTTTACTGTTACAATACCATTAAGGTAATTTCAATTATCATTTAGGGTGTATCGCATGCTGTGTACAAACAATATTTATTACGAAATTTTCTTCGCTATTTCGATGGAACTTAACCTGTGCATTGTGTGTTGCCGATATTTCTGGCATTTATGAATTGAGAAATTAAACATACTCCTGTTAATCTTTTACGTTGCTGAATAGAAGTTTTTACACCTGTTAATTATACTTGTTACTCTTTCTAGCATTTATGAATTGAGAAATCAAATATACTCCTGTTAATCTTCTACGTTACTACATTAAAGTTTTTATAGCTGTTAATCTTTCTTTTATGGTAACATACCTTTCTCTTTAAATTGTCGTTACCCGAACACCCGGCTAACAAGGATTACGAATCTAAAAATTCGTTACAAGTTTGGACCGTCTGTCGTGATCGAGGCAGAAGTGTTAATTATGATTGATCTGGCGCCCTTAATTTTAATTTCCTTGAACCTCCCCTATCTCCGACTGTGTGAGTTGGCCGTGCAAGGTTCGTAAGACCTAACGGTTGTAACAAATTTTGGCGCCCAACGTGGGGCGCCAAAAGTTGTTACGAGAAACTCGGGTTCCTGGAGTTGATCTGTCAAAATAAAGTGTCACACCGGTCTTCTCATAACCAAACAAAACAACGGCTAGCACAGCTTCTTCGGAGAAGGATCGCAGGCTTTGTTATGTGTGATTATAACGTGAATCTAAAAAAAGGCGTCAAGACGATGAAAAATTAAAGTCGAGGGATACCGTCTAACTCTCCCCGTAGTAAGAAGTTGAAGAAAGCATATAAATGTAAATTCTTGACAAAATTTATACGTAGGCCGATTAAATTAGAAGTTGCGCCGAGTGGCGAGCAACACACCGTATAACAAACTGTCCTTGTTGGACTAAATAGTTACGTACACATAGCGTCTGAATTTATAAGTACATATATTTAAATTGTAGACAAACCAAACAAATCAAGCCTTCGAGATTCGATGTGCACAACTGATAAATTCGCGAAGCACAAAAATTAATTGTGTTAAGTTAACATGCACGTACGGTCCTAAACGACCTAGTCCCGAAACACAAATCAAAAAAATTTAAAGTAGTAATACTTACAGGTAGGTTTTACCTCAGTCGGACATTAGCTAATCTCCGTACTTGATGTACCTAAAAAGTAATATTAAACCCAAATCGGAACGAGCATATACGTTTAACACAAGTAAGAAGGTTTATTTAGCATCCAATTATTAGGAACGCAAGTGCGCAGCGTTTCCCTCCGACTTAACCAATTAAATTTTTCATATTTGTCTTCGCAAAAGAAAGGATTGTCCTGGCGGTTCTAGACCTTTGACGGTGGATATGATAAGGACGTATCAATAGTTTGACGTCATGGAATATTTCGAACAAGGCCACCTGTTAGTTATCTTTGATGATAACGCAGAACAATTGGTGGCTACCAAAATCCGCTATAGAAAATTAGTAGCGTCAATTTAAACCCTCAATAAAGAAAATTGTATACCACAACGGTGAAGGTTAATCCGGACGTAAAAGTACTCAACTCGCAAAATGATCTAATGCAAAATGAAGTGCGGCAATGTTGTCTAAAATGTGACAGCCTCGGCGCAAGAGCAGAGAGGTTCTGACAAATTTCATACTAACGAAACATTTTCATACTCGCAAATTGAACCACTAACTTTTTTTTTAACGTTGCAAACTACCTTGTGACCGTTATACGCAAATCTGTTGCGAGCATTATGGAAACTCAAGAGAGAACTGGAGTTCCACAATATTAAGTAGTTGGCAGTACCCAAGCTTGGTTGCGGCTTAGAACAACTACATTAGAGCATAGAGGCCGAAATGTAGAGAGTTGCCGCTATCGCCACGATCCTTTCTACCGGTGTCGCATCCAGTTTCCTGTTTTGGGATAGAATACTCTTAAGAGGGGGACAGTGAAACGTTTGCAAAGTTGTTGTCGGCGTCTAGAACATTCACGAAAAGATATAAAAAATTCTCGAAAGATAGCGAAAATGTATAAATGCGGTTTCGAAGTCGGAAACGTTAAGAAAATGTTTAAATAAATAAGTGGTTAACGCATGTGTTTGAGATAAATATAGCGGAGTATAATATACGTGCGTTTAATGTAAACAAGTGTCAGTTTTAAGATAAACAGAAGTTATCCGCTGACATTATCTTTTGAGTGATTGCACTATATAAATGAGTGTAAGTGTTTTTCCTAAATATCGTTAAATTTAACTAGTTCGTTTAAATATTTTGTGTATCAATAAATTAGTGTTAAAATTTTTTACAATAACAAAACAAAATAGTTGAAATAACAAAGATTATTTAACATACGCCAGTCAACTACCAAATTACTTAAAAAAACTCAATAAATGACAAATGCAAACGCCTCTTTAAAACGAACGTAAATACAAGGATCAGAACAAAAGTAACTGATATGAAAATCAAACAACCGTTACAATATTTTCATTCATCCACTTGTTCCAATCTTGTATTCATAATATACACCCCAGTATGTTTTGATATATCAGAGACATATTTGTATTTGTTATGATCATAAATTTTGTTTTATTTGCATTTATTGAAAGATTGTTTGCACCAACCAGTTATAAATATTGGAACATTCAAGAAATATCTTGCAAATGCAAGAGCCTTATAGAAGCTGTCTAGAAGATATAGCGAAAAGTAGGGAACGTTCGAGGAGGATTCGAGAAGGATTCGCCGATGTCTATAAATGCCGAACATGGAAATCGTAGGTCAGTTATTGCTGGAATGCGAATGTGTTAAGAAGATTATCAAGTGGAAATAAATCGTTAGCACGCGTGTGTCTAGATAAATTAATCGTGAACGTGATAATTAGTGTAAACAAGTGTGATATCCGAGGACGTTATCTTATCTCGTGTTAGTGTTATACAACGGTTATACATAAATTCGTGTAAGTGTTTTTATTATTAGATTTAATTAGTTCGGTTAATTTAAAGTGTACATATTTCTAGATTAAGTAAACGTAGTTTTAGTCGTTTTAAATAAATTAGTTTTTAATAAATAAAGACGTAACAATATTATTTAAATTTTTATTAGTTTCAATCACTACTTTTACCACATTTTCTTTTACATAGCAAATTAAGGTATCATCATCAGCAAATAATTATACTTTGTCACACTTTTACAATATACCATTAATATACAAGGTAAACAATTAAACTTGCGTTATTCTGAATGACGCCAATTTTTAACTTCTTTTAGTACGTATATATCAAACCGATATAAGCAGATTATAATTTAAACAATAAGATACTATATTTATTAAATAAAAACTAGTTTATACATTTTTTATTAATCAAAATCGGTGATTTGTTTTTGTCTTTTTTTTCATTTTTGTGGAATTAAAAATTATATCTTGTTTCGTAAATTGCGTATTTGTTCTTCGTTTTTTAAATAAATAGGCAATATAGTAACTTAATTTTAGGATGCACTTTGCGCCTACAGGTAAATAAGGGTGTTAGAAACTACTCCATAAGAACTTTCTTAAGTACAATAATATTAATTATTTTTGCAAAATTACAATCCGAATGCGTTAGTTCGGCAGGTTTCGCTTGTCGGTTTGCGTTATTTGCGTCCGATTTTTTTAATTTGGTATTTTAAAATTGCGTCATTTCGAATTTTGCGTTATTATGAATGTTCTTTTCATATAAAATGTATTGTGTTCATCATAAAATAAAAAAAAAATAAAATCTTTTAAAAATTGCGTTACTCTGATTGCTGCGTTACTTCGGTTGGCGTTATTTTGGTAGTTGACTGTATATATCCAACTGATGAAAAGATTTAGCAGCATTCAATCATTACTAAGTTTGTTGAATGCAAAGGTTGAATGCGTCTATCATCGATTTCTAACCTCATTTTACTTTTACCTTTACTAAGGTATCTTAGTATATGTGTATAGATAGATATCTATCTTAATATCGATTTATTTATTTATAATTACCTGTGTAGTACTTACAATTATTGAAACATAGAATATAATCATGGATTCCATCAGTCTCAACCGTGACAACTCCACAGAACTTAACAGTGCCAATGTAGCTCGGCTTACAAATTTATTTAAATTAAACACTGCGTTAAAGGGCGTCGTAATTGATAAACTAAGAATAACTGCTTGCTGTGATAACTCCACGAAAGAATTTTCACATTTACAGTTTGTGTCTACATTCGGCTTGGATTTTAAAGTTGATATAGACATTACAGTTCCACGTATAAGACCCTTATCCAACGTACATATATCTATCTCTCTAATACGCAAAATTTAACACAACTATATTTGTAGGAATGTGGCGATATTAACAAAATGAAAATTTATGTACACGACTCTGAAATACGAAATGAAGTTCGTAGCTTCACAAACTACCTTCAACGAAGGAAGAATCTGAATCTAACAATAGTTGTTCTAAAAAAGCTAGCACTTTCTGTTGCAGATCGTAAATTAATAGTCGATATGCTTTATTTACACACGGAAGGTAATATCCGAAAAAAAATTATCGAGGATGGAGGAATTTCTATAATATGTAAAGTACACGAAATAAAATACTTCAAATGCGATTGGAAAATACATTTAGATTGTTCTGATCATCAAATTTTAGATATTATTGACTTTACAGTTACTAAGAAAGGTATATTTAATACATGCATCTATTTAATAATCTATACCAATTTTTTTAGACACTGTTTTTTATAAATCGGTTCTTAACTCGATCAATTATTTGGTACGACAGAATTTATCGTATCAAACGAAAATAAATTACTGGACAGTCATTACCGACATGGTTAACACAAAAATGAAGGAACCCGTAATTGAAATTATAGAAAACGATAGTTGGGACCAGAAAGATTATTTGCTGGTGCGAAATTTAGCAGAAGTAGATAATGGAGTTATGGAACAGTACGAAATATTGGAACCTGACAATGAAGACTGTCATATAATTGATAATTAATATTGATTTATTATTAACTAGACGGCAAAGATGATAGTTTTTAATAAAACTTGGAAACTATTTGTAAAATAAAAAGGGCTGTGTAAAATAGATTGATCTGTAAATAAGTTTGGCGGTGTGATTATTAGTTAATGTATTTATCTTTGGTTTCTGTTACCTATGTATTTTGATTTTATTTTTAGATTAAATTATTTTTGTTTAAACTTTTCTAGTTTTGAACAGCTACCAGATTATTGTAACCACATGTACTTAGACCTATTTTTTAAATATTTAAAAAAAATTTTTTGGGGGAGTGAATATGACAGAACTAGCATAACTGCTCTTTTGCACTGTTAATAAACTGATGAGGTGTTTTATAAGCGAAGCCTAAGGCGTAGAATTAAAGAGAATCAGAAGTGATTATATTCGATTTTTATGATTTTGAGCCATCTTGTTTTGCTGGAAATCAAAGCCGAATAAAACTTAAATTTTCTCTAGAACAGAAAAAGCCATATAGATTGAGATGGGGTAGTATTCAAAATTGAAAGTTTACATGTATTTTTGAGCAATACCATTCAAATACTTTGCCAAGTTCGTATAACAATTAGCTATAGAGAAATTCAAAATACATGGGTCTAGACCACAGCGGCCACCTGGAAGTGTGGCCGTTGTAGTCATGACCACAGCGGCCACCGTGACCATAACGGCCACCTACCAACTTTAACCACAACGGCCACTTGCATTTTTGACTATAACAGCCACCGTGACAACAACGGCCACCTATCTTCATGACCACAACGGCCACCGACGTCCGATCTAAAAGTCGACTGCCGACGCCAGCTACAGCGACTTCTGTGACGATAACGGCTACCTCTGCTCCTAACCACAATGGCCACCTATTTTGTCGACCACAATAGCCACCGCGACCACAACGGCCACCGTGACCACAACGGCTACCGCGACGGCATCGGAGTTTTGAAATACACGGCACACAGTGCCTCGTATTTCAATTTAGCTCCTCTTCAGTAATGTGAGAGTTTCCTAACTTTTATGTAAATAACTGTATTATTTTACTACACCATTGAAAACACAGAATTCTACTAATTTGAGTTTTAATTCAATATTTAGAAAAAAAACGAGCGATTCTACGACTTGGGTTACAAATACATATTGTAGCGAACTTATTATTAAAAACTAATTTATTTAAACGAATAAAAATATGTTTTACTTATACTAGAAATATGTACACTTGTAAAGTAACCGAACTAATTAAATCTAATAATATTTAATAAATACACTTACACTAATTAAGATAAGATAAAGTCTGCGGATAGCTTCACACACTTGTTTACACTAAAATCACGTACAAGATTATTCTCCGTATATTTATGTACACACACGCATTAACGACTTATTTATTTCAACTTAAATAATCTTCTTAACACTGCTGTATTCGCATTACGGCAATAACTGACCTACGATTTGTTTCTTCGGTATTTATACACATTTGGAAATCCTTCTCGAGTGTTCCCTATCTTTCGGTATATCTTCTAGAAGATGGATAACAACTTCCAGAAGGCTCTTGAATTTGCGGATAACTTCTCAAACGTTTCACTGACCCCTTCTTAGGACTGTTCTGTCTCAGAACAGGAGACTGGATGCGACACCGGTAAAAAGGATCGTGGGGATAGCGGCAGCTTCCTCTATTTCGGCAACTTCCTTTACCATAAAAGTAACAGTCAATGGACTTTTCTTGACTCAATATTCTTCTTGGTTGGTAACTACAGACCAACACTTGGACGCCTGTTCCTCGGAAGACGACCTCTAACATGTTTCGAACCGTCCTCCAATTCAGTTGATCTAAGCCACAACTAAGTTTGGGTACTGCCAATTTCTTAACATGGTGGAACTTCATTTCTCTCTTGAGATTCCATAATGTTCGCCACAGATCTTTGTATAACGGCTTGACACGTGAGTATTTCTTGGTGACCAGATAGAAAACGAAGCGTCCGTCACCACGTAGTCCTAAAACTTTTCCGACTGCCGGTTGCTGTCTTCGTCATTCATCTAGCTGCCCAAACTTCTTTTTAAACACGATTGCAACCCCTCTGGACATGTCAAAATCCTCGCTCACGAAATGTGCGATCGCGTTATCTTTTTGTGTCTGGAACAGGTCTTGTTGTTCCTCGGTGGTAACTCCGAACCTAGCTTTTCCAGAACCTCCGTATAAGTTCATAAACTTCTCAAACTCCATTTCTTCGATTGGATTGCTGGTTCTGCTACTTATTACTCTGGTTCGGACCTGAACTTGCGTATTGTGGTTATCGCCAGCAAACGGGGCTAGACGATCGACGTGAACACTTTTGGCTTGCCTCTGGGCGGTTTTCGGATGCGATATATGACGTCGTTAATACGTTGCACGACTTCATAGGTGCCCTTCCATTGCCTTTGCAGCTTCGGCGACAAACCACGTCTCCCTTGAGGATTATACAACCAGACCATATCGCCAGGTTGAAACCCACCATTTTGCGCCTTGACGTCATATCTTATTTTCATCCTGTCGCTGGTAATTTGTGTGTTTTTACGGACCTCTTCATGTACTTTGTCTAGCCTCTTGGTCAGCTTGCTGACGTAATCTTCTCCAGCAACTTCTTCTTCCGGTCTTCGTCCAAATTGAAGGTCGCATGGCAATCGTATTTCACGACCGAGCATGACACAGGATGGTGTATGGCCTGTGCTTTCGTGAACGGATGATCGGTATGCCATTAGGAAAAGGTGCAAGTACTGATCCCAGTCTCTTTGGTGTTCGGACACTACCTTGGCTAAGTACTTATCCATTGTTCGATTCATCCGTTCAACCATGCCATCAGATTAAGGATGGAGAGGCGTTGTCCTAGTTTTCTTAATTCCCAACAGTCGGCAAACTTTTTGAAACAGCCCAGACTCAAAATTGCGGCTTTGATCGGAGTGTAGTTCCAACGGAACTCCAAACCGGCAGAAAAACTCTTTTACTAATATGTCTGCGACTGTAGCTGCTTCCTGATTGGGTATGGCGTAAACCTCCGTCCATTTCGTGAAATAATCCATCGCCTCCAGGATGTATTTATTTCCCGAATCGAATTCTGGGAACGGCCCTGCGATGTCAATCGCTACTCTTTCCAAAGGGCTTCCTACGTTGTATTGCTTCATTGGTGCTTTGCGCTTTCTCCCTGGACCATTTCCTAATGCGCAGACCATGCAATTACGGCACCATTTCATGACGTCCTTTTTGCAGTTCATCCAGTAGAATCGTTCTCGTACTTTACCCAATGTCTTCTTAATGCCAAAGTGTCCTCCTGATGTCCCATCGTGGAGATGCTTCAACACTTCTGCCACCCGGTTCTTTGGCACTACCAACTGTAGTCTGTTTCCCGTGCCCTCAACACTGTCTAGAAATCGCTTAAGAAGACCGTCCCACTGCGCCCAGTACGCTTTGATGTTTCTGCCCAAAGCACTCACTTCTTCCCAGGGTGGTCGTCGGCCGCTTTCTTTCCAGTCCAGGAGTAGTCTTATTTCAGGATCGTTTTCTTGTTCGCGACATAACAGCTTAGGTTCCCACTCATCATCAACCATAGCAGTTCTCCGGAGACATTCGACTTTTTCGTCAAGTCGCAAACAATGGCTGCAGCCCGCTGGACATAGTCTTCTAGACAAAGCATCAGCGTTCCGATGACTGCTTCCGGCACGGTGTTCTGTGTCATAGTCATACTCTTGCAGTCTCTCGATCCATCTTGCCACTTGTCCTTCCAGGTTACGGAACTGCAGTAGCCATTTTAAAGCGGCGTGGTCTGTTCTCAGTAAAAATTTTTGTCCATACAAATACTTGTAGAAATGTTCGATGGACTTAACGACTGCTAACAGCTCCCTCCTAGTCATGCAATAATTCCTTTCTGGCCTGGAGAAAACCTTGCTAAAATACGCGATAACTTTTTATTGTCCATCTTGAACCTGCGAAAGGACCGCGCCTATGGCCAGATTGCTTGCGTCGGTATCCAGAACAAATTTTCTATCTTCTCTTGGATAACTCAAAATCGGCGAAGTGACTAAGTAACATTAGAATGTCTTCCGGGTTTGGGCCGTGTCATAGTTGCAACCGAAGCTGCCAACGTTTCGCCCACTTTCGTAAGGGGCTTCATCAGGGCGTGAGAAAATCGCAAAACTCAAACAAGCGATCGAAATCTAACTAAGAACTTCTCAAAAGTTAGGTTATCCACTTGTAAAACAAACCATAACTTAAACTATGAAAAGGTAAGAAAGAAAACGATAACCTGAAAAAGCAAACGAAAATCTAACAAAGAACCACTACCGAGTTAGGTAATCAACTTGTGAACCAAGCCAGATTCTAAACTCTGTAGAAGTGACTTAAGAAGAAATAGTCTCCGTATTTAAAGGAAAAGGATCGTCACGGATGGTTGAGCTCGACCCTGATTGGGTTACGGTTGCTAGGGGGCGTGTTTTTGATAAATGACTAATAACCGGGAACCAAAGAGGAGATAGTTCGAAACCATGATCGCGAGTAAAGTTATTGGGGTGTTTGATGATTTCTACGCTTTCTCGGAATTTCCTGTTGAAAAAGAATGGAGATTTGGCAATCAACGAAACATTATCAAAATCTATCTTGTGGCCTGTAGTAAAATGATGTTCAGCGACCGCAGACTTGGAAGTATACCTTTTCCTTATACAACGATCATGTTCTGAAATGCGAGTAATGACGGAACGACCGGTTTCACCAATGTAGACTAAACCACAAGAACAGGGAATTTGGTATACACCTGAAAGTGTAGGAAATTTGTCTTTGGGAGAAGGAAGAATCTGAGAGATTTTGCCTGTCGAGCTGAATATGGGTTTAATACCATTCTTACGAAGGAGTTTCCCTATTTGATCTGTAACCTTGTGAATGTAGGGTAAAAAGGCCAATTTCGGGTTGGATTCGGGAGTAGAAATGTCCTTAGGTAATCGAGTACGTGGATGTAAACGACGATTAATAACTCTATGAATATCTCGCTTTACATAACCATTGTTCACTAAGGTTCTAGTAAGATCACGGAGTTCTGAGTCTAGATTCTCAGGTTGACAAATAGAAAAGGCACGATGGACCAAAGATTCAATAACAGAACGTTTCTGTGCAGGATGATGATGAGACGAAGCATGAAGGTATCTGTCCGTATGGGTGGGTTTGCGATAAATAGAATGGCCTAGAAGTCCGTCGGGCTTACGAGTCACAAGAACGTCAAGAAATGGAAGAGAACCATTACTTTCGATTTCCATAGTAAATTTGATATCTAAGTGTTGATTGTTAAGATGATCAAGAAACTTAGACAATTCAAGATGACCATGAGACCAAACAATAAACGTGTCGTCAACATATCTAAACCACACTTTAGGTTTTAATATTGATGATTCCAAAGCAACCTGTTTCAAAGGATTCCATAAAAATGTTAGCTACAACAGGTGATAGAGGAGAACCCATAGCAGCACCAGAAACTTGTTCGTAAAACTTATTATCAAATTGGAAGTAAGTAGAGGATAGACACTTTTCAATAAGAGGAACCAAACTCAAGTCCTTGCCATGTTGAGACAGAATCTGTTTGATGATAATAAGCGAATCCTTAATAGGAACTTTAGTAAAAAGTGAAGTAACATCAAAGCTCACGAGAAGATCTTGGGGTTCAAGTTTTATAGTTTCTAGACGTTGGATAAAATGCTGAGAGTTGAGGATGTGAGAAGAGGTTTTACCTGTAAACTCGCAAAGAATGTTGGACAAGAACTTGGCTAGCTTGTAAGTAGGAGATTGGATAGTACTAACGATAGGTCGAAAAGGAATACCTTGTTTGTGAATTTTGGGAAGTCCGTATAGACGAGGTGGTTTAGAATCTGATGGGGTAAGTCGACGTTTAGTTTCAGGAGGTAGATTGGAAGATTTGATGATATGGCTAACCTCGCGTTCAATCCTCGAAGTGGGGTTATGGGTTAGAAGAGCGTAACTTTCCTCAGACAAAATAGAATTGATTTTCGTAACATAATCAATTTGGTTCAAAACCACAGTGGCGTTGCCTTTGTCGGCTGGAAGAACAATAATATCAGGGTTCTTACGAATACTTTTTAGAGCTGACTCTTCCGACTTAGAAATGTTGGATTTAGGAATTTTAGATGATTCAAGGATTTTGCTAGTGTTAATACGAATGGGATCTGAGATGTGGCGAGGAAGATGTCTTATAGAAGACTCAACAGCACATAGAATATCTTCTTTAGGAATACGTTTGGGAGCAACCGCAAAATTCAAACCCTTAGAGAGCACCGATTCCTGTTCTGAAGTGAGAACCAAACTAGATAAATTGACAACCGTCTTTACTGAGTTAGTAGTGACTAAGGCTTGTTTGAGTCGATGGAAAGAATTTTCGCAGTCTTCATTCCATCTAAATTCTGTTTTTTCTTCCGTTAATATTGTCAAAGGTTTGGCAATATTAGCAAATCCGGGTACAAATCGTCTATAATAGGTGCACAACTCAAGGAAGCTTCGGACCTGACATTTGTCGATTGGTCTTGGCCATGCTTGCACTGCTCGGAATTTGTCTGGGTCAGCCTTTACTCCATCTCTAGATACGACGTGGCCAAGGTATTGCACTTCTATCTTAAATACGTGGCACTTCTTTGGGCTTAGTTTGAGGTTAGCCCCACGTAGTCGCTGGAACACTTCTTTCAAGTTGTTTAAGTGTTCTTCAAACAACCTTCCAACCACGATCACGATCACGTTGTCCAGGTAAACCAAGCACTTTTTCCAAGACAATCCGCGCAAGATGGTCTCCATCAAATACTCGAATGTTGCAAGAGCGTTACACAGGCCAAAGGGCATCACAGTAAACTGCCACAACCTAGTTTCAATTCTAAAAGCTGTTTTTTCACGATCCTTGGGTTCCAATTCTACCTGCCAGTAACCACTCTTTAAATCTAACGTGGAAAACCACTAGGATCCTGACAGGGTGTCTAACGTATTGTCAATTCTGGGTAAAGGGTAACTGTCCTTTTTGGTCACGTCGTTTAGCTGTCTGTATTCTACGCAAAACCTCGTTGATCTATCCTTCTTCTTCACGAGTACCACTGGGGATGCCCATGGGCTACTTGAAGGTTCAATCACGCCTTCTCTCTCCATATCCGTAATTATTTGTTCGACTTATTCTCTTTTCGCCAAAGGAAGTCTGCGTGCATGTTGTCGTATCGGCCGAGCGTCTCCGGTATAAATTTTATGTTTTACCACGTTAGTTCTTCCTTTGGAGCCACTCTCCAGCGCAAACACATCTTGATACTCTTGAATCAACACTTTAACTTTAGCCAGCTGGTCTTGGCTGAGGTTTTCGCATTTGGTGGTAAGAATGTCCAATAGATGTTGTGGAGACTTCTTCGGCGCGTAACTTCGTTCGACTTTACGCATCTCACAATTTGTGATACTGGCGTGCATTGGCCTACCACGGTCTTCTTTTTCAACGTTACAGGATCTGTTGATGTTTAATATCCTTACTGGCATCGTGTTCTTTACTCGTACTAAAGTTCTGCCAACGAGTAGTCCATTTTCAACTTAGCCGCCGTCCATTGGTTCAATCGCGCGTATGTAGCCTTCCCGGAGACTTCCATCCAGGCGTGCCATCACCACACTTTCAGTCCTTGCTGACAGAGTCACGTTTTCACTCAATAAGACTCGCACTGCTGCCTTTTCTGACGAATGAAAAGGAATTTCTTCATTGTCGATCTTCAGGGCATCATTCATCATATCCAAATGGAACCCATACTTCTTTATCACGTTCATCTCCAGGATAACTTTTTCCGTGATGTCGGCTACCGGTACTTGATGGTCGAGTACTCTATTTCCCAAACCAATGGTTACTTTGACTTATCCGTGAGTAGATATTTCGTCGCCCGTCGCCGTTTGAAGTCGTACCGTTACTGGTGATGTCTTCCCGTTTTCCAATAACATGTAAGGACGAATGATGGGTTTCGTCGCTTCCGTGTCAAGCAGTAAATAGACGCTTCTCCCACTGATCTTGTCATCGAGATAAATGCTATGAAATTGCTCCCTAGGCGATTCCATTTGAATGGTAATCTCCGGGGCATGGCTCGTTGAGGTCGACTTTCGCCCCATTCGGTCGACCTCTTTTAGTTTTCCGGACGCTCTTCTGGCTTTCTTTTGGGCTTAGTACAACGTCGTCGTACGTGGCCAATTTCTCCGCAATTCCAACACGTCACTTCTCTTCCTCGAGCTACTTGTTCCCAAAATATACGTCGCACTATGTTTTCAATGCTTCCTTCTGAGTTCGAGGGTATTTCTGTAGCACAACGGAGCTTATGGCTGCTTCGGTGTGACGCTTGTTTTGCCGCCTCAAACTCCAAAGCATGGGTTAAAACGTCATCCAACGTCTTCGGTCGTGCTAACCGTAGAGTCTGCTGCGTTTCGTTGTCTCGGAGGCCGTCTACAAAGGTTTGAATAACCAACTGCTCCAAGAAAATATCTGGCGCTGTAGGATACGCAAACCGTGTTAATCTGGCGATGTCGGCCTCAAACTCTTGAAGACTTTCGGCAGCTTTTTGAACCCGACTTTTAATTTGAGCTTGATAGACTTGTTGAAGGTGAGTATCTCCATATCTCATTTCTAATCGTGATATTAAGAGTTCGTAATTTTCTTGCAGGTGGTCCGGAACAGTTTGTAAAATTCCCAGCGCTTCTCCACGTAAGGACACTATTAAAGACGTCGCTTTCTGCTTGTTGCTCCAACCATTAGCAGTAGCTGCGGCTTCAAACTGCTTGTAGTAGGACCATGGAACTTTACCATCAAAATTTGGCGGTACAATCTTAAACTTGTGAGTGCTTTCATCCCGGCGGTCCATTATTAAATCTTCACTCGTGACACTTCCTTCGCCGTGGTAATTCATTTGGTTTATTCTTTATTCAAGCAGTTTCATTCTGTCTTCTAATTTGTCCTCTATTGCTTCTATTTTCTTATTCATAGATTGTTTTCCGTTTTCCAGAACTTCGCATATTTCTTCTCTTAAATTTAACATGTCTGCTTGAGTTTCCTCTTGAACAATTTTGATTTGATTTTCTATGCGTGTTCGTATTTCTTCTTTTAAACTTCTAGCACTTTCCTCCATTTTCTGAGAATGTTCGGAGAGTTTTTCTTCCATTTTTCTTGAATTTTCTTCCATTTTTCTTGAATTTTCCGACAGTTTTTCTTCAATTTTCTGTGAATTTTCGTAAAACTTATCTTCTATTTTCTGCGAATTTTCTTCCATCTTCTGAGAATTTTCGGACAGTTTTTCTTAGATATTTTTATTCATCGATTCGAGAATTTCAAGTATTTTTGAATCCATTTTAACTGCTTGCAAACGCGTCACCGGCATAAATTTAAATATAACACGAATATAAAGTTTAAATACACTACTTTTTAAAATGCAGTTTTTGTATAACACAAAATTTTAATAACGATCCACTTATTAATAATAAACCACTAGTGTACGGAAACGAATTTAATTAAGAACGCGATCACGCACTTGTTAAAAGAAAAAGTTTAATAAACACTATTTTATACTTTATAAACAAACACGCGTATCGCAAACTTAAAAGTTATTTACGTAATCAATGTTTTTATTACGGGAGCGATATCAAATAACTTAATGGTATTCACCCTAAAAATCGCGAACGGTTTGTTCTATTCGATACCTCAACACCTGTTACGTATTTATTTATTAACAACTAATTTATTTAAACTATTAAAAATTATGTTTACTTATTCTAGAAATATGTACACTTTTAAATTAACCGAACTAATTAAATCTAATAATATTTAATGAAAACACTTACACGAATTTATGTATAACCGTTGTATAATACTATCACTTAAGATAAGATAACGTCCTCGGATTTCACACTGTAAGTCACGTTCACTCGATTCGGTGTACACTGTTATTTATTTAAAACTTCGCACGTGCTAATCACTTATTTATCTTCACTTGAATAATCTTCTTAATACTGCATGCATTCACATTCCAGCAATAACTGACCTACGATCTGTCTCGTAGCTATATATAGACATACGGAAATCCTTCTCGATCGTTCCTCACTTTTCGCTATAACTTCTAGAAAATAGATAACAGCCTTCTAGAAGGCTCTTGCATTTGCAAGTAATTTCTTGAACGTTTCAATATATTATAATAAGAAGAGTAATGCAAGTTCAAGCCTGTCGAAAATTCCTGTTCAAACCTGCATGTGGTATTGAGATCGCCAGCGTCGTGCAGTGAATCTTCCTAACTGTTTATTGATATTTTTTTACTGTTCTTATATATTTGTATTTTATTGTTGTTTCTATATACATTTTATAGCAAAACTTTTGCCATATACTTTGGTATAAATTTTATTACCTGCTTTGGAATGTTTAACGGCTATAAGTTAAAATTCTAAAAAAAATGCAAAAAATAAAATAAAAATGGGGTCCCCCCAAAATAGGTGGGTGATGGGTAAAAACGGAGCTCATTTTTGGATTCAGGAGGTCATTTTACATAAGAATCGTCAAGAATGGTATCAGGGCCGATTTTCATGCAGACCAGTGTGAATTAATTTACAGAGGAAAAGAGGTCTGAGGTCATTTAAGCTTCTTCTTTTTAATTGAATTCTCATGCACCTAATAAACTTAGGCTAAAAAATTTACGCAAAATGGGTAATTGTTCATGTATTAAAACAAACATAATTAGAGATCTTTGTCTATTAGTGTATGAATAATTATTTCATTAAAAACCAATCTTTTGCGCCCTTGAGATTTAACTCAATGCCTAACTTGGCCATAGCTAACTTAAAAAATGCTTTAATTAGAACGTAATGATTTCGAATGTACTTACAGTAGAAATCGCTTAGTAAGCTGTCGGTTTTAAGTAAAAACGTTTATAAACCAAAATTTTGGTAGCCCATAAGGCACTTATAATCATAAATCGTTTAGTAAGTAAAGTTAATTCGTCTATTAAATAATATAAAACGGTAAAAAAAGACCATCAAAATGTTTCTCTGATAAAATTTATCAAAAAATTTGTATACATTTTGTAGGAAAAACTATTTGAGTACAAAAGAACAATATTATTAGTAATTTATTTTAGATTTTTTGAAAATAAATATGTAGTTTTTATAAACAATTTTACATGCTTATATGTAATATAAAATAGAAATTTTAATGGTTGTTAACAATACGCTTATTAGGTAACTTCGGTTAGGAAGTAAATATGTCAGTAGTCCCTTGAGTTACTTACTAAACGATTTACACGTATTATGTATCTACTAATTTGCCATTAGTTATGGGTGAACTTTGAAATTGAATAATTTCCTTTAAACAAAAAACACCCTTCTAATTATTTTATATTGTGTTGAGTATATATCTATTTATCTATAGCAAAAAAATTATTGAAATAAAAAACATACTTTTTGGGCTAGAAATCATTTTAGGTGAAGACGTGTCGAAAAGTTATGGCTGAACTTTGAAATTGAATAATTTCGTTTAAACAAAAAACACCCCTTCAATTATTTGATATTGTGTTGATTATAGATCTGTTGCATATTGGAGAAAACCCAGAGTGGCTGTGATCAAATCAAGTATCTATTTTTTTTCTGTCAAAATGTATTTATTGAAAACGCTCTTTACCAGTAATTAAAGGGATATTGGTTTTTTACGCCAACCTAATGTGCTATTCAAGATATTTTCTACAAAAACTTCTTTTTTCTAGGCCTTTGAACAACTTATGTATATTAGCTAGATTTCTTAAAATCACGATAATGCTCTTCTACGACTTTAGGATGTCTTATGTTCAAGTACTGTAACTATTTGATCAATTTAATTATTTACTATCTACTAGTACTTATGTTCAAAAATTTAATAAATAGTATTACACAATTGAAAAAAAATTACACAATAAACATTAAAAAATAACGCTTAATTATTTTTAATATTAAACATTTAATTTGATATTTACGTTACGCACGAACTTGTAAATTAAGTAATTCTGTTATGTAACGGGCATGTTTAGTAACTTACATTATTAACATTGATGATACAAAATATTATCGCTTCACTGCAACCTATTGCATTCAACGTATTGAGTACGTAAAAGTTAGATCTAACTGAGCAAATTATAACAGTACTTGTAAAAATATAAATATTATGCAGGTTTTAACATTTTATGTACTAGTGAAAGAATTTTTTGTATATAAACCTATTTATTTTATATTTCGTTAATTTATTGTGTAATAAAAGTAAATGAAATGTAAATGAATATAATTAAATTTGTTAGCATAAACTTTATTCTTTTGTCGATAACACTTTTAAGTCATCATCATATTTTTGTTAGTTATTTTTAATAAACTTGTCATGTATTTTAAAATACTAAAAATCAGAAAATAGTATATTATATATCAAGGTTGAGAAGTGCATCATTATAACCTAAGCGATAGATTATATCGCGAGACGCGAAGCGTCGAGGGATATAAATCGCGCAGGTTATAATGAACTTCTCAACCGTGTTATATATACATTTTTTCCACTACTAGAATTATTAAAACCTTTCTACCTGTTACTAAATCAAATTTAAAATTTAAGATATTAATTTTAAATTAAAAATCAAGTCAGTAATTCTGACAGTTGTCATTAGTTTAATAGAATTAATTTTGATGTAATTCTTAATTGTGATTTAAAACACAAAAATAAACAGATAACGTAAGTTTTTATTGCTAAAGTTGTTTAAATTGTTTAAAAACATTATCATTTTAAGCATTGATTATATCTAAAACATATTTAACTCAATACTATTCACATTTAATTAAGCGCGAACTTCAAATAACTTACTTTTTAAAATCAAATTAATTTATTAATTGAGCGATTTGAAAACTTAAATTAGCATTCAATAAAATCTCTTGCTCTTGGTACGTAGTTTGGTAAACTTTTTTTCTTTGAAACTGTTGTAGTATTATCAGAAAATGTAAATATGTTCATTATTAACTACTAGTTAATAATGAAATATTATTTACCTGCGCTTAAAAAAGTACAACTTCACGGCCTTCTATTATACGTAATAATGCAAGCGTATACAACTAGTAGTGGAAAAAAGTAGTTACATTCATAAAGCAACAACATAAATAAGTCGTCATAAATAGATACGTATATATTGTTTAAGTTAGTTCGTTTTTTATTCACAAGTGTTTGATGGCAGAGCCATCTCATAGTATAAATTTACTATGTGATTAAAATTAACTGTAGATAGCTATAGCTATAGCTATCTACAGTTCGTTTTTTATATTACAATCGTATTACGTCACGTTTTCGTAAGAGAAATACATTTTATGTTACTGTGGTTAAATTAGTGAAATATACCAAATACCTAAAGTTATGTAACATATACATAGCATATACAAATATGTGTTTAATGGGATAGCTTAACCGTTCAAAATTATAACCGTTGAATATTTGATTTGACATCTTACTTCTGCTTATTATTGATGAGCTACTTTGATAATATTTTAATTGGTGTTAAGACACAAATTTTAAAAGTAAATTTTTATTTTTGTGTATACTTATTAAAAAAAAATGTTATAAAAAAATGAAAATAAGACGAAGACCCACTATGTTATTACAGAAGCACCGGGCGGCGAAGTACCTTAAAATGGCACTGTGCAAGATTATTACATAATTTAGATTTATCAAGCAACCAGTTTATAATTAAAGATATCAACAAACACCGAAAAATTAGAACATCCCCAAATTTAAGTTAATTAAACGCATACACAGATATGATAACGGGCTTAAAATCCAAAAACGTTAACAAACAGTTATTTAATTGAAGGCCTGTCAGTGGGCATTGGGGTTCTGGTTACGAAAACAAAACAACTACAATTGAAGAGTCGGTACAAACAAACATGGGCCAAAAATACACATCATAATAATATATACCAAAACAATGTTATAAAATGTAGGGCTCATTATGATGGAAGCAATCTACCGCGATTTTAATACATAAACTTGTCTATATCATAGATCCAAAACACACTACTACACATAAAAGTACAGGGTCCCCATAGTATAAAAACTACCTGTGATCATATGCCGTTTGTGTATCACAGTAAATAAAATATTATATTACATTTTACAAGGCAATGCTCATGTTTTTTCCTGTTATCAAATATATTCTAATCACATCAATAGGTAAATGTTCCGGTCAAAATAATTACGAATAAAGAAAATGCGACGATTTTAAATTGCATTTTAAGCATTCCTTTAAGACATGTTGATTTAGTAATTTTAAATTTTAATTAATAATTGGTGATAAACATCGTCTAATAATTCCTCATAAATTGATTTTGAAATACATCGTACACATAAAAACAATTGAATCGACAAAATTGAAATAGCCGCCAATGCATTTGTTTTACCAAAAGAAAAAAAACATGTATTCTTTTTATAACACTGAAATTTTAATACAAAGTGTTCACAAATTTTAGTCAATTTTATCACTTTTTACGTTAGTTAACTAATACCTTTAGTTACATAATCATAAAATTTCACAAAATACAAAGAAAACCAAACATTACACAAACTTTATATTATCAATGCTGATTGTACCGCGGGTCGGCACCCTTCTGCTTTTACGTTCCATCCCTAGCGTGCCCAACTCTTTTTTAAAACGGTAATCATGTGTAAACAGATTTGTAGTTATCATTCTTTCCGCCGATGCTTACGTAGCTTCGCGCCTCTTTAATTAGATTTAAATCTAAACTAAATCATCTCCAAGTTTAAAACATTATAATTTCCTTCTAGTTTCTGTCTTTTGTAAATGTCTATGTTTGATATTTTTAAGCTTATAATTATGCACTAGAAACATTGAAAGCATGCAGTTTTATTTATGTTTTCCTGGTCCATGAGTCTTGTTTTTAGGAATCCTACTAGCCACCGCAGCTAAATCGTGGCTAATGACCACCCAGTATTGTTGCAAATTTATTTGGAAATTTCTACGGAATTTTATTTGGGCGTGCATGCTGTCGTCGGATCGTCGTCAAGAAACAAAGTGCAAATAATAGCTTTATAAGTTTCGGTATTCAGAAGTAGTGTATCTGTCACCGTTTTGGACAACCTCTGTGACGGAGGAGGTTGATGAGCAAGTCGAGGTAGAGCGCAATAGCAAAACGCTCGTGAAGTGTCGGCTTGGATAAAACTGGTGCTGATGTTATTTTTTTAGTCGTGCACAGGATTTTATTGCCAAAAAACGGTTGGGGTTATGCCCTGTATTTCGTTGCCTACCTTTAACTTCGTAGAAGTAGTAGTCTGCAGCTTTGTAAAAAGTAGTACTACGCGCAAAATCAACAATACTAAAGATTAAAAATTACAGTTATTGCCGACTTTTAAATTTGACTTCGCTTGTTTGCTCACAATAATTAAATCAAGGTCTTTGTTACATGCAAAAGCTGTAACAATGGAATTTGCCTGAAATAGTAATATAAACGAATTTTTGGTGGTGCTCAGTGAAGAAGGGTGTAGTTTAGGCCACGTACGACGATGCTGTACTAAGCCCAGAAGAAAACCAGAAAAACGTCCGGAAAACTAGAACTGGTCGTCCGAATGGGGCGAAAGTCGACCTCAACGAGCTATGCTCCGGAGATTAACATTCATATAGCATCGCCTAGGGAGCAATTGCATAGCATTTATCTCGATGGCAAGATTAATGGAAGAAGCGTCTATTTACTGGTTGACACGGGAGCGACGAAGACCATTATTCGTCCTGACATGTTATTGGGAAACGAAAAAACATCACCAGTAACACTACGACTTCAAACGGGGACGGGCGAAGAAATACCTACACACGGACAAATCAACGTAACCATTGGTTTGGGAAATAGAGTACTCGACCATCAAGTACTGGTAGCCGACATCACGGAAGAAGTTATCCTGGGAATGGACCTGATAAAGAAGTATGGGTTCCATTTGGATATGAAGAACGATGTCCTGAAGATTGACAATGAAGAAATTCGTTTTCATTCGTCAGAAAAGGCAACCGTGCGAGTCTTATTGAGAGAAGACGTAACTCTGCCTGACAGGACTGAAAGTGTGGTGATGGCACGCCTGGATAGAAGTCTCCGGGAAAGCTACATACGCGCAATTGAACCAATGGAGGGCGGCTTAGTTGAAAAAGGCTCGTTGGCAGAACTTTAGTACAAGTAAAAAATACGAAGCCAGTAAGGATCTTAAACATCAACGCAGATCCTGTAACGTTGAAAAAGAAGACCGTGGTAAGCCAGTGCACGCCAGTGTCTCAAATTGTGAGATGCGTAAAGTCTAACAAAGATACGTCGTCAAAGAAGTGTCCACAACATCTATTGGACATTCTTATTGAACTTTCAAGTAGCCCATGGACATCCCCAGTGGTACTCGTAAAGAAGAAGGATGGATCAACGAAGTTTTGCGTACACTACAGACAGCAAAACGACGTGACCAAAAAGGACAGTTACCCTTTACCTAGACTTGAGGATACGTTAGACACCCTGTCAGGATCCCAGTGGTTTTCTACGTTAGATTTAAAGAGTGAATACTGGCAGGTAAAATTAGAACCCAAGGATCGTAAAAAAACAGCTTTTACGATTGGAACTTGTTTGTGGCAGTTTACTGTGATGCCTTTCAGCCTGTGTAATGCTCCTGCAACGTTCGAGCATTTGATGGAAACCATCTTGCGCGGATTGTCTTGGAAGACATGCTTGGTTTACTTGGACGACGTGATCGTGGTTGGAAGGTCGTTTGAAGAACACTTGAATAACTTGGAAGAAGTGTTTCAGCGACAACATGGGGCTAATCTTAAACTGACCCCAAAGAAGTGCCACGTATTTAAGAAGGAAGTGCAATATCTTGGTCACGTCGTATCTAGAGATGGAGTAAAGGCTGACCCAGACAAAATCCGAGCAGTGCAAGCATGGCCAAGACCAATTGACAAACATCAGTTACGAAGTTTCCTTGGGTTGTGCCCGTATTATAGACGATTTGTACCCGGATTTGCCAATATTGCCAAACCTTTGAGAAAATTGACGGAAGAAAAGGCAGAATTTAGATGGAATGAAGACTGCGAAAATTCTTTCTATCAATTAAAACAGGTTCTAGTCACTTCACCGAATTGAGTTATCCAAGAGAAGATGGAAAATTTGTTTTGGATACAGACACAAGCAATCTGGCCATAAGCGCGGTTCTTTTGCAGGTTCAAGATAGACAAGAAAAAGTTATTGCGTATTTTAGCAAGGTTTTGTCCAGGCCAGAAAGAAATTATTGCGTGACTAGGAGGGAGCTGTTAGCAGATGTCAAGTCTATCAAACATTTCTACAATTATTTGTATGAACGAAATTTTTTACTGAGAACAGACCACGCCGCTATAAAATGGTTACTGCAGTTCCGTAACCCGAAAAGACAAGTGGCAAGATGGATCGAGAGACTGCAAGAGTATGACTATGACACAAAACACCGTGTCGGAAGCAGTCATTAAAACGCTGATGCCTTGTCCAGAAGACCATGTCCGGCGGACTGCAGCCATTGTTCGCGACTGGAAGAAAAAGTTGAATGCTTCCGGAGAACTGCTATGGTTGATGATGTGTGGGAACCTGAGCAGTTACGTCGCGAACAAGAAAACGATCCTGAAATAAGACTACTCCTGCACCGGAAAGAAAACGGACGACAACCAAGCTGGGAAGAAGTGAGTGCTTTGGGCAGAAACATCAAAGCGTACTGGGCGCAGTGGGACTTCTTGATAGTAGAAGACGGTCTTCTTAAGCGATCCCTAGAAAGTGTTGAAGGCACGAGAAACAGACTACAGTTGGTAGTGCCAAAGAACCGGGTGGTAGAAGTGTTGAAGCATCTCCATGATGGGACGTGATGAGGACACTTTGGCATTAAGAAGACATTGGGTAAAGTGCGAGAACGATTCTACTGGATGAACTGCAAAGATGACGTTATGATATGGTGCCGTAAGTGCACGGTCTGCGCATATGGAAATGGTTCAGCGAGAAAGCGCAAAGCACCCATGAAGCAATACAACGTAGGAAGCCCTTTCGAAAGAGTAGCGATTGACATCACAGGGCCGTTCCCAGAATCCGATTCGGGAAATAAATACATTCTGGTAGCGATGGATTATTTCACGAAATGGACGGAGGCTTACGCTATATCCAATCAAGAAGCAGCTACAGTAGCAGACGTATTAGTAAAACAGTTTTTCTGCCGGTTTGGAGTTCCGTTGGAATTACACTCCAATAAGGGCCGCAACTTTGAGGCTGGGCTGTTTCAAGAAGTTTGCCGATTGTTGGGAGTTAAGAAAACTAGGACGACGCCTCTCCATCCTCAATCTGATGGCATGGTTGAGCGGATGAACCGAAAAATGAGCAAGTACTTAGCCAAGGTAGTGTCCGGTCACCACAGAGATTGAGATCAGTACTTGCACCTTTTCCTAATGGCATACCGATCATCCGTTCACGAAAGCACAGGCCAAACACTATCCTGTGTGATGCTCGGTTGCGAAATACGATTGCCATGCGACCTCGAATTTGGGCGAAGACCAGAAGAAGAAATTTCTGGAGAAGATTACGTCAGCAAGCTGACCAAGAGGCTAGGAAAAGTACATGAAGAAGTCCGTAAAAACACACAAATTGCCAGCGACAGGATGAAGACTAGATATGACGTTCAAGCACAAAATGGTGGGTTTCAACCTGGCAATATGTTCTGGTTGTATAATCCTCAAAGGAGACGTGGTTTGTCGCCGAAGCTGCAAAGGCAATGGGAGGGCCCATACGAAGTCATGCAGCGTATTAATGACGTCAAATATCGCATCCGAAAACCGCCCAGAAGCAAGCCAAAAGTGGTCCGCGTCGATCGTCTAGCCCCGTTTGCTGGCGATAACCACAATACGCAAGTTCAGGTCCAAACCAGAGTAATAAGCCGCAGAACCAGGAATCAAATCGAAGAAATGGAGTTCGAGAAGTTTATGAACCTATACGGAGGTTCTGGAAAAGCTAGGTTCGGAGTTACCACCGAGGAACAACAAGACCTGTTTCAAACACAAAAAGATTACGCTATCGCACATTGCGTGACTGAAGATTTTGACATGTCCAGAGGGGTTGCAGCCGTGTTTAAAAAGAAGTTTGGGCAGCTACATGAACTACGAAAACAGCAACCGGCAGTGGGAAAAGTTTTAAGACTACGCAGTGGCAGACGCTTTGTTTTCTATTTGGTCACCATGAAATACTCACGCAGCAAGCCCTTATACAAAAATCTGTGGCGAACATTATGGAATCTCAAGAGAAAAATGAAGTTCCACAAAGTTAAAAAATTGACAGTACCCAAGCTTGGTTGTGGCCTAGACCAATTGGATTGGAGGACAGTTCGAAATATGTTGGAGGTCGTCTTTGAAGGAACAGACGTTCAAGTGTTAGTCTGCAGTTACTACCCAAGTAGACTATCGGGTCAGGACAAGTCCATTGACTGCTACTTTTATGTCCAAGGCCGTTGCTGAAATGGAGAGAGCTACCGCTATCGCCACTATCTATTCTACCGGTGTCGCACCCACTTGCCTGTTCTGGGACAGAACAGGCTTAAGAAAGGGGCAGTAAAACATTCGCGAATAACGTCGAATCTACGATTCGATAAAGCCAAATTCCAGATAGCGAACGATAAATGCAGAAAGGTTACGAATGTTCTAGACCGAGATAAAACTAATGTATAAGAAGTGTTCGATCATGCGGAAGGTCAGTTTTTGTATCTGCAGTTACTGAATGAAGTTCAAGGGTTGTTACGGTGAAGATAAATAAGTGATTAACACGTGCGAAGTTTTAAATAAATAAAAGTCTAAATCGAGTGAAAGTGAACGTGACTTTTAAAGTAAATAACTGTGTAGTGATAGCGTATTATTGTTTTATATAAATTACCGTAAGTTTTAATTATTAGATAGTTTGATTTAATTAGTTCGGTTAGTTTAAACGTGTACATAATATTAGTAGTTTAAATAAATTAGTTTTAATAATAAAATTCGCTACATTATTTTATGCCCTTCTGTTTCTACATAGGTCTGATGGTTCAAATGACACATCAATGTTTGACACGGGCCTGTAGTCTATTAGTTCATTTCTTCTTAAATTAAACGGTTCAAACCGCATTGCTCTAAGTGCGATCATTCACGGGATATCAAAATGGCGTAAGACGCTGCAAAACCATTTTTTCGGATTATCTCGAGAACCAACGGTTTTAAGTATAAAGAAAACTTATTAAACTGACCTTTATTTTTACTGAGAAATCTAAAAAGGCTAGCAAAACTTGGGTCCGGTCCAGCAGATATGGAACACCCTGTATAAATAAAAATAATTTGGGAGATGGAGAATTTGATTTGATAAAACTAATTTTCAGAGAATTTTTCGATATTTTTATTAATAAGAGAACTATCGAAGAAGTACGCTTAAGTGGGACACCCTGTATAACCAAAAATGATCAAATTATGCATTTGGTACGCCCATATTTCTAATGTTTTCATACGATTAAATGTGTTCACTAATTTTTAATAATTTTTTCATTTATATTTATTCTTACCTTTACATTAAAATTGTTCTCGACTGGTATAGTACTACCTAGATATATTTGGATTTCTGATTAGGACGTACTATGATTTGGTAAAAAAGATGACGAATATCACTGACCTATTTTTCAAATCTTTTATTGCCGTTTTTTGTAAGTGGAATAAAGCAGATCTGATCTAAAAAATTATAACAAAAAGTGTAAATATAGCCTGGTAAAAACAAAATCTTTTAATTAAAGTTGTTTGGGCACAATTATGCGGTGAACAATATTTTTTAGAATTTGTTTTGAAGTAATAAAAATAATGATCTATGCAAATATTTACTAATTAAATGTAGTTGTATAATATAAAATCCAAAAAACTACTGTTACTAGTAAAACTTCATTTTAAATTAATTTTTGCTTTTTTTTAAATGCTATTTTGAGTATTAAGAATATTATTTTGAAAAACTAATAAATTTTTGACAACCGTCAGCTTGAGTAACAATTTTAAAATTTTGTTAAAAACTTCCGTAAATTGTTATGTAAAACTTTTTCCATGAATATATAATTGTTGACAGTAGTACTATGTTGTACGTGATCAAACAATTTATTTAAAATATTTTTGTGATCTTGAAACGTTGTTTGTTTATGTTATTATCATTTTTTAGACTAAATTTGTTTATATTACTTGTAAATACGATAGTAACAAAACGGTCAATCAATGCTTCTAAAAATAAGTTAAAAGTGATTTAATCGTAGTGCATCAACAATGCATTTTGGAATCCATTTCCTGAAATTTGAAAACATGAAGTATTGATAGTTATTGAAAAATTAATTTGGACTGATTAGTATCATTAATTAGATGTATTAAAATCATATTTAATTAAGAACTATTTACAAAAAAACACATTACTAATGTAAAATATGACCAATCTACTTCGTAATTATTAATTTAAATAAATAACTAGCTGAATTGTTTTGGAAAACTAGAAACCCTCTAATAAAAATTATTAACACGTTGACAAAAATTTCAATGATTTATTGCGTGTTGATGCTTTGGAAGTGACATTTTGTTATTACATATAAACAAACAAAATGCAGTAAAATGTATGTGTAAAGTACTTAACCTTGAATTTAAGATAATAATTCTTAATTTTTCTAATTTAGTTTTCTCAGTACTTTTCTTACGTATTTTGGTTTTTCTTATATTAGATATTAATTAAATTGTTTATCGAAATCAATTATTATTTTAGTAATGTTTGATTTATTAAGTTTAGAGCTACTACGTCTGTGTTTTGTAATAGGTGCGTGCAAGTATTTGTTCCATCAACCCCTAACAATCCAAAAACGATATTTGCTAGTTTTATCCAGAGACCCTCAAATTTTATAGTTTGCTACAATTGTCTTAGTCTTTTCAAGGTTCTACTAAATAGTTCCGGAACGTAATTTTTTCTTATTAGTATCTCGTCAGGAATATTCTTTTCAAAAAAAAATCTGATGAGTATTAAGGACATCTGTATAAAAACATTTATAATTATTATTATAGTTATTTAAAAGTATCGTCTTTTAAATTATAAAACATAGACCTAGACAACATCTGGTTTCTGCGAGATAGTGCTAATTGCCACACATTCAATAAGAAAATTGTTGTCTAGGCCGTGTAATCTAGAGAAAACGCAATGTTACTGCGTCGTTCAGATTTTGCCGTTTGACGTTTCTTATTTAATAAAAAAACTATAAATTTTAAATCACACAGTCTACCAAAATTGAAACATCTTTAGGGATTGACCCAGTACTGTGTTAAGTTGCCAACATTTTGCTCAATCTTATATATTACCCTGAAAAAAATTAATAAACTCAAAAATAAACAATCGACGATTTGTAGAAATACTTCACAGCTTCAACAACAAGTACTTTCTGTATAGTCATAACGGCTGTTTAAAGAATCTACTAGATTCGTTTAAAAACGTTATAAAGCAAAAAGTTGCTAATTTTGAACAATAAAAATATTGTCCGTTAACTATACAATAATTACACAGCCCAACAAAAAAAATTTTTGTCTTGGTGCCGGAAAAGTAAGAACTGCTTTTGAATATTTGTGATGTGCTGATTCCAAAAATACCATTTTTTTTTCGTAGCAGCTCCAGTTTTTGAGATACGGGCTAATTGGTGTTAGTTCTGATAAAACGCAAAAATATTGAAATAGTGATATCTTTAGAGGCCAAAAGTGAAATTTCCTACCTAAATAATTAAAATCTAATGAGCTAGTTTGAGTTATTTGGTATTGAAACGTTCGAGAAATTACTTGCAAATGCAAGAGCCTTCTAGAAGCTGTCTAGAAGATATAGCGAAAAGTAGGGAACGCTCGAGAAGGATTCGCCGATGTCTATAAATGCCGAAGATGGAAATCGTAGGTTAGTTATTGTCGAAACGCAAATGCAGCTGTATTAAGAAGATTATCAGGTGGAAATAAATCGTTAGCACGTGTGTGTCTACATAAATATACCGAGAATAATCGTGTACGTGATTATTAGTGTAAACAATTGTGAAGCTACCCGCGGACGTTATCTTATCTGCTTGTAAGTGATATAAATTAGTGTAAGTGTTTTTATTAAATATTATTAGATTTTATTAGTTCGGTTAATTTAAAAGTGTACATATTTCTAGAATAAGTAAACGTATTTTTAGTCGTTTAAATAAATTAGTTTTTAATAAATAAAAGACGCAACAGTGGTGTCACGGTGTGAAGGTCGCGATTTTTATTAGTGTGAATACCATTAAGTTATTTGATATCGCTCCCGTAATAAAAACATTGATTTTAAGTTTGCGATACGCGTGTTTATTTATAAAGTATAAAATAGTGTTTATTAAACTTTTTCTGTTAACAAGTGCGTGATCGCGATATTAATTAAAATCGTTTCCGTACACTAGTAGTTTAATATTAACAAGTGGATCGTTATTAAAATTTTGTGTTATACAAAAACTGCATTTTAAAAAGTAGTGTATTTAAAGTTTATATTCATGTTATATTTAAATTTATGCCGGTGACGCGTTTGCAAGCAGTTAAAATGGATTCAAAAGTACTTGAAATTCTCGAATCGATGAATAAAAATATCCAAGAAAAACTGTCAGAATTCTCAGAAGATGGAAGAAAATTCTAGAAAAATGGAAGAAAATGCTAGAAGTTTGAAAGAAGAAATACGAGTGAGCATGGAAAATCAAATAAAGACTATTGAGAAACAAATACAAGTTAGTGTAGGAAATCAAATCAAAATTGCGCAAGAGGAAACCCAAGCAGATATGCTAAATTTGAAAGAAGAAATTTGCGAATCTGTCAATGAGAAAATAGAAGCAATAGAGGACAAACTAGAAGACAGAATGAAACTGCTTGAAGAAAGAATAAATCGATTGATTTGTCACGGCGAAGGAAGCGTCACGAGTGAAGATTTAATAATGGACCATCGAGAAGAAAACACTCACAAGTTCAAAGTTGTACCACCGAATTTTGATGGTAAAGTTCCATGGTCAACCTACTATAAGCACTTTGAAGCCGCAGCTACTGCTAATGGTTGGAACAACAAGCAGAAAGCGACGTCTTTAATAGTGTCCTTACGTGGAGAAGCGCTTGGAATTTTACAAACTGTTCCGGACCACCTGCAAGAAAATTATGAACTTTTAATATCACGATTAGAAATGAGATATGGAAATGCCCACCTTCAACAAGTTTATCAAGCTCAGATTAAAAGTCGGGTTCAGAAAGCTGCCGAAAGTCTTCAAGAGTTTGAGGCTGACATCGCTAGATTAACACGGCTTGCGTATCCTACAGCACCGGATACCTTCCTGGAGCAGTTAGCTATTCAAACTTTTGTAGATGGCCTCCGAGACAGCGAAACACAGCAGATTCTCCGGTTAGCTCGACCGAAGACATTGGATGACGATTTGGTGCATGCTTTGGAGTTTGAAGCAGCAAAACAAGCATAGCAACGAGATGGTCATAGACTCTGCTGTGCTACAGAAGTACCCGCGCAGACACTGGAAAGCATCGAGGAGATAGCGCGACGAATACTTCGGGAAAGAGGAGTGACAGCTTTGAACTGCTGATGAAATAGGCCATGTACGACGGCATCGTACTAAACCTAAGAAGAGGACAAGAAGAGCGCTCGATAATTTGGAACGAGGCGAGCAAAAGAGACAAAAAGTAATCTCATCTAGTCAGACTCCTGAGATTACAATCCAAATGGCATCGCCTAGGGAGCAATTTCATAGCATTTATCTCGATGGCAAGATCAATGGGAGAAGCGTCCAGTTACTGGTTGACACGGGAGCGACGAAGACGTAACAGCACGACTTCGAACAGCGACGGGCGACGAAATACCTACTCACGGACAAGTCAAAGTAACCATTGGTTTGGGAAATGGAGTACTCGACCATCAAGTACTGGTAGCCGACATCACGGAAGAAGTTATCCTGGGAATGGACGTGATAAAGAAGTATGGGTTCCATTTGGATATGAAGAACGATGTCCTGAAGATCGACAATGAAGAAATTCCTTTTCATTCGTCAGAGAAGGCAGCCATGCGAGTCCTATTGAGTGAAGACGTGACTCTGCCTGCAAGGACTGAAAGTGTGGAGATGGCACGCCTGGATGGAAATCTCCGGGAAGGCTACATACGCGCGATTGAACCAATGGAGGGCAGTTTAGTTGAAAAGGTACTACTCGTTGGCAGAACTTTAGTACGAGTAAAGAACACGATGCCAGTAAGGATCTTAAACATCAACTCAGATCCTGTAACGCTGAAAAAGAAGACCGTGGTAGGCCAATGCACGCCAGTATCACAAATTGTGAGATGCGTGAAGTCGAACGAAGATACGTCGCCGAAGAAGTGTCCACAACATCTATTGGACATTCTTACCACCAAATGCCAAAACCTCAGCCAAGACCAGCTGGCTAAAGTTAAAGCATTGATCCAAGAGTACCAAGATGTGTTTGCGCTGGAGAGTAGCTCCAAAGGAAGAACTAACGTGGTGAAACATAAAATTAATACCGGAGACGCTCGGCCGATACGACAAAATCCACGCAGACCTCTTTGGCGAAAAGAGAAGAAGCCAAACAAGTAATTACGGATATGGAGAGGGAAGACGTGATTGAACCTTCAAGTAGCCCATGGGCATCCCCAGCGGTACTCGTAAAGAAGAAGGATGGATCAACGAAGTTTTGCGTAGACTACAGGCAGCTAAACGACGTGACCAAAAAGGACAGCTGCCCTTTACCCAGAATTGACGATACGTTAGATACCCTGTCAGGATCCCAGTGGTTTTCTACGTTAGAACAGTGGTTACTGGCAGGTAGAATTAGAACCCAAGGATCGTGAAAAAACAGCTTTAAGATTGAAACTGGTTTGCGGCAGTTTGCTGTGATGTCCTTTGGCCTGCGTAACTCTCCTGCAACGTTCGAGCGTTTGATGGAGACTATCTTGCGCGGGTTGTCTTGGTAGACGTGCTTGGTTTACCTGGACGACGTGATCGTGGTTGGAAGGTCGTTTGAAGAACACTTGAACAACTTGAAGGAAGTGTTCCAGCGATTACGTGGGGCTAACCTCAAACTGAGCCCAAAGAAGTGCCACGTATTTAAGAAGGAAGTCCAATACCTTGGCCACGTCGTATCTAGAGATGGAGTAAGGGCTGACCCAGACAAAATCCGAGCAGTGCAAGCATGGCCAAGACCAATCGACAAACATCAGGTCCGAAGTTTCCTTGGGTTGTGCACGTATTATAGAAGATTTGTACCCGGATTTGCCAATATTGCCAAACCATTGACAAAATTAATCGAAGAAAAAGCAGAATTTAGATGGAATGAAGACTGCGAAAATTCTTTTAATCAACTAAAACAGGCCCTAGTCACTTCGCCGATTTTGAGTTATCCAAGAGAAGATGGAAAGTTTGTTTTGGATACTGACGCAAGCAATCTGGCCATAGGCGCGGTCCTTTCGCAAGTTCAAGATGGACAAGAAAAAGTAATCGCGTATTTTAGCAAGGTTTTGTCCAAGCCAGAAAGGAATTATTGCGTGACTAGGAGGGAGCTGTTAGCAGTCGTTAAGTCCATCGAACATTTCTACAAGTATTTGTATGGACGTAAATTTTTACTGAGAACAGACCACGCCGCTTTAAAATGGCTTCTGCAGTTCCGTAACCCAGAAGGACAAGTGGCAAGATGGATCGAGAGACTGCAAGAATATGACTATGACATAGAACACCGTGCCGGATGCAGTCATCGAAACGCTGATGCCTTGTCCAGAAGACCATGTCCGGCGGACTGCAGCCATCGTTCGCGACTGGAAGAAAAAGTCGAATGTCTCCGGAGAACTGCTATGGTTGATGATGAGTGGAAACCTGAGCAGTTACGTCGCGAACAAGAAGACGATCCTGAAATAAGACAACTCCTCGACTGGAAAGAAAGCGGCCGACGATCAACTTGGGAAGAAGTGAGTGCTTTGGGCAGAAATATCAAAGCGTACTGGGCGCAGTGGGGCTCCTTGATAGTAGAAGACGGTCTTCTTAAGCGATCCCTAGAAAGTGCTCGCTCGTATTTCTTCTTTCAAACTTCTAGCATTTTCTTCCATTTTTCTAGAATTTTCGTAAAACTTTTCTTCTATTTTCTGCGAATTTTCTTCCATCTTCTGAGAATTTTCGGACAGTTTTTCTTGGATATTTTTATTCATCGATTCGAGAATTTCAAGTATTTTTGAATCCATTTTAACTGCTTGCAAACGCGTCACCGGCATAAATTTAAATATAATACGAATATAAAGTTTTAAATACACTACTTTTTAAAATGCAGTTTTTATATAACACAAAATTTAATAACGATTCACTTATTAATATTAAACCACGAAAACGAATCGCGATCACGCACTTGTTAAAAGAAAAAGTTTAATAAACACTATATTAACTTTATAAATAAACACGCTTATCGCGAATCTTAACAGATATTTACGCAATGTTTTTATTACGGGTGCGATATCAAATAACTTAATGGTATTCACACTAAAAATCGCGAACGGTTTGATACCTCAACACCTGACGCCACTGTTACGTATTTATTTATTAAAAACTAATTTATTTAAACGATTAAAACTACGTTTACTTATTATAGAAATATGTATACTTTTAAATTGACCGAACTACTAAAATCTAATAATAAAAACACTTACACTATAATTTATGTATAACCGTTGTATAACACTTAAGATAAGATTAGATAACGTCCTCGGATTTGTTTACACTATAAGTCACGTTCACTCGATTCGGTGTACACTGTTATTTATTTAAAACGCCGCGCGTGCTAACGATACGTATTTATTTCAACTTGATAATCTTCTTAATACTGCATGCTTTCACATTCCAGCAATAACTGACCTACGATTTCCATCTTCGGCTTTTATAGACATCGGCGAATTCTTCTCGATCGTTCCTCACTTTTCGCTATATCTTCTAGAAACTAGATAACAGTTCTAGAAGGCTCTTGCATTTGCAAGTAATTTCTCGGACGTTTCAATATTATGTTGTCAGTGTCGTCAGATTCAAGCAGAGAAGTGGTTTTAAGATTTGAGGAAATAATTTTCTTTGAAATTTCTCAATCTAAATCACTTTGTAGTAAAACGGTTTCATTCTATAATTTATAGAAAATTAACTAATAATTTAAAAAATTACGCAATTGCGAACTTACCCTACCAGCAGCTCTAAAACGCCCAGTTATTCTTAAACTTATCCTAAGACCCAACGAATCTTATTAATAGACCTTAGACTGACTTCTTTTGCAATTTTAAATCGATTGTGATTTTTTTACCGAAACGTACGTTTAACTCGAAATGTATGTATTTATTTCATGTATCGCCGTTGCATCCTATATCAATGGTTACACTTTTGTTATTATTTGCGTGCAAAAAAATGTAATCTACCAAAGGTTTGTCTAAAGGCGTTCAATTTCTACTACGCCTTTTATGAGTAGTATTACCGGCTTAGTGTAGTATTGAAAAGCTGTACAGACCTTGAGGGCAGTACAGTCGTTACACGTACCGTAAAATAAGCACGAACGTGTGTATATTTTAGTAAATCAATTACCGTTGTGCAAAACTCATTATTGTACTGACTCAGACAATTACCTCGTCATTAAATAGCTTATTTTGTATTAAAGTGCTCGACTTTGACGCCAGTGTTAATTACGTTCTGTAATTACATTTCTCGAACGATTTTCGTCGACTCGAATTTCTATTGCTGTACGATTTTTCTAACTAATGATATCGTGTCAAAAAGTTAATATTTTTATAATGTTATGTAGATTGTATTTGCTGACATTTTAAATAAAAAGTCAATTAAAAAATTATAAAAAAATGCAAAAATTAATAATATACGATTAAAAACTATTGATCGGCGATAAATAATAAAAACTGTTGATTATTAATCAACCACATTATTAACCTTGTTGGTTAAATTATTATAACATCGAAGTTTTGGAAAACTAATAATTAACGTCGCGTAACAGCAGCATCAACAAATTAAAAAGAACACCAACTAAAAAATTAAAATAAAAGAATATAATTATAACGTCAAGAAATTTAGTAGGTTTAATAGTTCGACCTCTTCGTGTGATAGTTTGGGTTTGGGTGGATAGGTAATGTTACGACTGCTGGTTCTGATACCGTTGGAATTTCATAAGACTGGTTGTTCTGTATCGTTTAATAAGAAAACAATCTTTAGACTATTAACTGGAATTGTTTTAGTAGTTCTATTTGTTGCTATATTAAAAAAAATGTCAGTTAGCTGTGCTTTAAGTGTTCACGTTTTAATAGTAGACTCGTTTGCTGCATATAATTTTCTTTTTGCCACATGGTATTTTTCGCTTTTGTTTGTGGGATGACTGCTTTTGACTCATTTGACAATCATAGCTTATCAGAGATAAAAAGGTGTCTTGTAAGACAGTTTTCATCACCGGGTGGAATTGGGCTACTAGGTATGAGACAACATTACTAAGTTAATAACAATTTCACCCCTGGTAGTAAGTGTATTGAAAAAACCCGGAGCCTCGGCCAAATTCGCTGTAAGAATCTTAAATTAGCGAAAACAAAATGGCGTCCGGTAGCCATTACCTGTGAGCAATTAATCAGAAAAAAATCTGTTTAACTCTTTCAATACAAATCAAAGATCTTTATTTCGTTTATAGCCGAAAGCGTAATAATAGCGACGATATGAAACTAAATTAAAAAAATTACTTACGATTGAATAGACACGGTTTCTACTAACCGATATACCCACAGCGAACGTCAACCAAGAAATGATTTTTGGTGAATGTTGTACACGAAATACTGATATTATATTACCAGAGGCGCGCTGTCGCCAGTGTGGTAAAAATAATTTTGTCAAAGTATGACAATGTATAACGAAATTACTAACGACACGTAACATAAATCTCATATATTTAAAGAGATGGGACTGGAAAACTCCAATATTTTTTTGCCAGTCAGTATCGAAAAGCTTGAAGGCAACAACATCAGCAGATTACAGTATCTTATCATTCTAATTAACTATTTTAATCAAAGTCGTCCAGCATTTAATGTTTAACAAAGCTACGGTACCAATCTCGGTCGGTTGGCTTATAGGACAGTGCGAACTCTTCGAGAATAGGTACCGTGGTCGTCACCGCGTGCGTGAGATACTTTGCGATGCCTCCACGGCACTCTAGTTCCTTATCAAGCAGCATGGCTTAGACTCTACCTTGTACTATCGCGTTCCTGATCATTCACACCTTTGCAGTAGGCGTTCGTTTATTTTTAGTAGTTGTGCTGGGCTTTCATGTGAACGACTTTCCAAAAAACTAAGTTACCGCAAACCTGCATCTTTTGACTTTTCTTTCGCAAATCACTTCCGCCGTGTCTGGTTTTAGACTGTCCAGAGAATTCGCAAATCGGGCCAGTTCCGTCCACCACTCGTCACTATCCGCGTTGATCGTCACTTCTCCTTCGTTCTTATTCAAACCAGTCCAATGCGTGCTAGCCTGGCATCCGTTATACCGCGTTTGCGTTAAGTCAAGTGACAGTTAAACAATACGTGTTTGACGTCATCTCTTCCTCCGCATTCGCAATCGGCCGTTTCCGATCTACCTATTCTGTTTAGGCACGCTTTTAAATTCCCGTGCCCGGTGGCGATCTGCACCGTGAAGCTGTCAAGTTTTGTTTATATCTTGCTTATCGTTTCGATTAAGGGAATAAACCAAAAGGTCCGTCTTCCGGTTTTGGCGTTTACTCATCTCGCGTTCCTCCGTATGGTTTTTTCCCGAACGCGTCTTTTTACCGCCGACTAAGGCAGGCGGTCGTAATCTGCTTCTTTCACTAACACGTCGGCTCTTTCGTTACTCGCCGTCCCAACGTGAGCCGTGGTCCAGCGGAATTCCAGCCTAGTAACGTCTTTCGCGCTTTCGACAAGTCGTTAAACCTGGAAAACTAAATCGATTGGCTCTCAGTGCTTCTAACGCGACTCTCGAAATTGTGACGATTGCCACGCTTGTCGGAGGATCTTCCATCTCGAGCACGTGGCGCAACACTCCCCGGACTCCGACCACCTCGCTTTGAAAATTGTTGCAGCTCTCGGCAAGCCTCATTTTCTTCACGATGTTTTCGTTGACGTTGGCAAACAGCACTATCGCTGCTTCAGCTTTCCCGTCGTCAAACGTCAACCATCAGTATAGTAACGCCGGCGTTCCTATTTTTCCCAATTGGAATCAGAAATTTGCCAGACTTGCTAGGTGACCTATTTCAAACCGATGTCATCGATCGCGGGGCATGTTTTATTGTCCGGGACTTTTTTGCAGATGTTTTGAACTATTGCCCTTGTTATAGGCTTTGTGGCCTTTAACGTTAACGGGCGTTGGGCACTTAACAGCTTTCTGGTGTTCCTCACTGCCAGATTTCTGTAGCGTACGATATTGCGGGTTGTATAGCTCTTTGGTAGACATAAGCGGCCGCTTTCCCTTTGAATTCCCACATGAGAGATGCCACCGAGCCGATTTTAAAAGCTAGTTTTTTAAATTCAACCTGTTGTCGATAAGCACTCCCAGATATTTTATGCTGTTCTTACAGTACATTCTACCTTCTCCGAGTTTGCGGTCTTTTTCCGTAAAAGACAGGTTCACTTTTTTCCGGTCCACTGCTAGACCATCATAATCGCCGTTAGCTTTAAAAGTCTTAAAATTTTGAGCTGTCACCAAGAGCATTGTCTCGTCGGCTTATCCCAGCAGGCTGCATCCTTCTGGCAGTTTACTGTTGAAAATACTGCCATATACTAATTTCCAGTAAACCGAACCGATGCAACTTATTTGGGGCATCCCCGAAAGACTTTTCTACTTCTGGTTTTGTTGGTAAGCTTTACTTGGGCCATTCTAACGCAGAAATAGCTTTTGCTGATGTTAACTACGCATACTTCGTTTGATTTGCCAGATTATGGTGGGAAACCACGCATGATCAAACGCACCTTCGATGTCGAGTAAAATGATGACGCAGTATTGGCTTTTCGCTTTTTTTTTACGAACTCTACCACTCTTCGGATGGCGTTCATCGTCGTTTTTCCCGCAGCAAAACCGGACGGTAGCTCTTAGGCTCGGTTATGTCTTCTTTTCCCGGGTTTGGAATAAACTTCATTGTTTGTATTTTCCAGCATTTGGAAAAAGTTTCCGTTCTCAAGCACAGTTTGAACGTTCGCATTCACATGTCTGGAATGATCTCGAGCGCTCGTTTGGCCGCTTCCAAAGGCACTCCGTCGTGTCCCGGTGCTCTTTTATTATCTCGCTATTTATTTTTGGTTATTTTGACATCTCTTTTTGCTCCGCCTAACGACCTCGTGTCATTTTAGGCTTTTCTTATCATTATGTGCAAGCGTTCGTTCGTTCGGTCATCGTCGTCTCCAAAAGAGAGTCGGTTGTTTCGACAGCGGTAGTCGTATAACTACCATCCTGCAGCTTGATGTTTCCCATTCCGTTATTTGCGTCTCTTTTCCCTCTTACGACCCGGTACGTTACAACTCACGGAGCTTTTTCGGCATTTAATGTACAGTACTGCTTCAATTTTTCCGTTCGAGTTTTTTCTATCGAATCTTGATGTTCCCATCTGGTTTCCTGGTACTCAGCTTTCCTACCATTTCTAGTTTCAGCGTCGTAAACTCTTTAGGCACGTCTCCTCATCCTATTTGCTACTTTGCGTAGCCGCGTTAGTTCCAGAATTCACCAAGCATTTTACTACCGGCATGTGCTAATCGCAAGAAATCCTTTTATTGTTGATAATTTCTACGTTCAGAAATTACTTTGTTTAATGGTCGATAACTACTCAATGCAGGAGCTCATGTAATCGCCTTAGCTTATTAAATCCCAACTTGTTTGTTGTTATCATTTAGTAAATGGGAAAGTCAATTCTTAATATCCTTCATCGATGAAATATCTTGAAAATTCAGCAACACACCTGTCTGGCTTACAGATTTAATTTTAATAGGATATGAAATCGGAAGTTTAAGGCACATTGTGTTGTAATATTCGAATGTGACTTACGCAGCCTAATTGTGATATTACGGTACAATCCTTACGTTTTACCTTAACAAACGGCTGTCTTGATTGGGTTCACTGTTTGTCTCGCTTTTTTACACCATTTTTTGACGATGTGTAGTGCACTCTACATTATTGCCTCAAATTTCTGATTTGTAATGACATGACGGTGAAATTCTCGACATGTGTAGGTATATAACGAAGCACCACAGCATGGGTGATGACAGTCTTGTCGTATTGTCAAAGGCTTCTTCAATATTTAGAAATCTAATCAATGCAATTTCATTGTATTGGATTGCAATTTTGCATCTGCTTACTAGTTGATAAATTTTTAGCTCGCAAGATTTTTCAGATTAGTACGCATACTGGTTTCGGTACAGAAGCAAAGCCTCTACCGGTCGACTACTTTTTCAAGTAGTTTTAAGATACATAAAATCAAGCTGATCATTGGTCTGTAGGATTTTGTTAGGGCGTATGTAGACCTCTTCGGCTTTAGTATAAATACCACCATGACAATTCGCCAGTTGTGGCACCAGCTGGCTTTGAGAACTCCACATATTGCGTTTTCCAGAGTAGCTAACCTTTGTTGCAGCATGGTAGGATAAATTCCATCAGCTCCTAGAGATTGAAAGGGTTTCAACGTATTGATTCCAATTCTAGGTTTTCAGGGTTAATTATTTTTCTTGCTAAGTCCCAGTTTCTTTTTGGTACCTTTAAATCTTGGTGCTTAAAAAATTCAGTTAACGATGAACCCGAGAACTGTTTTAAGTGATCCTACCTTCAACTGAGTCTGTAAACTTTCCGCTTTCGGTCAACATGGGATTTTTTTTAATTTTTTGGCACCATTTTGTTTATGAGATTATTTTCTTATTGAACATGCTTTGGAATGCGGCTTGGCTCAGTTTTAGATTCATATCTTTGCTCTCTTTCGCACTCGCCTGTAGAAGGTGTTTGATGGTCTCAACCTTTTGCTTAATTTGTTCATTTGTAACCGAGGGATACCGAACAAATTTTGTATGCAAGATTGACAAGTTTTTACTAATTGTGTTATGTTTTTATTGATGTTTTCCTAGGAACACACGCTGAGTGCTAAGATTTTTATCTCTGTCATTCCTATATGTCCAACATGTAATTTTTTCAATACTTTTCTTTGTAGTGATGATAGAATCAGTACTCTCAAAACTTTTGTTCGTATTTATTATTTTATTGAAATTTGTTGTTCTCCTGTAAAATTGACTGAGTGGGTTTAAAAAAACTTTTTACAATTGTAACTGGTTTTAAACCACGTTCACACTATACGAATTGGATCTATTAAACAATTTCACAAATTTTTATTTTAACAATACAAAATAAGTAATAAACTAAAATTACTTTGATTTTAACTTTCGGATGGTGAAACCATAAACAATTTATTGTTTCTAATTAGTTTTGTAGCATAATTGTCATCTTCTGTTGATATATGCTCATCCATAATAAATGTATCATCAACATCACTGTCTTCGCGTACCGGTAGATCTTGAAATGATCTTGTATTTTCCGAATTTTCGTTAAATTCTTTTGTTAGCTCTAACACTGTGCTTTCTAAAAAAACTAATATGTTAAATTGGATTTTAAATGGCAGATGGAATACCTTTACCAATATCTGCTAAATCTTTCGATTTTTTACGATTTTTGTAGGCATCGTCTATATTGATTATAATTGTAGTTAACACAGTAGACGCTGCCAAAACCATAACAACGAAAACTTCAAGACACACTGTAAGACACACTATCACAACGTTACGAACCCATTCGTTTGAACATATATTGATTAACAAATCCAAAACATACAAAAACACCTAAAACACAAATATTAGTAAATGCGATTGTTGTTATTGTTAAAACTTACCGCGCCAAAACAACAAATGTAATTAGCGCATTTGTTTTTAATTTCCTCAGTTTTCTGATGATTTTGAGGCACCTTGTGTTTTGTTGAATCGAGTATACTACTGTCTTCCATCGAGGAATTTGCAAAATGCTCGTCTGTTTCTTTTCCACACATGTTTTTGTTTGAATTTACAGGAAATGCGTAAACGGTTTGTTCTTCCATTTTACGAACTACATTTATTGTTGTGACTTTCAATTTTGACATATTAATTCAAATCTATAGTCACCTAAAATTTAAATGCAATGTAATCAAAAAAAATTTTTTTAATCAATTTTGAAAGACAAAGACACGAAGATTTATTTTCAGTGGAACAAAAAACAAAAATATGATTTTTTTGTATAGTTGCTTAAAAAACAAGAAGTGTCCTGATTTTATTAATTTGACAAGATTATAAACAGAAAATCCCAATCATAAATTAGGAGAATAAAAAAATCATGCGCGTGTATATATGTATGGTGACACATTTTGGAAATTTTGTGAATCAATTGCAAAACGTTTTCAACAAAATAATTTACTTATTAATGTGACTTACCTACTTAAGATGCATTCTAAAATTTATTTATAATGTTCTCAAAAATGTCACCAGAATTTTGACATTAAGAATTCTAGTCATTGCAAACGCTAATTAACCAAGAAAATCCTTAGCAACCAAACCAAATAAATCATTTTCATAAATTTGTCTGATTCATTATTTGTTGTTTTCATTTGGCAAAATTAAACATTTACAATAACAGTAATTGCAAATGTGCTAAAACTTCATCATTTCACCCGTACTTATAAAATTAACATACACTTTATAGAAAATAAATAAAGCACAACAGGCCTTAGTTATTCATATTTTATTTTTATAAACTTTAATAGTACTATATATTTGTTTAAAAAATGATTTTTCAAATTACATTATCACGTTTATCTACGTCAGAAGTCGGTTCAAAGCTTGTGACCATTTTCCGACAATGTTTTTGTTATCGCTTAACCTTCGATATTTTTAGATTAATATTTTAGATAATTTCTTACTAATCTTAATAATTAGAAATACTGTCTCATTAAAATTCGTGTTAAGTGTTTTGCGTGTAGACTCGTTTTTTTCCCATACAAACTATGAGACGACATGGTTCTAATTACATGTATAAACAAGGATGCATGTTTCGTAGGTTATGACTAAGTTTTCACAAAAAAAATATTTTTGTTTACTCAATCGACTATATAATGAGGCGTGCCAAAGAACCGAATCAAATAGTTATTGAGTTTCAAACAGTCAGCATTTGCAATTATCTTCATAATGAAGAATTTAGAAGTAAGTAGCTTTTGTAATTTTTTGACATATGTGTATAACATTGAACTTTAGGTGTTGTGTGTATTGACTTTTGCAATTACATTTGCGACAACCTCGCCCATAAACCAAGAAAAAGATCCCAAAGCAGAATCTGGTAAAGACGTTCCTAAAGGAAAGAGTTTGATCATCGCCGAGCCGTTGTACAAACCTCACGATTTGGAAATAGTCCCAGAATACCAGAATGAACCTGTTATCAATTATTACCATGTAGATGGTCTTGGAAAACGTGGCGTAGTCGTTTATCCCACGGGTAATCCCAGCGATATGGAAGTTGCTGAAAGTAACATCGTCTTCAGGCCGTTGTTTGCTTACCGAAAACAAATGGAAAAAAGACGTAGAATTTATTTAGAGGAAAGAAGGGATAGAGAAGCACAAACTCAAAATAAGCGCGGTTATTATTACTATTATGGGTATCCGAAGTATTATCAAAATAGTCAATTTGAACATGTTTCTTAAAATTTATCTATGTTATTTAAATATATCTATTTATGTAATTTATTTTTGTATTTTTGTATAATATACATGTAATAAAATATATTTAATTAGACGTAAATTTAAAAGTTTTTTGTTTTATTGTAATATTTGTTCTATGGTAATGTACGAAAATTTATGACTGTGATTAGAAAAAACTACTCTATTAAAAAAGTATTTGTGGTGTTACCTATAAGATTTCGGATTTGTTTTCTTTAATGAATATTGTTAAAGCGTTAGGTACAAAGCATTAATTTTTTGCAGTAATGGAAACACCTTGTATATAGTTAGCAATTGTTTTTGATAAATTTTTCATAATTCTTAAACGAGATACGTAAACAAAGACATAGCAATTGGATCATTATGAGAGGGCATTATGAATGTATAACCAAAGTATAACGACAGTTCATTGCGCCTTTAAAAATGGTGATATTTTATTTCATATTTCTGTTTAGATTTAGATGATAACAGATTTTCTATTTTTGTGCATTTTCGTGAATAGTGAAACGCATAGAAGCTTCGAGATCATTCAGAATATTCTCGAAACGGATAAAGTAAACACGTAAAAAGTGTCCAAATGGAATTTTATTTAATCTAATCAGAAGTCGCCCTCTAGTGCGCGCTGGAGGTTTTCGTGAGGGCGGTAGTGGGTTCAAAGGCAAATGGGGGGCGTTATGACAGTCAAAGGGGCGTTCGCGGCGTACCTACCTAATTAGGAATTTAATATGACAAAATACTTTGAAAATACCGCTATTTTCACGAAAAAACAAATTAAACATGCTGATAAAAAGGACAAAGATTTATTCTATTTTCAAAAACTTGAAAGAAAAAAAACAGGCAAATATATCAAACCTTTTTCCATTCTGTTCTAAACAAGAAAGAGTGGTGGAAGATTTTATTACAAAACCATCGGTTTATAAAATGAAGCGGATGGTTTTGGAATCCTCTAGATCTGGCACCCAACGAACGACGGTTTAGGGACCTAAGGGATCTAGCATTAGATCTAAAGCTAACAATTATTCAATACCATTTGGAAAAGAGACGGTGCCGTGCAAGAGCCATGGCAAAAAGACGACGGAAAGTAACTTATAAATTATGAAGTGTGTGAATAATAATAATTCTTTTTTATAATAGCAACTGAGACAACAAAAACTAAAAAAGCAAAAAGAGTCAGTTGTCTACGCCGTGTGGGCAATTGCATAGCACCATCTCCAACAAGAAGCGAACGTGAAAATTAGAGACTTAGCCGAAATATACAAGACGACAAAATATAAAACTAAAAAAAACCTAAACCATAAAAAAAAGACAAAAAAACTAAAAAATAAACATGTATTATACAAAAAAAATAAAAAACATTAAAATCTACTTTGCTTTATTTTCCTCAAAAATTTAAAAACACCGGATAGGTCATTTTTGACGATTGCTAGAAGGAAAACGGTTCATCGGATCACATTAATTTTTGTTTGCTAAAAAGCTACATCTTTCCTCTATCATGTGATTGTAAATTTAAAGGCGTGACTTTTCCCGCTTCCGAGAAAAAAATCTTTCTCGGAGGTCTATGTCATGCAAAAAAAAAATAGAAAAAGAAGTACTTGACTGATACCATCTGATAGAGAACAAAACAAACTTTTCATCAAAAAAAAATGAAGTGTCTATCTTGATCCGTTTTCATTTTACAGTTTCTCGAAGTAGGATAACTCCGAAGATCTCATTTCCGGATAGGTCATTTTGGCGATTGCTAGAAGGAAAACGGTTCATCAGATCACATTAATTTTTTTTGCTAAAAAGCTGCATCCTTTCTGTATCATATGGTTTTAAATTTAAAGACATGACTTTTTCAGCTTCCGAGAAAAAAAATCTTTCTCGGAAGTCTGTCATTAAAAAAAAATTGAAAAGGAAGTACTTCACTTATAGCATCTATCTATCATATGTTTCTAAATTTAAAGACGTGTTTCTTTTTGCTTCCAAGAAAAAAAAAACTTTCCCGGAGGTCTACTTCCCGATATTGATTTCCGGAAAGGTCATTTTTGACGATTGCTAGAAGGAAAACGGTTCATCCGATCACATTAATTTTTGTTTGCTAAAAAGCTACGTCTTTCCTCTATCATGTGGTTGTAAATTTAAAGGCGTGACTTTTCCCGCTTCCGAGAAAAAAATCTTTCTCGGAGGTCTATGTCATGCAAAAAAATAGAAAAAGAAGTACTTGACTGATACCATCTGATAGAGAAAGAAACAAACTTTTCATCAAAAAAAATGAAGTGTCTATCTTGATCCGTTTTCATTTTACAGTTTCTCGAAGTAGGATAACTCCGAAGATCTCATTTCCGGATAGGTCATCTTTGGCGATTGCTAGAAGGAAAACGGTTCATCGGATCACATTAATTTTTTTTTGCTAAAAAGCTGCATCCTTTCTGTATCATATGGTTTTAAATTTAAAGACATGACTTTTTCAGCTTCCGAGAAAAAAAATCTTTCTCGGAAGTCTATGTCAATAAAAAAAATAGAAAAGGAAGTACTTCACTTATAGCATCTATCTATCATATGTTTCTAAATTTAAAGACGTGTCTCTTTTTTGCCTCCAAGAAAAAAAACTTTCCCGGAGGTCTACTTCCCGATATTGATTTCCGGATAGGTCATTTTTGACGATTGCTAGAAAGAAAACGGTTCATCGCATCACAATATTTTTTTTTTGTTAAAAAGCTACATCTTTGCTCTGTCATATAATTCTAAATTTAAAGACGTGTCTCTTCTGGCTTCCGAGAAAAAAAAATCCGGAGGTCTATTTCCCGATACTAATTTCCGGATAGGTCATTTTTGACGATTGCTAGAACAATTACATTAAACATTAACATTTGGGTCGGCAATATACCAGTACCCGAAACAGGAGTATTCTTAAATTCCAGCAATGCCAGGTAGATATCAGTATTACTATGAGAACCTTTCTTAAACATTTGCTTAGCAGTTTGAACCGCTCGTTCCGCCTGGCCATTACTACGTGGATATTTAGGAGAACTCGTACAAAATGTAAAATTCCAATCTTTGTGAAATTGTTGCATTCATACGAAGAAAATGGCATATTATCACAAATAACCATCTTTGGAATACCAAATCTTGCAAACAGTATTTTGAGATGTCTAATGATCTCAGATGAAGTTTTGTTCTTTAATAAAATTATCTCAAGCCATTTAGAAAAATAATTCTGTACAATCTGATAGCTATTTTTAGCATAGTCCATTATATCGCAAGCTACTTTATGAACAGGTATATTTGGTATTTCATGAGGAATTAATACATCATTTTGTTTGGAGTTTTGGTAACGCTCACAAACATAACAGTTTGAAATCATATGTTGGATATCACTCGACATGCCAGGCCAAAACAAAATTTGTCTAGCACGTTGCTTTGTCTTAACCATACCAAAATGAGGTTCGTGCAAAAGACGTAAAATATAGGATGGGAGTTTATCTAGGACAGTTTTTTGGCCAACCATTAAAAATGTATAATATCACTTTTGACAAGACTGGATCATTGGCTGTAGCATGTTGAAACTCCAACCTGTTAGCATCTGATATATTTAGATTTTTACTTCAAGTATGAACGGATTCTGATATCCAATGGTCATCACCTTCACTCTCGTGCTCATTCAAATAAAATTGCGTAAGCAAGTCAGCAATAAACATATATTTTCCCGGTACATTAATTAATGCTAAGTTATATTTAAGTAACTTTATTCTCATTCTTTGTAGGCGTGATGAAGCTATGTCACCTACCTTTTTTTTTATTAATGTAACTAAAGGTTTATGATCCGTGCTGACATTTACCTTACGACCATAAATGAAATTATGGAAATTTTTTACAGAAAAAACAATGGCCAGAAGCTCTTTCTCTATTTGCGAATAATTCTGCTCACTAGCAGTTAAACTACGTGAAGCAAATGAGATTGGTCTGTTGTCTTAAAAAAGACAGCAACCAAGACCATCTTTCGAAGCATCTGTATGGTTATAGATTTAGATGCGTCAAAGTTAGCTAACATCTGCATCTGAAATTATGTTTTTAATTTTATCTAACACAACTGAGTGTGCAGGTAACCATTTAAACTCGACTTTTGATTTTAATAACTCGCGTAATGGGGCAGTTACCTCAACTAGGTTTGGTATAAACTGTCGCAAAAAATTTATCATCCCCAAAAATACTTTGCAACTCTTTTAAATTTTGAAGGTATCCTATTCTATTAATTGCTGCAATTCTTTTAGCGTCAATTGACATTCCATCTGCTGAAAAGACATGACCAAAATAATTAACAAAGTGTTGCTTAAACTGAACTTTGTTAGGATTAAATTTAACTCCATTTACAATAACTCTTTTTATAACAGCATTTAAAATTTGATCATGTTCCTCAGATGAATCTGCAGCTATCAACAGGTAATCAATGTACACTTGCACACCCTTAAAGCCTCCAAAATGTTTCTAATTTACTGCTTGAAAATATTCTGGTGTCATATTTAGCCCAAAAGGCATACGATTAAATTTATAACAACCAAAATGCGTGGCAAATGCACAAAGATTACTAGATTTTTTAGTAAGCTCTACCTGTCAGAAACCTTCCTTTAAGTCAAGGACTGTAAAAAACTTTTTTCCCTTAAGTTTTTCAATGATATCTTCCAGGGTGGGAATGAGTACAAATGCAAGCCTTCTAATTTCTAAATTTAAATCACGTGGATCTAAGCATAATGTTAATTATCCATCCTTTTTTTTTAACAATGACAATGTTATTAACCCAACCAGAAGGATTTTCAACCTTTGAATAGCAAAAGGTATCCTTCTTGGGGGATTATCAACCGACATGGCCTTATCATTTACTTGAATTTCAGACTTATCCCTAAACTTACCCAGACTTTCAAATAATTCTGAATTGTTCTTAATGAATTCATACTTAGTGCTAAACTTAACCAAGTCATCAACATTTTTCTTGCGTACAATGAGCCTTAACTTTGAACATGATTCAAAACCTAAGAAAGAAGAAACAACTTTATCCACAATTATAAAGTTATCGATAAATTCAAGTTCGTTGCACTGCACTTTAAGTGGAACGACACCTAAGGGCTTTAAAACACTACCACCAAATGCCTCCAACATTATTTGTGTATCTCGTAGCTGCGACTCTGAAACGCCAACTTATCACTCAATATTTTACGTGACAGTATGTTTACATCAGCACCTGTGTCTAATTTAAATTTAATAGGCACACGATTATCGCCAACATTTACAGTTTGAAATCACGAGTTAATCGATAGTACTTTATTGTTCCGATTACTTACTTCAATGATGTTGATTGCAAAGTCAGATTTGTGAGAATTTTCTACCATTGGTTGATCCTGTCCCTGAAGCACTTTCACATTCTTTACCTTACACGAAATTGCAAAATGGTTTAATTGTCCACATTTACGGCACTTTTTCCCAAAAGCCGGACATTCACGAACTCCATGCAAAGTTTGACATCTTCTGCATTGAAATTTTTCACCAAATTTCCTCTCATTTTTCAGTAATTTCTTACCAGCACCACCAGATTTTGGAACTGACTTCTCCTTGATAGCCTCAACTTCACCTGGGAATACTTGCAAATTTTTAGCCTGTGATTTGGAAATTTCAGCAGCTCGACATAAATTTACAGCTTTTGACAAGTCAAGATCTTCCACACCTAAGAATCTTTCTTGTATGGCCTTGTCATAAATTCCTAAAACAATTCTATCACGAATCATCTCTTCACATAAAGCATAAAATTCGCAGGGCTTCGACAATTTCTTGATATCCGTTAAGAACTGATCAAAACCTGCAGCTTCTTGTTAAACTCGACTGTTAAATATGAAACGCTCAAAGACAATATTTTTCTTGTGGCTGCAGTGATCCTCAAACGCTTTCAGTACACTCTGAAACGACATCCTTTCAGTTTCGGATAACGTGAACGTATTATATATTTCCACTAATTCTTCACCAATTATATTTAACAAGATTGCAATTTTCCTTTCATCATCCTTCCCACATTTGTCGGATGTCTAAAAAATGATAAATCAAAGATAATAAATGTCAAAATTCCTGATGTACCTACTAGATGACAAAAATAAAGAAGAATTTTTACTAAACTCTGAGGTATTAAAACAAGATACTAAAACCATGAGTAAATATGAAATAAATTTCAATGAACATATAAACTCAGATAGATTTGAAACATTAGTAAACCATTTAGATTTATACCAACAATCAGACATTGATAAGTTGATAGAAAATTACAAACCGGTCTTTGCGAAAGATAAATATGACATCGGTACTGTACGAGATTATGAAGCTCACATTGACTTGATGATAGATAAATATTGTTACAAACGTCCATACAGATGCACACGTAAAAATAGAAAAGAAATAGAAAATCAAATATCAAAACTATTAAATAAAAATTTGATTGAGGATTCTTATAGCCCATTTGCTGCTCCAGACTGTGTATAGATTTTAGAGACTTGAATAAATTTGTCGTCCCACAATCACAACCTTTTCCGTAGATTGAGGATTTAATGATAAAAACTGTAACCTGTAAATATTATTCTACTTTGGATATAAATTCAGCATTTTTGGCCAATTCAAGATAGATACTAAACTGCATTTGTTACACAGGAAGGCCATTTCCAATGGACGTGCCTATCATTTGGGTTTGTCAGCGAGAGATCTAGTGTGCTGATATGAAGAGTAAAAGTAATTAATAAATGTGTAATTATTACCGACCCCTACACAGCCTCATGTAGGTAAATTGTGGCTTAAATAGTCAGTAATGCAGTAGATACGATTTAAGAGGTATTAGTCTTGCACAGCCTCATGCAGGTAATTATGGCTTGGTCCACTGATACTTTAAACTGTAGTAGACAATCAAAATACGGTTCTAAAATGATTGCTAATTTATTAACTTAATTTACGAGTATTTATACACATAAAATGCTTAGCTCCACATTCAACCATTTCATCGTTACCCTATATTATAAAAATTTGCTTATTTGTTACGACATTGTAAGGAATTAGTTAATACACAATACATGTTGTGACATTTGCAATTTTGTATTTTATTTTAAATATAATTTATGTTTGTAGTTCAAACATTCTGCCGGGCGTCATTGGTACGAAGTGGTTGATTGGAATCTTCTGCTGCTTCCGTGTCGCCTCTATCTGACTTGTCGTCAGGTGGTAATGGATTTAACATGAATTTTGCTCGGTTTACTGGTTTCTCCTGTCTCTTGTTCAGTAATTTCCACGTTATTAGAATTGCACTACATGTAATTACTATAAGTGTTATTGTTGTTAAATTAATTACAGTCGTGGTTGTATTGATACGATGCCAGTATGTATGACTGTGATTGTTGAATCTCTTGAGCTTTATCTTGCAACTTGCCAAAATGATCTGATGGTGCTAAAACGGGTTCTTCTGAAATTGTTTGACCTTCGCTTGTATTTTGTACGGTACTATTTATATTGAATTCCATTGCTTTGTTGTAAAGCATCAATACCGCAATTGAATTAAATAATTGTGCATGTAACGTGTTTTGTTTAGTGTATATAGTACAGTCTGGAGTAATCTGTATGATACCAATATCCTGAATTGTGACGTCTTCTCGTTTTCCAGTACATCGAATTGCTATTTGAGTCGGATTGTTAGCTATGAAAAGCCAAACGTTTGCTGTATGTAGTTTCTTCCATAACATTGTATGTAGTTTAAATTGATGTGTTCTGCAGTACATTCTGTGCAATCGCTGATAAATTTCTTCAATAATGCAATTGGGATTGTTTTCAATACTGCGTATTACTGACGGTGTTGCCAAATACAAATGCTTTGTAATTGTATCTTAATTCGTTCTCGGTTATTTCAAAATATGTATAATCACCATAATTAATTGCGATGAGTTTATTAGGAATATCCAACGATGTGTATGTCCCATTTCTCCCTTTCTTGAAATTGTAGTTGCTTTGATTAAATTATATTCTCCCCTTTCCATTATGTACATATAACAAAATAATGTGACTGCGGTATTAAATAGAACTTCCATCTTGTTGATTGGTGCTTGTAATATGACCAAATGAGATGATAGCTTATTTGTCGCTTTTTCTATAAGGTTTGTTAATTGTAAAATTGACATAAATTCCAGAACATGTGCTCTATTATATCGTGCATTTATTATCGCCTTGTGTTTTTCTGTGATCTCGGTAATATAATTTGTAGCCATTTGATATGTTGTTAACACATGAATATTTAACTTGTCATCTGTCGACTTGTACCATGGTTGCATGTTGTTAATCGCATCCATACTTTTATTCAATTTTCTTCTAAAGTTTTCCAAACGTTGTTGTATTCTGGCCTCACTTTCTTTTGCCATTGCTTTTGCTGATGCTGTTATAGATAGCAGCAATTTAGTGTGCTGGTCGGTTGTTTCTATCAAATCTTGTTGATTTTTGTCTAAACCTTCAATGTTCCTATACACTTCATCGTTTACACCAAATACTGATGCTAGGAAATCTCCTAAGAGTTCTCTCTTCATTCTTACATTGTTCTCATGCAAACAATTCATGTTTCACAGTATTTGTTTTTGTGGTTCCTTTAAATGTTTGATCAACTCTGGGCAGTGAGATTCTTCTGTTAGTTTCATAGTGTTATCGCACAATTCCTTTATTTGTTCGATTGTTTTATTGATTTGGTGTACGTCATAGTCAAAACTTGATATGTCAATAGCCATGTTGTCCCCTTATTACTTTAGTTCTTCCAAAGTCTTCTATAAGTAATCCCGGCCTAGGGTATTTGATGTTATATGAACCGTTTCCCGGTACCACCGTTGTACTTAATACTAGCATCATGCCTAATACAATTGTTGTTGTGATTAAGTCTAGTAGGTTTTGATTGTGACTTTTGTTCGTTATCCTTTTCTGTCGGTAATTGAATTAATTTTGTAATTGGTCGTTTTAAAACTGCTCTCCCCTTTCTCTTGATTGTAACAACTCTTACATTTCCCTCTGTTCCAGAGTGCGCTGTTGCCCTTGCCAAAGGCCATTTGCTAGGTGGGTAACTCTCTTCCTTATGTAGAACTAAATCTCCTGTACTTATATTGTTTTGTGTTACTATCCACTTGGTTCGTTTTTGTAACGTATTTAAATATTCTTTGCTCCAAATTTTCCAAAAGTCATTTTTCATTCTTTGTATTAGTTTTCACCTTGTTAAACTGTTGTAGTGAACTTCTCCAGGTGGCTCATTGGGTGTGATTAATTCCTTACCAATTAAAAAATGTCCAGGAGTTAATGTTGCAATGTCATTTGGTTCAGATGTCAACGGACAAATTGGTCTAGAGTTTAGACATGCTTCTATTTGACATAATAATGTAGACAACTCTTCGTATGTTAGCGTGGTGGTCCCAATAATTCGTTTTAGATGATATTTTGAGGATTTCACAGCTGCTTCCCAGAGGCCTCCAATATGCGGAGCATCTGGAGGAATGAAAGGCTAATGTGCCCCAATTGTTGTCAATTTTTGCTGCATGGAATCATCCTCTAATATGTTCTTCATCTATTGTTGTAATGCTTTATTAGCTCCTACAAAAGTCGTTCCATTGTCACTATATATGTGGCTACTGTTTCCTCTTCTTGATGTAAATCTTTTAAAAGCAGCAAAAAATGCATTTATAGTCATATAACTCACAGCTTCTAAGTGTACTGCTTTTGTAGCTAAACATACAAAAATTACAATGTACCCTTTTTTCGAGTTATTTCCTCGTCCTTTAGAAGTTCGAATCTGTATAGCTCCTGCGTAATCAACTCCTGTGTGAGTGAATGGTGATGACGGTGTTACTCTAGGTGCTGATAGTACTCCCATTACTTGCTGTAACGTTGAACTTCTATACGGTAAACATTTAATACATTTATGGATTTCTTGACGAATGATTTGTTTGACGTTTATTACCTAATACTTGCGTCGTATATATGATGAAGTAAGTTGGTTTCCACCATGTAATAGTTTGTAATGTACATCTCTTACAATTAATTTTGCGATTGCACTATTATGTGGTATAAGTATAGGATGCTTTTCGTTATATGGTAATATGGAATGTTGAAGTCTTTCCCCAACTCGAAGAATTCCATTTGAGTCAAAAAATGGTTGTAATGGCAATAGTCGACTTTTTTTGTCAATGTCCTGTTTTTGTTGAATCTTTGTGATTTCTTTTTTCCATTCCTTGTGTTGGATCAGTTTTATAATTCGTATCATACTAAGGTTTTGTTCTTCTGTTGTAATATATCTTGGGTTACTTGACCGGTTTCTGCACTTTGCTAAGAATCTAATACAATACGCAACTACCCTGATAAGCTTTTGTAACGATGAAAATCTTGATTCCAGTGTGAATTCTTCAATGTCGATAGTCAAGCTTTTTATTTGTGGTTTTCGAGCTTCTTCCGTTGTTGTAAAGATACTGTTTGATGTTGGTAAAGTTAACGAATTCAATTGTAACCGCTGTGGTCCCTTCCACCATAAATTAAATTCTTTTAACTTAGATGGTGCTATCCCTCTAGATATTATGTCAGCAGGCTTGTCACTTGTTTTTACGTGTCCCCAACTCTCACTTGATGTTATTCCACAAATTGTACTAACTCTGTTAGCTACGAATGTTTTACACTTTTCTGGACCTGCTTTTATCCACGATAAAGCTATTGTTGAGTCCGACCAACAAAAAACATTGATGTTGGACATACATAAATCATTCAGGGCTTGTTGTACCATTTAGGCCAATAATTCTGTAGCACATAATTCTAATTTAGGAATTGTCTTTCTTGTTTTCAGTGGTGCCACCTTGGACCTGGCATATAGTAGTTTTATGTAGTTATTTCCGTTTGTATATGTAACCTTGCTGTATATTACTGCTCCGTAAGCTTTTTCTGATGCATCACAGAATCCATGTAGTTCTATTTGTTGTAATTTATTTGTATATCCCATCCACCTGTCTACCAATATTTCCTCTACGCATGGTAATTCTTCTCTAAATTTAATCATTCTTGTTTTATTTCATTGGGAACAGTTTGGTCCTAAGAGATTCCTTTAATCCATAACTTTTGGACTAATAGTTTAGCCTTTACTGTAACTGGGGATAACCATCCTAATGGATCATACAATTTAGCAATGTCCGATAAAATTGATCGTTTTGTAAAACGTAATTGTTGTTGACTTATATAGACCTTAAACGTAAAACAATCCTTCCTTGGTGACCAAATCAAACCCAAAATTTTCTTAGTTCCTTCTTCATCTATTTCCATCACATCCATTCCTCTGAGATCAACTGGTAAGGCTTGTATTAATTCTAAATTGTTGCTTGCCCATTTTTTTAACGTAAATCCTCCAGATTTACAAAGTTTCATTATTTCTTGTTGTAATTGTTTTGCCTCTTCCATTGTATCTGTTCCTGACATCAAATCATCTACATAGAAATCATTACTTAGGACGTGTGATGCTGTTGGATATTTGTCTTTTTCATCGTCTGATAATTGTAAAAGGGTGCGGACGGCTAAGTAGGGTGCCGACGAGATACCGTATGTAACGGTTGTTAGTTTATATTCTCTTATGGGTTCATCTTGCGAAAATCTCCAAATTATTCTGTGAAAATCCTGTTCGTCGTCAGTAATTTTTATTTGTCGGTACATTTTTTCTATATCTGGTGAAAATGCTATTTTGTGTTTGTGTAAAATGCTTTTAAATCATGTTGCAATCTTGGTCCACAATGCATTAATTGGTTCAGACTGATACCTGATGTACTTTTAGCTGATGCATCAAACACGACTCCTAACTTTGTCGTTTCGCTGTTTTCTTTTATTACGGCTTGATGTGGAATCTAATATGTTTTTTGCGTTAGGTTAGTTTTATTTTCCATCACTGGTTTCATATGACCCAGGGATAAGTATTCCTGCATGAAATTTTTGTATTCCGTATATAATCCATCGTTTTCGTTAAACTTCTTTTCTAATTCTAAAAACCTTGCTATTGCCTTCTTTTTTGATTCTCCGAGTTTGTTAACATCATCGTTAAAGGGTATTTTAACAGTATAGGTACCATCGGTGTTCCTCAAATAAGTATTCTTGTAATGAGTTTCACAGTTTTCGTTTACATAACCTTTTTTTCTGGTTACCTCCACTTTCTCTAGTTCCCAAAGTTTTGTAAATTGTTGATCTTCTGCACATGCTATCAAACTTATAACTTTTGCTCTTGTTGATAATGCGTTAATTTTTCCTGACAATATCCATCCCAATTCTGTTTGTTGTGCCAAAAGCCCTTTGTCCAATCGTTGAACTCTTTCTAAAAATATATCCTTAAGTACATCTATCTACTCCTAGTATGATATCTATTGGGCTATGTATGTTAAAGGCAGGATCCGCCAATACCAAATTCTGAAATGTATACCCGTCATAGTATCTATTTTTTTCTTCTGAAAGCACCTTTGTTAATTTTGGAAGTATTAATAACTCGCAATCTGCTGATTATTGACTTAAGAAACGTGGATGAATTCTTACTTGTATTCGTCGTCGAACTATGCTTGATTCTTGTTTTCCAATTCCCGACACTTCTATGTGTACTGATTCTTGTGGTACTGCTATGACGTCTGCTGCATCTCTTGTAATAAATGATGCTTATGATCCAGAATCTATTAGAGCCCGGATATGTTCAAATTGTCCTGACCAAGTTTTTATTCGTAGCATAACGGTTGCTAATACTGCTTTACCATGTTCTTTTGGTGTTGATATTAGTGTTGCTATATTTTCTTGTGATTTTTTCGGAGTTGTTGTAGTAGCCGTTGCTTTGTAGTAAGTAGTTGATTTGCATGTATCAGACTGCAATAATGTGTGATGTTTCTTGTCACATCTCTTTTGACTAAAACATTGTTCTTTTAAGTCATGTGCCAGGCAGTTATTGCATATCCTTTTATTATTTATTATTTTTATTCGTTCTTGTGGATTTAAACTGGCAAATTTTGTGCAGTAGTATATCTGGTGTGGACCTTTGCAATATATGCAATTAACTTTATTTGCATGGAATGTTTTTATCTTGTAACGATCTTGAAATTTGTTGTTAGTTCTATAATTTTTGTTACCTTCGGTTCTTGTTAATTCTTCTCGTGTTTCTAAACACTGAAATCTTGTTTCTATAAACTTTAATAAACTGTCTAACGTCTGTATTTCCCGCGGTGCCGTTAGCGATTGTTCATAAAGTTGATACGTTTCTCTGTCTAGTTTTCTTGTAAGTACATGGGCTACAATGCTTTCCCAATTGTCAGTATCAATCCCCATGTTCGTTATGGCTCTTAAACACTCCACTGTTGTATCATGTATTTTCTTTAATCCGTTGACACTCTCGATTGTCAACTTAGGTAAGTTTATAATGCTGTCTAAGTATTTTGCAAGTAAGATTCTTTTGTTACCATACCTTTGTTATTATTTCTCACGCGGACCTGTAGTTTGCTTCATTTGACTCAAAGTGTTGTATTAGTCTGCTAGCTTCTCCTCGTAAATGTGTTTTTAAGTATTGCATTTTCTCTGCGTTACTTATTCGAGAGTTGTCGTGCATAACTCTCTTAAATATGTCGTGGAAGGTGGACCATGTGTCATATGTACCTTTAAAAATTGGTATCTTTATTCTGGGTAGTGCATTTCATCGTTAGCCTATATTATAAAAATTTGCTTATTTGTTACAACATTGTAAGGAATTTGTTAACACACATTATAATACTGTAAGGAATGTGTCTATCGGATTACAACACAATTATATTATTAAATTTGCAATTTTGTATTTTATTTTAAATATAATTTATGTTTGTAGTTCAAACAGGGTTAAAGACTGCTCCAGCCATATTTCAAAGAACATTGTGAAACATCATTAGAAAGTATACATCTATCGAGACTAATGGAGGCAATACGAACAGATGGCTTTAGAATTAAATTTTCGAAATGTTCTTTTGCAATTAATCCTCTACCTCCCCCCCCCCCACTTGTTTATTAGATCACATAATTGAAAACAATTCAACCAAACCTTTAAAAGATTATTTAACTGCTGTCAAAAACTTTTCACTACTAAAAACAAAGAAAAATATACGACAATTCCTAGGTAGAGTAAATTTTCATCATAAATTTGTACCACACAGTGCAATTTGTTCTAGATCCTTTAAACAATTTATTACGGAAAGATGTGAAATTTATATGGTCCGCAGAATGCCAGGAATCATTTGATAAAATAAAAGAATTGCTATGTTCAGAACCAATTATGAATATTTTTGACCCCGAATTACCAATAATGATTTACACGGATGCTAGTATCAAAGGAATGGGAGCGGTGTTAAAACAAGAAGATAAAAATGGAAACATAAGCCAGTTGCTTATTTTTCAAAAAAGTTAACTAAAGCTCAAAAAAAGAAAAAGGCAATATATATATAATATCTAACAATAAAAGAAGCTGTGAAGTGTTGGCAGCGCTGGCGTATGGGAAAAGAATTCATCATATATTCAGATCATAAACCAGTAGAAAATATGAACATCAAGGCTAGAACTGACGAAGAACTAGGAGATTTGACATATTATTTATCGCAATATAATTTTAAAATTAAATATAACCCAGGAAAATTAAACCAAGAAGCTGACTGTTTAAGCAGAAACCCAGTTCTAGAACCTCATGACAATACTGAAGATTTTTTAAAAGTTGTAAATTTAATAAACCTAGAAGATATAAAAAATCACCAGCAAACAAATCTTGACCTAGAAAAAGAAAAACTTACATTTGAAAATAAAATTTACTATCAAAAGATGAGAAGAAAAAAAATCATATCATCAGAAGAACTGAGCAAAACTCTAATAAAAGGCGTCCACGATACTTACTGCCACATTGGAAGAACACAGATGACAAATAAAATAACGCCATTCTACACAGCGAAAAACATCATTGTAAACATTAAACAAATTTGCAATGAATGCAAAGTTTGTATAAAAAACAAATTAAGGAGGAAGTCAAAATATGGTTTAATGTCACATTTAGGTCCAGCAACACGTCCATTTGAAATTATATCTATTGATACCATTGGAGGCTTTGGAGGATCACGGTCGACAAAGAAATACTTACACCTTCTGGTCGATCATTTTACAAGGTATGCTTATATTCTTAAATCAAGAAATCAAAGTTCCAATGATTTTATTAAAGTAATAGAAAGTGTAACACAAAATTACAATATTGAAATGGAATTTAAAGAATTTTTGAAAAATGAAAACATAAAAATAGTTTTCACTGCTGTAGATTCACCATTTTTGAATAGGTTTAATGAAAGACTAAATCAAATTTTAGTTAATAAGATAAGATGTAAGATAAATGAAAGTGATAAAAAATAGCATGGACTACCATTGCACATAAATGTGTAGAAAAATACAATAAAACAGAACATACAATTACAAAATTTGCTCCAAAATACCTTTTGGAAGGTGAAAATATTAATTTTTTACCAATTGAATTGAAATTAAAATGCACAAAAGAAGATCTGCAAAGAGATAGGAAAATTGCTCTAGAGAACACAATAAAATCTCATCATTATAATAAAAAAATATTCGACCGGTGTAGGGAAGAACATAAACTGGAAATGGGAGATAAAGTATACGTGGAAAACGGAAATAGATTAAATAGGAAGAAAATGGATGAAGTAAGAATTGAACCATACATAATTATGAAGAAGATTTCTAATTTAATCTATGAAGTTGATACCGGACACAAGAAAACAGAGTCCAATTTCTACCACATTACGAAAATATCTCCAGTGTATGTTAATGGATAAACAATTACATACATTATTACATGCAATTGTTACTCTCTCTAGGGGGGAAATGTAAAGAAAACCACCTTATCCATGTACAAGGCTCATGGAATACATCGGGTCTAAAGTTTTTCTTTTTTTTGAAATTTGTCTAATTGCGAGACTTTGTGAAAAATTAATTCTAGATATAAGTTGTTGAAAGATATAAGGACTTTAAATGTTGTTTTCTTTAATTTTTAGGTGAGTTTTTGTTGTAGATATAAAATGAATTTGTTGAATAACAACTTTAATATCACTGGTCTGCATGAAAATCGGCTCTGATACCATTCTTGACGAGTCTTATGTAAAATGACCTCCTGAATCCAAAAATGAGATCTGTTTTTACCCATCACCTACCTATTTTGGGGGGACTCCAATTTTATTTTATTTTTTGCATTTTTTTTAGAATTTTAACTTACAGCCGTTAAACATCCCAAAGCAGGTAATAAAATTTATACCAAAGTATATGGCAAAAGTTTTGCTATAAAATGTATATAGAAACAACAATAAAATACAAATATATAAGAACAGTAAAAAATATCAATAAACAGTTAGGAAGATTCACTGCACAACGCTGGCGATCTCAATACCACATGCAGGTTTGAACAGGAATTTTCGACAGGCTTGAACTTGCATTACTCTTCTCATTATAGTATATTACATTGTTTGCTTAACTGCTTCGATCAGTACATCTATAGCTGTTGCAGAGTTAACTTGTCGACGTTTTAAACGTGCTGGATTTTGTGTTAATTTTTGTTCATTTGTGTAAAACAGTAAAACTACTTTTACTCCGGATTTTTTCAAGTGACTAAGTGTGATTTGTGGTTAATGTCGGGCGTTGAATTACTGTTTAATTATGCCACGCGAGTGTAAAAATCATCCCGATAGCTTCTGCTATGTCTGCGGGGAATTAACTTTAAAAGCGCAACGAAAACCCTTTTCTCCGCTTGTTAAAACCGCTTATAAATTGTACTTTGGTTGTCAAGTTGGCGACCAGGACAAGACTTGGGTTCCATCAGTTTGCTGTACGACTTGTTACAGTAGTTTGACCAAATGGCTCAAAGGTACCCGCAAATCAATGCCATTTGCTGTGCCCATGGTTTGGCGTGAAGCTCGCTGTCATCTTACAGATTGTTACTTTTGTATGACTTCCACCGTCGGGTTTTCAAGCAAAAGTAGGCATACAATTCAGCATCTCAATATTCCGTCAGCTCTAAGACCTGTTCCTCAAACACGTATACTCTAGAGCCGGAAATTGATTTAAAAGACTCTGAGCCACAACCTGGGGCTTCGAATGATACGTTCAATGATGATGAAGAGTATTCCGCAGATTTAGTTTCTCGGTAACCTCACCTCCTCACTCAATCGGAATTAAATGATCTTGTCAAGGATTTGCAGTTACCCAGGACTAAATCTCAGCTCCTAGGATTGCGACTTCAACAGTGGAATCTCTTAGAAAAGGGAGTAAAAATATCTTCTTACAGGACCAGACAAGCAACCCTGAAATGCCTTTTCTCAGAAGATAAAGGTTTAGTGTGTTGCCCTAATGCAAATTTATTGATGACAGAGCTACAGATGCCATGTAACCCAGACAAATGGAGACTGTTTATAGACTTATCAAAAACAACCTTAAAAGTTGTCTCGTTGGCAAATGAGAATGACTTCCCATCAGTTCCAGTTGCATACTCTGTTGATATGAAGGAAACGTACCAAAACGTCTTCAGAATCCTTGATAAAATTAGTTATCATGATAAGAAGTGGAAACTTTGCGCTGACTTAAAAATTGTTGCTCTACTCACGGACCTGCAATCAGGATTCACAAAATATTGCTGCTTGTTTTGTGAATGGGATAGCCGAACCCGAGATAAACATTACATTGTAAGGGATTGGCCTTTGCGAGAAAATCTTATTCCTGGTCAGAAAAATTTCACCCATAATCCTTTGGTTCCGAAGGAAAATATTTGCTTACCACCTTTACACATCAAACTTGGATTGATCAAGCAGTTTGTGAAAGCAGTAGACAAGACAGGTGGCGCATTTCAGTTTTTAAAAACTAAATTTCTTCGTCTTAGCGAACTTAGACAACTCTTCCATAATGCGACGTTTATTGAACACCTAAATCGAAAAAAAAACGAGCTTTCAAAACGTTTGTAAGAACTTTTTGGGTAACCACAAAAGTGAAGATTATGTCGATCACGTCGAGGAACTGCTTTTAGCGTACAAGGACATAGGATGTATACATGTCTTTTAAAGTTCACTTTCTTCACTCGCATCTGGACTTTTTTCCTGAAAATTTAGGAGCAGTCTCGGATGAACACGGGGAACGGTTCCATCAAGACATCGCTAAGCTGGAGAAGAGATTTTCAGGGAAGTGGAATGCAAGTATGTTGGCGGAGTACTGCTGGTTTTTGAAACGAGAGAGCTGTACCTCAGGGTATAAAAAGAAAGCAAGCACCAAGTAACGATGAATATCTTTTTATTTATTACTGTTTATAGCTAAAATAGTTCTTTTTTCCCATTTAAATTAAATTCATGTCCATATATTTATTATTATAATTATTATTATCGTTCGATAAATAAATTATAATTAATTTATCAAAAAATGGTAAAATTAGAGATAGAGAGGCTCCCTCGAAAATGGTGGGTGATGGAAGAAAACGGAAGACATATTTGGATTCAGGACGTCATTTTACATAAGAATCACCCGGAATAGTGTCAGGGCTCGATAAAAAATATGTTTTTTGCAAACCAGTGATAGAGAAAAGCAATTAAGTCTTTGATTATAAAAGATATAAATATTATACAGTGTGTCCGAAAAGTATGGAATATATTATACAGGTCGATAAATATGCACTTTACACGAAAAAGTTGTTTATCACTTAGTTATCTACCACCTGGGAGATATCAATTTAAATTTATGGTGTAAACAAAATCGCAACGAATAACACTTACACGTCTTTATTATACTCATTTGATAGAGTCTTTTTTTCTCTTTTCAACCATATGAAACTTGAATACCTTTACATCAAAAAATTTTCAAGAAAAACAAGGACATGTCTAACAAATTTATTTTACTGAGCAGTATTAATCAGGTACGTAATATGTAGTATTGAGACAATTGAATGCACTGTCACAATAGCAAATATTAAACTTTAAATATCTTTACATAAAGTCCTCGCAATTTAACTTTCGATGCACGTCATTAATGACGTAAAATTCATACCACCCTATTTATAGCAAAAATTAAATAAATACCGAATTGTCTTATAGAATTCTTTTTTGTCACGTTGTTGGTGTGCTTACTACAGTTGCAGCGTTGTTGGCATCTGTCAAATTTAATTTGTGTTTTTTATGTCAAAGTGCTCATTATTTTTTATAATTATTTTTGATACAAAACTGTACTATTTTGAGCTTGAACGAGATAATGCCGGTTCATTGATATCAGTAAATGCTGTGCGAGAGGTACCCTTTTACATAATATTTAAATTGTGGTAATACATACATATATTCTACAGTTATTTCTGTAAGTACAGCGGTTGCTAACAACGAGGTTCTTAGATCTCCTTAAAACGTAAGCGTAGTACACCAGTTACGAATGTAGAAACATTTAATGAAAACGTAATTCGCAATGTAACATTAAGAATGTACGAAAACAGTAAGTTTACATGATAATACCGACAACATCGTTGAATAACTACGTCACTGACGTTAATGACGTGCATCGAAAGTAAAATTGCGAGGACTATAAAATTGTTATAACAAAAAAATGTATTTAAACCAAACTTACAATAAATGTTCAAAATGTAAACCATTCATAATTTGACAGTGGTAAATTCGATTTTTAAAACCATCGATTGCTTTTGAAATCATATCTCGAGTTATAGCTCTTATCTCAACTCTAATGTGATTTTTCAAATCTTCAACATTATCAGGTCTATTTACATAAATTTTGCTTTTAATATAGCCCCAAAGAAAAAAATCTAGTGGACTTAAATCCGGCGAGCGAGCAGGCCATTCTATCGTACCTCTTCTGCCTATCCATGTATTTTGAAAAGTATTATTAAGAAAGTGGCGGACATTAATTCCAAAATGTGGAGGTGCCCCGTCTTGTTGAAGCCATATTCTGTTATGAGGTATATCTGGATCTACTTCATGTGGAAATAACTCGGCCAAAGCAGGAACTAACTCAAATCTTAAGAAATCGAGATAAATATTCGCCGTTAAACTACCTTAAAAAAAATATGGCCCCAAAATTTGACTTCCCATCATTCCTACCCAGACGTTGACTTTCTGCTGGTATTGGGTGTGTCCTTCTAGATACCAGTGAGGATTTTGTGAAGACCAGTAACGTGTGTTTTGTTTGTTAATTGTGCCGTTTAAACAAAACGTGGCCTCATCAGTAAAAAGGATATTTTTATGAAAATGTGCATTTCGTTCAAGTTTGTTTGTTATTGTTTCACAAAACTCCAACCTTCTGTCCAAATCGCCTTCAAATAATTCTTGAACTACACAAACTTTATAAGGATGAAATTTTTCTTTTTTTAAAACGTCATGTACAGCCGATTTATTCAAATTATGGTCTCTAGCAATTTGCCGAACAGAAATTTGTGGATTTTCCTCAACAGACAAGAACACATTTTCTGGTTCCACATTACTTAATGACAAAGGTCTACCAGTTCTACTCGCATCTTTCACCAAACCTGTCTCTTGAAATTTCCGCCAAATTTTGGTTACCGTGGACTGCGAAATGTTTAATTCTAGATGCAAGTTATTAAATAAATTACATACTTCGTCTTGGGTTCTTCTTCTATCTCCATATCCCAGAATCATTAAAATTTCAATTCTATGTTTCTCAGATAATTGAGCCATATTTCAAGCACTAACAAATAGCAAAGTGTGACAGTGTTCTAAAGTGCATTCAATTGTTTCAATGCTACATATTACGTACCCGATTAATACTGCTCAGTAAAATAAATTTGTTAGACATGTCCTTGTTTTTCTTGAAAATTTTTTGATGTAAAGGTATTCAAGTTTCATATGGTTGAAAAGAGAAAAAAAGACTCTATCAAATGAGTATAATAAAGACGTGCCTTGCCATTTAAAAAAATGTAAGTGTTATTCGTTGCGATTTTGTTTACAGCAAAAATTTAAATTGATATCTCCCAGGTGGTAGATAACTAAGTGATAAACAACTTTTATTTACAACTTTTTCGTGTATAGTGCATATTTATCGACCTGTATGATATATTCCATACTTTTCGGACACACTGTATATGTATACATACATTTTATTCTACTTTTTTCTAAAATTTATAATAGCATTTGTATAAAAAAATTATGGAACTTTTTTTGATTTTTTTTATATTTTATCGTTTAACCTTCGATATTTTTAGATTAATATTTTAGATGATTTTTTTACTAATCTTAATAATTAAATATACTGTTTCATTAAAATCCGTGTTAAGTGTTTTGCACATAGATTTGTTTTTTCCCTATACAAACCATGAAACGACATAGTTCTAATTACATATATAAACAAAGATGCATGTTTCGTAAGTTTTCACAAAAAAATTATTTTTGTTTGCTCATTTAAGTATATAATGCGGTGTACCAAAGAGCAGAATCAAATAGTTTTTGTGTTTCAAGCAATCAGCATTTACAATTACTTTCATAATGAAACATTTAGAAGTAAGTAACTTTTTATAAGCTTTTTGACGTGTACGTATAACGTTGAACTTTAGGTGTTGTGTGTATTGACCTTTTCAATTACTTTTGTAACAACCTCGCCCATAAATCAAGAAAAAGATCCAAATAAAGAAACTGGTCAAGACGTTCCCAAAAGAAACAGTTTAATCATTGCCGAGCCTTTCTACAAACCTCACGATTTGGAAATGGTCCCGGAATATCACAATGAACCTGTCATGAATTATTACCATGTAGATGGTCTTGCCAAACGTGATGTAGTCGGTTATCCAACGGGCAATCCCAGCGATATGGAAGTTGCTGAAAGTAGCATCGTCTTCAGGCCGTTGTTTGCTTATCGAAAACAAATGGAAGAAAGACGTAGAATTTATTTAGAGGAAAGACGGGATAGAGAAGCACGAACTCAAAATAGACGCGGTTATTATCAGTATTATGAATAATCTAAGCATTATCAAAACAGCCAATTTGAACATGTTTCTTAAAATTTATCTGTTTTATTTAAATATATTTATGTAGTTTATTTTTGTATTTTTATATAATATACATTTAATAAAATATATTTAATTAGACCTAAATTTAAAAGCTCTTTGTTTTATTGTAACATTTATTCTATGGTAAAGTACGAAATTTTATGATTGTCATTAGCAAAAAGTACCCCATTAAAGAAGTATATATAAGTTTAACTTTATTTGTCCACCTGAGTGTTACAAATTGATTCATGTTCCCCTATTTACCATTTTAACTCCCTTTTTTACATTTACATTACATTACATTTCTTTTTACATTTATTACATTTCCTGTCTTTTCTTTTCCTTTTAGTTGTTTCCTCCTACCCATACTTCTTCCATCCACTCTGCTCCTATTTCGTTTTCTTCTAAGATTTCCTCTACTTTCTTAACCTCTTCTCTTAACTCCCTGCATTGATTCCTCATGTGTTTAAGGTCCTTCGTCTCTTCTGCACATCCTTTCTTTGTCTTTTCTCCAGTATTTATTTCCTTAATTTTTCCATATTATTTCCTCTGTTACCTCTACTTCCTCTTTTCTTAATCTCTCTACTTTTTCCTTTTATAATATTCTTCCCTGCCCTCCTGCCCGTACTTCACTCTTCCTCCCTTTACCTATTTCCAACCTTCCTGTATTATTTTACATTCGGTTCTTTTTCTCAGTTCTTCCTCGTATTTTATAGCTCTTTTCCTGTCTCTACTCTAATTTTTTTTGCCTGCACTTTCTCTCTTATAATATACCCCGGTGTTTCTCTGTCTAGCCCTAATATCCATTTCCAGTATTTTTTTTGTATCCCTTCTACCTCTTTATACTCTTTCCACTCCCGTATTTTCGCCCCGTAAATCACCACACTTTTTATGAGTTTCTCAAACAGCAGCCTTTTTTTTCTATGTCCACCTCAAACAACCTTTCCCCTATATCCACATTTGTCCTATTAACCTGTTTCCTTTCTTCACTCTTTTCTTTATGTGTTTCTCCTTTTGATTATCCTACTCCATCATGTAACCCAGATATGTGAATTTCTTCACTTGCTGTACTTCCTGCTGCCTCAATTTCCACTCCTTTCTTTGGCTTTTCTCCCTTCCTTTTATAAATACCACTATTTTTGATTTCTCCGTATATAATTTTATTTCTTTTTTTTTTTCATGTATTTTCCAGCGTTTTCATCATCTCCTTTATTTCCTTTTCCTTCTTAGCCACCAACACTTTGTCCTGTTGTCCTCTCATTGCTTCCTATAAATCCCCCGTATATATATATTCTTGTAACGAATTTCTCGCTCTCCTCTCTTCACTTTCACCCTGTTCCTCGTTCCTTCGTAAATGTCATCCACTCTTTTTACTAATCTTTCATTTATTTTTTTTCATTGTGTATTCCCACAATGCTTTCCTGTTCACTCTATCAAAAGCGGCTTTTAAATCTAATCTGTATGCCGTGCTTAATAATGTCACCCCTCTGTAATTCGTCACTTCATTTTAGTCTCTTTTTTTTGTGTATTGGGCATATTATTCTCTCTCTCTATCGCTATCTCTCCGAGAATTCTTCCTCTTTCATTATATTATTTACTATTTTGGTCATCCTTTTTGCTATCCCATCTCTTGCCGTTTTTCCATTTTTTACCTTTTTTATTGCCTGTATTACTTCGTCTTTGTTTATTTTATCTCCATCTCCTTCTTCAAGTTTACTACTACTTTTTTCTTTGCCTTTCTTCTTTTTCTGATTTTGTTCTTCTCCTTTTAGCAGGTTCCGAAAATATCCCTACTGTTCTTTTATTTGTATTCTCTTTGTCGTCTATTTTTTCTTTCTTTCTTTCTTTAGGAACCCCCATACATCGTTTTTATTCATTTGATCTGAACCTCTTGTTTGTTTTTTGTTTCCTTCCGTCTTTCTTTCGCATGTTGCCTTGTATATTTTTAGTGTTTCTTTCTATTCTTATTTTATTTTTTTCTATTTTGTCTACTGTCTTAATGCTTTTCTTGTCTTTTTCTTTGCCTCCTTGCATTCTCTATCACACCATTTTTCCCATCTTGTTTTCTCCCCCTTCCACTTTCTAAATCTGATTTTTTTGTTGCTTTTTCCATTATCTCTCTTATTTCCTCCACACTTTTTATAATACCTTCCCTACCCATACCGTTTTTCCTATTCTCTCCTTGTATTTCATTATACCTTTTTTTGTCCACATTTTTTTTTGTTATGAACTCCTCATCTTTTTTTCTCTTTTTTTCATTGTCAATTCTAGTGGTTAGTGGTCTGACTCCACTATTTCTCCCACCTTAAATGTCTTCACATTTTCTCCAGCCTTTCCATTGGTCATTACAAAATCTATTATTGATTCTCCTCTTCCTTCTATGTACGTATACTTCCCCCTTCTTTTTTTTTCTCAGTTTCCATTTATTATTTCCCACCTCCTTTTGTGGCACATTTCCAGTAGTTCTTCTCCTTCTTTATTTATCACTTTGTCCTTTGTTTGTCTCTTTTCCGCCCCTTTTCTTCCTTGTATTCCCCCCTATTTACCTATTCTTGCGTTAAAATCCCCTTCTAATATTATCAATCTCTCCTAATTCTCTTCTATCATCTCTTCTATAGTCTTTCTTGTCTCTTTTATTCTACTTTTTTCTACAATTCCTCTTTCTTATTGCACCGTCTCTTTCTGCACCATTTTCTTTTTATTCCCATTGTTATACCCCCTTTGCTCTTACCTCTTCCCTCTTTCTGCATCTTGCACCACTCACTGAAATTCCTCTGGGAACTCTTTTTACCACCATTTCCATTCTTTTTCTAGCATCCATGTTTTTTGTAATTCCATTACATCCTGTTTAGTGATGTACTCACAAAAATTCTGTTCGTTGTTCTTTATTCCCGATATGTTCCAAAACAATACACTCAGCTCACTCCTCTCCCTCTGTGGTTCTTCCTTACTTTCCTTTATTTCCTTTTCTTGGATTTTTCTTTTTCCATTACTTATTATTCTTTTTCTTTGCATATTAGTATAAAAAATCAAATAAAAACTATAGAATTGTCACGCCGTCACAAGTAAAGATTTAATAATAAATCATAGGGAAGGAACCACTCACAAATTTAAAGTTGTACCTTCAAAATTTGATGGTTGGAGCAACAAGCAGAAAGCGACGTTTTTAATAGTGTCTTTGCGTGGAGAAGCTCTTAGAATCTTACAAACTGTTCCTGACCACCTACAAGAAAGTTACGAACTTTTAATTTCACGTTTAGAAATGAGATATGAAAATCCTCATCTTCAACAAGTGTATCAAGTTTAAATTAAAAGTCGGGTTTAGAAAGCTGCCAAAAGTCTTTAAGAGTTTAAGGTTGACATCGGCAGATTAACACGGCTTGCGTATCCTACAGCACCAGATACCTTCTTGGAGCAGTTGGCTTGTTACGTGCGAAATTTTCGCAACGCAACTATGTTTCTTTTCTTTTGCTTTTCTTTCTCAGTTACTTCTCTCGCCTTATGTTTAGTGGGTTTTTGTTTTGTGGTTTTTGGTTTGGAGCTTGGAATAGACTGCAACGTCGCTTCTGGTACTCCGTACTTCCGCTTAGTCGGCATTTTTGATGTTGTCAGTCACCGTTAGGATATTTCTCTTCTTTGGGTTTCTTTTGCTCTTGGAATATTCTAATCCGTTCTTCGGCATTTACGTTCCAATGTAACATTCCAACACGACAAGCACTGACTCACGATGCTCAATTGGTAAGTGAAGTTTTCTGTTCTTTATTGACTCATACTTTTTTTTCTTTTTTTTGGTTTCGTGTTGGGTTGCTTTGAAAGTTTTCTCTCTGCTTAAGCTTAGTCTTTTTTTTTCTTGGATTCACTGCAACCATATCCTTTTCTCTTTATTTTCTTTTTCTTTGCTAATTCTCTCTTTTGCTACATTGAGCTTAGTAAATCATTCGTTTGGCTGTGTAAGTCTGAAACTTGGGACAGACTACAACTCCGTTTTCTATACTTTATGTACTTTCGCTTGCTCGGTTTTTCTGGATGTTGTTAGTCATTCTTAGGATATCTCTTTTGCTACTTTTCTCTTTGTTTTTTCTTGGGATATTCTATTCCGTTTATCGGATTATAAGTTTCATTGTTACAGTCTAGCACAGTGATCGATGATTAACAAGTGTTCGTTTAGCAATTGATAGTTCTTACGTTCTCTTCTTTCCTCTTCTTTTTTTTCTTTTTTTCAAATTCTAGTTTTGGAGATTTATTAGTACTTGGGATTTTGGGTTACTTATTTTGAGACCATTTTCAACGGTGGTTTTGTACTTAATGGTTGGGGTTTACAGGGATTTTAGGGTTACTTAGTCCTGGACGCTTGTCTAAACTTCTACCTTTCCTATATTGTTTTCTTTTCTCTGGAACTTTTTTGATGCTTACGTCCTTACTGTATTGGGTTACTGATTGTTTGTACCTTACTTTTTGGCATCGCTTTATGCGCTTCGGAAATTAGTAAACCGTGTTGGTATTCTTCTTTGCTTTCGAATCAAATTACTCTTGATTTCTTGGAGATACCATTTGCTTCGTGCGCTTCTGTTACAGTTTTGGTTGTCGGTATTTTTAAGGTTCTGGAAAACCTCTGTCTCTTCTGTATTTGTGGTAATCTGATGAGATTACACGAGGTTGGGTTTCTTGGAATTGGGTTGGTTTTGGATTTTAGGGTTCTATCCTTGGCGTATGCCTAAATTTTTGTCTTCATTTTAGCTTTTGTTTCGTTATCTCCGCTCCACGCTTTTATCTTGCTGGGGGGGAATTCTGTTACGTGCGAAATTTTCACAACGGAGTACCCTGTATGTCGACTTAAAAATTAAATTCCGGTTTTGACCCCCTCTGCCGATCTTTTCTTGTGACTGTCATTTACGACGAAATCGTTAAGTTGTCAACTGTATAAAATGGCCTGTGTAACTTAAAGAAAATTTCGAATGACATCCTCAATAATGGAAATCAAATTATAATTTCATTACGCTTGTAAAATAATTGAGTCGTCACAGGGTAAGATAGTTACTTCCGTTTTATTAGAATTCTTTTGTAATTTCTTCCTAATTTGATAGCCGTTCCACCACGTTTTGGCCCACATGTTTCTATTCAATAAAAAATAATGAGGGATTAATATCGACAAATATTTTCATGGGACGAGTATGACTCTATATATAAGGCCTACGGTTAAAACTAAAAAAATTGAAGACAATCACTTTTCTTCGAGATCCTACTCATGCGGCAAACACCTGCGAAACCAACTTTCATTGAATGTGTACAACAGCATTCGACAATCGGGTTATGTTATGTGTACTTTCTTTTAGCAATAATTAACAATTTTGTAGATCTTGATTTTGTGAGTCATTGTGTTGACACGATTTGCTACTCAAATTTATTTCAGGCTCACTTGCCGGGGAAAACGTTTTCTTCGACCAGGTAGGTACTGGATTGTGGGTAAGTTTATTTAATTATTTTATCGCTGTCAGAAAAGTCACTCACGGAACTTTGGCTAGTGTTAATTCCGTAATTACTATAATTGTTTTAATACGATTAAGGTAGTTTCATTAATTATTTTGTGTGTATCGCATGCTGTGTACAAACAATATTGACTACGAAATTTTCTTCGCTGTTCGCTTCGACTTAACTTACATATGTATTGTGTGTTGCCGATACTGCTGGCATTTATGCACTGAGAATTAGATATACTTGTGTTAATCATCTACGTTACTAAATTAAAGTTTTTATACCTGTTAATCTTTCTTTTATGGTAACATACCTTCCTCTATTATTGTGGTTACTCGAACATCAGAGTAACAAAGATTACGAACCTAAAAATTAGTTACAAGTTTGGACCGTCTGTCGTGATCGAGGCAGAAGTTTTAATTAGGATTGATCTGGCGCCATTAAGTATAATTTCCTGGAACCTCCCCTATCTCCGACTGTGTGAGTTGGACGTGCAAAGTTCGTAAGACCTAAAGCTTGTAACAGGCTATTCAAATCTTTGTAGACGACCTCCGAAACAACGAAACGTAGCAGACTCTTCGGTTGGCTCGACCGAAGACGTTGGATGACGCCTTAACTTATGCTTTGGAGTTTGAGGCGGCAAAACGAGCGTTGCACCGAGGCAACTATAAGCTCCGTTGTGCTACAGAAATACCCTCGCACACACAAGAAAACATTGAAAAAACAGTGCGACGTGTATTTCAGAAACAAGTAACTTGAGAAAGAGAAGTAGCGATCTGGAACTGCAGGGAAGTGGGTAACGTACGAAGACGCTGTACCAATCGTCCGGAAAACTAGAATAGGTCGACCAAATGGAGCGAAGGTGGACCTCAACGAGCCGTGTCCCGGAGGTTACCATTCAAATGGGGTTGCCTAGGAAGCAATTGCACAGCATTTATCTCGATGGCAAGATCAATGAAAGAACTGTTCAGTTACTGGTTGACACTGGAGCGACAAAGATCATAATTTGTCTTGACATGTTATTAGAAAACGAGAAGACATCACCAGTAAAAGTACGGCTTCGAACAGCGACAGGCAAAGAAATACCTACTCATGTAAACGTCAGTGTAACCATTGGTTTGAAACTCGACCATTAAGTACTGGTACCCGACATCACGGAAGAAGTTATCCTGGTAATTGACGTTATAAAAAAGCATGGGTACCATTTGGACATGAAGAATGATGTCCTGAAGATTGGCATTGAAGAAATTTCATTTTATTCGTTAGAGAAGGCAGCCGTGCGATTCTTATTGAGTGAAGACGTGACTCTGCCTGCGAGGAATGGAATAGATGGAAATCTCCAGGAAAACTACATTTGCGCGATTAAACCAATGGAGGGTGACTTAGTTGAAAAAGGATTACTCGTTGGCAGAACTTTGGTACGAGTGAAAAAAACGATGCCAGTAAGAATCTTAAATAGCAACTCAGATACAGTAACGTTAAAAAAGAGGACCGTGGTAGCCAAATGCACGCCAGTATCTCAAATTGTCATATGCGTGAAGTCTAACAAAGATACGTCGCCAAAGAACTGTCCACAACATCTATTGAACATTCTTTCATCCAAATGCTAAAACCTCAGCCAAGACCAGCTGACTAAAGTAAAGTGTTGATCCAACAGCATCAAAATGTGTACGCGTTAGAGAGTGGTCCCAAAGGAAGAACTAACGTGGTAAAACTTAAAATGAATACCAGAGACGCTCGGCCGATACGACAACATCTACGCCGACTTTCTTTGGTGAAAAGAGAAGAGACAAAACAAATAATTACGGATATGGAGAGAGAAGGTGTGATACTCATAAAGAAGAAAAATGGATCAACGAGATATTGAGTAGACTACATACAGCTAAACGACGTGACCAAAAAGGGCAGCTACTCTTTACCGTGAATTGACGATACGTTGGACATCCTGTCAGAATCCCAGTTTTTACGATTGAATCTGGTTTGTGGCAGTTCACTGTAATGCCTTTAGGCCTGTGTGACGCTCCTGCAAGGTTCGAGCGTTTGATGGAAACCATCTTGCGCGGACTGTCTTGGAAGACGTGTTTGGTTTACCTAGACGACGTGATCGTGGTTGGAAGGTCGTATGAAGAACACTTAAACAACTTGAAGGAAGTGTTCTAGCGACGACGTGAGGCAAATCTCAAACTGAGCCCAAAGAAGTGCCATGTATTTAAGAAAAAAGTGGCTACGTCGTATCTAGAGATGGAGTAAAAGCTGACCCAGACAAAATCCGAGCAGTGCAAACATAACCAAAACCAATCAACAAACATCAGGTCCAAAGTTTCTTTGGGTTGTGCACCTATTATAAACAATTTGTAATCGGATTTGTCAATATTGCCAAACGTTTGACAAAATTAACCGAAGAAAGAGTAAAATTTAGATGGAATGAAGACTGCGAAAATGCTTTCCATCAACTAAAACAGGCCCTAGTCACTTCGCCGATTTTGAGTTATATAAGAGAAGTTTTTCTTTTATTTTTTTTTTGCCAGTTCAACAATAATTTACAATGTTATTCATGGCATTGATATGAATAGTAAGGTAAGAAGTAGCTACAATAAAGTTATAATTAATGGGAAGTGGTAGTTCCCTTACAGTTAATTTAACAGTTGCTTACAGGTTAATCACAGTCCGATTTAATTAGGTACAGGTCTTGAGACAGTTGGCGTTTTAGTCTTTGATGAATGTTTTGTCTGCCTATGTTATAATGAACAGCGCCTTGACAGTTGTGAGTGGTCGTAAAGAACTTTTTAGCACTCGCACTGATGTAGCTGTGAACTGTAGTTACGTCTAATTCGTAGTGAAGCTGTAAATTGCGAATGAACCATGGGGCGTTCACTGCAATGCGTAAGATTTTATTTTGGAGTCTTTGTATTTTTTCCAGGTTAGTTTTTGCTGTGTTACTCCATACTGGCGATGCGTAGAGCACCAGTGGTCGAATAAGCGATTTGTACATCATGATGGTGCATTTTGGTTTAAGCGATGATTTTCTATTAATGAGGGGATACAGCTGCGCCAACCTCGCATATCCTTTGTTTAATTTATGATTTACGTGGAGTTTCCATGTGAGCCTCGTGTCGAGTAGTACCCCTAAGTACTTTATGGCAGCGTCAGCCGTATTCCAAGGAACGATGCTGTTGTTTATTATTAAATTGGAAGGGTTTGTGATCTTTCTTAAGGAGAATATTTTTGCTTGGCACTTAGTTGGGTTAATGTGAATATTCCATTTCGTGTACCATGTGCATATTCGATGTATTCTATCTGCAGTGTCTCTACGGCCTGGATGAGGTCAGTGTGTTGAGTTAGAATTGCAGTATCATCCGCAAAGGTCGCTAAGGTAGCCTCTGTAGTGGGGATGTCTGATGTAAATATATACACTTCCTTGTGGGACACCTGCGCGGATGATCTTAGTTTCTGATAGTGTGGTGTTGATACGTACTGCGAAAGTTCGATTGTCAAGAAAGGAGAAGATTATTGCTTTGAGGTAGTTGGCGACTCTGATCTTGATTAGCTTGCTTTTTAAGCCTTCGATCCAGACCTTGTCAAAGATCTGGGCGGCGTCTAGGAATACAGCAACAGAATAGCTTTTAGTTTCAAATCCCTCTTCTATTTTTTCGGAAATTCGTTGGAGTTGATGTTGGGTTGAGTGTGCTTGTCTGAAGCCAAACTGGAATGGTGGTAGTACATTGAGTGGTAATAGTTCTTTCATTAACTGGCTGTGGATGATCTTCTCTAGGATTTTTGAGAGCGTAGTGAGCAGGCTTATTGGCCTATTACTGTCTATCGATTTTTTATCTTTACCCGGCTTGGCAAATAGCAGTATGTGGGCGTGCTTCTACGCTTTTGGGAAATAGCCTTGGCGGAGACACGCGTTATATACTGTGGCGAGGTGTGCTATGGATTTATTAGTGAGGTGAGTTAATATTAAGTTTGTTATTAGATCATATCCGGGGGATTTTGTGTTTGGGAGTTTACTAATGATTTCTTTGATGTCTTGGGGAGTATTGGTTCAGATATCACAGGCTGATTTTTTTCTATGTGGTTGATTATGTATGCGGTTTCATGCGGAGCACAGATATATTTAGGTGTGAAAACTCTCTCGTAGTAAGCTGCAAAAGCTGCAACTTTTTCTTCGTGGGTAGCAAGAGATGTGTTGTCAACGCTTAGTATTGGGATTACCTCGCGCTGTTTTAATATGCGCTTGGTGGCTTTCCACATTTCTATACCCCCTGGTTGAAAGTCCTCGATATATTTCTGGTATTTATTGATTCTCAGCTCGTCCAGTTCTCGCTTTAAACTGTGTGTTAACTTTTTTAACAGGCGTTTTGATTCAGGATCTCAGCTTCTTTGCCATTCTCGTCTGGCTTAGCTTTTCTTTCTAATCAATTCTGTGATTTTGTGTGGTAGGTAATGGTGATTGGGTCTTTTTATGATTTTGGGAGGAAGGGTTGCCTTTAGTACACTACTGGTTATTGATGTTCTTAAGCTGGATATTGCGATGTCTATGTTTTCGTTGCTGCTTAAGTTAGTTGGGCACTTCAGTTGCTTGTCTAGGTTAATTTGAAAGTCGTCCCAGTTTACTAACCCGTTTATGAGTTTAGGGGCTGGCTGTGTTACTTGCGAAGTGCCGATAAACGTTATAATTACAGGTAAGTAGTCTGAGTCAAGCTCTTCTACCACTGTCTGAAGTACCGGTTTTGCGAAGTTTTTTTGTAAGACAATGTCCAGGATGTCTGGTAGGTGATCCTTACGGTATGGATAGTAAGTGTATTTATCCGGAGCTATTACCTGAAAAGAATATTTGGTCGCGTAGCCTTCTATCTTTATTCCTTCAGGATTATTAGCTCTGCATCTCCATAGTTGATTCTTTGAGTTGAAGTCTCCTATCATTAAGAGTGGTTCAGCAGTGTTGAATGTAACTTTAAGGTCTTCTTCTATTAGTTTTTTATTCGATTGCCTGTAGGTGCTTACTAATGTGAGGTATTGGTCATTTAGCGTAATTTTAGCTCCAATTGTTTCTAGGGTGAGGTTAGCAATGCTGGAGATGGGGTGGTGAATTATTTTCTTTTTAACGAGTATAGCTACTCCGCCAACTGCAGTTCGGGCATTTCTATCTTTCCTGTACACTAGGTATCCTGGTATTTTGAGTGGGTCTATTTCTGATAGATGAGTTTTGGTAATACATGCAACATCTATATTGTGCCTGGCAAGAAAGAATATAAGAAGTGTTCGTTGAGTTAGGATTCCGTTGGCATTCCAGTTTAGGATTGTTAGTTTTTCTATGGGTTTTTGGGGTTTAGGGTCCATTGAGAAGAATAGGAAGGAGTGTGCTGGTGATGAAATTTTTAATTAAGGGAAGGTAAGGGGTTATTAGGTCGATGAGGATTTTTACTATGTTACTAACATCAGGTGGGGTCGCCGAATTGTCTGGTTGGTTTGCGTTGTTTGAATTGGAATTGGTTGTTGATGAATTTTGCGCTTGATCTGCGTATGAGCGATTAGAGTTGGTAAAATAATTTCTGTTATGACTTAGAGTAGGATGAGTGTTGCTGCTATTATTTTTTGTTTGTTTTTGTAGGATCTCGATGTGGTGGCTGCAGCCACGGTAACTAGCGGGATGCGGGCCTCCGCAGTTGGCACATTTAGGTGTTTCATCTGGTTGTTTTTTACATTGCTGATGTTAATGGTTGTCTCCGCATTTCACGCAACGTGGGTCAAGTGTACAGTAATTTTTGGTATGATTGTAGCCTTGACAGCGATGGCATTGGGGTATGTTTGTTGGTTTTCTTCTCAATTCAACGGCGACGATCGAATGGTGAATACTTTTAAGAGTGAAAATTTTTTTGGCGTGCTCATTATCGTTTAGATCTACTGCGCAGATTGGTTACGCAGATTCAAGGTGGACAAGAAAAAGTCATCGCGCATTTTAGCAAGGTTTTGTCCAGGCCAGAAAGGAATTATTGCGTGACTAGAAGAGAGCTGTTAGCAGTCGTCAAGTCCATAGAGCATTTCTACAAATATTTGTATGGACGAAAATTTTTACTGAAAACGGACCACGCCGCTTTAAAATGGCTATTGCAGTTCCGTAACCTGGAAGGACAAGTGGCAAGATGAATCCGAAAAACAGGCGTTCAAGTGTTGGTCTGTTGTAGTAGTAGTAACCAAGGAAAATATCGGGTCAGGAAAAGTCCATTGACTGCTACTTTTATAATCAATTAAGTTTCCGAAATGGAGAAAGCTGCCGGTATCGCCACGATCTTTTCTACAGGTGTCACACCCAGTTTCCTGTTCTGGGACACGGGGCAGTGAAACATTCGCGAAGTTTTTGTAAATTTTAAGAATGTTTACGTACTTTTTATCCATGTCTAGAACGTCCACGAAAGGATATAGAAAATTTTCGAAAGATAGCGGAAATGTATAAAAGCGATACAAACAAATCATAGGCAGAGACGAATTTGGGAATTATTCCAACATGCTCTTTACCTTGGCAAATGACAAAAATATAATTTTTTCTATTTATTATGTATACACGATAATTACTTAAATAAACAAGTTTTCAAAATCTATCAAAAAATGATAAACCTCGATCCATGCTTTTGTTTTTACTGCTCTGTCTTTATAATCTTCTTTTGTTTTGTCCCAGTTTTCTTCAACTAGTTTAATAAGACTTAAGGAGTCATATCAATATTAAACAAATCGCGACAATATGGTGAGTCGTGTGAGAGTGTATAAACTTGCGTTGAGTGCAGAAATGGTCGCGTCAAAAAATGACGCGGTATCAGTAAAACGAATCGCCTGCTCACGCCATATAGCGTCAGCGCTACCATAGCTTTTATGGTATAGCTTGTGTGTGAATTGAACACGGCAGATTAAGAAATACATGCATTTGGTGTGAAGCCATGTTACGATCATTTATCGCGCGCGATTATGGCATGACTATGGCACCGTGTGAAAACGCCCGTAGGGTACATATATTTCATTTTACGTTTTCATTTTTTTTTGTAAAATTTATAACATTTGTATAAAAACAATGTTATTCATTCAACCCTATTTGAATTTTTTTAAAGTTTTTTTCGTTTAACCTTCGGTATATTTAGATTAATATTTTAGATAATTTTTTTGCTAATCTTAATAATTAGAAACTGTCTTATTAAAATTTGTGTTAAGTGTTTTGCGTATAGACTCGATTTTTCCCATACAAACTATGAAAGAACGTGCTTCTAATTACATGTATAAATAAGGATGCATGTTTCGTAAGTTTTCACAAAAAAATTATTTTTGTTTACTCAATCGAGTATATAAAGAGATGACCAAAAAGCAGAATTAAATAGATTTTGTGCTTCAAACAGTGAGCAATTACAATTACCTTCATAATGAATCATTTAAAAGTAAGTAATATTTTGTAATCTTTTTGATATAAATGTATAACGTCGAACTTTAGGTGTTGTGTGTATTGACCCTTGCAATTACTTTTGCGGCAACCTCGCCGATAAATCAAGAAACAGATCTCAAAGCAGAAACTGGTAAAGACGTTCCTAAAGGAGAGAGTTTAATCATTGCCCAGCCTTTGTACAAACATCGCGATTTGGAAATAGTACCAGAATATCATAATAAACCTGTTGTGAATTATTACCATGTAGATGGTCTTGGCAAACGTAGTGTAGTTGTCTATCCAAGGAGCAATCCAAGCGATATGGAAGTTGCTGAAAGTAACATCGTCTTCAGACCGTTGTTTGCTTACGAAGAAGAAATGGAGGAAAGACGCAGAATTTTATCAGAAGAAAAAAAGAATAGGGAATCACAATCTTCAGATTGGGGCGGGTATGATTACTATTAAAGGTATCCCAAGCATTATCAAAATAGTGAATCTGAACAATTTCTTAAAATTTATCTGTTTTATTTAAATATGTTTATGTAATTTATTTTTGTATTTTTATATACTCATGTAACAGAATATATTTAATTAAACAAAAATTTAACAACTATCTGTTCTATTGTAATATTTGTTGGTACAAAAATTTATGATTGCGGTTAGAAAGAAGAAGAAGAATTGGTAGGTCAATTTTTTTAAACAGAGTGAAGAGTGAATTAAAAGGAACCTGTGTTAATGATAAAATCGTCATAGGTAATTTATAATAGAATCACGAAAAATTTCAACAACCGGAGTCGATGCTAAGATTAAAACTGCTTCCAAATTTGCATGGTGTTAATGTTGTAACCAAAGTTGCCAACGCTTCGCCCATGTCAAGTAAACGATATCTAACAAAGAACTTCCGAGTGAGGTAATCGAGTAGTATACAACGCCAGATTCTAAACCACACGGAAGTGGCTTAAAAGGAATTATAGATAGAAGTATCCTCACGGCTTGACTCTGAGTAGGTTACGTTCGTAAAGTGGCGTGTTTTTGATAAACTAGTAACAATTGAAAACCAGAGAAAAGATAGTTCAAAACCGTTATCACGATTAAAGTTATTGGGGTGTTTGAAGATTTCTGTTTTCTCGTACTTTTCTATTGAAGACGAGTGAAGATTATGCAATAATCTCGGCGTTATCTAAATCTATATTCTTGGCTGTAGCGTTTATTACAATATTTTAAAAAATAGTCAACTTTATAGAAATAAGCGACCCATAAATGTACACTGCGCAGTAGAGGTCGTTACCATAGTTTTATACTGAACTGGTTTGTTACGTTACTGTGCAGTGTACTGTAAACGTTGCTAACAAGATTGTTTCCTTTAATTTTGCTAATATTTTAATACCTTTTTAACAATGTTTCTGTGATAGTACTTTAGTAAAAGTAGCACCGTTAATATATAAATTGTTTGCTACGTAAATACCGTGAAAACTACTTAAAGTTGCCAAGACGAGGTAAGTTTTTCGCTTTATGCAAGATTCCGCTTTGTGAAGTATTACTTTAATTATAAAACATTTTTTTTTATATCCCAACACTTTTAAAGTAAAACAAAATTGTAAAATTTTATTTAATGAATACATAGATCACGAAAACTATTAACATTTGATTCATTTGTTATTTTTTCAGAATCAAAATGTGTTTAAATTTTTTGTTTTTTCTTGTAAATAAAGAATTATTCGTAAACGCAAAAACAAATTTCAAGTAAACGTGATTTTTTTTATATATAATGTGTTACTAAAAGATTAAACTGGACGTACTTACTGCCAGATTGTTTAAATATTAGACATAAGTTTATACTAACTGTCTCAAGCATATTTTTTCTTGAGTATGTTACGTGCAAAAGCTAGAACAATGGAATTTGCCTAAAATAAAGTAACATAAATGAAATTTTGCCGGTGCTCAGTGAAGAAGGGAATGGATTATATTCCAAATTCCATGATCGTGTTAAAATTTAAAGTTAATTGAATAAAATCAAATCAAAACAAAATTTAAAAAAATGAAAACAAATATCTTAATTACCTTACGCACGGCCGTGTACGCATTAATAGAATTAACTAAACACAAAACAAAATCAAATAAATTTGTCTCTTTTAACACAAGATTGAAAATATTAATAATAAACTACGAGAATAGTCAATTTTCCGGTTGAACGTCAAACAAATATAATTTTTAAAACATAAATTTTGACACATAAAGTCTTGTAATAGCGAAGACTTCTACGGCCGGAATCTATACTAACATTAGAATGTCTTCCGGGTTTGGACCGTGTCATAGTTGCAACCGAAGCTGCCAACGTTTCGCCCACTTTCGTAAGGGGCTTCATCAGGGCGTGAGATAAATCGCAAAACTCAAACAAGCAATCGAAATCTAACTAAGAACTTCTCAAAAGTTAGGTTATCCACTTGTAAAACAAACCATAACCTAAACTATGAAAAGGTAAGAAAGAAAACGATAACCTGAAAAAGCAAACGAAAATCTAACAAAGAACCACTACCGAGTTAGGTAATCAACTTGTGAACCAAGCCAGATTCTAAACTTCGTAAAAGTGACTTAAGAAGAAATAGTCTCCGTATTTATAGGAAAAGGATCGTCACGGATGATTAAGCTCGAACCTGATTGGCTTACGGTTGTTAGGGGGCGTGTTTTTGATAAATGACTAATAACCGGGAACCAAAGAGGGGATAGTTCGAAACCATGATCGCGATTGAAGTTATTGGGGTGTTTGATGATTTCTATGCTTTCTCGGAATTTCCTGTTGAAAAAGAATGGAGATTTGGCAATCAACAAAATATTATCAAAATCTATCTTGTGACCTGTAGTAAAATGATGTTCAGCGACCGCAGACTTGGAAGTATACCTTTTCCTTATACAACGATCATGTTCTGAAATGCGAGTAATGACGGAACGACCGGTTTCACCAATGTAGACTAAACCACAAGAACAGGGAATTTGGTATACACCTTGAGATGAAAGTGTAGGAAATTTGTCTTTGGGAGAAAGAAGAATCTGAGAGATTTTGCCGGTCGAGTTGAATATGGGTTTAATACCATTCTTACGAAGCAGTTTCTCTATTTGATCTGTAACCTTGTGAATGTAGGGTAAAAAGGCCAATTTCGGGTTGGATTCGGGAGTAGAAATGTCCTTAGGTAATCGAGTACGTGGATGTAAACGACGATTAATAACTCTATGAATATCTCGCTTTACATAACCATTGTTCACTAAGGTTCTAGTAAGACAAATAGAAAAGGCACGATGGACCAAAGATTCAATGACAGAACGTTTCTGTGCAGGATGATGATGAGACGAAGCATGAAGGTATCTCTCCGTATGGGTGGGTTTGCGATAAACAGAATGGCCTAGAAGTCCGTCGGGCTTACGAGTCACAAGAACGTCAAGAAATGGAAGAGAACCATTACTTTCGATTTCCATAGTAAATTTGATATCTAAGTGTTGATTGTTAAGATGATCAAGAAACTTATACAATTCAAGATGACCATGAGACCAAACAATAAACGTGTCGTCAACATATCTAAACCACACTTTAGGTTTTAATATTGATGATTCCAAAGCAACCGTTTCAAAGGATTCCATAAAAATGTTAGCTACAACAGATGATAGAGGAGAACCCATAGCAGCACCAGAAACTTGTTCGTAAAACTTATTATCAAATTGGAAGTAAGTAGATGATAGACACTTTTCAATAAGAGGAACCAAACTCAAGTCCTTGCCATGTTGAGACAGAATCTGTTTGATGATAAAAGCGAATCCATAATGGGAACTTTAGTAAAAAGTGAAGTAACATCAAAGCTCACGAGAAGATCTTGGGGTTCAAGTTTTATAGTTTCTAGACGTTGAATAAAATGCTGAGAGTTGAGGATGTGAGAAAAGGTTTTACCTGTAAACTCGCAAAGAATGTTGGACAAGAACTTGGCTAGCTTGTAAGTAGGAGATTGGATAGTACTGACGATAGGTCGAAAAGGAATACCTTGTTTGTGAATTTTGGGAAGTCCGTATAGACGAGGTGGTTTAGAATCTGATGGGGTAAGTCGACGTTTAGTTTCAGGAGGTAGATTGGAAGATTTGATGATTTGGCTAACCTCGCGTTCAATCCTCGAAGTGGGGTTATGGGTTAGAAGAGCGTAAGTTTCCTCAGACAAAATAGAATTGATTTTCATAACATAATCAATTTGGTTCAAAACTACAGTGGCGTTGCCCTTGTCGGCTGGAAGAACAATAATATCAGGGTTCTTACGAAGACTTTTTAGAGCTGACTCTTCCGACTTAGAAATGTTGGATTTAGGAAGTTTAGATGATTCAAGGATTTTGCCAGTGTTAATTCGAATGGGATCTGAGATGTGGCGAGGAAGATGTCTTATAGAAGACTCAACAGCACATAGAATATCTTCTTTAGGAATACGTTTAGGAGCAACCGCAAAATTCAAACCCTTAGAGAGCACCGATTCCTGTTCTGAAGTGAGAACCAAACTAGATAAATTGGCAACCGTCTTTACTGAGTTAGTAGTAGAAGAAACTTTACGATTCTTGGATTCCAATAATTGAAACTTTTTGAGATGACCTTCAGTAGTTAGTCGTAGAGTGGTATCAGACTGCTGGTAAGTAATGTTGTCAAAGAATTTCCAATGATGAATGATGTTAAGCTGATCGGTCTGTAGGATTTTGCCTGGGCGTACGTAGATCTCCTGGTCCCAGTTCCTTTTGAGTGCCCGTCTGTTTGGTACCTCTAGGTCCTGGTGCTTAGGAACTTTAGTTAACGACGAACCCGGGAAGTGTTCTTGCAAAGTACGTTCAACCGAGTCTATAAACTTTCCGTTTTCGGTCAGCAAAGAACCAATGTTTCCAGTACGGCCTTTGCTCAGAGCCTTTTGGAGTCGAGAACTTGTAGGTTCGTTTTCTACGTCCCTACAGTACCTTTTCCATGAGTCTCTTTTTGCCTTTTTTATGGCATGGTTGTATGTTGTGAGGCTGGTTTTGTATTCATCCCAGTTTCTGCTTTTTTTGGCTGTATTAAATAGCCTTCTGGTGCGTGCCCTTGTTCCACCAAGTTATCTTGTTTGGGGTTCGTTTGACAGTTTTTGGGCAGCTTGCTTCAAAAGCGAATTTTAATGAATTAACAATACTATCCGTCATTAGTTCTAGCTTGTGCATTGATCTTGCAGCTGTGGGACAGTCCCTGAATTGGCCCGCTAAAGTTTCGTTGAAGAAATCCCAGTCGGTTTTTCTCGGGTTTCTGTATTCCATTACGAGTTCTCTGTCTGATTCGATATTCGCGCGCCAGCAGTGGCACGGGTAACATCGCGCTCGCGACCGGGTACGCGTACTTTCACTTTGAAGAGTGTGAATTTTGTTAGTTTGTGTAAGTAGAATTTGTTTGTTTGATTTAAGTTAGTTTAAATTCGGATAACGTGTAAAGGGTGATCGGAAACTTGAGTAATTCGCGACGTTTTAAACCGAAAGTTAATTTAATTTAAGTTAAATATAAGTTTCGTTTCGTAAATCGTCAACAAGTTACCCAGCGCCCGCAAGAAAGCGCCAGAATACAGCTGTAGAAAACAAGGAAAAACGATCGACAAAATGTGAGTACGATTGCAAATATTTATTGTTTTTTTTGAGGGTAGATTTAGTTTCGTATACGATAGAGACAGATTGAAGGAAAGGATATTAAATTGTAACCGCGATATAGGAGAAAAACTAGGCGGCAATGAAAATTTTAAATCAGCACTAAGAGAAAGATACAGAATAGGAGGCAGAGGAACGAACCCCTACGTCGACGTGGTTTTCGAAGTAAAACCGGAACTGCGCAAGCTAATAGTAGGAACGAGAATTAGCCTAGGATGGAGCGGAGCAGACGTGAGCGATCACTTTTCGCTAATTCAATGCTTCAAGTGTTGGAAGGTCGGCCACCGTAGCGTGCACTGTCGACAGGAAAAAGAAACTTGTAGCAACTGCGCAGAGGAAGGGCACAATAGCAGTGAATGCCGTGACAGGCAAACTGTAAGGTGCGCACTCTGCACGAGATTGAATCGTACAAGAAGAGAGCAGGTCGATACCAGTCATCGACCACGGGATAACGAATGCCGAGGATTCGCCAGCATTAGTTATAGCCTAAGGAACAGGATCGACTACGGAAATTAACATGGACAGACAAAATAACAAAAACGACAGAGACGACATTCTTCGCTTCGCGCAAATCAATTTGGGACGGGGCAGAGCCGCGACGGGTAACCTAGTCAAGACAATGAAGGAAGATAACATCGACATATGTTTAATTCAAGAGCCAAACGTGAAATACAACAAAATCGCGGGCTTCCCTAGCGAATATGAAATTTTGCAGGGAGCGACGGAAAAACCCAAATGCGCCATTGTACACACCAAAGACGGCATAACGTCAACGTTATTAGGAAATTTGTCAACAGACAGCATAACGGTAGCGGAAGTGAGAACCGCTAAAGGTAACGACTCGTTCTTTGCAACGTCGGTCTATTGGGGCAACTGGAAAGGGCGCTGGACGCCATCGATCCGGATGCACGAATAGTGATAGGCGGAGATTTTAACGCGAAATCCCCTTTATGGGGTGGCGAGATCGAAGACGCGCGAGGGCGCTCACTTGCAAACATCGTAGAAAACAGGCGATTGGTAGTGTACAACGAAGACAGCGGACCGACATTTGTGGGCCATTGGGGCACGAGTTACGTCGACGTAACCATGGGCACCGATCGCGATTACGAAAAGGTTACCGAGTGGAGACTTAGCCCAAAGGAAACACTGTCAGATCACAAAATGATCGTGTGGGAAACGGAAACGCGAAATAACGTAAAACGGAAAAACGAGACCCAAAGGTTCTGCTATAAAAAAGCAAATTGGGACAGGTTCGAAGAAACCCTGCGGGAAAAATCAATCGAAATCGAAAGACTGCTCGGAGGTCGCGACGACGAGATAAACCTCGACGAAGCGGCTAAGGAAATGAACGACGCGATAAGATACGCATGCGAAGTTTCGATGCCGGCGGTAAAGCATTTTAAGAAAACCGTACCGTGGTGGACCCCGGAATTGACAGAACTACGCAAGCGAGCTAATAGAGCAAGGCGAAGAGCACAAAGAACATATAACGACGAGATAAGGAACGATAGGAAAGAGGAATACAGAGAAGCCCGCAGGGTATACAAGGACGCGCTAGAAAGCACCCGAACCCAAAAATGGAAGGAATACTGCACTAAAAATGCAGAAAAAGATCCATGGGTAGCTTACAGGGTCGTAAGAGGGCAAAAGAACGGGAAAACCGGTTTAAATAACATCAAGTTACCGTACGGTACGTACACGACAACAGCGGCCGAAACGGCGGACGCTTTACTAGAAAAATTTTTTCCCGACGACGACGACCGACAGGACGACCGCGAACACGCGGCAATAAGAAGAGCGTACGACGAACCAAGAACGAATAACGAACTCCGACGTGATAAAGAAATCACGATAGGAGAGATCGCGAGAGCGCTCGGCAGAATGAACCCGAAGAAAGCTCCCGGACACGACGGAATACCACCGATAGCAGCAAAACGAGCATTCGAGATAGTCCCGACCTGTTGGAAGATCCAAACGATCAGGTTCATCCCGAAACCGGGAAAGGAAGACATGATGGAACCTAAAAGCTTCCGTCCTATCAGTCTACTTCCGGTGATCGGAAAGGTCCTCGATAGAATTGTTGCTACGCGGATAGAGCACCACGTAAGAGCAGACGGAGGATTCCACCCCGATCAATACGGGTTTGCGGCGGGAAAAACAACCACGGACGCCATAAGACGAGTGGTTGAGTTCGTTAAGGAAAGTAAAGCCAGAAATCATTACTGCACCGCGATCTCTCTGGATATCGAAGGGGCATTCGATAACGCGTGGTTCCCAACGATAATTGCGGAAATGAAGCGAAGAAACATTCCGATCGAAATAACCGATATAACAAAAGATTACTTCCGAAACAGGAAAGCCCAAGTAATACTGGCAAACGAGACAAGAAGCAGAAGAGTGGAAAGAGGATGCCCCCAAGGCAGCTGCACCGGACCAGTCTACTGGAAACTGGTGTACGACACAATTTTCAGCATTAGACTTCCGGAAAACTGTACCCTCGTGGGGTACGCCGACGACACTATGCTACTCGTCAACGCGCACAGTTTTAAAGCACTAAAAGCAACTGCGAACGAAGCGCTAGCAGAAATAAACGAATGGGCAGGAAAACAAAAGTTAAATTTTAATTTTGCGAAAAGCGAAGCGGTTTTTTACGGCAAACGACCACAGCAAGAGAGGCCAACTTTCGTACTGGGACACGGCAGGATATATTGCAAAGAAAACATAAGGTAGGTAAGACGCAGGACGTACCGGAGAGAGCAGCAATCGTATCCGACTCGAGAGCTGCGCTTGAGGCTCTGACGAGCGTCTTCAGGCAAACGGAGCTGGTCTTCGAGGTCTGGAGACTCATGAGACAAGCGAACGATATAACGCGATTGGAGTTCCGCTGGACGAAAGCTCACGCGGGAACAGCAGGAAACGAACGAGCCGACCAACTAGCAAAGGAAGCAGCTTTAGCCGACGACATCGACGTTGAATACAGCCGAATCTCGAAAACCGCCATTAAAAACCGACTTCGCGAGCGAACGAACGCGGCATGGAACGAGAGATGGAGAAACGCGAGCACCGGAAGAAACGTGTACACGTTTATACCGACGCTAGAGATAAGAAGGTCCGTACCCGTGACGCTCGACAGCAATACGGTACAACTAATGAGTCGCCACGGCAATTTCAAAACCTACTTGAACAACATCGGGAGATCAGACACAGAGCTATGCGTCCTCTTCAGCTGCCCACTGACGCAACAGCAACGTGGAATCGCGGACGCCAGGCTAGCACGTATCGGACTAGCATGGCCAACGAGCACGCGAGAAATCGGTCCAAACGCGACGCGCGAAGAATGGTGGCGGGAGTTAAAACGGTTCGCGAACGCTCTCGATAGATTAAAACCGGATTCGACGGAAGTAATACGCGATCGGAAACGACAGAAACGGGCGCAAAATGCGCGACGACGACAACAACAACGGGGTGGAACGGGAAGGGCGGACTAGACGGGACAGTCACATGGAAGGGAACGGGCGCGTCGAATATAGATAAGATTTAGTTAGTAAATAGCAAGTAGGAATAATTTTAATAATTTAACAAAGGGATGGGTCGGCGCGCACGGGGCAACACGGGAGGGAGGCTAATTAGAATAGGTTAGGTTTAGGCTTTCTTACGGGCCCGGCTCAGCATCGTGTCGCTCGTCACCCACAAAAGGGAGAGGAGTGCGGCCGACGCCGTGACACGCGACCGAAAGCGAATGGAACGGGGCACGAGCACTGCCCGGACGGAACGCATGAAACGAGGCTGGTCTCTTTAAGAAAGCAAGTAAGTTAACAGGGCCGAACCGCAACGCTATCCGACGCGATCGGGAGAGACATCAGATCTTTTCTTACCCGAGAAAAGATCGAACCGAAACGCCGCGGACGCGACCGGTGTAGGGACGGGGGGCTAGATTTAGGACTCGACGGAGAACGAGCTGCGAAAATCGTACATCGTCGCCCTCTCGAGGGTGAGGGGCTGCCCTATCTGCGCCTGAGGGATGCGGCCCGGAGGGGGGGGGCACGCCGCCTAGACGGGACGCGGTCGTAGCTGCTTGTTTCGATGGAGAGTCAAATAAAATTAAGTTAGGTTAGGCAGATCGTAGAGTGTTGATAGGGTCCAACGGCACCAAAGGACAAGAGTGACGCGAACGGACGCTAAGTGCGGGTAGCGTCACGCGGACGCCAAAGTGCGGAAGTGAGGCCACGGGGCCTACGCAGTGATGAGTGCGTTGGGACAACTTCGCTACGATCTTAGGTTAAGCAAATGGACTTGTATTTTATTTTATTATACTTTAAGTTTCTACTTTGTTTTGTTTATTTTGCCTGTTTATCTGTTTATTTGTTTATTTTTGTTTATTTATTTGTTTGTTCATTTTTTGTTGTTTATTTTGTTTATTTATTTAATTATCAACTTTATTTGTTTAATTTTGTTTTACCTGTGTTTTAATTTCATTGTTAGCTTGAGTTCTATTTTATGTTCATTTATTTATCAACTTTATCTGTTTTATTTCACCTCATTTGTTGTATTTGTTCTTACTTTGTTTTACTTATTTTTAATTTAAGTTGTTTACTCTCCTTTATTATTAAATTAATCTTAATTTATTTCCCTTTGTTTTTTACATTGTTTTATATTGACTTTAATTTAGTTTCGTTTTCTTTTGTTTTGAGTTAGCCGATAAGTTAGCATAAGTTAGTTAGGTTAACATGTAAGTGGACGGACTGGAAGGAAATGCAGCGAAGCTAGATACACCGAAAGGAGCATCTAACTTCGACCTGCAACTCCGGAAAGTTACAACCAGGTTAGTATTAGTTATCAATTTATGTAATTTTAAGAAAAATTAGGATTAAGCAGGATTGTAATGTAGGATCATTTGTTGTTGAAATACCGATTCAGGAGGAGATGTAATGCCGAAAGGCGGTGCATCTGCCTGCTGCAATCAAGATGATTGTATGCTATTAGATAAATAAATTGTATTGTCTGATTCGATGTTGTATCGAATGTATCTATCATCAGATAAAGAAGGTTCATCTGATACCTGTCACATTTTTATTGCTTGGCTCGCTTTTGGACTAGCAAGCGTAAGGTCAATAACTTCACTGCGCGACACGCAAAATTTAATTCTTATTATTAATTTATTTCAACCATTGGCGTTTTGTTTATAAAATATATAAAACTACTATATAACTCAATTGTTGTTTTTGGATGGAAGTTTTAGACATTAGTTCTATCAGACATAATTAAATTAAACTAATAATTAGTTGATTCGTTGATTAGGCTCAATTTACCGTTTCATGTAATTTTTATCTTGAACATTTTTTCCGTAAATTTAAAATTAATGTTATCGTATATTTGTTTTTCGCGTTTTCTTTTGGTTTTTGAATTTTACTGTGTTATGAACCATTCGAACTGAAGTGTGTCACATACATTTTTATAATAGTAGAATGCGACCCATTATAAACGTCAAAATTTTCTAACTTCTTAACAATGACGTGTACAGGTTATGAGAGGCAAACAAACCAAACAATAAATTTTAATAAATAGTGATTATAATGACTGTCCACGTATATAGAAATGTTTGATATTCCTTGAGATTAAAACCAAACTTATGTTATTTTCTGATCGTTATATCATTATTATTGGTACAAAACTTTAAAGCTAATAAAATGGGCACTGCATTAAGCCACAACGTAGATTTATCCACAAACGAATATATATTAAAATTTATAGGAAAAGAAAGTATTTCACCTAACGATCCTTTTTGGAATCGATTTCTAGCTTTTAATATATCGTTACCAAAGACTAGGTATTGTAGTTGCACCACTTGATACACTTACTTATAAGTGTGTTTTAGCGAAGATCAGTTAGCGCTCGATACCAAAATAGAGCCTTTTTGCCAACAGTTGCTTACAAACAATTTGTCATCTGGAAATATAGGGTTTTTAATGCAAGTGTTTTTAACGAGAGCTTCAGAATTATTAGCTGCAACTAACACTGATGAGTATGTTTATGGTACAAAGCTTTCAACGGTTAATTGTTTTTTGCAGTAATTTATTTACTTGGCAAACATTTAATGCATTATTTATAATAAGATGTTTGTTAAAATACTTTATGGATGTAATTACCGAGGAACAGCTTATGGAACACATTGAATGTTGTTCAAATAATACGTCCCGATTAGAAACTTTCATTGGTGCTCTGATGGGAATTATAGTGGATGTACCGTTAAAGGATTTTACATACTCTATACACTTAGAGTGCATAATTTGTTTACTGATATTGTTATCAGTTCATTTACATTCGCAAGTGAAAGCAGATCACAGTAATATTTACAGGTTAATAATGAGGGGCCGACATGCCATTCACGCACCGATTTTGATTAAAAGTCTGCTTCAAAACTTTATTGACCAAAAAAAAGCGCCACCTTTGTATGGAACCAACTCGAGCCATCAAAGCATTGTTTTTGGTTTTGCGTCTGGGCTTTGGTCGATCTTTAGTTTTAATCGAAAACCTAACAATGTTGCAGACTCGGGGAGTAATGGACTCGTTGATACTCCTCTAGCCACTCACAGTTTAAGTTTAATATTAGTACTTACCAATCATTGTACTTCACAACTAAATCCGTATCGACAAAGTTTATTTACCTGTGCCAATAGCGAAGGTATTTTACATACTACTGAAGTAATTGTGTAAACATTTTTTTTATAGACAATAGTCCAATTGCGCCAACGAAAGCTTCTTCGTTATTTAAAATAAACTACGGGGAGTTGTATATAACTTTGTGTAAACAGGCTCATTTAGATTCGGCGACTTTGCTTTTATATTTATTGCTGCATCGAAATTCTTCTTTTCGTAAATACCTGCTAGATAGGATGGACACCGAAGAACTTATTATTCCTATTTTGAAGACATTGTATCAGGCTCCTAATTGTGATTCGCATCATATTTACATGTCGCTCATTATACTACTTATTCTAAGCGAAGACGAAGGTTTTAATAAAGGTATTCATGGAACTGTAAGTATTGCCAAAAATCTCCGTTGATTTTTTTTTAATATAAATTTCTTGTAGAAGTTAAAAGCCGTGTCGTGGTATTTAGAAAGATCTTTACCCGAAATTTCCTTAGGTGGCCTTTTAGTGTTGGTGGTAATTCGTACGGTACAATACAATATGTTAAAAATGCGTGATAAATATTTGCATACAAATTGTTTAGCCGCTTTAGCTAATATGTCGAGTCAGTTCTGGAATCTTCATCCTTACGTTAGTCAAAGATTAGTTTCTCTTTTCGAGACGTTAGCAAAGAGGTACAATAAGTATTTGCAAAAACTGGAAAGTTCTAAAAAAGACGTAGTCGTGAATATTGCTCAAAATTCGTCAGATTCAGAACAAGATGTCGTCGTTCTTGAAGAAGTACTACGAATGGTCCTAGAAATATTTAATTCTTGTTTAGTTAATCAACTTATAAATAATCCGAATTTAGTTTATACTTTGTTGTATAAAAAACAGATATTCGAGTCTTTTAGAAGCAACCCAGCTTTTCAAGATATCGTACAAAACATTGAAGTTATTATCGAGTATTTTTCCGATCAGCTCGCAATAAAATCTCAAGAACACGAAGTTGATTTTCACGAAGTTTTCTTAGTCATTCAAGAAGGAGCTAAGCATTGGCCCAAGGAGAAACTTACAGTTAAATAAAATTTATTTCGATTGCATTTTTGTAATAATTTCATTTTTAGAAATTTCCCGATTTAAAGTTTAAATATGTTGAAGAGGAGCAACCTGAAGAATTTTTTATACCTTACGTGTGGTCTTTGGTTAGTCATCATTCTTTGTTACAATGGGGTACTGAAGGGTCAACGTTTCTAAACGCAGTTTGTTAGCAAGTTTTAGATAATGTTACAATGTGATACAAAGTACACTACCACTTGTTTAATTAATTAATTAATTTGTAAAGTTATTTCCATTTGTATGTACATATTATAATATGCCAAATGTACAATGGTAGTATAGAATTTATATTTTAAAATATAATTATTGAAACAATTTCTGAACTTCATTGACAAGCATTGATCAAAGCTCGTTTTTTTTGGGCACACTTACGTATAAAAGTTTTTTTTTTCCTGTCTTTTATCAATCTGCAATCAGTCAAGAGCTATAATCAGATGTGACTTCTATTATATATAAGTGGCTTTAGATATGCACATCCTGTGATGTGTCATTTCTTGTTATTAGATGATTAGATGGTGGCTAGTCGTATTCTTTTTAGGCGGAATATAGAGTCCTTGGTGTTAAGGAGCTCTGTGGCTAAACTATTTATGTGTTTTTCAAGTCTCTGCTTATAGGCATCAGAAGACTTCTCTATTTCTTCTCTGACTGTAGGGAGTTGCAGATATTCATGCACTTCTGTGTTCCTTATGAACCATGGGGCATTGGTCAAAGTTTTTAATGCTTTATTTTGGAAGCGCTGTAGTATTGCTATATTTGAGTGACTAGCTGACCCCCAGAGTTGTATACCATATGTCCATACTGGTTTTATAATGCATTTGTATATCAGGAGCTTATTCTCCAAACTGAGAGTCGATTGCCTGCCCAGCAGCCAGTGCATATCCTTGAACTTTTTGTTTGCTTGTTTTCTCTTTGCCTTAATGTGATCCCTCCACGTAAGCCGTTTGTCCAGATGCATACCCAGGTATTTCACTGTTGTTTGCTGTGTCAAGATATCTCCGTTAAGTGTAACAGGTGGACAGGCACCTCTATTCAAAGTAAATGTTATGTGAACTGATTTTGCAGGACTAGCTCTTATTCGCCACATCTTTAGCCATATTCCGATTGTATCTAGATGTTTTTGTAGTTTTACGGATGCTAGACTAGGATCTTTACTGCTAGAAAGGATTGCAGTGTCATCTGCATAGGTTGCAGTTACTACTTCTTCGGTGATAGGTATATCAGCGGTAAATTTTGTGTAGAGGATAGGGCCCAGCACCGATCCTTGAGGCACTCCTACTTCTATTTGGCAGATGGATGACAGGCGATCTCCGCACTTGACTTGGTAAATTCGTTGTTCCAGATAAGACCTCAAAAGCATGTACTCAGTGTTTGGAAGGAGTAGTTTTAGCTTATATAAGAGACCCTTATGCCATACACGGTCAAAGGCCTGTTGTATGTCTAGGAATACGGCCGTGCAGTACTCCTTCCTCTCCAGCGTCTGTCGTATTGTGTGAGCTACTCGGTGTATTTGTTCAATCGTTCCATGGTGTGCCCGAAATCCGAATTGATGGTCTGGTATTATTTTTTGCTCTTCAAGAACTGGGAGAAGTCGACTTAATATTAATTTCTCAGTAAGTTTTGATAGTACTGCGAGAATACTTATAGGTCTGTAAGATGTGACTTCTGTGGGAATATTCCCCGGTTTAAGTACCATATTTATAATGGACACTTTCCACAGATTTGGGAAGTATTGTAGTCTCAACACTGCATTAAAGAGGATTGTCAGTGGAACTATACCTTTCTTTGGTAGCTGTTTCAGAACTTCTGCCGTTATCAGATCAAAACTGGGAGCTTTCTTTTGTTTTAGTTGAGCTATGGTTTTTTTGACTTCTGCTGGGGTGACTGATTTCAAGGGTAGAGACATTTGCTGATCGCTATTTAAGATCCCGTCGATCGTTTTTTCTGTGTCGTCAGCATCAGCTTCATCGGATTTGAACACACTTTTTAGAAAGGTGGCGAATAATTCTGCTTTATCTGCGGGTTTCCTTGACCAACTGTCATCAGATTTTCTTAGAGGAGGCATGTATTCTTTTGGCTTTTTTAATGATTGAGTCATTTTCCAGAGTGTATAATCTTCTGCTTTGTATGGTGATAAAGTCTTTAATTTGTCTTGCAAAGTCCTATTCTCTAGTTCTTTGAGCATTGATTTCAGTACTTTTTGAGCTTTGTTTAGTGCTTTTTTGTCTTGGTAATTCTTACTAGTATGCCATTGTCGCCTTATTTTTCTTTTTGCAGCTATCATTTCTCTAATTTCCACGGTAGTGCCCAAATTTTTCGATGTTACTTCTATATAGGGAGATGATAGCCAAGCTGCTTTTTGAATTAAGTTGGTAGTATACAACGCCGCACTTTCTATATCATCTTCCGTTTTAAGAGGTATACAGAGTGTGGTATTATCTTCAATGTAATCCCGGAATGCTTCCCAGTCAGTTTTATGGTTGTATAAAGTCCCGGGTAATTGTTTTAGGATGACTGTAGTGCTTAGTGTACATATGATAGGCGTGTGGTCGGAAAAGCCATCCAGGCATGATTCAATTTTTGTGTAGAGTCCTGATATTCCTTTGGTGACGAAGAAGTCTATGAGGTCTGTGATTTTATTTGGGTCAGTTGGCCAATGAGTCGGTTCCCTTGTTGAAAGTACATTAAGATTATTGCTGTCAATAGCATTTTTCAAAGTTCGGCCTTTCGTATTTGTTAATCGGGAGCCCCAAAATGTGTTTTTGGCATTCCAGTCGCCTCCCGACAGATATCTACCACCCAATGTGCGAAAGAAGTCATTGTACATCTGCTCGTGGATTCGATGTCGGGGGGGGGGGGCAGTACACTGCAGCCACATTCAACGAGCTCTGCCAGTCGACAACAGATACTATAGCAGCCTGTATATGTGCTTGTGTATATGGTGGTAACATATGATATCTTATGTTTTCTCTTATTACTATAGCAGCTCCAGCATGTGATGTGCCGTCTGGATGATTAGCGTAGCATACGGTATATCCCTTGATTTTAATCACTCTTTGATCAGTCATATGTGTTTCGGAAATTAATAGAACATCAATTTTGTTGTGGTTTATAAACAGCTCAACCTCGTGCTTATTTGGAGATAAGCCATTGATATTCCATGCAGCTATACGTATAAATTTCATTTCTGATTCTGAGCTATGAGTGTCGTTAGGAGACCCATTAGGGTGCCTATTTGTGTTATGAGGATATCAATTTTTTCTGATTGCTTTATTATTATCTGCTCTAAGGAGCTTGTTGACTGAGAATGTGCATTCTCTATTTTTCGGGTCCAGCAAACATCATTCATGATGTTGGGCATAGTTTCAGATGTATGTGCAATGTTTCTTTGCTGGTTGCTTGACTGCTGGTTGCCAAGTTTTAATGTAGGAAAATTATCTTGAGTAAGGGGGGGTGGCATTGTTGTTTGTGTGGGTTGTTTTGCCATTACTGGGTCTCTTTTGTTTGCAATATTTCCCATTTTTCGAGCCTTTATCTCTTTATACACTTGACAGCCCTTGTAATTGGCTGGGTGGTCACCATGACAGAGAGCGCAGGTGGCCGGTGTATTCTTGTCTTTTTTTGGACAATCAGTGGTTTTGTGTCCTTTACCACATTTGACACACCTGTGGGGACGCATACAGTTGTTTTTTGTATGGCCGTATTGTTGGCACCTAGTGCACTGAGGGATCTCAGTCGATTTTCTTGGGTCTTCTATCTTGACTTTAGTGTGGTATATATATTTTATATTCTTTACATCTGGGTTGTTAGGGTTCAATATTCACGAAAAACATATTGAGTGGCTTTTTATTTTTTCTTGATATTGCACAGATGACTTCACCTCTGACCTTGTTTCTAGTATTCTCAATCTCAATCTATAATGGCTGTTTTTGGAGTGGTGTGGTGCAAGTTTTTGACAGTAATTCTGTTACATTTGTTTTGCTTCTGTGTGAAGGTGTGTCCAATAAGGCCGTTGGTTCGAATAACTTCTATTAAGTTTTTTATAAGTTTCAGGTGTTTGTGACATTACTCTTAGCTGGTTCCTGTTAATGATCTTGTACGTGAAGCTATCTCTAGGCACAGACTCATTTAGTAGTTCTGTTAGTTTAGATAACTCTTCTATACCATAAAGGACAATAGGTGGGGGCTTGCTATTTTTTCTATTATGGGTGGCTGTAGCTGGCGTTATGTCCTCGGTTAAGTCTATCGGTAATCCACTGAATCTATTCGAGGTATCGATTCCCGTGTGTACTTCAATAGAACTTTGTATATTTGGTAGGCTAGCAGATATTCTCTTTCTTTTTGGGTAGCGGTCTGTACTATCTGGTACTCTTTGCCATGGAGGAGGGCAAACTTTGATAGCATCTGTGACATTTGCAGATGGCGGTGACACAATTAATGATTTTTTTAAGTCTTCTCCAGTAATTGCACCTATTGAAGATGATCTCGGTCTTGTAATGGGCAGGCTTGGATGGAATACCTGCTGAGTTAATTTTTTTTTGTTTGTGTTTGTGTTGCCAGTAACATTCACTGTCGCGGAGGCCTGGTCACCTACCTCCGCGCACGTTTTGTTGCTTGTGTTATTAGGATCTATCATTTAGTCCCACGAGTAGGGTCGATTAAAACTGTCACTCCTGGGGTGACGCCCATTCCCAGTGAGAAGGCTATTTTCAACGACGGTTCACCTGCTCCATCGAGGTTGGACGCTCATGGCTGACTCACCAGTCAGTCATTCATCCCCTTGGCGCGCCCCGCACCGTGGGATTTGGGGATTTTTTGAAGAGGTTACCTTCCTCGCGGACTGAGTGGCGAAGCTCAGACCCCCGTTCCTGGAAACATGACCACAGGGCTACGGTACTGGGGCGACCCTTTCGGGCCACACGTTGTTTTTTCTGTCGGGGTTGACTCCCTTAGCTATGATTTCAGTTTTGAGGCGCCTTCGCCCTTTTTACTTTGCTATCAGGGTCACGAGGTAGGTATAATGTGCAAGACTCGTTATAGACCATGACATTGCCCGGGGGATGAGACGACCCTCAATTGAGTGTCCACCACCAATTAGCGGCGGCAGATTGGTGATGGCGAGGACGTGTAAAAATAGGACTTTATGGTGCGCGTCTAATAGCCCATTCTTGCATAGGCGTACGCTAGCGGCTTAATCTCAGCTTTTTATAGGTGCATACCTTATAGCGAGGGCATGTACCACCGAGGCCAAACACCATTTTCTCCCCCTTTACGTATAAAAGTGTAAAAGTATTTCTTTTCTCGTTCTCTTCCCTCAGCTCTTCACCTTCTTTTAGGATGTGGTCGACCGTCTCCCATCCTTCCCCGCACAGCCTGCATAAAACCAGGGTTCCGGTAGCGCATTGTTGGTTCAAGACCTGTGTCGCCAGCATTTTAAAGATACTGTACGCCTTCCTAGAATTTCTCTTCCATGGTTTGATGGTTCGTTGAAAGATTGGCCCACGTTTTATGATTTGTTTAACACACTGGTTCACCAAAATCAGTCATTGTCAAGGGTAGAGAAATTCCAATATTTGTTGACCACTCTTAGTGGTGAACCTTTGATCGGGTTTTAGTGTCATTTTATTGTCATAATTTGGGTAACGCACCCAAGGTTAATTAACATTGCGTATCCTCATTACGTAGTTTATTAGATACATTTAATGAAAATGTGACTGCGTTAGGTCGATATCCTAATGTGGATTTGTGGGATTTTCCCCTTTTTAATTTGCTTATGCAAAGATTAGATAACGCAACTCAAAAGCGTTTTGAAGTGCAATTCACAATTGTAAGTTTTCCCACTTACGCAAATTTGAAACAATTTGTGGCCGACCAGTGTCGTGCTTTGGAGACAAATTTATTGAATAACGCTACAATGGCCAGTGCGCCAGTCCGGCAAGATATGGTCTCACCTTCGCGTTCACTACTGGTTAATACTGAGCAGCCTGCCAATTCGCAATCCGCAAAATGTGCCCATTGTAAAGAATGACATTCAATTTATCGGTGCCCTAGCTTTCTTGCTTTGGCCCCTTATGATCGTTATTTGTTCGTTAAATCGGCAGGTTTATGTCATCAATGCTTCGCCGCTTTACATCACGCGAGGTCATGTCCGTCGAAAAGAAAATATTGACAGTGTTCAGCCCCGCACAATTCGTTATTACATTTTAGTAAAACCACAGTTCATAGGGCACCTTCTCAGCAGATGACCCTACTTAATGATTCACCGGAAACCATTATTCCCGTTGTGGCACCGGCCACTGTAGGTGCGGCCACAGTGCGTTCATCGTGTACAGTGTTGTTGGCAACTGTCGTTCTTGAAATCCAAAATCGTTTGGGTAATTATCAAACCATAAGGGCATTGTGTGATTTGGGTAGTCAAGCGAGTCTAATTTCGGAAAGATGTCGTAAGCGACTTAAATTGCCCTATGGTCGCTCACCAGTTCCTTTATCTGGCCTAGGTGATGTGACATTTCGCCTTTTACGCGGTTGTACTAATTGCAAAATTCGCCCTAAAGACTCTTCAGAGCCATCTTTGGACGTCGAAGTAGTGGTTGTACAAACAATTTGTGCCGATCTTCCAAGTTGCCTCTTGCCTCCGTCCGATTTTTATCAGGGTTGGAGATTAGCAGATCCCAATTGGCATATGCCAGGATCAATTGATATGCTCCTAGGAGCAGATGTTTTCGCTCTTATTGTTCGAGAGGGCTCCGTGCCGGGTGACGGCGTGCGTCCAGCTGCTATTGAGACCCTCTTCGATTGGATACTTTTGGGTACCACAAGCCATGTGACTACACTCCCAAAATATTCGTTTTTTCTGATATCAGACACCTCTTTAGATGTCGCTCTAAAAGGCTTTTTGGAGGCGGATGAAGTCCCCACCAAACTCGTCGTCTCACCTGAAGATGATCAGGCCGAGAATTTATTTGTTAATACGCATTTTCGTGACCATTTTGGTTCTTTCACTGCCCCCTCCTTAGGACTGTTCTGTCCCAGAACAGAAGACTGGATGCAACACCGGTAGAAAGGATCGTGGCGATAGCGGCAGCTTCCCCCATTTCAGCAACTTCCTTGACCATAAAAGTAACAGTCAATGGACTTTTCCTGACCCAATATTCTTCTTGGTTGGTAACTACAGACCAACACTTGGACGCCTGTTCCTTGGAAGACGACCTCCAACATGTTTCGAACTGTCTTCCAATTTAGTTGATCTAACAACCAAGCTTGGGTACTGCCAATTTCTTTACATTAATTTTTGTATAACGGTTTGGTACGTGAATATTTCTTGGTGACCAAATAGAAAACGAAGCGTCTGTCACCATGTAATCCTAAAAATTTTCCGACTGCTGGTTGCTGTCTTCGTAATTCATCTAGCTGCCCAAACTTCCCTTTAAACACGACTGCAACCCCTCTGGACATGTCAAGATCCTCGCTCACGCAATGTGCGATGGCGTAAACTTTTTGTGTCAAACAGGTCTTGTTGTTCTTCGGTGGTAACTCCGAACCTAGCTTTTCCAGAACCTTCGTATAAATTCATAAACTTCTCGAACTCCATTTCTTCGGTTTGATTCCTGGTTCTGCTGCTTATCACTCTAGTAAGAACCTAAGCTTGCGTATCGTGGTTATCGCCAGCAAATGGGGCTAGACGATCAACGTGGACCACTTTTTGCTTTCTTCTGGGCGGTTTTCGGATGCGATATATGACGTCATTAATACGCTGCATGACTTCATAGGTGCCCTCCCATTGCCTTTGCAGCTTCGGCGACAAACCACGTCTCTTTTGAGGATTATACAACCAGACCATATCGACAGGTTGAAACCCACCATTTTATGACTTGACGTCATATCTGGTCTTTATCTTGTCGCTGGCAATTTGTGTGTTTTTACCTACTTCTTCATGTACTTCGTCTAGCCACTTGGTCAGCTCTCTGACGTAATCTTCTCCATCAACTTCTTTTTTCGGTCTTTGTATTGAAGGTCACATGGCAATCGTATTTCGCGACCGAGCATCGCACAGCATAGTGTTTGGCCAGTGCTTTCGTGAATGGATGATCAGTATGTCATTAAGAAAAGGTAGAAGTACTAATCCCACAGTATCTTTGGTGTTCGGACACTACCTTGGCTAAGTACTTACCCATTGTTCGATTCATCCGTTCAACCATGCCATCAGATTGAAGAGATTGATGAAGAGGCGTCGTCCTAGATTTCTTAATTCCCAACAGTCGGCGAACTTCTTGAAACAGCCCAGACTCAAAGTTGCGGCCTTGATCGGAGTGTAATTCCAACGAAACTCCAACCCGGCAGAAAAACTCTTTTAATAATACGACTGCGACTGTAGCTGCTTCTTGATTGGGTATGGCGTAAGCTTCGGCCCATTTTGTGAAATAATCCATCGCCACCAAGATGTATTTATTTTCCGAATCGAATTCTGGGAACGGCCCTGCGATGTCAATCCAGGCGCGGCTCCAGCAGTTTATTTTGGTGGGAGCTCCATCAGTTTAAAGCGGGGGGGGGGGGGGCTCATCAGATTTTTAAACAATAATGTATTGAATTCGGCGAATGTATTACATACAAAGTGAGAAAAACTTCAGTATTATTTTCAATGTCGGGGGGGGGGGGGGAGGGGAGGCATAGCACCACGCCCCCCCCTCTGGAGCCGCGCCTGTGTCAATCGTTACTCTTTCCAAAGGGCTTCGTACGTTGTATTGTTTCATGGGTGCTTGGCGCTTTCTCGCTGGACCATTTCCTGATGCGCAGACCGTGCACTTACGGCACCATTTAATGACGTCCTCTTTGCAGTTCATTCAGTAAAATTGTTCTCGCACTTTACCCAATGTCTTCTTAATGCTAAAGTGTCCTCTTGATGTCCCATCGTGGAGATGCTTCAACACTTCTGTCACCCGGCTCTTTGGAACTACTAACTGTAGTCTGTTTCCCGTGCCCTCGACACTTTCTAGGGATCGCTTAAGAAGACCGTTTTCTACTATCAAAGCGTCCCACTGCGCCCAGTATGCATATATATTTATTCCCAAAGCACTTACTTTCTCCCAGGTTGGTCGTCGGCCGTTTTCTTTCCATAAGTAGTCTTTTCTTTCCAGGAGTAGTCTTATTTTAGGATCGTTTTATTGTTCGCTCCACTCATCATCAACCATAGCAGTTCTCCGGAGGTATTTGACTTTTTCTTCAAGTCGCGAACAATGGCTGCAGTCCGCCGGACATGGTCTTCTGGACAAGGCATCAGCGTTTCGATGACTGCTTCCGGCACGGTGTTCTGTGTCATAGTTATCCTCTTGCAGTCTCTCAATCCATCTTGCCACTTGTCCTTCCGGGTTACAGAACTGCAGTAGCCATTTTAAAGCGGCGTGGTCTGTTCTCAGTAAAATTTTTCGTCCATACAAATATTTGTAGAAATGTTTGATGGACTTGACAACAGCTAACAGCTCCCTCTTAGTCACGCAATAATTTCTTTCTGGCCTGGACAAAATCTTGCTAAAATACGCGAAAACTTTTTCTTGTCCGTCTTGAACCTGCGAAAAGACCGCGCCTATGGCCAGATTGCTTGCGTCTGTATCCAAAACAAATTTTCCATCTTCTCTTGGGTAACTCAAAATCGGCGAAGTGAATTTTCGCACTCTTCATTCCATCTAAATTCTGCCTTTTCTTCCGTCAATTTCGTCAAATGTTTGGCAATATTAACAAATCCGGGTACAAATCGTCTATAATAGGTGCACAACCCAAAGAAACTTCGGACCTGATGTTTGTTGATTGGTCTGTGCCATGCTTGCACTGCTCGGATTTTGTCTGGGTCAGCCTTTACTCCATCTCTAGATACGACGTGGCCAAGATATTGTTCAAGTGTACTTCAAACGACCTTCCAACCACGATCACGTCGTCCAGGTAAACCAAACACGTCTTCCAAGACAATCCACCACGGAAGATGGTTTCTGTCAAACGCTCGAACGTTGCAGGAGCGTTACACAAGCCGAAGGGCATCACAGTGAACTGCCACAAACCAGTTCCAATCGTAAAAGCTGTTTTTTCAGGATACTTGAGTTTCAATTCTACCTGCCAGTAACCACTCTTTAAATCGAACATAGAAAACCACTGGGATCTGGACAGGGTGTCTAACGTATCGTCAATTCTGGGTAAAGGGTAGCTGTCCTTTTTCGTCACGTCGTTTAGCTGTCTGTAGTCTACGCAAAACCTTGTTGATCCATCCTTCTTCTTTACGAGTACCACTGGGGATGCTCATGGGCTACTTAAAGGTTCAATCACGTCTTCTCTCTTCATATCAGTAATTATTTGTTCGGCTTCCTCTCTTTTCGCCAAAGGAAGTCTGCGTGGATGTTGTTGTATCGGCCGAGCGTCTCTAGGATTAATTTTTTGTTTCACCACGTTAGTTCTTTATTTAGAGCCACTCTCCAGCGCGAACACATCGTGATACTCTCGGATCAACACTGTAACTTTAGTCAGCTGGTCTTGGCTGAAGTTTTGGCATTTGGTGGTAAGAATGTCCAATAGATGTTGTAGACACTTCTTCGGCGACGTATCTTCGTTTGACTTCACGCATCTCACAATTTGTGATACTGGCGTGCATTGGCCTACCACGGTCTTCTTTTTCGACGTTACAGGATCTGAGTTGATGTTTAAGATCCTTATTGGCATTGTGTTCTTTACTCGTTCTAAAGTTCTGCCAACGAGTAGTCCCTTTTTAACTAAGCCGCCCTCTATTGGTGCAATCGCGCGTATGTAGCCAACCCGGAGATTTCCATCCAGGCCTGCCATTACCACACTTTCCATCCTTGCGGTCAAAATCACGTCTTCACTCAATAAGACTGGCACGGCCAGGCGAATGAAAAGGAATTTCTTCATTGTAGATCTTCAAGACATCGTTCTTCATATTCAAATGGAATCCATGCTTCTTTATGACGTCCATTCCCAGGATAACTTCTTCCGTGATGTCGGCTACTAGTACTTGTTGGTCGAGTACTCCATTTCCCAAACCAATGGTTGCTTTGACATGTCCGTGAGTAGGTATTTCTTCGCCCGTCGCCGTTCGAAGTCGTACTGTTACTGGTGATGTCTTCTCGTTTTTCACTAACATGTCAGGACGAATGATGGTCTTCGTCGCTCCAGTGTCAACCAGTAACTAAACACTTCTTTCATTGATCTTGCCATCGAGATAAATGCTCTGCAATTGCTCCATCGGCGATGCCACTTGAATTGTAATCTGCGGAGCTTGACTAGACGGGATTACCTTTTATCTCTTTTGGTCGCCTCGTTTCAAATTTTCTAGTGCTCTTCTTAGGTTTAGTACGATGCCGTCGTACATGGCTTATTTCACCGCAGTTCAAAGTTGTCACTGCTCTTTCCCAAAGTATTCGTCGCGCTATCTCCTCGATGCTTTCCAGTGTCTGCGCGGGTACTTCTGGTACTTCAAAGCATGCACCAAAGCGTCATCTAATGTCTTCGGTCGAGCTAGCCGGAGAGTCTGCTGCGTTTCGTTGTCTCGGAGGCCGTCTACAAAGGTTTAAATAGCCAACTGCTTCAAGAAGGTATCTGGTGCTGTAGGATACGCAAACCGTGTTAATCTGGCGATGTCAGCCTCAAACTCTTGAAGACTTTCGGCAGCTTCTTGAACCCGACTTTTAATTTGAGCCTGGTACACTTGTTGAAGATGAGCATCTGCATATCTCATTTCTAATCGTGAAATTAAGAGTTTGTAATTTTCTTGCAGGTAGTCAGGAACAGTTTGTAAAATTCCAAGCGCTTCATCACGTAAGGACACAATTAAAGACGTCGCTTTCTGTTTGTTGCTCCAACCATTAGCGGTAGCTGCGGCTTCAAACTGCTTGTAGTAGGTTGACCATGAAACCTTACCATCAAAATTTGGCGGCACAACTTTTAACTTTTGAGTGACTTCTTCCCGATGGTTCATTATAAAATCTTCACTCGTGACGCTTCCTTTGCCGCGACAATTCATTCGATTTATTCTTTTTTCAAGCAGTTTCATTCTGTCTTCTAGTTTGTCCTCTATTGTTTCTATTTTCTCATTCATAGATTCGCAAATTTCTTCTTTTAAATTTAACGTATCTGCTTAGGTTTCCTCTTGTACAATTTTGATTTGATTTCCTACACTAACTTGTATTTGTTCCTCAATAGTCTTTACTTGATTTTCCATGCTCGCTCGTATTTCTTCTTTTAAACTTTTAGAATTTTCTTCCATTTCTCTAGTCATCGGTTCTTGGCCATTTTTTATTGATTCATGAAACTCAAATAGTTTTGCATCCATTTTAACTGCTTGCAAACGCGTCATCGGCATAAATTTAACCAGGAATAATAATTTAAAACAAAAGTTAATAACACTAAATTTTAATAAAGCCCGACACTGGTTTAATGAAATGGAACAGTTAAGATTCAATGCTATAAACCAACACGCGATCTAAATTATTTTCGCAAAAAATGTTTTTATTACGAGAGCGATATCAAATTACTTAATGGTATTCACACTAAAAATCGCGAACGGTTTATTCTATTCAATACCTCGCACTGACGCCACTTGAAACGAATTTTATTAATAAAACTAATTTATTTTTACTTATACTAAAAATATATATACACTTTTAAATTAACCGAACCAATGAAATCTAATAATATTTAATAAAAACACTTACAGTATAATTTATACATGGCGCTATAACTGACACGAAGATAAGATAAAGTCACACACTTGTTTACGTTAAAGTCACGTACCAGATTAGTCACCGTAGGTTTATCTCACACGCGTTAACGACTTATTTATTTAGACGTGAATAATCTTCTTAACACTGCTGTGTTCGCATTACGGAAATAACTGACCTACGATTTGTTTGTTCCGTATTTATACACATTTTGGAAATCTTTCTCGATTGTTCCATATCTTTCGGTATACGTTTTAGAAGATGGATAACAACTTAGAGAAGGCTCTTGAATTTGAGAACGTTTCGATATTAATATTGTAATATACCTAATTCTTAATTCTTTAATCATAGATTAGTAAAATTATTTTTCAAGAAAATGTGTGTATAATATTTAAAAAACATTGTACACAAAAGTGGCAGTTCAAATTACGGTTTTTTAAATATTTGTGTTGAAATAATTTATTTGTTTGTATTTTTGTATTGTGAAAGTTGATTATTTCTGTTTTAAAGCAACTTTTATAATACTTGGCAACGTCGCAATTTCGGATTAGATACTAGGCCACCTCATCGTTTTGCGGCTTTCAAATGAAATTGCTTATGTCAACCTATTTGTAAAAGCCCTTACACGTATAATCGAAATTATTTTTAAATGTGCACTTAGTTCTAATTAAAAGCAAAATGAATGTGTTCAACGTAATTAGTCTTATATTAACATTACTAGTTTCTGTAAATTGTATTATGTGGACACAAGAACCGAACTCACAAAAGTGTTTAAAAGAGGAACTGCAGCAAAATGTGTTAGTTCTTGGTGAATATGAAGTTTCTGAAGCACCCGGACAAAAAATAGACTATGTGGTATGCAACATGTAAGTACAAGTACGTCCCAAATCTAATCGAACAAATTGTAGGTTAGAGATTCGAAAGGACATATTTTGTCACAGCACGAGGACATTTCCAAGGGAAAATTTTCATTTTCTACGGAGACTTATGACAGCTTCGAAATTTGTTTTATCTCGCATGTTCCGCAACGTAAGTTTCCAGAAACTTAAATTTTTTAAGTTAACGTAGATTTTATAGAGTTTCGAGGGATAGCACAAGAAGTATCACTGATAACTAAGCATGGCGTCGAAGCCAAGAATTACGAGGGTGTAAGTATTTATTACCTAATTGTATCACAGCAACTACAGTCAGTAATTATTAGATCGGCGAAGCTGCTAAACTAAAACCAATTGAAGTAGAATTAAAAAAGTTGGAAGATCTATCTGAATCGATTGTACAAGATTTCTCAATTATGAGAAAGCGTGAGGAAGAAATGCGTGACACAAATGGTATTTATAGATATTTAATACGAGCTTCAATAACTTATTCTTTTCGCAGAATCTACCAACAGCAGAGTATTATATTTTTCAATATTTTCAATGGCTTGTCTGTTGGGCTTAGCAACTTGGCAAGTTCTTTATTTAAGGAGGTATTTTAAAGCGAAGAAACTTATTGAATAAAATAATAAATAAATAATTTTTGTTATCAAGGATTTAAGTTTTATTTTTTGTATTTATGGTAGAGTGTTAATGTCGTAATTTTCTTCGATGTTCACAATTTTTCTACACTATTAAAAAAAATTGAACCGAATTGAATTTAAATGTTGGTTAACAAAAATACATACATCACTAACTGGATTAATCGTTCAGGTCATTCATTCTTGTTTGCATTGTTTATTCAACAAATAAAGGGTTGTGAGTTTTTTAATTTTATGATTAATTTTTATTTAAAATACTATCAAAGTAGATATAAACAATAACAAGTAAGGTGTTGATAGATATTTAATGAATAATTCTAAGTTAAGCCGAGCTCTTAACAAATTCCACTACCTTAACGTCCTAAACCTTTCGTATTTCTTTCGAGATATTAACCTAGTCATAAGGTTCAGAGGTTTAGATCTATGGTTTAGGTATGACACTCCAGATTTCGAATTACCTACTTATGTAGGAAGTCAAAAAATGTAATTTTTATGTATTTGATTTGAAGAATTTAGACTTCAGATATAAATATACTGAATTTTTATACCTTTAATAATTTTCGAATACAATAAAATGTTAATGAATATTTATTTTTGAATTTCCGTTCTTATATCTCCTATTCATCTCGAAAAATTTTGTTTCTTGTTAGTGTCGGCGGGCATAGTTTTAGGTTTGACGTTTGTCTTTGCGTTGAGGTATTGTGGGTTGCCTGCAAATTTTTGAAATTTATGTATTTTGAATAAACTGTGATAAGTGTTGTCACCTTTTACAGGCAAAACGAATGTGAAGGCGCTTCCTTTGCGGTATTTATAGGCATAAGACCGTGTATGCTAAGGATAGAATTCGCTTTATGCGGCAGGCATTTATTCGGTGACCTTGCGCCATCTTAGATTATCAATAAGGTTTCTTTGCAAGTTAAAGAAGCAGTTATGTTTCAGTTATTAATATTGTAACGGTTTTTTTAAAATAATTTATTTATGAACATATATCAGTTGAAAAATAATATCAGCGAATAACTTCTGTTTATCTAAACCGATATTTGTTTACATTAAAAGCACGTACGCTTATACGCCGTTATATTTATTTTTCACTGGCACGGGCACATTATCTATCTTTAGCACACACGTTAATCACTTATTTATCTACACCGACAATAACTTTTAGTAGGTTTTACTGTCTCTTTTTTAAGGCTGTTCTGTCCTAGTAAACTGAACGCGACACCGGTAGGAAGGATCGTGGCGATAGCGGTAGCCATCTCCATTTTGGCAACTTCTCTGAGTATAAAAATAGCATGCAATGGACTTTTCTTCACCTGATATTTCACTTGGATGGTAACTGCAGACCAAGACTTGAACCTCTTTGAAGATTTCAAGATCTTGGCTCACGCAATGTGCAATAGCGTAATCTTTTCAAGTTTGGAAAAGATCTTGTTGCTCCTCGGTTATGTGAGCGGGACAACGAGCTCTGACGAAACGCTGCCGGGGAACATGAGGAAAGACATGCGGCACGGACATGCATGCAAGTAGTAGAGATCGAGTCGTAAAGTAATGAACACGCTAGTTCGTAAACCGCATCTATTTTGTTTGTAACTTAATTAAGTCTTAAGCTGTTATTCGATTCAACATTATCTTAATCCGTACCAAATTACTTACAGTTGTAACTCCAAACCTGGTCTCTCCAGAACCCTCGTAGATGCTCATAAACTTACCGAAGTCTATTCTATCGACTTAATTTTTGATTTTGCTTGTGATTACCCTGGTTCGGGCCTGAGTTTGCGTAACGTTGTATTCGCCAGTAAACGGGGCTATGCAATCAATGTCATTAATACGCTGCACGACTTCTGCGGCTACGGCGACAATCCACGTTTTTTTTGTGATTATACAACTAGACTATGTCGCCAGGTTGAAACCCACCGTTTGGTGCCTTGAGGTGATATCTGCTCTTAATTCTGTCGCTGGCAATTTATGTATTCCGGTCTTCCGGTCTTCGTGTTAATTGGCGATCGCATGCAAGTTGTATTTTGCGACCGAGCGTGATACAAGATGGTGTTTGGCTTGTGTTTTTGAGAACGGATGATTGGTATGCCATTAGGAACAAGCGCAAGTACTTTCTCATTGTTCGATTCATCCGTTCAACCACGCTATCAAATTGAGGATGGAGAGGCGTCGCTTCAGTTTTCTTGCTTCTCAACATTCGGCAAACTTCATGAAACAGCGTAGACTCGAAGTTGCTACCTTGGTCGGAATGTAATTCCAACGGAACTCGAAACCGGCAGAAAAACTTTTACTAATACGTCTGCGACTGTAGCTGTTTCTTGATTGGGTATGGCGTAAACCTCCGTCCATTTAGTGAAATAATCCATCACCACCAGGATGTATATGTTTCCCATTTCTTTGCGTTTTTTTGCTAGATCATTTCCTGATGCGCAGGCCGGCACCACTCTATGACGTCTTCTTTGCAGTTCACCCAGTAGAATCTTTCTCGGAATTTACCCCATGTTTTCTTTACGCCAAAGTGTCTTCCTGATGTATCATTGTGCAGATGTTGCAACACTGGTTCTTTGGCACTACAAGTTGAAGTTTATTTTCTGTGCCCAGGTTCCGATTCATCATCAAGCATAGCGGTTCTCCGAAAGCATTGTACCTTTTCTTCAAGTCGCGAACAGTGACTGCAGTTTGCCGGACAAAAGATCAACGTTTCGATGACTGTTATCAGCACGGTGTTCTGTGTAATAGTAATATTCTTGAAATCTCTTGATCCATCTTGCCACTTCTCCTTCCGGATTATAGAACTGCAATAGTCATTTTAAAACGGCCTGATCCGTCTTTAGTAAAAAATTTCGACCGTAAAAATATTTGTAGGAGTGTTCTATGGACTTCACTGCTAATAGTTCTCTCCTAGCCACTCTTGTTGTTCTTTTGGATAACTTAAAATTGGCGGAGTGACTAGGGCTTGTTTTAGGTGATGAAACGCGTTTTCTCACTCTTCATCTAATTTAAATTTTATTTTTGTTTTTAGTCAGTTTCGTCAAAGGTTTGGCAATATTGGCAAATTTTGGTACAAATCGTCTATAATAGCCGCACAACTCAAGAAAACTGTGAGCTTGATGCTTGTCGATCGGTTTTCGAAATGCTTGCTTTTGTCTGAGCCAGCCTTTACTCCATCTCTGGACACGACGCAGCCCAGGTATTGGACATGTTTCTTAAATACGTGGCATTTTTTTGGGCTCATTTTTAGATTTGCCCCACGTAGTCGTTAGAACACTACCTTCATGTTGCTCAAATGTTTTTCAAACAATGTTCCAACCACGAGCACGTCGTTTAGGTAAATCAAGCACGTCTTTTAAGACAGTCCGCGCAAGTTGGTCTCCATCAAACGATCAAACGTTGCAGGGAAGCGTTACACATGCCTAAAAGTTCCAATTCCACTTGCCAGTAACCACTTTTATTTTAATGGGCGCTAGATCTCGTCTTGCAGATACAGCTCCTGTTGGATCAATACAGAAAGCTAGAAACTTGTATTAAATTTTAAGATCCGTAAAGCTGGAGGAATCAAAAAAAGAAACCAAATCGTTAAAATCAAATTTACTTTAATTGTTTTGATCAATAATGTTGGTTATAAAACGCCGAGAACATCGGCAAATTCTTTGTAGATTAATTACATTAACAATAATAATTAACAATCGATATATCATGTGATAGCAATTTAAGTTAGTCTACTAGTAATAAGAAGCAATTCATTTTAAACGTTCCGATATGATTAATGATTCGTAGGAATCACCGTAGTGACAGCGAATAAATACAATCCAAAATTGTCTTACCCAAATCCAGAGTGGCTTTCACAAAACGTTTTCTTACTGGCTCCCGTGTAATTAAGCTAAAAATAATCGTGTTAAACTGGTGATTCACGAACTCTGCAACAGGTAAAAGGTAACATTTATGACTAGTAATTAAACTAGAGCGTATTGTATGCTGTTCACAATTGATTTTTTTAAAGATGGTGTACGTCCATGTCTCGTTATAAAGTATCAATCGTCAAGCCTCTCGTATCTGAGTTAGTTATCGACTCGATGCTCCTCTTTAGTAATTGCATCAAAATTTCCAAAATCGCTTAAGGTATTGTCGTTCTACGTAAAGGGTGCTTGCAGATGTTAGCCCTAACAGGTAGTAAGCCATGTGGAGGTACACGTGGTGCTAAGAAGACGTGGATGTTTTAAGAAAGCAAGCATATTTTATGTAGCAAAGAATATTGAACGTCTCTAAAGGAAGTGACGTGAACGTATCCTCAATTATTGGTAAATAGTAGCTGTCTTTTTTTGTCACGTCATTAAGCTGTCTGTAGTCTACGCAAAACTTTTTTAATCCGTCTTACTTTTTTACGAGTATTATTAAGGACGCCCGTGAGCTAATTAAAGGTTTAATCACACGTTATTTCTCTATATCCGTAATTATTTGTTGGGCTTTTTTACTTTTTGCCAAAGAAAGTCGGCGTGGGTGTTGTCGTATCGGCCGAGCGTATCCAGTATTAATTTTATGCTTCACTACGTTAGTTCGTCCTTTGGATCAACACTTTAACTTTAGCCAGCTGGCCTTGGCTAAGGTTTTGGCATTGGGAGATAATAATGTTCAATAAATGTTGTGTCTACTTCTTCGGCGACGTATCTTCACTAGAATTCGCACATCTCACAATTTGGGATACGGGTGTGCAATGGCCTACCACGGTCTTTTTCAACGTTACTGGATCTGAGTTGATATTCAAGGTCCGTACTGGCACCGTGTTTTTCACTCGTACTAAAGTTCTGCCAATGAGTAGCCCTTTTTCAACTAAGTCGCCCTACATTGGTTCAATAGCGCGAATGTAATCTTCCTGGAGATTGCCATCACTACACTTTCAGTCCTTACAGGTAGAGTCACTGAATAATTTTTTCACTATCAATCGTCAGGTCCTTGTTCTTCATATCCAAATGAAACCCATACTTCTTTATAACGTTCATTCGCAGGATAACTTCTTCCGTGATTCTGGCTACTAGTACTTGACGGTCGAGTACTCTATTTCTAAAACCAATGGTTACTTTGACTTGTACGTGAGTAGATATTTCTTTGTCTGTCGTCGTCGAATTATGATCTTCGTCGCTCCCGTGTCAACCAGTAACTGAACGCTTTGCCCATTAATTTTGCCATTGAGATAAATGTTATGGAATTGCTACCTAGGCAATGCCATTTGAATGATAATCTCTGGTACATGACTAGATAAAATTAAATTAAAGCGGGACATCGGGTAGCGCGGGACATTGCAATAATAAATGTTTTTGGCATGGATAATACATCCCACTAATGATAGACAGGCGCGTGAATGCATAATAAGCTAACTTCCAATTTTTCATGAGGAGCAGTGAAGCAAGTGCCTTGATATTGAAGTTTTAGTGGTTTTTCAAGTTTTTTACAAAAGATCTTGCATCTTGTAGCCATGATTAGTAGATGTTTAAGATATTTTGTGAAATATAACGCTTGCTAAAGTAATGAGCAATAACGTTAATTTAACATCAATTTTACACAACAAGTTTTGAGGTTATTCTTATGAAAAACACGTTCACTTGTTGTCATTTAAAATTTGTAGATTCTTGACTATTCCCAATCAGCAAGGAAACGTTTTTTTCATGTTTTCAAAACGTTACAACATTTTAAAATAGTCAAAATAAAAGATGTTTTTCAAAAAAACATTTTTGTTGCGTTTTAAAAATATTTCATTCAAACACTGATATTGAAATATTTTAAAAATGTTTTCTAAAACATTTTTTAGTAACATGAAAAACGTTTTTACTTTATTAGAAACTATACTTTTGTTTGCTTTCACCTATCACTTTTTTTCTTTTATATATTGTAACAAAAACACAACTAAATAAAATTTTGTTACATATTATTAATAAATACATAATAAACCTTTTCGTTTTTCTAAAAACTTCTTTGCAAATTTGAGTTAAGTACTTAATAACCGCGTTTGCGCAAAGTACCAGTATCTGCGTGAAAAGATGGGGATTTTGTATATTATAATTTCATTTATTTTAAGCTTCAACGAAACAACAATTTCCATGGTATCACTCGCTATGCTGTGTAACGTATTATTAACTCAAATAGATACTTTTAGTATATGTCAGCATTTATTATGATGGTACGTTTTTCGTTGCAAGAAATTTTGCTAAAATGTAATAGTGGTACACTAAAACGTTTATTCTATGTACTTCATGATTTTCATTCTTTGTGATGTTTTAAACAAGAGAAAGAGAAAACTGTAAATTCGTCTAACGGAAACGGAGTTGGAATAAATAGGAAGAGAAAAGAGTTAGTACAGGAACTACAAAAATTAACAACTAAACAAAGACACATAACTAAAGCAAAAGAAAAAGATCAAGGTAAGGTACAACTTGAGAACTATATGGGAAACGGAGAAATAAGCAAAGATGAAAAACGCAAAAAGAGCACAAATACATCAGATATACATAAAAATGAAAATAGGAAAATTAAGGTTGACATCAATGATTGGCAAAATAAAATAAACATAAAAAATAAAACAAAAAACGAAAGTAGACTATTAAGGGTGGCAACATGTAACGTAAGAGGTCTGTTGGGAAAAGAAGAAAAGTTAATACAAGAATTCGAAGAATCAAATCTAGATATTTTGGCAATAAGCGAAACAAAGAAAAAGGGTTATGGAGAAATAACAACTCAAAAAGGTCATGTATTAATATATAGCGGGGTAAGTTTAGAATCAAGAGCAAAAGAAGGCGTAGGGTGCATAATAAAAAATGAATGGGTAGGAAGCATACAGAAATGGAATCACATCTCGCCGAGAATCTTAAAAATTATAATGCAATTAGACAATCAAAATAAAACAAACATTATAATAGCATATGGACCAAACGAAGATGAAACAGTGGAGAAAAAAGATGCGTTTTGGGAAGAACTAACAGGTGTGGTAGATGAACTCAAAGATAGGATCGTACTATCAGGAGACTTAAATTGCAGAGTTGGTAAAAAGAAAAACAGCACAGAGAATGTTATAGGAAAATACGGCGAAGAACATAGAAATAATAATGGCAAAAGATTAATCGAATTTTGTATTCAAAACGATTTGTTGATAATGAACTCGTTCTTTAAGCATAAAGATATTCACACGTTTACAAGAGTGGTAGAAAGTAGAAAAGAAAAATCAGTTATAGATTATGTACTAACAAATACACGTTTTAAAAAAGAAGTGACGGACGTAAAAGTTAGAAGGGGCCCAGAAATTAACAGCGACCACTACTTATTAGTAGCTAAAATAAGAATCAAAATAGGAAAACAAGAAAAACAAAAATTGAACTTAAGCAAAACAGAAAGAAACGAAGTAATAAAAACATACAAATTAGCAAACAATCAAACGGCAAAAGAATACAAAGAAAAGACGGAAAAGATATTAACGCAGACAAAAAACGAGTGGAAAACAAAAACGGTAGAACAGCTATGGCAAAGTTTTAAAGAAACTGTTTTATGTGTTGCAAGACAAACATGCGGAGTAGCTTCTACAACTCACAAAAAGAATCAAACAAGATGGTGGAACGAAGAGATTAAAACGCAACTCAAAATAAAGAAACAGAAATGGAAAAAATATTTGCAAAAAAAGACACAAGAAAATTACGCAGAATACCAAAATGAAAGGAAAAAAGAATATGGTCATGGACGCAAAAAGAAAAACGTGGAGCGAGTTTGGAAATAAAATGGAAGAAGACAGTAAAACAAATCAAAAACTATTCTACAATGTACTGAAGAACTTGAGAAAAAAAAGAACAATACAATAAAATACATTAAAAATGACAACGGAGAAGTGCTGAAAAACGACGACATAATGGAAAGATGGAGACAATACTTTGAGAAGTTGTTAAACGTAGAGAATACAACAGGAACAAATACAACATGGCAAGAAGAGGTACAGGAAGACAAAAAAAGTGAAGGCATAAGTATGAGAGAAGTGACACAAACAATCGAGGCAATGAAAAAAAGAAAAGCCGCGGGATTTGATAAAATAAAACCAGAAATGATCGTACACTTAGGAGAGCACGGCAAAATGATGATAAAAGAAATATTTCAAAAAGCTTGGGAATAAGGAAAAGTACCAGATGATTGGAAAGTGGGAATTATGATACCCTTGTACAAGAAAGGAGACAACAGGAATTGCGAAAATTATAGAGGCATTACACTATTAAGCACAGTCAGAAAAATGTACGAAAGAATGTTGGACAGTAGATTACGACGGATAATAGAACCTCAACTAGAAGAAGCCCAAAGTGGATTTAGAAAAGGAAGAAGTATACAGGACCACATTTTTACCATAAAACAAATTATAGAAAAAAGTAGAACGATGAACGGTGATGTATATATGGCCTTTATAGACTTAGAGAAAGCGTTCGATAAAGTACCCAGAAAAATAGTGTGGGAAAGTTTGAAACGGCGAGGAGTAGATTATGGTTTGAGAAAAGCAATTCAAAGCACCTACGAAAACAATAAAAACTATGTACGAACTGGTAACATGCAATCAACAGAATTCACAGCAGGAGATGGATTAAAACAAGGAGGTATACTGAGTCCAACACTATTTATTATCGTCATGGATGACATTATAAAAGAAATAAAAAACCAAGTTAACAAGATGAATATAGGATACCGGAGATTAAAAGCAGTGAGAATATCAGAATGTGCTTTTGCGGATGACCTGATGCTATGCGCGGCGGAAGAAAAACAATTGGAAGAAAATTTAAAAACATGGACAAGAGCATTGACAAAGCGAAATATGAAAATAAACGAAAACAAAACCAAGGTAATGATGATTGGAAAACAAAAGAAAAATGTCAGTATAATAATAGAAGGAAAATTGTTAGAACAAGTACAGTCGTTTAAGTACTTAGGAGTTATAATAGATGAACAAGGAAACATTGAAGCAGAAATAAACGAAAGGGTACAATCGGCAGCTAAGATCTATCACACTCTAAAACAAACATTCATAGGAAAAAAGGAAATATCAACAAAAACGAAAATTACTATTTACAAGACAATATTCAGACCTATTTTGATCTTTGGTAGTGAAAGTTGGGTACTAAATAAAATACTAAAAAGTAAACTACAAGCGATGGACATGAAATATTTAAGACGGGTTAAGGGAGTGACGCGATTAGACAGAATAAAGAACGAGATAGTGAGAGAAGAACTAAAAGTAGTGTCAGTGTTAGACAAAATTGAAGAACAACAGTTAAAATGGTTTGGACATTTGTGTAGAGTAAACGCAGAAAGACCGGTAAAGAACATATGGGAAGCAAAAACTATAGAGAAGAGAACAAGAGGACGACCGAGAAAGACTTGGAACGACGAAATCGCACAATTACTAAACAATAGAAAAATCAAATGGGAAGAAGCAAAACGATTGTCTCACAATAAAAAAGAATGGAGTAAAATTGTATATAGATAAAGGATAATCATAGTTTGTGTTGATTGTATAATCATAATTATAATAGTAGCATAGTAATAAGTGCAGAATGTAAAGATTAGTTTAGACATTTTTCTAAGAAAATAGTTTTAAGTTAAAGTTTAAATTATATGTAAATATGTTATACCTTAACACCTTAACTGGTAAATAAGGCAATGATTATATATATGTGATGTTTTAAGGTTATCAAATTGATATGATGTTGGCCAAATGGGAGATTTGAACGTGCACAATAACCAATTAATCTTGGTATGTAATTTTTTCTGATATTGATGCAGCATTATTTTGTGTGTTTCAAAATCTTGGATGATTAGTTGTTCTGGTTTTCGCTTTTACACAAAGAGGTACATGCATAATTAGTCTTATTTTATGGATGTGTGTGTGGAGGAACGGCGACAGTAAAAACAACCTTTATTGTTCAGGCCTTAACAACAGATAAAGGTTGGTTTTATTGTTGCCGTTCCTCCACTCCCAAGAATACTATATCCATAAAATAAAAAAACTTTTGATTAATTAGAAACTTTTGTGAGGATTATTGCACCTATATGAAATTGAAGTATTTTGAGTGCACAAAGATTGTATTATCTATATTTTGTAAGCATTTTAGGGCTGGTTCTATAATAATGGTATAAATGTCAGTTAAGTTATACATAGTTTGATTGTAAAATGCTTTCGTTATTGGCTGTGTTATTGGTTAGTATAAATAAAACTAACAACCAAATGTCAGTATTTTACAATTAAAACAAATATAACTAAACTTAAAAATATTATGAATATATATAAATATTTATAAATAATATTTTTTAAACATTTTTAGAATGTTTTTTCTAATATTGACTTTGTAACGTAATTCTGGCCATTGAGACGTTTTTGCAATGTTCCTAAAAATGTAAATATATCTTTTGTAAAACGTTGAAAAAAACGTTTCAAAAATGTTTCTTTGTTGATTGGGTTGTTATGCAAAATCGATATTAATAGTTAAGTTTGATTATAACAGTGCGATTACGGTAACACCATTTGAATGTGATTATAACTGCATTTCACTTGTAGTTTATACAACCGTGTTAATGATGGTACGCTACTGTAGCATAAATGTGATCTTACCTCTTGGTACTATCGTTATTTAATAATGTGAACATAATTTATTATAAATAGTACAAAAAACTAGATTCACTGTTGCGAGTTTTTAATAACCAAGTGGACTATAAAATCTGTTTCAGTAATATTAGAGTACTGTTTTTTAAATAAAATTTTTGTTGATTTCATCACAACCAAGAGTTTAATCGAATGATATTTGAAAGAATCATTTGTGAGCTGATTTAATACAATTGTTATTGATAATGTATCTATAAATGAAATCATTTAAGAACAGCACATACGTCATACAACAAATGTAATCTGATAAGGTTATTTTTATAATTTTAATATTTCGATTTAAGGGTTTTGTGTTCTCCTTCTTACCTAATGCCATGTGGTCTGCGATAACCAAGTTTAGTCAGTATCTACTCAATAAAAACTTTTTTTGTGCTGCCAACATCTCAAACGTCAATATTTGTTCGTTAGTGTAGTTATGTAATGAGCAAAAACGTTTCAAATTTTACAGATTTAGTAATAAATGTAGTACCAACATTATATTTCTAGTGATTTCAAGATAATTTTTTAAAAATTAGTTTAATTGTACAAAAAGCAACACAAAAACTATGTCCGTTACTTTCGTCGAAAGCTTCATAGAATAACTCACTCATATGTAACATTCCAGTCCCGCGCCGTACATAATCGTATGGTGTACGACGGCGCCGAAAATTCTCAAAACTTAAAAGCAAAAAAAAAAAGATAAACTTACAAACAACATTGTCAAAACATAATTTATAATGATAAAAAAGCCAGTAAGAAATTGCTAGCTATTACATTGTTTTTTATTTGTTTATTTTTTTAACAGCATTTATTCGATCGAATACGTAATACGTAACATGATAACGTGAATTGTGTGAACTCAAACAAATCTGATTTTATTCATGTTTGAGCTTGAAATTTGGCTTGCAACGAGCCAACGAGCTAACAAGCGTTTTTTTCCTGTCTGAGCTAGTGTACGAAACTTTATATATTTAAGTGCTGCATCGGTCGCGATTTCATTTGTTTCCTGATGCCCGATCGATAATTAACTTAGCGAAGTGAAAAGGTGCATGGGGTAAAAAATATCTGCTTTTAAAATTTTAGTTTTTTGTAGTTTTACAGACTTTATAGTGATGTGTTTTGTGTTATGAATTAAGCTGAGTCCATCTAAAATTAATTTTTTATTTTAGATTTATTAAAACATTAAAAGCTAAAAACTTTCATCTCAAGAATCCTTTTATATTTGATTATATAAGCATCATTGTTAATTGAAGTAAATTCAAACAGAATAATTGATAAGCACTAATATTACTATTTATAAAAAATTATAAATTTTGAATTAACTTGAAATAAGTAATGTTGAGCATACTTTCGAGTTTGAGTTTAAGACGTCGAAACATTTCCATTTTTCATGAATAATTTGTCAATGTGTTTACTTACGTATTAATTTCTTTATAGTATACAGGATGTAAGAAAAAAAGAAGAAATTGTCTGGATACCAAAATTTGCTGAATAAAAGAAAAAGACAAGAAGAACTGGAAAACCATGTCAAAATTACGCATTTTTTTTCAAAACCCGAGTATACTTTGCCGAATATTAATAACAGCAATAATATAACTGAATCCCAATATTATGAACCTGTACTTGAAACAAGTATCAGCGGAAGACAAGAAACTGATCTTCTAGAAAGCAATCCATCAACACCTTTAAATTCTGCTGATAATAAGAAATCAACACCTTCAAAAATTACCAGAACGGAAAATATGAGTCAACTTTTGAAAGATGCTGCCCTATGGCCAAAGAAATTACGTTCTAATAATATTAAAAAATTAGTAGAACGTGGCTCTGGTCATTATCAAAACAAAAAGTATATTTGTCTGAGAGATGGTTCGGAGTCGAGGCGTAAGTTTTCCAATAGTTGCTTCTTTAGAATTTTACCAACAAAGAAAAAATTGAGCGTTTTAGGTTGTTGTATTCCGAAACTTTCCCTTTACTGCATATGTTGCAAAATTTTTAATGATAGCGGTTTAAAATCTGTTTGCCTTAGTGATGAATCTGGTTACAATGACTGGCAGCATTTAAGTGAACATTTAAGCATTCAGGAAAAGAGCAACTTACAAATCAAAAATGTTCTAAACTTGATAGATCTTTCTAACTGTTTTAATAAAAATGAAATAATTATTTCTGAAATTCAAAATGTAATAAACAGAGAAACTAAATACTGGCAAGCTGTTATAGAAAGCATTTTCTACGTGAAGTAGTAATAAATTGTTTGAGAAAAACAATGGTAACTTTTTAAAATGCATAGAATTTCCAGATTCGACCCGATTATGTCAGAGCATACAAAACGCTCTCAAATAAAAGATCACAAAAACTATCTCGGGGATAAAATACAAAATGAAATAATCAACTTGATCAATCAAAATATCAAATCCAAAATTTTAGAACTAACTAAAAAGGCAAAATATTATTCCACATAATTACATTGCACTCCTGACTCTAGTCACCAAGAACAAATTTCAGTTTGTATAAGATTTGTTAATTTAAGGAGCACGGGAATTAGTAGAGAAGAACATTTTTTATTATTTTGTCTTATAGATGATGTGTAGGGTGAAGGCTTGACAAAATTTCTTTTGTCGGCGTTAGAAAAAGAAGGCTTTGTTTAGTTCAAGAACTTGAAAACCTTTATCGAATATTCGATGGTCTAGTAGAATAGATGCAATAACGCCTTTAAGGTATCAACTTGGGAAGGTTTATGATGAAGAAAACTTTGAGAATAACGTAAAAGATTTGGCTGCATCGTTGGTCAAAAAATTGTAAAATTTTGAGTTCATTTGCATCCTTATATTGTGGTATAATATTTTAAGTAAAGTTAACATTGTTAGTAAAATTATTCAAAAACCGAACTTTGATGTTGCTCAGTGTTGTAACCATTTAAATAATTTGAATAACTTTTTTAAAGCTTATCGCTCCGATAAAAGTTTTAATGATCTATTAGTTGATGCTAAAGAAATAGCATCCAGCTTAGACATAGAACCTAAATTCAAAAAACAAAGAGGTCTAAGATCGCGAAAAATAAAAAAAAACATTTTGATTATGAATGTGACGATGAACCGATCCACGACGAAACTTTAAAGTTCAAAGTTGATTGTTTTTTTAATGCTCTAGATGTAATCATAACATCAGTGGATGAGAGATTCCAATTACTTTCTTCTTACTCTAATAATTTAGCGTTTTTATGAAATATTGATAAATTTAAAAATTATTCTGAAAACGAACAATTAGAATTATCCTCCATTCTATTATACATTATTTTTGCCAGGAATTGACTCGAAAAAACCTTCTGGAAGTCAATTTAAGAAGATTGGAAAACGAAAGGAAGAAGACGGAAAGAAAATAGCATCAGCGTTTGGAAACTGGCTACTCAATAATGGTTGTGAAGAGAAACTCTCAAAAAAGATTCGAAGGGGATGTAACCACAACACAACTGCTTCAGTGGTAGAAACTGCTATAGAGCAAGACAACCTCCTCACTCCATTACAGGTGGTTACTCACTCTGTTTCTGAAGAAGAAAATAACTCTGAACTAAGTAATTTCGGAACGCGAACGAGTAGCCATTCTCCAGATCTTAGTGAAGCCTGTTCATCTAAAATAAATGAAGTGTCTACCTCAACAAATGTAAAACTACAAATACAGTATAAGGACCCCAAATTATGACTGGAAAATTTTTGATCAGACGTCGTTTGTTGAACGGGGCACTCAAGCGGTGCAGTTGAATACTACTTATAGATTCCCTTTTTCCGATGATGAAAGGCACTTTTCTCCAAAATGGTTTTTGAAAAACCTATCAAAAGGGGAAAAAGTAAAAAGGCAACGGTCATTGTACAGTCAGTCTAACGATAGACTGTTTTGTTTTACCTGCCTTTTTTTTCAAAAGACGATAAGGATAAATCTCCATTCTCTAATTTGGAAAGAGGTTTCAATGATTGGAAACATCTCAATCCACTCATTCACACTAATGAAACTTCGGCAGCTCATCGACACTCCTACGTGACAAAGAAAGAGCTAGAAATTCGATTGAAAAGTGGAAATTCTATTGACGCAGACATCCAAAAGCATATACAAGCTGGAGCAGGAAAGTGGCGCAACGTTCTTAAACGTGTTGTAAATGTAATACTCTATTGTGCCAGGAACAACTTACCTTTAAGAGGAGTTTCTGAATCAATCAATGATAACAACTGTGGTGTTTTTTTGAGTACATTGAAACTTATTAGTCAATACAATGCTCAACTGTTTGAGCACATAGAAAGTATTAAATGCAGAAAACATGTTACAAGTTATACTAAGATAAGAACGTCTTCCGGGTTTGGACCGTGTCAATGTTGTAACCGAAGTTGCCAACGTTTCGCCCACTTTCGTAAGGGGCTTCATCAGGGCGTGAGAGAAATCGAAGAACTCAAGCAAGCAATCGAAATCTAACTAAACACTTCTCAAAAGTTAGGTAATCAACTTGTGAACCAAGCCAGATTCTAAACTCATCATCATCCTGCACAGAAACGTTCTGTTATTGAATCTTTGGTTCATCGCGCCCTTTCTATTTGTCAACCTGAGAATCTAGACTCGGAACTCTGTCATCTTACTAGAACTTTAGTGAACAATGGTTATATGAAGCGAGATATTCATAGAGTTATTAATCGTCGTCTACATCCACGTACTCGATTACCTAAGGACATTTCTACTCCCGAATCCAACCCGAAATTGGCCTTTTTACCCTACATTCACAAGGTTACAGATCAGATAGGGAAACTTCTTCGTAAGAATGGTATCAAACCTATTTTCAACTCAACAGGTAAAATCTCTCAGATTCTTCCTTCTCCCAAGGACAAATTTCCAACACTTTCATCTCAAGGTGTATACCAAATTCCTTGTTCATGTGGTTTAGTCTACATTGGTGAGACCGGTCGTTCCGTCATTACTCGCATTTCAGAACATGATCGTTGTATAAGGAAAAGGCATATTTCTAAGTCTGCGGTTGCTGAACATCATTTCACTACAGGTCACAAGATAGATTTCGATAACGTTTCGGTGATTGCCAAATCTCCATTCTTTTTTAACAGGAAATTTCGAGAGAGCATAGAAATCTTCAAACACACCAATAACTTCAATCGTGATCATGGTTTCGAGCTATCCCCTCTTTGGTTTCCGGTCATTAGTCCTTTATCGAAAACACGCCCTCGTTCAACCGTAACCCAATTAGAGTCGAGCTTAACTACCCGTGACGATACTTCTTCTTTATATACGGAGACTATTTCTTTTTAAGTCACTTCTATGGAGTTTAGAATCTGGCTTGGTTCACAAGTTGATTACCTAACTCTGTAGTGGTTCTTTGTTAGATTTTCGTTTGCTTTTTCGAGTTTATCGTTTTCTTTCTTACCTTTTCTGAGTTTAGAATCTGGCTTGGTTCACAAGTTGATTACCTAACTTTTGAGAAGTGTTTAGTTAGATTTCGATTGCTTGCTTGAGTTCTTCGATTTCTCTCACGCCCTGATGAAGCCCCTTACGAAAGTGGGCGAAACGTTGGCAACTTCGGTTACAACATTGACACGGTCCAAACCCGGAAGACGTTCTTATCTTAGTATAGACTCCGGCCGTGGAAGCCTTCGCTATTACATGTTACAAGTTATTTTAGTCTTAAAATCCAAAATGAGATCATAGAAATTTCGGGAAATAAGGTTCGATCTGAGATACTAAACAGAATAAAAATGCCAAATACTTCGCAATTATGTTCGACTGTACCCCAGATACAGCGCATTTAGAACAGATGAGTAAAATCGTCAGATATGTTTACATTAATGGCAAGGAGTGTTCAGTAGAAGAGGTCTATCAGAAGAAATATTACAAAAACTGAGCAAAGACGGCTTGAACATTCAGAACTGTCGCGGCCAAAGCTTTGATAATGGTTCAAACATGGCAAGAAAATATGAAGACGTTCAAGCCCATATATGCCAAAAAAACGATTTCGTAGTTTTTGTGTTTTGTGCAGCACACAGCTTAAACCTTATTGGTGTGCATTCCGCAGAAGTATCTGTTCTAATGACGGGTTTATTTGAAAAAGTGGAACAGTTTTTCAACTTCTTCAGTAGCTCTACATCAAGATGGGAAGCTTTCATAGGCGCCGAGTTTATGGGTTCTAGCTACTTTTTGATTCTTTTCTATTTCAACGCATCGATGGGAGATTTTAAAATGTAAATTGGAATCAGAACCTTCCATAAAAAGTTTGTCTGTTACCCGTTGGAGCGCCCGTGCCGATGCTAGTAAAACATTATATTCAAGTTATACTGAAATCCTGGAAGTTCTCCAGACAATATTGGACGATATAACTGAAAAATCAAATACAAGGTTGGAAGCCAAAAGATTGATTGATAAATTAAGCTCTCTTGAGATTTCTATTATGACTTGTTTTTGGAATAGAATATTACAGAGATTTAACAAGGTAAACAAAAAACTTCAAACCGTGAATATTGATTTTGGGACTGTAATTTTATTGTTCGATCGAACGACAAAACTTGCAATGAACAAGACATAACTGCCGTGGAACTTGTAGAAGAATTGCAATATTTACAAAATTTTGATGGTTAAGTTATTCCGTCTCCATCAGAAGAAACTTTAAATTATATAACAATTAACCACTTAGTGGATTCTTTTTCTAATACGAGCATAATTTCTTCGTATTTTATTAACAATGCCGGTTTCCGTTGCTACCGCAGAACGATCTTTTTCAAAACTTAAAATATAAAAAAATTATTTAAGATCGACTATGGGGCAAAACCGACTAAGTAATCTTGCTATCGTTTCAATAGAAACGGACCAGCTAAAGGAATTAGACACCGAAGATTTAAATAAACAATTTGCAAAAATTAAAGCACGGAAAGCTCAATTCACTTAGCTAAAATATTAATAACAATACCTAATACCTGGATATTAACCTTTAAATGTTGATATGTTGCATTATTAAAATAATATATTGTTTTGTTTTTATTTGTCGATCAGCTTCGTCCTGTGATATATAAACGAGTATTTTTAATGTTTTAAATATTTTTTTATTGCTTGTGCTTTTGTATCATATATTACATTTGAAACTAAAATACAAAAAGTTTTGAGTTAACTTAACCCGTACCTGTACTCACATATGAACATAATACAAATTTGGGGCGTTATTTTAAGCTTGTACAAGGGCGCCAAAAGTGCTAGGCGCGGGCCTGCAACGCTCGGCCCTGCGGCGTCGCATTAACGTTCGTTATATGCTATGCTTTACTTTCGATGCTTGTTACGTAAATTACTATTTATCTACTTGTGCATTTTTGCAATTTAAAAAGCAATTTTTGAGCTTTTAATACATCTACAGAATCGCAAATTTTTGTCTCACACGAATGAACGATAAAAAATATTCAACATAAAAGTAAGCATCAATGTTAAAAATATAAGTGGGAATAGAAATAGGACACCTTTAAGCATAATTAAGTTAACAAATCCGTAGTTCGTTACATTATTACCAACGGATGCTTAATTCCTCGACGTAAAAAGAAACAACCAAATGCTACAAAAAATTCGATATCAAATCATTCAATAACGTGGATTTTAAGATCATAACATAGTACATGTTTTCCATTTTTGTACTTACATAAAGTAATAGTAGATTTATACTATAGTAAGAAAGTATGGAAAATGACTTCTATTAAGGCAACTTTAAAATGAGTAAAATCAGACATATCAACTTTAATGATAAATAGAATACATAAGATTATTTCAAGATGTGATTAAAAGTTTGTCGAAAATGCATAAGATTAGAAAGATTGTAAGTTCTAGGCTTTATAGATAAGGTTAGATAAAATGTTAGTTATCTTAACTTAAAAAAAATTGTCATACAAGTGAGATATCGTAAGAAATAAAAATACAAGAAAAACAATTTAAAAATAAGAAAAAACGTAAGAAAACTATTGATTGTTACAAGTTTTGAATAATCTTTTTTCGGGACACTACTTTCTATTAAGGATTATGTTCCTTGATTTTGGTAGGTCCAAAAATATTTTGAATAATTAAACACAAATAGCTTTATTGTTACAAAGTAATAACATTATGCTGAACTTTCATTGTTTATTATTTTGAAACGAATATACACAACGTTTCGATTGCTGTGGTATCTGCAATCGTCATCAGGTGAATACTAACAAACTTAGAAACTACTGGAGCTTATATACTAAAGACATGTTCGATGAAGCGGTCAAGCGTACAAAATCAACTTAGCGTAACAGATTAATTAAATAAAATTACTTAGTAAAGTTTAAGTTGTTTTAGAGGTTTGATTAGTGGTTTCCATATGTTGCTTATCTCGACACTTGGCTGGCTAAAAATTTCTTTGCTATTGTTGATGAATGCCGTTTCTTTAAATTTCCGTTTGTACCAATGTTCCTCCCTGTGTATGATTTTTGCTTCCGACCATTTCATTCGATGTTGGTTATCCCACGAATGTTGCGCGATGCCGGACTTAGAAGTCTCTCCTATCTGTGTGTGCGTCTGATGTTCTTTCAGTCTGATGTCAAGTGGTCTTTTGGTTTCCCCTACGTATAACTTGCCACATTCACATGAAACTTGGTAAATACAGTTTTGGGAATCTCGACTTGTTTGTGGCTTTGTGTTGGAAATTATACTCCTAATGGTGGTCGATGATTTGAACACTGTATTTAAGTTGTAGCTTTTTCCTATACGTTTTATTGATTCTGATAAACCTTTGACATATGGGATGCTCAGTAGTGAATTGGGCAGTTCTTCTGTTTTAGGTTGCTCCTTGGTGTTCAATTGCTTTTTCTGTAAAAGCTCTTTTACAGTCTTTTCTGGATAACCATTCTGACTTAAATCGTTTCTAATGTTTCTTCTCGTAGCCCTCTCTCTGTATTGCACAACCTGTACGCTCTGTCGATTAGAGATTTTACTACTCCCCTATTCGTAGATGTGGAATGGTTGGATTCAAAGTTAAGATATTGACCGGTGTGTGTCGGTTTTCTGTAGACAGTCGTTTCCATAATTCCCTTGTTCTTTGTTAAGTGAACGTCTAAAAAAGGAAGTGAGTTCTCATTTTCCTTTTCCATAGTGACTTTGATGGATGATTTGATGTTGTTCAGAAGTTGTAGAAAAAGGTCTAGTTGCCGATTACTGTGGTTCCAAAATATGAAGGTATCGTCAACATATCTAAGCCATGTTTAGGGTTTGAATTTTGATTTCTCTATAGCTTGGGATTCAAACCAGTTCATGTAGATGTTGGCGACTACTGGTGATAGAGATGAACCCATTGGCAGTCCTTCGTCTTGAGTGAAGAATCTGTCTTTCTCCTGAAAGTACAATTTCTTGAGGCAACATTCTAGGAGCTTCATTATTCCTTCTACCGGCAGCGTGGTTTTTTCCTGGAGTTTTTCATCTTCTCGGAGCTTTGTTTGGATGATTTTTAATGCTTCTTCAACCGGCACGTTAGTATAAAGACTTTCTACGTCGAAGCTCACTAATTGATCCCGTGGTTGTAAAAGATGAGCTGCTCTTCTGTAGTGGTTGCACAATTGGTAGTAGATTTCTACTACCAATTGTGCAACCATTCTAGAAGAACAGCTCATCTTTTGTCAAAGACTCCAAACATTTGGTTGAGATTCTGAAAACAATAGAGTTACAACCACGGGATCAATTAGTCAGCTTCGACGTAGAAAGTCTTTATACTAATGTGCCAGTTGAAGAAGCATTGAAAATCATCCAAACGAAGCTCCGAGAAGATGAAAAACTCCAGGAAAGAACCACGCTGCCGGTAGAAGGAATAATAAAGCTCTTAGAATGTTGCCTCAAGAACTCGTACTTTCAGGAGAAAGACAGATTTTTCACTCAAGACGAAAGACTACCAATGGGTTCATCTCTATCACAAGTAGTCGCCAACATCTACATAAACTGGTTTGAATCCCAGGCCATAGAGAAATCAAAATTCAAACCCAAAACATGGCTTAGATATGTTGACGATACCTTTATAATTTGGAACCACAGCAATCGGCAACTATACTTTTTTCTACAACATCTGAACAACATCAAAGCATCCATCAAATTCACTATGAAAAAGGAAAAGGAGAACTCACTTCTTTTTTTAGACGTTCACGTAACAAAGAACAAGGGAATTATGGAAACGAGTGTCTACAGGAAACCGACACACACCGGTCGATATCTTAACTTTGAATCCAACCATTCCACATCTACGAAGAGGGGAGTAGTAAAATCTCTAATCGACAGAGCGTACAGGTTGTGCAACACAGAGAAAGGGCTACGAGAAGAAATCAAAAACATTAGAAATGATCTAAGGCAGAATGGTTATCCAGAAAAGATTGTAGGAGAGCTTTTACAGAAAAAGCAATTGAACACCAAGGAACAACCTAAAACAGAAGAACTGCCCAATTCACTGCTGAGCATCCCATATGTCAAAGGTTTATCAGAATCAATAAAACGTATAGGGAAAAGCTACAACTTAAATACAGTGTTCAAATCATGGACCACCATTAGGAGTATAATTTCTAACACAAAGCCACAAACAAGTCGAGATTCTCAAAACTGTATTTACCAAGTTCCAGGTGAATGTGGCAAGTCATACGTGGGGGAAACCAAAAGACCACTTGACATCAGACTGAAAGAACATCAGACGCACACACAGAGAGAAGAGACTTCTAAGTCCGGTATCGCGCAACATTCGTGGGATAACTAACATCGAATGAAATGGTCGGAAGCAAAAAACATACACAGGGAGAAACATTGGTACAAACGGAAATTTAAAGAAGCGGCATTCATCAACAACAACAAAGAAATTTTTAGCCAGCTAAGTGTCGAGATAAACAACATATGGAAACCACTAATCGAACCTCTAAAACAACTTAAACTTCACTAAGTAATTTTGTTAATTAATCTGTTACGATAAGTTGATTTTGTACGCTTGAACGCTTCATCGAACATGTCTTTAGTATATAAGCTCCAGTAGTTTCTAAGTTTGTTAGTATTCACCTGATGACGATTACAGATACCACAGCAATCGAAACGTTGAGTATATTCGTTTCAAAATAATAAACAATGAAAGTTCAGCAGAATGTTATTACTTCGCATCAAGCAACATTGATTAATACATTCAAACAAACGTTTTATTGTTGATTGCTTTAGAGATATCTTGCACAAAATTATCAATATTAGCGGCCTATGCAGAAAAATAAATAAACATTTTATCATTTAGAAAAACATAGACATAAATATTGCACAAAAGATATTATTGTATACTTGAAATAGTTGTGAAAGAAGTTTCACAAAGAAACTTACTTCAAATTGTATCTAATAATAAATAAAAAATTGATATGAGGTTTGTTTAAAATTTTGAGTTATTCGGAGGAAGCAACTTTTTAAGATTATCATTTCGTTCAATTTTATCAGAGAAAAGAATTGTTCATATGAATAAAAAAAGGATAATTTTGTTTTAGCAATTTTAAGATTTTGATGCAAAAATTAACATATTGAATAAAATCATATAAATTAATAACAAAAAGTAGAGAACTTTAGAAAAAATTATCTTTTTTAGCTGAAATTAAAAAACTAAAGCAAAGTAAATAGTCTTAAACATAATCAATCGTTTGAACAAATTAAAAATAGACATGTGAAGAAAACTGAAACGCATTTAATTTGAAAAAAACTGATTTAGTAACAAATTTGACGTATTTTATTTGTTCATTCATTTTGTTTAGACTTAAACAATTACGTTAAAGAAAGAAAATTGACAAATCATGGATTAGAATTTTTTTGTACAAAAGGATTCAAATTTATTTAAGAAAAATATGTGAAAAGTAAGAGATTAGTTTTGTTTTCAATTTAAAGATTTTATTAAAAAATAACCAAAAAACTTATTAAATAAAATTAAAAGTTGAAAATTTTAGAGAAATACTCTAAAAAACGAAAACAGGAGAAAGAAGTCTAAAGAATTGCTAGAACAGTTTGTTTTAGAAATAAAAAAAAAATAATAAATTTGTTTATTAAAGAATACCAATTATTTAAACTTACAGTAAAAAATGAAGCAAAACGAAGAAATAAGCCATCTTCCGGGTTTGAACCGTGTCATGCATTGATTAACCAAAGATACCAATTCTCATTTGTTACTAAATGCTTTAAAATGATCAAACGCATGTTTTCATCATTTTCTTTGCTTTTTATTATAAAATTTTGTAACTTAAATTCTAATCTATTTTTGAAGAAAGTATTTCAATCAATGTTGCTGCTTCTTTCTTATCTGTTCGTTTTTCAGTTTTGACGTTCAAGTTTCAATGTTCAGTTTTTCATGTTTCGGAAAAGTTTTCGAAGGGTTAAAAGAAACTCCTGGAAGGATATAAATAGAAGCTGCAACAAACGAGAAGATTTATTGTGTAATCAGCACGAGTGCAGTTTAGAGATCTTTACGTTATCGTATGCGTGATAGTGAAAAATAAATAGTGTCGAAATAAATCAATCAGTGACTTATTGTTAGTTTATAAATATTAGTTATTAGTTATCAGTATTTCTAATTGGAGTAATCCTTTTACCGCAAGTTCGTTTTAGTTCTTAATTCATATTCGCTCATGTTAATTCAGTTAATGTAATTTAGAATTTATTTTATTTCGTTTATATGTGAACTGTATTTTGCCCATAGTTTCTAATTACACTGGTGTCAGAAATGGGATTATTTTTAAGAGCTAATAAACAATTGTTGTGTACTTTTATTTCGCGAATAAATGCCGGTTACGTCCTTCTAAAGTTCTAAAATGGATAACAAAATATTAACCTTTTTAAAATAATATTTTACTAAATTAGAAGAAAATTCTAAAAGGCTGTAAAAAAACTAATTGGAAAGTACAACCAAAATCAAAAAAAAATTCTAAAATCCTGGAAAAAAGTTAATGGAAAATTCCAATAAACTTGAGGAAAACTTTTTGGAAAATTCAAGAACGCTTGAAAAGAACATAAAACAACTACAAGAATATTCCATTAATGTAGAGATAAAAGTTAAAGAGAAACTAATAGAAACAACTAAGGTAATAGAAGAGAAACTGATAGAAACTTTCATGATTATAGAAGAAAAATTATTAGAAAATTCCAGAAGAGACCAAATTCTTTTCTACGTACGTAGTAGAATACATCGTATTTTATTCTTTACTGATTGTAACGCACTGCACTGGTTTACTTACAGTTATAATATACATGGTGTAACTGAAAGACGTGGTCAAACTTTAAGAGCGTAATATATATATATAAGTTCAACTTTATTCATTGCCATTTGGCTTACAAATTTGGTCGTGTTGTCTATACATATATATTACATTTTCTTATTCCTTCTCTCCCCTTAACTTTTTCCTCCTGCTCCATACTTCCTCCATCCATTCCGCTCCTTTTCCGTTTTCATCTAAGATATCCACTATTTTCATCACCTCTTCTTTTAGTTCCCTGCATCTCTTTCTCATGTGATTCAGATCTTCCGTTTCTTCTCCACATAGCCTGCACAACTTTTCTGTTTCTTCCTTCCAATATTTGTTCCCTAACTCCTCGTTGCCACATCTGAACCTTGCCACCATTTTTTTCCTTTTGTTGCTTTTATTCTCACTGTCTTTTAAATATTCCGGCACCCCTTCACCCTTGATATCTTTAATAATTCCTATTATATCTGCTTTCATTTATCTTTGTCCATCTTTCTTGTTTTTCGATGTCTCTATCTCTCCTTATTATTTCTTCTCTTGTCCCTACCCCCTCTTCTCTTAATCTCTCCACTTCTTCACTCGCGTACCCGTTTCTTTTGTAATACTCTTCTCTGCCCTCCTGCCCGTACTTCACTTTCCCTCCCTTTATCTCTTTCCAACATTCTTGCAGAATTTTGCAATCTGTTCTTTCTCTCATTTCTTCCTCGTATTTTATTGCTCTTTTTCCTGTCTCAATCCTTATTTTTTCTATCTGAACCTCCTCTCTCACAATATACCCCGGTGTATCCCTGTCCAATCCTAACACCCATCTCCAGTATTTTTCCTGTAGCCCCTCTACCTCCCTCCACTCCTTCCAGCCCCATATTTCCGCTCCATACATTACCACCCCCTTTATTAATTTTTCGAACAGCAATTTTCTTTTTTTTATATCCATCTTGAATATTCTTTCCCCCACACCCCATACTTGTCCTATTAGCCTGTTTCCTTTCTTCACCCTTTCCTTTATGTGTTCTCCCTCTTTATTATCCTGTTTCATCGTGTAGCCCAGGTATGAAAATTCCTTCACTTGTTGCACTTTCTCATAACTCCATCTCCACTCCTCTCTTTTTCTTTTCCCCCCTCCTTTTCTAAATATCAGTATATTTGTTTTCTCCGTGTTTACTTCCAATTCTTTTTTTTTCATATATTTTTCTAGCGTTTTCATCATAACTTTCATTTCCTTTTCCTCCTTAGCCACCAGCACTATGTCATCCGCATAAGCCAACGACCATACCTTAGCTTTCCCTACCACTATCCCTCCTGTCTGTTGTCCTCTCATTGTCTCTTCCAGATCCCCCGTATATACTGAGAACAGGCTTGGGCTCAGTGGACATCCCTGCCTCAACCCTCTCTTTGTGATGAATTTCTCACTCTCTTCCCCATTCACTTTAACCCTGCTCCTCGTTTCTTCGTAGATTTCCTCTATTCTTTGTATTAATCTTTCATTGATTTTTTTTCTTTTCATATATTCCCACAGCTTTTCCCTATTCACTTTGTCAAAAGCAGCTTTTAGGTCTACGAATAGTGCTACCATTTTCCCTCTTTTTTTTTCTAGTTCTTTATTTGCTAAGTGCTTCATTATATATATGTTGTCTATTGCCCTTCTTCCTTTTCTGAATCCCGCTTGTCCGTCTGGTACCAAACTTCTTTCCTCTATTTCCTTCTGTAATCTTTCTTGCAGTATTGTCGCGTACAATTTGTATGCTGAGCTCAGTAATGTTACCCCTCTATAATTCTCGACTTTCTTTTTTTCGCCTTTTTTATGTATTGGGCATATTATTCCCTCTCTCCATCTCTCTGGGAATCCTTTCCCTTTCCATATTTTGTTTATTATTTCCGTCATCTTATTTGCTGCATTTTCTCTCCCGTATATCCACTCTTCTCCTTGTATTTCATCTTCTCTTGTCGCTTTTCCTTTTTTTATATTCTTTATCGCCTCTATTACTTCTTCCTCCTTTATTCTATCCCTATCTCCTTCTTTTTGTCTTACTACCGCGTCTTTCCTTTTTTCTTTTTCCTGCTTTTGTGCTTCCCCTCCCAACAGGTTCCGAAAATATATCTCCCATTCTTTAATTTTTATTCCCTTTGTCGTCCTGTTTTTTTTCTCTGCTTCTTTAGGTACTTCCATACATCTTCTTCCGTTTTTATTCCTTTAATCTGCTCCTCTTGTTTCTTTTGTTTTCCTCCTTCTTTCTATCGCATGTTTTTTTGTATATTTTTACTGCTTCTTTGTATTCTTCTTTTTCTTTCTTCCCTTTTTTCCACTGTCTTAATGCTCTTCTTGCCTTTTTCTTTGCTTCCTTGCATTCCTTATCCCACCATTTCTTCCATCCAGTTTTCTCCCCTTTCCATTTTCTAAATCTGACTCTCTCTGTTGCTTTCTCCATCATCTCTATCATTTCCTCTACACATTCTTGTACTTCCTTCCCTATCCATACCGTTTTCTCTCTTTATATCTTTTTATACTCTCTTCTGTCCACTTTTTTTTAGTTATGTACTTCTCCTCTTCCTCTCTCTCTTCTCTTTCCCTTCCTTCCATTATCAATTCCAGTGGTTGATGGTCTGACTCTACTCTTTCTCCCACTTTAAATGTCTTTACCTTTTCTGCGGCGTCTTCATTTGTCATTACAAAATCTATTATTGATTCTCCCCTTCCTCCTATGTACGTAAATTCCCCCTTTCCATCATCTTCTCTGTTCCCGTTCATTATTTCCCACCCTTTTTCGTTGCACAATTCCAGCAGTTCCTCTCCCTCTTTATTTATCACCTTGTCCTTTGTTTGTCTCTTTCCCGTCCCTTTTCTTTCTTGTATTCCCTCCTCTTCCCCTATTCTTGCGTTGAAGTCCCCTCCTACTATTATCAATCCCTCTTCCCTCTCTTCTATCATCTCTTCTAAGTTTTTCCTTGTCTCTTTCATTCTACTGCTATAAACCGTCACCACTTTTATTTTTGTTTTCCCCACTGCATGTTCCTTTCTACAACTCCTCTTCTCTGTTGCACTTTCTCCTTCTTTTCCTGGTTCAACCATTTTCTTATTCCCGTTATTATACCCCCTTTGCTCTCCCTTTTTTCGTTTCTCTTTCTGCATGTTGCACCACCTAGTCAAATTCCTCTGGCAACTCTTTTTACCACCACTCCCATTCTTTTTCTTCCATCCATGTTTCCTGTAATCCCACTACATCCTGTTCCTTGATGTACTTCCAGAAATCATGTTCCTTGTTTTTTATTCCAGCTACGTTCCAAAACAATACTCTCAGCTCACTCACCTCCCCCCGTGCTTCTTCCTTACTTTCTTTTTTTCTCCCTTCTTTTTCTTTTCCATTTCCATCTCTCATTATTCCTTTTCTTTGCCGTTTTGTCAACTTTCCCTCCTTTACCACCCTCCCTTTGCCCTTTAGTTTTTTGCCTTTTGGTTCCCCACTTTCTCTTCTCTTTCTCTGCACAGTCCCCTATCCTTGTCGTTCCATATGTATCTGTCTCCGTCTATCTCCATTTTTCTGTACCCTACCCATACTCTTTTTTTTTAAGAGCGTAATATATGGATTGAAAAAATAAAAAAAGTTTTTATAAACATGGTTCCGGAAATCCTTCCTAAGGGAGATACAGCCCTTTGAAATGTAGTAGGGATTTACAGTTTTTATTTTATAACAAAAGAACGGTGCTGTCGAAATGAACAAAAGTAACCACTCTAGATGTACTTTTCATTGTGAATACATTGGTGTAAATTTTATTTTGATAGGATGTTAGGAAGGGGTAGTTTTGTCTAAGGGTGGAAGTATTTTGCACCTCAAATTTATTATTTCGGGTCTTTTTTAAATTTAACACTAAGTTTAGCATCTTTTGGGTTTTATACGCAAATTTTTAACTCTGTAGTGGTTCTTTGTTAGATTTTCGTTTGCTTTTTCGAGTTTATCGTTTTCTTTCTTACCTTTTCTGAGTTTAGAATCTGGCTTAGTTCACAAGTTGATTACCTAACTTTTGAGAAGTGTTTAGTTAGATTTCGATTGCTTGCTTGAGTTCTTCGATTTCTCTCACGCCCTGATGAAGCCCCTTACGAAAGTGGGCGAAACGTTGGCAACTTCGGTTACAACATTGACACGGTCCAAACCCGGAAGACGTTCTTATCTTAGTATAGACTCCGGCCGTGGAAGCCTTCGCTATTACAAGTGACAGTTACTATTATAATTTATAAGTTATTTATTATTGTTAAAGTTAGAAGGTACTTAATTTAATTAATTAACATAACGAATTTCACCAACGAAGAATGGACAGATATTCATTTCACTTATGGACGTGCAAATGGCAATTCCAATTCGGCTCGCCGGTTGTATGCTGCCACGTATCCCAATAGAATATGCCCAAATAAGAATACTTTTGCGTCAGTCCATCGTCGTCTTCGTGAAAAAGGATCTTTCCAACGTAATAGTGGCGATTGTGGGCTTCAAAGAAATACACGAACACCGGCATTAGAAGAGGATGTACTCAACAGAATTATGGAGACTCCTGAAAGTAGCACGCGCAAGGTAGCTGAAGAAGTAGGTGTTTCGCATATGACAGTATGGAGAATTCTACATGAACAGCTATTGTACCCATACCACATTCAGCGAGTGCAGGCTCTTATTGAAGCCGATTTTCGGCCACGAGTGATATTTTGTCAGTGGTTTTTACAACAATGCATTAATCCAAATTTTCAGTGTTTAGTGCTTTTTACGGATGAGGCAAAATTTTTCAGAGATTCAATTATACATTTTCATAACGACCATTTGTGGGCTGACAACAATCCTCATGCTATTCGAGATTCCAGACATCAACAAAAATTTTCGTGTAACGTTTGGGGCGGTATTGTAGAGGATTATTTAATAGTACTAATGTTTTTGCCAGAAACATTAAATGGACAAAATTATAGGATTTTTTTAGAAGAAAATCTACCTGAGCTTATGGACGAGGTGCCGTATGCAATACGCCGTGACTTATGGTTTATGCACGATGGTGCTCCGGCTGATTTTAGTCTTGTTGTTAGAGAATTCCTCAACCATAATTATGCGAATCGTTGGATTGGCAGAGGAGGATCTGTTGCGTGGCCAGCACGGTCTCCCGATTTGAACCCGTTAGATTACTTCTCATGGGGACACCTAAAAAATATAGTTTATACTACTCCAGTTCCCACCGTTCATGTTCTTCGTGAACGTATCATCAACAGTTTTGATGTAATTCGGAATACTCCTGGAATTCTTGAGCGTGTCCGGCTGTCGATGGTTCGACGTTGTCAAGCCTGTATTGTAGCTGAAGGCAACCATTTCCAGCAGTTGCTCTGATTTGTATGTTTGTATGTTTCGATTTTGATTGTTCTTTTAATTAAAATAATGTTTGTTATAAAATAAAAACTGTAAATCCTTACTAAATTTCAAAGAGCTGTATCTCTCTTAGGAAGGATTTCCGGAACCATGTTTATAGAAACTTTTTTCATTTTTTCCATCCATATATTACGCTCTTAAAGTTTGGCGACGTCTTTCAGTTACACCCTGTATAACTATTTTTTTTTTTGGTTTAAAAATCATTTGTACGATTACATTCTGTTATCAATTATTATCACAATTACACAAATGCTTACATTTTAAATGTTCTAGACAATAATAGATATTAACAAAAAACTAGTTCATCTAACAAAAACTAATTTATAAAAAAACTTCAAAAGCTGGATATTGTGCTTCCACAACAATTTTAAAATTCTTTTACTCCATTAAATCAAATTTACAAACAATGCCACTTATGCGTGTATGATAAATACCTTTTCAAAGATAAAATATTTAGTTGTAGATATCCATTATCTTTGACAAATTAATTGAGTGATATTTTTTATTATTTGCTTATGATTTTATTTTTGTTCCCATCGATTGGTAGTCCATCAAGAGACATCTATAAGTAAGTTAGTTTTATTATATTTTAAATGGGTTACGGTAATACAACAGATTTATAAATTATTGTTTTTCTAAGCGCTGATACAATTAACAATTATTAATTGTAGTTAGCCAACACAACTCAGTGTGTGTGTTTCTGATTTCGCGTTGTATTTGTCCACGCGTGATTAATCCAAAACTGTGAAAATTCACTGATTTCAGCTGTAAGTTATTTTAAATGAATCAGCAGAATAAATACTAATTCTAATTTACTTCAAACAATCTTATCAAAGAATTAAAAAAAAAGTCGAACGGCTTTGATATAAGTAAACTTAAGTTTATGATTCGGAATAAATGATATAAACATATGATTGTGGAGATTTTTTTTTTAAATTTTAGTTTTGGCATAGTTTTATTAGATTGCTTGTTAGGTGTATCATTGTAGTTTTTCTTTAATATTACTAGCTTTTAGTGTACAATTCATGCAACTTTAACAATAGTTGCGTTTATTGCAAATCATTTATCAACTATTACGCTGTTTTTTGATAAAAAAACATTCGAAATTTAAAAATTGTACTTGTACCCTTTAGTCTACTCCACCAACGTCATCTATCATTTTATTATACGTGGATTAAGATTTTTAGTAGACTAGATTGGTTTTATCGTTCCATAGTATCCGATAAAATACAATTACTTTTTAAACTTTTTTATTGATTGTGCTATTGTAAATATCTATTAATTAGACAACTATAAGTAATAATTATACAGGGTGTTTCTTTACTGGAAACAATTGAAACGGTGTATAAATCTCTTAATTTAAAACAGAAAATCTAAATAACTTTTGTCTCGTTGATTTCACTGATCTGCAAAAAAATATTTTTTATCGAGCCCTAACACTATTCTGGGTGATTCTTATGTAAAATGACGTCCTGAATCCAAATATGTCTTCCGTTTTCTTCCATCACTCACCGTTTTCGAGGGAGCCCCAAATCTCTAATTTTACTACTTTTCGATAAATTAATTATAATTTATTTATCGAACGATAATAATAATTATTATAATAATAAATATATGGACATGAATTTAATTTAAATGAGAAAAAGAACTATTTTAGCTATAAACAGTAATAAATAAAAAGATATTCATCGTTACTTGGTGCTTGCTTTCATTTTATACCCTGAGGTACAGCTCTCTCGTTTCAAAAACCAGCAGTACACCACCAACATGCTTGCATTCCACTTTCCTGAAAATCTCTTCTCCAGCTTAGCCATGTCTTGATGGAACCGTTCCCCGTGTTCATCCGAGACTGTTCCTAAATTTTCAGGGAAAAAGTCCAGATGCGAGTAAAGGAAGTGAACTTTAAGAGACATGTTACATCCTATGTCCTTGTACGCTAAAAGCAGTTCTTCGACGTGAGCGACATAATCTTCACTTTTGTGGTTACCCAGGAAGTTTTTACAAACGTTTTGAAATGCAAGCCAAGCTCGTTTTTCTTTTCGATTTAGGTGTTCAATAAACGTCGAATCTTGGAAGAGTTGTCTAATCTGGGGACCAACAAAAACGCCTTCTTTGATTTTAGCTTCGCTAAGACGAGGAAATTTAGTTTTTAAAAATTGAAATGCGTCACCTGTCTTGTCCACTGCTTTCACAAACTGCTTGATCAATTCAAGTTTGATGTGTAAAGGTGGTAAATAAATATTTTCCTTCGGAACCAAAGATTGTGGGCGACATTATTCTGACCAGGAATAAGATTTTCTCGCATAGTCCAGTCCCGTACGATGTAATGTTTATCTCGGGCTCGGCTATCCCATTCACAAAGGAAGCAGCAATATTTTGTGAATCCTGATTGCAGGCCCGTGAGTAGAGCAACAACTTTTAAGTTAGCGCAAAGTTTCCACTTATAATCATGATAACTAATTTTATCAAGGATTCTGAAGATGTTTTCGTACGTTTCCTTCATATCAACAAAGTAAGCAACTGGAACTGATGGGAAGTCATTCCCATTTGCCAACAGGACAACTTTTAAGCTTGTTTTTGATGAGTCTATAAACAGTCTCCATTTCTTGGGTCACCTGGCATCTGTAGCTCTGTCATCAAGAAATTTGCATTAGACCAGAACACTAAACCTTTATCTTCTGCGAAAAGACATTTCAGGGTTGCTTGTCTGGTCCTGTAAGAAAATATTTTTACTCCCTTTTCTAAGAGATTCCACTGTTGAAGTCGCGATCCTAGGAGCTGAGATTTAGTCTTGAGTAACTGCACATCCCTGACAAGATCATTTATTTCCGATTGAGTGAGGAGGTGAGGTTGCCGAAAAACTAAATCTGCGGAATACTCTTCATCATCATTGAACGTATCATTCAAAGCCCCAGGTTGTGATTCAGAGTCTTTTAAATCAATTTTCGGCTCTAGAATATAAGTGTTTGGGGGCTCTGGGATTGGCAAAGTATCGTTATGAGAAACAGATCTTAGAGCTGACGGAATATTGGGATACTGAATTGTATGCTTACTTTTGCTCGAAAACCCGACGGTGGAAGTCATACAAAAGTAACAATCTGCAAGATGACAGCGAGGTTCACGCCAAACCATGAGCACAGCAAATGGCATTGATTTACGAGTACCTTTGAGCTATTTGTTGAAACTACTGTAACAAGTCGTACAGCAAACTGATGGAGCCGAAGTCTTTTCCTGGTCGCCAACTTGACAATCAAAGTACAATTTATAAGCTGTCTTAACAAGCGGAGAAAGGGGTTTTCGTTGCGCTTTTAAAGTTAATTCCCCGCAGACATAGCAGAAGCTATCGGGATCATTTTTACTCTCGCCTGGCATAATTAAATAGTAATTCAACGCCCGACATTAACCACAAATCACACTTAGTCACTTGAAAAAATCTGGAATAAAAGTAGTTTTACTGTTTTACACAAATGAACAAAAATGAACACAAAATCCAGCACGTTTAAAACGTCGACAAGTTACCTCTGCAACAGCTATAGATGTACTGATCGAGGCAGTTTAGCAAACAATGTAATATACTATAATGAGAAGAGTAATGCAAGTTCAAGCCTGTCGAAAATTCCTGTTCAAACCTGCATGTGGTATTGAGATCGCCAGCGTCGTGCAGTGAATCTTCCTAACTGTTTATTGATATTTTTTACTGTTCTTATATATTTGTATTTTATTGTTGTTTCTATATACATATAATAGCAAAACTTTTCCGTATATTTTGGTATAAATTTTATTACCTGCTTTGGGATGCTTAACGGCTATAAGTTAAAATTCTAAAAAACCTGTGATTGTGAGTGCACGCGTGTCAATCGCTCCGTAAACAAACTCAAAATCTGAGCCTTTACGAGTTAAATTTACACGTAAGTGGTTAATTATGAAGAGAATTAATTGCATAGGATTAGATTATATAAATAAAAATTTAAGAAGGAAGGAAAAACGGGTTAATTAAGTACCAATTTGTAAATATTGAATATTAAATATACGAATAAATATACAAGCAACGTCGGGAGATAAGTGATATCACCTCCGAAAGGTCGACTTGGGTGATAGCACTGCGCGCTACAAGACGATTAAATAGGCCACCCAAATAACAAATAAATGTTTAAAAGGAAGCATATCCAGGAATGCACAAGAATTAATAATTAAAAGGTTAACAGCCACGTACAAATTGTGAAGAGAGAAATAAATTACGGTAAATTTCAATTAAAGTGATTAATTAAAATTAAAGATGAGTGAGTTCGACAAAATTGAGGAAATGTTTCAAAGAATAGAGGGGAACATGAACCAAATGAATACAAAATTAGATACACTAGTATCAGAAATGAAACAAGTAAAAGAAGAAAACGTAAAATTGAAAGCACAAATATTAGCGCAAGAAGGAAAAATAATTAATCTAGAAAGAGAAGTAAGAAAAAAGAATATTATGAGAAACGATATAAATCCTCCAAAAAACTTGATAGATTTGATGTGTTTCTATACTATGATAGAATCCTTCGATGTGGAGGATAGGCACCACTCAGAAATAAAACTCAGTAGGTAATTATGGCTACGTTTCGTTGGCTATTGTGCCAACTTCATCAGGCCAATCTATATTAATGTAATTATAATTAGTAATCCTAGTCTAAGAGTAGAACATATTACAGTAGTCAATATAATTAAAAACTTACTAGCTAGAATAATAAATTACAAATTTTCAGAACATATGAAAACAAACAACAATTATTAAAAATCTAATTTGTTTACTAATATTACGTTATTCCTTTTATTCTAACGTAATATTAGTAAACAAATTAGATTTTTAATAATTGTTGTTTGTTTTCATATGTTCTGAAAATTTGTAATTTATTATTCTAGCTAGTAAGTTTTTAATTATATTGACTACTGTAATATGTTCTACTCTTAGACTAGGATTACTAATTATAATTACATTAATATAGATTGGCCTGATGAAGTTGGCACAATAGCCAACGAAACGTAGCCATAATTACCTACTGAGTTTTATTTCTGAGTGGTGCCTATCCTCCACATCGAAGGATTCTATCATAGTATAGAAACACATCAAATCCAAAAAAGAATATTGTAATACAAGGTGTAGCAGATAAAGAAAACAAAAATGAAAATGAGTTAAGGGCCAAATTACAAACAATTATTCAAAAAATAGGTATGAACATAGACATAAAAGCCGATACCGACCAAGCCAGAAGAATTGGGTGGTACAGCAAGGACAAGAAAAGACCAATACACGTTAAATTAACTAAAGAAAGTACGAAACTAGCAATCCTTCAGAATGCGAAAAAACTTAAAGGATCTGACATATGGATCGACCAAGACTACACCAAGGAAACACAATAAGAAAGAAGGAGATTAATACCACACCTGAAAAAACTCGAAAAAAAGGGTTTAAGGCGCAGTTAAAATTCAATATGCTAATTATGAACGATCAAATATACAAGGTCGAAGATTTAAGAAAGGAAGAAAAATGGACAAAGGAAGAGAGTTTAGAAGCAATTACCCTAAAGAGGACAGTAACAGAAAGGTCCCCGAAGAGAAGTACTTTGGATGAACAACTACAGAAAATATCCCGTACCGGGAGAAAAAACTGGTAGAAAAAGATAGGATAGGAGAAAACGATGACAAAAAAGGCAATGTACAAGGAAATGCGCAAATGAGAATACATCAAAAACAAAAAAATAGGAAAGAAAATAAACAATACAACAAAGAAAAACTGAAAGAAATAAAACAAAAAAGAGACGTGATAAAAATTGGCACCTGGAACGTGTAAAGCATCATAGGGAAAGAAGATGAAATAATCGAGGAGATGCAAATTCAATACATAGACTATTTAGGCATAACGGAAACCAAAAGAAAAGGGAAAGAAGAAATGGAACTGAACGAAGGACACTGGCTATATTGGTCAGGAGTAGAACAAGAAGAATGGGGAGCAAAAGGGGTAAAGTTAATAGTAAAAGCCGATAAAGCAAAAAATATCAGGGAAGAAAAGTATATCAATGAAAGGCTGCTGGCACTAGACATCAAAATAGACAACGAGGAAGTGTGGACGATAATAGTAGCGTATGCGCCCAATGATAATGAGAGGAAGGAAATGAAAGACCAGTTTTATGAACTACTACAAATGGAAATTGATAGAGGAGAAAGAAACGTAATTATAATGGGAGATATGAATGGCAGAGTAGGCAATAACAATGAAGGCATAGAAAGGCACATGGGGCAGCAGGGCGAAAATACTAAAAATGATAACGGTATAAGGCTAATAGACCTATGTATAGGAAATGACTTGGTGATTACCAACACGAAATTTATGCACAAGGACATACACAAATACACCAGGGAAGTCCGCTTCAGAAACGAGAAGTTAACCATTGACTACTTTATTGTAAATACTGAAAATTGGAACAGAGTAAAGGATGTAAGGGTGAAAAGAAACGCCGAAATAGGAAGTGACCATTTTCTACTAAAAATGGAACTCTGGATAAACGCGAAAGATAAAGATGAGATAAAAAGGAAGATAATAGTAAAACAAAAAATTAAAAGTTATAGGCTAAAGGAGAGTGAAATACAAAAAATTTACCAAGAAAGTCTAGAGAAGAAAATTGCCCAAAATAAAAGAGAGGGCGAAGATATAGAAAGGAAATGGAGACACTTTAAAGACAATATTTTAGAAGCAGCAAGAACTAGCTGTGGAGTAAAGAAAATTGTGAACATATACAAGAAGGGAAGCAGATGGTGGTCAACCGAGATACAACAAAAAGTCAAAAAGAAAAGAAGGAAAAACGGAAAAAGTATATAATAACTGGATCGGAAGAAGATTATAGCACATACAAGAAAATACGAACCGAAGTAAAGAAAACTTTTCTATAATACATTAAAGCAATTAAAACAAAAGAAACCACCCAAACTAAGAAACATAAAAGATAAAAACGGGAAAGTGATAACCGAAGAGAAGGAAATAATGCAATGATGGAAGGAATACTTTGAAGAACTAAAGAAGCAAGAAATAATGACGTAGAACAAGAGATAAAGGAAATAAGAACGGGACATGGGGATACACAAAAGATACAAAGAATCACAAAAGAAGAAATCGTTGAAGCAATCAAGAAACTCAAACTAGGGAAAGCACCAGGAGAAGATGAAATCACAGGCGAAATGTTGAGATATATGGGACAGATAGCTGTAGAGGAATTCCGTGAGTTGCTAAATGAAATAATAGCACAAAAAATAATACCCACAGACTGAAATATAGGAATAATACTACCCCTATACAAAAAAGGAGACATAAAGGAATGCTCAAATTATAGGGGCATTACACTAACGAGTATACCCGGCAAAGTATTAAGCAGCATTATCGAGAAGCGACTGAGAGAAAAAATCGAAAACTCGCTGGAGAAGTCACAACATGGGTTCCGTAGAGGGAGAAGCACACAGGACCTAATTTTCACAATCAGACAATTAAGGGAAAAAACGATAAAGAAAATGAAGGAAATTCATATTTGCTTTATTGACCTGCAAAAAGCGTTCGACAGGGTAAGGAGAAAGGATGTGTGGGAAAGCTTAGAAAGAAGAGGAATAAGTAATGATATGATAGATGTGATCAAAGCACTATACAAAGACAATATAAATAAAGTAAGGGCACATAACAACGAGTCAAAACAATTCGAAACTAAAATAGGACTGAAACAGGGATGCGTGCTCAGCCCACTTCTATTCTCAGTACTCATGGACGACATAGTAAAGATTTGTAAAAAGAAATGCTAAAATATGGAAGTGGGAAGTTGGAGATTGAATAGAATTACAATACAGGAACTACTATTCGCGGATGGTATGGTACTACTAGCAGAATCAGCGGAAAAACTCCAAGAAAACATTAATATCTACGATCGCGAGCTCAGCAAAATAAACATGGAGATAAATATAGAAAAAACTGAAACTATGATTATGGCCAAGACAGTCCTTCAACACAATATAAAGATAAAAGGACGAACACTAGAACAAGTAACAAACTTTAAATATCTAGGTACAACAATAGATAACAAAGGAGAAATAGATAACGAAATAATGGAAAGAATAGGCAAGGTGGGAAAAATATTCAACACACTTAAAAACACGTTCCTTAGGAAAAAAGAAATTCCAGAACAAATAAAATCGGAAGTATATAAACCATCGTTAATTTATGGCAGCGAATCATGGACGATAAACAGAAGAAACGAGAGCAAAATTAGAGCAATGGAGATGAGATACTTCAGGAAAATTAAAGGAATAACAAGATTGGACAGAGTGAGAAATGAAAATATAACGGAACAATTGAAAGTAAAACCTATATTGACACTGGTAGAAGAAAGGCAGTTAGGTTGGATGGGACATCTGCTTCGAATGGATGACAACAGGATAGCGAAGAGAGTATATGAAGCAAGAACAGAGGGGAAGAACGCAGTAGGCAGACCAAGAAGGAAATAGGAGGAACAGATAAAAGTAGCAGCGGAAAATAGAAACATACAATGGAGAGAAGTAAGGAACCTGACAAGAGACAGAAAGGCTTGGAATAAATTAAATAAGAATTGCTAATCAAATGTAATAAGATTTATAAGGTACATATATTGTAAACAGGGTTATAATCCGACACCGAAAGGTACAAGGAAATTAGATTAAATAAAAAAAATAAAAAAAAGTTAAAATTCTAAAAAAAATGCAAAAAATAAAATAAAAATAGGGTACCCCCAAAATAGGTGGGTGATGGGTAAAAACGGAGCTCATTTTTGGATTCAGGAGGTCATTTTACATAAGAATCGTCAAGAATGGTATCAGAGCCGATTTTCATGCAGACCAGTGTTTTCTGAGATAATCGATTAACGTTGTTTAGCAACATTTTTTATTGTTTTACCAATTGTATCATGTGTCCCCACACATAAAAGTCTAGGGGAGTTAGGTCAGGAGACTTTACAGGCAACTCCACTAAACCTATTCTACCAATTCACCTGTCATTAAAATTATCGTTTAGTCTTCTAATTACATTTCGTGTGATATGAGGTGGTGCTCCATCGTACTGCTACCACATCATGTTACGTAAGACAAGAGAAATCCAGCAAACCTTATATTTAGGTTTCGAAAATTTCTGCACATGAATTAGCATTTAAACAAGATGGGAAGATTTGAATTGGGAATATTTCTCCATTAAAAACACCACAACATGTGTTAACTGAAAATATTTGTTGGTAAGCTCGTACTCTAACTGTGTACGAGTTTTCTAAGAATCAGGTATGTTCATTATGTTGATTGTTAATGCCATATCTCGTGCACATAGATTCATTGGCACACAGCATTCAACTAAGAGAGTTAAGATTTTGTTGAAGAAGCCATTGACAAAACCGAAATCGGTGTGCCACGGTGACTGGTTTTAGGTGTTGAACTTTTTGATAATGATACGGGTGAAAAATTTCGCTGTTTAGGGTTTTTTCAAACAATTTTTTGGTAAACGGGTGCAAAGTCACTTAATGCTGATCCCTGGGTCATCAAAAAGTGCTTCAACTATTTGTTTCTTTTCTGTCACAGTCTGCTGTTGATGTGGACCTCCACTACGACGGCTTCCAATTCAAAATTCACGAAGCGTTCGAAATGCGTCGGAAAATACTCGACGAAGAAAGTTGCCTTCTGCCAGGAAACCTTAAATGATAATATATGCATATTCTTCGTTGTTAAACTGCATTACATAGTTGCAGTACATGTTACTAACGTGCTGTGCCAAAGTATGTTACTACCGCTTATTGTTTTGTTGCAATTTTTTTTGTGATTAATTTTTGTCGAATTAAAATTTTTGCATCGTTTTTTTTTCGCTTCCAGTTACGAAACACTCTGTATAGTGGCATATAAAAGTTTAAATTTTTTGTATATGTACATTGTTTTATATATTGTTACAAATTTTTAAATTAATTTATTAATACTAATATTTACACGTTTATAACCACACTGCCGACTTCGAATAACTGATTTAGGATTCGTTTGAATCGCTTTTATACATTTCCGCTATCTTTTCAAAAATTTCTACATCCTTCCCAAGCGTTTTAGTTGTTGATAATAACTTTGTGAACGATCTTGAAGCTGAACGTTTTACTGCCCCCTTCTTAAGACTGTTCTCTCCCAAAACAGGAAACTGGATGTGACACCGGTAGAAAGGATCGTGGAGATAGCGGCAGTTCTCTCCGTTTCGGCAACTTTCTTAGGCATAAAAATAGCAATCAATGGACTTTTCCTGACCTCATATTTTCCTTGGTTGGTAACTGCAGACCAACACTTGAACGTCTGTTCCTTGGAAGACGATCTCCAAGATATTTCGAACTGTCTTCCAATTCAGTTGATCTAAGTTACAATTTCTTAATATTGTGGAACTCCATTTCTTTCTTGAGATTCCATAATGTTTGCCACAGATGTTCGTATAACGGTTTTGTACGTGAATATTTCTTGACGATCAGATAGAAAACGAATCGTCTGTCACCACATAGTTTTAAAACTTTTCCGACCTCCGGTTGTTACAAGATTTAGGTCTTACGAACCTTGCACGGCCAACTCACACAGTCGGAGATAGGGGGGTTCAAGGAAATTATACTTAAGGACGCCAGATCTATCCTAACTAACACTTTTGCCTCGATCACGACAGACGATCCAAACTTGTAACTAATTTTGAGGTTCGTAACCCTTGTTACTCTGGTGTTCGGGTAGCCAAAATTTGTTAATAGGTAACGACAATTAAAAGAGAAAGGTTATGGTTCAATGTTACCATAAAAGAAAGATTAACAAGTATAACAACTTTAATGTATTAACGTAGAAGATTAACAAGAATATATGTAATTTCTCCACTCATCAATGCTCGAAATATTAATAAGTATAATTAACAAATATAAAAACTTTAATTTAGCAGCGTAGCAAATTGACAGAAGCATGTTGAATTTCTCAATTCATAAACATTAGACAAATTAACATGATTAATATGTGTAGAAACCTTGAATTAACAACGTAAAAGATTAACCGGAGTATTGTCTAATTTCTCGATTCATAAATGCCGGACATATCGGCAACACACAAAGCATATACTTAAATTACGTCAAGATAGCGAAGTAAATTTCGTAATAAATATTGTCTACTCTCAGCATGCGATACACTACAAATGACACTTGAAATTACCTTATTGGTATGTACACAATAAACGTACTTATAGACACCTACAGTAATCAAAGTTCCGTGAGTGACTTTTATGACAGCGAATAAAATATAATCAAATTGACTTACCCAATTCAATGCTTGCTTGCGTGAAGAAAACGTTTTCCCACCGGCAGCCTAGAATAATTATTGATAGCAATTCGTGTCACACAATAACTCACGAAAAAGGAAACTACAAAATCAGTATTAATAATTCATTAAATGCGATATAAGAACCCGTTGTATCGAATGCTGTAGGTTGTAATTACCAACAGGTGGTTGATAACGCAATCAACTATTGTCCAAGAATTAACATCTCTGACGCATTGCTCGTCGAGACCTCGTTTTCGTTTAAGTAGTATGCCCTCCCAAAAGCTTATACGTTCGGTAGCGGTATTTATCAATCGTACTTATGCATGATTATTCCTTATTGAAGCGAACAGGTGATTGAAACGTGGCGGAACCGGCTATCACATTGATACAGAAATTACGAAGGAATCTTAATAAACTGGAGACAAAATATCTTACCCTGTGCCGAACGAATTGTAATAAATTCGTAATTGCCTTATAAATTTGTATTCATCCCAAAGGATGCCCTTAAAAATTTAGGAATCAGTCCAAAATTCTCAACACCAACCGGTTCACGTAGTTGACAACTTCAAAATGGCCTCGCAGTCACCAACAAGGTCGGCAGAGGGCGTCAAAACCAGAAACTAATTTTTAAGTCGATACACAGGGTACTCCGCTGTGAAAATTTCGCACGTAACACGGTTGCTGTCTTTGCAGTTTATCTAGCCATCCAAACTTTTTAAATACGACTGCAACCCCTCCGGACATGTCAAAATCTTCGCTCACGCAATGTGCGATGGCGTAATCTTTTTGTGTTTGAAACAGGTGCTGTTGTTCCTTGGTTGTAACTCCGGATCTAGCATTTCCAAACCTCCGTATATGCTCATAAACTTATCGAAATCCATTCCTTCGACTTGATTTTTGGGTCGGATCTAAACTCGAGTCATGTGGTTATCGGCAGCAAACGGGACTAGACGATCGACGTGAACCACTTTTGGCTTGCCTATGGGTGGTTTTTGGATGCGATATATTACGTCATTAATACACTGCACGACTTCGTACGGGCCCTCCCATTGCATCTGCGACAAACCACGTCTTCTTTAAAGATTATACAACCACACCAAGTCGCCAGGTTGAAACCCACCATTTTGTGCCTTGACGTCATATCTGGTCTTCATTCTGTCGCTGGAAAATTGTGTTTTTACGGACTGCTTCATGTACTTTGCCTAGCCTCTTAATTAGCTTGCTGACGTAATCTTCTCCAGCAACTTCTTCTTCCGATCTTCGTCCAAATTGGAGATCGCATAGCAGTCGTATTTCGCAATCGAGCATGACACATAATGATGTTTGCTTGTGCTTTCGTGAACGGATGATTGCTATGCCATTAGGAAAAGGTGCTGATCCTAGTCTTTTTGGTGTTCGGACACTACTTTGGCTAAGTGTTTTTCCATTGTTCGATTCATCCGCTCAACCATGCCATCAGATTAGGGATAGAGAGGCGTCGTCTCAGTTTTTCTAATTTCCAACAATTGGGAAACCTCTAAAACATCCCAGACTCAAAGCTGCGGTTTTGGTCGGACTATAATTCTAACGGAACTTCAAACCGACAGAAAAACTCTTTCACTAATACGTCTGCGACTGTAGCTTTTGATTGGGTATGGCGTAAACATTCGTCTATTTCGTGAAATAATCCATTGCCACCAAAATGTATTTGTTTCCCGAATCCGATTCTGGGAACGGACTTAATTCTTTCTAACGGGCTTCTTAAGTTGTACTGCTTCATCGGGGCTTTGCGCTTTTTTGCTGGACCATTTGCTGATGCGCAGACCGTGCATTTACCGCACCATTTCAGGTTCTTTTTGCAGTTCACTCAGTAGAATTTCTCTCAAAATATCTTTAATGTTTTCTTTAATGCCAAATTATCCTCCTGATGTACCATCGTAGAGATGCTTCAACACTTCCGAGACTTTTTGACACTACTAACTGTAGTCTGTTTCCTGTGCCCTCGACACTCTCTAGGGATCGCTTAAGAAGACCGTCTTCTACTATCAAAGAGTCCCACTGCGCCTAATACGCTTTGATGTTTCTGCCCAAAGCACTGATGTCTTCCCAAGTTAGTCGTCGGCCGTTTTTTTTCCAGCTCAGGAGTAGTCTTATTTTGTTTTTTTGTTCGCGACGCAACTGCCCAGGTTCCTACGCGTCATCCAGCATAGCAGTTCTCCAGAGGCATTCTACTGTTTTCTCAAGTCGCGAACAATGGCTGCAATTTGCCGGACATTGTCTTCTAGACAAGGCATCAGCGTTCCAATGACTGCTTCCGGCACGGTGTTCTGTGTCATACTCATACTCTTGCAGTCTTCCGATCGATTTTGCTAGTTGTCTTTCCGGGTTGCTAAACTGCAATAGCCATTTCAAAGCGACGTGATCCGTCCTCAGTAACAATTTTTGTCTATAAAAATATTTGTAGAAGTGTTCTGTGAACTTGACGACTGCTAACAGCTCCCTTCTAGTCACGTAATAATTCCTTTCTGACCTGGACAAAACTTTTTGTACCTGCGAAAGCACCGCGCCTATGGCTAGGTTCCTAGCTTCGGTTTCTTTATTCTCTTGGATAACTTAAAATCGGCGAAATAGCTTGTTTTAGTTGATGGAAAGCATTTTCTCAGTTTTTATTGTATTTAAATCCTACTCTTTCTTCGGTCAATTTCGTCAAAGGTTTGGCAATATTGGCAAATCCCGGTACAGATCATCTATAGTAGATGTACAATTCAAGGAAACTTTGGACCTGATATTTCTCGATAGGCTTGGCCATGTTTGCATTTCTCAGATTTTGTCTGGGTCAGGCATGCACTAAACCGTCATCTAACGTCTTCGGTCGAGTTAACTCGAGAATCTGCTGCGTTTCTCTGACTCGGGGGCCGTCTACAAATGTTTGAATAGCTAACTACTCCAAGAAGGTATCTGGTGCTGTAGAATACGCAAGCCGTGTTAATCTGGCGATGTCAGCCTCGAACTCTTGAAGACTTTCGGCAGCTTGGTACAATTGTTGAAGAAGAGCATCTCCATATCTCATTTCTAACCGTGAAATTAAAAGTTCGTAACTTTCTTGTAGGTGGTCAGGAACAGTTTGTAAAATTCCAAGCGCTTCTCCACGTAAGGACACTATTAAAGACGTCGCTTTCTGTTTGTTGCTTCAACCATTTGCTGTAGCTGCTTGTAGTAGGTTGCCTATGGAACCTTACCATCCAAATTTAGATGTATAACTTTAAACTTGTGAAAGGTTTCTTCCCCATGGTTCATTATTAAATCTTCATTCGTGACGTTTTCTTTACCATGGTAATTCATTTGTTTCAATCTTTCTCCAAGCAGTTTCATTTTATCTTCTAATTAGTCCTCTATTGCTTCTATTTAGTCATTCACAGATTTGCAAATTTCTTCTTTTAAATTTAACATATTTGCTTGGGTTTCCTCTTGAACAATTTTAATTTAGTTTTCTATACTAACTTGTATTTGCTCCTCAATAGTTTTTATTTGATTTGAATTTCTTCTTTTAAACTTCTAAAATTTTCCAATACAATAAAATCTTGTGTGACAATTGAATCACGTTTGCCCTATAGTTTGAAAGGAGTTTTACTATTATTTGCTGCCGTTATTTTTTGTTCTTTACGTACCAAATAGATTCATGCCCTTTTTGCTATTTTTGTTTTTTCTTGAGTTTATTCACAAAGCTCGTTTTTCTTTACTAAATTTATATGAAACAATTATGTTTAATGCTTAAAATGCAGTATGTATACCTTTGGGAAGCGCTAATAACGGTCCCACTCAAGGGATCCCACGTTAAAAAAAAATTAAAATATCAAAGTAGATGATACCTTTAATATATGTCATTCAGAGGAATCGAATGTTTTCGACACGCACAGTACACAACAACTGGAAGAGTAGGAGAAACCAATACGGTATTATTCAACTCAGCTGGCTACGCCATTTTAGTCGCCATGTTGCAGTAGAATGTGGAACATCGAGTGTTCGTGTACGATAATTATCTTAACCATCACGAAAACATATCAGCTTGCAACACTATTCTTAGATGGGTCACAAACTTCAGAACAACAACAACTGTACATCCACCCAAACCACCAGGTGCCGTTCGTACTGCACGGCCATCAGACAACATTGACATTACGAGGGCGGTAATATTGAGGAGCCTGCGTCGTTCTGTTACCAAACATTGGAAGAGTTGAAGTATGCCGTGAATTGTAGAAAATTGATCAGAAAATGTTGGAAGATGTAATGACCAACTTTGAATGTAGCCTTGAAATTGGCATTGCAGAAGGAGACTATTATTTAAGTGATGTTATTTTTCGCACATAGTAAAATTAAACATTTATTTAAATACATTTATCTTACAAAATATCAATTAATAACTAACTTTTTTTATAAGATCCACGCATATTGTCTTCGTTCCATCGAACTCACTGAGCATTTGCCCAATTTGGTGATGTACCAAAACCATCTTGTATCTTCCATTAATTTTTGGAAACAATCGTCGTAAGTAATCAGCCACCTTGATTTCGAGATTACTGTTTGTGTATATCCAGTATCTTTTATCTGTTTTTTTATATTTTTTCCTTTCTTTTTTGTTTCCGTGATTTCTAGTATTTCTATATTTTGTTGTATAATTTTTTCTAAAAGTTTTTCCCGTACTTTGTTTTTAGCTTTACCATCATCGATGCGTTTCCTTTTTCCTTTGCGTTTGTCGTCATCTTTTGTCTCATTCCCTTTTTTTATTTATACGTTTTTTTCGTTGTTATACTTTTTACTTTACCTCGCTTTCTTTCTATTTTTTGTTTTTTCATTTACATTTATTGGCGATCTCTCGCTTACCGTTCTTCCATATTTCTTCTTTCTTTTATTAGTTCGATAGGGTAACTTTTGTCATCTATTATGAGCTTGATGTATCTTATAATTTCTTTGTGGTTTTTAGCCCTCGCTTTTTTCATGTATGTCACCATGTTTTAGGTTGCCGTTTTCTAACTTTATTTCCTGTATTTCGGCGCGTAATGTATTAATCTTATTTTCTACGCGTTCCTTACGCGTTTCCTCTAATAGTTCTTCCATAATTTTATGTTTCCGTTCCTCTCTTTTATTCAAACACTTGGTTATCTTGCAGCTGTTTACCTTCACTCTGTTTAAGTTTTGATATTTCTATTCCTTTACTTACTCTGCATTCACTTATTACTCACTAAGTTTACTTGAGCCAATTTCCTGATTTACAGTCTTCTTAAGCAATATATTTAAACAAAAATATTGAAACATGCGTTGTCTTGCTTTTCGCTTATGACAGATACGAGAAAATATCATAAAGCAAAATGGTATCGTATCACTCAAGCCATCAAATTATGTTTTCAAAGGTATGCCTCATCTCCCAATTATCCGAGATGCCGTAAATTTTATTTCTTCATGCCAGTTACGCCATTTAACTGTGGATTTACAAATTTTAAAATAGTAACTATTTCTCTTGCCCACTTTATTTGTAAGATTTTTTTCCCAAACTTCTAGACCTTACCATTGTCGAGATACAGCCGCTCCGTACCCGTATCCGGACACTCGGTATACAATAGAGTTTGTTTAATATCCTGAGGTTACAATACAAAAAATTGTTTTACTGTTTTTTAAATATTTTTTTCCACTACTAATTGTGTAGGTTTTGATTATTACGTATAATAGTAAGTTGCGAAGTAGCACTTTTTTAAGCACAGGTAAATAGTATTTCTTCATTATTAATTAATATCTTAAATTTTCAAATTGATTTAGTAACAGATAAAATGGTTTGAATGATTTTAGTAAAAAAAATTGTATATAAACCTCGGTTGAGAAAATGATTATAACTTAAGCGAACCTTAGTATATAATATACTATTTTGTCTTGTTATGCTTTTTAGAAATGAAGAAGACGATATGGATAATAGCAAAATTATTTACCTATATCACTATTGTTCACAGCCGTTGCGCAATGTACGGCCTTTGTCATAAAGAAAACGATGTAGCTTTTAATTGTTGCGAAGAAACAGATCCTAAACCTCTCGATAAAGCGGATAATGGTTATGCTAAAGCTCTCAAGGAATTGTCTGCAATATGCCCGGTTTTGTTTGATACTAGTTCTACTCCACTAGGTAGTGACATTATATTAAACGTTAGAACTTTTTTTAAAGATTTTTTTAAATTATGTTGTAGAAGATACAGAACTATGCTGTAACGTTGAACAAGCCCTGATCACATTAAAAAATCTTCAACAAATGGAAGTGTATAAACGATGTCCAACGTGCATTATAAATTTAAGAAAACAGGCATGTTTAGTATCTTGTTCGAAAAATCAATTAGATTTTATGTTTGACAAAAATTGTACTTCTACAAGTACCAGCCAAAGTAATAAAACAAAGTTTTGACAACTGTTCAATAATTTGCTTATTATTTTAGAGTACCATCAAGAAATAAGCGTTCATGTAAGCAAAGAATACATGAAAACCACATACGATTCCTGTTTAAATGTAGCGTTACCGAGTTCTGGTCAATTAGTTTTGGACACAACATGCTCTAATTGGGGATCTAAAGAGTGTACTCCTCAGAGGTAAGCGTGGAATTATTATCATAATAATATATTTAAACTATTTAAATTGTAGATGGTTTGATTACTTTGGACACAACGAGTTTGTCCCGTTTCCTATTAATTTTGAAGGATCAGATTTTGGTAATGCCAGCGAAATTAACGTGGAAACATTACCTTGCCAAGAAACATATCCTGTAAGTATTAAACTTTGTGACAGTTCTCGCAATTATTTGTAAAAATAATAAAAATGAGTTAGGTTCGACTAGGTTAGGTTAGGGTAGGTTAGGTTAGGTTAGGCTATGTTAGGTTAGGTTAGGTTAAGTTATTTTTGTAAATTTTTAAACAAGACATTAACTGTGAGTACATTTTCTATTCTAAGCTTGACTGTCAAAAAAACCGAGAACCGCTATAGCGAGCTAGCGGGAAAATATACCAAACCAAAGGGCTTGCCCTGCCTTTTAATTTGAGTCACCTACGCGAATCGGTCCCGTGGTTGTTCCGTTATTTGCGTTTGCATTGTCATTGCCTCGGGGACAGATAAGACTATTATCTCGTTACGGTAGCTGGTATCAGGTCCGGAATAATTTTCCAGTCTTTGCCACATATTTTTACGACCCCCCAAACTCGTCAAACGAATAAATGTCTATTTTGCGGCATCGCTTACACCTTAGCGTTATCTCCAATTAAATAACAAGGCTCAAGTTAACCTATACCGGTACATTACACCTTCTTGTCATGGACAAATGGGTCAGCACCACCCCCCGAATAGGGGGAAGCAATAATGATACCATGATTGTTCGATCACCTAATACAGGATACATTGAATGCTACTATGACGATACCAATCCCACAAAAAGGAAAAGGTAGAGCGATGGCGACACGTTGAGCCGCAACCTCATCGGACGGAATCTTATAGATAAAGTTATAGCCTTACTCAAGCAGTTAGACGGAGAAACGCGTAATACACAACTGGCCCAAAAAAACTCAAACACCTTGAAAGGGATAAAAGACTCGCTCAGCAGGGTAAGAAGTATCATGAGTGAACTAAACACCAACAAAATAGCATACTAAATGAGGCCAAAGAACGAATGAAAAACAAAACCAGTGCATCAACTGAAACCAGATCTTTTTACTGCGTTAAATGTAGAAAACATGTAGAACGTAAAGAGCAAAATCTAGAAAACATCCTATCCATGCTATCTAATGCAAATACCTTCGACGAAATATGGAAAGTCGTACAACTACAATGGCCTGAGAAGGCATTTACGGCCACCAAAAGAGCAACGCCCCAACCAGGAAATAAACCGGAAAATACATACATGATCCTAGAAAATGTCGATCAACGCATGACATTAGAGTTCGCCAAACTACATCAAGCCCTACAGGAAAAATCTTAGATAGAAAAAATCAAACGAGGCAAGCTAATCACTGTTCGAAATGTGCAGACATTGTTCGTCGAGAATGAATCGGTTGACTCCGACACCCAGGACACCATCACTTTTGTGCAGACGATTGACGGCCCGGAGGGTAAAAGAACCTACGAGACGCTTTACGAATCACTATGTAAGATCAAAAATAGATTAAACATTCTAGGAGCCAAAACGATTTACATCGACTCCAATATAAACACCTTAAACAACTGGAAAAAATTGCCGAAGCTGCATTTAAAATCTCCGGTATCACCGCATACATTAAACGCCCTTCCTTGGTAACAGCAAGCAAACCGACCACATACGGATCGATTGTAATAAGAGAAGAAGACAAATCCTATGCAAACCTCCTCAAAGATGTCAAGAAATCGCTCTATAATAAAACAGAAGCAGAGGCTCTTAAGGCGGCCAAGAAAACAAGAGAGGGTAATCTCCTCCTAATCACGGAAGATATAACCAAAGCCCGATTCATAGACGGAATCCTAGCGAAAGAAATGACCAAAGCCGACACCAATGTAACAGCGACGTGCAGAAACAAAATAGTTTTACACATTAAGGACATCGACGAAGTGGCCACAATAGAAGAAGTGGATGCAGCCATACGCCAAAGAACCAACAAGCCAGACACGAGCTCGCTCAGAATAAACAAGCTTAGACCGAGTGCTAATGGAAAACAAATAGTAACGGTTGTGACGGATCAGACAACAGGAACATTTATATTAGGGCTGAAAACAATAAAATTGGCATAACTCCCTGCAGGATTGCCAAAAGAAAAGCAGATGATAAATGGTCAAGATGCTGGGAAACTGGTCATACAGTCAATAACTGTCGGGGAACCAACAAAAGGCACTGCTGTTACAACTGTGGTAAAGAGGGACACAGCAAAAGCGAGTGTAAAGACAGCAAAGGATGCCCCCTGTGCAAAGTACAAGACCATACACTGTGGACGTCGGCGTGCCCTAGATTCAGCAGAAAGGACAAAAATGCCGATAAGACCGAACCGGGATAATCTGCTGCAGAAGGAACAGACCTGATTACTTCATAAATCATGGACAATAAGTTACGTATTATCCAAATCAACATAGGCAGAAGAGAAGCGGCACACGATCTGCTACTAGCGACCGCCAGAGCTAACAATGTGGACCTAATGATGATCTCTGAGCCCAACATAAATAAATCCAGGGCTGACAACTGGCTAATGGACCCTGAGGGCTTATCGGCCATCGCCATTCTGAATGGATCAATGATCATACAAAAATACAAGACAATGACTGGGGCAGTCGCAGTGGAGATTAACAACTCGTGGCTGTACTCGTGTTACATTTCGCGACGAACTCCTCAAGGACATCAAGTGCTTACTTAAAACACACAACAAACCCGCCATAGTATCCGGTGACTTGAATGCTAAATCGCCCGGGTGGGGAGAACACAAAGAGGACGAAAGAGGCCGAACTCTAATGAAGTGGCTAGAGTCACAGGACATGTGCGTGATAAATGTTGGCAATATCCCCACCTTCTCCTCACGCGGGTCCACTTCTATAATCGATGTTACGTGCGCGAGTGCCAGGGTAGCTTCCAAGATCAAAAGATGGAGGGTGATGCATGACGAGTCGCTAAGCGACCCTAATTACATCACTTATGGAATAGCCGCAGATATGCCTCTCCATAACCACCGCCACTTCCTCCCATCATGGAATATTAATAGACTGAACAAATAGAAACTCAAGAATACCTTCGACCGTCTCATACACCTATGCAAAGAAGTAACACCGGAAACCTTGACAGACATAATGATCCAATGCTGCGATGCCAGCATGCCCCGACGCAAAGAAAACAAACACAATGCAACTGGGATCTACTGGTAGAACGACGACCTAGCCTTAAAAGGGAATGCCAGCGCGCTAGAAGATCATTGGCGAGAGCCAATAATAAAACCAACGGCCGATTAACCACAGAAAACCACCACTACAAGGAGTGTAGGAAGGAACTCCGCATAGCCATATATGCCGCCAAGCGAACGGCATGGCTGGAGCTTTGCAAAAGCGTAGACCGTGACCCTTGGGGCAAGGGGTATAGGATAGCAACGACAAGGTTGAGTAAAACACAGCCCGGTGCTCAACCCAACCAGCAGCAACTGCACACAATAGTTAAAGAGTTATTCCCAGTGAAACCTTTAAGGAATACCTCCAAGTCTCCGATCGCATATCCCACATCCCCATTCACAGATGAGGAAATAATTGCCGCGGCCAAGAACTTAAATAACAGAAGGGCCCCTGGCCCAGACGGCATTCCGTCAGAATGGCGGAGATCGTTATTAACAGCCCTGCATCAATTACCCAACTAATGAATCATCTATTGCAAACACGAACATTCCCGGACATATGGAAAAAGGCCAGGCTCGTCCTTCTTGACAAAGGGAAAAGGACCTCTAATGAAGCTATCTCCTACAGACCCCTATGTGTATTAAGCACATTTGCCAAGATGTTCGAGCATCTTATAGTTGAGAGACTAAGATCCAGCATCGATGCGTCAGGGCGGCTATCTGAGCACCAATTTGGCTTCTTGCGAGGCAAGTCCACCATGGATGTCTTAGAAAGGATTGACCAATGGGCCAGAACGACCCGAGCAGAGACCTGGAGAACAAGAAGACTATGCGCCCTGACCACGCTAGAGGTTAAAAATGCGTTCAATTCACTAGCGTGGCCAACCATTATAGAAGCCCTTAAGAGCAAGAAGGTAGATATATAGATAGACAGATAGATATAGATACAAGGGCCTGATAGCGTGAAATCTGTCCAGGTGACCTGCGGGGTCCCGCAAGGGTCCGTACTAGGGTCTACCCTATGAAACATCACGTTTGATGCCCTATTGAGGCTGGACCTGGGTTCTTCGGCGCAAATCATCGCCTTTGCGGATGATGTCGCACTCATGTCCAGTGCAAGATCCGAAGACGAGATCACGATAACAACTAACACGGCGATAGCTCGGATCGACAGATGGCTCTCAGACCACGAGCTAGAACTGTCGGCAAACAAGACGGAAGCAATAGTCTTCTCAGGCAGACGCCGTGTAGGCCCCATCACTTTTACCGTCCACAATCAGTCTGTTGTGCCACAAAACCACGTCCGCTACCTTGGCGTCTAGCTAGACAAGTACTTAAACTACGGACACCATGTAAAGATCACAGCTGCCAAAACGGCGGCGGCTATATCTATCATCATGCCAAACGTAGACGGACCGAGTATGTCGAAACGGCGCCGGCGTCTCGTATCATCGGTTGTAACATCAAGCATACTATATGCAGCGCCCATATGGGCCGGGACCATGGAGATAGGAAAGTACCGGGGTATAATCCAAAAAATGCAGAGAAGAGTTTGCATTAAAATCGTTATGTGTTATAGAACTATCGCCAGAGAAGCAGCACAATTACTTGCCGGTACTACCCCATGGGACCTCCTAGCTAAGGAAAGACGCAGACTGAGGGAAGGCCTCGGTACCAGAAAAGAAACTAGAAGGGAAACGCTCCAACACTGGCAGGCAAGATGGCAAAGTGGCCTAAAAAGCAAATGGACCCGGCGCTTGATTCCCAACATTGTTCTGTGGCTAGAGAGAAACCACGGGGAATTAAATTACCATCTATCGCAAGCGCTGACAGGGCACGGCTGCTTTGCCAACTACCTGCACGGTATTCGAAAGAAAAGCGACCCATTTTGCATTTACTGTAGGGAGGTGGACGATGTGGAACACACAGTGTTTACCTGCCCACAGTGCACCAACCTAAAGTACGACATGCCAGACATGACACCGGAACTCCTAATCCCACAGATGCTAAGTTGCAGGCAAAAATGGGAAAGCATAAACTCACCAATTGTTAGAATAATGGGCATGAAAGAAGCAGACCACCGAAGGCTGGAGAAGTTAACCTCATATTTAAAAAAGGAGATACATCAAACATAGGAAACTACCGTCCCATCAGCCTGCTATCCCACCTCTATAAAATCAAAAATCCTCACAAACCGACTATCAAAAAAACTGGATTTTTACCAGCTATGACAATCTCTTGTATGACTTTCTTAAAGAATACCTCACGTATTAACCACCACGCCTTTGAATTACCCTCCGGCTAACTGTCAGGTAGTCGAAGTTAACTACTAGCCGCCATATCCGGCATAATACCGATCAGGTGATAACTCCACACCTGATTTTTAGTGAACTGTTATCTTAAAAACCCAAACAATTTGAAAAGGAAACACGTCGTCTTCTTAGTCAAAAACTGCCCTCGTAATTCCTTTCTTTTTTTCTAACAGCATTCACGGGCAAATTAGTAATCCCAGTTTTCTTTACCAAAAAACGAATCGGAAGTGACCTCGAAAAATTCCAAGTTCAACTTCTTTATCAAACCCAAATTTTGCAAAATAATCTACGTAAGTTGGGTTGCCTAGCTTAGCTTAGAAAATCGATAAATTCTAAAATAGTTATTTATATTTATGTTACACAATCCGTAGAACAACCAGGTTTCAGGAAGGGCCTTTGTAGATTTCCAAAAGGCTTTTGATACAATAGAATCATGGTTCACTCTAAAATCAATGGAAATGCCAGAATCGACTCTAGATATGCGGCAATTATAAAGAACATTTACCAAGATGCAAGTGACAATGCACGTCAAGATGGAACCACTAATAAAATAAAAATACAAAAAAGAGTTCATTAGGGGGATACCATTTCACCAAAACTACTCGCGTTAGTCCTAGAAGATGTTTTCAGAAAGTTAAAATGGCAGAAAAAAGGTGCGAAAACTGATGGCGCTGATCTAAATCACCTACGTTTTACTGATGACATAGTGCTCACCTCAAACAACCCAGACCAACAGAAAGAAATGTTACAACAACTAAACGAAGCATCTGAAGAGGTGGGATTGGAAATGAACATCAGCAAAACCAAAACCATGAGTCCAAATAACATCGAACTTCAAACTAACAACCAATACAAAAAAGTGGACGAATATATACCTATGCCATTAGATTAGAATCAGGAGAAGAACCAAGGTAACCGATGTAATGGTACGAAAGGCGGAGCTGAAGTGGCGTTGGGTGGGACATGTTGCGAGACAGGAAAATGATAGATGGACAACCCGAGTAGTACAGTGGCGGCCGCGGGAAACAAAGAGAAGCAGAGGAAGGCCACAAAGACATTAAGGAGACAGCTGGAAAAAAATGGTATCAAATAGCCCAAGACAGGAAATAGTGGAAAAGGTTGGAAGAGGCCTACGTCCAGGAGTGGACGAAAGAAGGCTGAAGAAGAAGACTTCACTCGTCGATGTTTTTTACCCATTATTTTTCTGTAAACTTGCTCATGGATTTGCCAGTTTGGTTTGCATTCTGTTAGGAATTTTTGGTAATTTTTCTCTTGCTTTGCTTCATTTGGTATAAGTGAACAGCGTGTGTTCCGCGTCGCTTACGTTTGCAAGGCAATATAAACAGTTTTTGTATTGTTTTGTTGATTTTTTTGCGTAAGCCCCCAACTGACCGTGCCTTGTTAACATTTGATGTAATACCTCGAATTGATTGGTCGGTTTTTGTACCCTCTCTCAACGTTTCTAATTAAAGTCCATTTCTCTTTGCCTTGTTCATTCCACCTATCCTGCCAGATTTCCATTGTCTTCGCTCTTTCGTTCGTCTTCTCATTCTTATTACATCCCGTTCCTAGTCTATTTATTTTGGATATAGTAGAATGCAAACTTTCACGGTCGTTGTTTGATGTAGTACTGTTTTTCGGGTGTTGCCGCGTCACAAAACTTTCTCTTAATGTTTCGCTGATCATGCTGTTAGCTTCCTCAGAAGATTTCTAAAGACTGATCTTATCGTCTTGCGTTTCTCGTTATATACCGTCTTACGACTCCGCTTTGCTGATCTGTGTCCGTTCTGGTCTGTTGATTTGCGTTCATAGACGTCTGATGACTTCTTGCATGTTCTTCACGCAGCGTAGATCTCTATGTGTTGCTTAATCTGTATCCATCCTGACGATTAAAGTTGTTAGTATTTTTCATTATTTCCAGTAATTCGAGTATTATTCGCTGGTGTCTGCTTCGTGCTAATACCTTTACGTTCCCGTAATCAATTCGGTGATCTCCATTCTCATGTAAGTGTTTCGCTACTGCAGATTTGTTCGTGTGTCTGAGTTGAGCAACCTCATCTTGCTTCTCCTTCTTCTTATGTGGTTTTATTAATTTTTTGTTGTAGCCATTTTTGATAAGAGAGTCCTTTATGTGTTTGATTTCCTCCGGCTTGTGTTGTTCGTCACTAATTTTCTCCGCTCTTCTTAGAAGTGTGTTGATGAAGGATCTCTTCTGTTGTGGATGGTTATGAGAGGATGCGTGTAGATACCTGTCTGTATGTGTTTCCTTGCGATATACGCTATGACTTAGCCTGTTGTTGTTCGTGCGTGTTACCAGAACGTCTAGCGTTTTGTTCATTTCGATCTCCATGATGAATTTGATACTGTCGTGGTGTCCATTGATATGTTGAAGAAAAGTTTGTAATTCTTCCCGTCTATGAGGCCATACGACAAAAGTGTCGTCTAAGTATCTGTACCAGCATTTCGGTTTCCGGTCGCTTGAGTTGATAGCTTCTTGTTCGAAAGCATCCATGAAGATGTTGGCTATTACTGGTGACAGTGGTGGTCCCATACTTGCGCCATTATTTTGTTTATAGAACTCACCATTCCACAGGAAGTAGGTTGACGTTAAACAGAGTTTGACCAAGTCGACCAAATCTTCTTGTAAACCTCGTGGCACTAGTTGTCTAATGATCTCTAATGTTCCTTCCACTGGTATATTGGTGAAAAGTGATTCTACGTCAAAACTAACTAGTATGTCACTCGTAGTTACCTCAAGTTCTTGGAGAATCTCGACGAAATGTTCGGAATTCTTAACGTAGCTGGTTGTCTGTCCGGTGTGCTGCTGTAATCTTTTAGCTAAGTATTTTTGCTAACTCGTAACTCGGTGATCCACAGGTACTGACGATAGGTCTTAGAGGGTTTTCCGTTTTATGAATTTTCGGTAACCCATACAGTTGTGGAGGTTGGCTTTTCGATGGTAACAGCCTTTTCTGTTCTTCTGTTAGTATAGATGAGTCTTTGATCGTTCAATTTTTGCAGTATTATCTTTATTTAGTTTTATGTAATGGTCTGGGTCTAGTGGAGTCTCCATTTTCCTGGTGTAGATGTTCTTATCCATTATTACTGTCGCGTTGCTGTTGTTCGCTCGTAGAATGATTACTTTTTCATTTTTACGCAAGTCAAGTAACGCTCTTTCCTCATTCTTGGTTATGTTTCTTGGTGGTGGTTTGGCTGTCCGTAAGATACACCATCACCTCCGCCTTTTCTTTCGCAAGGCGAATATCTATTGATCCTTTTTACACTCCCCCTCGTATGTTTGTACTTTTTTTTCTTCTTGTGGCTAATCTTCCTATTATCGAGGTCAGCTTTGATTATATTATCTAGGTATTTAGAAATACTCTTTTCTTGCCGTTCGGATTATTTTTACCCCGGACGACGTATTAAAAGCGTTTTTTACGTTTAACGTCACGACCCATCTGGCAGCGGTGTTCTGTACTCTTTTCATAATTTCTTCTATCGCGTGGATCGTGAGTTTTTTCTTTCTGAAAGCGAATTGCAGTTTCGACAATTTTCCAATAAAGTTTGCTTTTGAAGTAATATATTCATGATAACATGAATGGTTTTCGTACAATACATAGTGCCCAGCCTGACTGTCTCTGGCTTTATCCCATCTGGTCTTCCAGCTTTCTTGGTAGTTATTTCTCTACCCGCTTCCATAATCTCTTCTGTCGTAAATTTTGTTCCCGAGTCGTCTCTAGTATCCATGCCTGTATGTGTATTTTTTTCCACGACCAAAAGTTAATTATTGCGTGTTTAGTCTTTTCTTCAGAAACTATTATCTTTGTTTCCGTTTTTGTTTCTTTTGCGTTAATTTTGTATGCCTGTTCCCACAGTTTCTGGTCTATTTTTTTGCATAGCGCTTCCCAATTAGTTTCCTTCCCTACTTTTGTTTTTAGCTTTTTGTTTTCAACGCGCACGTATACTTCTCTTTGCTCTGCTGATTTTCCTCTTCCAGTAAATGCATTTTTCCACCAGAAGGGGATTTTCTTTTTTTCTCTAAAGACGGTGACGGTTGCTCTACCTTTTGCTTCCCTTGGTTGTTTTTCGGAAGTTATCTGCCTGTTGTTGAAAGTCTGCAGTATTTGTATAATTTCTTTCTTTTTTGTGAGTTTCAGCTTCACTTTTCCCTGTTTCGTTTTCTTGAAACTCCTGTCTACTGTTTCAAAAAAAAAATTATTATGGTCATTTGCAGTTGCACCTTCCACTTTTCTAATTTAGAACTCGTTCTGATAGTTGTTACAAGCTTTATGTCTTACGAACCTTGCACGGCCAACTCACACAGTCGGAGGTAGGGGAGGTTCACAGGAAGTATGTTTAAGGGCGCCAGATCTGATCCAAGATAACACTTCTGCCTCGATCACGACAGACGATCCAAACTTGTAACTCAATTGGGAGGTTCGTAATTCTTATTACTCTGATGTTCGAGTAGCCAAAAATTAGTTAATAGATAACGATAATCACAGGAGAAAGAAAAATAACAAGAGAGATTAACAATTATAATCACTTTAATGTATTAACGTTGGATACTAATAAGAATATATGAAATTTCTTCACCTATCGATGCTCGAATAGGTTCCACGTAGAATTAACAAATATCACAGTTTTAAATTAGTAGCGCAGTAAATTGACAACTATACGCTAAATGCGCAATCCTTAAATACTAGCATGACTAACAATTTTCGTTAACAAGTGTAGAAAACTTTGATTTCGTAATACATAAGATTTACTAGATTATATCGAATTCTAATACATAAATGCCCGCAGTATCGGCAACACACACTACACATTGAAGTTATGTCGAAATGAACAGCACTGAAAATCTCGGAATAAATATGTTTTTCCCTCACAGCATGCGATACAATTACTTTTATGATGAAGATTACCTTATTGGTATATAAGCGATAACGTAATTACGGTCGTTAACATTAATTACAATTCGGTGAGTAACTTTCGTGATCACGATATAAAAGTTAAACAAATAACTCACCCCCAAAATCCAGTATCCACTGTCGCGAAGAAAACGTTTTCCCGCCAGCGGCCTGTAATAAATAGCGAAAGGGCGTCCAAACCGGAATCTAATTTCAATTACATATACAGGGTATTCCGTAATGAAAATTTCGTACGTAACATAGTTTTCTATAGCAACCGTGATATCGATGTGCAAAGTTTTGTTTTCCCTTTCGAACGACGATTTGCTGCCCTAGTTTATTATCACCATGTTTGTGGACTCGAAAAAATCTAGTATTATTAGTCCCCTCGTATCATCCTTTCTTAAGTGCCATCGCTTAGCTTTGGGGTTTAGGTCTCTTGCCAGAAAAACTTCTTTTCTGGTGCCTGTCATGTTTCTCGTTATCTGGATCTCTAAGTTGGGCGAGAAGTGCGCGCAGTAGATGTTTAAGTCTTTTAAGCTAATTTTTACATAGCCGTTGTTTGGCTCGAAGTCCGTGATTCTAATCTTTTTTTTTGGCCATCAGTGCGTATGTATTTTATAATTTTGTTGATCTTCTAGTTGTATTTTTTCTCTGTTTTTCGGAATTATTATTTTAATTTTTTTTCGAATCCTTTGAAGATGCATTCGATCATTTTTGTATGTGTATTTATCTCTAATTCCTTTATTTTGTGTATTCTTACTTCTTTTCTTTAGTATCAGTTTGTCTCAAATATCTATTTCTTCCTCCGCTTTAGCTTGGTGTCCACTTCTTTTCTAGTGTTTGTAAATCTTCTTTTACATCCTTTAATAAATTAGCTCTCCTTTGCAGGCCCGTATTTTCTAAAATTTCTTTTCCGTTTGCCTATATTGTGACGGTACCGTTCGTCTTTTCCAATGTATGTCTTTCAACGATTTACGTCGCTCTATATAAGTGGTTACTCTATTCTTCCTTTGCAATTTGTGTCCACGCTTGAAATGTATTTACATACTTGATACTATTTTTGAGACGCTTGATTGCTTATCTAGATTGTCTACTTGTCCTCTAAATTTATTTGTGACTTCTTTTGCTTTGCGTTTGGTGTTTCCATTTGCATCGACTATCTTTTGCAACTCTTTCAGTTGTGTCGATTAAATCAACCACTACCGAATTTACTTATTTTGTAAATCTCTTCCATTGAAGAAATGTCTGCCGGATTCCTCTTCCTATCTGTCTCACTTCAAGAATAATATCTTGTGTGTGCCAAATTACTCCTTTCAGTATCCATACTGTGATTTGATGCTTGGTTACCCGCTTGATGACGACCCAGTAATTCCCGACTTCCTCTCTTGAGCAGAAAACTTCTCATCTATATTGTGTGCTGCCATATCTTTTACTGTTATATTACTTCATGTTCTTTGCTGCGTCGACTATCAACGTAATGATGGATTATTCTTTTTTTAGAAGCATTACACTAGGACTTACACTTACAAAAAAAGACAATTTTTTTTGTTGGCAGTCAAGACATAATCTTTTAGCCTTAGCTTTTACACATCAATAATAATTTGTGATTTTGGATCTTTTTTTTTATCAACACTCCAGGTTTCAATTAGAAGCTTTAAATTTCAAACGTTTAAGCGTTTTGGTACTTTTTCCGGTTTCGCGATGGGAATCCGTAGCTGGTTTTGGAACGTCCTCAACGATGTTAAGTTTTGCTCTTTTTCTAAATATCGTACCAGCCGATTTTTAATAGACCGATCGGCACAGAAATATAAAATCTTTTTTTAAGTTAAATCCAGAGAATCTGGGAGCAGATTCTTCTACGGTTAAAATGTCTAGAGTTTAAACCAGCAGTCTGAATAAGACCTGCTTGTGATTCACTTAAGTCAACTTGGATAATTTTGTTGCCGTTTAAATATCAGACACGGCCGTAGCATAAGAGGTGGAGTGTTTCACTCTTCTACTCTTCTTTATTGGTGGTCGTGTTGCTGTTCTCGGAATTTGTTTTTGACGTCTTAGGTTTTGTTACATGCAAAAGTTGGAACAATGTCACTGCTTGAAATGAGGTAACATAAACGATGTTGTGCCGCTGCTCAGTGGAGACGGGGTGGGTTATATTTTAAAATTCCGTGATAACTTGGAAACGAGATTGACATAAAATCGAAATAAAATGGTAAAACTCAAAATCGGTTAGGGCGCCAATCAAGGACACGATGATAATAGCTTCCGGACCCCTGATAACCAAGAAGCTCATCTGGTTCGTTACAACCCCTGGACTTACCTTGAGTTGTAACTTACTAAACTCTGAAATGTACTTAAAAAGGCGGCTGAATCAGTAAAAGCTTTTTACATTTAACAATTTAACATTTATTTGAAATAAAAAAAAAGGTTCAAACAAACTTGAATAGTAATAATAAAATCAAACAAAATACTGGTATTGAAATTCGCAAAATTAACCAAAACAAAACAAACAAAAAAAAATACGTAAAACGATTGAATAAAGGCACAAAAACAAAATAATAAAATACAAAATTCAGAATTTAAAGAAATAAAACAAAGCACAAATTAATTAATCTTAATTTATCTAAAATCACGGCCGTGGGCGCATTACATAAATAAACTTACTTGAATATAAAAGATGAAATAATTCGTTATTGATAGTAAAACTTTACTTCGACGAAAATTCTTTTATCACGTATTTTCGTCAAATACTAACATTATTAGTTACATTATTGTTTTTCTTTCAATTCGAGACTTGTAATTTTACTTGAAATACAAAGCTTTTAAATCATACCGATCGTGGTTCACTTCACGATAATATCAAATTCGATAAATACCTTGACTCAACTGTATACTCCAGGTAAACTGCTGGACACAGTGGTTCCAGAAGCTTTCGAGTTTAGATCGACCCCGGGACGGTCTAGGTGTTCTGTAGTCGATTGAAGGTTCGGTGGGACCCCCAAACAATAGAATGACGGCGGAAGATATGTTTTAATTCAGCATTGAAATCCGCACAAAAGCGAAAATTGGATGCTCAGCATAACACATCGTAAATAAATCTAACTCGAACGTGAGCTTTATTATGGATACCATGAAGCTTATTAAACCGTAAAATTACGAACTTGGAAAACCAATATTTCCTATCACACCACTTAATTTTCACGGTACCATTTGTTTAACTTCCCCGAACCCTTGACTACGTCACGGAACCCGGTATTTCTTAATTGCGACCAAGAAAAGATCTCCCTCAAAATCAAAATTTTACTCCTTTTAACTCCTCGTAATCCCACTTAATTCAACGAACTTGCGCCGTAAAATCTTTGTAAAAGATGGAACACTAAACAACGTAAATTAACAAAGATGAAAAATATAGTGGCTACGTGCGTCATGTCACGTACGCACACTAAAGAAAGAAAATGTTCTCACGAAACGCTTGCTTAATTAAATTATCAAGTGATCCAAATCACGCTCGTAAATGACCCCAACATAAACAAAAGTAGATTCTAAGAAAAATCGATCAAATTACATTCCAAACAGGAAGTCATAATTTAGATAGAGTTGTTATTACATTGAAATACCCAGAAGTAAAAACACTTAATCAAAATCAAGACCACGGGAATTTATGCGTTTAAAAATAAAAAAAACACCAGTAATAATTGTGAAATAACTATAAAATACAAATAAACTTAAATCAAACGTAATAAAATAACGAGCAAAACGTTTTCGATGCTAACATCAAACTAATCAATCGTAAAAAAAACAGAAAACCGCAAATTCAGCCAGATGAATCTAATTACGGGGTCTTACATAAAAGATTCACTGCTAAATTTCAACGCCGGTTACAGTTTCTTGGTTCCCCTGTTTTTCCGTTGCAAACGTTTTTTCTAGCAGCACCTGAATGTTTCATGGGCGAGTTCTTCTTTTTAGAGTTCTCAGTCTCTGTGTCTGTTATATTTATTCGTTCATAGTAGTCTCTCGAGTAGGGAAGTAATATAAACAACCATCTATATATACGGAGGGCTATATACAACCAGGTTCAATTAGTGCCCTGAGGTTAGGACCAGTAACGACTTGTCTTTTATTCAGTCATGCATCGGTCGGCCTGGTCCTTCCCACCTTAGCTTTAAGTTTTTAATGAGGTTGTTTCCTATTGACAATTAAGCCAAAATCCTTTAACACGTATTGCTTGTGAGACATGTCCACAGCAGCAAAGAATGTAAGGTTTAACTGACGAGTCTACTGAACAACGCTAGTAAAGCAGCAACAGGCATTGTTTATCTCAGTGTTGTCTTTAGTATTAAAAGCAATACCAGGAACAGTTTTTTGGTTTTGATGACACTTAAAAAAGAAATATCAAAATGGAAACTTATATTCTATTACAGGGTTCGCCATCGTGCGGTTGTATGGACTGTGAGGCAGCATGTCCCGATGGTACTTATTATGATGTAATTGAAGGATATGAAATCTTAGGTTTAAATGGATATGCTTTTATAACGGCAATTGTACTCTTCGCGATAAGTGCGTTGTGTGTATTTATTGCACTGCTCAATCACAAAAGATTCCCAGATTACAACTCTGAAGGTAAAACATCAAAAGAAAAGTTTACTATCATAAAATAAAAACATTTACAGATTTTATAATAGACCAAAAAAAAGAAGAACTAAGATTTCTAGAGCGATTTTTTAAAGAATTGGGAGAAAGTTGGTAAAGTTGTTTTGTTTTACATTAACTTTAACTACTGTTTACAGACATGGCAAGATACAGCACAATCGTTTTGTTTTTATCGTCATGGGTTGTTATTATCTTAACGTATGGTGCTTTTTCATTGCCCGTTACAACGAATCCTGTTCAAATATGGGCGTCGCCAACAAGCAGAAGTAGAATAGAGAAAGATTTTTTCGATAAGCAATTTGCACCATTTTACAGAATTGAACAAATTTTTGTTAAAAGTGTTGGTATTGAATCGGTAAGTTACAAATTTATTTGTTGATAATCGCTTAAAAAAAATTTTTTAAGTTTATTTACGAATCGAAACGTGGTCCCATAATGATGGGTCCTGGGTTTAACAAAACGTTTTTGACGGAAGTGTTTAAATTGCAAAAAGAAATAGAAAAAGTATGTAGTGATATGTTTGCGTTAGACGTCGATTAATATTTTTTTACTTAGATTGGCAAAGACGAAGACGCCGGTTTGGACAAAATATGTTATAAACCCGTAGTGAATCAGTTTTCTGGTCCGATGAAAACTGATTTTTGTACGGTGCAATCGCTTTTAGGGTTATTTAAAAACGACATTGACTACTTTAATACAGTACCAGATTATCTAGAAGTAATTACAAGATGTTTAAGGTACGTGTTTCGTTTCGTATAAAAAATTTTGATTTATTTTTATTACAAAAGCACATTTTGTTACTGTGACACTATTGATGAAAATTTTATTATTTGAATTGTTGGCAAACATCTGAGAGTTTTTATTTATAACTGCGTACGATTATTTTATGTTACAAATTTTTCCTTATTGCCAATTTGTATACGTTGATATGAAAATGTAATAAAATCAACTACTACTTGACAAGTATCTCATGGCCGGGCGAAGCAACTGCGCGGCCACTAACCTAAAAATTTAACCTGCTTATCTAAACGTTATTTTATTATTTTGTGCTTTGTTATTTTTATTTGAGAAGTGTTTACTAACCACATTGCATTATTCAATTGTTTTAACAATGTAGTTATGAACGATTAATTAAAATTTAACTAGCGTAACGTCAATCCTTTTCTGATCGAATGCGTTCTCTATCTGAGCAGTTAAACTCCGTCCTGACACGATATACTTGTCGAGTAGTAGTTATTATACTTATCTTGAATCTCTTTTTTGCAACGTTTTAAATTAAATACTTCCTGGACATTTATAACATTACGATTTAATAATGAATTATTTATATTAAATTTAAACTACAGTTTATGCATTTATTTATACTTAGCGTTACGTTGTCGTTACGTCTAGCGTTTTGAGATTACATTTGCGAAAGTACCAATGTCGACCATATTTCTCAGTGTTTTGTTGGTGGCTATTTTAGTACATTTTATATTCATACTTTTTAGCGTCTGGTATCATATAAGTTTAACTTTATTTGTTGCCTTTGGCTTACAAATTCGTTCGTGCTATACTACATTTACAACCTACATTCTATATTTACATTTACATTTACAGTTACATTTTATTTACTTTTTTTTTTAAATACAGTTTCTTATCCCTTCTCTCCCCTTAACTTTTTCTTCCTTCTCCATACTTCTTCCATCCACTCCGCTCCTTTTCCGTTTTCATCTAAGATTTCTTCTATTTTCATCACCTCTTCTCTTAGTTCCCTGCATTTCTGTCTCATGTGGTTAAGGTCCTCCGTTTCTTCTGCACATAGCCTGCACATTTTTTCTGGTTCTTCTTTCCAATATTTGTTCCCTAACTCCTCGTTGCCACATCTGCACCTTGCTACCATTTTTTTCTTTTTGTTGCTTTTATTCTCTCTATCTTTTAAATATTCCGGCACTCCTTTACCCTTGATATCTTTATAATTTCTATTATATCTGCCCTCTGTTATCTTTGCCCATCTTTCTTGTTTTTCGATGTCTTTCTCTCTCCTTATTATTTCTTCCCTTCTACTTCCTCTTCTCTTAATCTCTCCACTTCTTCTCTCGCGTACCCGTTTCTTTTGTAATACTTTTCTCTGCCCTCCTGCCCGTACTTCACTTTCCCTCCCTTTATCTCTTTCCAACATTCTTGCAGTATTTTGCAATCAATTTTGATCATCTCTTTCATTTCTTTTTCCTCCTTAGCCACCAACAATATGTCATCCGCATACGCCAACGACCATACCTTTGCTTTCCCTACCACTATCCCTCCTGTCTGTTGTCCTCTCATTGTCATTGTCTCATCCCCCCTATATACTGAGAACAGGCTTGGGCTCAGTGGACATCCCTGCCTCAACCCTCTCTTCGTGATGAATTTCTCACTCTCTTCCCCATTCACTTTAACCCTGCTCCTCGTTTCTTCGTAGATTTCCTCTATTCTTTGTATTAATCTTTCATTGATTTTTTTTCTTTTCATATATTCCCACAGCTTTTCCCTATTCACTTTGTCAAAAGCAGCTTTTAGATCTACGAATAGTGCCACAATTTTCCCTCTTTTTTTTCTAGTTCTTTATTTGCTAAGTGTTTCAGTATATATATGTTGTCTATCGCCCTTCTTCATTTTCTGAATCCCGCTTGTCCGTCTGGTACCAAACTTCTTTCCTTTATTTCCTTCTGTAGTCTTCCTTAAAGTATTGTCGCATATAATTTGTATGCCGTGCTCAATAATGTTACCCCTCTATAATTCTTGACTTTATTTTTTTCGCCTTTTTTATGGATTGGGCATATTATTCCCTCTCTCCATCTCTCCGGAAATCCTTCCCCTTTCCATATTTTGTTTAGTATTTCCGTCATCCTTTTTGCTACACTTTCTCCCCCGTATATTCACTCTTCTCCTTGTATCCCATCTTCTCCTGCCGCCTTTCCTTTTTTTATATTATTTATCGCCTCTATTACTTCTTCTTCATTTATTCTATCCCTATCTCCTTCTTCCTGTTTTACTACCGCGTCTTTTCTTTTTTCTGCTTTTGTTCTTCCCTTCCCAACAGGTTCCAAAAATATATCTCCCATTCTTTAATTTGTATTCTCTTTGTCGTCATGTTTCTTTCCTCTGTTTCTTTAGGTACTTCCATACATCTTCTTCCGTTTTTATTCCTTTGATCTGCTCCTCTTGTTTTTTTTTGTTTTCTTCCTTCTTTCTGTCGCATGTTTTTTTGTATATTTTTACTGCTTCTTTGTATTCTTCTTTTTCTTTTCTCCCTTTTTTCCACTGTCTTAATTCTTTTCTTGCATTTTTTTTTGCTTTCTTGCATTTTCTATCTCACCATTTCTCCATCCTGTTTTCTCCCTTTTCCTCTTTTTAAATCTGACTCTCTCTGTTGCTCTCTCTGTCATCTCTCTCATTTCCTCTACACTTTCTTGTAATTCCTTCCATACCCATACCGTTTTTCCTATTCTTTCTTTTTATCTTTTTATACCCTCTTCTGTTCACTTTTTTTTAGTTATGTACTTTTCCTCTTCCTCTCTCTCTTCTCTTTCTCTTCTTTCTTTGTCAATTCCAGTGGTTGATGGTCTGACTCTACCCTTTCTCCCACTTTAAATGTCTTTACCTTTTCTGCAGCCTCTTCATTTGTCATTACAAAATCTATTATTGTATTATCTCCCCTTCCTCCTATGTACGTAAATTCCCCCTTTCCATCTTCTTCTCTGTTCCCGTTCATTATTCCCCCCCCTTTTTTGTTCCACAATTCCAGCAGTCCTTCTCCCTCTTTATTTATCACCTTGTCCTTTGTTTGTCTCTTTCCCGTCCCTTTTCTTTCTTGTATTACCCCTTCTTCCCCTATTCTTGCGTTGACGTCCCCTCCTACTATTATCAATCCCTCTTCCCTCTGTTTTATCATCTCTTCTATGTTTTTCCTTGTGTCTTTCATTCTACTGCTATAAACCGTCACTACTTTTATTTTTGTTTTTCCCCACTGTATGTTCCTTTCTACAACTCCTCTTCTCTGTTGCACTTTCTCTTTCTATTCCTGGCTCAACCATTTTTTTCTTATTCCCGTTATTATACCCCCCTTTGCTCTCCCTTTTTTCTTCTCTCTTTATGCATGTTGCACCACCCACTCAAATTTTTCCGGCAACTCTTTTTCCCACCATTCCCATTCTTTTTCTTTCATCTATGTTTCTTATAATCCCACTACATCCTGTTCCTTGATGTACTTCCAGAAATCCTGTTCCTTGTTTTTTATTCCCGCTACGTTCCAAAACAATACTTTCAGCTCACTCACCTCCCCCTGTGCTTCTTACTTGCTTTCTTTTCTTCCTCCTTCTTTTTCTTTTCCATTTCCATCTTTCATTATTCCTTTTCTTTGCCATTTCGTCAACTTTCTCTCCTTTACCGCCACCCTTTGCTCTTTAGTTTTTTGCCTTTTAGTTCCCCAATTTCTCTCCCCTTTCTCTGCTCAGTCCCCTATCCTTGTCGTTCCATATGTATCTGTCTCCGTCTATCTCCATTTTTCTGTATCCTACCCATACTATTTTTCCTTCTGCTCTTTTTTCCACCGCTATGTTCATTATTTCTCTTTGCACTCTTCTTTCCTCCCATGTCAAATCGTGATTTATATATATTCTTGTATTCTTTAATTCCTTCTTCTCCGCCATTACCTTCTGTTTTTCCTCCCATCTTCCGATTTCCGCTACCACCATCTCATTTTTCTTCTCTTTGTTTATTACTGTCACTTTTTTCACCTCTACTTTTACATTTAATTTTTCTTCCAGCATCACTGCTAAATCTTTTGTGGTTTTTCACTTCTCCGCCCCTTTATCACAATATTATTCTTTCTTTTCCATCTTTCCTCGTCTTCCGCTTTTTCTCTCCAGTTTTCTATTTTCTCCACCAGTTTCTCTTTTTCTTTCTCCCACTTCTTTTCTCTTTCTCCCATTCCTTTTTTCATTTCTTTGATTTCTTGTCTTATTCCTTGCATATGTTCTTCCATCTGTTTCATCATTTCCCTCATTAATTCTTTTAACTCCTCCATTTCTTTCCTTCCTCCTTCTGTTCTTGAGGTTTTTCCTTCGCTCTCCTCCGATATCTTTTTAATGTCTGGTGATCTTATTGTTTTCTTTCCTCTTTCAAATATTTATTGCCTTTTTTCCTCTTCCTCTCTCTCTCTTTTATTCATCCCTTTCCCCTTTTTTTTATTTGTTATTATTTTTTTTTCTTAATTCGTCCTTACCTTCTTTTCTTATTTTTCGTGTTTTAAAACGTCACCCTTGTAGCTATTTCGCTTTAATTTCGCTTTAAATGTAATAATTTCTACTAATGTAGGAGGTTATCTTTTGTCTCTGACCTTTTCGATTACCCTGCTTATTCACCTTAATCTCACTTGTTCGTCAGTTTTATAATTTTCCACCACGGTTTCTATTCTTCCGTTAATTTATTTATTATTTTACACCCTTCCTCATTTACCTACCCTTTTTCTCTCCTGCTTCCCTCTTACTACCACTACTAACACCAGCACCTTCACTAACTATCTTCTCCAATTTCTACACTTGTATTTCTCTTTTACGTTTGTAAATGTAAATGTGACCTTCTACGTCGAATGTTACCGCACGAGTTTTCTAGCGTCTGGTATCATGTCTAAATATTTTACGCGCATGTATTCAAAATATGGGCATTGATGCTAGCTTATTGGTAAAGTCTACACGTAATGACTTATTACATGACAAGTATCTCGTGTCTGGGCAGAACAACTGCAGCGTGACAAACTTGAAAATGTAAGAGAAAGGATCATTTCGGTTTGGCTTTGTAAGAATACGCGTCACTTGTTTTTCTTAACGTTATCTGTTTTCTGTGCTTTTAGTTATTTTTGTTTAGAAAATACAGTTTTTTTATTCTTTATCTTTATCTTTAAGTAAGGCGTTATTACAATCAATCGTACTATTAAGCTGCTTGAATTTGTTCTTCTTTTTGTTTTGGTTCAATTTTTGCTTTTTTAGTATTTAGTTAAAAGATTCCGATCAAAATTTTTGTCTAATTTTTACTTAGTCGATTTTTAAAGTATAACTTCTGATAATATTCAAACAAGTCCTACTTAGTAATATAAGTTTTGAAAATGTAGATTACGTCTTGTAGAAAGAAAATTTTTGGAAATTATGATTTTGGTTTGGTTTATTTCTCAAATTAAATTTACAAAACAAATGACACAAAAACACCACCAAAAGCATGCTTGATAAATAACCAAGTTATTCAGTACTATGACTAGTGAAAATTACAGAAAAGTGAAGATTTCTTCTTCATCCAGTTTCAGGATATAGCAAAATTGAAATGATATCCTCACGTAGTATTTCACTGATGTCTTTGGCATCGGAGTACTTAAATATTGTTCAAATCTATTTTCTAAGATCTTTCTGACGAAATCAATTTCTGGATCTTTTTTTAACTCTATTAGAAACATTGCTACAGCTTTATAGGTCTTACGAACCTTGCACGGCCAACTCACACAGTCGGAGATAGGGGAGGTTCAAGTGAATAATAATTAAGGGCGCCAAATCTTTTATAATTAACATTTCTGTTTCGATCAAGACAGACGGTCCAAGCTTCTAACGAAGTTTTAGTTTCGTAAAGTTGTAGGAAACGCAGAAAGAAACCAAATCGATAACAAAAATTGCACTTTAATTACTCTAGAAGAATAAATAGATTAAAATTTGAATCAATAACAATTACAAGATAAGTGGATAGCATAACAATGAATAATTTTAGTCCGAGCACAAATATATGTAGTTAGTAAAATAACAGAAGTATCGGCTACTTACACTACACTTAAAGCAAAAGTGTAACCATCAGAACATATAAAAACTCTTCGTAAGTAAATTATATTAATAATAGTAATAATTAAAAGTTGACGTAATCAGCATGCGATAGTAATTTACTTAAACTAATTGAGTAACAATAATAAGAAGCAAATCAAGTCGGACGTTTCCACACGATTAGTAAATATGATTATGAGTAGCACCGTAGCGACAGCGAATAATTAAAATCATGAAATTGACTTATCAAGATTCAGGTGTACCTTCAGAAAACGTTTTCCTACTGGCTTCCTGTAATCAAATTTCTTGAAAATAATCGTGCCTACCTGGCGACTCACAAAATATAACATGTAAAAGAAACATTTAAAAGAAAGTAATAGAACCGAAACTTATCGTATGCTGTTACAATGTCTTTTCGTCTACGATGGTATTAATTTATTGCCTTCGAAGAGAAATTCAATCGTGCCCGGTACTTAGGCTCTTCCGAACAAGATGATATTAATTAATGGTATTAATTGCCTCCGCATAGAAATTCTGCTCTTGTATCGCAGCGTTCTTAGGTCTACAGCTTCCGATTATAATTTTCCCTTGTAGATTTTAAACTCAGACAAGAACACCCATACTTAGGAGGTAGCACATGGCGCTAACGAAAAGACATAAAAATTACCTTTAATCAAAAAAAGAATAAAAGCCACTTACCCTGCGTGGATTAAATTAGTTAATTAAGAATACTTTTATTACCCATCGTGTCACAACACGTGGATGTTTTAAGAAAACGTTTTTAATTCACGCAGATCGTGAACGATGTTAAAGTCAAAATGACAGTCCATCGTCTTCTCCATACGAAGAGACCAAGGAGCCCGATAGATGGCGTCAAGAAATAGAAAAGTAATTTTTAATTAAACCAATATACGGGGTAGTGCAGTATTTAAATTTATGCACGTAACAACATTATTTTTTTTCTTCATTTTTTGTTCATAAAACGTAGTCTGCTCAATGAACGTAGTCTTTACCATCTGATTCTGTGTAAAGTATTTCGTTTTTACTATTTGAACTACTTCTTCTTAATACGCCCTAAAACTGCCCTTTAGCATATCCTATTACTATTTTTTTCTAGATTGGTAGCTTTCACGCGTGCTAATAAAAGCCTTTCAGATGAATTTGGGTTAGATAGGCCTGCTTATATATCTGGTTCTGTAGCTTGAACAGCACTCGTTTCAAATGATTTTGGATTGTTACAAGAATCTTCTAAGGCTATGAAATTTACTTTTGTAATTTGGTACACTGGGTGACGAGGCACATTTGTCATTTTTCAACGAGTGAATGCACTTAGATCATAAGCTTTTTTAGGAATTATTTTGTTATTGAATGGATATATGCTTGTCTTTTGGAATCCATTGGCACTAACATTCTTAAAAACATAGGACCACATTCACGCATTCAAAACCGCAATTTCTTTACTCAACCATTGCATAGATGATTTAAGATACCTAAGATGTATAAACCTCTAAGCATGGTATTAACAAACGTGCAATTTCTTTAACGTCCAAAACGGAAGTGATCTCCGGAAGAACGATTCGAAGCAGGAGACAACAAAAAACAATTGAAAATGTCAAAACAAGTACCAGTTGGCAAAAGAAAACTAGTTTTCGCATCTTTAGAAAGACGACAAATTTTAGAAAAGTTCGTAAAAGTTCTTTAAGCTACGCCAGAATGAGTAAGCGATGAAAAACCAACAGTAACAAGATCGCACCGTCAATCTAAACCAAACGCTTTCAGTGACCGACAAACCGTACAGTATCGCTACTGTCCGGTTTGTCAGTCACTGAAAGTCACTTTAAGTCTCACACGAAGCTAATAAAAATGACACCGAAGAAGAATTATCGTATTGGCAACACTACGATGACCGATGGAATGGACGTGATAGATGAATAATTGGTTTACGATAGTCGTTTGCAACGACTAGCTTCCACAGATGCTGATCGTCAGAAGAAACCTGTACTCGTTTACATATAAAACCTTGGACCACTAATCTACGAGAAAATCGACAAAGAGACACTGACACTTTGCACACTAACTGGTTATACCATTAGTCTTTAGTAGAGCCGGTAACTGTCGAGAAAACGAAGACGACCCAGTCGACAAATCAGAAGAAAAAAGAACCGAACTTAAAAGTTTAGCATCTTGAGAACTACAAGGCAAGTATTGGACGTAGGAGTGGATACAGAAGAAGAAAATGACATCAAAAGAACATGCAACTGGATTCGACAACCACTGACAATCATGATGTTCACATGCGTTAATCGAAGATGTCTCACAAGAAGTTTCTCAAGAAGGCGTAGGAAGTTTATACTCGTCTATGGAATCGGTGTTAACGCAAATTCTAATTGATAAAACTGAGTGAGATTACAACGCACAATCTTAAGTTGTAATTGATCAGAGACCGGTTTCAACATTTGTAAGAAAAAGTATTGCATGGTGGTAAAGTGTCATAATTCACAAGAAGGAATTTTGATTTCAACAGATTAGCAATTCTTTCAAGAACCTAAAACATGTCGTCTAGGTCTAAACACAAGAAGAGTTTTACCCGACAACACTTCTAAAGCTGAAACGAAAAGTTGATGCTGTGAAACATCACGAGACAAACACAACTCGTCAATCCTAGTTAAAAATTTTATCAGTAGTGAAGGATCTTCACCGGAGAAAGTAACAAATTAATTTTTGAATCAGAGTCCAAAGAAGTAAGAAATGATGGTTCTTCATCTGAAAAATACATATCTAACATAATAAAAGACATAATAAAACCTAGACCAACAAACTAATCAAAATAGTTAACTACAGCAGAAACAGTTGTATGACTAGAAACCCAATAATCTAAACATTCTGCACGTAGAATAAATAGATAACCAACGGAATGTATATGTAATAGCGATAATATCAATAAGAAGAAAATTTTAGCCGACGTAGTCGAGTTAATAAAAAAAATTAAAGCACGGAAGCTAACGTACTACCAAGAAGTAGTAAAATGTAAGCAAACTAATTAGGAAGACAAAAAAGCAAAGAAAACTTTACGTCGAACCCATTAATGACAATTAATAAGTAAGAGAATTAATAAAGACAGAAAAAAATATAATCGCACACAGAATAATCGAGCCCTAGCAGTTTGGCGTCAAATTTTGTTACGTTAATAAAACCGTGATGTATAGTGGGCGCCAGATCAACGCTTCGGAGAGTGAGTCAGTGGTTTTTGATGTGTTATTTATGACATAATCAAAAGATCCCGTTTACATCTGTCTAACACTGACAGTAAGCAAATTGAACTGTAAAATTAAAATGTATCTTTACTTCAGCAAATTTCTCACAAAAAACATAGTCGAAACCGCAATTTATTTAGTCAACACTCGCGTTGACGATATAAGATACTTAATATGTGAAAACATCTTAGCAACACGTGTAATTTTCGTAACGTTCAAGACGGAAGTGTTCTTAGTATACGAAGTGTTCTTACAGTACGAAAACTATATATATTTTTTTTAGACAGGCCAAATCTATACTTTTCATTGATTATAGATGGTTTGCAATTTTTGTCTACTTGTATAGATACGGATCTTTTCTTCCTCCGGCATTTAACGTGATCCAGTAATGTATTAAGTGGAATAGTGTAATCCTATATACTGACTTGATACGTTTTACCTGCTTTGGCTCAGTGCCGGATTAACTTTTAGACTGTCAAAATCTCAAAGTCGAACTTTGCACTTTGCAAAGTACATCCGAATAAGTTTAAATAAAAATCTTAATAAACTAATATTATTAAACAAAACAACAGTCCCACATTCTTTTCTAGCCATTCGTCGTCCAATTGCGGACATAGGCTTCTCTCAGTTCTCGCCATCAATTTATTCTGTGCGGTGCACTTCTAGTAAAATTCTCTTTCAAGTCGTCTCCTCAGCGTATTTAAGAGCGTCCTCTCCTCCGTTGCCCCATCCATAACCTCCAGTCTTGTATTCGATTATTCTATCGTTCATCTGTTTGACTTGCATTATAGCCAGCGAAGGTCCATTTTAGTGTTGCCACGTCTCTTACTTTTGTTTTGTTTCTGATCCATGTGTTTGTTTTTCTATCTGTTAACGTAATTCTTACCATGATTATTTCTATAGACCTTTGTGCTTTTGCAATTTTATCCATCTCAGCTTTGCTAAGTGTTAACGTTTGACAGCCATACGTAAACACCGCCAAGATGCTTTGGTCAAACAACCTGCTTTTTTGATATTGCGGTAACTTGAGATTTTTTAGTATAAAGGATAGTTTTTCAAATCTTGCCAATGCTAGTCAAATTCTTCTATCCTATAGTTACCAATGGGCATAGCTCTACACTGTCAAAAGCCGTCTCATTGTGTAACGTGTTTTGTTGACACCGCGCGGCTACTTTACGTCGTACAGGCTGTCGTGGTTCTTCTTATTACATCAAAGTATGGATGTCTAACTCAATCACCCTAATTACCGTTGGGCGCCATCCAGTTATGTCCGAACTGGAACGGAAGATATTAACTTACTTTGTTAATTTAAATCCCAATCTGTATGCTCAGTGATGTAACTGCGAATTGCAGTTCCGATTACTCGATTCGTTCGTTCGACGAAGTTACATTGGGCGGAATAGACACCATCAAACCAAATTTTCTGCACTTTGTACTGCGAACACAAGTTTTTAAAAGTACAGCCCGAAAATTGTGGACCATTATCGCAAATAATAAACTGGCAAACTCCAAAAGTGAGAAAAACCTTGTCTTCAATAAAAGAAGTAATATGATAAGCTTTTGCACTTTTAAGGGGGCACAGAAAAGTATACTATATAAGTTTAACTTTATTCGTTGCCATTTGGCTTACAAACTTAATCGTGCTATATATACATATATAATACATTTTCTTATCCCTTCTCCCCCCTTAACTTTTTCCTCCTGCTCCATACTTCCTCCATCCATTCCGCTCCTTTTCCGTTTTCATCTAAGATTTCCTCTATTTTCGTCACCTCTTCTCTTAGTTCCCTGCATTTCTTTTTCATGTGGTTAAGGTCTTCCGTTTCTTCTCCACATAGCCTACACAACTTTTCTGGTTCTTCTTTCCAATATTTGTTCCCTAACTTCTCGTTGCCACATCTGAACCTTGCTATCATTTTTTTCTTTTTGTTGCTTTTAAACTCTCTATCTTTTAAATATTCTGGCACTCCTTCACCCTTGATATCTTTATAATTTCTATTATATTTGCCCTCTTTTATCTTTGTCCATCTTTCTTGTTTTTCGATGTCTCTATCTCTCCTTATTATTTCTTCCCTTATCCCTACTCCCTCTTCTCTTAATCTTTCCACTTCTTCACTCGCGTACCCGTTTCTTTTGTAATACTCTTCTCTGCCCTCCTGCCCGTACTTCACTTTCCCTCCCTTTATCTCTTTCCAACATTCTTGCAGTATTTTGCAATCTGTTCTTTCCCTCATTTCTTCCTCGTATTTTATTGCTCTTTTTCCTGTCTCTACATTTATTTTTTCTATCTGTACCTCCTCTCTCACAATATACCCCGGTGTATCCCTGTCCAATCCTAACACCCATCTCCAGTATTTTTCCTGTAGCCCCTCTACCTCCCTCCACTCCTTCCAGCCCCATATTTCCGCTCCATACATTACCACCCCCTTTATTAATTTTTCAACAACAATTTTCTTTTTTTTATATCCATCTTGAATATTTTTTCCCCCCACACCCCAGACTTGTCCTATTAGTCTGTTTTCTTTTTTCACCCTTTTCTTTATGTGTTCTCCCTCTTTATTATACTGTTTCATCGTGTAGCCCAGGTATGTAAATTCCTTCACTTGTTGCACTTTCTCATCACTCCATATCCACTCCTCTCTTTTTTTTTTCCGCCCTCCTTTTCTAAATATCATTACCTTTGTTTTCTCCGTATTTACTTCCATTTCTTTTTTTTTCATATATTTTTCTAGCGTTTTCATCATCTCTTTCATTTCCTTTTCCTCCTTAGCCACCAGCACTATGTCATCCGCATACGCCAACGACCATACCTTAGCTTTCCCTACCACTATCCCTCCTGTCTGTTGTCCTCTCATTGTCTCTTCTAGATCCCCCGTATATACTGAGAACAGGCTTGGGCTCAGTGGACATCCCTGCCTCAACCCTCTCTTTGTGATGAATTTCTCACTCTCTTCCCCGTTCACTTTAACCCTGCTCCTCGTTTCTTCGTAGATTTCCTCTATTCTTTGTATTAATCTTTCATTTATTTTTTTCTTTTCATATATTCCCACAGCTTTTCCCTATTCAGTTTGTCAAAAGCAGCTTTTAGGTCTACGAATAGTGCTACCATTTTCCCTCTTTTTTTTCTAGTTCTTTATTTGCTAAGTGTTTCAGTATATATATATATGTTGTCTATCGCCCTTCTTCCTTTTCTGAATCCTGCTTGTCCGTCTGGTACCAAACTTCTTTCCTCTATTTCCTTCTGTAGTCTTTCTTGCAGTATTGTCGCGTACAATTTGTATGCCGTGCTCAATAATGTTACCCCTCTATAATTCTTGACATTATTTTTTTCGCCTTTTTTATGGATTGGGCATATTATTCCCTCTCTCCATCTCTCTGGAAATCCTTCCTCTTTCCATATTTTGTTTAGTATTTCCGTCATCCTTTTTGCTACACTTTCTCCCCCGTATACCCACTCTTCTCCTTGTATCCCATCTTTTCCTGTCGCCTTTCCTTTTTTTATATTCTTTATCGCCTCCACTACTTCTTCTTCTCTTATTCTATCCCTATCTCCTTCTTCTTGTCTTACTACCGCGTCTTTTCTTTTTTTCTTTTTTCTGCTTTTGTTCTTCCCCTCCCAACAGGTTTCGAAAATATATCTCCCATTCTTTAATTTTTATTCCCTTTGTCGTCATGTTTTTTCCTCTGTTTCTTTAGGTACTTCCATACATCTTCTTCCGTTTTTATTCCTTTGATCTGCTCCTCTTGTTTCTTTTTGTTTTCTTCCTTCTTTCTGTCGCATGTTTTTGTATATTTTTACTGCTTCTTTGTATTCTTCTTTTTCTTTCCTCCCTTTTTTCCACTGTCTTAATGCTCTTCTTGCATTTCTTATCCCACCATTTCTTCCATCCTGTTTTCTCCCCCCTCCATTTTCTAAATCTGACTCTCTCTGTTGCTTTCTCCATCATCTCTCTCATTTCCTCTACACTTTCTTGTAATTCCTTCCCTATTCATACCGTTTTCCCTATTCTCTCTTTATATCTTTTTATACCCTCTTCTGTCCACTTTTTTTTAGTTATGTACTTCTCCTCTTCCTCTCTCTCTTCTCTTTCCCTTCCTTCCATTGTCAATTCCAGTGGTTGATGGTCTGACTCTACCCTTTCTCCCACCTTAAATGTCTTTACCTTTTCTGCGGCCTCTTCATTTGTCATTACAAAATCTATTATTGATTCTCCCCTTCCTCCTATGTACGTAAATTCCTCCTTTCCATTTTCTTCTCTGTTCCCGTTCATTATTTCCCACCCTTTTTCGTTGCATAATTCCAGCAGTTCTCCCTCTTTATTTATCACCTTGTCCTTTGTTTGTCTCTTTCCCGTCCCTTTTCTTTCTTGTATTCCCCCTCTTCCCCTATTCTTGCGTTGAAGTCTCCTCCTACTATTATCAATCCCTCCTCCCTCTCTTCTATCATCTCTTCTATGTTTTTCCTTGTCTCTTTCATTCTACTGCTATAAACCGTCACTACTTTTATTTTTGTTTTTCCCCACTGTATGTTCCTTTCTACAACTTCTCTTCTCTGTTGCACTTTCTCTTTCTTTTCCTGGCTCAACCATTCTTTTCTTATTCCTGTTATTATACCCCCCTTTGCTCTCCCTTTTTTCTTTTCTCTTTCTGCATGTTGCACCACCCACTCAAATTCCTCTGGCAACTCTTTTTCCCACCACTCCCATTCTTTTTCTTCCATCCATGTTTCGTGTAATCACACTACATCCTGTTCCTTGATGTACTTCCAGAAATCATGTTCCTTGTTTTTTATTCCCGCTACGTTCCAAAACAATACTCTCAGCTCACTCACCTCCCCCTGTGCTTTTTCCTTACTTTCTTTTTTTCTTCCTTTTTTTCTTTTCCATTTCCATCTCTCATTATTCCTTTTCTTTGCCATTTTGTCAAGTTTCTTTCCTTTACCACCCCCCATTTGCCCTTTAGTTTTTTGCCTTTTGGTTCCCCAATTTCTCTCCCCTTTCTCTGTTCAGTCCCTTATCCTTGTCGTTCCATATGTATCTATCTCCGTCTATCTCCATTTTTCTGTACCCTACCCATACTCTTTTTCCTTCCGCTCTTTTTTCCATCGCTATGTTCATTATTTCTCTTTGCACTCTTCTTTCCTCCCATGTCAAATCGTGACTTATATATATTCTTGTATTCTTTAATTTCTTCTTCTCCGCCATTACCTTCTGTTTTTCCTCCCATCCTTCGATTTCCGCCACCACCATCTCATTTTTCTTCTCTTTGTTTATTACTGTCACTTTTTTCACCTCTACTTTTACATTTAGTTTTTCTTCCAGCATCACTGCTAAATCTTTTTGTGGTTTTTCACTTCTCCACCCCTTTATCACAATACTATTCTTTCTTTTCCATCTTTTCTCGTCTTCCGCTTTTTTCTCAAATTTTTCTATTCTCTCCACCAGTTTCTCTTTTTCTTTCTCCCACTTCTTTTCTCTTTCTCCCATTTCTTTTTTCATTTCTTTGATTTCTTGTCTTATTCCTTGCATATTTTCTTCCATCTGTTTTATCATTTCTCTCATTAATTCTTTTAACGCCTCCATTTCTTTCCTTCCTCCTTCTGTTCTTGAGGTTTTTCTTTCGCTCTCCTCCGATATCTTTTTAATGTCTGGTGATCTTATTGTTTTCTTTCCTCTTTCAAATATTTTTTGCCTTTCTTTTTCCTCTTCCTCTCTCTCTCTTTTATTCATCCCTTTCCCCCTTTTTTTTATTACTTATTTATTTATTATTTTTTTTTTATTTTTTTTTATTTTAATAATTTTTTTAAAATTTATTGTTATTATTATATATACTTAGTAAACCAATCTGAGACAACTAAAAGCCAACTGTACCCTCTTTTTGAGCGTGGGAAAGGACCCATTAAATCAACGGCAATAATTTGCCAAGGAAAATTACAAATCTTTTCTCTCTCCATTAGGCCAACTTTACCTTTATTTGGCGCTTTTTGCGCATCGCATATTTTACACGAACGAACGTACTTCAAAATATCCTGTCTTATCTTAGGCCAATAATATATTCCTTAAATTTTAGCTAAAGTTTTATTAAAGCCAAAATGAAAATAAGTTGGAGGATCGTGACAAGATGTGATCACTTGCTTACGCAATGACTTTGAAACTAAAAGTTTCCATTCTTTAAAATTACTCGGAATGTAAGAATTGACAGGAGCAAATTTGTATATTAGACTATTTTCAATTTTCCACTGCGGAAATTTGTCGGGAAGATCATTAATGTTTCGACGCATTTTAATATACCATGGATCTAAATTTTCTGTACTAAATTCGATACCGGCGATTTGGCTTGGTGGTTCTAAAGAAATTCGTGATAACGCATCGGGTACTACATTGCTTGAACCGGGACGATGGACGAGATCGAACGAGTGTTGGAGTAGTCGAACAGACCAGCGGGCTAGTGTTCCAGAAGGGTTTTTAAGATTATTGAGCCAAATGAGTGAAGCATGGTCGGTTATCACTGTAAACCTGATTCCTTCTATGTAGGCTCGAAAACGTTCAATTGCAAAGATGACAGCCAAACATTCGCGTTCTGTGGTCGTGTAGTTGCGTTCAGCAGGAGTGAGCGTCCTACTACAATAAGCTATAATTTTTTCTTCGCCATCTAAAATTTGTGTTAGAACACCTCCAAGACCGGTATTGGATGCATCGTATTGAATAATAAATGGTTTATTAAAATCGAGCTGTGATAAAATTGGTGATGATATCAGACAGGATTTTATCTTTAGAAACGCAGCTTCTGCGTTATCGGACCAGGGAATAGGTTGTTTTTTCTTCTTTCCTTTAATGAGATCATTAAGTGGTGATACGAGAGTTGAAAAATTATTGATGAATCGCCTATACCAACTACACGTTCCGATAAATCGTTTAATCTCGGTAGATGTTTTAGGTCGAGGATAATTAATCATCGTCTCCACTTTTTCGGGATCGGTTCTTAATGAATTTTGTCCGACAATAAAACCTAAAAATTTAAATGATGCTTTGAAAAATTCGCATTTGTCAATATTTATAGTTAAACTTACTTCCTTTAAACGAATCTTGACTTCTGATAGCTAATTTAAATGTTCTTCGAAAGTTGACGAACATCCCATAGAGGAAAGTACCATAGGCCCAGGCTTGGTCCAGGCTTGGCCCAAGTCTGTACAAGCCTGGGCCAAGCCTATAGGCTAGGCTTGGGCAAGCTTTGGAAAAAGTCTGGAATGATAACCATGGCCCAATCCTGGTCGCTAGGCCTTGGTCATGCTCAGTTGCCAGACCTGGGCCATGCTCAGTTGCCAGACCTGGGCCATGCTTAATTGCCAGTACTGGGCCACGCTTAATTGCTAAAACTAGCTCAAAATTAAATGCCAAGAATTAAGCATTAATAAAACAATGGAATAAATAATTGTATGAACGTATTTACACTTTATTGTTATTACTTGTATTATGTACTATTTAAATTACATAAAGTTTTTTAATTACTATTTAGATCTCGTCTTAAATTATATTAACATTTAGCTAGTACAGTTATTATTCTCCATCACTAGTTCACATTCAAGTTCAACTCATTTTGGCACCTTTTGTTTGATATTTTTTGGTTTTCTGTATCACTAGGGTCATTAACGTCACTCGCACAGCTGATGTTTACACTTTGATTATTTAAACTTTGCCGGTTAACATCTAAATTAGTTTTTTTATTCAAAACTTTTTTGGTTTATTTAACGCACGCCATCTTTAAACTCTAAGGTAAGAATCAGACATAATTACTTTTAGTATCGTCGCCTCGTGATAATTGCGGAGTAAACAAAAGAAATTATATTTGGAAGTTTTTTTCTTCTAGTTAAAACGTACTAACATTCAATGACTGTATAACTGAATCTCGGAGATTTGATTCATCACCTTTACTACTCTAGCAATGAGAAAAGTCTTACATTTAACTAACAGATGATGTAAACAAGGATGGCGGCTGCGCTAAACGAAAATACCCGAATCTCGCCATACGTAACCGAACGGCTCAAGTTTCAATTCTACACTTTCGATATTATCATAACTCAACTTATTAACCAATTTTTTAAAATTTTTAACCTTGAAAAAAAATTATTATTGCTATTTTCTTGGATAATCCAGCCTTGGCCAAGGCTGGGTTAACCAGTCTTGAACTAAGCTTGGGTCCTTATGGAATAGGAAGGCTGGGTTATCCAGGCTTGGGCCAAACTTGGATTCTCATGGAATGGCCAAGGATGGGCTATACAAGCTTGGGCCAAGCTTGGCTAATAATTTGCATGGCCGAAGCTGGGTCAACCAGTCTTGGCCCAAGCTTGGGTTTTCATGGAATAGCCAAGGATGGGTTATGCAAGCTTGAGCCAAGCTTGGGTAAGAATTGGCATGGCCGAAGATGGGTCAACCAGTGTAGGGCCAAGCTTGGGTCCCCATAGAATGGCCAAAGCTGGGTTATCCAGGCTTGGGCCAAACTTGGATTCTCATAGAATGGCCAAGGATGGGTTATACAAGCTTGGGCCAAGCTTGGCTAATAATTTGCATGGCCGAAGCTGGGTCAACCAGTCTAGGCTCAAGCTTGGGTCCTCATGGAATGGTCAAGGCTGAGCTACCCAGTCCTGGGCCAAGTCTGGGCCAATACAGGTACGCCAAACTTAGGTTTCCCAGTACTGGCCCAGATCTGGCCCCGTTGTCTAACTCTGGGGTTTCCTGTATGGGATATTATTATGTCGTCTAGATAGGCAAAAATGTTAGGAACGTATTTAGGAGCAAAAATTGCGTCAACACGCCGTTGTTGCGTTTGTGCGGCATTACGTAAGCCAAAAGGCATTGTAACAAATTCAAAGTGACCTCTACCAACAACGCTAAACGCGGTTTTTTCTCTAGATGTTGGATCAAGTGGTACTTGCCAAAAAGCTTTTCGAAGGTCAATTGAAGAGATATATTTAGCATCCCTTAACATATTTAAGACTCTATCTATGTGTGGAAATGGATAAGAATCGTGTTTTGTAATATCATTTAAAAAGCGGCCATCGAAACAGAACCGGTACTCACCGGACCTTTTTTTTACGAGTAGGACAGGGGAGCACCATGGGCTTGAAGAAGGTTGTACTACCCCTAATTTTAACATATCATCTAGTTCTTGGTTTAAAATATTAAGCATATGTGGAGAGGTATGTAGGTTCATGTCTATTTTATTTATGCGACCTAATTTATTTTTGCTACTAATTTCCTGAAAACATTTTATGGTTTCATTAGCTTTTGCTTGTTGGAATAGGTTTAACTCGTTTATGAAAAACAATTGATGAATACTAACGGTATTACTTAAATTATACAAATTGGAATTAAACTGAACCTGCCAACAGTTATTTTTGAAATCAATATTTAATTGAAATGACTTAATAAAATCTGAACCGAGAATAAAATCGTGCGTAAGAGAAGGAGCTACAAAACAGTTTATTACTTTAGTGTTTCCTTCAACAGTGACTGGAAGATCCACAGAGGTATTAAAAGGGGTGTTATCGCCATTAGCTAAAATTAGTTTTTGATCACTTGGGTAATGTTTTAATTTGAGGTTTTTTATAACATTTAAGCCATTACCTCCAATTACTGAAGAGGTTGCACCAGTATCAAGAAGAGCAGTACATTCAATATCGAAAATTTTAATTGATATATAAGGACGATTATCATACAACTTACTTATTAAAAGAGAAGATACTTGTTCTGTTAACCTATCTTTTTTTGTTGAACCGAGTAAAAGTATTAACTCAATCGCGCCATTCGTGATTATCGGTAAAAGTGAGCTTAGAGTGTTTGGCCTGTTTAGAAAGGAAGGAACGTCGGCCAAAGATGCGTTATTTCTTTAAGAGTTTTTTGGACAATGGAGATCATTCGAAATTTGAACGTTTGGGTATCCACATCGGTGACAGAATAAATTTCTTTTTGCTAAACAGAATTGAAAGGCATGATTAGGTTGTTTGCAGTTCCAGCAAATGACTTTGGGGACTTTGATTTTCTGTTGCTTATTTTGATTCTGTAAATTTATATTAGATTTATTGCTAATTGAGTATGTATTCGTTTTTGGGTTAGTGTGGAACTGAACCGATTGCACTTTATGTGTAGAACTACTAGCGGTAGTTTGTATACCACTGGATGGATTATAACTACAGACGTGAGATTTACTTTTGGGTAATTGAATTGAAGCAGTTTCTAATTTTTTGCATTAAGAGTTTAACTCGCTTAAAGAAGAAACATCTCGAAGTACCAAGTGAGAGATGTATTCTGGTAAGAGGTTAGACATGATTATTGTAATTTTTGTAACTTTAAGAGGGGATTTACTTAATCTAGAAAATAAATTTTCTAAGTGTGCTATAAAAATAGTAACGTGTTCGGTCCGTTTTTGTTTAAGTGATTTAATTTGTTGCCAAATTTAGTCTTCATAGTCCGTTGGTAAAAATTCGGATTTTAGTAAAGAAACCAAATAAAAGCATCGTCGACAAATAATTCTACCGCCGAATTGAAAAGTTCATCATCGGAAATTTTTCGAGATTAACTTAGATCGGTAACGTGTTCGAGAAACGAGGGTAGTTTGCCTGGATCTCCATTAAATGTAATATTTAAATCGGAGACAGTATATCGTGAATTGCAATTTACTATGAGTGGTTGGACGTTAATTACGGGAGTAGCAGCAGAAAATGTGGTCGACGTATTGATTGTTTCCGATTGACTTAGTGATTCTTCTAAATCAGCATCAAATCTTGACTTCAGACTGATCATCTGTAGTAATTAATCGTAGAATTTTACTAGTGACATGAGTAATTCTAGAGCGAAGTCGTTTATATAGCGAATCATTTGAAGAACCTTCAAATTCTTTTATTAAAGTTTCAATTGAATTCAAGGTATTATTAATTTCTTTGATTTCAGTTTCTAATGACTCGTCGTATTTATCCAAATTAATCAAAGAAACACCGGAGGTACGTTCTTTATCGAGCGCGCGACACAAAATTTTCCTCTTTTCGTCATGCGGACGTGAAATATTAATGCCTCTTATTAATAATTTTTTACTTTTAAATGTACTAAAAGAATTTAAACAAATATTACAGATTAGGTATTCCATTGCAAGTAAAATATACTGAAGCGTGCAATAATCGATTGTTAATAAAATACCGATTTTGAACCAATGTGTGACCTTTAAATAAATGCAAATGCACATAACGAATTGTTAATACAAAATTAAGTTAAATAAACACTTGAAACGCTGTGTTTTAGCAGTTAAATTTTGACTATTGATAAAAAAAGGCATAGGGTGATTGAATTATGTAATAAATAATTTAAATCGGGCCCCACGTTGGGCGCCAAAATTAGTGTAACGTGTTTTGTTGACACCGCGCAGCTGCTTTACGTCGTACAGGCTGTCGTGGTTCTTATTAAATCAAAGTATGGATGTCTAACTCAATCACCCTAATTACCGTTGGGCGCCATCCAGTTAAGTCCGAACTGGAACGGAAGATATTAACTTACTTTGTTAGATATACATAGAAATAACAATAAAAGGACTTCTCCACACTCCAACATGAGTTTTCGTTTTTGCTATATTGTACGTTGCTATGTGGATTTCAGTTTTTCTATTTGTCAAATTTTTGCCTCCCCCCAGAATCCTTGAGACAGACCGGTCTCCCGGTGTAGAATTGTGGATATATTATCCTACCCACCTGGAGTATTATTTATTTACGTTTTCTTGTCGACATTGGTTTGAAACACCACGCTGGTCAGGTGCATTAATAAGTTTAATTTCAGTCACTCCTAACCTGAGAAACAAACGCTGTTTGCAGCACCTCGTTCTAAGTCAAACGCTGCTGTGTTAGTTTTGGTCTACCCCGAGTATTTAATTTTCTCGGTACCATTCATATCTAAGAAACATTCCTCTATCCTTCACCCAGATGAGACGCCTGATAGAGGATTAGCAAGCTTATACGGGCGGCTTTACGTATTGTTGGTTATAGTCTGAAACACAGTCACGGTCATTGTCCGCTGCCGGAAATAATGTTTTTTTTTGTTACCAAACGCATTTTATATTGTTCCTCATGAGTACAAACTCATACATTTTCTGTAGACATAAAAAATTCATTACAACATAATGCTCCAAGGTTTGAATGGCAGTATAGCAAGATAAGTCGATAGCTAAAATGACACCAACCGTTGACATGGTACTAAGGTTGATTTTGAAAAATTGCCATAGATTTGATAATATTTACGAAATCACCCACTATAAATTAATTGTAATTATTTTTGCAGAAGCCCTTATAGTTTTGAATGTTTGGCTCCTTACGGTGGACCGGTCGAACCTGGCACGGCCGTTGCTGGAGCTACAAATGACGATTTTACAGACGGCGTTGGCGTTACATTAACGTTTTTGGTTGCGAATACATTAGATGAGGATAAATTGGTTGGCATTTGGGAATGGGAAAAAAAGTAATAATGCAAAATTGTTGTTTAGCGTTACACGTCCAGTTATGTTTTTAGATTTATTGAATTTATAAAAAATTGGAATGAAAACCACAGACCCGAGTTTATGGACATTGCTTTTTCTGCTGAGAGATCGATAGAAGACGAACTATTACGTTTATCCCAAGGAGAAGTTATGACAACTGTTATAAGTTACTTAGTAATGTTTGTGTACATAACAATTGCTTTAGGAAGGCTACGTTCTTGCTCAACTATATGCGTAAGTTGTGTATTTAAGTTACGTTCCTGGGTTCTAACGTATGTGTAATAGTTGGACAGTAAAGTGACGTTAGGCGTTGGAGGTATACTTATAGTTCTCTGTTCAGTTGTATGCTCTTTGGGAGTATGCGGGTACGCTCAGATTACAACTACTTTACTGACTATTGAAGTAATACCTTTTCTGGTCCTGGCCGTAGGAGTCGACAACATTTTCATTATTGTTCAAACGCACCAAAGACGACAAAGGTTAGTAAACCGCGCTATAGTTAAATTTGCTTAAAAAAGAGGTTTGCAGACAGAAAGATTTGAGTTTAGAACAGGAAATTGGCTTAACTATGAGTAAAATTGGTCCTAGCATGCTGCTTACTAGTTTCTCAGAGATGTGTTGTTTTGGAATAGGCGCAATCTCTTCAATGCCCGCAGTTAATACTTTTGCTATTTATTCAGTAATTGCGCTGGCGTTTGATTTTCTTTTTCAAATTACAGCGTTCGTAGCTTTGCTGTATCTAGATGACATGCGCTACGAAGTATGTATACCTACACATAGCTACGGCGTAAAATAAAATTATTCTTGCAGCAAAATCGTTTGGATATTCTTTGTTGTATTAAACAGAAGAAACAAAATTTTGCAAATGCAAAAGGATGGATTTACAAATTTTGGACTAAAATCTATACACCGTTTATAATGAAGTACGTTAGGTGTGTAATGGTTTGTGTTCGTGTTAATTATTGTTTTTTTAGTTTTTTTATGAGATGTCTGATTATATTGATCTTTGTGGTTGTGTTATGCCTAAGTATTCTTGTTATACCGGATATAGAAATTGGGTTAGATCAAGAATTATCTATGCCTGATGATAGTCACGTGCTAAAGTATTTTGAAGTAAGTATTGTTTTGTTTTTGTGTTGTTGTTGCGTTTGATGGCAGACTCATCTCATAGTGTGATTTACTATGTAACAAAATTGAATATTCTAAACAAAAATTAAGGCAAAATAATAAAAGTGCAAATTCAGTAGTTTTGCGCGTGTGTATAAACAAAAGTAATTGCGGGCGGTGTTTATAAATCTACAGTGATATATAAATTTATTTAGTAAGTTGTTTTCATTATTTTAGTTAGCTATAGTTTTTTTTATGTTCGTTGTGTTAAGTGTGAAAAAATTAAGTTTCAAAATCGCAACAATTGGTATCAGGTGTGCGGTGATATAATATCTTTGCTTGTTTAATCAAACAAATAATTAATTCGTGCTTTATGTGTGTTAGTTTAGTAAATTAATTATCTACATGTAAAAAACTATAAAGTTGTTAATTAGATAGTAAATATTATAATTTTAAATTTCAAAAAATGTATTTGAATAAAACGCCGCATAATATTCCTAATTGTACTACGCAACCGCATTAGAGTATTCCAATGTTAAAGAGTTTGAATAGGACAAACAGTTATCTATTGCTCCCTAATAATAATGGTTACTGCAATTATATAAACAACATTTCTGATCTTGCGTAGTACAGTTAGGTTTTATTCAAATACTCTAATCTAATCAACAATTTTACAGTTTTCTACATGTATATACTACTCGTACGTATCCCCGATTCTACGAGAAGGCATTTTTTTTCAGATTTATATAAATTTTTAATAATCGTGTAAAATTGTTACAATTGGTGTCAGGTGTGGAGTGTGATAAAGTGAAACACCATAAAGTTACATCAACTAATATTCAAAAAAATTAATTATATCAAATTTGTTTGCTTTGGAAGAGAATTTATTGTATTCTACAATCTCTTGTTGCACTCAGGTCCCTATCAGAATAAATTTTTTAAGACAACGATATAAGATAAGAATAAAAACAAACCGATATAAATGACTTACGTGACGTTGTTCTAAGCGGGCGCTTGCAATGCATTGTGTTCTTCAGTAAAAGCGAATAGAACCCCAATTAAAATTTTCTTTGTGTTGATGACACCATCCTGCTAACAAATCTTAAAGACAATACGTTTTAGAAATACTGAATGGGTATGTACTCTACTTAAAAAAAACACACATCAATAATTAGGCCAACAATGTACGAAAATATTGATGCTAGTTTTCTGCAACGCCTACGTCATTATTTTGGCTGCTTGTTTATTCGTCGCCACATAAAATGATTTTACGTACATTGACATGCTTTGTTCTTTTATAGAATGCCTTTATCTAAATTCCGTTTTAATTAAAAAACCCAACGATTATCAATCACTTCTTAGTCTTGCAGTAGATTGATTAAACTCCGTTGTGACGCTTACTCTGGGGATCGGCCTGCTTATCTGAAATAGAAATCTAAAGAACGGTACGGTTCTCGGGGGCCAGATTTGTTTTTTAGCAGTTTACTTTCCTGTTAGACGGTGTTGTCCGGGCAACTGCAGTGAACACACGGTTGTCCAGGGCTTCAAACGTTCCTAAAAGTGGAGCTAAGCGACGGAAATAAAAGACAACAGTAAATAAAAATAACTTTATTTTATTCTTAAAAAACTGTCCGGTATTTCGGCGAGCTAATCGAAGAGAACGGAAGCGGCGGAAACAACAACCAAGCAAGCGTAGAATGAGTAATTAGCGTGCGTGCGGCAAGCGGCACCATCTGTGACCGGTGATCGGATCGGTAGAAGGGATTGTTCGGGTTCGGATATTCGGTGAACACAAATTACTAGAACCCAGTGTTGACGGCGTGTTACGCAGGCCAAAGCCCGACACTACGAACACGACGCCCGGTAAAGAATAGAGTGGAACCAATAACCGTGCGAAAATCTCTCAACACGTTTCTGGAAAAGCCCGACACTACAAACACGGACCTCGGACTCCTCTTCCATTAAGATGCAACTAGAACTAAAGTTTCAGATTCAGATTTCATACATGTTTATTGCTTTTTCATTTTTAAAGCTTAATCCTAAATGTCTGTGTCTGCTTAAATAGCCACATTGGATCGGTTTTCCACCTCCGAGTTGCCTCTTTGGTTTCAAACTTTTTAGCTGGGTTGTACATTTCATTCTAACTTAATCTAGGATGACATACTTAGGCCGTTTGTGCGTAGGCATGTCATCTCTGTCGTAGTCCCAAAGCCGCCGGACGAGGGGATTGGGATGGGCCGCGAGGTCTGCATGCTGCGGATTGGCGGACGAAATCTGCGATTTTCGGGATGGCGAGTTCGTGATGGAGCCGGTCTGTTCGGACGAACTAGGAGGCGTCAGCAATCATTCTGAGGATCTTGTTTTAGAAGATCTGGATCTTGGTGGTGTGAGTTTTGGTAGCGTAGAACTATACTTGTGCTGCGTACGTCGTGGCTAGGCGGATGATCGTGTTATAGATAAGTAATTTGTTGTTGATGCTGAGGCGGCTGTTGCGGCACAGCATCGGATATAACTTAACCGGTAGGCCGTTCGAAGAGGCGAGCTTCTGGGTGATGTGAGATTTCCATAACAATTTCTTGTCTAGAGTGAGGCCGAGATATTTGGTCTCGTCTACCCAGGAGACGTCGTTGCTTTTGATGTGGAGGCGGCTTGCGGGTTTGATGTTCCTTCGGTTGAAAAGGACGGCGGCGCTTTTCGTGGGATTGACTTTTATTCGCCAGTCGTCGTACCAGTTGTCAAGCGAAGTGAGAGCCATTTGAAGATTTTTCTCGGCTTGAGCGGGCGAGCGGGATGTTGCCAAAACGGCGGTGTCGTCGGCGCGGAAAGTGTACGTGAGTCCGTCGATTTTTGGGACGTCTGCGGTGAAGATGTTGTATAGAAGTGGAGATAGCGTGGATCTTTGAGGAACGCCGGCTTCTAGAGCCGCGATGCCAGACCTTGTCGAACGCCTTTTCGATGTCGAGAAAAACGCCGCCGGTGACGTCGCGGTGGTTGAAGCCGTCGGTGATCTGCTCTATGACGCGGAGGGCTTGGTGGACCGTGTAATGTTTTTTTTACGAAAACTGAACTGTTGTTGGGGAATAATTTGGTTGCTGTCGACCTGTTCCTGTAATCGGGTGAGGATGATTCTTTCCAATAGCTTACCGAGCCTCGGAAGTAAGCTAATTGGATGGTAGTTTTGCGGCATGACGTGATCTTTTCCGGGTTTGGGGATGACTATGACGTCCGCGGTTTTCCGCTGATGTGGAAAGTGTCTTAGGCAGGTGTTAAAAATCGCGGTTAAGGTGGCTATACCTTTTTTGAGCAGAAGATTGAAAGCCGTCGTTCCCGGGAGCTTTGCGCGGTTTGAGATTTTTGATTTCCATTTCGATTTCATTGGGAGAAGTGTGCCTGATGGGCTCGTTTGGGTTTGCCGTCAAGATGCTTTTGACTTCGCGGTGGATAGCGTTCGTGCAACGGAAGTATTCGTCGTCTAAATGGTTTGCTTTGAGTTAGAGTTCGAGCGTGTCAGTAAAAGCTTTGGATTTGTCTAGATCCCTGTAGACCAGACCTCTGGGGCTGTGAATAGCGTGCATGGGAGAATTGTTTCTGTTTTTTAGGATGTTGGTCATTTGCCAGACGCTGTGGTCTTGTGAATTTAGCGACTGAAGTTTGTCATTGAAAAGGTGATTACGATGGGTTTCGATCTAGGTTCGAATAGCATTTTGAGCTGCGTTAAGAGCTCTCTTATCGTTTGGGTGGTGAGTCCGTTGCCATCTACGTCTAAGGCGATTTTTCTCGGTGATCTGGTAACGAATTTGAATTGGGAGTTGGAGCGGATTGGACTTGATTTTTGTGATAGTTTTTTTAGCTTTTGAAATGCATCTTTTGACAAGGTCTGTGAAACTGTCAACCGCGGCTTGAAGTTGGGCGATGTTATCGATGACCGGCACTTGAGTGAAAAGTTTACTGGTTTCGAATGGTGATGTTCGTTTTGAACTGAAGGTTATCGTTTTCTAATTGATCACCGAGTTGTAAAAGCACGGGCTCGTGGTCGGAACTAAGGTCGGAAACGGTTGTTAAATCGTGAAGTAGCCTGATGTTATTGAAAATGGCTATGTCGATGACGTCGGGGAGTCCGTTGTGAGGGTGGATGGTGGGTTCGTAGGGTCCATCTACGACGAAATTTCGGATGCTGGCGAGGTCTTGCAGGAGTCGACCGTTGCAGTTCGATTTCCTGCTGTGCCAGTCTGGATGTTTCGCGTTAAGGTTTCTTGCGAGAATTGTGAGGGTCCTGGCGTTAAAAATCGCGTCAAAATCTGCGGAAATGACGTTTTTGGTGGATGGGTTATAAACAGCGCAGAAAACTATGTCTTCGTTGACTGCCGTGTTAATGACGATTTGGATTGCTTCAAGATTCTGAAGTTGTGGCGCTGGAATGTGGTGGTGGGAGATTGACCGTTTTACGTAAACGGCCGTACCTCCTCCGCGACCTATGGTTCGGTTGGTATTATATCTCGAATAATTGGAAATGTTTGGATTGTCGCAGTTCCGAAGATGAGTTTCGGAAACAAGATCGACGTCGATGTTACAACGGTAGAGAAATTCCTGAAATTCAAGTTTTTTATTAAGGATACCGTTGGCGTTCCAAACCGCAATGAGGAGAAAGTTTGGTTTTCTTCTTGCAGCCATTACTGGTTGCGGGAACGGAGTTGGGCGAGGTACTCTCTGATGAGGACGGACTCTTCCCTGGTGACTTCGGTGTGGACGTACCTCTGAGGCTTCGTTTCTCTGGCGGTGGTGGTTGGCGCAGAAGCGGTGGGCTCAACCGGTCTCGCTGCCTGGGCAAACGAGACGGCTGGGTTCAGATTTGTACGCTGAGTACGAGGGTGGGCCTTGTAGTTCGCGGGATGCTCGTTCCTGCAGTTGCAGCACGTCACAGAACCGTCTTCTCGCTTCTTCGGACACTCATAGCTAAAGTGATGCTCCAGGCACTTCACGCAGCGTGGAGTCCCTCGGCATCCGTTCGCGAAGTGACCGAAGCGCTGGCACCGGTAGCACTGCTCGATGTCGCCCCTAGGATGGGGAGTCTCTACGCGGACGTCGACGACTCCGATATGAGTAATATCGAAGATCTCCTTCGCCTGCGGAGTCTTCCGAACCTGGACTAAAAGGTGCGGCGTAGGTCTCTTGGATCGTCCTGAAATCATACGTGTAATCTTAAGAACTTCCATACCTTGGCGAGTAAGGTAGACGGCGGGGTCGTCGATCGACGAGTCGTAATGCGGCATCCCTTTGATGACGGCCTTCAATGGTTGGTCCCCCTTCATCTGGTAGGAGTGAAAGTCCTGTCGAGTCTCTTCGAGCACGTGGGTCGCAGTCCGAAAGTCTTCGGAGGTGGCGACGTGAATGGCGACTTTGGGTTGTCTTTGCCCTGGAAACTTCAACATTAGAGACACGTAAGGTCTGCATGGCCTTACCGTAGTCCTTCTGGTTGTGAAGGACTATTGGCGGGATCCTATCCCGGCGTGTCGTCTTGGCGGCTTTTGGCTTCTCGAGGACAGCGGGACGCTTCCTCTTGTTGGATGCGACGGTCCACTCTTCTTCCATGGGCTCTTGCAACGCGGCAGCGGGCGCAGCGGCAGGCACGGTGGAAGGCGTGGCGGTAGGCACGGCGAATGGCGTGACGACAGGCTCGGCGGTCGGTACAGCGGCGGCGGCACGCTCGGTACGCCTAGACTTTGCCGGGATCTCCAATGGTTCCGGGCTAGGCGTCGGAACGTTTGGAGACTCGCCGCGGGAAGTAATCGCAGGCGACGGCTGCTTCTTCTTCTTCTTTTTCGGCTCGGGAACCGGAAGGGCGTCGAGAAGGCGGTCCAGCTTCTTAGTCATCTCGGCGAGCTGGTGGCGAAGCTGACGGTTCTCTTCGGTGAGCGTCCTCACCTGGTTCTGGAGAAACTCCATCTTCGTGGCGCTAATTCTGGCGTGTACGATACAGTTTGTTGATGTATAATCTCAATCTTGTCGAAACATTTCTTCAACTCTGCACTGACAAATTCAGTTTAGTTATTTGATCAAAAAGGGCGCATCTTATGTCCGTTCTCTTGTTGTATTGGTATCACTGTTGTGTTAATCTTCGCTGCGGCTTTCTATTTTTGATTCAGAAAATAGGCAAAACGATAATGTGAAAAATCGTTTTTAAGAAGCAAAAAAATACGATGTATCCCAACTTACCAAATCCGACTGCAACTCGAGCATACCCGAAACGAAACAATAGCAACGAAACTTCACAATCTCTTACCGATTTTACCCGAGTGAGCCAGAACCAGCCCTACTATATTACTTACGTTAAACCGCCAATAGAATTTGTTTGTATTGGCTTACTAACGTCCGCAGGGACGATTTCCCCGCATGTCCGTGTCGTTCATGCCATGTACGAATCAAAATTTTTTTAATTGTTACATTTGCCTCAGCCCTATTCAACTTAGATGATACTCCAATTTTGAATAGCATTTGAAACAGCTTTTTGCGACAAACTCCCCACTGCAAAAATGCTTCCATTTTTCAGCAATTTGTATCGTCTGCTATTAGACTGCAATTTAAATCTACGATCCATGATCTATCACGACGACGAAAATAAATTTAGATGATTTTCTGGCACATATAACACATTCACCGTTTGTCTACGAACCTATTGATTACCGTTAAATGTAGGAATATTGCTGTTGCATGATCTTTTTGCCATTGCCAATTGTTCGCAAACCATTCACTTCCATGACACATGTGATCACTGGCCCCTGAACTACGACTAACCTTTTTGGCTATCTTGCGTCGTAGATGGTCGTGAGTCGAATTATGAGTATTTATTTTTATTTTATGCGCCACCTTTCCTTGCGTGTAGAAAAAATAAGCCTAGAGGGTACGAAAATCTAAACACACTAAAAGTGACAAACATGTGCCATTTTGCTGATTAACTAGACTCCGTTCTTTATAGTTATTCACACTACTGTTGATAGATTCAGATACGGCAGCACTGGTACTGGGAATAGTTTTTTCTATAAAAGGTCTGACTGTTACAGCGCTACTTAAAAAATTGTCTACCCTAAATATATTTTTGTAGGTTAAGAAAATTCCTATTTTTTTAAACCCACTCTGAATGTTTTCTGGTGTCATAAAGAGTTGGTGAGCTATTCCCACACATTATAGATGGAAAGCATCCACAAATCTATGGCTGCATCATAATTCGCCTTAAATGAATGGTAAACACTAACATCTAGTGGTTGCGTACGATGGCTTGTGTGAGCGAGGGGGGTGGGGGGTGGAATAGTGTCAATAGCTCAAATAAATTAAGTTTTAAGTTTGCAACAATTGGCGTCAGGTGCGGGACGATATTCTAACGTTCGGTAATATTTTGCACGTTTAAATAGACAGGTGATTAGTTTGTGCTTCGTGTGTGTTAGTTTAGTAAAATAATTATATTTATTATTTGTAACAACATATATTATTTATACATAATAGTAATTGTTTTTCTTGGTGTTACCTGTGCGTTTCCATTCTTATTTTAAAAATTATTTTACAATTTTTTTTTATATATGTCACTCTTCAATTTATTATTTTAGTACATGAAAGTCTTGCTTGGAATTGGTCCACCGGTATATTTTGTTACTAAAGGAAGTGTGGATTATTCAAACGCCGACGTTCAAAGTAAATTTTGCGGTAGTTCCGGGTGCATTCCAAGTTCGGTATCGACTCAATTGTTCTTAGCGACGAAAGAAAAGAACGTGTAAGGTTTTTTTTTGCATTAGCTTAGTATTTTTAAATCATAAACGTATTACAGAACGTACTTGTCGCGACCAGCCACATCTTGGGTAGACGATTTCCGAGACTGGAGCGATTCCGATTTGTGCTGCAGATACTTTAAGAACAATAATTCTTTTTGTCCGAACGATAAAAACGAATGTCCAAGTTGCAGTTTTAATAACGTCGATTTGACTCGTGAAACATACTTTAATACATACTTTCCATTCTTCTTAGAAGATAATCCTACGCCGTCTTGTGCTAAAGGAGGACACGCGGCTTATTCTCAGGTAAAGCTTTGTACCTACTATAGTACAAACTATAATTTTTTGTTTAGGGAATAAACTATCACGCTTATGATAATTACACCGAAATAGTTGCCTCTAATGTTATGGCTTACCACACAGTTCTAAATACTTCTAAAGACTATTACGAAGCGATGCGATACGCAAGAATTATCGCAGATAATTTAACAAAAACCGTAAATATGTCTGGCGTTGAAGTCTTTCCTTACAGGTATATATTACATTAATCATAAAGGTACTAACTTATTTTTTCACAGTGTGTTTTACGTTTTTTATGAACAGTATCTTGACATATGGCCCGTTGCATTAGAATCGTTGGGATATTCTTTGTTAGGTGTATTTTTGGTTATTCTGATCGTAACTGTTTTTGATATATTTGCGGCGTTAACAATTATAATAATTGTTGTGATGATAGTAGTCGATTTAGCTGGTATGATGTATATATGGAGTATTCCTCTTAATGCGGTCGCATTGGTGAATTTAGTCATGGTAATTATTTAAACGAAAAGAATTCGACTACATATTAAATTTTTTAATAGGCTATGGGCATTTCGGTGGAATTTTGCGGTCATATAGTACATTCGTTTATACACTCGTCCTGTGCAGGATCAGTAAATAAAGCAGCGGACGCTTTAGCCAACATGGGTAGCTCGGTAATGTAAATAACTAATCAATTCTTTTGTTTTATATTTAAGTGCCTTAGGTGCTATCTGGAATCACACTAACAAAATTTTTTGGAATAACAGTCTTGGCATTTGCCAAATCGCAAATTTTTAAAATATTTTATTTCCGAATGTACTTGGGAATTGTTATTATTGGTGCTCTGCACGGACTCGTTTTTCTACCAGTATTTCTCAGTTTTATGGGTACGTAGGAATGATATATTGATTTAAGTATTTTAATGTATGTGTTTTAGGTGCTTTACGGTATGGAAGTTAAGTACTTAAATATATTTCGTTTACTCTGTTTTTATGATCGTGTGTAATTATTTACCAAACAAAAATAAAATCACAAAAATTTGTTAATATTGTTTGTAATATAAGCGTTAGTTTTTTATAAGAACAAAAAACTAGGTATACACATATATAAAAGCGGGGGTCAAAGTAGGAGCGTTATCGTCGCGACCCCTGTCAGATCTTTAATCTGCAAATCCTACTACTCACCTTAACCAAACAGTGTTACTATGGCTACCAGCACAGTGCATCAGTGTCACCCCAAAGGGCCCTTTCCAGGGCCGGCACTGACTGTCATCTCTGCTAACGTCGAGGGGCTCACAGGAGCCAAACAAGTCATTATGGCAAAAATCTGCACAAACCACAAATGTCATGTGCTCTGTCTGCAAGAGACCCACCGAGGCCAAAACAACAACCGCCCACGGATCCCTGGTATGAAGCTAATATTAGAGTGCCAGCACGAGAAATACGGTAGCGCCATCTTCACGAAGAGCGATCTCATCGTCAAGACGGCCAACATGTCTCAAGCCAACAACATCGAAATCCTGACAGTGGAACTGAACAGCATCTCTATCACCTCGGTCTATAAGCCACCCGGGGAACGGCTTGACTTCGCTAAACCGCTAAACCTTGATCGGAACAAGACTCACATCATCATCGGTGACTTTAACAGTCACCACGTCAACTGAAACTACGCCAAAACAGATGAAAATGGCGACTTGGTCGAGACGTGGAGCGATGCAAACCACCTCAGTCTAATCCACGTCCCCAAACTCCCGAAGTCCTTCAACAGTTCTAGATGGAAACGGGGGTACAACCCAGACCTAGCCTTCGTAAGCAACAACATCGCTGACCTCTGCAGTAAAGCCGTGCTGGAACCCATACCACACACACAGCACAGGCCGATATCCATTAGCGCATCACCAGCAGTCACACCAATCACCGCCGCCGTTTCAACTTCAAAAAAGCAGACTGGACAGGATTTGCAGAGGACCTGGACACGAAAGTGGCAAACATGGAACCGTCACAGACCAACTACAACCTGTTCGTAGACGCCGTACGTACTGCATCCAGAAAGAACATACTACGAGGATGTAGAACCAGCTACGTGCCAGGACTCTCCCATGAAATGATAGACAAATATCAGAAGTACCAACAGCTATTCCAAGCAAATCCGTTCTCGGATAGCACCATTGCATCTGGTACAGAACTAGCACTAAAGATACAGGAAGAAAGACAGAAGTCATGGCAAAACATGATTGAAAGTGTGGACATGACCCACAGCAGTAGGAAAGCCTGACTCACCATCAAGAAGCTAAGCAACGACCCCAAAAAGGCTGAACAACACCATAATGTCACTGCAAACCAGGTTGCAAGCCAACTTCTTTTAAACGGGAAAGCACCAACTAAACAACCTAAGATGAGGATCAAGCGACAACCTGGCAAAGAAAACAACAGCTTCAATACCACCTTCACCATGGAAGAGCTCAACATCTGCATTAAGAACCTGAAAAATGGCAAAGCGGATGGATTGGACGACATTTGCTCAGAACAAATAAAACACTTCGGACCAAGGACAAGAGAGTGGATATTAGAGCTGTTTAAGAACTGCTCTTCTTCATATAACATCCCGAAGCTATGGCGGCAGACACGCGTCATTGCCCTTCTAAAACCGGGCAAAGACGCCTCGGACCCCAAAAACTTCAGACCAATATCACTTCTCTGCCACCTCCACAAACTCTATGAACGTCTCATCCTGAACCATCTGTCTCCCCTGATCGAAGAATACCTAATCCCAGAACAAGCTGGCTTCCGCCCGGGCAAATCCTGCACGGGACAGACACTCAACCTCACCCAGCACATAGAAGATGGTTTTGATAAAGGGAAAATCACAGGCGCAGTATTTGTAGATCTCTCAGCTGCATACGATACTGTGAACCATAGGATGCTCCTCTCGAAGATCTACGACATGACACACGACTACCACCTAGTGCAAGTCATCAAATCGCTATTGGAAAACAGACGATTCTATGTAGAACTCTGCAAGCAGAAGAGCCGCTGGAGACGGCAACAGAACGGCCTCCCTCAGGGAAGTGTGCTAGCACGGACCCTCGTCACAGCACAGGAGAAAGAGTTCACCACCATCGAGAGAGTCCTTACATCTGCTCTATCGAACCTCTCAACCTACTACAGCAAGAACTACCTGAGACCAAATCCGACCAAAACACAGGTAACTGCTTTCCATCTGCGCCATCGGGAAGCAAACCGGAAGTTACGCATCACCTGGAATAGTACGGAAATAGAACACCACCAGAACCCAGTGTACCTCGGAGTCGTCCTCGACCGGACCCAGACTTATAGGACCCACGTGGAAAAGACGAAGGAGAAAGTCAGCGCTCGGAACAATATCCTCAGAAAACTGGCCAACACCAAGTGGGGCGCCAACCCGACCACCCTGGGCTCTACTGTACTCGCACTCTGCTACTCCACAGCAGAATTTACGTGCCCAGTTTGGGAGCGGTCATCTCATGCCAAAAAACTCGACCCGGTGCTCAACGAGAGCTGTCGCTACATCACGGGATGCCTGAAACCGACACCCACCAACAGCCTCTACCTATTAGCCAGTATTGCTCCACCAGACATAAGAAGAAATGTAGCGAGTAGGCGGGAAAAACTGAGGCAACTAGAGGACCCCAGACATCCATTGTACGGCCATGCCAACGTCGACAAACGCCTAAAATCCCGAAAAAGCTTTATACCCGAGAAACCCCTGGACTCAACAGCTAAAGCTAAAGCAGCGAGGTTGGATTCATGGCGCGAACGCGTTAAAAACACCGACGCAATCGACGGTACCAGCCTAGAAGTGGGAGAACACCTACCCGCTGGCGGTGATCTGGACTGGACTACGTGGAAAAGCCTAAACCGCCTACGCACTAGAACTGGCAGATCCAAAGTCAACATGACCAAGTGGGGGTACTCTAGCGACAGTGATTTATGCGACTGCGGGGAAAGACAGACCATGGAACATCTTCCGATCTGCCGACTCCTCGACGAAAAATGCACCATGGAGGACCTCACCGCAGCCACCGACAGGGCCATAGCCTGTGCTCGCCACTGGAAGGACATATGAAACTTTTGGTTTAAGGACTCGAGAAGAAGATATATAAAAGCGTAGGAAATTTGTCCTTCAAAAGTAGATAAAACGTTGGCAACTTCGATAACAACATTGACTCGATTCAAACCAGAAAGACGTTCTTATTTTAGCAAAGTTAACTTCAGGATTGTTACTTATCTAACCAACCGCTACGATTTTTCTTCTATATGTATATACAAAGATTGTTACGTGCCGTTAGTAATAACGTGTCACATTTTTGTTATTTCGACAAAATTCTTCTATTACACTAACAGTGTTTTCTGTTTGAAATTGTTATAAAGATTTTCTTGTAACTTAATTGCTGACGACTAACTCAGTTGATTCGGCAGGCGAGTTGCAGGTCTCGATGTGATAATTATAACGTCAGATTAAAAAAGCGCCAAAACGAATAAAAACTAGAATGGGAAACACCGTTTAAATACATACAGGTTGTAACACAAATATATGTTTATTTTATTACTGAAAAGATACGTGAAGCGAGGTATATTTACATAGATGCGATCAATAGTTATACGTAGGTACGGATCACAGAGACAATAACTGTTGATGCAAGACCCTTTCAGTTTGTTTAACACGCTGTATATTAAACTTGTTAGCCTAACTTTTACATTCCAAAAGAACAAATTTACATTAGTAAATAATATACAAATATGCAATATCAATAATTAAAAGAACCCAAGCGCATCTTTTAACTCTATATTACACACAAAAAAGTTTTGTAGTTAATTGTGATAACAATCTGATATGTACATACAGTCGTGCGTGCAAATGACTGACAACGTAAATAAAAGAAAACTAAAATCGGAAATACTGTGACGCACTCGATAATATAAGCAGCGAAGTAGCTACAGATAGACGCTTATTGAAGAGGACTCTGCTCATCAACTCAGATCGAAGAAGGGAGTGGAAAATAAAACTTAAATGGGCGCCACCTGTTTGGTAAAATCTCCTCTGATACTAGCACATGGCGTGCCAGTTCCTTAAAAATCGACCGTCTGAATCTACTAGTTCTAATGTCCATGGAGACAGTTTTTTCCCAATTTTATAGGGTCCTACATATTTTGGAGCTAGCTTAGCGGAATAACATTTGCTAGCATCAGATAGGGCTTAATTTCTTCTCCAGACCATTTGTCTCGCAAGACATTCAGAATCGCGTCGACGTAAATTTTAAGTGTTTTTTACTTTTCCATAAGATTCTCGTAGTTTCTTATGAACAACCTTATAAAAATTCTTAAACGCAGTCGATAAAGTATTTAACGTATTTTGGTCTCTCACAATTTCGGTATTACTTTCAGTAACTGGAGATTCAGTATGACTATTAATCACTTTATTGTTATGGCATCCTCCGTCTAACGTCAGTTCTCTACCAAAATTTATAAAATAAGGTGGCCTCATGTTTAGCCGTGCGAATTGCGGAGTTACTTTTGGTAGATAGATATCCCAGTCTCTTTGATTTTTCGATAAATATGCAGTTATCGTAGATTTTATGACCTTAATTACGCGCTCTACTGGGTTTGCTTGCGGGTGATACAAAGTAGTAAACGAAATTTTTACGCCATATTTATTAGCCAGTTTTTTTTAAATTCACGGCCGCGAAATTAAGCCCCATTGTCTACAATAACGGAACCCCAAGTAATAAAAAAAACATTTTCTTCCAAGTTCTTAACGTGATGGAAAAGTTAAAACAAATTTACTAAAATAATCTGCGACTACAAATATATAACTGTAACCACGTTTAGACCTTGGCAAAGGACCTATTAAATCAGCTGAGATGATTTCCCATGGCATGGATATGTGAGGACGACCAACTATTAACGATCCGGGTTTTTTCTTCTCGATTTTATTGCCAAGACAAATTGAACACCCTCTAGCATAACGAGCAACTGTTAAACGCATTTTTGGTCAATACAACTTTTGTGCAATTCTTGCAACAGTTTTTGCGACACCTAAATGACCTGCCGTAGGCGGATCATGATGCTGATAAATAATTTCTTTTCTTTTCGACGTGGGAACAATTAATTTCCAAGAGTTTTCATCATTAAGATTTAGAAACAGCGGCGTTACATACTTACTATACTGAGAACCTTCGAGTCTCCAATTCGGATGTTTTTCAGGATTATATCTAACATTTTTACTAAGGTTTACATACCATTTATCACCAATATCTAAATTTGCTATGTTTATAACAGGAACTGAACGTGAGAACGTGTCAGGCACAACATTACCTTTCCCTTTTCTGTGTACTGTCTCAAAATCATATTGTTGTAGTTGTATTGCCCAACGACACAATCTACCGCTTGGATTTCGCAAGTTATTTAACCACACTAACGAATAATGGTCTTTAATTACTTTAAACCGGCTACTCTCAATATAAGAGCGAAATTTTTCTACAGCCTACAAAACTGCTAAGCATTCTAACTCGCTCACCAAATAATTGCGTTCAGATTTTGACAATGATTTACTGCTATAACTTATAACTGTATCGCCGTCAGGAGATTCTTGACTTAGACTGCTCCTAAGCCGTAACTAGATACGTCGGTTTGAATGACAAAAAGACGAGAGAAATTTGGACATGTCAATACAGGTGCGGAAACTAAGAATTCTTTTAGAGCACTTATGTATGTCACAGCTATGTCACACTCTTCGGACTATACAAATTTATAGTTTTTCCTTAAAAGCTTGGTTAGAGGTACCACTATAGACGTAAAGTTAGGTACAAGACGTCGGTACCATGAAGCCATGCCTAGAATACGACGAACCTTTGATACGGAAGACGAAACAGGAATACTTAAAACTGCTTGTACCTTGTCTGGGTCTACCTGAAGCCCACTGCCACCAACTATATAACCTAGATATTTTAATTTAGATTTCATAAACTGACATTTGTCTCGACTCAATGACAACCCGGCAACAAGCAACCGATCACAGACTATTTTTAAAATCTCTAGATGTTTTTCCAAAGAATTAGTAACTATAATAACGTCATCGAGATAGGCAAAAACAAACGGATGCAATTCCGGTCCTAATACATGGTCTATAAACCGTTGCCACGTGGCTGGTGCGTTATAAAGTCCAAAAAGTAATCTATTAAAATGGTATAATCTTCTATTAGGTACTATAAAAAGGAATATGACAGTACGCAGATTTTATATCCAGAAAAGAAACAAAACGAGCATCTCGAAGTTTACCTAATATATCTGATACAAAAGGTAATGGACATGCATCTCGCTCCGTAACGGCATTTAATTTTCTATAATCTACGCAAAATCTATCTGATTTCTTAACTAAAACTATAGAGGATGCCCACGGAGAATTTGAAGGTTCAACAATACCATCTCTTAACATTTGGTCTAATTCCTGATTGATAAGGTTTTGAATTACCGGGGAGACAGAATAATAACGCTGTCGTATAGGTTCAGCAGAAGTTCTAATCTTATGTTCTACCACTTGAGTGCACCCAACACCTTTCGACATACTACCAAAATAATCATTAACTAATTCCGTTAAAATACATAACTGTTCGGGTGATAAATTATCACGTGATGTAATTGCATCGACAAAATTATTATCTTCATCCCGAAAATGCCAGTCTTTGCTTCGCAAATTTGGAAAAATATCCATTCTTTTCCAAAAATCTATTCTTAAAATTAACGTATGGGGAAGAGAAGGCATGATCAACAACTCAAAAATTTTTACTTTACTATTTAAACGCAAGAAAACTGATAAAAGCCCAATAACTTCACATTTACTCACATTAGCAATAGTACAAGATGACACTGTACTTTTCTTAATCGGCAAATTTAAACATTTTTAAATATTCCCGAATCTAACAACCCTAATAAAGTTTTACCAAAGATCGAAACTTTTAAAAATGGGCGTTCATAATTTTGCAGCTGTGAAAAAAAAAATCTAAGAGTACTTTAGATTTATCGAACAAGGTTTCTTTGAACACCAGAAGCCGTAGCTTGGCCTTCTAACGACCTCTTTTGGCATTTCCCTGCGATGTACAATTCGGGCATGTCCTAGACGTCAATTTTCCCGCAACGAAAACAATGTTTTTTTAAAGGTTTGTTGCATTGTGAATTAAGACGACCAGCTTCTCCACAGTTCCTACACTTAAACTCCTTACCAACAGTATTAGAATTTATTGTACGCGAAGATACAGATGACACCAACAGTACCGGATATATATACACCAAATCGGGTTCCAGAAGTATACCTAACTGACGACGAGGTGGTGGTTTAAATTCTTCTAAAGTTCTAAATTCATAGAAGTTAAACTTAATTTATTTTGGTATAAGGGAGCAATATTACCACGTAAAATCTTTAATCTGTAAGAATTTGGCACTATTACATTGAGTCGATTAAACATGCTTTGAACTACTGCTACGTATACCCCAATTGATTCATCCGGATCCTGAGTACGATTTTTAATTTCGCTTAACAATTTTTCATTATAGCCGTACGGTTGAAATTCGTCTCGTGATAATTTTGTCAGTTCGTCCCAATCTTCTACTGAAGTAAATTATTTGCGTACAAGTTTCGAAGAACAAGCCAAATTAGCGTTCTCGTCATCCTTATCGACTAACAGCAAACTAAGCCAAACTTTTTAGAAGCCGATGTTAACAAATTTTTAAGAGAACTTATCCTACGCGTAAACTTTCTGTTCGATTAGCAACCTCAATTAAACGTTTAATTCTGCCTTCTGCGTGAATGAATTTAGTTTACATTTTTTTATATGTCCCGCCATGAATTGAATCTTCCTTAAAAGTATAAGGATTTGGTGGAAATACTATAGTTTTTTCGCGTTTCTCAACTTTTAAACTACTTCGCAATAGCTTACGTAATTGATCCACATTTCTAGTAGGTTCTACACCCCTAATTCTTAATTCATAAATAAGCTCCGATTGATTTAATCGTTCTACCTCCATTTTTGTTAACATAGATTATAACAATATTTACAACACTACAAATACTATTTTCTAAGAATAATGAAACTTATTAAGATAACTAAAACAGGGAACAAAACCGGTCCACCGGGAAAAAACCGACAGAAACTGGCCCTACGTTGGGTGCCAAAATTTATGTGACGCACTCGATAATATAAGCAGTGAAGTACCTACAGAGAGAAGCTTATTGAGGAGGACCCTGCTCATCAACTCAAATCGAAGAAGGGATATCAAATTCAAAGCACTGATACCCGTCACAAAATTTTATTGTGAGTTACACTTAATAATCTACTAATAAAGTGAAATTAAACACATAGGTGCAGATATATACAATTATATAAAAAAATACCCTTTTAGTGGTTTAAACTACTTTGTACTCATTAATAACAAAACTGATTTCATAAACGTTGATACCGATTAACATTGTTTAGATTAGGTAACAAATTAACAATTAACTAATACATACCTCTTTATAAATTTAAGGGCACCCAATAAATCAAAACGAAATATTATAGTTTTATTCAGACCAAATAGCATACTGATATTTCTAAACAAAGACTATAATTATGCTATTGCTTAATTAAGAAGGTTTCAAATTTGCTTTGTTTTAGCAAGGAGATACAATCCTCCCATACCTTCATTTAAGCACTATTGGCAAAACCCATAATATTAACAGTGGAATCGAAATTTTATCACAATTCGAGCGTTTCCGAAATACTTAATGGCTAGTTGCCTACCTTATTGGCTCATAAAATTCCAATTTGCATTTAGAACTGTTACAATACAATACTTACAATTAATTTTTTTCCTTTTGAAGTATGCTGAAATAAACAAAGACCCACATCACAATAACTTTCCCAATATAAACTAACCGGTGTATATATGTCCGCATTAATAGAATACGTGTGAGTATCCAAAATTGCTAATGACAATTACGAGAAAATTAAAATTAAATTACCAAAATAGAATCAATTCTTTCACTTTCACATAAGCAGCAAAAGCGCCTGAATATTTAGAGACACCGGGTGCGTACGTTAGATGATTATCGTACACGTACTACACTCAACATTTTTCCGTCAAAACAACCAAATAAAAGCCAGCATTCGGCATGTAGCGAAAAGTGAGCGTTACGCGACAAAACTTATATGGTACAAAAATCACTCCAAAATACTTTTAACATCACAAAATTCATTTTCCTGGTCTACTAGGCTCATCTGCTTTTTGGTGGTTTTGTTAATTCAAGATTTTGATCAGTTTGGTTTTGAATCCGATCTTCAACATCTTCATTATTAGATAAATTGTTTAATAATTTTTCTTCGTTAACAAGCTTCATTGGTACACAATTTTCTTTTGTTTTGTTGACCAAATTCTATCATTTTCTTAGCTCATAAGGATTCTTTTACAAGCTTTCTTCTACATTTTTCCACATCTACAAAGAAGTGGTTCTCCATATGGAAGAAGTGGCTCTAACGAATTTTGTTTCTGGCTAAACGAAGACAAGTTAGCAATAGAAGCCAAAGTTGTTCTAGTAGCTTTCTTCTCTTTAGCCGTAAACTTGTTACGTAAAGTTTGCAGTGTGAGTCCGACTTGCCGATGTAACTTAGTTTCTTCTTTCCCTTTCGGTGACATATGTACACAATGCTGGTCGATGTGTACCCATAACGTACTAGATTTTTTGTAGTTGGAGGATGAAAAATTATCATTGAAATCGTTGAGTAAAGTTTGTAACTCGGTGATAGCTTGCTCGAGCGCAAACGAAGCGCTACGCACTGCACCCCTCAATGTAGAAACAACTACAGTAGAATGAAACCCACGCGAAACTAACTCGTATTGCAGCTCCTGCTTCCTAAGTTGATTCACTTCTAAACGTCAAGTAGCTATCTTAGTGACCGAAAGCCACGGTTCAATGTCAAGCCAAAAAGAGACAAAGAATTTTAACAGCCTTACAACCTGTTAAAATAATTATCATTATACTACGGTCCACCCACGGTTCAAACTTACAAGAAGTAGTGAAAATGCAGCCTTTCAATTACTATAGACCACTCACGGTCCAATCCTACAAGAAGTGATTCAAATACAGCCCTTCAAACTTACTACGTGCTTAATATATGGTTCTTTGGGCCAAAAAGAAGATGAAGAATTTTAAGTCCAAGTACAAGAGTATCTCCTATTACTGATGAGCCCCAAAAGGGCAAAACGGCCGTCTAGTAGTTCACTCTGGTGGTGTTTGCACAATTGCATTGACATTGCTTACCCCCAATGTCCTTTTACGTTGTGGTTTTATCCCGACGAATTATTCAAAGCAGATTTTGAATTTCGCGGGTGTTAAACTAATTCAACGTATTTTCCGTCGTTTATAGCTATTTACAGTTAACTTTAGACACATAGTAAAATTATACTATGAGATGGCTCTGCCATCAAACACTTTTGAATTGTAACTTCGTCAAACTTAAATAAAAGCTATAAGGGGCATCAATGCAATTGTGGGAACTACATTAGAGTGTATCTCCTACTGCTGATGAGCTCCAAAAGAGCGAAACGGCCGTCCAGTAGTTCACTCTGGTGGCGTTTACACAATTGCATTGACATTGATTACCCCCAATGTCCTTTTACGTAGTGGTTTTATCCCGACGAATTATTCAAAGCAGATTTTGAATTTCTCGGGTGTTAAACTAATTCAACGTGTTTACCGTCGTTTATAGCTATTTACAATTATTTATAGCTTAGTACAGTAAAAACGGTCGTTTGTGACACTTTCGAAAACCATCATTTATTTTAATAAACATTATTAATGTAAATAAAACATTCTATTATATATTTAACACTGTTTTTACAAATACCTACTTTTTTGTACAGAAAATTTTAATAAGGATTGTTACAAAACCCCAATATTGATTAATTTTCTAAAACATCGATGTGGTTTTTTTATGTTTAATTTTTATATAGATCGCAAGTGCTGTTACGTGCATAAATTTCAAAATGTAATATGTTGTATATTCATTACACTAAAGTTAAATTTTTACTTTCGACGCCCTTTAGCAAGTTTCATTTTTACTTCACTTCCTGTCAAGACGTTAAACAGTTCATTACTTAAAATCGTGCTTGCGATGTCTAAATTAATTTTTTAACATCATCCGCGTGTGTTGAAGCTATGTTATAAAACGACAACGAGTTTCTATTAGTTTATTCATCACAGGGTCAGTTTTATTATTCGTTTCTAGAATTCATTTGTTAATTTGTTAGCACGACCCAACAATTGTTAGTCCACATATATTCGGTGTATTCTCCACCAATGAATGGTTAATATCGACCAAATACTTTAATAGAAATATTATAATTTGGCAGGCTTAATTTAAATCTGAAAAAGAACACCTTGAGAAGAAAATTTTCTCCGATGTACTGTTTGTTACGAATCAATAGACTACGACTCTTCCTTCAATTTATCGTGTGCAACAGCTTTTGATAACCGAATTTTTATTTCTAATTCCTTGTAGCATTAATTAATATTATTTTAGATTATTGCTTTCGTAAGTCATTGTGCTGACACGATTTTCTCTGTTCAATAATATTCTAGATCGACTCAACGAGGAAAACGTTTTCTTCGGGCAAGTACTGGATTGTAGGTAAGTCTTATTTAATTACATTTGTGCCATCTCATTAAGGTTTCTCACGAAATTCTTGCTTGTTATTCTGAATTTCAATACCATCTAGGTATTTTCATTAATTATTTTAGTGTGCGGATGCTGTTAATCATAAATATTTGTCATTTTCAATTTAATTTTTTTTGCTATAAACACCTTATGTGTAATTTAAGCCTATCTATTGTGTGTTGCAGTTACTTCCGGCATTTATATAACCATTTTTGAATAATCTACGATAAATTTTTGTGTTCGTTAAATAATTTACGTAAAATTTTTGTGCTAGTTGTTAGTAATCGACGATATTTACATTAAAGTTGAAACCTGATTTTGTTGCAAGCTTGGAACTTTTGTCTTGATCGAAACAAGAGTTTTTACTTAGTAAGACTTGGCGCCCATTAAATTTTATTTACTTGAACCTTCTCTATCTCCAAGCAGGGTTTGTAACACCTATAAGCTTGTAGCAAATTTGATTGCCCAACTTCAGAGGCTCAATTTTCTTATAACGATTTACTTATTCTTTATATTTCTTTAAGCTATTTTCTTTAATTGTGATTGGCTTAAGGTTACTATTATTGGTTATTTAGTTTGAACATAGGTTAGGGTGTAGTGTTGACTTTCTCTCGATTTTGTCTATTACTTATTGGTTTAACTAAAATGGCTACTATTTGGAAATTTGATGTAAATCATCTTCATAAATTTGAGGTATTGATGCAGATATTAATGTGGGTCGTCTTAGAGAAACTGTACGTACTGCACATCAGGTGGAACTGACCTTCTATTACTTCTACTTCTTCTCCGCTTACTGATTTTGTGCCTCAAGCAAATTCTACTAATTTACAACATGAGACAACACCTGTACCATCCGGTGAGGGTTATTCTAAGTCTACTATGGTAGCTAAATTTAATATTTCTTTTTCTGACGATAACTCTTCGTCTGTATTAGATTTTCTTACTATAATTGAAGTATTACGAGTAGCTCGTAATGTTTCTAAACAACAGTTGTTAATTGTACTCCTAAAATTCTTAGTGGCAAGGCATTCTTTTTTTTTCGTACGTGTCGTTCTCAGTTCCGTTCGTGGAAAGATGAGGTGACACTTCTTAAAGAGAAATTTTTACATGTTGACTACGACGATTGATTGTTGGACGAGATTCCTTCACTAACTATGGGACATACCGAAACAATTGCTATTTATGTCGCTATTATGCAAAGTCTATTTAATCGACTGGCGGAACATTTGTCGAAGGTTCAACAACTAAGAATCATTTTGCAAAACCTTTCTCCTTTCTGTAAAACTTCTCTCGTTTTTGTGACATTACGTCCCTTTTACAATTTTTAGCTATTGGCAAGAAGTTAGAACACAATAAACAATTGGTAGATACGTTTAAACCTCCTCCTTCTTGGAAAACTTCTCGATTACTTGAACCTAATTTAGCTTATGTAGGTCCAGTTGTAGAACCACCAAAGGCTTCTACTAGAGTTACTTTTGCTAACACTTCTGCTCGCTCTCGTCCTTCTTATCCTTCTCCTAGTACCCCGTCTACTTCTGATAATCAAGCTTCTACTTCTCAAATTTCGTCTACTACTACTACTCCTGTTAGAGAGACACGTGGTTAGAACTGCAATCTGGTTGGTTACTTATCTCCGCAATGCTCGATACTACACTTCACTGCTATGGTTGTGGGAAACATGGTGTAACTCGTACTTCTTGTCCACATTGTAACTCCGAAAACTAACTTTGGAGTCTTCGGACCGAGTCGAGGCTTCTTCCGAATTATTTTTAAGCTCGGACATATTTTTTAATGGCTTAGGAGGTAAGCAACGATTTTTTTTTTAACTTTGTTTTAACAAGTGTTAGGAGTGACGAACGTCTTTTTTTAAATGTTACTGTTCTAGAATTTCCTTTCAATGCGCTACTGGATTCTAAAGCTTTTCGCACTTAGCGGACCAGGGTGGGAGAAACTACGTTGTTTGGACGTAAATTTCTTTAACTCAAAGAATTTCTTATGCAAGTTAGCTAATGGAATGGCCTGTACAGTTTTAAGTTTTTTATCTCTTCCTTTTCGTCTCAAAGATAAAGTGACGATATTGAGTATTTTAATTACTCCTGAAATTTCTCAACTTTTAATTTTATTGACTTTTGGAAGGCTATGGGTTTCGTGCCGGATTTTTAAAAGGAATTATGAAGCTTTAACTCTTCTTTAGAATCAGCACCGAGTGTTGATGTTCTACACGTTCTCACTGAGTTAACTTTGGAACAAAATCTGACCATGACTAATTTACCTGACCAAGCATTCCTTTCTCAACCATTAGATCTAGGACAAACTAATTTAGTACAACATTGAATCTTGACTTCGACTGAACCGAGTAAGCAGCCTTACTATCCTCTTTCTTCTACTTTACGTTCAGTAGCTCATACAGAGTTAGACAAAATGCTACAAAAGGGTGTAATAGAACATTCTTCGAGTTCTTGGTCTAGTCTGATCGTTTTAGTTAAGAACTTTGACGGTACCTATCGGTGTAGTGTGAACTTCAGGAACGTCAACGAAGTGACTCAGAAGAATGCATATCCGCTTCCTTACATCTTTTCTATTCTAGATCGTTTACGAGACGCTCGCTTTTTCTTTTCTTGAGATATGCGATCGGTCTATTGGAAAATTCGTCTTCTTTCTAAAACCACCAAAATTTATCGGACCTTTCCAGGTCAAACGCGTTTCTTTTCCTTGGACATACGAGTTAGCAGATCACGATAGAGTTTCTTTTGGGTTTTGGTTGTTAAAGACCTTAAACTTGCTGTTTCGGACAACGAATCGGATTCTTCTGTAGACTCTACTTCTTTTCCTACTGATACCTTGTTTTTTTACTATCAAAAATTTAGAATTTTTTTGACTATTAGCGTTCTTTTATTGATTCTAACGTACTCTCGGATTTTAACTGTTTGTGAATCTAATATCCATATTTTTTAGCTGTAGTAACACTTAATATAAGTTTAGTAGTTAGTATTCATTTTTTAGGAGTCAAAACTCCGCATTGGTATCTTGAATTAGATTTTGTTTTCTTGGATTTACTTTTTTAGTATAGTTAAAGGTTTAGACGACAGCAACGCCATCACTGTATATATTACGTTTCGCTTTGTCGGCTTCTCGGTGTTGTCTGTCATTGATAAAATAAATTTATCCCTTTACTGGTTCTTTTGGAAGACATATCTTCCTGAATTCCTTTTATTTGTTTTACTTAGTATGTAAGGTTACTCTCGGATAATTGTATCCCGTTTGTCGGCTTTTGCAATGTTTAAAACACGTTTTCTTTTCGTTTTGTTCTACAGTTATAAATTTTTTGAATATCGCAGATTTTCTCTGATGTACTGTTTCTTACAAATCAATAGACTGCGACTCTTCCTTTAATTTAATGTGTGCAACAGCATTTGATAACCGAATTTTTATTTCTAATTGCTTTTAGCATTAATTAATAGTGTTGTAGATTTTTGCTTTCGTTAGTCATAGTGCTGACACGGTTTTCTCTGGTGATTAATATTCCAGTTTGACTCAACGAGGAAAACGTTTTCTTCGAGCAAGTAATAGATTGTAGGTAAATCTTATTTAATTACATTTGTGTTATCATAAACGTCTCTCACGCTTGTTATTCTAACTTGTGTAAGTACAATAATTGTTTCAATACCATCTAGGTATTTTCATTAATTATTTTTGTGTGTCGCATGCTGTTAATCATAGATATTTGTCATTATCAATTTAATTGTTTTTGCTATAAACACTCTGTGTGTAATTTAAGCCTATGTATTGTGTGTTGCAGTTACTTCCGGCATTTATATAATCATTGTTGTATAATTTACGATAACTTTTGTGTTCGTTAAATAATTTACCGTTGAGAATTACGAACCTGATTTTGTTGCAAGCTTGAACCTTCTGTGTTGATCAAAACAGAAGTTTTTACTTGATAAGGTCTGGCGCCCATTATATTCTATTTACTTGAACCTCCCTTATTTCCAACTAGTGCGAGTTGACCAAGCAGGATTCGTAAAACCTATAAACTTTTAGCAGTGCCCTTGATGTATCATATAACAATACTTATTTGTAAAATTATGATAAAGTAGAGTACAAGTTTATCCGTAAACTTTGGTTCTTATATTCACTTCTCATAATATTGTATACTGCCTCAAAAAAGTAATTGGACACTTTTAAGCGCGACCTGCAAGGTAGGCAACCAAACTTACGTTATAACAGAACGGTTAGTTAAATTTGACAACATTGGCATTGTAGACATTACTTGCATATTACGAGTTTACTAACCGTTCTTTATAAGCACCGCCTCAAGCATTCAAAAAACATATTTTTTTGCTGCAAATATGCATCTAAATTGTAGCATAAAGATTTAAATTTTTTTTCGCCGAATTTTCTATTTATGGGTAAGCATACGGCTTTTGGGTATCGGTAGAAATAAGTATTGAGTACACGCGCGTGTAGTACTATTATATACATAAAATCTCAACCCCTTAGGACAAAGTATAAATCAAATACCTAAAAGCCCGATGCCCTAAAAAAACGAAAAATTATTCCCGCGTTCAAAATACAAAAAAAAATTAATTAAGAAAAAAAAATTATTAGAATCTGAAAGAAAAAAAGATTAAAAAAATCTGAAGGAAAAAAAGATTAAAAAAATCTAAAAGAAAAATCAGACATTATTCTTGGCACTCGTGGCAATTGCAGTTTTCTATGTCAATTTGCATTGGGGTTTTTCCTAAACCTGGATAAGCTCTGGTGACATCGTTGCAGAATCTAAAAAACTTCTTTCTTATTGTAGTATTTTTGTCCAGGATATTCTTCCGATACATCCATTCGCCAATGTACCCTTCCGTTACCTGCAACCAGTTGCATTTTGTCAGAATGCTTTTCAGTTCCATCCAAGATCTTTCGGCGTTGTTTGTATGTACACGGAATGGTTGCAGGTTTTCTCGAGGCGGTGGTCTAATCTAATTCTTATCGAGGCATTCCGACAGAAAGGTCCCAGTGGGTACTCAAATCGGATCTTCTCCTACAGGGGGCTGTAAGAAATTTGTAAAATGATTTACAGTACCGTGTCCGGCAAATTATCCAGAATACCGTACGCCCTCCATTGGTCTGAACAAATAAAAGATTCGCTGTCGATGCAATTCTGGGCGATGGGGAATAACGTTTCTGTATCTCTGGACGGTACCATAACTCCATGCGCTTCTTCGTGGCTCTACTAATTCCTCCAATCAGCCAGTGGTGTTCCCACATTGTTCTTCTTCCTAGGTGGTACTTATTTTTGAAAAGATGCGTCTCATCTATTTCAACGACGTTTTCTGGTCCTCCAATTTGCCCCAAGTCGTGCCACGCGATCTTCGTTGCGACGTCTCTGCAATGCTTATACCACGCCATCGCTGTTTCTGCACCAACCTGAACTTGGACTTGTGCACTGGTCACAGGCATACCTATAAGCCACGAATACTTTAAAAGTATGATGCAAAACGAACCTATCTCGTTTACTCTAGCGTGATCGATGTAGGTGTTTGTTGTTGGTTCCATCCGATGTTTGACAGGTCCGTTGCATCTGTAACGTCATCCTAAAGTGCGAGTACGATCCGTTATTGCACTCAACCCAGCTTGACAAGTTTGACACGTCTTCTCCTCTTTTTTGGTTGGTAAAATCTCGAGGTTCTCCAGCAGCATTATCCCACGACGATTCGCTTCTCTAAACTCTTCCTCGGTGTCATGGTTCCCAAAGAACTAATCTAACTGTAGCAGCGACAATCCGTTCCATTCTAAAACAAAGTTAAAACACAAAACACAAACAAAAACACAAAATCAACAATAAAATTCAAAACAAAAAATATGAAAAGTAATAGTAGCAGTAATTTTAAAAAAACACAAACCAAATCTGCTATTAGAATCGCAATTAATACACACTCTGTAGCACCGAAGTGGAAAAGGATGATAAGAACATATAGCTTATATAGGGTGTCATATCATTACCGAAGAATAATTAGAATACCATTAAGACAATTATATTCCTAATTGATTTGTTATCGTAGAATTAGAACACCATAATTGATTTTTGTTTTCAAATTCTATTAAATTTTTTTCTTTGAAATTATTACTTTTTCGTTTTTTTTTGAGGGCAGCGGGCTTTTGGGTATTTGATTTATACTTCGTCTTAAGGAGTTGAAATTTTAGTATAACATGCTTATTATCACGTATAAACAACCCCTAATTATATCTTTATTAGCATGTATCATTTTGTATATAATAGTAGTAGTTCTAATGCAACGCGCGTGTACTCAATACTTATTTCTACCAATACCCAAAAGCCGTATACTTACCTGGAATTTTTTTAGCGTTTTGTATAAAAAATTAGACTTGATTTTATAAAGAAAAAAAAATATGTATCCTTTAATTTTTCATACGAATAATTAATTAAAAAAAAGTAATGGGAATTTATACTGCAATTGTTTGATTTTAAATTACGTTTTAATAGTGATAATACTTCTTTGCAAAGAAAATTGGAATGTTGACTTTAATTTAATCCGTAAATAATAAAAATTTAGGCTAATTAAAACAGTTATTTCATATTTGGGCATGCAGTTGTAGTTTATTCGAGCTATAGATGGAACTTATTTAATCATAAATAACAATTAAAATTTTTTAAGCAGAGAAGATAAATAAATAAAAAACTCGGCCAACTTGACCACGTTAATGAATTGCGCTTTAGTACAGACAAAAAAGTAAATATAAACGCAATCATACACGCATACAAGTATTGTATTATTATTACACGAGTTGAGTATCTTTAAGAATATTTCAATCAACGCCTGTATCCACAATTGCTACTTTGTACGATGTATCTAGATTATTTCAAAAAACAAACTTATTTTGAATTATTTGTGAATTGTGAATCTTACAATTGAAACTGTTTATCTAAAATATTAGTTTATTCAGCATTACGTGCCGCAAAAATGATGTACGCAAATGCATTTGTGGGAACAAAAAACGAAGTTTTGTTTAACAAGTTACAAAATATACCTCTGGTATTCTTTATTGCAAAACCATCTAAAAGAATCGAAAAAAAAATTAATATTCAATAATACTTGCTTAAACTTACACGATCGTATAATGCATTCGGCGTCTGATGCATTTATGTATTTATAATAATCATGTGCTCCCAAAGGCACTATTCCCAAAATATATTCGAGTAGTACAATTGTACAAATCCAGCTCCAAAAAGTTTTTGCAATTGTACTTATGAATAGTAATCCACTAGGTTTAAGACAATCTGAACAACATTTAATAAAATAATCATGCTCGTCGACGTGTTCTAATACAAAATTTGAGAGGACCACGTCGTATTTTTGCCGATTTTCGATGCAGTGCTCTTCGATACTTTCTGTCAAATAAATGATTTTTGGCAAACTCGAGTCTAAATCCAAATGAGCTTTGGCTATTTCTATAAGTTCTTTATTGACATCTATTGCAACTACATTACACCCAGCTTGAGCTAGTCCTTCGGTCAGAAACCCACCTTTAAACGTACTGTTTAAGTAACGCAACAGTAAAATTGATTAAATTACCTGCACATCCAACTTCTAAAATTCGCAAAGAATGCAATGGTTTATTTTCATAGCTTTCTTGAATTTTTTCACAAATGTAAGGCACAAATAAGTTACAAGTACTTCGAAGAAGTTTCATATCCGGATTGTTCCACCAATTAGAACTTAAGTTTTTAAAAAGATCATAATCTTTCTGATCTACAATAGTTCTCGAACTCGAAGCCATCGTTAGTACGTTGATATTAATTATTAAACAGATAAGTCTATGGTACTAAAAATAAATTCCAAGTGTCAACGAAACTTTGTTAACACTCACATGTAAGTTTCGAAAAATCTGCAGCTAAACATACTGCGATTTGTGGTGTAACTGATAAAGATTTGAAGATTTTTGGTTACAAGTTCACATGTCAAAGGTTCTATATGATTTTAATCTTTCAAAAAATATAACCAAGCAAATAGACTTTTTTTTAACACAGGTGTGTCAAATCGTGTAACTGTAATTTAATATAAACAGAAAAAGCTAAAAATGTTTTAATTAATTTCCTTTATTTTGATGAGAGCAAGGATCAAATCTTGTTTTGTCAAAATTATTGCCAGATAAAACTGAAAAATAACGTTATTTAAGCACTTTTGAGAACCATTTCAAACGATTGTGATAAGGTTATCTCAAGCTAAAAATATAACATTTTATCAATATGCTTATATGTAATTGTTGTAGGCTAGTCAGAAATAAAGTTAATTAAATTAAATCTTTTGTGTAAAGAATGCGATGAAAATTTTTTACTCAATATAAAAAAAAATTATTTTTACTGTCGGATACGCTGGAACTAAGCCAACAAATTTTTATTGTGTCTGCTATATGTTATTGTGTGAAATAATAACTATGATATTAGGTAGTGTATAAATGCACTATCCAAAAATGTTAGTTTTTAAAATAACTTATTGGAATTTTTAAATTGGCGTTTGAACTAATATTTATTTTCATCAAACATTTTTTACGCGTTTAACTTATTTGTAATATTTTTTTGTCTTTTGAACAAAAGCCAAAAATTATCTAATTAAGATTAATTTAATTCGAGTCGATATTCTTTATCTTTTACGTAATTTTCGGTGAACAGATTTTTTTTACATCTGTACATTAATATCTGTATAAATTTTTTATATTTAAAAAAAAATGTTTTACAATATAAAATTACAAACTTTACTAATATAGCACTGATCTCCATAACAATGTGTAAACAGTCAGAGTTAAAATAGAAAGAATAGTAACTTAGTTTAACTTTATTCGTTGCCATTTGGCTTACAAATTTGATCGTGTTGTCTATACATATATACTACATTTTCTTATCCCTTCTCCCCCCTTAACTTTTTTCTCCTGCTCCATACTTCCTCCATCCACTCCGCTCCTTTTCCGTTTTCATCTAAGATTTCCACTATTTTCATCACCTCTTCTCTTAGTTCCCTGCCTTTCTTTCTCATGTGGTTAAGGTCTTCCGTTTCTTCTCCACATAGCCTGCACAACTTTTCTGGTTCTTCTTTCCAATATTTGTTCCCTAACTCCTCGTTGCCACATCTGAACCTTGCCACCATTTTTTTTCTTTTGTTGCTTTTAATCTCACCGTCTTTTAAATATTCCGGCACCCCTTCACCCTTGATATCTTTATAATTCCTATTATATCTGCTCTCTTTTATCTTTGTCCATCTTTCTTGTTTTTCGATGTCTCTATCTCTCCTTATTATTTCTTCCCTTGTCCCTACCCCCTCTTCTCTTAATCTCTCCACTTCTTCACTCGCGTACCCGTTTCTTTTGTAATACTCTTCTCTGCCCTCCTGCCCGTACTTCACTTTCCCTCCCTTTATCTCTTTCCAACATTCTTGCAGAGTTTTGCAATCTGTTCTTTCCCTCATTTCTTCCTCGTATTTTATTGCTCTTTTTCCTGTCTCAATCCTTATTTTTTCTATCTGAACCTCCTCTCTCACAATATTCCCCGGTGTATCCCTGTCCAATCCTAACACCCATCTCCAGTATTTTTCCTGTAGCCCCTCTACCTTCCTCCACTCCTTCCAGTCCCCTATTTCCGCTCCATACATTACCACCCCCTTTATTAATTTTTCGAACAGCAATTTTCTTTTTTTTATATCCATCTTGAATACTCTTTCCCCCACACCCCAGACTTGTCCTATTAGCCTGTTACAAGCTTTACGGTTTTACGAACCTGCACGGCCAACTCGCAATAATCGGAGAGAGGGGAGGTCCACACTAAATATAGAAAAGATGTTGCAGGGCGCCAGAGCTTATCCTAAAGTAATTCTCTGTCTTGCTCAGGACAGTACGGTAGAAACCTTGTAACACTATGTTAAGTTCGTAATTCCTCTACTCAGCTCTTCGAGTAGTCAAAAGTAAGTAATAGTTAACGATAATCACAGGAGCAGGAAAGATAAAAAGAAAGATTAACAAGTATAATCGATTTAATAGTTTAACGTTGGATAATAGTCGAAGATATGAGATTTACTATTAGCAGGTAGAATTAATACCTATCACAGTTTGCATTAATAATTATGAGAAACTTTGATTAAAGAGTACATAAAATTTTCTAGATTATATCACAATCCTCCTACATAAATGCCTGTAGCATCGGCAACACACATCACAGAAAAAGATTATATCGAATAGAGCAGCATACAAAGTCACCGAATAACTAAGTTTCCCTCACAGCATGCGATACAAGTATGACATGATTAAAATTACCTTATTGGTATATAAGCAATAACGCAGTGACAATCATTAACATTTAAATATAATTCTGTGCACAACTTTGGTGATCTCGATATAAAAAAGCAAATAAATAACTCACCTAATCTGCAGTTTCCACTTACACGTCGAAAACGTTTTCTCGTCAGTGGCCTGTAATCAATTGTGAAAAACAAATCGGATCATAATCGAGTTCACACAGAACAAAAGCTACAAAAGATAGTATTAGTAAATAATTAAATGGCATATAAAACCCGTTGTATCGTGTACTGTAAGAAATAGTCTTTAACACAAGTGACTGATAACACATTCGATTTCTTCATTAATCATATCATTGAACCCCAAGATATAGAACGATGTAAGTAACAATTCAAGACAGGTGGCTGAATACCATTGCTGAATACACATTCGACTTCAAATTTTCAAATCAACATCCCCGACACAACGTGCGACTGGACCCCGATGTTGTTTAAGTAGCAAGCCCTCACGACAGCTGATAGGCTCGGCTGATTTATTCCTTAATAGTAGTTATGCATCCCAATTGTTGATTTAATTCCAAAATGGTAGACAACGTGGTCGGAACCGGCTGTCATATGAATATAGAAATTACGAAAGAAAGAATAGATTTAAGACAAAATAACTTACCCCGTGCCGAACTAATCGTAAAACCTTCTACCTCGATTTATAAATTTATGTTCATCACACGTGATGTTCTTAAAAATTTAAGAATCAATTCGAAAACCTCGACACCGGACCGTTACTGTGGTTTACAGCTTAACGTCTACTTGATCGAATGACAGTCACGAGAAAGGATCGGTAGGGAGCGTCCCAACCATAAACTAATTTCAAGTCAAAAATACATAGGCGTACCTACTGAAAATTTCGTCCGTAACAACACAAGCGTACGTAAAGAAAATCCGACCGTAACAAGCCTGTTTCCTTTCTTCACCCTTTCCTTTATGTGTTCTCCCTCTTTATTATCCTGTTTCATCGTGTAGCCCAAGTATGTAAATTCCTTCACTTGTTGCACTTTCTCATCACTCCATCTCCACTCCTCTCTTTTTCTTTTCCCCCCTCCTTTTCCAAATATCATTATCTTTGTTTTCTCCGTGTTTACTTCCATTTCTTTTTTTTTCATATATTTTTCTAGCGTTTTCATCATTTCTTTCATTTCCTTTTCCTCCTTAGCCACCAGCACTATGTCATCCGCATACGCCAACGACCATACCTTAGCTTTCAATACCACTATCCCTCCTGTCTGTTGTCCTCTCATTGTCTCTTCCAGATCCCCCGTATATACCGAGAACAGGCTTGGGCTCAGTGGACATCCCTGCCTCAAGCCTCTCTTTGTTATGAATTTCTCACTCTCTTCCCCATTCACTTTAACCCTGCTTCTCGTTTCTTCGTATATTTCCTCTATTCTTTGTATTAATCTTTCATTGATTTTTTTTCTTTTCATATATTCCCACAGCTTTTCCCTATTCACTTTGTCAAAAGCAGCTTTTAGATCTACGAATAGTGCCACCATTTTCCCTTTTTTTTTTTCTAGTTCTTTATTTGCTAAGTGTTTCATTATATATATGTTGTCTATCGCCCTTCTTCCTTTTCTGAATCCCGCTTGTCCGTCTGGTACCAAACTTCTTTCCTCTATTTCCTTCTGTAGTCTTTCTTGCAGTATTGTCGCGTACAATTTGTATGCCGTGCTCAATAATGTTACCCCTCTATAATTCTCGACTTTATTTTTTTTCGCCTTTTTATGTATTGGGCATATTATTCCTGCTCTCCATCTCTCTGGAAATCTTTCCCCTTCCATATTTTGTTTAGTATTTCCGTCATCCTTTTTGCTACATTTTCTCCCCTGTTTACCCACTCTTCTCCTTGTATCCCATCTTCTCCTGTCGCCTTTCCTTTTTTTATATTCTTTATCGCCTCTATTACTTTTTCTTCCCTTATTCTATCCTTATCTCCTTCTTCTTGTCTTACTACCTTGTCTTTTCTTTTTTCTTTTTTCTGCTTTTGTTCTTCCCCTCCCAACATGTTCCGAAAATATATCTCCCATTCTTTAATTTTTATTCCCTTTGTCGTCCTGTTTTTTTTCCTCTGCTTCTTTAGGTACTTCCATACATCTTCTTCCGTTTTTATTCCTTTAATTTGCTCCTCTTGTTTCTTTTTGTTTTCCTCCTTCTTTCTGTCGCATGTTTTTTTGTATATTTTTACTGCTTCTTTGTATTCTTCTTTTTCTTTCTTCCCTTTTTTCCACTGTCTTAATGCTCTTCTTGCATTTTCCTTTGCTTTCTTGCATTCCTTATCCCACCATTTCTTCCATCCAGTTTTCTCCCCCTTCCATTTTCTAACTCTGACTCTCTCTGTTGCTTTCTCCATCATCTCTCTCATTTCCTCTACACTTTCTTGTAATTCCTTCCCTATCCATACCGTTTTCCCTATTCTCTCTTTATATCTTTTTATACTCTCTTCTGTCCACTTTTTTTTAGTTATGTACTTCTCCTTTTCCTCTCTCTCTTCTCTTTCCCTTCCTTCCATTGCCAATTCCAGTGGTTTATAGTCTGACTCTACCCTTTCTCCCACCTTAAATGTCTTTACCTTTTCTGCGGCCTCTTCATTTGTCATTACAAAATCTATTATTGATTCTCCCCTTCCTCCTATGTACGTAAATTCCCCCTTTCCATCTTCTTCTCTGTTCCCGTTCATTATTTCCCACCCTTTTTCGTTGCACAATTCTAGCAGTTCTTCTCCCTCTTTATTTATCACCTTGTCGTTTGTTTGTCTCTTTCCCGTCCCTTTTCTTTCTTGTATTCTCCCCTCTTTCCTTATTCTTGCGTTGAAGTCGCCTTCTACTATTATCAATCTCTCTTTCTTCTCTTCTATCATCTCTTCTATGTTTTTCCTTGTCTCTTTCATTCTACTGCTATAAACCGTCACTACTTTTATTTTTGTTTTTCCCCACTGTATGTTCCTTTCTACAACTCCTCTTCTCTTTCTTTTCCTGGCTCAACCATTTTTTTTCTTATTCCTGTTATTATACCACCCTTTGCTCTTCTTTTTTTCTTTTCTCTTTCTGCATGTTGCACCACCCACTCAAATTCCTCCGGCAACTCTTTTTCCCACCACTCCCATTCTTTTTCTTCCATCCATGTTTCCTGTAATCCCACTACATCCTGTTCCTTGATGTACTTCCAGAAATCATGTTCCTTGTTTTTTATTCCCGCTACGTTCCAAAACAGTACTCTCAGCTCACTCACCTCCCCTTGTGCTTCTTCCTTACTTTCTTTTTTTTCCTCCTTTTTCTTTTCCATTTCCATCTCTCATTATTCCTTTTCTTTGCCATTTCGTCAACTTTCTCTCCTTTACCACCCCCTTTGCCCTTTAGTTTTTGCCTTTTGGTTCCTCAATTTCTCTCCTCTTTCTCTGCTCAGTCCCCTATCCTTGTCGTTCCATATGTATCTGTCTCCGTCTATCTCCATTTTTCTGTACCCTACCAATACTCTTTTTCCTTCCGCTCTTTTTCCACCGCTATGTTCATTATTTCTCTTTGCACTCTTCTTTCCTCCCATGTCAAATCGTGATTTATATATATTCTTGTATTCTTTAATGTCTTCTTCTCCGCCATTACCTTCTGTTTTTCCTCCCATCCTCCGATTTCCTCCACCACCATCTCATTTTTCTTCTCTTTGTTTATTACTGTCACTTTTACTTTTACATTTAATTTTTCTTCCAGCATCACTGCTAAATATTTTTGTGGTTCTTCACTTCTCCACCCCTTTATCACAATATTATTCTTTCTTTTCCATATTTCCTCGTCTTCCGCTTTTTTATCCAGTTTTTGTATTCTCTCCACAAGTTCCTCTTTTTGTTTCTCCCACTTTTTTTCCCTTTCTCCCATTTCTTTTTTCATTTCTTTGATTTCTTGTCTTATTCCTTGCATATTTTCTTCCATCTGTTTCATCATTTCTCTCATTAATTCTTTTAACTCCTCCATTTCTTTCCTTCTTCCTTCTGTTCTTGAGGTTTTTCCTTCGCTCTCCTCCGATATCTTTTTAATGTCTGGTGATCTTATTGTTTTCTTTCTTCTTTCAAATATTTGTTGCCTTTCTTTTTCTTCTTCCTCTCTCTCTCTTTTATTCATCCTTTTCCCCCTTTTTATTACTTATTTATTTATTTTTTTTAGTTATTTATTTAATTTTTTTTTCTTTATTAATTTTTTTTAATTTATTGTTATTATGATTCTTTCTAATTGTATTTAATTAAAGCCCGCTACAAATATTAGCAAAAGTATATAAATAAAAGTTTGTACTTCACTGTTATCAAAAGCGCGCGCTTGACCTTTAAACTAGTCCACGATATCCGCTCGCATTCGCACACGTTATCTGAGCCACCTATATCTTCTTATCCATAATTTTAATGTACTTATTTACTACTCACATTAAAACTGCACTTCTAATCATTTCTTCAACTTCACAATCCTCACCCCGCACACGTCAATTAATTGCTGTAAATCACTTTAAATTACACAAAACTCCGCACTACTATTAAACACATCCTCACTCAACCACCTTCAAAACACGATCTCTAGAAAGAATAGTATTTACGGTTTAGCTATTCTTTGAAGAATGGGACTAGCTAGCGACACTTTTTCGGAAATCTCTAAAATTTACTGAAATAAACAAAACCGTACATACAGTGTTATCACAATTAAATTTCCTCTTGGTTTATACGATCAATTAAAACAAATCAAATGCGCCGAGTTTCCTCCAAATTAATTATATGTTTGCATTAAGCGAGTCCTCCAATACGATTAGAATTTTTCCAATTTTTCAATCAAGTTGTAAACATTATTTCATCCAATACTCGCATGATTGTTGTGAATAATTAGCAATTAAAGCCTCGTTGGGCGCACATAACGTTCGATGATGTCCGCGTTATTCCAACATTACCGAAAAAAAAATCGTTTTACGATTTGACATTTATCTCTGCTAGTGTGGTAGAAACTGAGCGTTACGAGAATAAATCTTATAAAGGGTACAACATCATACAAAAAAACACTTTTAACATAACAAATTCCCCCCATCCAGATAAAAAACCTGAGAAGTGGACACTACCTAAAATTAAGAATAGAAATTTAGGCATAGGCCAAAGACAAAACCCTTAAATCCAAAACCAACCCAAACACAATAAGACCCAACCCAAAAAGAAACGTAAATTAAAAATGTTTTCCTGCTTCGCTATCACCAATAAAACGTGTCCAAAAGTCGCATGAAGCGGAAAGATAGTCCAAAAACTTCAACCAACAGAAATAAAGGATTAGAAAAGGTACTCGTTGAAAGTAGACATCAGTGGTTACGCTATAAGAGCAAGAAAGCAACGTAATTCAGATCCTAGGCAAACCAATACTAAAAAAAAGTATAGTAGGCGAAACGTTGGCAACTTCGGTTACAACATTGACACGGTCCAAACCCGGAAGACGTTCTTATCTTAGTATAGACTCCAACTCCGGCCGTGGAAGCCTTCGCTATTACAAAAAGAAAGAAGTTTAGACCTCGGTTAAGGACAGCGTCCTAAAATCTCATAAAACCCCCACAGACGCAAATCTTACCCTGATCATATGTGCCCAAAACTAACTAAACTCATGAACTAAAAGAAAACCAAGTATCTAGCAGATTTTGCATCGTGATACACAGATTTAGACGCAAAACGTATTATGCGGTCATGTAAGTTATTAATTATAAAATATCAATTTTTTTAATATTTTGATTTCAGATAGTTTTATGATTGTTAATACCAAACGTGTATTTTGCAATCTAATAACAAGAACAGCATTCTTTATTCCAACGAATGCTTTTGCATATATCATTTTTGCAGAACGTAGTGCAAAATAAATTATTACATTGTTAGTTTTAGTACCAAATGATTTAAAAATTTGATAACCGTTAAGACCATTCCTAAAAAAAATCTTTTGGATTATCAATAATTATTTTTGTTTGTGTTTTGGCAGAAAATGTACAAAATTATGAGAACCTGAATTTTGTGAAAAATTCAAGTGTTTAATAATTATCTCGTAACTTAAACGGCAGCGACTATCTCAGTTTGATTTGGTGATTGGGTCGTAAGTTTTGAGGTGCTAGATTATAAAGAAAGTTAAAAAGACGCCAAAACGGTGAAAGATTAGGATAACTGGTGCCGTTTAAATCTATCCAAAGCTGAAAGAAAACCAATAACAAAACACAGGTTGTAACAACGAGTATATTTATATTCTATCACAGAAAAAGAGGTTAGAAAAAAACGAGGTAGCTTTAAATAACTGCGATCAAACGCTGGAACGTAGGTTTTACTTTTCAAAAACAAATAAATTTACATTTATAAATTATAACACAAAATACAAATCTCGATAATTCAGAAAACCAAATAATATATTACCAACAAAAAAAGGTTTTATGATTAATTGTGACAACAACCTAAGAGGTACGTACAATCGTGCGAGAAAACGACTGATAACGTAGATGACAAGAATTAAATTAGGAAAATATAATACTTACAGTTTGGTTTTCTTGGAAGAAGGCGACTAGCTAGTGGCACGTTTTTGGAAATTGCTAACATTTGCTGAAATAACCAAAGCCTGACATACGGTGTTATCGCTAATAAATTTTGCTGAGATTATACGATTAATAAAAAAAATTAAATGCGCCAAGTTCTGCCCAAATTAATTATATTACTTCGTTCAGTGGATTCTCCAATACGATTAGAATTGTATCGATTACACAATAATTTCAATATCTTCAACGGAAGTAACGTGAAGTCATCATGAAATTTTCCTAATAAACAAACCTGTTTTACGATCTCCACATTGATGAAACACGTCTGGATGTCCAGATTCCGCACAATAAAGACTTTTCCAAAAGTAGTAAAAATACTAAGCCCAATACTCACATAGATGCATGTGACTAATTCAAAATGCAAACCTCTTCAAGCGCACATAACGTTCAATGATATTCGACCTGTTTCACTGTCACCGGATAAATGATTTTTTTTCTATCAAACCTCGATGTCAAATCTTTTCGAATTTACAGAATTGTAATGTAGCGGGAAATAAACGTGTCAAGAATACATTTTATACAATACAAACAGCATTTTACAACACATAAAAACATAAGAAGTGGACACTAGCTAGAATCAAGAAGAAATTTAGGCATACGCCAAAGACAAAACCTTAAAATCTAAAACCAACCCAAACACAATAACACCCAACCCAAAAAGAAACGTAAATTAAAGATGTTTTCCTACTTTGCTATCACGAATGAAACGTGTTCAAAAGTCGCATGAAGCGGAAAGATACTCCAAAAACTTCAACCAACAGAAATGAAGGATTAGAAAAGGTACTCGTTGAAAGTCGAGATCAGTAAGAGCAAGAAAGCAACGTAATTCTATCCTAGGCAAACCAATACTAAAAAAAAAGTATAAAAAAGTTTAGACCTCGGTCAAGGACAATGTCCTAAATTCCCATAAAACCTCAGCCCACAGACGCAAATCTTACCCTGATTATATGTGCCCAAAACTAACTAAACTTAAGAACTAAAAAGAAGCCAAGTATCTAGCAGATTTTGCATCGTGATACACAGATTTATAAAAAAAGAGTCAAAAAGAAAAACTAATGCGGTTGTGCCCAAAAAGTCAACAGACGTTCTGAGATATTTTCACCAAAAATACCAAACAGACGTTAGAGATCCAAGAAAGCAAAACGAAATAAAGAAGTCTTAAACTAAAGAAAGATTCTGATCAAAAGTCAACTTGCCTTGAACCACCTAAAAAACAGAAAAAAAATATCAGAAATCTCAAAGTCGCAACCACAAAGTTCCAAAAAGCTAAACACTAAAGTGTACCAATCCAAAAAAACATCCAAACGGCGTAATTCAAAAAAACCGAAAAAAAGGAAAAAAAGTATGAATAATTAAATAAGAATAAAAAGCTTCACTTACTAATCGAACGTCGCTAGTCCTTGTTTGTCATGTTGGATTGTCACAATAGAACTCAAATGCCAAAGAACGGATTAGAATATTCTAGGAGCAAATGAACCCCAAAGAAAAGAATATTCTAACAGTGACTGACCACATAAAAAATGCCGACGTAGAATACAAAGTCACTAATAGTCTAACAAAGTCACTAAAGATAAACGTTACTAAAAAGAAAAATTGTTCAGCAACAAGTTAAGATTTAGAAAAAAAAAGAAGTAAAACGAAACGTTTCTGTGTTTAATTAGCCACCCAGGAAACAAACCTTAAAGAAAATCAAAAAGAAAAAAGAATAGTTGGCACATAGAAAGTCCCTAAGAAAAAAAGAAATAATTGAAAAGTAGGAAAGATAAATATAGAGGAAGACGGAGAAAGATAAGGCTTGATGTTTGTCGGTTTCGTTTTTTCTCCGTAGAAAAGGAGAAACAAAAAGGAGCGACCAACCGTTCAATGCCCAACTAACCGCCCTAAATATATAAAAAAAGAGAAAAGAAAGTTAAGAGAAAAAATATCACAGTTAGCCAAAGAACGAATGCGTACCAATTGCTGTCCCAAATCGGACGGTTTACCACAAGATTTGAATGCCCACAAGCAGAATAGAAAACTCAAGAAAAGAAAAACCAAATGCAAAAGCAGAAAAGAAAATCCTATAGACATAGGAAAGTAGTTTGTTTCGAAATAAGATGGTTAAGAAAAAAACCTAAAGAAATTTACTAGAAACTTAAGAAAAAAAGAAATTTAGTACAGCAAAATGAAAAAAAAACAATTGGGTAGCATCCAACCAACAAAATACCCCCAACATAATTAAAGAACCAAATTACAAAATCTAAAAACGAGAACTAACAGTCAAAATTCGAATGCTAAAAATGGACTAACAATCACGACGTTTGCGTCGTCGATGAAAGAGAACAGGCCGAGTAGAAACAAAAGAGGAATTACAATTACGAACATCGAAACAAATAGCAGTTGACAAGAGAAAACCACGACGTACTTTAAAAAGATTCGCAGAAGTTTTTTAAGCTAACCAGGATGAGCAGACGATAAAAAACCAGCAATAACACGATCGTACAATTTTTATTTTTAGGTTTAATTCAAATTCGACATTTAGATTTTCTTCTGTGGTGTCTCGAAGTACGAATAATGGATCGTGTTGTACTGCAGCTGTATTTTGTAAATTTCGAATTATTTACATACGTACAAAATTATATAAGAAAAACTGTTAAAAATGGCGAATACACCCACTTTCGGTTTCTTTATCAGACCCATCTTTTGATAGAACCGAGAAAATATAAAAAACCAGCTCCATACCAAATTTAAATTTACTAGCACTTTTGGTTCGCCCAACATTTTTTTGTCAAAAATACATTTTTCTGATTCAGGAGACCTTGAAACATAAAATTATGCAAAAAAATTGCGATCGCTATGCTTTCCTTATTGAAAAGTAAAATTTTTTTTAATGAATAAATTTGAGATCTTATCCTACTACATTGGGAAAAAATGCATCAAATTTAGAACTGTTTAGTATGGTATCTTAAGTCAAGCTTGGTGCCGTCTCACTTTGAAACGATGGTGGAAAAGATGCCAAACGTAAAAAAATATTTGTCACTTATTATGTTTCACCAAAATTCTTACAGTTATTCTCAAAAGAGGTGCAAGTTTTATGCTGCTACTTTTTTCAAGCAATGCGGCAAATCCAATCTACCGTGGGTCTACATTTTGTCACACTTCTGCTTTCTTCAATCATTCTTAGTGGTTTCGCATGCTTTCTAACTACTGTTTCTCTTTTTTTTCTTGTTTCTTACGTTTTACTTACTTTTACTTTTGACATTTTCTTTGTCGTACCTCCAATGATGTAATAAATGCATGCGGCTTACGTGGGTTTGGCTTATTAGGTTTTGGTACAACAGGGACAAGTAAAAATAGATCTAAAATGTTTACTCTCAGCAGTTATTCAAGTCATTTTCAGCAGCGGTATTGGAGTTGTTATTATTAGCTTTTTGCAGTGTGCTCAAGTAAATAATAGTCATAGTATTCTAGTTAGCTGTAGCTTGTTTTCAAGCTTGGTTTAAAAATTCTTTAAAGTAGTACCCAATAATTCTTCATCCAGGATGAGACGTAATTCAAAGCCTACAAACTTTGTTCCAATAGATGTTGAGTAGTATAAAGAAAAACCCATCGACGAGTTGCAACCAATGCGTGCTGTGGCTAGATAAACACTTGAGGTAAATGCTAAGAAGTCTAAAATATCCAAGTCGTTGCAATGTGAAGCATGGCCTTTAAAAATCAAAATTACTAAATTCGGTCCTAGAGGCATGTAGTGGTAAAGATTTTAAACGTCTTTGGACCCTTTCAAGGGGACTATGTTTCAAAGTTTGTTACACATTAAATTATGCTTCTAGCGTGTCTAATGGTAGCTTAAAATATGGATTCACGTCACCATGGCACATTTTCTGTGAACGAGCTATAGCTCGACTTTGAGCAGCGCGCATTTGCAATATGCGTTGCAGGTTGGAGAACAGCCCGCTTTTCCTAATTTCTCAACGTAACACACTAGTTCTTTATTGTCTTTTCTAACAGTCATAAAGACCTAAATTTTTTATCTAAGCGATTATTTTTAACACGCCTAAGAAGCGTTCTCAAAGGAATTCCAAAAATTTCAATCTTTAGAAGTTTTTTTCAATAACAAAAAGAAACAGCGACTACCAATTAATACAGTTTTAAAAAAAATCTACTAAAAATACATTTACTGGTCCTGCTTACGGAGCTGTCATGTATGCAAAAATAATCAACATAAAATAAGAAACACAGATAACGCTGTTGGTAGCAAAATCCAAGGATGCTCCAGATTCTGGATAACATTACCGCCATTAGAACTATGTTCTGCAGTATTACTTGCTAAGCTAATAAATAAAGCAACCACAGCCTTAGACATTTCCAAGGTTCCTATACCTGGACTGACACAATGATTGTCCTAGATTTGTTAAAAAACAATTTCTCAAAATGGAAAACAAAAAAAATGGAACCACGTGCGCTCCGAAAACAAATGCTATATCTCAATAGGTACATCCATCAAAAATAAGGAACCACACACTCTGATAAAACAATCCCAGTTGGTTAAAAAATAAAGAACAATGCCATCTATACCAAAAAATGCCACATACACAAAAAGACATAAAGATAATATGTAATGTAATAAAAAGTAAAGAGAAAGGAGATGAAACACTAATAAAACGATTTTCCATTGGCAAGAGATTAATCAGAAATTTAGGAAACGCCAAAAAACAAACTAGACGACTATCAGTACAAAAAATGGAAAAAAATTATTGATATACATACAGATGAATCAAAATGTGCACCTCATAACGGAAATAATAAACATACAATAACAACACTAAATCAACAGAAAAAGCAAAGTTTTTTTCTATTATTGGGCAAAAATAGCATTCTTATACGTAGGGGAGAGCGGGGCTAGTTGACTAATTTTTTGCATATCCATTTTTAATAAATTTACCGTCCGTACTTTAATGAATTATAGCATGCCAGCAGATTGAAAATTTACTCACGTGTTCTATTTTAAATATTAAATCGATTTATTTGAGCCGATATAAGAGGTTCTAGCATTTTTACACTGACGTGCAGGGTAAGTCTAGTAGCCCCGGGAGCGGGGTTAGTTGACATAAGTGCTGGGGTTAGTTGACTTGGCAGTGACTTTTAGTTCTTTGAGGGATAAAGATATTAAAATGATTGAAAAAAATTAAACATTTTATTTATCATGCAAGTAAGTCTACAAATCATCTGAGTCACAGTTGATACACACATAAAATATCAGATTAGAGCTCATGGTGCATTTCTCGTGAGCCCATCTCTTGCAACGTGTGCATTGCACCCAGTCACCACCATGAACGCTATTATGATAAGGTTCTTCGCATATCAAGCATTCTGCTTCATCGTCTGATTCTGAGGATGAGAAGTCTTTAGCAGGTTCAGACGCTTTCTTCTCGGAAAAGAAATTTTCGGCCAGCTGTAGCTTTCTTGTTCTTCGTATTTTTTTCACCAACCATTTTTCGCTTACGTGGTTGTGTTTTTCCTTTAGACTTCTCTTTTTCTTGCCTCAGTGCTTCTTTTATAGGTGTATCCGTTAAAATAGCAATTTGTCTCTTTTTCCTTCCCCGTCTAGTGTTTTGTCGTGCACCTGCTTTTGAAAACGGTCTCACTTGTTCAGGAGAAATCAGCACAGAAACAAATTGGGGATTTTCGTTTATCGCAAGAGGATTTTTGTTGATCGCTGGGCGATTTTCGTCGATTGCAAGTGGAGTTTCGTTTATGGTAGGAGGATTTTAATCGATTTCAGGTGAATTTTCGTTTATCGCAGGAGGATTTTTGTCGATTGCAAATGGATTTTCATTATTGTCTATCAAGCGTCCATCGTCATTTGCAGGTGCAGGCCTATCTGCCACGTATGAAGCTGAAAACTCACTGTCAGAAAAAATATTTTCATTCAACGGACAAATTCTAGTTGTTTTGAAGCCAGCCACTATATTGTTTAGTGTAGTAGCTAGAGGCAGAGTAATTTTTACAATGCCAGGGATGTCATATATTGAAAATGTTTTGCCTGGATTGTTCACCATCCAGTTATCGATAGCTGAATTGCAATATTTCTTTAGTGGTCCGTAAACACTCCTGTCCAATGCTTGCAATTTATGTGAACAATGCGGCGGAAAAGACAAAACGGTCACGCCTTTTTCTTTACAAATATTCAAGGTTTCTATCGAAAGGTGGGAATCGTGGTTATCAAGTAGCAAAAGCACAGGTCTTTCTTTAGAACATCTTGCATGATGGACAAAATGTTTATTAAACTTGATGAAATGTTCCTCCTTTATCCATCCAGATGGATTGGCATCACCTAGGCTTCTAACAGGTGCGTCTCTGACAAAGTGGTCCCGTAGTTTACCCTCGGAAAAATGAAAAATGGAGAAACTGTGTTGCCGCCTGCGGAAACTGCAACAGTCAGAGTCACAAGGGTTCCTCTTTCTGCGGATGTAAGTTTTCCTATCTGCTTAAAGCCACGTCGTGCTACTACTCCGTCCTGCTTTTGGACCGTTGTTATGCCCGTCTCGTCGACATTCCGTATATCTGAAGTTTCTAAGTGCAACCGGTTATATACAATCTTCAAATTGGAAAACGAAGTGGCTCTTGACAAGCTTGTGGCTTGAGGCGTCCTCAGAGATAGAGTATTATTTCTTTTAATAAAAGCCGTATACCAGTCTGGACCTGCCATTTTATTGTTAGTCCAGCTAGCCGGAACCTGAAGGTTATTTAGCTGTGGCATATTGATACGCGAATTTTTTGAGTTCCTTCGGAGTTAACCCATAGTAAATATCAGATGCACGTTTTAAGTAATTTGCTAAAACAGTCTTCTGCTCTTCAGAAAAAACCGTTCGTCCATTAAAGTAACCAGCAAGTTCTAGATTTATTTCAACACTATTTTCGTTCTGCGATTTTGCTTTTACAACATAGCGATGAAGCGTTTTTTGTGGAATTAAAAAGTTTTTTGCAACACTGTTAACACTCCGGCTTTCATTTAAAACTGTTCGAACTGCTCGTTGAATAATATCAGCTGGTGTTTTCCCCTTTTCCGTTTTTCGCTTGTAGGTTCTCATGTTTATGCCTGTAACCTATAACAAATACAGGCGATCGCTATAATAATTCAAATTCCTATCATTCACCGCGACAGTCTTGTTATTAACATTCTTTATATTAATTCAAAATCACTACTTATTATCATATTATGTAATTTGAAAGCTGTTAAGTGTGAAATGCAGAAGAATTTTTAGGAAATAAGTTAATAATTTATCAAGAATGACAATGCAGATATATTGAATGTCGAAGCAGCTCGTTTCGACGCGACCACGTCGACGCGTTCATTTCGACACCGTCGTTTCGACGCGAGATCATTTCGACGCGAGATCATCTCGACGCGAGATCATCTCGACGTGAGTTCATTTCGACGCGAGCTCATCTCGACGCGAGTTTATTTCGACGCGAGCTCATCCCAACGCTAGAACACACCGCAATACCGCCTTTACTTCAAATTAAAAGTAAGGTATTTCGACACATATCATCAATATAGAAATAAAACCAGATTCAAATATTTATTAAAAAATAATTATAGATATAATAAAAACTAAGTAATAATATGCATTTTAATCTATGCGAAAGTTGTGTGCGATGCCTCTAAGGTATTCTAACATTTCACGATTTTCAAAATCCTGAACTAACGCCAAAATACGTGTATCTGCCTGTTGGTACCTACAACGTTTCCTTGGTGCATTATCGCCGCGAACAAAACGCTCATATAGTTGGTCAATAGATTTTTGAACAGCCCGAATCCCATCAATAAATTTCCATAAATTTGGGTGATCTACTCCAAATTCGGCCTGCAAACGTCTATGAGGCGCTTCAGCATAATTGTTTGTGCGCGCTTCATTGTTTAACGTACGCGTATAACAATACCAAATTTCGGGATCGAATAAAGGACGCCGTCGACGATTATTGCGCTGCATTCTACCAACGTACGTGTCCTCAAAATAGTCCAAAATTGGCCCTAATTCATCTGGCAATGCATTATTCAACACTTCTAACCCATTTTCTATTTCATTAATTGGGACAAACGCCAAAGCTGGTATCATACGAGCATGAAGTGCAAAATCTGCATTGTCATTGTATTGTCCTATTAGTCCTTCTTCTGTCAATTTTCTTTTTAAATTTTTTACTAAATGAAATAAACATCCATTCAACTCCGCAAGAGGAAACGTTGATCTAAAACCATTAATTACAGCAAGTTCGAAATCGAGAGATATATGAGATGGCTGGAAAGTAGGCCAAATGCCACTAATTAAACGGATCATGCGGGTGTAAGTATCCTCTTCTTTGTTTGGCAGTAGTACATACAAAATCGGTAAAACGAAACCACCGCGTTCTGCCATAATGACGAAGATCTGAAAAAACAATTAAATTACAAAACTCAAATCAAAGTTAAAATAATTCTGCAAATTAATCAAATGAAAATTTTGAATTTATTATACTCAATACCCACAAAAACCTTATTATCAGAAATAATATTAAATTTCAAGTTCAAAAATGAGTACCTACGAAATCGCTTTCTTATAGTTTTAAGTACAACTAACTGACCATTTTTCCCAAAATCGTATAAACTACAAAGTAAAAGCATTCTGAAAATATGGCCTGACATCTTGTATCAAAATAGCAGTTCTGGACAATTAGGGATTCTTACTTACTTGTTGAAATAAATTTGGAGCGAGTTTAAAGGTTCCATCAACGTAAATTTTCTTTACGTGCAAGATCCAAGTTTGAATATTAGTCTTTCCAAAAATGAGAATTCTCTTCTCGTCGCCAACTCCAGAATCGACCAACAAAAAATTTTCTTCTTCATAATTTCTGTAATTGTCTGGAATTTCAATAGAGGCACGATCAGGAGGTTGTGCTGGAGCTACATCAATTGCTCGTCTTGAACGCTGAATTATTTGTCGAACAGCATTTTGATTTGGAAAACAACCCATAGCACCAATCGTCATTGTTTGAGTGGCATTTGTACGAATTTGGCTTGGGATTTCTAGACTCTCAATGGCTCTACGTTTAATTACGTTAATTGTGCGGACCACTTCGACTCGCGCGGCGTCACTTCCATGGCAGTGTTCACTAACAACCCGAATAAATTCACCACTTAGAGCGTCTGTATAAATACGACCTTTACATCGCTTATTTTTTTCAATTTCAACATCACATCGCCACGATTTTTTAGATCCATTACTAATTAACTTATCTAAACAATACAAGTATCCATTATGCTTATATTTTTCTTTATTACGAATTGAACGTATCATTGTGAATGTAATGTAAAGACTAATAAGCTACGCGAACCACCAGTCCCATTACCCATTTTATTTTCTTCCGTCATAATTTATTGTTTTATAATCCTCTTTCACAGCGTGAATCAACCGGACAATAAGCAAAGAATAAATACCTACTTAAACTTAGATAGTATTGAGTATTGTTAAACTAAGCCGTTGTACAGGTAAACTCCAAGAGCAAACCTTTAAAAACATTCTCATAATTATTGTTAGGTATGCAAAATTTCTATTTTTAGGGGATAAATAAAATTCCAAGTATTGTAACATTTTCTATGTTTAGATAACGTCTTTACCACAGTTGTAGAACTTGTCAATAAACAACTTACAAAGTTACTTTTTAAAATTATTCACTGCACACATGACCGCTGCAACAAACATTAGCAAAGATATTGTTTTAATATATGTGTTTAATGATCACTGACACTGTGAATTTTATTACATATTAAAGACTCTTTTTTATTGCCATAGTATCAAATCACGTTTTTATATTATGTACCAATATTTTCCTAATTGTCTTTGACCTATTTAATAACCTATATTGCATTTTTTATAACTAAACAAAATAAGTACCCTTAGATACAAGCCGATACTTACATTACATTAAAGAAATTACCATAACGTTTAATGAATCAAAAATACAAAATTCATGATTTAAAGGATGGGTTCTCGTCGAGATGAGGTCGCGTCGAGATGAGGTCGCGTCGAGATGAGGTTGCGTCGAGATGAGATCGCGTCGAAACGATCTCGCGTCGAAACGGCGGTGTCGAAGTGGGAGCGTCGAAGTGGCTGCGTCGAAATAAGATGTACCGATTGAATGTCTTCGGGGGTCAGTTGACTAATAGTCAACTAACCCCGCTTTGACTTAGTCAAGAAACCCCGGCCACAATTTTGATATTTTGAGGGCCGCACTACAGACAAGACACAAACACCAGTATAAATAATACACCTTAAATCATAGTCAATGTACCCATATTTTATCATAATATTTGTAAAGATATATGAAAGACTATTAAATCTACGATAATAAATAAATGCTCGGAAGAAAAATAGTTACTTACCACCGATGATTTTGGATATCTCGTTCTCAATGACACAATACGTGAGATTCGGTAACGCCAATATTTGTAATGGCAGACTTAACATCTGAACGCTTAAATATCGTGGTGCATGCGCTCTCTAGTTGTTAATACGGGAACTTTGAACAATTAGTCAACTAACCCCTATAGTCAATTGACCCCGGTCTCCCCTACCATACAACAAAAAATACCTAATAATTCTAGACCGCTCAAGTCATCTTGCGCTACTCATTATTAGTGATCACCACAGTACTCTTCATTCCACCAAACGACATTAGCCTACATACGAAGGAAGTATTGGATAATAAACGGGAATAAAACAGTATGTTAAATAAATGAATCGCATACAAATCAAAAACTACACATCAATTATTGGGGAGTTTCCCAACACAACGGGTAACACCATCTCCACCGTTTCTACACATAAGACTACGGAAGTCGAATTCAAATAAAAGGTTTAAAAAAAAAAGAGGTCACAAGTCGTACATTGTCATTGGAACAAACTTTATAGAAGCAAGCAAATTTTTCAGAAAAGAAATTCGCCAATTAACAACGGAAACAGCAATTCAACATCCCATAGAAAGTGATGGTATTCTGTTGCAATTGAATGTTCCGACAGCTCTTTACTTCGGAGGATTATGGGAATCAATGAAACATTACCTCAAACAAATAACTGGTAACTCAACTTTAACTTATGAAGAGAACGAACGGTACTACGATAGTAAATTCGGGACCGCTATGTTAGAAAACAATAAAAATAACATCAAATTTTAAGTATTAATTCCAGGCCATTTTCCCATAGAAAGAGAAATAGTTTTTTCCCCAAATCTAGTAACTGCCTTTGTCACAAGCAATTTATCTATTCGGATGAAGACTTTTCACAATCTTGTTCTTCAGCATACTGAAATCAGTTACAACAGCGTTACAAATGGCAGATAAACCAAGATAATTTGAAAAAGAACACAGTTACTCTTACAAAAGAAGATAACATCAACACCAGCCGATGGCCATTAGCTCTAATAACTGAGGTATATCCTATAATAACAAGGTGCATGTCTCCACGGTCAAAAAAGTTGATAGAACCTTTTTTAAAAGAAGCGTAACAAACCTAATTCTACTGCCATTTGATCCAAACAAAAAACTACCAACTCCACAAGAATTCGAAGCAACTACCACGAAGGTATTCTCACGCGAAACATTATAAATATAAACTGACTTATATTATTACTGTTCTATATATGCCTAGCAATATTTGGACAAAAGATTTAATACGCTATGCGCAACCATGGGTTATGCATCAAGCACATGAACAAATTCGATCAGAATCAAAATAAACCTATCAAAGCATTTAATCAACAGACGAAACTAATGCTTTCCGCATTAGCATCATTTAACAATACAAAGCAACAAATTTAGAGTAAATTAAAAATGTTTCAGACAACGACTAAAGGAAGGAATTTGTTACAAGCTTTTGGGTTTTACGAACCTTGCACGGCCAACTCACAATAGTCGGGGAGAGGGGAGGTTCAAAGAAACAGTAAATATGCTTAAGGGCGCCAGAGCGGATCCAAAGTAACTTTTCTATCTTGCTCAGGACAGAACGGTTCACACTTGTAACACGATGTTAGGTTCGTAATCCTTATACTCGGCTGTTCGAGTAGCCAACGTTTGTTATTAGATAACGACGATCCAAAGAGAAAGGTATGTTGTCATAAAAGAACAAGTAACCACAATAACAACTTTAATCTAGAATCGTTGATGATTATCACAGGTATATCGAATTCTCATTACAGAAATGCCAATAGTATCGGCAACACACAATACATAAGTAAATTACGTCGACATAAATAGCGAAGAATAGTTTATAGTAAATATCATTTGTATACAGCATGCGGGATACACGAAATAATGATAATAATTACGGCAGTAATATTAAGCTATCATAATAATTATTGGTAGTACACAGCATACGTAACACAAAATAAGCAAGAAAAATTACTATCTAAATGGTAATCCAATAACGTTAGTAAATACGGAATTAATATTCACAACAGTTTCGTGAGCGACCTTTCTGACAACGAATAAGATACATAAAACACTTACCACTAACACAGGAACTTCCACTCGTGCGAAGAAAGCGCTTTCCCCGGCAAGCAATCCTGTAAACAATTTGAGTCGCAAATCGTGTCAAACTAATGCCTCACGAAATCAAGATCTACAAAAATCGTTACTTAATGTTAAAGAAAGTACATATAATATAACCCGGTTGTCGAATGCTGTTGTACACCTTCGATGACAGTTGGTTTCGCAGGTGTTTGCCGCATGAGTAAAACCTCGCAGAAATATGATTGTCTTCGGTTTAATTAGTTTTAACCGTAGGCCTTATATATAGTTATAATCGTCCCATAAAAGTATTTGTCGATGTTAATCCCTCGTAATTCGGTATCGACTAGAACCATGGGCCAGATTGTAGTGGAACGGCCGGTGACGATTCGAATACTTTACGATCGTAATGAAGTTATAATTTTCCCTTGTAGATTTTAAATTACGACAAGAATACCCATATTTAGGAGGTAGCACATGGCGCTAACGAAAAGACGTAAAAATTACCTTTAATCAAAGAAAGAACAAAAACCACTTACCCTGCGTGGATTAAATTAGTTAATTAAGAAGACTTCTATTTCCCATCGTGTCCCAACACGTGGATGATGACAAAATGCCGGTATCTCGCCGGATATCGCCTACTCAATACGAAGAGACCAACGAACCCGATAGATGGCGTCGAGAAATATAAAAGTAATTTTTAATTAAACCAATATACAGGGTAATACATTATTTAAGCTTATGCACGTAACAAATTGACTCCGTCAATAAAATGAAGAAGTGGTTCAAAACAGTCGACAAAAACAAAATAAATATTCACACGCCTAACATTTATGAAGTTGCCTCTAACTGTATGTCAGAATTCAACAACTACTACATAAAGCTAGTAAAGATTCATCACGAAAGAGGGGAACTTGGCGATATCATATTACTTTCTCAACTCAACAGCATCATAGAACAAGCCAACTTTCAGCTTATGCTCAATCTGAGAATCTTTTCTTCGCCCGTAATCAAATTAAACATGGAACAAGATAAAAATTATTTTTACGTTTTTAGATATTTTTTCTTTTCATCTCTGACTACCATACGATCTAGGTCACACTTACTTCAGTGAAATAAAACATTTTGGGCTCTAAGCATTTCCAATAATAAAAAACCTTAAAACAACTCTAAACTGGGCCATTGACGAAATTTATCAGAGACCATTTTATATTAAAAGTGTTTTGGTATGATGTTTGTACCGTGTAAGACTTATTCTTAAAACGCCCACTTCCCGCTACATTAGCGGAGATTACTATCAATTCGAAAAGGTTTGACATCGAGGCTCGATAGAACAAAAATCATTTATCCGCAATTGTACGGTGCTAGGATCAATTCTTCTGCCGTTTTCTTTAGAAGGTTAAGAGAAAACGCTTAACACCATGGTAATTCCTGAAGTTTCGCAACAGATTTTCGACATCGACTTTTGGAAAGCATGAACTTCATACCTTACTTTTGGTATAGACTGTGAACTTTTAATGCCACTTTTCTTTCAATTAATGCTATTTTTTTGGACTCTATTATTGCTAACTCAGAACTTTTTTTGGATCAACATCAACTTTTAAACGATGTTGTTGCGGGCGCGTTCTCAAAACAATCTGCAGGGCTTGGTCACACCTCTCTCGTTTAAGACCAAATACGTAGTTTCGTTGAATCAATGAAACAGCGCTATTATTTTCTTTCGCCTGCGTTGCAGAAGGTTGCTAATGAGGAGTTAGACTCAATCCTAAGTTTGGGTGTGGTAAAGCCGTCGAGTAATATGTGGTCTAATCCAATTGTTTTAGTGAAAAATAAAGTTATTACTTATCGGTTTTGTGCTTTTAAGAAGATGAATCAGAAGGATGCTTATCCGTTGCCTTATATTACGTCAATTTTAGATCGGTTGCAAGTTTGACGTTTTCTATTTAGCTTGGATATTCGGTCTGCGTATTGGCAAATTCCGCTCTCAAAAGATTCCAAAGTTGTTACTGCTTTTATTGTTCCTTCTCGTCATCTTTTTCAGTTCACGCGCATACCATTTGCACTACATAATGCGCCTGCTCCATTCATCGATCGAGTGTTAGGATTTGGAACCATACTGTTTCGCTTACCTTTGCAATACCTAATTTTGATTACCATATTTCGTACTAAGAAAAGTTTAATCTCTGCTGGACTTACCTTACGTAATAGCGATACTTAATATCATATTCTTTCAGACGTCACGTATGTCAGACAATTTATTGACATGACTAGTTGGTACCGTCGATTTATTCCTAATTTTTCTTCTCTTACGTCTTCACTTTTGGCTTTTACTCATAAAATTGTTTCTTTTAGTTTGACGGCAGAATATCAGACCGTTTTTGATTCTCTTAAAAACAGTTTGGTTGCGGCTCCTATTTTGTAGTGTCCTGATTTTTTGCTTTGCTTTGTGGTATAAACTGATGCTTTGTACTTTGGTTTAGGTGCTGCGTTAGGTCAAACGACTGCAAATAGTAAAAAGTTATTAGTTACCTCAGTCGATCGATTATTCCACTACTGAGAAAGAAGGTCCCGTTGTGTTATGAGTCACAGAGAAGTTCCGTCCTTATGTGAAAGAATCCTATCACTGTGATAACCGATCATCGTTTGTTGCTGTGGTTAAATCGTTTGCAGACCCCTTCAGGACAACTAACTGGTTGGTCTAATAAATTACAGCAATACGACTTTTCGATAATCTATCAAAAAGGAAAGGATCACGTCGTCCTCTCAGATTTTGTACTAAAAGCTGTCCAACCGTAAATTTTCTTCTGTGTTTAAGCTTAAATTGCCGACTACTGATCGTTGCTATAATAACCTTCCTAAACGTGTTTTGGATCTTCCTAAGTTTGTGAAATGGTTTGTTAAGAATAATGTTATTTATCTTCGTGTTGTTACTCCTTTCTCTTCTGATTCTTCTGATGACTGAAAAATAGTAGTTCCTACAGGACAACGTACGAAAATGATTCATAACCATTACGATACCTGTCGCTGGACCTCGTGGTGTTTCGAAAACTACGGCTAAGATTTTTCAACGTTACTATTGGCCCTGTTTACGTACAGATGTCGCTCACTATATTTGGAGTTGTCGTGTGTGTGCTGCGCATAAGGTGGAACAAGTTCCTCCTCCTGGTATATTCGCTCCTCGTGTTAAGCCACTACAACCTTAGCAAGTTTTTTGTTGTAACATTGTAGGACCCCGATCTTCGAAAAGTCATGATCGTTGATTATTTTACTTCTTCTGTTATGTTCAGCTCTTGTTACTTCTATTTGTAAAATCATTGAAAAGGCTAATTCCGCCAAACGGATTAATCGTGTCTTAAAAACTAGGATGATGTCAAAGAAAATCATCGGCATGGGATGTAAATCTCTCAAAGTTTGGCAAAGTGTGTCACTATGAAGTTATCCGTACGCATATTCTAAAACAAGTTTCTAATGCGTATAAAAAAATTCAAAACAGATATAATCTTCGACAACATGTGCGACATACAGCTTAAGATTCGGTAGGCGTTTTAATGTCTAGTTAGCATCTAAGTTTCTGGGACCTTTTATTATTAAAACGTATGAGTTACCACTACTGGTCAATCGGTGAGTATCTGGCATGCTAAGGATCTTAAACCTGATCAAGGGTTTTTGAACTCGGATTCGAATGAGACTCCTCACCCGGTAAACCGTCGGTCTGTCAACGTATCGTTATTATATTCTCGTCGGGGTAAATGACGCAAAATACGTTCTAGATCGTTTGCGGCTTCTTGGAACGATTAACTTTGATTTCGTTTAATTTTCTTCGTTTCATTTAGTTCCTACGATTAACGTTTAGGCAAATGTAATGTCTGTCTCATAGTGGAGAACTAGGTTTTTGTGGCTACTCTAGTATTCAGCTTGAGGTTTGGTGATTGTATTTCTAATTAATTCTTTTAGTGATACAACTTTTGTCGACTGTAGCCAGATTCCTTATTAGAGATATTCCGTTGTTGGTTTTAGTTTGGTGCTTAGTGGTCTTGTTTAGACCTCTCATAGTTTCGATTTCTTTTTATGAATTTAGTATGTTTGGAGTTTTTAGTTAGTTCGCATAAAAAGCGATGTCCGTCGTGGGTTATTATTATTTAGGATTTTGTTCTATTTCTGGGAAGGATATCATACCGTCTTTGGACGACTATACAGCACTATATCTCTATCCAATTGTAGTGTTAATGGGTTCTCTCCACCATATATTAACATTCTGGTTTTTTATTTTTTTCTGCATTTGGGCGGTTGGTTGGTTAGTAGAGTAGGTCACTCGGGATCGACGATCTAAAAAGAGGTAGTAGAGCCGTACTCGTACTCTCTTTTCTTCTTATGTCTTCCTCTCTTTCTTTATGTTATTTTGATCTGTCACAATAAGTGGGGGGGCGGGGCGCCTGTTGTAGAAACCTGACGGTTAATTGTTTTTGACCCGATAGTCTCTAGCTCCTGGACTAAGCAAACTAACTTTCAGGGGCCGTAACGGCGGACTTTATGGAGTTTGGCAGCGGTGATCAATTCTTTTTCACCGGCGCGTAAGATGTATAGGAAGCCCCGTTTGCTATAGTCGAGCAATTGTGGGCTGTAGTCCTTTTTATTTTAGATTTTTCGGCAAAATTTTGAGATGCTTCTTTTCTTATTTTTTTATCTATTTTCGAGATGGAGAGATTTCCTGGGTTTTGTTCATTCTGGTCATAGATCAGATTCTTTCCTGGGTGGGAGCAGACTATTTTGGTCAAGCAAAGATTGGTTGCGGGGTGCGCTTGTGTGGATGGGACGCTGCGCTTTTACATCTTGTCACAAGGGTTTCCGGTGTGTCTAAAACTCCCACGCCGCACAATTGTCACGCTACAAGAAGAAAACCTTAGACTGTGATAAGCTTCTTGGGGCATTCCTTAGTCCCGTGGATGTCTTTTCCATCCTCTTATAGTACCTTTGTCCTTTTACTAATGGGTTTTTTGGGATTTATGTTTAAGGTAGGATTTGCATCTATGTGTTGTGGTTTTATGGGATTTTAGAGCGTTTTCTTTGACTGTTTGCTTAAGATTGTCTTTCAGTGATATCTATGAGACTGCGTTATTTTGTTGCTCTTATCGCGTAACGACCGATGTCGATTTACAAGAAGTAGCTTCTATCGTACTTATTTTTGTTGGTTGGAATTTTTGATTCTTTGGAGTATCTTTTCGCTTTATGCGACTTTTTCGACATATTTGATTGGTAATACTTATCGAAACGGAATAACATCGTTTCTTCTTGGGTTGAGTATTATTGTGTTTGGGTTGGTTTTGGACTTTAGGGTTCTGTTTTTGGCGTATGGTTAAATTTCTATTGTTGATTTTAGCTAGTATCTACTTCTTAGCTTTTATGTTGTTGTATAAGATTTATTCTTGAAACGGTTATTTCCCGCTATATTACAATTCTGTACATTCTAAAAGATTTGACATCGAGGTTCGATGGTAGAAAAGTCATCTATGCGGTAACAGTGAAACAAGTTGGACATCATTTAACGTTATGTGCGCTCAATGAGGTTTTTATTTTTCATTATTCACATGCATCCATGTGAGTATTGGGCGTAGTATTTTGACTACTTTTAGGAAAGTCTTTATTGTGCGGAATCTGGGCATCCACAGGTCTTTCATCAATGTGGAGATATTAAAACTAGTTTGTTTATTGGGAAAATTTTCATGATGACGTCACGTTACTTTCGTTGAAGATATTGAAACCACCTAACGAAATAATATAATTAATTTAATTTTTTTCATTAATCCTATAATCTAAGCGAAATTAATTAGCGATAACACTGTATGTCAGGCTTTGGTTACTTTAGCAAATGTTAGCAATTTCCAAAAAGGTGCCACTAGCTAGTCACATTCGTCCACCGAAACCAAACTGTAAGAATTATATTTTCCTAATTTAATTCTTGTCATCTACGTTGTCAGTCGTTTTCTCGCACAATTGTACGTATCTATCAAGTTGTTTTTGAAATGTAAAACCTACGTTCCAGCGTTTGATCGCATTTATTTAAAGTTACCTCGTTTTTTTTCTAACCTTTTTTTCTGTGATAATATATAAATATACTCGTTGTTACAACCTGTGTTTTGTTATTGGTTTTCTTTCAGTTTTGGATAGATTTAAACGGCACCAGTTATCTTAATCTTTCACCGTTTTGGCGTCTCTTCAACTTGCTTTATAATCTAGCACCTCGAAACTTACGACCTAATCACCAAATCAAACTGAGATAGTCACTGCCGTTTAAGTTACGAGATAATTATTAAACACTTGAATTTTTCACAAAATTCATCTTATCATAATTTTGTACATTTTCTGCCAAAAGACAAACAAAAATAATTATTGATAATGCAAAAGATTTTTTAGGAATTGTCTTAACGGTTATCAAATTTTTAAATCAATTGGTGTTAAAACTAACAATGTAGTAATTTATTTTGCACTACGTTCTGCAAAAATGATATATGCAAAAGCATTCGTTGGAATAAAGAATGCAGTTCTTGTTATTAGATTGCAAAATACACCTTTGGTATCAATAATTATAAAACCATCTAAAATTAGAACACTAAAAAATTGATAATTTATAATCATTAACTTACATGAGCGCATAATACGTTTTGCGTCTGATGCAGTAATGCATTTGTCATAATGATGTATTCCCACAGGAAGTATTCTTAAGATACGCTCAAGTACTAAAATTGTACCTATTCTGCTCAAAAAGGTTTTTGCTATTGCACTCATAAATAGCAATCCACCAGGTTTAACACATTCTGAGCAGCATTTAATAAAATAATCATGATCTGCGACATGCTCTAAAACAAAGTTGGAGATAACTACATCGTATTTTTCCAAATTATTTTTGCAATGCTCTTCAACCTTTTCTGCCAAATACGTGATTTTTGGCACAGTTGGATCATTTTCTGAATGCGTTTTGGCTATTTGTATAGCATCTTCGTTAATATCGATTGCCACTAAATTACAACCAGCACGAGCTAGTGCTTCAGTCAGAAACCCACCTATAAACATGTGCTTTAAGTAAATAACCAATAAAATTTTGTACATTACCTCCACATCCAACTTCTAAAATGCATAAAGATTCTAATGATTTGTCCGGATACTTTTCCTGAATTTTTTCGCATATGTAAGACCCAAATAACTTACATGTATTGTGAAGCACCTTTAACTTTGGATTATTCCACCAATCAGAACTTAAGTTTTTAAAGAAACTGTATTCATCTTGATCTACGGTTGTTTTTAAGTTTGACATAATTCAAGTACTTAGCGATTAAAATTGTAAATTAATGTGATTTTTATTTCAAAATTTAATCAATGTGCTTGTTTTTCATTAGTGTTGCGGATCAGTGAAAATATAAGGTCAATGTATAATAAATAAAAATCATTACTTAGCTACATTAAAGTTTTACACAGCATAAAAGAATGTGGGAAATCGCCCAATAAATTTATATTGTATCTACTTGACCTAAGTATTGGAGAACCCACTTAACGAAATAATATAATTAATTTAGGCAAAATTTGACGCATTTAATTTTTTTTATTAATCGTATAATCGAAATTTATTAGCGATAACACCCTATGTCAGGCTTTGTTTATTTCAGAGAATGTTAGCAATTTCCAAAAAGGTGTCACTAGCAAGTCGCATTCTTACAGGAAAACCAAACTGTAAGTATCATATTTTCTTAATTTAATTCTTGTCATCTACGTTGTCAGACGTTTTCTCGCACGATTGTACGTACTTATCAGGTTGTTGTGTTACAAGCTTTAGGTCTTACGAACGTTGCACGGCCAACTCACACAGTTGGAGATAGGGGAGGTTCAAGTGAATAATAATTAAGGGCGCCAGATCATTTATAATTAACATTTCTGCCTCGATCAAGACAGACGGTTCAAGCTTGTAACGAATTTTTAAGTTCGTAATCCTTGTTACTTTGATGTTCGTGTAACCACAATAAAAGAGAAAGGTATGTTACTATAAAAGAATTAATAGGTATAAAAACTTTAATTTAGTAACGTAGAATATTAACAAGAGTATATCTAATTCTCAATTCATAAACGCCAGAAGTATCGGCAACACACAATACATAGGTTAAGTAGAAGCGAATAGCGAAGAAAATTTCGTAGTAAATATTGTTTGTACACAGCATGCGATACACACAAAATAATTAATAAAACTACCTTAATGGTATTAAAACAATGATCGTAATTACGGAAATTAACATTAGCCAAAGTTCCGTGAGCGACTTTTCTGACAGCGATAAAATAATTAAATAAACTTACCCACAATCCAGTACCTACTTGGTCGAAGAAAACGTTTTCCTCGGTAAGTGAGCCTGGAATAAATTTGAGCAGCTAATCGTGTCAACACAATGACTCACGAAATCAAGATCTACAAAATTGTTAATTACTGCTAAAAGAAAGTACACATAACATAACTCGATTGTCGAATGCTGTTTTACACATTCAATGAAAGTTAGTTTCGTAGGTGTTTGCCGCATGAGTAGGATCTCGAAGAAAAGTTCTTGTCTTCGGATATTAATCCCTCATTATACTTTATTGAATAGAAACATGTGGCCAAAACTTGGTGGAACGGCTATCAAATTAAGAAGAAATTACAAAAGTCTAACAAAACGGATGTAACTATCTTACCCTGTGACGACTAAATTATTTTAAAAACGTAATGAAGTTATAATTTGATTTCCATTACAGAGGATGTCTTTCGAAAATGTTCTTTAAGCGAAACAGGTCATTTTATGCAGTTGTAAGCTTAACGACTTTGTCGTAAAATGACAGTCACAAGAAAAGATTGGCAGAGGGCGTCAAAACCGGAATCTAATTTTAATTCAATATACAGAGTATTACGTTATAAGAATTTTGCACGTAACAGTTGACACAATTAACCATAAAACCTTTTTTTGTTTGTAATTTGTAATTATCGCGATTTGTATTTTGTGTTATTATTTATAAATATAAAAAAAAAGTTACCTCGTTTTTTTGTCTAACCTATTTTTCTGTGATAAAATATATAAATATACTCGTTGTTACAACATGTGTTTTGTTATTTGTTTTCTTTCAGCTTTGGATAGATTTAAACGGTAGCACTTATACTAATAAGGGGGGAGAAAATGGTGTTTGGCCTCGGTGGTACATGCCCTCGCTATAAGGTATGCACCTATAGAAAGCTGAGATTAAGCCGCTAGCGTACGCCTATGTGTGCAAGAATGGGCTATTAGACGCGCACCATAAAGTCCTATTTTTACACGTCCTCGCCACCACCAATCTGCCGCCGCTAATTGGTGGTGGACCCTCAATTGAGGGTCCTCTCATCCCCCGGGCAATGTCATGGTCTATAACGAGTCTTGCACATTATAAACCTACCTCGTGACCCTGATAGCAAAGTAAAAAGGGCGAAGGCGAGTCTTCGGCGCCTCAAAACCGAAATCATAGCTAAGGGAGTCAACTCCGACAGAAAAACCAACGTGTGGCTCGAAAGGATCGCCCCAGTACCGTAGCCCTGTGGTCATGTCTCCAGGAACGGGGGTCTGAGCTTCGCCACTCAGTCCGCGAGGAAGGTAACCTCTTCAAAAAATCCCCAAATCCCACGGTGCGGGGCGCGCCAAGGGGATGGATGACTGACTGGTGAGTCAGCCATGAGCGACCAACCTCGATGGAGCAGGTGCACCGTCGTTAAAAATAGCTTTCCCACTGGGAATGGGCGTCACCCCAGGAGTGACAGTTTTAATTGACCCTACTCGTGGGATTAAATGATAGATCCTAATAACACAAGCAACAAAACGTGCGCGGAGGTAGGTGACCAGGCCTCCGCCACAGTGAATGCTACTGGCAACACAAACACAAACAAAAAAAAATTAACTCAGCAGGTATTCCATCCAAGCCTGCTCATCACAAGACCGAGATCATCTTCAATAGGTGCAATTACTGGCGAAGACTTAAAAAAATCATTAATTGTGTCACCACCATCTGCAAATGTCACAGATGCTAACAAAGTTTGCCCTCCTCCATGGCAAAGAGTACCAGATAGTACAGACCGCTACCCAAAAAGAAAGAGAATATCTGTTAGCCCACCAAACATACAAACTTCTATTGAAGTGCACACGGGAATCAATACCTCGAATAGATTCAGTGGATTACCGATAGACTCAACCGAGGACCTAACGCCAGCTACAGCTACCCATAATTATAAAAAATAGCAAGCCCCCACCTATTGTCCTTTATGGCATAGAAGAGTTATCTAAACTAACAGAACTACTAAATAAGTCTGTGCCTAGAGATAGCTTCACGTACAAGATCATTAACAGGGACCAGCTAAGAGTAATCTCACAGACACCTGAAACTTATAAAAACTTAATAGAAGTTATTCGAACCAACGGCCTTATTGGACACACCTTCACACAGAAGCAAAACAAATGTAACAGAATTGTTGTCAAAAACCTGCACCACACCACTCCAAAAACAGCCATTATAGAGGAGATTGAGAATACTGGAAACAAGGTCAGAGGTGAAGTCATCTGTGCAATATCAAGAAAAAATAAAAAGCCACTCAATATGTTTTTCGTGAACATTGAACCAGGCCCTAACAACCCAGATGTAAAGAATATAAAATATATATACCACACTAAGTTAAGTTAAGTTAAGATAGAGGACCCAAGAAAATCGACTGAGATCCCTCAGTGCACTAGGTGCCAACAATACGGCCATACAAAAAACAACTGTATGCGTCCCTACAGGTGTGCCAAATGTGGTAAAGGACACAAAACCACTGATTGTCCAAAAAAAGACAAGAATACACCGGCCACCTGCGCTCTCTGTCATGGTGACCACCCAGCCAATTACAAGAGCTGTCAAGTGTATAAAGAGATAAAGGCTCGAAAAATGGGAAATATTGCAAACAAAAGAGACCCAGTAATAGCAAAACAACCCACACAAACAACAATGCCACCCCCCTTACTCAAGATAATTTTCCTCCATTAAAACTTGGCAACCAGCAGTCAAGCAACCAGCAAAGAAACATTGCACATACATCTGAAACTATGTCCAACATCATGAATGATGTTTACTGGACCCGAAAAATAGAGAATGCACATTCTCAGTCAACAAGCTCCTTAGAGCAGATAATAATAAAGCAATAAAAAAAAATTGATATCCTCATAACACAAATAGGCACCCTAATGGGTCTCCTAACGACACTCATAGCTTAGAACCAGAAATGAAATTCATACGTATAGCTGCATGGAATATCAATGGCTTATCTCCAAATAAGCACGAGGTTGAGCTGTTTATAAACCACAACAAAATTGATGTTCTATTAATTTTCGAAACACATATGACTGATCAAAGAGTGATTAAAATCAAGGGATATACCCTATGCTACGCTAATCATCCAGACGGCACATCACATGCTGGAGCTGCTATAGTAATAAGAGAAAACATAAGATATCATATGTTACCACCATATACACAAGCACATATACAGGCTGCTATAGTATCTGTTGACGACTGGCAGGGCTCGTTGAATGTGGCTGCAGTGTCCGCCCCCCCCCCCCGACATCGAATCGACGAGCAGATGTACAATGACTTCTTTCGCACATTGGGCGGTAGATATCTGTCGGAAGGCGACTGGAATGCCAAAAACACATTTTGGGGCTCCCGATTAACAAATACGAAAGGCCGAACTTTGAAAAATGCTATTGACAGCAATAATCTTAATGTACTTTCAACAGGGGAACCGACTCATTGGCCAACTGACCCAAATAAAATCCCAGACCTCATAGACTTCTTCGTCACCAAAGGAATATCAGGACTCTACACAAAAATTGAATCATGCCTGGATATCTCTTCCGACCACACGCCTATCATATGTAGACTAAGCACTACAGTGATCCTAAAACAATTACCCGAGACTTTATACAACCATAAAACTGACTGGGAAGCATTCCGGGATTACATTGAAGATAATACCACACTCTGTATACCGCTTAAAACGGAAGATGATATAGAAAGTGCGGCGTTGTATACTACCAACTTAATTCAAAAAGCAGCTTGGCTATCATCTCCATATATAGAAGTAACATCGAAAAATTTGGACACTACCGTGGAAATTAGAGAAATGATAGCTGTAAAAAGAAAAATAAGGCGACAATGGCATACTAGTAGGAATCACCAAGACAAAAAGACACTAAACAAAGCTCAAAAAGTACTGAAATCAATGCTCAAAGAACTAGAGAATAGGACTTTGCAAGACAAATTAAAGACTTTATCACCACACAAAGCAGAAGATTATACACTCTGGAAAATGACTAAATCACTAAAAAAGCCAAAAGAATACATGCCTCCCCTAAGAAAATCTGATGACAGTTGGTCAAGGAAACTCGCAGATAAAGCAGAATTATTCGCCACCTTCCTAAAAAGTGTGTTCAAATCCGATGAAGCTGATGTTGACGACACAGAAAAAACCATCGACGGGATCTTAAATAGCGATCAGCAAATGTCTCTACCCTTGAAATCAGTCACCCCAGCAGAAGTCAAAAAAACCATAGCTCAACTAAAACAAAAGAAAGCTCCCGGTTTTGATCTGATAACGGCAGAAGATCTGAAACAGCTACCAAAGAAAGGTATAGTTTTGCTGACAATCCTCTTTAATGCAGTGTTGAGACTACAATACTTCCCAAATCTGTGGAAAGTGTCCATTATAAATATGGTACTTAAACCGGAGAAGATTCCCACAGAAGTCACATCTTACAGACCTATAAGTCTTCTCCCAGTACTATCAAAACTTACTGAGAAACTAATATTAAGTCGACTTCTCCCAGTTCTTGAAGAGCAAAAAATAATACCAGACCATCAATTCGGATTTCGGGCACACCATGGAACGACTGAACAAATACACCGAGTAGCTCACACAATACGACATACGCTGGAGAGGAAGGAGTACTGCACGGCCGTATTCCTAGACATACAACAGGCCTTTGACCGTGTATGGCATAAGGATCTCTTATATAAGCTAAAACTACTCCTTCCAAACACTGAGTACATGCTTTTGAGGTCTTATCTGAAACATCGAATTTAACAAGTCAAGTGCGGAGATCGCCTGTCATCCATCTGCCAAATAGAAGCAGGAGTGCCTCAAGGATCGGTGCTGGGCCCTATCCTCTACACAATATTTACCGCTGATGTACCTATCACAGAAGAAGTAGTAACTGCAACCTATGCAGATGACACTGCAATCCTTTCTAGCAGTAAAGATCCTAGTCTAGCATCCGTAAAACTACAAAAACATCTAGATAGAATCGGAATATGGCTAAAGATGTGGCGAATAAGAGCTAGTCCTGCAAAATCAGTTCACATAACATTTACTTTGAATAGAGGTGCTTGTCCACTTGTTACACTTAACGGAGATATCTTGACACAGCAAACAACAGTGAAATACCTGGGTATGCATCTGGACAAACGGCTTACGTGGAGGGATCACATTAAGGCAAAGAGAGAACAAGCAAACAAAAAGTTCAGGGATATGCACTGGCTGCTGAGCAGGCAATCGACTCTCAGTTTAGAGAATAAGCTCCTGATATACAAATGCATTATAAAACCAGTATGGACATATGGTATACAACTCTGAAGGTCAGCTAGTCACTCAAATATAGAAATACTACAGCGCTTCCAAAATAAAGCATTAAAAACTTTGACCAATGCCCCATGGTTCATAAGGAACACAGAAGTGCATGAATATCTGCAACTCCCTACAGTCAGAGAAGAAATAGAGAAGTCTTCTGATGCCTATAAGCAGAGACTTGAAAAACACATAAATAGTTTAGCCACAGAGCTCCTTAACACCAAGGACTTTATATACCGCCTAAAAAGAATACGACTAGCCACCATCTAATCATCTAATAACAAGAAATGACACATCACAGGATATGCATATCTAAAGCCACTTATATATAATAGAAGACACATCTGATTATAGCTCTTGGCTGATTGCAGATTGACAAAAGACAGGAAAAAAAAAACGTATACTAATATTTCACCGATTTGCCGTTTTTTTTAACTTGCTTTAGAATTTAGCACCTCGAAACTTACGACCCAAGCACCAAATCAAACTGGAATAGTCGCTGCCATTTAAGTTACGAGTTAAGTTAGTTAAGGTGTATAATAATTATTAAACACTTGAGAGATTTTTTTAGGAATGGACTTTACGGTTATCAAATTTTAAGCTTTTTTTTTAATTATTTGGAATGTATACTAACACTTTATTAATTTATTTTTCACTACGTTCTGCAAAAATGATATATGCAAAAACATTCGTTGGAATGAAGAATGTTGTGCTTGTTATTAGATTGGAAAATACACCTTTGGTATCAATAATCATAAAACCATCTAAAATTAGAACATTAAAAAAATTGATAATTTATAATCATTAACTTACATGAGCGCATAATACGTTTAGCGTCTGATGCAGTAATGCATTTGTCATAATGATGTGTTCCCACAGGAATTATCCTTAAGATACGCTCAAGTACTAAAATTGTACAAATTCTGCTCAAAAATGTTTTTGCTACTGCACTCATAAATAGCAATCCACCAGATTTAACACAATCTGAGCAGCATTTAATAAAATAATCATGATCTGCGACATGCTCTAAAACAAAGTTGGAGATAACTACATCATATCTTTCCAAATTATTTTTGCAATGCTCTTCAACCTTCTCTGCCAAATACGTGATTTTTGGCACAGTTGGATCATTTTCTGAATGCGTTTTGGCTATTTGTATAGCATCTTCGTTAATATCGATTGCCACTAAATTACAACCAGCACGAGCTAGTGCTTCAGTCAGAAACCCACCTATAAACATGTGCTTTAAGTAAATAACCAGTAAAATTGTGTACATTACCTCCACATCCAACTTCCAAAATGCGTAAAGATTGTAACGATTTGTCCGGATACTTTTCTTGAATTTTTTCACATATGTAAGACCCAAATAAAGTACATGTATTGTGAAGCACCTTTAACTTTGGATTATTCCACCAATCAGAACTTAAGTTTTTAAAGAAACTATATTCATCTTGATCTACGGTTGTTTTTAAGTTTGACATAATTTAAGTACTTAGCGATTAAAATTAACAAATTAATGTGAATCTAAATTCAAAACTTAATCAACTTGCTTGTTTTTGATTATTGTTATGGATCAGTGAAAATATAACATCTATCTGTAATAAATAAAAAATATTATTTAGATACATTAAACTTTTACACAATATAAAATGTGTTTTTGCTGCCAAATATGTAGGAAATCAGCCGATAAATTAATATTGTGTCTGCTGTATATTCACCTAAGTAGTGATGGCCAAAAGTCTTGCAGTCTTGTATTGCCTCGCAAGATTTGCAAGACAAAAACCAAGAGGAAGATAACAACGCCATTAGCAAGACCAAGACCAAGACTCAAAGTTGCAAGACCAAGACTAGAAACGATTATTTATCTTTTTTTATTCCACATACAAAAAATATTTGTTTTCCCAAAAAAAACTATTGTATGTATACGTGAAGGTAAAAAGTTTTTGCAAAAGGGTTGTTTCGACTTTACTAAAATGGTGTTTGTTTGAAAAATATAATTTTATTGTCAAAAAAACATTTTATAATTAGGGTGTACAATAAAACAAATTTAGTTTTCCAGAAGAGGAAAGTTTACAGTAAATTTGTATTCAAGCAAAACGATATTCCAAATTTTAAATAAAACATATTGCAGCGAATTTTATTATTAAGCTAATTTATTTAAACTACTAAAAATGTTTTTACTTATACTAAAAATATGTACACTTTTAAATTAACCGAAATAATTATACCTAATAATATTTAATAAAAACACTTACAGTATAATTTATATATAGCGCTATCACTGATGCAAAGATAAGATAAAGTCACACACTTGTTTAACACTTGTTTACGTTAAAGTCACCTACAAGATTATTCTCCGTATATTTATCGACACACACTACAACGACTTATTTATTTAGACTTGAATAATCTTCTTAACACTGCTGTCTTCGCATTACGGAAATAACTGACCTACGATTTTTTTGTTCCGTATATATACACGTTTTGGAAATTCTTTTCGAGTGTTCCATATCTTTTGGTATACGTTCTAGAAGATGGATAACTACTTCGAGAAGGCTCTTAAATTTGAGAACGTTTCAATATTTTTTGTCATATATGAATAGAAACCATATAGGTAAATAAGTACCAATAAAATATTAATTCTCATCAATTCGTAAAGTATTGAAAAACGCTTTTACGAATTTTAGCAATATTAACTTGTTTGAATTTTTTTGAGTTCATCGAATATAAACTTTTCACATTTCTATGATCTAATAAAAGTATAAACAAGTAATAAAATAACTCGTAAAATAACTTGTGGAAAGGTCCCATATACATAATTCCAAATTTGTACCAAAAAGCACGTTTTACTTAGTTTACAATAAAGACACTTACAAAGGATTTTCAACCAGCACGGCGCCTGTAATACTACTGAAAATTCCTCAAACAAGCCTAGAAAAAACAAATGAATTCTCAAAATTTAAAAGTACATCTATTATAAATTACAACGGACGCATTGCAAACGCCTTAGTGCTTATTATTTAATATTTTTGGTAAAAAAATTGTCGATCCTTTAGCACATTTCAACAAGTTTGTACATTCACAAATATTTTTACTTGTCTGTAACTTAAATTTAGCCATTCAATAGAAAATGTAGGTAAATACAATTTTAAGGTCCTTCAAAATTAAGAATTGAAATTAATTAACATTTGCACATATATTTGTATTTTGATAGTTTGAGTATAAAATTAAATAAAATCTTGTTAGATCGTTGACATGTAAAATTAAAAATAAAGTAACTTAATATTCTGTATCATCGTTCTTATTGCAGGTTTAGTAGATTAATGAAAAGTAAAAAATTCTGTCTAATCTACGTATATTTTTAATAATAAAAACAGATGCAGTTGTACTTGTAGATGGCTTAAGTATTAAAAAAGCCAAAACATGTCTTGTCTACCTATAATTTATGTGAGTTAGACAGAATTTTTTATTTTTTATTAAAGTAACTTAACTTTTTGTTATTAATCAAATATTCATGAAAAAAAATTTTTTATCAACATTAACTTTCATTGTGTAATTACACGAAAATATTTGTTTTTAAATTAACCTTTTGTCAATTTTGAAATTGGCATTTAAACTAATATATATTTTTATCAAAATTTTTTTACGTGTTTAACTTATTTGTAATACATTTTACGTTTGCAACAAAACTCAAAATTAATCCAATTAAGATTGATTAAAATTGATCTTAAAAAATTTTTGATATATTTTTTTAACAAATATTAATAATTTTTAGAACAAATCACAAACCGTTTAATTTATAATATTTTTTAACAAAATGTTGTTTATTGTATATAGTTTGATATAAAAGTTTGTTGTAAGAAGGAATAAAGTGGCGTTTTTATAAAATTTCACGAAAATTATGAAATTTTACTTTATATCTGATATAATTAATCGTTTAATTAGCTCTAATTGCATTATATGACTGCATTACAATTATTTAAAATTTTTCTTTGACCCGTTCACAATATGAAACACACGATAACATAGTTGATTTATTCAGCCGTGTCTGTTACACATTTTATTATGACAGTAAAAAAAAAATTATTGCATAACGATAAATTGTTCAACTTTTAACGATTATGATAAATTCTTAATGTATGATTTATATAAACCCAGGATTTAGAAAAAATAACATAAATTACAAATTTTATTTTTTGTATAAAACATTTTGACAACAGTGGGGCGTAAAAAACTAAAATATTGAGTAACTTTCAGTTGAAGTTGGTAAAATAGCAGTTTTTATTAGTTTTTTTTAAATATTTAGAAAACCATGTGCTTGAACGCAAAAAATGTTCATAATCTACATTAAATTGCAAACAAAAATGATCCTATGCATAATCTTGGTAAAGTGAACGGTTCCAGAGTTACGGAGGGTGTAAAAGTAGAAACATTAGATTTTTTGGAAAAATAAAATTATAGCTACTATGTAAACAGAAATAACTATACAATTATTATATGATATGGTTTGTAAAAGCAATTCAGATTTTAGTGACCGGTGGTGTGTTAGTGATAAGCCCGCGAAGGAATGTCAACCTCACCACCCTCTCAAAAGAAGCTACTTTTTAAGTGAAAAAAGGCGTCTACCGTTCCACGGCCTAGACTATATAAACCTGTGGTACGGAGAAACCTACTCTAAACTTTCTGTGGACAATGCGTGAAAGAAAGCGTCGTGAGCAAAGATTCAACAATGGACCATCAGAAAAAAAACACTCACAATTTTAAAGTTGTACCTCCAAATTTTGATGGTAAAGATCCATTGTCAACCTACTACAAACAGCTTGAAACCGCAGCTACAGCCAACGGTTGGAGCTTCAAGTAGAAAACGACGTCTTTAATAGTGTCCTTACGTGTAGAAGCGCTTGAAATTTGGCAGACTGTTCCTGACCACCTACAAGAAAATTACAAACCATCAATTATACGTTTAGAAATAAGATATGGAGATGCTCATATTTAACAAAAGTAGAAAGTTCAATTTAAACGTCGGGTTCAGAAAGCTGCCGAAAGTTTTCAAAACTTTGAGGCTGACATCGTCAGATTGACACGACTTGCGTATCTTATAGCACCAGATACCTTCTTAGAGCAGTTGGGTATGCAAACCTTTGTAGACGGCCTCCGAGACAGCATAACGCAGCAGACTCTCCGGTTAGCTCGACCGAAGACGCTGGATGACGCTTTCGCCCATGCTTTGGAGCGAAGCAGCCATAAGCTCTGCTGTGTTGCAGAAATACCCGCGCAAACACAAGAAAGCATTAAAAAAATAGTGCGACGTGCATTTCGGAAACAAGTAGCTCGAGGAAGAAAAGTGACGTGCTGGAACTGCGGAAAAGTGGGGGTCCTAAAAACTAGAACAGGTCGACCAAATGGGGAAAAAGTCGACCTCAACGAGCCTTGCCGCGGAGATTACCATTCAAATGGCATCGCCTAGCAATTCCATAGCATTTATGTCGATGGCAAGATTAATGGAAGAAGTGTTTGTTACGTGCATAAATTTAAATAATGCATTACCCTGTATATTGGTTTAATTAAAAACTGCTTTTATATTTCTCGACGCCATCTATCGGGTTCGTTGGTCACTTTGTATTGAGTAGGCGATATCCGGCGAGATTACCGGCATTTTGACTTTAACATCGTGTATGTGTTAACCTATGTCTGCGTGAGTTAAAAATCGTTTTCTAAAATCATCCACGTGTTGGGACACGATGGAAAATAGAAGTTTCCTTAACTAACTAATTTATTCACGCAGAGTAAGTGGTTTTTGTTCTTTCTTTGATTAAAGGTAATTTTTATGTCTTTTTGTTAGCGCCATGTGCTACCTCCTAAATAGGGGCATTCTGGTTGTAATTTAAAGTCTACCAGGGAAAGTTGTGACTTCGTTGCGATCGTGGGGTATTCGAATCGTCACTGGCCGTTCCTTCCACAATCTGGCCCATGATTTCTAGTCGATACCGAAGTACGAGAGATGCACCTCGACAAATATTTTGATGGGACGATTCTAAATATTTATAAGGCTTACGGTTGGAATTAATTAAACCACAGACAAGGGGTACAACAGCATCCGACTACCGGGTTGTGTTATGTGTGCTTGCTTTAAAATTTAAGTAATGATTTTGTAGATCTGGATTTCGTGAGGCATTGGTTTGAAACGATTTGCGACTCAATTTGTTTACAGGACTGTGTGTGTCAGGGAAAGCGCTTTCTTCGCACAAGTGGGAGCTCCTGTGTTTATGGTAAGTGATTTTATGTATCTTATCCGTTGTCAACAAGGTCGCTCACGAAACTGTTGTGAATATTAATTCCGTATTTATTAACGTTATTGAATTACCATTTAGATAGTAATTTTTCTTGCTTATTGTGTATGACGTATGCTGTGTACTACCAATAATTATTATGATAGTTTAATATTCATGCCGCAATTATTATCATTATTTCGTGTATCTCGCATGCTGTATACAAATGATATTTACTCTAAACTATTCTTTGCTATTCATGTCGACGTAATTTACCTATGTATTGTGTGTTGCCGATACTACTGATTTGCTGTAATGAGAATTCTTATATTCTGTGATAATCATCAACGATTCTAGATTAAAGTTGTTATTGTGGTTACTTGTTCTTTTATGACACCATACCTGTCTCTTTGGATCGTCGTTATCTAATAACAAACGTTGGCTACTCGAACAGCCGAGTATAAGGATTACGAAACCTAACATCTTGTTACAAGTGTGAACCGTCTGTCTTGAGCGGGACAGAAGTGACTTTGGGATAAGCTCTGGCGCCCTTAAGTATATTTAATGTATCTATGAACCCCCCCTCTCACCGACTATTGTGAGTTGGCCGTGCAGGTTCATAAAATACCAAAAGCTTGTAACAAATTTGGCGCCCAACGTGGGGCCCTATTTTTCTCATATCGAATTTCTCATTCACTATATTTCTTTTAACAATTTTCTTTAATTTTGATTAGCGTAGGAGTAGTATCATTCCGTGGTAGGTTATTTCGTTTGTACATAGGTTAAGGTGTGCTGTTGTCTTTCTCTCGGCTTTCGTATAACAAATTTTCTTGAATTAGGATTACATCATTTATTGGTATCTTAGTTAATTAGGTTAGGAATAGGTAGCTTATATTGTTGGTTTTCTTTCGATTTTGTCTATTACTTATTACTTCAACAAAATGGCTACTATTTGGAAACTTGATGTAAACCGACTTCACAAATTCGAACTTGAATACCAATTAATCTCTAGAGGTATCGATACAGATATTAGTGTAGATCGTCTTAGGAAAATGGTACGAACAGCACATCAGGTGGAATTGAATAAATCATTTACTTTGGTCAAACATTCTATACCATATGGGGAAGACAAGGCAGCTTTCGAACAAACTCTTATCGAACTTACAGCATCGGTGAATAACTTTGATGGGGACATTTCTTCTTCCTTGTTTTCAAAATTAAGTACTCTTTGGCTTCATGCACAACGACGGTGCGAATTACTGAATGCAACCTCTGACTTTGAATTGACTGAACGAAATAAGTTCTTAATAACACTACAGGGACTGAAAAATGACGTTGAATCAAAAATCCGCAAGGCCAGACCTTCTATTGCTTCTATTTCTTCTCTGGTTACTCATTCTGTACTTTAAGCTAATTCGACTAACTTACATCATGAAGAAGAACCTGACTTGATTTCTTCCGAATCTGAAGGAGAATTGACAACCCCTGTACCATCGGCTGAAGGCTATTCTAAATCTACTACTGTAGCTAAATTTAATATTTCTTTCTCTGGCGATAACTCTTCTTCTGTATTAGACTTTCTTACTAGGATCGAAGAATTACGAGTAGCTCGTAACGTTTCTAAACAACAGTTGTTCAACTGCACTCCTGAAATTCTTAGTGGCAAGGCTTTACTTCTTTTCCGTTCTCTTCGTTCTCAATTACGTTCGTGGAAAGATGTAGTGACATTTCTTAAAGAGGAATTCTTACCAATGGACTACGACGATAGATTGTTAGAAGAGATTCGTTCTCGAACGATGGGACATACCGAAACTATCGCTATTTATGTCGCTATTATGCAAAGTTTATTTAATCGATTAGCAGAACCTTTGTCGGAGGCCCAACAACTAAAAATCATTTTACGAAATCTCTCTCCTTTCTATCAAACTTCTCTCGTTCTTGTCGACATTACTTCACTTTCACAATTATTAGCTATTGGCAAGAAATTAGAACACAATAAACAACTGGTGGATACTTTTAAGCCTCCTCCTTCTCGAAAAACGTCGCGATTACTTGAACCAAATTTAGCTTATGTAGGTCCAGTTACTTTGTTTAATTTACTTGACCAAGCATTTCTTTCTCAACCATCGGATCTAGGACAAACCAATTTAGTACATCATCGGATCTTGACTTCGGCTGAACCGATTAAGCAGCGTTACTATCCTCTTTCTCCTACTTTACTTTCAATAGCTCATACCGAATTGGACAAAATGCTACAAATGGGTGTAGTAGAACCTTCTTCAAGTCCTTGGTCTAGTCCGATCGTTCTAGTTAAGAAATCTGACGGTACTTATCGGTTTTGTGTGGACTTTAGGAAAGTCAACGAAGTGACTCAAAAGGATGCATATCCGCTTCCCTATATATCTTCTATTCTAGATCGCTTACGAGACGCTCGCTTTCTCTCTTCTTTAGATATCAGATCAGCTTACTGGCAAATTCCTCTTTCTTCTGAATCTAAAGCGATAACAGCTTTTACAGTGCCGCAGAGGGGCTTATTTTAATTCACTCGAATGCCTTTCGGACTTCATAATGCACCTGCTACGTTTCAGCGTCTTATTGATCAAGTTATTGGGGCTGACCTAGAACCTCTTTGTTTTGCATACTTGGATGACATCATCATTGCTACGCCTACTTTCGACGATCATATGCAAGTTCTGACGAAAGTGCTACATCGGTTATTTATTGCTGGTCTCACATTAAATCGAGACAGGTGTCATTTCTGTCGACCTGAGCTGAAATATCTAGGGTATGTCGTCAACAAAAATGGTTTACTAGTCGATCCTGATAAGGTTGCTGCGATCTGTAATATTCCTATTCCTACAAAAGTTTCTGAAGTGCGTAGATTGATTGGCATGACGAGTTGGTATCGGCGATTCATTCCTAACTTTTCTTCTTTGATATCTCCTTTAACTAACTTGACTAGGAAAAATGTTTCTTTTCTCTGGACTCGAGAGTGTCAAAACGCTTTTCTTACTTTACAAAATTGCTTAGTTTCGGCACCTATTCTTTCTTGTTCAGATTTTTCTCTTCCTTTTACTGTGCAAACAGATGCTTCAGATTTTGGGTTAGGGGCAGTGTTAAGTCAAACTACCGATAAAGGGGAAACTGTAGTTAGCTATATTAGTCGCTCATCAACCAAACCTGAGCGCAATTACTCTACCACCGAAAAGGAATGCTTTGCAGTACTTTGGGCTATAGAAAAGTTTCGTCCGTATATTGAAGGCTCTCATTTCACGGTAGTGACTGATCATCACTCTTTGCTTTGGTTACATCGACTACAATCTCCTTCGGGGCGCTTAGCGCGCTGGTCTATTCGATTACAACAATACGACTTTTCTATTATACACCGAAAAGGTAAAGAACATGTAGTACCTGATTTATTATCTCGCTCTGTTACACCAGTGGATACAATGACTGAAATTCCTAATGTACCTTCATCTGGTTTTGGCATTACTCTTCCTATAACTGATTCTTGTTATTTGAAACTTATCGACCGAGTCACGATGTTTCCTCGCAAGTTTGCTTCATGGTCAGTAGTTGATGGCCTGCTATATTAATCACTCCGAACTTCGTCGAATCATTCTAATTGGAAAGTAGTGGTTCCTAAGAATCAACAAAAATTAATTATATAGCAATATCACGATCTTCTTACTGCTGGTCACTGTGGAGTTACAAAATGCTAGCGCGTATTCGTGAACAATATAATTGGCCTCATTTAAGGCTAAGATTACTAATTATATTCGGAAATGTACAGTGTGTGCTTCTCATAAAGTAGAACAGAAGGCACCTCCAGGATTTCTAGCTCCTAGAGCAAAACCAGTACGCCCATGGCAAGTACTCTGTATTGATATTGTTGGTCCTTTACCTCGATCTTCGAAGGGCAACTGTTACATCTTGGTTGTGGTAGACTCTTTTTCTAAATTTACTTGTCTTTTTCCATTGCGCACGGCTACGGCTTCTGCAGTTTCTAAGTTAATAGAGGAAAATATCTTCTTACTGTTCGGTACTCCTCAATACATTATCTCTGATAATGGCGTTCAATTTCGCAGTCGCGAGTTTACTCGTTTATGTGCCCAATATCGCACTACTATTTTGTTTACGGCTCGTTACCATCCTCAAGCCAACCCTGTTGAACGGGTTAATAGGGTAGTAAAAACCATGTTGGCGTCTTATGTAAAAGGAAACCAACGCTCATGGGATGTTCACTTACCGCACATTGGTTGCGCTATTCGTACTGCGAAACATGAAATTATTGGGATGTCACCTCACTTTGCTTTCTGTGGTCGTGAACATAATCTCTATGGAGACTTATTAGGTAATCCTCCTTCTTCTACAGTAGAACTTCCTGAACCCGAACGTCCAATACATCCACGCAACGAATTCTATGAAAAACTTCGCTTAAGTATTCTACAAAAACTATCTAAGTCGTATGCTAACACTGGTCATCGGTATAACTTACGTCGTCGCTCTGTTCGTTTCCACGTTGGAGACCGTGTTTGGAAACGTAACTTTGTACTTTCTGACGCCAGCAAACATTTCAATGCTAAGTTAGCACCGAAATTTATCGGACCTTTCCAGGTCAAACGCGTTTCTTCTCCTTGGACATACGAGTTAGCAAATAACGATGGAGTTTCTCTTGGGATTTGGCATGTTAAAGACCTTAAACCTGCTGTTTCGGACAACGAACCAGATTCTTCTGTAGACTCAACTTCTTTTCCTACTGATACTTTATCCTTTAACTATCACAAACCTCGAAAGCGGTTGAAGCATAGTAACTTCTCGGTTTCTCGATATTTTGACTATTAGCATTCATCTATTGGTCCTGATGTACTCTCGGATTGACATTTTTTTTTCTCTCTCTTTCTTCTCTGATTTTGACTATTTGAATCTGATATCCTTATTCCTGTAGTAACACCTAATATAAGTTTAGTAGTATAGTAATTAGTATAGTATTCTTTAGGAGTCAAAACTCCGCAATGGTATCTTTAGTTAGATTTTTTTTTCTCTGGGGTTTGCTTTGTTAGTATAGTATAATTAGTGGTTTAAACGACAGCAACGCCATCACTGTATATATTACGTTCCGCTTTGTTGGCTTTTCGGTGTTGTCTGTCATTGATAGAAAGTTTATCCTTTTTTTTGGTTCTTTTGGAAGGCTTATCTTCCTGAATTCCTTTTATTTAGTTTACTTAGTATGTAAGGTTACTCTCGGATTATTCTATCCCGCTTGTCGGCTTTTGGAATGTTTAAAACAAGTTTTTTTGTTTTGTTCTACAGTTAAACTCTTGGATATCACCGATTCTATCTACTTTGGGCGGTTGGTTGGGCATTGTAGGGTAGGTCACTCGGGGTCGGCTATCTAGGGAGAGGTAGTCGAGCCGTACAACACCATCTGTACTCTCTTTTCTCCTTCTGTCTTCCTGTCTTTCTTTCTCTTCTTTCGATCTGTCACCATGAGTGGGGGGGCGCCTGTTTTGGGAACCTGACGGCTATGCGTTCGGGAAGGTTGGTTGTCTCCGACCCGGTAGCCCCAAGATTTGGACCAGGCATAATACCTCTCGGGGGCCGTAACGGCGGACTTGGCGGAGCTTGGCGGGGGTGACCAATTCTTCTTAACCGGCGCATAGGATGTTGTGGTTGTACAGCAGGCACCGCTTCCGGCTACAGTCTAGCAATTGCAGGCTGTAGTCTTTTTATTTTGGATTTGTGGGCAAAATTTTGGGATGCTTCTTTTCTTTTTCTTTTATCTACTTTCAGGGTGGGAGGGATTTTCCTGGGTCTTGTTCCCTCTGATCGTGGATCAGATTCCTTCCTGGGTGGGAGGAAGACTATTGTGGTCAAGCAAGTACTGGTTGCGGTGACGCGCGCTTGTGTGGACTAACGTTGGGGGGCCCAACGACGGGCTTTTACATCTTATCGCGAAGGCTTGAGGTGTGGTTAAGACTTCGACGCCACACAATCGTCCGGCACTTCAACGAGGAAACCTTAGGCTGTGATAGAATTCCTGGGGTAATTTCCTAGTCTCGTGGGTTTGGGTACCGTTCCTCTTCCATCTTCCTCTAGTACCTTGTCCTTTTTCTGAGGGGTTTCCTGGGCTTAGTATTCAGGGTGGTTTTATACTTAAGGGTTGGGGTTTAAGGGGATTTTAGGGCTACTTAGTCCTGGACGCTTGTCTAAACTTCTACCTTTCCTATATTCTTTTCTTTTCTCTAGAATTCTCTTGATACTTACGTTCTTACTGTATTGGGTTACTGATTGTTTGTACCTTACTTTTTGGTATCGCTTTATGCGCTTCGGAAATTAGTAAACCGGGTTGGTATTCTTCTTTGCTTTTAGATCAAATTACTCTTGGTTTCTTGGAGATACCTTTCGCTTCGTGCGCTTCTATTACAGTTTTGGGTTGTCGGTATTCTTAAGATTCTGGAAAATCTCTGTCTCTTCTGTATTTGTGGTAATCTGATGAGATTACACGGGGTTGGGTTTCTTGGAATGGGGTTGGTTTTGGATTTAAGGGTTCTATCCTTGGCGTATGCCTAAATTTCTGTCTTCATTTTAGCTTTTGTTTCGTTATCTCCGCTCCACGCTTTTATCTTGCTGGGGGGGGGGAGGAATTCTGTTACGTGCATAAATTTAAATAATGCATTACCCTGTATATTGGTTTAATTAAAAACTGCTTTTATATTTCTCGACGCCATCTATCGGGTTCGTTGGTCACTTTGTATTGAGTAGGCGATATCCGGCGAGATTACCGGCATTTTGACTTTAACATCGTGTATGTGTTAACCTATGTCTGCGTGAGTTAAAAATCGTTTTCTAAAATCATCCACGTGTTGGGACACGATGGAAAATAGAAGTTTCCTTAACTAACTAATTTATTCACGCAGAGTAAGTGGTTTTTGTTCTTTCTTTGATTAAAGGTAATTTTTATGTCTTTTTGTTAGCGCCATGTGCTACCTCCTAAATAGGGGCATTCTGGTTGTAATTTAAAGTCTACCAGGGAAAGTTGTGACTTCGTTGCGATCGTGGGGTATTCGAATCGTCACTGGCCGTTCCTTCCACAATCTGGCCCATGATTTCTAGTCGATACCGAAGTACGAGAGATGCACCTCGACAAATATTTTGATGGGACGATTCTAAATATTTATAAGGCTTACGGTTGGAATTAATTAAACCACAGACAAGGGGTACAACAGCATCCGACTACCGGGTTGTGTTATGTGTGCTTGCTTTAAAATTTAAGTAATGATTTTGTAGATCTGGATTTCGTGAGGCATTGGTTTGAAACGATTTGCGACTCAATTTGTTTACAGGACTGTGTGTGTCAGGGAAAGCGCTTTCTTCGCACAAGTGGGAGCTCCTGTGTTTATGGTAAGTGATTTTATGTATCTTATCCGTTGTCAACAAGGTCGCTCACGAAACTGTTGTGAATATTAATTCCGTATTTATTAACGTTATTGAATTACCATTTAGATAGTAATTTTTCTTGCTTATTGTGTATGACGTATGCTGTGTACTACCAATAATTATTATGATAGTTTAATATTAATGCCGCAATTATTATCATTATTTCGTGTATCTCGCATGCTGTATACAAATGATATTTACTCTAAACTATTCTTTGCTATTCATGTCGACGTAATTTACCTATGTATTGTGTGTTGCCGATACTACTGATTTGCTGTAATGAGAATTCTTATATTCTGTGATAATCATCAACGATTCTAGATTAAAGTTGTTATTGTGGTTACTTGTTCTTTTATGACACCATACCTGTCTCTTTGGATCGTCGTTATCTAATAACAAACGTTGGCTACTCGAACAGCCGAGTATAAGGATTACGAACCTAACATCTTGTTACAAGTGTGAACCGTCTGTCTTGAGCGGGACAGAAGTGACTTTGGGATAAGCTTTGGCGCCCTTAAGTATATTTAATGTATCTATGAACCCCCCCTCTCACCGACTATTGTGAGTTGGCCGTGCAGGTTCGTAAAATACCAAAAGCTTGTAACATGTTCAGTTACTAGTTGACACGGGAGCGACGAAGAACATCATTTGTCCTGATATGTTATTAAAAAACAAGAAGACGTTACCAGTAACAGTACGATTTCGAACGGGCGAAAAAATACCTACTCGCGGAAAAGTCAAAGTAACCATTGGTTTGGGAAATGGAGTACTCGACCATCAAGTAGTGGTAGCCGACATCACGGAAGAAGTTATCCTGGGAATGGACGTTATAAAAAAGTATGGGTTCCATTTGGATATGAAGAACGATGTCCTGAACATCGACAATAAAGAATTTTTTTTTCAATTGTCAGAGAAGGCAACCGTGCAAATCTTAATGAGTGAAGACGTGACTCAGCTTGCAAGGACTGAAAGTGTGGTGATGGCACGATTGGATGGAAATCTGCGAGAAGGCTTCATTTGCGCGATTGAAAAGACTACTCGTTGGCAGAACTTTAGTACGAGTGAAATCACAATGTCAGTAAAGATTGTAAACGTCAACTCAAATCCAGTAACATTGAAAAAAAAAAGAATGTGGTAGGCCAATGCACGCCAGTATCTTCAATTGTGAGATACGTGAATTCTAACAAAGATACGTCGTTCAAGAAGTGCCCACAACATTTATTAGACATTCTTACATCCAAATGCCAAAACCTTAACCAAGATTAGCTGACTACAATTAAAGTGTTGATCCAGCAGCATCAAGATGTATTTACGCTGGAGACTGGTTCCAAAAGAAGAACTAACATGGTGAAGCATAAAATTACTACCGGAGACGCTCGGCCGATACGAAAACATTCACGTCGACTTCCTTTAGCGAAAAGAAAAGAAGCCAAACAAATAATTATGGATGTAGAGAAAGTAGGTGTGATTGAAACTACAAAAAACCCATGGGCGTCCCCAATGGTACTCGTAAAGAAAAAAGATAGATTAACGAGGTTTTGTGTAGGCCACAGACAGTTTAAAGATGTGGCCAAAAAAGACAGCTAGTTTTTACCGAGAATTGACGATACGTTAGACAACCTGTCAGGATCCCAGTTGTTTTTCACGTTAGATTTAAAGAGTGGATACTGGCAGGTAGAATTAGAACCCAAGGATCGTGAAAAAACAGCTTTTACGATCGGAACTGGTTTTTGACAGTTCAGTGTGATGCCCTTTGGCCTGTGTAACGCTCCTACAACGTTCAAGCGTTTGATAGAGATTATCTTGCGCGAACTGTTTTGGAAAACGTGTTTGGTTTATCTAAACGACGTGATCGTGGTTGGAAGGTTGTTTGAAAAACACTTGATTACTTGAAAGAAGTGTTCCAGCGACTACGTGGGGCAAATCTAAAACTGAACTCAAAGAATTGCCACGTATTTGAAAAGGAAATGCAATACCTTAGTCACGTCGTATCTAGAGATGGAGTAAATGTTGATCCAGACAAAATCAGAGCAGTGCAAACATGACTAAGATCAATCGACAAACATAAAGTCCAAATTTTCCTTGGGTTGTGCACCTATTATAGACGATTTGTATTCGGATTTGCAAATATTTCCTAACCTTTGACGAAACTGAACAAAGAAAAAACAGATTAAGATAGAACGAAGACTGCAAAAATAGGTTCCAGCAACTAAAACAGCCCTTAGCCGCTTTTAAGTTATCCAAGAAAAGAAATTTGGATACCGACGCAAGCAATAAGCAAGGTTTTTTTGCAAATGCACGATGGACAAAAAAAAGTCATGACGTATTTTAGTAACGTTTTGTCCAGGCCAGAAAGAAATTATTGCGTGACTAAGAAGAAGTTGTCAACAATTGTTAAGTCCGTAAAACACTTATACAAATATTTGTATGGACAAAAATTTCTACTGAAGACTGATCACGCCGCTTTAAACTGGCTATTGCAGTTGCGTAACCCGGAAGGACACCGTGCTGGAACCAGTCATCGGAACGCTCATGCCTTGACTAGAAGACCATGTCCGAAGGACTACAGCGATTGTTCGCGACTTGAAGAAGAAGTCGTATGCCTCCGGAGAACTGCTATAGTTGATGACGAGTGAGAACCTGAGCAGTTGCGCCGCAAAGAAGAAAACCGCGTTATAAGGCCACTTCTGAACTGGAAAGAAAACAGTCGACGCCCAACCTGGGAAAAAGTGCGTGCTGGGCGCAATGGATCTATTTGATAGTAAAAGACGGTCTTTTTAAACGATCCTTAGAAAATGTCGAAGACACGAAAGACCGACTACAGTTGGTAGTGACAAAGAACCAGGTGTCACAAGTGTTAAAGCATCTTTACAATGGTACATCAAGAATCGACAAAGATTCTACTGGGTAAACTGCAAAGATGACGTCATAAAATGGTACTATAAGTGCACGGTCTGCACATCAAGAAATGGTCCAGCGCCATACCCAATCAAGAAGCAGCTACAGTTGCAGACGTATTAATAAAAGAGTTTTTTGCCGGTTTGGAGTTTCGTTGGGATTACACTCCAACCAAAGGTGCAACTTTGAGTTTAGGCTGTTTCAAGAAGTTTACCGACGGTTGGGAATTAGTAAAACTAGAACGACGCTTCTCCATCTTTTATCTGATGGAATGGTTGAGCGAATAAATTAAAGAATGGAAAAATACTTAACCAAAAAAGTGTCCGATCACCAAAGAGACTAAGATCAATACTTGCACCTTTTCCTAATGGCACTCCGATTATCCGTTTACGAAAGCACAGACCAAACACCATCCTGTGTCATGCTCGGTCGCGAAATACGACTGCCTTGTGAATTCGTGTAGCGTATTAATGACATCACATATCGCATCCAAAAACCATCCAGAGGTAGGTGGTCCACATCGATCGTCTGTCCTCGTTTGCTGGCGATAACTAGGTTACGAAAGTTCAAGTCCGAACTAGAGTAATAACTAGTAAAACCAAAAACCAAGTCGGAGGAATGAACTTCGGTAAGTTTATGAGCATTTACAGAGGTTCTGGAAAGGCGAAAGGCGAGCATTATGGAATCTTAAGAGAGAAATGGAGTTCCACAATATTAAGAAATTGGCAGTACCCTAGCTTGGTTGTGGCTTAGATCTACTGAATTGGAGAACAGTTCAAAATATGTTGGAGGTCGTCTTCCGAGGAACACGCGTTTGAGTGTTGACCTGCAATTACCAACCAAGAAAAATATCGGGTCCTAAAAAGTTCATTGACTGCTACTCTTATGCTCAAGAAAGTGCTGAAATGGAGAGGGCTGCCGTATCGCCACAATTCTTTTACCAGTGTCACGCCAAGTTTCCTTTTCTAGGACAGAACAATCTTAAGAAGGGGACAGTTATTTGGGCTTATTAAGTTAAGAAGTTCCAGCGAGTTTTGTAGGTAAACATGCAAATTTAGCGTAGTTTAAGTGACCAGACGCATAGAAAATGAGAAGCGCAGTAAAAGTGAAGGAAAAAGTCGCTACTTCTCTCAGATCTAATAAACATTCAGACAAACTCAATCATTTCTATAAAGTGAATTTCTTTATCCACACTAATAAAAACTTTACTAGTCTTCAAAAATACTGTAAGCAGGATCTCTTCAATTATGAAGAGGGCATGAATGACCCTGAAGTAAGCTTTTCCGTTCATCATTTGTTGAACATTGTTTTTGGCATAAACAGTACTGTACAATTTTTCCAAGTCACTTTTCTTATAATGAATCCAATCGCTAACAAAAAAAAACATTAACAAATGAAAACCTCTTAGTCGAATGAAGAGTGACTTTAATAGACTGTCGTCAGGTGCTACTGCTACTATTTCATAAGCTTTAGCGTACAAAGACTGATTAAAAGTCACCATTGTTATGCTTTAAAACAGAAAAAGGACTACAGCGGAAGTTTGGAATTCTTTCGTCGCGTAGAGCATTTTCATGCGGCTACTTCAACCAGATTTACATTCTTCTGGGGCTTCCAACCAGGTACCATTCAACCAAAACAAATTAAGGTTTCGGTCATGTTTATATGACAATGGTTTTGTTTTCAGAGAAGCCATGTTTGTAGCAACTATTTTGGAATAGTCAGATGTATTTGGGGCTCTGTAAGTTTGCAAATCAAACCAGTCTCGTTTTTTAACAGCATGAGCAGTAACATTCTTTCGAGGTACATTGTCCTCTGCCTGAAGAGCAGTTTTAAGTGTTATGCAAGCAATTCCACCGATGGCATAAAACGTGTTATGGCCATCCAGAGTTTGGAAATTGTAGTCTGCATTATCAAAAAAAGAAATTGCACGTATCTGTTCTCAATTCTCGCGGTCTTTTGAGCACTTCAAATATCAGCTTAGCTCTTTCTTTACAAAATTCTTCAATTGTTGAAAATTGAGAATACTAGTAGCTTTTAGCCTTGATCTCAAATAGCTGCTGCAGTTTTGATTACTACCGGTTCTTTCTGAGCTTCGTTATCAGAGTTCCTCTTTCTATATCAGTCACGGAGAAACATTTGCAGTGTTTATAGTTTGAATATTTTGTTAATTATTCACTTAAATTAAATTCGTTACCATCTTAACCGTCATAACCATTCGTTGTGTTTAATTTTCTGTCATATTTGTGAAACTTTTGTTTATATTTTCTGATCGTACCAGCATAAACAAACATTGCGCTGTCTGAAAAAGATAATGTAAAAAACCCAACGCAGCAAGCTTGATGAAATCAATGACAAAAAAAAATCGCTAAACACTTTTTACCACCAAAATGTAAAGCCCCACGTTGGGCGCCACTTGAAAATACTAGAAATATGAGATTTTACTCTGCGTACCAACAATTTGTTAAAGAGTAATATTTGTTTTAACTTCCGAAAACTGTTTATAAATTACAACAATATTTATTTGTTTTCCGTTTACAATGTCAAAATAGATAAATTTTAATTAAAGACATAGCGTTTTAGAAAGAAAACATGATTTTTGTGCAATCTAAATAAGAACTTGAAAAATGTACAGTGTAGTTTAAGGTATATAATTAAATGTAACATGTATATGTCAGCACTCATTTATTTACCTTAAGCGATTATCCTTAATTACAGTTACATATGTTTGAGTTTAACTTGAAATTATGTTGACGCTTATAAAATTATTACTTTTAACGCTTTATCGTCGTGGTACCTTTTGATCTGACACCTAAATACAATTCCTGTCTGTCAACTGTGACAAGTTATTTTGGTTTTTATTATATAAAAACACTTAATGTCTAGTAATGTTTATAATTTCAGAAGAATTATTTTATTTTATATCTTCTTTTTGTGTAAAATCTACAATATTGATTAAGGTTTTCGAATCTATTTTTGAAAAGAGTAGGCATTAAATCTAGACGCGTGCCAAAAGAAACCGCTATAAATAAAATTCGATAATAAATATGCTGTAAACAATATATCAAGATATTAAGCATTTCTTTTTGTTACGGTAAACTATTAAATATACTATCTTAAAAACATTTTTTAGTTTTTAACTATGTTTAGGTAAACCATACTGTTTAATGAAGTAATGTAAATTTAAAGTTTCTATTATGTTCCAAAGTGTTTAAATTTGTATAATAGTAAAAATAATCAAGTTAAAATTTACGAGTGTGTTATTTGAGGATAAAATTTTTGTTGAACTAGACACGCTTTCTATTATTACATTTAGACATAATCGATATTTTTTAAACTTCTTTAATTAAAATTTTATTAAAAATAGTTATCAAACCGAAAAAAAATCAATGTTTGGCTAATTATAGCAGATAGGGGTGGCATCGGCCCTGGCCATGCCAGGCTTTGAAAGTAGCCCGGTCCGACCCAAATCTGAAAACGGTATAATTGACCCAAAACCCACCCTGAATTGTTTTTCTATAGCCCGGTTCAATAATCGAAACGGCTCGTAGACATTAATCAAAAACTAAAGTGAGTGTGACCAAATTCTGGATCAGTTTTTTTTAACCAAGCTGTGAGCCTAAACCGGCCCAAATTTTTTTCTCTTGGTCCGGCTCAATGCCCGTCGCAAAAAATAAACATGTACAACTGATTACTACGGCTATGTCATGTAATAGATTTCAGGAAATTAATATATCCAGTTAGCAAATAATGATAAGCTAGATCAAAATAACGAAATGGGTAAAATCTTTTTAGAAGTTTTAGCAGTTTCTGGCAGTTCTATCTAACCATAAAAGATAAAAGTTACAGAACATTGTAAGAGAAAACAAAACCAAAAATGCGAATTAACCAGTGTAACGGACTTTTCTAAAACATACAAAGCCTACTTTGAAAGAACTTATGATTCAAATTCCTTGTTTGTGTGCTGGATACTATGATTCCGTAAAGCTGATAAGACCAGTAAAACGATGGTCTTCACTTAAAAAAAATAAAACAGATGTATCTCAACATTTGGTTTTTAAAAACTAGAATAAATACATGGGTCGTGTTCATATGCTGGACCAAACCATACCGTATAAATATCAAAGGTACAAATGGTTTTGGATAATATAATAAACATGTCAATTGTTGATGCCTGGCGTCTTTATCAAATATCATCTAACTATACTTTAGATTTGCTAGAATTCACAAAGAAAACTGTAAGAAAATATCTTATGTACCGAAGGATCTTAAAATAACGAGAGGACATTTTCAAAAAATGGAGGAACAGTTAAAATGTTATTCAAAAGTAAGTACAGTAATTTTATGCACAGAAAGAAGCTGTTGTAGATGTAAAGATGAGTGGAATTAAGCGTAAAAAATGTAATAATGTGAAACAAAAAATTACCAATAGAAAGCTCCAATTAGCGGCTTCTGTAAGTTGCCTATTTCTACACTTGCTTGACTGAAGATCTCCTTGTTGTTGATGATGAGTGCTGCTTCTTTAAATTTTCTTTTGCATCAATGTGTTTTTCTGTGTATGATCTTTGCCTCAGCTGATCTCATTCTATGTTGTTCTTCCCAAAAGTGATGCGCGATACTGGATCTTGATATCTTTCTTCTCTCCGTAAATTCGGTGTTTTTTAGTCTGACTTCCTAAGGGTTTTCTGGTTTTCTCAACGTATGACTTGCCACATTCACACAGAACTTGGTAGATAAAATTCTTGAAGTCTGTGATCTCGTGTCAGAGATCATACTTGTAATGGTAGTTGATGATTTGAAAACTGTATTAAATTTGTAACTTTTTTCTATGCGTTTTATCTTCTCAAATAAGCCCCTGACGTATGGGATACCGAGTAGCGCTTTCGATAGTTCTTTTTTTTTGCTTGCTAGCTTATGTTGGTTTGGTGTTTATGCAAAAGCTGTTTTTCCTTTTAAGACAGCTATTTTCTTTATGTTGCTTTTTATGTTTTTGATTTTTTCTTAAACTCTGTTACATAAATTGTGGGCTCTGTCGAATATAGATTCTGTTTTTCTTTTCTTTGTTGTTGAGTGATTGCATGCATGGTTCAGATATTGACCAGTAAACAGCTGTTTTGATCATCCCATTGTTTTTCTTCACGTAAACGTTCAAGAATGATTTTTTTTCATGGTGAATTTGATGGAAGGCTTGATATCGTTTAATGGTTGGGTGATTGAGGATGTGATCTAGTTGTCGATCACTGTAGTTCTAAATTAGAAACGTATCCTCCACATACTGTTCTATAAGCCACAACCAATTGCAATCCGATTTTTCTAGACGCAAGACACCCGTATTTAGACCAAGATATTACAGTCAAAAAAATATATGAAGCTATTATAAAACCAAAAAATAAGAAATCTCCAAGAGTTGACAACATTTCAAACAATTTTTTTAAAAACGTGCCAGCGGTTATGAATTTGTTGCTAGTTTATTCAATAACGTTTTTAAATGTGAAAACCTACCAGAAAGCTAGTGCAATATAAACATTTTTAATCGACATAAAAGCGGAGACTTTAATAATATAGAAAATTATAGAAGAATAACAATTATAAATCAGATAACAAACTTATTTACCCAATAATAGACTTTTTTTTAATTTATTATTTACGCACTTAGCGCATACATTGCAACTAGTTAATAACTATCTAGCAATTTAATTCGAACAATTCTTACTTAAATCTAATTTATCTTACATCTAAGCAAGTCTTAGCGGTTGATGGATGTACTCCCACTGGCGCACTCCACATATGGTTTAAAACACTTATTTCACATGTTTTAATTGCCCTTATATCACCGCACTTCACTTACACTAGCTCGAAGGATTTTAGCCTTTTTAGTCTACGAGTAAGTTGATTGTTGTCGAGCAGTTGTAGCACTTCGACGTTTTCGTGTTCATGGAGTCTTGCTTCATGTTTTCTCGCGAACTTTTTAATTTCCGCACTGACCGTTGGCACTTGTAGGTCCTTGTGGATGTCATCATTTTTGATGTACCAAGGAGCATTAACAATGCTCCGAAGTACTTTGTTCTGGAAGGTTTGTATAATTTTGACATTAGATTTCTTCGTGCATCCCCAAAGTTGCACGCCGTAGACCCAAACGGGTTTCAGAATCTGTTTATATAACAGTATCTTATTATGCAGGGATAGCTCGGAGTGTCTTCCAAGTAACTACCACATCTTTTTAAATCTAATGCCAAGTTCTTCGCGTTTTTTCTTGACGTGTTCTTTCCACCTGAGCTTGGTGTCAAGTGTCATGCCCAGGTATTTCGCTGTGTTAGCGTGTGGAATTGTCTTCTGATTGATCACTATGGGTAAGTAATCGATTTTTTGTTAGTGAAGTTTACGTGAGTAGACTTCGCCTCATTTAGCTTGATCCGCTATTTTTTGGTCCAATTTGAAACTTTGTTGACGGCTGTTTGCAGTTTGTTTATCGCTGCTTCTATCTTGTTGCTTGTGGCCAGCAATGCAGTGTCGTCAGCAAATGTAGCTGTCTTCACTTCATCGCTCATAGGGATGTCGCTGGTGTAGAGTAAGTACAAGATTAGCCCAAGGACACTTCCTTGTGGTACTCCTACATCAATGTCTTTCAATTCTGAGTATTCTTCGCCGTATCTTACTCTGAAGTGACGGTCGGAGATGTATAATTTGAGAATCTGACTCATTTTTTGGGTAGATTCTTTTCCAGTTTGTATTGTAAACCCTCGTGCAACACTTTGTCAAATGCTTGGGCTACGTCTAAAAATATTGCTGAGCAAATTTCTTTTTCTTCTAAGGATTTTTCAATTACATCCGTGATTCGGTGTACTTGATCGATAGTCGAATGTTTGTTTCGAAATCCAAATTGATGGTTCGGGATAAGTTGCTTCTCCTCAATAATTGGTTTGAGGCGTTTTAGGAGCAGCTTCTCGAACAATTTGGATACTATTGGTAATAGTGAGATTGGTCGGTATGATGTCTTCTCATTAGGTGGTTTCCCTGGTTTCGGAATCATAATCACTTCTGCTACCTTCCACTGCATCGGTACGTATTGTAATCGCAGAGCTGCGTTGAATAGGTGCGTAAGTTTCATTATGCCCTTCCTTGGTAGTTCTTTAAGCACTTGTGCACTAACCAAATCATAGCCAGGTGCTTTTTTGGCGCTTAGGTTCTTTCGAATCTCTGTGGCAATTTCATTCGGGGTTATTGGATCAATAACCCTATTTTCCCAGGTGTCAATCGTGGGTAGCTGTTCGTTGTCATTAGCGAAGTGAGGTTGGAAGGTATTTGCTAAGTGCTCAGCAAATAATTCCGCCTTTTCATTATCTCTCCTTGCCCATTCACCGTTTCCTTTGCGGATAGGTGGATTTTAGTTTTGTGGTCGGTTTAACCTCTTAGTCGCCTTCCACAGAGAGTACTCGGTATCTTTATCATCTGATAAATCTCTTAGGAATTTGGAAAATGTTTCGTTTTTAACAATACGGATTTCCTGTTTAAGTTGCTGGCTTAGTCGATTTAACACTGTTTTGTCTGTAGGTGCTCTGCTTTGTTGCCATTTTTTCCGTGCTTTACGTTTTGCTGATACGAGGTCTCTAATTTCCTTTGGGTAGTTTAGTCCAGTTGTTTTCTGTTTAGGCGCCGGAGTATAGTTCCATGCCACTTGTTGTAAGTTAGCAATGAACAGCTTTGTTTCGGCATCTAGTTGGTCAGTTGTTTTCAGTTGGACTGTTAATTGGACACGTTCTTCTAGCTCTGTTCTGAATGCATCCCAGTCTGTCCTTTTGTTCGTTAGTGACGGTAGGTGTGATTTATTGATAATCGTTTCACTTAACGTTAAGATAATCGTAGAGTGGTCTGATGACAGGTCGTAATTGTCTTCAATACTGATGTAATTAGATGAAATGTTTTTTAGTATAAAGAAGTCAATTAGATCTGGTATTTTGTTGCCATCTGCTGGCCAATAAGTTGGTTTACCAGTAGACTGACATTTACATTTAGCTTGCTTGATTGCATCGTATAATTGCTTACCTTTAGTGGTGATGAGTCTCGAACCCCAGAAGCTATGCTTGGCATTAAAGTCGCCTCCAATTATGAAGTGATCTCCTAATGTTCGGAAGAGTCTGAAGTAATCTTCTTTTTCTAACGCGTATCTAGGTGGACAGTATATTGCAACAACGGTAAACTCCCTAGACTTTGTAAAGACTTTTACAGCTGTTGCTTGTATCTCGCAAGTTTCATATTTAGAATCTTCATAGTGTTTGATATTGTCATTTATTATTACCGCAGATCCTCCCCTAGCTGTGTTGTTTGGATGAATGGTGTGGTATAATTTGTAACCTTTTATTTTCAGGTAATTTTCTCTAGTGAAGTGTGTTTCCGAAATTTGACAGATGTCAATTTTTTGATTCCAGAAGAATAGTTTTAATTCATGGGCGTGTTGTAAAAGCCCATTGGCATTCCAAGCAGCTATTCTAATAGTCGCCATTTTTTATTTCTTGTTTTTGGCAGCCGCCTTATTGCTGGTCTCAAGCTTTTGAACTCTGTTTAAGATTGCTTTGTCTTGCTTATGAATTTTTTCTAAAATTGTTTGCAACGTGATGTTTATTGCATCTAGTTTTGATTCTTCAACAGTGCTTTGTTGTGGCTTACTTTTAATCATTTGTGCATAATTTCTCCCCGTTGAGTTGCGTTGTTTTACTGTGTCGGTTTTTGGTAGAGTAGGAAAATTCTGTTGGGTTTTTTCTACTACTCTTGCTACTTGTTTGTTATCTGTTCTGGCGATTCTTTTTTTCTCTTTTAGCGTTTTTTCTTTTCGCTTTTGAAGCTCTTTTGCGATCACGCAACCTCGGTAGTTTGCTGGGTGAGCTTCTCCGCAGTTGACACACTTGGTTTTTGCAAGTCTAGCTGACTTACAATCTTTAGTAGCATGGTGTCCTGCACACTTGACACATCTAGCTTCTTTATTGCAGAAGGATTGGGTGTGTCCGAATGCTTGGCACTTTTTGCATTGTGGAATAAGGGCTGTGTTTTTGCGTAAAGGTTCTATTTTTACTTTTAACCCCGCGATTAAATTAATCGCGAAGATATCTTTAATGTCTGCTGATTTGTTAAAGGATAGCATATGTAGCGGTAGAGGCTTCATAGTAGTGACATTATCCTTTTTTAATTTCTTCATGATGTTGGTAACATTTTCAATATTAAAACCTTTTGCTAGCAGGTCTTCTGTAATCAATTTTATTGAGCACGTTGGATGTATGCCCCTGGCCATAACCTTTATGGGTCGATTTTGCTTATCTTCGTAAGTATAGTATTCAATTTCATAGTTACGTAATGTGCTTATTAGCTTCCGGTATTGTATTTCGTCCGGAACGTTGATCTTGAACACATCATTATTCATAGCAGTTACTTTATATGCTATTGTTGCTGATTCCAATATTTCATGCACAGTTTGGTATTCTTTTACGTTCACCAAGTTCACCGGCGGCGGTAAGGGTACTTTCTTTTCTTTAATCATGTTGTCTGTTTGATTAGAGGTCGACGCTTGTGGAGAGGTTTCAGGGGTTCCAGATGCTTTACGTTTTTTAGATTTGTTATTCTTTGATCGCTGAACTATCCACTCTGTTTCTCTCGCTAATTCTTCCTCATCGGTGTGATATTCTGTTTTGTTTTCTATTCCCTGTTCTACATTGGGTACCGCCACTGGTTTCTCGAGGCTATTTACCCTTTGCATTAGTAGGTTGATATTTCCTTTTAGAGTTTCAATGGTTGCGAGGGATTGTTGCCAGGCATTCCATAAATTAATCTCATTTTGAGTTTTTGATTGATTCTGTTGTACGAGAATCTGGTTTTGCTGGGTAATTCAAACTCAGCTGGTGTTGGAGGTCGTTGAATTAACATTTGCTGATTCATTATGCTGTTACGCGCATTTTACACTCGAACAGCAATATGAATAGCTTGTTATCTTAGCCCGCGGCGTACAGTCACATTTAAGCGATAGCACTACCTTGTTGACGTTAAACACAATTCACTTTTTATCACGTACACGTTCCGTATTGAATTTCACTGCAACAGCGACTTCCAACAGGTCTTTATCCTTCGAAAGTAAAACGAATACTTAATAGACTATATAAGTTTTCAGAAAGTTCTTCCTGAGTGTCAGACAGGCTTCAGAAAACACAGAGGTTGCAAAGAAAACGTGTTTTTGTTAAATAATTTAATAAACAACTCAATTCAGCTCAAACGACGAAAAATTTATGCTCTTTTTGTTGATTTTAAAAAAACCTTCGATAGTGTTAACTACAAGCTTTTATGTACAAAGCTTTATACCATCGGTGTAAGTAGTAAAATCATTCGCATACTAAAATCATTATATAATAAAGCCCATGTAATCATCGATAATGGCAGAGAATTTTCTAAGTCCTTTTCATTTTTCATTTTTGATATTGACATAGAACTTTTTTTTCAAACCAGAGGAATTACTGGAAATTAACTAGATAGTCATACCAACGTCATAATGCTTCTTTATGCCGACGATTTAGCTATTTTTGCTGATAGTTCAGTTCAATCACAAAAAAGTTTTAGAGCAGCATTGTGATTCTCTGCAACAACAAGTAAATGTCAACAAAACAAAAGTTATTATTTTAGGCAAGGCTATAAAATAAATAAGAATTCTTTTTGTTACAAAAATGACCCAGTTGAGATTGTAAACTTGTTTAAATATATAGGCATAACATTAAACGACGCTCGTATTGCAAAAGGAATGTTACTTAGCACTATAAAACAAACAAAAATATCAAAATGGAACGAAATTATAAATTTATATATTGTGATACGAAACCTAACCTACTGTTGTAGTATTTGGGGTCTAAATTATGTTGAAGATGTTGAAAAAATTCAAACGACTTTTTTTAAAAATTTACTTTATCTGCAAAGATCAACTCCACGTTACATTACAAGAGCAGAACTAAAATTAGTAAAATTAGCATACTTCATATTAAAATCTACATTAAAGTTTTGGTTAAGTGTATCAAAACAAAGCATCTTGAGGTTATCTGCAATTGGTTCTAAATTAAATTTTAGATGAAATTGAAACATATACATTTCTTCACATCCAATTTTTGCAGTAAACACGATCCTTTAAAAATTTAAAAAAAAAGTACAGTATAATGATTGAAATAACATCTTACTTAGTATATACACTCCACCACATAAACACTTATTTTATTTATAATCAAAGACTTAATTGCTTTACTCTAAAAATTAAAGTTTTTATTCAACAAATTCATTTTATATCTACAACAAAAACTCACCTAAAAGGTAAAGAAAACAACATTTAAAGTTCTTATATCTTTCAACAACTTATATCTAGAATTATTTTTTTACAAAATCTTGTAATTAGACAAATGTCAAAAAAAAAACTTCTTTACATCTCCTCCCCAAAGAGAGTAACAATTGCATGTTATAATGTATGTAATCGTTTATCCACTAACATACACTGGAGATATTTTCGTAATGTGGTAAAAATTGGACTCTGTTTTCTTGTGTCCGGTATCAACTTCATAGATTGAATTAGAAATCTTCTTTATAATTTTGTATCGTCCAATTCTCAGTTCATCAATTTTCTTCCTATTTAATCTATTCCCGTTTTCCACGTATACTTTGTCTCCCACTTCCAATTTATGTTCTTCCCTATACCGGTCGGATATTTTAATATTATAATGATGAGATTTTGTTGTGTTCTCCAGAGCAATTTTCCTATCTCTTTCCAGATCTTCTTTTGTGCATCTTAAATTCAATTCAATTAGTAAAATATTAATATTTTCACCTTCCAAAAGGTATTTTGGAGCAAATTTTTTAATTGTATGTTCCGTTTCATTGTATTTTTTTACACATTTATGTGCAATGGTAGTCCATGCTATTTTTTTATCACTTTCATTTATGTTACATCTTATCTTATTCACTAAAGTTTGATTTTGTCTTTTATTGAGCCCATTCAAAAATGGCGAATCTACAGCGGTGAAAACTATTTTTATGTTTTCATTTTTCAAAAATTCTTTAAATTCTTTAGAATTTACACCAGGGTATTGGTCCGTTAAAACCATTTCAATATTTTCATTTTGTGTTACACTTTCTATTAGTTGAATAAAATCATTGGAACTTTGATTTCTTGATGTAAGAATATAAGCATATCTTGTAAAATGATCGACCAGAAGGTGAAAGTATTTCTATGTCGACCGTGATCCTCCAAAGCCTCCAATGGTATCAATAAATATAATTTCAAATGGACGTGTTGCTGGACCTAAATGTGACATTAAACCATATTTTGACTTCCTCCTTGATTTGTTTTTTATACAAACTTCGCATTCATCGCAAATTTGTTTAATGTTTGCAATGATATTCTTCGCTGTGTAGAATGGCGTTATTTTATTTGTCATCTGTGTTCTTCCAATGTGGCAGTAAGTATCGTGGACGCCTTTTATTAGAGTTTTGCTCAGTTCTTCTGATAATATGATTTTTTTTCTTCTCATCTTTTTATAGTAAATTTCATTTTCAAATGTAAGTTTTTCTTTTTCTAGGTCAAGATTTGTTTGTTGGTCATTTTTTATATCTTCTAGGATTATTAAATTTACAACTTTTAAAAAAATCTTCAGTATTGTCATGAGGTTCTAGATCTGGGTTTCTGCTTAAACAGTCTGCTTCTTGGTTTAATTTTCCTGGGTTATATTTAATTTTAAAATTATATTGGGATAAATAATATGTCAAATGTCTTAGTTCTTCGTCAGTTCTAGCCTTGATGTTCATATTTTCTAATGGTTTATGATGTGAATATACGATAAATTCTTTTCCCATAAGCCAGTGCTGCCAATACTTCACAGCTTCTTTTACTGCTAGACATTCTATACATATTGCCTTCTTCTTTTTTTTGAACTTCAGTTAACTTTTTTTTGAAAAATAAGCAACTGGTTTACTGTTTCCATTTTTATCTTCTTGTTTTAACACCGCTACCATTTCTTTGATACTAGCATTCGTGTAAATCATTATTGGTGATCGGTGTCAAAATACTCATAATTAGTTCTGAACATAGCAATTCTTTTATTTTATCAAATGATTCCTGACATTCTGCTGACCTTATGAATTTCACATATTTCCGTAATAAATTGTGTAAACGATCCAGAACAATTGCACTGTGTGGCACAAATTTATGATGAAAATTTACTTTAACAAATGCAGTTTTGTATCTATCTTGAATCTTTAAAGGAATTGACCAAAATGCTGAATTTATATACAAAGTAGAATAATATTTACAGTTTACAGTTTTTATCATTCAATCCTCAATCAACGGAAAAGGTTGTGATTGTAGGACGACAATTTTGTTCAAGTCTCTAAAATCTATACATAGTCTTGTTTTTCTTTCATCTTCTTTTTTATATGCTAGAGTTACTAGAGCAGCAAATGGGCTATAAGAATCCTCAATCAAATTTCTATTTAATAGTTTTGATATTTGATTTTCTATTTCTTTTCTATCTTTAGGTGTGCATCTGTATGGACGTTTGTAACAATATTTATCTATCATCAAGTCAATGTGAGCTTCATAATCTCGTACAGTAGGTACCGATGTCATATTTATCTTTCGCAAAGATTGGTTTATATTTTTCTATCAACTTATCAATTTCTGATTGTTGGTATAAATATAAATGGTTTACAAATTCATCAAATCTATCTGAGTTTATATGTTCATTGAAATTTATTTCACATCAACTCATGGTTTTAGTATCTTGTTTGTAATACCTCAGAGTTTAATAAAAATCCTTCTTTATTTTTGTCATCTAGTACATCAGGAATTTTGACATTTATTATCTTTGATTTATCATTTTTTAAGTATTTTTCGTTTCTCATATCCTCTTCAATTGAGGTTACCGTCTTTTCTTTCGGATTGTTACATTGTATGATCTTCAATTCTTCATTTTGCATTAATTTAAATTCTTTGATGCAATCCAACCCGATTAGAAAATCATAGTTAAAGTTTTCATTATCCACTACAAAAACATACATATTTCTTACAATATTGTAAATTTTTATTTTTAATGTTACCATACCTTTTGTTTTTTTCTCACCATGAATAGTTTTCTTGTTAAGCTTTTTATATTATTTGTATTTTCTTTTGGCTGTATCTTCAATAACTTTGCATTTATTAATGACACATTTGATTCTGAATCATAAATTCCCAAAACATTTAAAATATCATTTAATATTAACTTTACTTTTATTAATGGTGGCACTTCTAGTTTTTTGGATTTTCTTCGTTCAGCTCAATTTCTAATTCTGAGTTATTTACATTTTTTAAAACTGTTTTTTTATTTTTCTCTTTAAACCAGCAATTTTTCTCTGGATGGTAACGTATTCCTCTTTTCTCGCAGACACAGATTTGGCATATTTTTTTTTCTCAATTTTTATTGATTTATTGTCAGAATATATATTATCTTTTCTATCATATTTATTTTTCTCAACAAAACGTTCTAATCTTCCTAATTCGTTGTAAAGATCTTCCGTTCCTTGTAAAGTTTCTCTGTTAATTTTATCAGCCACATAATTAGGTAAGCCAAATGCTATAAAGTCTATGAGTGTACCAGTATCAATTGATTTTCTTACTTCCAATAACAACTTTTTTATTAACATGCAGCTGTACCAATCTATGCTAGAGTATTCCAAAAAAATTTTTAGCATTTCAATTTTTTTTATCTTTATTGATTTGGAAACGTTTACATTTTTTATTAAAATCCCTAATCCACTGGTAAACGTTTCAGTTCCTGCCATTGAATTTCACATACATAAAATCCTTTGCAATTTTCTCTAGATTTTGAGTTTCAGATTTTATTTGTTTATCTTCAAGCAACATCTTTAACAATTTTTCAAACGATTCATTTGAGCCACTAGGTATATATTCAACATTATTTATTAAAATATGTACCCTAAAAATATTTTATTATGTTTTATGGTGAAAGTTTTATGTCTCAACATTATTTGTTTCTGCTAAAATTTCTTCCAAGTAAAGATCGTTAAACTGTAGGTTTTGTTCTTCATCCAAATATATTTTTGATATGTCATATGTCAGAGTTATTCATATTTTCCTTGTTTGATACCTTTTATTTAATGATTTTCTTACTGTGCCATAGTTTTGAGTATGTATAATAAATTGATGCAAGTTTGCAGGTTAGAACTCGACCAGTATTCCAAAAATCTGTCCGTTAGGTTTAGCTATCGAGTTTATGCATATGGTGTTTGATTTTCTATTTGCTGTTGGTTTCACAACAAAATCAAATCTTAATCTTTCCATGTTTCGTGAAATATTTGCAGAAAATGTTTTATAATGTTTATTATATCTTTTATAAGCAAAAACTTAATTGTTTTTCTCTAAAAATTAAAGATTTTATTCAACAAATTCATTTTATATCTACAACAAAAACGCACCTAAAAATTAAAGAAAACAACATTTAAAGTCCTTACATCTTTCAACAACTTATATCTAGAATTAATTTTTTCAAAATCTCGCAATTAGACAAATGTCAGACCCGATGTATCCCATGAGCCTTATGCGTTACTTAAAAACATTATAAAAATGTACGTGATAGATAGGTGTTTTCTTACCAATTTAACACGTCACTTTATAATACTCAGTAAGTGCACCAGTAAATTAACAAATGAGTTTAATAAAATGACAAATTATATATAAAAGTTAAAGTTTATAACAGTGTAACTTCTACAATACACTATTAAATGTGGACACTTATATTTAAAAGGTATAATCTACACTCACCACAGTTATCGGCCATGATTTACTGCTCGTCGGCTGTGATATTATTATTTGTTTGAGCCTATCAGAGCGTCTTTGGCAAAATGTTCTGACTCTGTGTATCAAACTAGTTTGTGAATATTTACAGTACACATACGTACATAATAGGTAAATGTATTACGTGAAATACACGTAAATTTAGACGTAAATGATATATGATATTTTACGTAAATTGGCTGTGATATTTGCACGTGTTTGGTACGTAATATTACGTACTGTATACGTTGCTACATGGGGGATAAATACTTAAATGAGACGGAACAGAATTGCAACATAGACATTTTATTACAACATTATAACAGAGACAGCAATATAATATACTGTAATTTCTTAAAAGAATGTTTAAGTTTAAGAGCATTTATAATAGAAAAATAATTATATGTAAAGAAAACCACCTTATCTATGTACAAGGCTCATGGGATACGTCGGGTCTAAAGTTTTGACGTTTGTCTAATTGCGAGATTTTGTGAAAAATTAATTCTAGATATAAGTTGTTGAAAGATATAAGGACTTTAAATGTTGTTTTCTGTAATTTTTAGAGAAAAGCCATTAAGTCGTTGTTTATAAAAGATATAAATAACATTATAAAACAACATTTTTTGCAAATATTTCACGAAACATGGAAAGATTAAGATTTGATTTTGTTGCGAAACCAACAGCAGATGGAAAATCAAACACAATATGCATAAACTCGATAGCTACACCTAATGAACAGATTTTTAGAATACCAGTCGAGTTCCAACCTGCAAACTTGCATCAATTTATTACAAATACACAAAACTATGTCAAAGTAAGCAAATTATTAAATAAAAGGTATCAAACAAAGAAAATATGGATAACTCTGACAGATGACATATCAAAAATATATTTGAATGAAGAACAAAACCTACAGTTTAACGATGTTTACTTGGAAAAAATTTTAGCAAAAACAAATAGTGTTGAATCTATACCTAGTGGCTTAAATAAATCGTTAGAAAAATTGTTAAAGAAGTTGCTTGAAGATAAACAAATAAAATCTGAAAGTCAAAATCTAGAGAAAATTGCAAATGATTTTATCATTGTGAAATTCAATGGCAGGAACTCAAACGCTTATCAGTGGATTAAGAATTTTAATAAAGAATGTGAACGTTTCCAAATCAATGAAGATAAAAAAAAAATTGAAATGCTAAAAAATTTTTTGGAATACTCTGGCATAGATTGGTGCAGCTGCATGTTAATAAAACTTACAATAGAATCAGAGTGGAACAAATGGAAGAAAAATTTTTGTGAAACGCTTGCAAACAAAGGATGGTGGTCCATTAGACATGCTCTAGCTTTTAAATATCAAGCAGGTTCATTACTTGAGTATGCTTTAAAAAAAAGAAAAATTGTTATTGGAAGTAAGAAAATCAATTGATGCTGGGACACTCATAGAGCTTATAGCATTTGGCTTACCTAATTATGTGGCTGATAAAATTAACAGAGAAACGTTACAAGGAACGGAAGATCTTTACAACGAATTAGGAAGATTAGAACATTTTGTTGGGACAAAATAAATATGATTAAAAAAATAATATATATCCTGACAATAGATCAATAAAAATTGAGAAAAAAAAACATACCAAGTCTGTATCTGCGAGAAAAGAGCAATACGTTACCATCCAGAGGAAAACTGCTGGTTTAAAGAGAAAACTAAAAAAAAAACCGTTTTAAAAACTGTAAATAATCAGAATTGGAAATTGAGCCACCATTAATAAAAGTAAAGTTAATATTAAATGAAATTTATTGTTTCTGGAATTTATGATTCAGGTATGTGTCATTAATAAATGCAAAGTTATTTAAGATACAGCCAAAAGAGAATACAAATAATAAAAAAAAATAACTTGAAAACTATTAATGGTGAGAAAAAAACAAAAGGTATGGTAACATTAAAAATAAAAATTTACAATATTGTAAGAAATTGGATGTTTTTGTAGTAGATAATGAAAACTTTAACTATGATTTTCTAATCGAGTTGGATTGCGTCAAAAACTTCGAATTAATGCAAAATGAAGAATTGAAGATCATACAATGGGTGCTACAAAAAATGTCGCGCACATTTGGTTGCGCGTCAAAAGGTCGCCTGCGACAAAAGAACGCGAGCAAATGGTCGCGCGAAAAAAGGGCGCGTAGGAAAATATAGCTTTTAGTTTATACTTAAAACGACGAGCTGGTAATATAGTATAGATATAGACCGTCCCACAACACTGTAAATATGTTCAAAACTGCATTCAACTTTCTTTCACAGTTTATCCATGCTTAGGACTGACAGGTAGTAACTGGCGTGTTTAAAAGTTGTTTTTAAAATTTTTGTTTTCATTTTGTTTATTTTGTTTGTTGTTTTTTTGCATTTTATATATGTAATGTAATATAATGTATACTTTAAAGTCAGTTTTTACATAGCCTTTGTCATTTTTTAATTTTTCTTTTTTCTTATTAATTTTTTTTTTCGCTTTTTACATCTGTAATGTACTATAATGTATACTGTAATTAATTTTTTTTGCTTTTTATATCTGTAGTTGAGCAATTCTTCTTAAATATTCCAAGTTGGGCCGGTTGCAATATTGTTGACAAATGGTTTTTCCTTGCTGCGCCGTATCTTTATAAATTTTTTTACGTGGCGGTTTGTTTCCAGCTATAACTGCTCAACTTTCAAAGAATTTAAACTATTTCTTTAACTAATTGATAAATTTCCATACATTTGGATGTGCTGCATTTAATATAGACGTGAAACTGTTGTGCCATCCTTCGACAGAATTATTTGTTCGTGGTATATTCTCCTGTATAAATTCAAATCAATTCCAAAGATTTCTTGAAAACTGGGGTTGCCTCCTTTGATGTCGTCGGTCCAAGCGGCCTATCCACATATCTTCAAAATAATTTATAAATGATGATGAATTTCATTTTGCGTGTAAAATTCGCGGTCCAATATCTCTTCGAACCTTGCAACAACATTTTTTTCGGGTACGTACGCAAGAACAGCCAGTTGTCGTAGTTGTAGAGCAAAATTCGCATCTTCTGTATAACGTCGTTGCAATCCTGTACGTTGCATGTTTCTCCACAAACATTGAGTAAAATGAAAGAAACAGCGACGAATTCTGACTTTAGGGAACTCTTCTTCTACAGCAATAATTGCGGCTCTTTCAAAATCCACCATTATTGTTGCAGGTCGTAAACGTGGTCTTAAAAGTTTTTAATTCTCGAAAGAGTCGAGTGTATGTTTTCTTAGTCTTATTGGGAAGAAGAGGATAAATTGTTGGTACAACGTTGCTATACTGTACGCCATGAATTGTATACAGCTGACCAAATAATGGAGGAGTACACGTAAACGTTCCATCAGCATACCAGCGATTGCAGTTCTCCATAGAAGTTAAATTTCTTTCGGTGGAAAATATCAAAATTCTTTGTTCGTTTGGACCACTATCGAATAAAAGAAAAGGTTCGCCATTGCTGTTTCTGGTGTATTGTTCCGGAATAACAAGTTCAATTAAATTAATAGGATTTGCCGAAATACCTTCTTCTTTTTGACGTGTGTGTTGAATAGTTCGCTTTAGAGATGCCATGGAAGGTAACTGCCCAATTCCACCCAAAGAAACTTCTTGAGAAGCACTAGCTAATATAGTTTGTGTCGTTAGTTCAACTTGTTCAGCCATTTTTTTTATTCTATTACATGCTCGCTTTGCTTCTAATTTGGCTACATCTGCAACGTGATTGTGGTTTGTACTTTTCACTGCTTTAATTCCCACTGTGTGAACTCTTCCGGTACATTTACCCTTATTGTAGTGACCATACTTTCAAATTGTCTTTTCACCAATCACTTTTTTCTTTCTATGGATAAACCCATTGCACACTAACATGTTGGCACCTTTTTGACTTTTTACGTAAGTAACAATCCGAAAGAAAAGACGGTAATCTCAATTGAAAGGATATGAAAACGAAAAATACTTAAAAAATGATAAATCAAAGATAATAAATGTCAAAATTCCTGATGTACTAGGTGACTAAAATAAAGAAGGATTTTTATTAAACTCTGAGGTATTAAAACAAGATACTAAAACCATAGGTAATTGTGAAATAAATTTCAATGAACATATAAACTCAGATAGATTTGAAATATTAGTAAACCATTTAGATTTATACCAACAATCAGAAATTGATAAGTTGATAGAAAAATAGAAACCGGTCTTTGCGAAAGATAAATATAACATCGGTACTGTCCGAGATTATGAAGCTCACATTGACTTGATGATAGATAAATATTGTTACAAACGTCCATACAGATGCACACCTGAAGATAGAAAAAAAAATAGAAAATCAAATATCAAAACTATTAAATAGAAATTTGATTGAGGATTCTTATAGCCCACTTGCTGCTCCAGTAACTCTAGCATATAAAAAAGAAGATTAAAGAAAAACAAGACTATGTATAGATTTCAGAGAATTGAACAAAATTGTCGTCCCACAATCACAACCTTTTCCGTTGATTGAGGATTTAATGATAAAAACTGTAAACTGTAAATATTTTTCTACTTTGAACATAAATTCAGCATTTTGGTCAATTCCTTTAAAGATTCAAAATAGATACAAAACTGCATTTGTTACACAGGAAGAGGGTTAAAAACTACTCCAGCCATATTTCAAAGAATATTGGGAAACATGATTAGAAAGTACAAACTCTCTAGTTTTGCGGTAAATTTTATAGATGACATCTTAATTTTTTCAAAAACTTTTAAAAGGCGTTTATTACATCTATCGAGACGAATGGAAGCAATACGAACAGAAGGCTGTCGAAATGTTTTTTTGCAAGTAATCACGCCAAATATTTAGGTCACATAATTGAAAACTATTCAATCAGACCTTTGAAAGATTATTTAACTGCTTTCAAAAACTTTCTACTTCCAAAAACAAAAAAAAATATACGACAATTCCTAGGTAAAGTAAATTTTCATTATAAATTTGTACCACACAGTGCAACTGTTCTAGATCCTTTGCACAATTTATTACGGAAAGATGTGAAATTCATATGGTCCGCAGAATCATATATAGATAAAATAAAAGAATTGATTGATTTACACGAATGCTAGTATCAAAGGAATGGGAACGGTGTTAAAACAAGAAGATAAAAATGGAAACAGTAAGCCAGTTGCTTATTTTTCAAAAAAGTTAACTGAAGCTCAAAAAAAGAAGAAAGCAATATATATAGAACGTCTAGCAATAAAAGAAGCTGTGAAGTATTGGCAGCATTGGCTTATGGGAAAAGAATTTATTGTATATTCAAATTATAAACCATTAGAAAATCTAAACATCAAGGGTAGAACTGACGAAGAACTAGAAGATTTGACATATTATTTATCCCAATATAATTTTAAAATTAAATATAACCTAGAAAAATTAAACCAAGAAGCAGACTGTTTAAGCAGAAACCCAGTTCTAGAACCTTATGACAATACTGAAGATTTTTTAAAATTTGTGAATTTAATAAACCTAGAAGATATATAGAAAATAATCAACAAACAAATCTTGACCTAGAAAAAGAAAAACTTACATTTGAAAATGAAATTTACCATAAAAAGATGAGAAGGAAAAAAAATCATATTATCAGAAGTACTGAGCAAAACTCTAATAAAAGGTGTCCACGATACTTACTGCCAAATTGGAAGAACACAGATGGCAAATAAAATAACCCCATTCTACACAGCAAAGAACATCATTGCAAACATTAAACAAATTTGCGATGAATGCGAAGTTTGTATAAAAAACAAATGAAGGAGGAAGTTAAAATATGGTTTAATGTCACATTTTGGTTCAGCAACACGTCCATTTGAAATTATATCTAGTGATACCATTGGAGACCTTGGAGGATCACGGTCGACAAAGAAATACTTACACCTTCTGGTCGATCATTTTACAAGGTATGCTTATATTCTTACATCAAGAAATCAAAGTTCCAAGGATTTTATTAAACTAAAGAAAATTACAATATTGAAATGGTGTTAACGGACCAATACCCTACTATAAATTCTAAAGAATTTATAGAATTTTTAAAAAATGAAATAGTTTTCACTGCTGTAGATTCACCATTTTCGAATGGGTTCAAGAAAGACTAAATCAAACTTTAGTTAATAAGATCAGATGTAAGATAAATGAAAGTGATAAAAAAATAGCATGAACTACCATTGCACATAAATGTGTAGAAAAATACAATGAAACGGAACATACAATTACAAAATTTGCTCCAAATTACCTTTTGGAAGGTGAAATATTAATATTTTACCAATTGAATTGAAATTAAGATGCACAAAAGAAAATCTGGAAAGAAATAGGAAAATTGCTTTTGAGAACATAAAATCTCATCATTATAAATAAAAAAATATTCGACCGGCATAGGGAAGAGGAAGTGGGAGACAAAGTATACGTGGAAAACGGGAATAGATTAAATAGGAAGAAAATGGATGAACTGAGAATTAGACCATACAAAATTATGAAGAAGATTTCTAATTCAATTTATGAAGTTGATACCGGACACAAGAAAACATAGTCCAATTTCTACCACATTACGAAAATATCTAAGCACAAAAAATTCAACCATAACTAATAATAAAAAATAATAATCATAATGGCGTCTCATCATGCCAACTTAAACATAATAACTAAATCGTACCAACCTAACTATATTTTTCCCTACAATACATACATATATTTTTTTTTTGTTTTTGTTAGAATAACAGAGCCCAACACACATTTTGGTGCCAGGGTTTTTGTAAAGTTCACCATTTTTAGGTCGACACAAATCACCCACTAATGTTCTTAATACTTTTTTTGTTCAGGACTAGTGATATTGCCTCGTATTCCTCCTTAATGCTGGTAGAATGACCAATGGGTATTGAGCCATATTTATTACCATTGTGTAAAAGCACGCATTTCAAAATTCGTCTGGAACTGTCTATAAAAAGGCGCCATTCGTCTAGTGTGTATTCCGACAAACTCATTTTTTGTAAGAGTCTTCTTATATCGTTACAGAATACCAAGTTATTTTCCTCAGAGTAAAAGGGCAGCATATCCTTATCTCTTTTACGATAAAATGTAATATTGGTATCTGGCTGCAGTAGATTCTTCTCATTTAATCTGGAAGCGAGTAATTCAGAAGATTCCTTTGAAAGATTCAGGTCTCTAATGAGATCGTTCAGTTTTTGTTGATTGAAACGTTGCGGACTTTATAAATCTGCTTCAAAATCACTGTCGTTTTCTGATTCCATACACTGAATTTCATCAAACGTGGATAGTTCTGCATCATCTTCCGGGAGCGAAGGCAGACTGCTGAATGATATAATGGTGTTTCTTTACTATGCAGTACAGGCCTCTTTGCTGAATCTAGATCAGGATATGGCCATTTCAGTCTATTGTTCCGATTAATTCCAAAAATAGCAGTCATCGTGATGGTTTCTTGGTTCTCTTCAAACCATTGGTACTCCAAATTTTAGACACTTTCTCTTTCCGACTGTCCACTGACGCAGATGCTCAATACATGTTTTACATACGAAATGTGGAGCCCAAGATTTATCCTGGTCACCTAAGTGAACGCCAAAATAGGCCAGATAACTTCTTCTTACACAGTCAGAAATAGGCTTTCTACTTTCTTTAAAAGTGTACTCGCCACATACATAGCAAAAAACGTCTAGATGATTCACACAACTACTTTTGCTTCTGAATGCCATGGTTTTAATTAAATGTATGTTTTATCACTGAACGACACCAAATGATACCACAACTTCAGCTACGTAAACTAAATAGGTAAATGTACTGCATTATGCAAAGATACGAGTTAATATAGCTGTGTGTTAATTAGGTTTTGATGGAAGTAATTATAAGAATGTTGGGTTTTACACAAATGAATAAATACCAAATAACTCAAACTGGCTAATTAGATTCTAATTTCTTTATACAAACTGTACCTCGTAAAGCAGAGATATGTGCGAGGTAATACGGCGAATTAATTAGTTTTGATAGGGGTATAGGAATGGCGGGTTTTACAGTAATGAATAATACCAAGTAACTCAAACTAGCTCATTAGATTTTGATTATTTAGGTAAGAAATTTCACTTTTGGCCTCTAAAGATATCACTATTTCAATATTTTTGCGTTTTATCAGAACTAATACCAATTAGCCCATATCTCCAAAACTGGAGCTGCTACGAAAAAAGGCCAGCTATTTTTGGAATCAGCGCACATCACAAATATTCAAAATCAGTTCTTACTTTTCCGGCACCAAGACAAAAATTTTATTTTGTTGGGCTGTGTAATCATTATCTCTTGTTATTATTAGAATTACGTATTAAATTAATTAGATAATTAGTTAAACTAGACCCCTTGTTTATATACATATACCGTATCATAAAACAAAAAATTTTTGAATTTGAATTTGAATTAAAGGCGGAAAAAAACAGCAGAAGAATACAATTAATTAACATTTAACATTGTTGTCAGCACAAAAAATATTAACCACCAAAAACTGTAGTCACTTTTTGGCAATCAAATCCAAACACTGTTGTAAACTGTTATAGAAATCTCTGCAAAGATAATCTGAAGGGTTTTATAGGTGTTGTAATCGTGGCCAACATCAACAAAAAGTTTGTTGTACGTTCTACAATCGCGGTCCAAATATTACGTAGCTTTCAACTAGTTTTACTCATACTTGAGGAAATAAATATTGACTATGCGCCAAAATATTAATAAACAGCTGTACAAAAAAAAACATTTTTCTTGATGATTATTAGTGGCAATAATGTATGTTTTAACAATCGAGTTTATGCAAAAAAACTTCTAGTCTGAAATTGTTAAAAATTGAAAGGTTTAAATATTGCAGCAGTGTTTTAGATAAAGAATTTCTAATTAAAAACAGTTTTGGTGTTTGGTAAAACATTGAATTTCGATTGTATTTTTTGTCAGTTGTACCGGTCCTTGTTAATAAGGACTTTTATTAGGATTCTCAGTAACTATTAAAATTGTTGTCGTATGGTTCAAGTTTGTAATTATAAGTTTCTGTTCTGTTAATTCCCATGTGAAATGGCGGTTTTTCAAAACTGAAAAATGAATAATTAATTAACTAGAGTTTTTGTTTAACAAAAAACATTTTATGTAAATAATTTGAAGTAAGTTTGACAATAAAATATTTAAAAAAAAATGTTCTTAACAGGTATTTACTTATGTTAATTATAACATATTATGTAATCGTAGGTTAACTGCCTTAATAATAATAAGTAATTCTGACACACGGCCAACTTTTCAAATTACATTAAACTAGACTAAATTCTATTTTTCGCACATGCGTGACATTGATGTAACTATAAATAAAGATACTACTCCCTACCGTTTGATTTTTTAAAAATAACAAAGAATTTTGCGACATTTAGTTTTATTCAGTTATTTCCCGTTTTGCTTTCATGCGTAATCTTCTGTGATGTTAATAGTTTATTTGTTAAGTTACTTCTTACACTATGCATATTGTGCAAATATTTTGTATGTTGCACCGCTCGCATCGTCGAGTTTACAAAGATGGAATAGGGCGCTAGCGATGGGGCTGAGAGACAGAGGTCACAATCTCACAATGTTAAGCCACGATGCAGAAAAAGATCCGCTGCCAAAAAACTTCACTCTTATTTTATTAGAAGGTTTGCAATTTGTTAACTTATTTTTAAAACACACTACCGCTTTGTTTTAGGCATTTATGATATCTTAGAATCTAAATTTGAATCTAACGAAATCAAAGAAGAAACTGCTATAAAAACAATGCGAGCTTTATTTAATCATGTTGAATTTTGTTGTTCGTACGATTTTAACACTACGGGTTTTAGGAGTCTACAAGATTATCCCAAAACTTACAAATTCGATTTAATAATTTTTGACGCAAGTTATGGAAGATGCTTTTATCCTCTTATAACAAGATTTAATAATCCACCCGCCGTTGCAGTAACGCCGTATAGACTTCCTCCAATTTTATCAAACGCTTTTGGAAATCATCTCCATACATCGTACAATCCTTATTACAACACAGAATTCTCAACGAAGATGACTTTTAAAGAACGCTTGCTTAACTTTTTTTACACGTACGTTGAAGTAATGTACAGGAAAAACTCATTTTCGCCAAGAGAAAATAAGATTGTTAAAGATTATTTTGGCGAAAACACACCCTCTTTAAGGGATTATGAAAGAAACATTAGTTTGTTGTTAACGAACGTTGATTTCGTTTTTGATTATCCGATGGCTTTACCACCAAACATAGTACCGGTCGGTGGGCTACATTTGAAACCAGCAAAAGCTTTACCAAAGGTTAGGTTTTGTTTAATTTGTTTGTTCTTAAAAACAACTTCAAATCGTAGGATCTACAAAAAATAATGGACGAAGCTAAGAACGGCGTAATTTATTTTAATCTCGGTTCCTTATTGCGATCTGATAAGCTAAGCGAGTTTCAAAGAGAAAATTTGGTTGAAGCTTTTAAACAGCTGCCGCAAACGATTCTTTGGAAGTACGAAGGCGACAACATTCCAAATTTATCAAAAAACGTTATTCTAAGAAAGTCGTTTCCGCAAAATGATATTCTGGGTAAGTAGCCAGGATGCGCGTATGATGAATGATTTTAAAACTGTGCCATTACGTCCTGTGATATCAACGATTTATAAACGGTAACAAATTACGTAATTTTTATAACGTTGCCAAATTTTTATATTCTATTATTATTTCCAAATTTATGTTTATGCAGAACCAAAAATAATATAAAAAAAGGCTTATAATTTAAAATTTGTTTATTTTTTTCTACAGTTTTTTGTATTAATTTATGTTAATGGATAGAAATAATTTGAATATTTGCCAATATTAACACTAGATGCCGTATCAAAAGAAATTATAATTTGTTTGTATTCTAATATTGTTTCAGTTGGTTGCTTTATCGAAATTCTGATCTGACATAAATTTATAGTTTATTTTAACTAATTACAAAAAATAATAATTGCATTAATTTTTTGCACTAAACAAAAACAGTAGAATATATCAACGTTTCTTCAGTATACAATTCTGCCGAATGAAGTAAAGAGAAAACCAATGTAATTTTACAAACAATTTCAATTATTATTACTATTTTTTTATGCATTTACGAAATTTTTTATGCAATTGCTTTGACAAAATCCTGCGACATGAGATTATTTCTCTAATGAACTGTCAGGTTTCTTAACGGTTTAGATATTTAAAACTATGTGATAACGGAGCCAAAAATCTTATTAAATAATTTTTTCTAAAAATAGCAAACACATGATCAGACAAATGTTGAAAAACGTACTATAAAACACGGGATTAAATCCACAAAGCAGTAAATTCTTAAATTTTTAGGACATAAAAACACCAAATTATTCATTGGACATGGAGGAGTCTTAAGCACGCAAGAATCGATGTATCACGCCGTGCCAATGGTAGGAATTCCATTTAGATCAGATCAACGTGCGAACATACGTCGAATGGAACGTCGACATATAGCGAGACTATTAAATCACAGAAACATGACAGTTACACACATTTTAGAAAATATTAGAGAAGTATTAAACAACCCAATGTAAGTATTTTATTAAGTGTTAACTTGGAGGATTTATGTTTTTTTTTCAGCTATAGAAGTAACATCAGACTGTTGGCTAAAAGATATAGAGACCAACCACAATCCCCTCTTCAGCGTGGCATTTTTTGGATCGAGTATGTTTTAAGACATAAAAACATTGATCATTTGGTGTTGCCAGCTAGAGATATGGACGGATATCAAACTGCGAATTTAGATATATTAGCTGTTTTTCTAGCTTCTATAGTTACGATTTATATTTCGTATTTGTTTTTACCAACTGCAGTACAAATTACTTATGAAACTTTGAGAAATCATATACAATCGAAATAATACTTATAAACTATATTGTTGACTATGTATAAATTAAATTGAGTTAACTTTTATTGAAAATACTTTTTTTTAAATTATAACTGCCTAGCATTTTTCGTCTTTATGTCGTTGTATATATAATACTTGAGCAACTATTAAAGAAATTATTGATGTTTTTTCAGCGGGTCAAAAAAACTAGAAGATGGAAAAATACAAAACATTTCACCAAAAATATGGCTATACTATTAGAAAATACTATGAAGAGATCGAACAATTATCAAAATGTGCTAGAGTACAGAAGGCTTTGCAAAAACATAACCAAAGTAAACTGGAGTAGCTTGACATCTTTTTATGAACAAAAATATTGAAAAGATAATAGATATGTATATTAAAGAATATAGCAGCTTTGGATCGATACCAATATGCTTACCAAACACATAAATTGTGTGAACTAAACATACATTAGCTCACACACAGATTTGAAAGTTCTTTAAGCAACCAAAAAACTGCACTAAAAGTTATCTAAGATATAGAAGGAACATTTGATTAAGAAGGCTGTGAAAAGTTGACAAATTTCTCGGTCCGTAGAAGAATCGATCAGCTGTGCGATAGCTGGCAGAGAAATTAGAAGCTCACTAAACAATGTAACCAGGAACGCAGTGCTGCTAAAGGATGCCAGCAAGAAGGAATGTCCCTTTTTCGGGAACTTGACCAGAACGAATACATGCGCAAGGGTATGCAGATGATATCACTATACTCATATGTGGCAGATTCAATAAAGTTTTTCCAAAGCTTATGTAAAAAAAATAGTGAAAAATTGGTGTATGACAGAAGGTTTGATAGGGACAATGCTAAATGGAAGAGGAAACACTCGTGCTAGAGTAAGATACTATACCAAAATTTTTGATCAGATAAACAAAGTCGGTTCAATTATCCACTTACACAAACCTTAGAAAATCCGACCCTAGTCTCCTTCTTAATAGACATGTGTTTAGATAGAAGTAAATAAATTGTAAATAAGCGCAAAAAGAAAAGAGTAAATAATGCAAAGGGTCTGAGTAGTGAAGCGGACACGCTGTGGATGGAATGCGTTAAATAAGTGTTAAATAAGTTAAAGATAAGAACGTGCGAGGCAAACTAGGGCAGCAAAGAAGAGGCAATAACATATATGGAGACGTAAGCAAAAAACAGTCATATTTAATAAATTTTGCAAACTGAAGAAATAAATTTTGGTACTAAAATAGAAAGTTAGAGCAGCAAAGGAGGGGCGATAACTTATATAGAGACGTAAACAAAGAACAGAGACGCATTTAATAAAATTTGTAAACGGAAGAAATATTTTTTGGTACTAGAGTTGAAAATAGAAGAGTACGAGAAAGAAATAATAATAAGATGCAAGACATGTTGGAAGAGATGAACAAGAAATTAGATAAAATGGACGCTAGAGAGGAACAAATAGAAAGAAAAATAGATAACTTACAGAAAGAAATCTAAAAAAATAAAAAAGAGAATGAACAAATAAAAATAGATAACCAACAACTTAAAAACAAAAATAAAGCATTAATAATTAAGAATAAAAGAACTACAACAAAAAAAATAAAAAGAAAATAATAATGCATGGAGTAAAAGAAACAAAAAAAAATGAATCGCAGATAAAAAAGAACGTGAAGACGGTACTAAGAGAGATGAATATACCAATAGTAATAGAAAAAGAAGTGATAGAGATAAGAAGTGTTGGAAAACAACAAAAAGGAATAAAAGCTAGACCAATTATAATTGAACCAAAAAATATGTCAAAAAAGATGGAAATATTAAAAGCTACTAACAAACTGAAAAAAACAAAATATATGTAGAACAAGATTACTCAAAAACAACACAAGAAAAGAAGAAAGAGCTAAGAGAAAGTACAACTTGAAACAAATAAGAGAAATGGAAATAGCCAAAGCACAAAGAAATAAAAAACAACTAGCTAAAGATTTCCAGAGAATAGGAAAGAGAACAAGTGGTGAGAAAAATTTAAAAAAAAACACGAAAATGCAAGAGTCAAAAAACTAACGAAGCGAAGTAAAGGAATTCACAAAATGATGAAAAAAAACATTAAACAAGGAAAAAACGTATATAAATGTAAATAGTGTAATTAGCGAGCAGAATAACTGGGAAATAAAGGTAAAACACAAAAAAATTATAAGAAAAATAGTAAGATAAATAATAAAAACAAAAACAAAAATAAAACTAAAAATAAAAATAAGAAATATATAACTTGAGAAGAGAGAAGCAAAAACTATATGGCGTAGGATTCATAATAATAAAGAAGCTAAATGATAAAATAATTTACTCTAAGCCAATAAACGAGTGTGGCCTACCTGAGAATAGAATTAAAACCTTCTAACATATCGTTATTAAATGTGTATGCGAAAGAGATCGAAAAATTATCAAAATGTGCTAGAGTACAGAAGGCTTTGCAGAAGCATAACCAAAATAAACTGGAGTAGCTAGACATCTTTTTATGAACAAAAATATTGAAAAAATAATAGATACGCACATTAAAGAATGCTTACCAAATAGAAAAATTGTGTGAACTAAACATACATTAGCTGACACACAGATTTGAAAGTTCTTGCAACCAAAAAATTGCACTAAGAGCTGTCTAAGATACAGAGGGAACATTTGATAACACCTCTTTTGACTTCATTAAGAAGGTTGTCAAAACTCGGTCCGTAGAAGAATCAATCAACGGTGCGATAGCTGGCAGAGAAATTAGAAGCTCACTGGACAATGTAACCAGGAACGTAATTGCTGCTAAAAATGCTCGCAAGGAGGAATGTTATCGCTTCTATTGTGAAGCTTAGTAGTAGACAATCTTTTACGGGAACTTGACCAGAACAGAATACATGCGCAAGGGTATGCAGATAATATCACTATATTTATATGTGGCAGGTTCGACAGAGTTGTTTCAAATCTTACGAAAAAAAAACTTGAAAATAGTGAAAATGGACGTGTGTTTAGATAAAAGTAAATAAATCGTAAACAAGCGCAATGTGGGAAGAGTAAATAAGTGCAAAAGGGTCTGAGTAGCAAAGCGGGCACGCTGTGGATGGAAAAACAAAATCGTTTTTAATAAATTTTGGTACTCGAATAGAAAGTTAGAGCAGCGAAGGTCAGGCGATAACTTATATCGAGACGTAAACAAAGAACAGATGCGCATTTAATCAAATTTGTGTGCAGAAGAAATATCTTTTAGTACTAGAACTGAAAATAGAAGACTGAAAGAAAGAAATAATAACAAGATGCGGGACATGTTAGTAGAGATGAACCAGAAATTAGATAAAACACACGGAAGAGAGGAAGAAATGGAAAGAAAAATAGATACGTTACATGAAGAAATCCAAAAAGTTAAAAAAAAAATGACCAAATTAAAATAGATAACCAACAACTTAGAGCAAAAATAGAACAACAAAAATTGAGAATGGAAGAACTAGAAAAAGAAATAAAGAAGAAGAAAATAGTAATGCATAGAGTAGAGGAAACAGAAGAAGAAATTGAGTTGCAGATAAAAGAGAACTTGAAGACGGTACTAAGGAAAATGAATATACCAACAGTAATAGAGGAAGAAGTGATGGAGATAAGAAGAGTTGGAAAACAACAAAAAAGTTATACCAATTATAATTGAACTAAAAAATATGGCAAAAAAGATGGAAATATGGAAAGCAACTAATAAACTGAAAAGAACCAAAATATATAAAACAAGATTACTCAAAAACAATGCAAGAAAGAGTTAAGAGAATATATAAAAACAATAAGAAATAAAAGACAACATGCAGTTATTAGGATCGACAAGATGATTATAAATATATATATAATTATAAACCAAGACAAAAAGCACAAAGAAATGAAGAGAAAAGTGGAGAAAAAGTTTTAAAAAAACACGAAAATGCAAGAGTCAAAAAACTAACAAAATGAAGTAAAGAAATTCACATAATGACGACAAAAACAAGGAAAAAATGTATATAAATGTAAATAGTGTAAATAGAGAGAAGAATAACTGGGAAATAAAAGTAAAAACAAACAAAAAATAACAAAAATATTAAAGTAAATAATAAAAATAAAACTAAAAATAAGAAATATATAAAGAAAAAAAATATAATTAAAATTAGTACGTGGAACATAAAAACAATGGAGATGGTAGCAATGAAATTGGAAGATATAATATAAACATAGCAGCGTTACAAGAACTAGGATAGAAAGGAAATGGAAAAAAAAACATAAATAAATATACATTGATATACTCGGAAACAGAGACTCAAGAACTATATTGCGTATAGAATAGAATTTTTTTCCATTTTTTGCGAATTTTTGTAAAACTTTTCTTCCATTTTTCTAGAATTTTCGGACAATTTTTCTTGGATATTTTTATTCATCGATTGGAAAATTTCAAATATTTTTGAATTCATTTTAACTGCTTGTAAAGGTGTCACCGACATAAACTATATATAACACTAATAAAAAGTTTAAATGCACTACTTTAACGAACTGGAACAGCTACGATTACACTTAACTTAACAGTTATTTACGCAATAAATGTTTTTATTACGGGAGCGATATTACTTAATAATATTTACACTAAAATTCGCGAACGATACCCCGAACTGACGCCACTTGTAACAAATTTTATTATTAAAACTAATTTATTTAAACTAGTAAAAATATTTTTACTTATACTAAAAATATATACACTTTTAAATTAACCGAACTAATTAAATCTAATAATATTTAATAAAAACATTTACAGTATAATTTACATATAGCGCTATCATTGATACGAAGATAAGATAAAGTCACACAATTGTTTACGTTAAAGTCCTGTGAGATTATTTATCTCACACGCGTGAACGACTTATTTATTGATAATCTTCACAACAGTGCTGTTTTCGCATTACGGAAATAACTGACCTACGATTTGTGTGTTCCGTATTTATACACATTTTGGAAATCCTTCTCCAGTGTTCCATATCTTTCGGTATACGTTCTAGAAGATGACTAACAACTTCGAGAAGGCTCTTGAGTTTAAGAACGGTTTAATATGCAGTTTGTGGTTTTTTATAAATATCGTAACGAATATTATTAAAATAATTTATTTATACTAAAAATATGTTCACGGTTATAACTAACCGTACTAATTAAAATTTAAGGATATTTAACACAAACACTTACGCTAATTTTATATAGTATACTCACTAAAAGATGAAGTCCGCGGATAACTTTTATTTATCTAAACACTTACACTTGTTTATATTAAAGTCACGTACTCCGTATATTTATCTCCACACGCCTTAATTATTTTTTGTAACTTGAATAATGTTCTTAACACTGCCGACTTTGAATTACTAAATTAACTGCCCTATGGTTTGTTTGTGCCGTATTTATACATTTTGTCCAAAGTTCGACAATTTTTTATATCTCTCGGTGAACGTTCTGGAAATGTACAAAAACCTCGCAAAAGTTTTCGAATTTGAGAATAATTTCTCCTTCGTTTCATTATTTACATGATTCAGTTTTTTGTTTACGGTTTATTGAACAGTTTGTGGTTTTTTATAATTATTTGGGTAAAACTTTTTTTTTGACAATTTTTTTTGTTCATTTTCTGAACTCTCAGAGCTAGATATTTTATTTTGGTAATAATCCGCATCGGAACTTTCTTTACAAATTTCCTCTGCACTAAACTTGTCGTCGCATCTTCAAATTTCACCATTTCGTTATTATGATCTAACAAAATTCGAGTCCAATTAATACAGCTGAAATCGTCAGGATGCATTTTGTCAAAAAATTTAAATTTTTTAATTAATTTCAAATATAGCTTGTAGTAATGTTTTATCAAATCGTGGATTAACGTTAACATATAGGTTTTATAGAACTTTTTTTCTTTACTTTAGTTGTAAAATAAGTCACTACAAAAAACCGTTTTTTTAACGAGACCTGTCCCTAAAAATCCATTTGAAATAATGATGAAAATTTTTTTAAAATCGGATGAATAGCTTCAGCGATTACCTCATACATACAAACTTACAAACTTTACCACTTTATAATATTAGTGTAGATTGACGGCATACAGGAAAATTATTCTACGTCTATTTCAAAAATGATTACTTTACTTATGTTTATGAAGTTTGTTAGTTGATTTTCTGTGTGTAATTTTGATTCAACCATTTATCTTGTTAACGCCTTTTCTAGTTATTGTAGTTAGTAGTGAAACGTTCTCAAATTCAAGAGCCTTCTCAAAGTTGTTATCCATCTTCTAGAACGTATACTGAAAGATATGGAACACTCGAGAAGGATTTCCAAAATGTGTATATATACGGAACAAAGAAATCGTAGGTAGGTTATTGCAGTAATGCGAAGACAGCAGTGTTAAGAAGATTATTCAAGTCTAAATAAATAAGTCGTTAGCGCGTGTTTGTAGATAAATATACGGAGAATAATCTTGTACGTGACTTTAGTGTAAACAAGTGTGTGAAGCTATCCGCAGACTTTATCTTATCTTTGTGTAAGTGATATAAATTAGTGTAAGTGTTTTTTATTAAATATTATTAGATTTAATTAGTTTGGTTAATTTAAAAGTGTACATATTTTTAGTATAAGTAAAAATATTTTTAGTAGGTTAAATAAATTAGTTTTAATAATAAAATTTGGTACAAAGTGGTGTCACGGTGTCGGGTGCGCTATTTTTTTTAGTGTAAATACCATTAAGTAATCTAATATCGCTCCCGTAATAAAAACATTGATTGCGTAAATAATTAAAACTTTAGTTCGCGTGTTTGTTTATAGCATTTAATCTTAGCTGTTTTCGTTAAACCAGTGTCGGGCTTTATTAAAATTTAGTGTATTAATTTTTTCAAATTATTATTCGTTGTTAAATGTATGCCGGTGACGCGTTTACAAGCAGTTAAAATGGATTCAAAAATATTTGAAATGTTCGAATCGACGAATAAAAATATGGAAGAAAATAATAGAAAAATGGGCGAAAATTCACAGAAAATTGAAGAAAAACTGTCGGAAAATTCCAGAAAAATGGAAGAAAAACTCTCCGAACATTCTCAGAAAATGGAAGAAAATTCTAGAAAAATAGAAGAAAAATTGTTGGAAAATTCTAGAAGTTTAAAAGAAGAAATACGAACGAGCATTAAAAATGTTCAAGAGGAAACCAAAGCAGATATGTTAAACTTGAAAGAAGAAATTTGCGAATCTGTGAGTGAGAAAATAGAAGCAATAGAGGACAAATTAGAAGACAAAATAAAACTGCTTGAAAAAAGGATGAACTAAATGACTTGTCACGGTGAAGGTAGCGTCACGAGCGAAGATTTAATAATAGACAATCGAGAAGAAAACACTTACAAGTTCAAAGTTGTACCTCCGAATTTTGATGGTAAAGTTTCATGGTCAACTACAAGCAGTTTGAAGCCGCAGCTACAGCTAATGGTTGGAGCAACAAGCAGAAAGCGACGTCTCTAATTGTGTCCTTAAGCGGAGAAGCGCTTGGAATCTTACAAACTGTTCCTGACCACTTACAAGAAAATTACGAACTCTTAATTTCACAATTAGAAATGAGATATAGAGATGCCTATCTTCAACAAGTGTATTAAGCTCAAATTAAATGTCGGGTGCAGAAAGCTGCCAAAAGTCTTCAAGAGTTTGAAGCTGACATCGCCAGATTAACACGGCTTGCGTATCCTACAGCGCCAGATACCTTCTTGGAGCAGTTGGCTATTCAAACTTTTGTAAACGGCCTCCGAGACAACAGAACGCAGCAGACTCTCCGGTTAGCTCGACCGAAGACATTGGATGACGCTTTGGTGCATGCTTTGGAGTTTGAAGCAGCAAAACAAGCATCGCAACGAGACGGAGAAGTACTCGCGCAGACACTAGAAAACATCGAGGAGATAGCGCGACGAATACTTCGGGAAAGAGGGCTGACAACTTTGAACTGCGGCGAAATAGGCCATGTACGACGGCATTGTACTAAACCTAAGAAGAGGTCAAGAAAAGCGCTATAAAATTTAGAACGAAGCGATCAAAAGAGACAAAAAGTAATCTCATCTAGCCAGGCTCCGGAGATTACCATCCAAATGGCATTGTCTATTGAGCAATTGCATAGCATTTATCTCGATGGCAAGATCAATGAAAGAAGCGTCCAGTTACTGGTTGACACGGGAGCGACAAAGACCATCATTCGTCCTGAAATTTTATATTAGAAAACGAGAAGACATCACCAGTAACAGTACGACTTCGAACGGCGACGTGCAACAAAATACCTACTAACAAACATGTCAAAGTAACTATTGGTTTAGGAAATGGAGTACTCGACCATCAAGTACTGGTAGCCAACATCACGGAAGAAGTTATCCTGAGAACGGACGTGATAAAAAAGTATGGGTTCCATTTGGATATGAAGAAGATCGACAATGAAGAAATTCCTTTTCATTTGTCAGAGAAGGCAGTCGTGCGAGTCAACTCAGATCCTGTAACGTTGAAAAAGAAAACCGTGATAGACCAATGCACGCTAGTATCACTAATTGTGAGATGCGTGAAGTCGCCGAAAAAGTGTCCATAACATCTATTGGACATTCTTACCACCAAATGCCAAAATCTCAGCCAAGACCAGCTAGCTAAAGTTAAAGTGTTGATCCAAGAGTATAGAGATGTGTTCGCCCTGGAAAGTGGCTCCAAAGGAGGAACTAACGTGGTGAAACATAAAATTAATACCGGAGACGCTCGGCCGATACGACAACATCCACGCAGACTTCCTTTGGCGGAAAGAGAGGAAGCCGAACAAATAATTACGGATATGGAGATAGAAGGCGTATTTGAACCTTCAAGTAGCCCATGGGCATCCCCAGTGGTACTCGTAAAGAAGAAAAATGGATAAAAGAGGTTTTGCGTAGACTACAGGCAGCTAAACGACGTGACCAAAAAGGACAGCTACCCTTTACCCAGAATTGACGATACGCTAGACACCCTGTCAGGATTCCAGTGGTTTTCCACGTTAGATTTAAAGGGTGATTACTGACACGTAGAATTAGAACCCAAGGATCGTGAAAAAGTAGCTTTTACGATCGGAACTGGTTCGTGGCAGTTTACTGTGATGCCCTTCGACCGATGTAACGCTCCTGCAACGTTCAAGCGTTTGATGGAGACTATCTTGCGTAGATTGTCTTGGAAGACGTGCTTGGTTTATCTGGACGACGTGATCGTGGATGGAAGGTCGTTTAAAAAACACTTGAACAACTTGAAGGAAGTGTTCCAGCGACTACGTGGGGCTAACCTTAAACTGAACCTAAAGAAGTGCCACGTATTTAAGAAGGAAGTGCAATACCTTGGCCACGTGGTATCTAGAGATGGAGTAAAGGCTGACCCAGACAAAATCCGAGCAGTGCAAGCGTGACCAGGACCAATCGACAAACATCAGGTCCGAAGTTTCTTTGGGTTATGCACCCATTATCGACCATTTGTACCAGAATTTGCTAATATTGCCAAACCTTTGACGAAAGTGACGGAAGAAAGAGCAGAATTTAAATGAAATGAAGATTGAGAAAATTCTTTCCATCAACAAAAACAGGCCCTAGTCACTTCGTCGATTCTAAGTTATCTAAGAGAAGATGGAAATTTTTTTTTGGATACGACGCAAGCAATCTGGCCATAAGCGCGGTCCTTTCGCAGGTTCTAGATAGACAAAAAAAAAGTTATCGCGTATTATAGCAAGGTTTTGTCAAAGCCAGAAAGAAATTATTGTATGACTAGGAGGTAGCTGTTAGCAGTCGTCAAGTTCATCGAACATTTCTACAAATATTTGTATGGACGAAAATTTTTACTGAGAACAGAACACGCCGCTTTAAAATGGCTACTGCAGTTCCGTAACCCAGAAGGACAAATGGCAAGATGGATCAAGAAACTGCAAGAGTATGACTATGACACAGAACACCATGCCGGAAACAGTCATCGGAACGCTGATGTCTTGTCCAGAAGACTATGTCCGGCGGACTGCAGCCATTGTTCGCGACTGGAAGAAAAAGTTGAATGCCTCCGGAAAACTGTTATGGTTGATGATGAGTGGGAATCTGAACAGTTACGTCGCGAACAAGAAGACGATCCTGAAATAAGACTATTCCTGGACTGGAAAGAGAGCGGCCGACGACCAACCTGGGAAGAAATGAGTGCTTTGGGCAGAAACATCAAAACGTACTGGGCGCAGTGGGACTCCTTGATAGTAGAAGACGGTCTTCTTAAACGATCCCTAAAAAGTGTCGAGGGCACGGGAAACAGACTACAGCTGGTAGTGCCGAAGAGCAGGGTGACAGAAGTGTTGAAGCATCTCTACGATGGGACATCTGGAGGACACTTTGGCATTAAGAAGACGTTGGGTAAAGTGCGAGAATGATTCTATTGGATGTACTGCAAAGAGGACGTCATGAAATGGTGCCGTAAATGCACGGTCTGCGCATCAGGAAATGGTTCAACGAGAAAGCGCAAAGCACCCATGACCCATGACCCATGACATCGCAGGGCCGTTCCCAGAATCCGATTCGGGAAATAAATACATCTTGATGGCGATGGATTATTTCACGAAATGAACCGAGGCTTAAGCCATACTCAATCAAGAAGCAGCTACAATAAAAGAGTTTTTCTGCCGGTTTGGAGTTCCGTTGTAATTACACTCCGATCAAGGCCGCAATTTTGAGTCTGGGTTGTTTCAAGAAGTTGGGAATTAAGAAAACTAGGATAACGCCTCTTCATCCTCAATCTGACGGCATGGTTGAGCGGATGAATTGAACAATGGGCAAGTACTTAACCAAGGTAGTGTCCGAACACCAAAGAGAGTGGGATCAATACTTGCACCTTTTCCTAATGGCATACCAATCATTCGTTTACGAAAGCACAGGACAAACACCATCCTGTGTGATGCTCGGTTGCGAAATACGATTGCCATGCGACCTTCAATTTGGACGAAGACCGGAACAAAAAGTTGCTGGATAAGATTACGTCAGCAAGCTGACCAAGAGGCTAGACGAAGTACATGAAAAGGTCCGTAAAAACACACAAATTGCCAGCGACAGGATAAAAACTAGATATGACAAGGCACAAAATGGTGGGTTTCAACCTGGCAATATAGTCTGGTTGTATAATCCTCAAAGGAGACGTAGGTTGTCGCTGAAGCTGCACAGGCAATGGGAGGGCCCCTATGAAGTCATGCAGCGTATTTATGACGTCATATATCTCATCCGAAAATCGCCCAGAAGCAAGCCAAAGTGATCCACGTCGATCGTTTAGCCCCGTTTGCTGGCGTTAACCACAATACGCAAGTTCAGGTCCGAACCAGAGTGATAAGCAGCAAAACCAGGAATCAAACCGCAGAAATGGAATTCGAGAAGTTTATGAACTTATACGGAGATTCTGGAAAAGCTAGGTTCGCAGTTACCACCGAGGAAGAATAAGACCTGTTCGAGACACAAAAAGATTACGCCATCGCACATTGCGTGAGCAAGAATCTTAACATGTCCAGAGGGGTTGCATTCGTGTTTAAAAAGAAGTTTTGTCAGCTAGATGAATTACGAAGACAGCAACCGGCAGTTGAAAAAGTTTTATGACTACGTGGTGACAGACGCTTCGTTTTCTATTTAGTCACCAAGGAATACTCACGTACCAAGCCGTTATACTAAAATCTGTTGCGAACATTACGGAATCTCAAGAAAGAAATGGAGTTCCACCATGTAAAGAAATTGGCAGTACCCAAGCTTGGTTGTGGCTTAGATCAACTGAATTGGAGGACAGTTCAAAACATGTTGGAGGTCGTCTTCCGAGGAACAGACGTTCAAGTGTTGGTCTGTTGTTACCAACCAAGAAGAATATCGGGTCAGGAAAAGTCCATTAACTGTTACTTTTATGGTCAAGGAAGTTGCCGAAATGGACGAAACTGCCGCTATCGCCACGATCCTTTGCACCGGTGTGGCATCCAGTCTTCTATTCTGGGACAGAACTGTCCTAAGGAGGAGGCAGTGAAACGTTCTCAAATTTGTGAGCCTTCTCGAAGTTGTTATCCATCTTCTAGAACGTATACCGAAAGAAATGGAACACTCGAGAAGGATTTCCAGAATGTGTATATATACGGAACAAACAAATCGTAGGTCAGTTATTTTCGTAATGCGAAGACAGCAGTGTTAAGAAAATTATTCAAGTCTAAATAAATAAGTCGTTAGCGCGTGTGTGTAGATAAATATACGGAGAATAATTTTGTACGTAACTTTAGTGTAAACAAGTGTGTGAAGCTATCCGCGGACTTTATCTTATCTTTGTGTAAGTGATATAAATTAGTGTAAGTGTTTCTATTAAATATTACTAGATTTAATTAGTTCGGTTAATTTAAAAGTATAAGTAAAAATATTTTTAGTAGTTTAAATAAATTAGTTTTAATAATAAAATTCGTTACAGTAGCATCTTCAAGAAAATTGCTTATACTATGCTTTGCGTTGATTGTCTCTATTATTGGTTTGAGTAATGTAGATTAATTTGTATTCATTAAGTTTAATATTTCCTAATGTGATTCCTGTTGTTGAGTGATTTTTCTTTCTGTTTTTTCGATTGTTAACTTTAATTTGCCCATTGATATTGCTAATACTGAACGTTTTAAATCCTTTGCAATCTTAATTAAATTATATACATTTTTCCAAAAATTTTTTTTACAGTTATTATTGCAATCCTGTGGGGAAGACTCCAGGTTTTATTTTGGTTATTAATCTTAAAATGTCCCCATTATAAGATGGACCGAAACCACCCTAATACAGTGGAAATGTATTATATAGGCTTTATTCAAAGTTTTTGTGGATATCGTTTTAAATTCTAATAATACTAATAAAACACAAAGCCACATTGAAATGCAGAAAAAAAGCAAATAATAGGTAAGATACTTTTAAAAAGTCAGCATTTGCCAAAAATCGATCGGACTAAAGGCAGCTACAAGATAAATACAAATTAAAGATGTAGATGGCGATAAGCATAGACTGCTCTCAAATAAGATGCTTACAATAAAACTAAAATTAAAAATGTACTAGTTTACATAAAAGTATAATGTAAAGTTAAAAAAAAAGTTTCTTTGTCCTTTTTTTTTGTTTAATCAAATTCTTGTTGATTACTAAATAGACGCGTAGTACCAACATCGTTAATGATTGTGGTAGTCGACGTTTCGAAAACAGATGTCTTAAAAAATTTAACATTTAAAGGGTTGAAAATTAATCAGTTTTTTTGAAGCTTTCTTTTATCGCGATACTTGCGTTTGCTTTTCCGTGTCGTATTCAGGTTTTTCAGATGCATTAGCGTTTTTGTCAAATTAGTCTGAAAATCGCGACGTAAACGTTTACGTCAATAAAAGGGTCATTCCATTTTGTCCTTTCACCCTAGTCGTTCAAGATTTAATCCATTACCAAACGGCGAAATATCGTTTAATGCTCACGTATTACGCAATCCCACGACGATGTTTACCCAACTTTATCTTATTTGCATACAGTCATCTACCTAAAAGATTTAATATGTAAAACCCACATCAAAATGCACATAGAAATGAGCAAGCAATGTCCTATGGTTTAGTCATGGCGTCGATAGTGCAATGCATCACCGTCGAGACGTAAGTGAAAACTAATCATAGTTAGTGCAATTCGATGTTGCTGACCAGCACGCGACAACTCCGTTTTATATCAAACCGAACAATAAGCGTCCTTCACTCTATAACTTATCAATAAAAAAAAAATAATATTAAATCCGAACCGTATTTGAAAACGCAGACAAATTGATAAAGAGAACATGTTTAAAATGTATCGACACGTATTAGAACAGTAGCGACCTCCTGGTGAGTTCCCGTCAATGGCAATTATTGACTGGTGCCAGAAACAGCTCTAGAATGTAAATTAGGGGAACTTCAGGGTGCATCAAAGCAACAAGCCGAGAATCCGCTACTTCGCATTGATCCCCACATCCCCCAAACTCCCAACAAAAGCCACCCGCCTTTGTTAACCTACTGTTCATTTTGATTTCAATTGACTTATTATTAAGTGAAAATTGGAATGATTTAGTTACCAGAAATGCGTTTATTTGATTTTCTCTTTCCTAGACTATTTGTATCTTTGTTTTTTTTATTTATTTTATTTAACTTTAGGTATTGGTGCTACGGTTGTGGCAAAACTTAACATAGAAACATTAGATTAGTATATAAATTCAGTTTTGATAATCGGTACCTGTTAATTTAAAAATAAAGAGTTTGTTAACACATAAAACTTTTTCTGTTTTATGTCATGTTTGCACCGTTTTGTTGAAATCAAAGCTTATTCCACGCTTCTTAATAATTACATTATGTTGCTCTGAATTCAACATTTGAAATTTGTTACTAATTTTTATTATAATTAGAACAATTAAAAATATAAAGTAAAGGAAAGTAAGGCTTAAAACTAGAGTGTGTGTTGTGAATTTTGTCTAAACGTTTATTTTGCGACTAGCTTTATTTACGTATTCCTTACTGTCCATCAACACGGTTTTATTTACTTTTAGTTATCTAAAAAATTAATTTACTCTATAGATTTTGATGTATGTCTCATATCTGAGACTCATTTCACGAGAGAGTCATAAATCAAATTTACACAATCCACGCTGACAATACAGCGAAAGGAGGAAGTGCAATTATCATAAAGGACTCCATCTTACATCATCAAGAGATGAGTTACCAAACACTAGAAATACAGGCCCACCTGTCAACATTAAAAAAAAAACATATGAATTAACAATCACGGCACGAAACATGCCATAAAGAAAGAACAATATGTAGACTTTCTCAATAGCCAAGCAAATAGATTCATCATCGGAGTTGACTTTAACGTAAAGCACACAGACTGAGGATCTAGGCTAACTACAACTAACGGTAAGGAACTTTTAACAGCATCTAATCAGTTTATATGCTAAATGTTATCAACTGGAAAGCCAATGTATAACCCCACTGACACTAACAACATTTCTAATGTCATAGACTTCTTTATAATCAGGAATATCTCATCAAACTATGCCCAAATTGAAGAAGCATGAGATATGGACTCAGTTCATTTTCCAATACTTCTTACATTAAGCGATGGTGTAATCCAAAAAGAAAACCCACCGAGTCTAACTAACAAAAGTACAGATTAAGAAAGCTTCAAAATCCAACTTGAGGAACAAATCAAACTTTGCTTTCCACTTAGAACAAAAGAGCAGTTAGATGACGAAATTTACCTATTCGTTAAAAACATACAACAAGCAGCGTGTGATAACATACCTGCACAAACTTTTAGAACAAAAGGAAATCATTATCCAAAAGTAATTAGAAACCTTATCACAGAAAAAAGGAAACTCAGATGGAAATGGAAACTGAACACAGCAATAAGCGTATAAACTGAAGTAATTGGAGATTATCTGATTGAGTTAATCAATAATAACAAAACAAATTACTCACTTTAGAAGGCCACCAAGCGACTAAAGAGACTTGTTTTGCATAATCCTTCAATTCTAAATACGGATAGAACTTAGACCCGAAGCAATGCTCAAAAAGCTTGTAGGTTTGTTACAAGCTTATAGGTCTTACGAACCTTGCACGGCCAACCGACATAGTCGGAGATAGGGTTGGTTCAAATAAATAAGAGTTAAAGGGCGCCAGATCTTTTATAAGTAAAACGTCTATCTCGATCAGGACAGAAAGTTCAAGCTTGTAACGAATTTTAGGTTCGTAATCCTTGTTGTCCTGGTGTTCGTGTAACCAACAAAAAGAAAGATACGTTACCATAAAAAAAAAGATAAAATAAATATAACAATTTTAATTTAATAACGTAGATTATTAACAACGAGTCTCAGAAATTCTCAATCCATAAATACCGGAAGTATCGGCAACACACAATACATAAGTTTGTTACGTGCAAAATTTTTATAACGTAACACCCTGTATATTGAATTAACATTAGATTCTGGTTTGACGCTCTCTGTCGATCTTTTCTCGAGACTGTCATTTTACGACGAAGTCGTTAAGCTGACAACTGCATAAAACGGCCTGTTTCGCCTAAACTAAGTTTTCGATTATCATCTTCAAATTATAACTTCATTACGTTTTTAAAATAATTTATTCGTCACAGGGTACGATATTTACATGCGTTTTGTTAGAATTCTTTTGTAATTTCTTCTTAATTTGATAACCGTTCCGACACGTTTTGGCCATATGTTTCTATTCAATAAAGAATAATGAGTTATTAATATCGATAAATACTTTTACGGGACGTGTATAACTCTATAAGGCCTACGTTTAAAACTAAAGAAACCGAAAACAAGAACTTTTCTTCGAGATCCTACTCATGCGGCAAACACCTGCGAAACCAACTTTCATTGAATGTGTACAACAGCATTCGCTAATCATGTTATGTTATGTGTACTTTCTTTTAGCAGTAATTAACAATTTTGTAGATCTTGATTTCGTGATTCATTGTGTTGGCACGATTTGCTACACAAATTTATTCCAGGCTCACTAACCGGGGAAAACGTTTTCTTTGCTCAAGTAGGTACTGGATTGTGGGTAAGTTTATTTAATTATTTTATCGCTGTCAGAAAAGTCACTCACGGAACTTTTGTTTATGTTAATTTCCGTAATTACGATTATTGTTTTAATGCCATTAAGGTTGTTTCATTAATTATTTTGTGTGTATCGCAAGCTGTGTACGAACAATATTTACTACGAAATTTTCTTCGCTATTCACTTCGATTCAACTTTTGTATTGTGTGTTGCCGATACTTCTGGAATTTATGCATTGAGAATTAGATATACTCTTGTTAATAATCTACGTTACTAAATTAAAGTTTTTATACCTGTTAATCTTTCTTTTATGGTAACGTACCTTTCTCTTTTCTTGTGGTTACCCGAACATCAGAGTAACAAGGATTACGAACCTAAAAGTTCGTTACAAGCTTGGACCGTCTGTCTTGATCGAGGCAGAAGTGTTAATTATAAATGATCTGGCGCCCTTAATTATTATTCACTTGAACCTCCCCTATCTCCGACTGTGTGAGTTGGCCGTGTAAGGTTTGTAAGACCTATAGCTTGTAACAAGTTTACACGATGTCGATAGCGAATAAAATTACATAACAAATATCGTTTGTACACAGCATGCGATACACACAAAATAATTAGTGAAACTACCGCAATGGTATTGAAACAGTGATTGTAATTACGTAAGTTAAAATAAGCAAAATTCCGTGAGTGACTTTTCTGACAGCGACAAAATAATTAAATAAACTTACCCACAATCCAGTACTTATTTGTTAAAAAAAAAACGTTTTCCTCGTTGAGTTAGCCTGGAATAAATTTGAATAGCAAATCGTGTCAACACAATGACTCACGAAAGCAAGATCTACAAAATTGTTAATTACTACTGAAAGAAAGTACACATAAGAACCCGATTATGGAACGCTGTTTCTTGTCTTCGTTTTTAGTTTTAAACGTGGGCCTTACAGAGTTATACTCGTCCCATGAAGGTATTTGTCGATGTTAACCCCTGATCGATAATGCATCGAAACGTACAGCCAAAACGTGGCGGGACGGCTATCAAATTAAGAAGGTAATTACCAAAGAATTCTAAAAACGGACTTGAACATCTTACCCTGCGATAAATAAACTACTTTAAATGCGTAATGAAATTATAATTTTATTTTTATTAACGTCGATGTTGTTAGAAACTTCAAATTTTAAACATCACAGGCAATTTTAAGTAGTTGTCGGTTTAAGGTCTTCACAGGAAATGACAGACAAAAGAAAACTCGGCAGAGGGCGTCAAAACCAAAATCTAATTTTAGTTCAACCAATATACAGGGTATTACGTTATATAATTTTTGCACGTAACAGGTTTGCAGAACATTTTGAGATCATTTTCTAACTAACTAATGGAAAAGAAGGCTGGATTACACCAGAGCAACAAGAAATTATTCTAAGACTCACTTCACAGATAGAAGTCTTAGATGAAATTAAAACAAATATTAATCAAAAAAAAAACTGGTTTTGACCTAATCACTGGTAAAGTTTTAAAACAACTTCCAAGAAAAGCTGTAATAAAACTTCCGAATCTTATTAACGCATCTTTTAGATTAAAGCACGATGATTCCCAAACCAGGTAAACCTCTTAATGACGTAGCATCGTATAGACCTATATCGTTGCTACCAGTCATCTCAAATGTATATGAAAAAATACTCCTTAAGAGTATAGTAGAGGAAAAAACTTGCTACCTTCCCATCAATTTGGTTTTAAAAAAAGTCACTCCACTATTAATCAAGTACATTAGATCACAAATGTCATAGAAAAATCTGTTCATTTAGAATTCAGAACTAAAGGAAATCCTAGCAAGGTTACAACAAGGTAGTTTGCAATGTCTAATACTTTATCTATCATATACTAGTGATATTCCAAGTCTTGAACATAAAACAATAGCAACATTTGCTGATGACACCGCAGTCATTGCCGTCGGAAAAGACCATGAAGAAACTATCAAAAAAATCAAAACTTCTATTAATAAAGTTAACACTAAAACCTGGCAAATCAAGTCAAACGAAAATAAGTCTTTACCAATAAACAAAAGCAACATCTACCCATCCGGATCTTTTTTTTTAGGAGGGGAAACCATTTATTGGATTCCCGCATTCTGCGCGGGTGTGTGGAATTCTCCTTGCCATCTTGGCAAGGCCTACCCACTAAAACCTCTCCTCACATCTCCTTTTCAACAGCATAGGGTACCGATTTTGCATTCTTCGCTATGTTAGTTTGGCAATTAGCCGTCTCCTTAGTTACTTATCCTTTTTTCTCTCTTTCTTGCTTCCTCCTCTCTTTTCTTGATTATTTTTGTGTGCCAACTTTCTATTTCTTTCCATTTATCCTCGTTCTCGCAGATTACACTAATGATGTTAGATGCTTTTATTTATTCTCCTATCTTTTCTTCGATTTTCCTTCTTTCTTCCTTCCATCTTTTACATTTAAACACCGCATGTTCTTTATTATCCTTTTCACTACAATCCGCGCAGTTGTCATTTTCTCTTTTTTTAATTTTGTGTAAGTATTCTCCATTTTCACCGTGCCCAGTCAGCAGCTGCGTCGTATAGTAACTCAGTTCTCCGTGTTTTCTGTGTATCCAGAAGTATATGTTTGGAATCAGTTTTTTTCTCCATGACTCTCTGTCTTTCCACTGTTTCTGCCATTCCGCTATTGTTGCACTAGTGTTCATTTTATCTTTTCTTTTTTTAGCCAGGATCTGTAGCGGTGGGATTTCAGCAACCACCATAACGTCTTGTGTGTTTACTGTTCTGTAAGCTCGACTAATTCTTATTGCTAGGATTCTTTGCACCCTATCTAATAGTTTATTTACTGTTCCAAATTTGATTGCTTCCTGCTAAATCTCTGCTCCGTACAATACGATTGAATCCACCGCGTGTGCTATAACTTTCCTTTTTGATGATCTGGCTCCTCCATGATTTGGGAGTATCCTCCTCAATGCGTTTGCTTTTGTAAGAGGCTTTATCTGTTATCGTCTTGACGTGCTCAATAAAGCTGAGGTTTTTATTAATAGTTATACCATGGACTTTGATACTTTTTTGGGTTATTATTTTTTGCCCTAGTAGTTCTAAATTTAGCGCTGTGATTCTTCTTTGCCCCGTCATTAGTCCTACTTTTGATTTCTCTGGAACTAGCTTTAGTCTGTTTTCCGTCATCCATTTGTTAATGGTTTCCATTGCTATCTTTGCTCTATATACTGCTTCTTGTATCTGTTTGGATCTTGTAACTATTGTGAGATCATCTGCAAAGCCAATCAGTTTAACTCTATCTGGCATACTTAATCTTAGTACTCCGTCATACATGACATTCTATAAGATTGACCCAAGGACCAAACCTTGTGGAACCCCGGAGGTTACGTTGTGTACTATATTTCTTCCCTTCGAGTCATTTATCTGTATGCTTCGATCTATCAAGTAGTCCTGTAGTATATTTATTAGATATTCTGGTATCTTCATTTCCACTAGTGCCTTCATTATTTGTCGTCTAGATGCCGAGTTGAAGGCATTTTGTACATCTATTGCCATCACTAGGCAAACCTGCCTTGTCCTCCATGTCCCAGTGTTGGCCTCTTTTATTTCTTTCGTCACGACTCTTATTGCGTCTATTGTTGACCTCCCTTTTCTAAAGCCAAATTGGTTGTCAGCAAGCTTCTTATCAATTTTATGTTTGAGGCGCTCGGCCAGTACCCTCTCCAATATGTTGCCCGCAGTGTCTATCAGACAAATAGGTCTATATGTCGAGCTCGTCTCTCCCTTTGGTATTAGTTCTAGATTTGCTTTTTTCCAGCACAGTGGAGAATTACCTACTCTGACACACGAGTTTAACACATTGGCCCAGATCTGTGCTCTTTATATGGCCACTACTTTTACCACCTCGGCAGGAACTCCATCAGGTCCTGGAGCTTTGCCCGTAGCAAGTCTTTTTGCTGCCTTTTCCACCTTCGTGCTAGATATTGGTTCAAAATCCAAAAGCTGGTTTTTATATTTGTTCCTTTCTTTAAGCTTATCTTTTTCGAGAAATAGTTTTTGTATTATTTCTATCATTTTTTTTATTATCCAAACCAATTATAGTTGTTTTTTCTTCTTATCTTTTTATAGATTAACTTGTACCTTTTTCCCCAAATATCTTGATCGAGTTCGTCACAGATCTTTTTCCAGCACTCCTTCTTACTTTTTTTGATCATCACCTTTCCTAATCTGGTGTTGATAATTCCTTCTTGTTTTGATGCATCTTCTTCTTTGTAAGTTGATCTCGTCGTTCCACCAGTATTCTCCCCTTTTATTTGTTCTTCTTATGGGCATAGTTTCTTTACATAGTTGACATAGGAATTTAGTCATTTTATTTACTGTCTTTAGGTTTTCTTCGGCCGTTTGTTTTACTATATGCTCCAGTCTTGTTTTATTCAATTTATTAGTGTTCCAGGTTGGAGTTACCTTTGTTTTTTCTCTTAGAATATTGCTCCTTGTGTCTTCCCATATCCGTTCAATATAACGATGATCGCTGAGCGATTCCGTTTTTAGAACTTGCCAGTTTGTTATTCTCTTTTTCATATCGTTGGTGCTCAATGTTAGGTCAATATGCTGCTGATTTTATGACCTTTGCTAGTTCTTGGAGATCCGCTTTAAAAACCTCAATGTCCTCATTAGAAGAAAAATAGGTACTAAAAACACTTATCTTACTTAATTTAACCCATCCAGATCTACAATACTCAGATCCCACCTGCTGACTCAGTTAAATATCTAGGAATGGCATTAGACGCGAGACTCCGCTAGAAAATGTATTGGCTTATTGGAATAAATTTCAAATTGTCTAGTCAAACTGCTCTTATACAAGCAAATACTGAAACCTGTTTTGACCTACGGCATTTAACTCTGAGGTTGTGCCAGCAACAGACAAATGATTCAGCACTTTCAGAACAAAACACCAAGGAACATTGTTGATGCACCCTGGTGCACGACTCAAAAGGATAAACCCTTTTGTGTTAGTGAAATAGTAATAGTGCAAAGCGGAGCAATGTACGGTATTTGAGTTACAGGCTATGTTCCTACCTATTTTTACCAACTTTGGTTACAACAATGAAACTGTCCAAACCCGAAAGACGTTCTCATCTTAGTATAGACTCCGGCCGTGGAAACTTTTGCTATTACATTAAATAAGCGTTTCCAATATTATCCAACAAACTGTGTTTGAATTGTTAAGGTTCAAGAAGTTTAATAGACTGGTTTAAAATCAACGTACAACGTTCTCCGCTTTTATAGCTATTTACAGTTATCGCTAATAGATAGTACCTTATACTCTGCCATCAATCTTTGGTAACGGCTAAGACAATGCTTTAAGCATGAACTAAACCTAAACTCGATTCTGAAAAAAACCAAAGAAATTGCCAGTGATATCTATACTAATTATGTGAAAGAAGCAAGTCATTCAAAACATAACAATTAGGACTTTAACATGCATCAAAAACGGTCGCATTCAACGACATAGTCAAAGAGTGGTCGGCGATGACTAGTCCTGACAGGACGCCCAATTATGACTTATGCTTCCAAGTGCTATACTTCGGGCAACGGGATTGACCTGCAGGCTAAACTAAGTAGAGAATAACTAGATATGGCGAATATGGATAGCTTCTGACCTAGAGTGGAAGGCTGTCAACAGCATTTGTACTCCAAGTAGGAGCGGCGGAAACTATAGTCAGGAAAGCAACCGGAAATTACCTGACTTCCCCAAGACATCACAATAGATATAAAAAATCAAATAAAGACTTTCAGTCCCGGACACCTCTTAAATGGAGAGAGGATGCTAAGAATTCCCCAGTGTTCCAATGAAGTCTTCAAAATGACTCACGAAAAGAGAATTGGTACGTGGAAGCCGGAAAATATAGTGAAAGAGCAAAACGACTCGAAATCGATATACTAAGATGCAATTCAGGTCACGGCACCATAGACGAACACCATGTATATTCCTCTAGAAAGGATACTACTAAAAACAAAGTAGCAATAATTTTTAATAAGCAAACTAATTTAACCGTGGGATTCATCCCTATTTCAAGTAGAGTCGCATTAATCAAAATCAAGGCAAAACCGTTTGATCCAAGCATTATACAGACATAAACCGACACACCGACGTCTGAAAGCAACACTGCAGAGATAGAATTGCTCTCAAACACTTAAAGAAGGAAGAAATTAACATCATTTTGGAAGACAACGTTGGGTAAGGAAAAGTTGAACATGTGGTAAGATATTTTGGACTAGGTGTAAGAAATGAGAGAAGAGAACGATTAACAGAATTCTGTCAGGAATTTATGTTACAATCATAAACACCTTTTTTAAACTACTTGCCAGAAGACTATACACATGACAATCTCCAGCTGATAACAACCACAGAATCGTGAAAAATCAAATTGACTTTGTGATGATAAACAGACGATATCGCAATGCGATTGTCTCGCTCTCCAAGTGCAGATATTCCATCAGATCACAACCTGTTGCTAGTTCGTATTAAACTACGACTAAAGAAAATAGTTAAAAAACTACCCCCAAGAAGTGCGGTACGGAAACTCAAAGACAACACACTCCAACAAACCAAAAAAGGAAAAACAATAACCTTAAAACTAGATCGAAAAATATATAAAATGGAAATTGAGATATTACAGACAAAACATGATAGCTTCAATTTTCATACGAAAATAAAAGAAGCAACAGGAAGATACCAGAGAAGGGGCCCATAAATAATCTTGAACTCGGATAACAACATAATTTCCAAAATTGATTAAAAAACTCACAAGATGGAAGCAATACATGCAGGAACTGTTCGGAGACGAAAACGCTAGTACTGTGACTACAGCGATCAACTGGGAAAAGTCCACTATCACACAGACGGAAGTAGAATTAGCTATCAAAAGGCTGAAAAACAACAAAACTCCCGGACCAGACCAGATACATAGAGAAGTTCTCAAACCGTTTGACACAGAACAAATAAGACTGTTGACCACCCTCTCTAACAAAATCTAAACGATCAAATACCAAATGATTGACTACTGTCAAAATTTATCCCACTTCCCAAAAAGACGAATGCAAGTAATTTCTCCGACTACAGAATAGTCAGCTTGATGCGCCACGCCCTTAAAGCTTTCCTTAACATTATTCAAGCACAAGTGTATAGAAAACTCGACACTTAATTTGGTTTCAGAGGGAGACTTGGCACTAGAGGTCTTATTCTTTATACAAATGTTAGTTCAACACGCACGCGACATCAACGCAGGCGTCTTCGCAAACTTCATAGACCTTTGACAAAGTCCAAATTAGTAAGCTTATCTTAATTCTTCAGATATAGTATGAAGGTAAACTGCAAGAAAACGACGCAATCACTAATTATCAGCAAAAAGACGTCAGCAACCTACATATCTGGGCTGCACTTTGAACAAGGACTGGAATCACTCTCGAGAATTAAGATGCCGAATCCAAAAAGCAAGAGGTACATTTAATAATATGCGCAAAACATTCTGCAACCTATCCCTCGATATTCAGACTCGAATCAGGATTTTGAGATGTTATGTAATTTCAACCTTCTTATATTGAGCACCTATGGGTGCACCACGTATCAAACGAGATCATCTTGCAACGGATTGGTAGAATTAGAATATCTTACAAACATCATATTTGGACATATGATGCGAAAAAAAATATCACTTACTTTAGCTTATTCTTTAAGGGAAAATAGAAGGTAGAAGATCTGCAAGACCCAGACGACTATCGTGGCTACGTAACCTGCAAACATGGACTAGAATGACATCAAGAAGTCTATTCATAGCGGCAGTGAACAAAGTAATGTGGTGTAATGTAATAACCGACTAGGTTGCTAAAACATATGGGTTTAAACGCGTATAATTTTCGTAAGAATTAATAAATCAAACTTAATGTGTCATTCAATTTCCACGTTACCTTTTGAAGGGGCGGAAGAAACACCATCACTAGTATAATAAACAAAAAAATTGTGTTTTCTTTGTCACCCATATCCTGCTTTACTATAATAGAATAAATAATCGTTTTAATTGTATTAGATCTTGTACATTTTCGTTTCCTGCTAGATCCAATAATATTATTACTGCCACCACTATCGTTACCTTCATTATCTAAAGGCACATCATTGTCATCCTTCTTATCAAATATTCCAATTTCAAAATTTTTGCTATTTTCAGAGTCACTACTCTCTGTCTCATAATTTTTATCATCCACAGAATCATCACTAAAAAAGTATACGATATCGTCACTTTCATCCGACCGATTTCCCAGATCTTCAAATCCTATTTGAGTTAGAGGACGTTTGTTCTTAGAGTTTGTACGCAAAGCATTCGATATTTTTTATTCACATAGCTGCAACTGTAAAAATAAAAACATCTAAAACAGAGGAAATGCATTTTGAGATTAGGTAGTTGTTGATATCAGTAATTAGCTACATCAGTACAACAAAAACACTAGGCTTATTAGGGTCTTCCATTTTACAATAGACATTATTTAGCAATAAAACCTAGATTTCAAATCACTTTAATATTTAAAACTACGGAAACGTACTGCATACGTGCTTATATACAGTTAAACTGACATTTTACTAAAACAACAGTGGACTACCGTCTAAAACCAAAGGCCAGTATAATGGCCACCATTCTGAAAAATTGCTATGCATAATATGTACGAGAAAGAAAAGGAGGAGAACGAGGAAGAAGAGGAAGCAGACCCACGATGCCACCCGAACTTGCTTGGTACAAGTTCGCCACAAGAGGGATAGGTTAAGTAAAGAAACGTTGCGAGTAGATAAATATTCTTACAAGTCCAGTAGGATGGGCTAAGTATTTCTGCGTGCTATGAGAGCACGAGGTGCCTTGCGGGTTATTCTCGCTTATAGGTTAATACCAAGTCGGTAAGGAAAAGGATCTGCATATAGATAAGGAAAAATAAAGTAAGGTAGAATATTAATCAAACAGCGACAGCTAATACGAAAATCAAACGTGTTATTTAACTAAAAATGTAATAAACTAAAGTGACTTTAAATAAACATGCAATGTTATATAACGAAACTAAATTTCTACTTTGCCATCGTTGTTGCAAAATAATAAAATTTAATTACTATGGATAAGTTTGGAAAACTAAAAAAATCAAGTAACTAAGTAAAAGCTCTGGTCTCTCTTTCCAAACAGCCTATACACATTTACATTAGGCAACAGTCTAAGGAAGGCCTGAAGGGATTCGGAATAGGGATTGATCGTGGCTAACAGGTCACCCCGAACGCCGCCAAATTCGTGAAAACCGAGAATTCGATGTACTGGGGTATCAAGAACGCCACACAACGGGTAGCTGTCGTCATCCAAAACGCTAATCCATTTTAAATGACAACGAAATCCGCCGTGTGACGACAAGATTTGAACTGCTTCTCGTACAGGGACGTGGAACATTCTGACCCAGATAAGGATGTCTGGAATAAGAGAGTAGGCGTTACGCCCGTTCTGGGAAGTGTCCCACAGTTGCTGCTATTCACTCAAGATCAAGATCTTCAAGTGACGATTGGTCGCTGAAAAGGACGAAAAATCGTTGAGCGAAACGTGCTGGTCAAGGAATTTGCACGTGCCAGCCTTGCTAATAACTTTGGTGCAGTAAATTTCCTGCAAAAGGAGATGTAGGAGAGGATGCTGGGATATGTCACAGAGGGTATCTACGGGTAGGGTGCGATAGCCCCAAGGATAGCTTTAAAAAATGAAGATTGCAGCGAGGCCAGTTTCCTGACCACGTGGGAATGTCAAAGTCTGTGATACCAAATGTCTAGACCATAAGTGAAGAAGAGTATAACTGCACTGTTAAAGATATTTGCAAGAGATTTTTGTGTAGGTTCTATTTCAAGCTTGTCAAACACGAATGCGCAATGTTTTAGAAAAGTCAATCTGTCGTGAAACAAAAGTCGGAGGTACTTGAATATAAAAACCCTACGGACGAGAATGTTGTTGAGGCGCAGTGAAAGATCTCGTTTTAAAGTAGAACCAAAAACCATGTACTTAGTCTTGTCCGCTTAAACCGTCAACGACAACAACTTGCAACAGCATATAAGTTCTATAAAATAATGGATTCTATACTGGCAAGGAGCTGTGCCGAGAATCTTAGATGACCACTATAGTGGCCCGTAGTACTCAACGTGTCAAATTACATTTTCTCAAAAAGCCTAACTTGTGCACAACCCTCCACATGAATCATTGTAAAAAATGCACGACATTAAATGCCATTGTGGGATTTATGTTCTAGAAACCTAGTGGCAGCTAAAATATCTGTAGTAGAGAAAAGCATCAGAAGGGAGTTCATTATCGGATCCGGTTATTTTTCTTATAACCAGACAGGATCACCGCCGCCGGAGGAAATCCAACAGCTGAATGACAGTGGGACAAACAAACCGCTAAATCACGAATGCGATGCCAATGCATACCACATCTTGTGGTAAAGTACAAACAAAAATCCAAAAAGTGAAAAACTTTTAGAATTTATTCTAAAAGGAAGTTTAGACATGATAAATAACGAAGATGCGCTTACTTTTATAACCGTTTGGCATAGTTATTGACCTTACGTTTGCTAGTTCACAGACGAGCAAAGTGATAAAAATAGGGCATGTATCAGATAAACCTTCTTTATTTGATCAGGGATACATTCTATTCAACACTGGATCAGACAAAAAACTTTTAATGGAATACAGAAACCCGAAAAAAACCGAATGGGATTTGTTCAACAAAACAAGTCAGAGACTGTTTTACAGTTGCAAAATTAACGCATAAGCTAGAACGAATGACGGACAGTATTGTAAATTCATTAGAATACGCATTTGAAGCAAGTTGCTCAAAAATTGTCAAACGAACTCTCAATAGGATAACTTGGTGGAACAGGGAGACGCAGTCAAAAAAAAGACTGGGATGAATACAGAACCAGCTTTACAACATACAACAATGTTATTAAAAACGCAAAGAGAGACTCATAGAGAAGGTACTGTAGGGACTTAAATAACCAACCTACAAGTTTCCGACTCCCAACAGTTCTTAGCAAGAACCGCACTGAAGACATTGGTTCTTTGCTGACCAAAAGCGGAAAGTTTACAGACTTGGTTGAACCGTTAACTGAGGTTCTTAAGCACTAGAGCCTAGAAGTACGAAACAAACGGGTACTCAAAAGGAACTGGAACTGTGCAAAAAATAATTAATTTTAAGAACTTAGTTTGGGGAATCAATACGTTTAAACCTTTTCAGTCTCCAACAGCCGACGCAATCTATTCCATGCTGCTAAAGAAATTTGCTGCTCTGCGAAACGCAGTACGCAAAATTCCAGAACCAGCTTAGCACTTTCGCATATACCAAACAGCTGGTTTGTCAAGGTGGGGGATCTAAACCAGGAAGATTTACGTACGCTCAGGCAAAATCTTACAGACCGATCAGCTTGATTTCCTTCGTCTTAAAACTACTTGAGAAAGTAGTCGACAGGTATATACGGGACGCGACACTAAAAGCTTTGCCTCTGCACCGAAACTAGTATGCTTACCAATCCGGGAAATCTTGCGAACCAAACGGATGGTCGGGCACACCTGGGAATTGAAACCAACGATCAATCAATGGTTATATACTGTGGTAACAAGACCCATCCTAACATACGGTGCGCTTGTATGAGGTGAGAGAACCAATCTAAAAAGCACAGCTGCTAAACTAGTCTAAGTACAGAGAATGGCATGTCTATGCTGATAACAGAAGCAATTAGAACCACGCTCACAACAGCGATAGAGGCACTTTCTCTTCCACCGCTTCATCTCGTTGTAATGATGGAACCAAAACAAGCTGCATACAGGTTGCAGATTAATGAACACACGTCAATTACCGGAAAAAACAAACAGGGTATATACAACGTACTACGAGAATAAACAAACTGTCACAAGACGAGTAAACAAAAAGATTTACCCGGGCGCTGTTAAAGGAACTATCTGGTACACAGATGGGGCCAAAAATCGCAACAGAACCAGTGCAGAAATATATAGAAGCATGCACCATGGAAAGCAATTATTCCTGACCTTGGGTAAATATGCGTACGCTTGTCAAGCTGAAGTTGCTACTATTGATTGGTGTGTCAGGAACACCATCAACTTGAAATCATACGCATATGGTCCAATATCGTGTATGACAGCCAAGCAGCTCTACTGGCTAAAATCACAAGTAATAAAATATTGGCAACTCGCCAACCAGTGCAGCTCATCTAGATACCAAAAGACTAGAATGCAAATGCCTAATGACGGACGCATTAGCTAAAATAGGCACAACAGACACATATAAGTATCGAACCTAAACCCATTTTCGAAAACGCTTACAAGATCGAAAAAAAGAAATTCGCAGCAAGCTTGCTACGGACCATAAAAAAACCATAGAAAAACTCTTCGCGCATGAGGCACACAAAACTCTTCCTTACAAAGCCACAATCAAACACTCAAAATGCACTATCAAGCATAAGTCGACAAAAGTAAAGAAACTAACGGGACTAATAACAAGGCGTTAACAAACAAGCGTGAAATGGGATTGCAAAATAACCCTTTATGCCGCGGATGCTTGGAGGAGGACGAGACACCGTAGCATCTGCTGTGTAAATGCAAACCATATCAAATGCAACGCACAACGATTCTCACCAAACCAAAACTAACCGATGATGAGTCGAAAAATGCCCCTTGGAATAAGCTTCTGGACTTCATTGACAAAACAGAACTGCTGAAGCAGTAATAAATCAGAGATACACATAAGGACCAATAAGACAACAGTACAAAGGCGCTAGACGAACCAACCCTTGAATAAAAAAAAACAGCATAATTTTATTTTTGAGGCTTTCGCTGCCATGATTTTTTAACAAATAATTATTTTCGGGTTTTGAGCCGCGTTCCATATTTACACTTTTCACAAAATTCATAAAACTTAGAAAGGTTACAAATTTTAAAAAATCTACAATCTGTCTTCTTCAGAAAAAACTGAAACTGCAGATATAGGATCCTGACAAGCCTTTATATTACGCCGTTCGGGTCAGTGGTTTGTGACGGTTCCGATTCATTAGTTTTCCGGAACATGTTTCTCACATTGGCGCTAGATCGATTCCATTATCCCTATTAAAATTCTCGTACTTCTGGATTTCAATGGCTTCCTTGTATAGTCTAGGCCAGAAGCTTTGGGATTCAGCCAACATTGTTGCCTCTTCAAATTTTATCGTGTAACCGCTGTCTAAAAGTATTCCGCAACAGCAGATCTTGTGTTGTGTTTCTTTGTATCCGCTTTATGTTCTTTTAATCTGGTAGCTATGCTGCGTCCCGTTTGTCCTATGTAAGCCAGCCCACACGAACAAGGGATGTGGTAGACCCCTGGTTCCTCGTGTGGTGCTTTTGTTTTTTTTGATTTTGAGAAATTGGCGGTTATTTTATTTGTTGCAGTGAAGATCACTTTGATATTTTTTCCCTCTAAGTATCCTGGCCATTTTATCCGTGCAGCCTTTCATGTAAGAAAGGTGTTTCCTTACTGTGTGTGTTAATTGCTCGATATATGTCTGCTTTTCTAAAACCGTTTTTTTATTAAGGCGTTTGTTAGGCGACTTAGCTTGGTATTTAACATGTTCGTTTCACTGATCGCCTTGGCTCTGTGAACTAAAGTTTTTAGAACTGCAAACTTCTGAGCTGGATGATGATGTAATTTGGCGTTGAGATATCTGTCAGTATTAGAAAAATGCAAGAAAATTCTAGAAAAATGGAAAAAAAGCTTGGCGAAAATGGAAGAAAATTCTAGAAAAATGGATAAAAAATGTTCCAAAATTTTCAAGAAATAAAAGAAATGCGTACTAGTAATGAAAATCAAATAAAAACTATAGAAGAATAAATATATATAAATGTATAACACCAGATTAAAACTGTTCAAGAAGAAATGCTAAACGATATTTTGAATTTAAGAAAAGCAGTAGAAGACAAAATAAAAGAAGTACAAAACAAGTTAGAACAAAAGTTAAAATAAAATTCAGAAACAATAGAAGACAAACAAAAGCAAAAATTAAAAGAAAGAATACAACTGCTTGAAGAAAGAATGAACCAAATGATCTACCATGATGAAGAAAGTGTCACAGGCGAAAAATTATTAATAGATCATCGAGAAAACCAATAACAAATTTAAAGTTGCACTTCCAAATTTTGATGGTAAAGTTCCATGGTCAATCTACCACAAACAGTTTGAAGCCGCATCTATAACTAATGGTTGGTTGGAGCAGAAAGCCACCTCTTTAATAGTGGTTTCAAGTAGAAAAGAGCGTGGAATTATGCAGACTGTTTCTGACTACCTCCAAAAAATTAAAAAAATTTCATTTTTCACTCCTTAGTACCACTGTAAGTTTGCGCGCACATCAATTTTAAATCTAAACACCAGGTTTTAGAGTTTGAAGCAGCAAAACATGCGTCGCACTAATACAGTCAAAATCCGAGTGTAACTGCTAATGTACCCGCGCAGACTCAAGAAAGCAATAAAGAAATAGTGAGACAAATGCTTCGAGAAAGAAAAAGTAGTGACAACTTCAAAGCGCGGTGAAATATACCACGTATGAAAACACTGTACTAAGCCTAAGAAGAAGATAAGAAGAGTGCTTAAACTAGTTGACCAAATGAAACAAAAGTAAATCTTATTTAAGGATGTACCATTTGTATTGCATCGTTATGGAACCATTAGACAGCATTTACCTCAAAAACAAGATCAATAGACAAAGTGCTCAGATACTGGTTGACAAAGCAACGAGAAAAACCATCATTTGTCATGATTAGAACATAAGTAGACATTGCAGATAACATTACGACTTCAAACGGCTACGATCAAAAAAATACCTACTCACGGACAAATAAAAGTGACCATTGGTTTGGGAAATAGAGTACTCAACCATAAAGTACTAGTAGCCGACATCACGGAGAAAGTTATCTTACGAATGAACGTTACAAAAGGGTATTGGTTCATTTGTCAGCAAAAGCTTCCGGACGAGTGTTATTCAGTAAAGACGTGAATCTGCCTGAAAGGACTAAAAGTGTGGTGATGGCACGCCGGAATAGAAATTTTCGGGAAGTCTACATTTGTGCTGTCGAACCAATGAAAAGCGATTTAGAATGATCGAGATCTTGAATGGCAACTCAGATACAGTAACGTTGAAAAAGAAGACCGTGGTAGGCTAATGTACGTCAGTATTTCCAATTGTGAGATGCACCATTTTAGTGAAGCTACGTCTTTAAAGAAGTACTTACAACATCTATTAGACATTCTTACCTTCAAGTGCCAAAACTTCAGCCAAGACCAGCTGGCTTAAATTAAACAGTTGTTCTAGCAGTATCAAAATGCTATACGCTAGAGAGTAGTTCCAATGAAAGAACTGACGTAGTGAAGCACAAAATTAATACCACGGCCGCTCGACTAATACGACAATATTCACAATGACTTTCTTTGGAAAGAAAGTCAGAAAAGATGACACACTTGTTTTGGATACCGATGCAAGTAATCTGGTTATAGGTGCAGTTCTTTCACGTGCAAAATGCACAAGAACAGTCATTGCATATTTTTTAGCGAAGTTTTGTCTAGGCCAGAAAAAAATATTTAGTGACTAGAAGAAAACTACTAGCATTTTTATGAATATAGACGCAAATGCAAGAAGGATTGAGAGATTGCAAGAACATGACTATGACACAGAACACCGGAAGAAGTTATCATAACGCTGATGCCTTGGTAAGAAAACCATTTTCGCCAAACTGCATTTATTGCATGTCATTACTAATTTTTTTGTTTAAAAGTTACATTTCTTACTAAATTTCACGAAGTTACTGGTTGCAGACCTTACTGGTTGTAAAATTTTAAATTTATTTGACACTTGAAAAAGGATCTCGTCCGGGCCCAGTGGTACTGTTACTTGCTTACTTTAAGTCGCTGTAAACGGTCGATTTTGTTAAAGCGCTGCCCAATAAATTTTAGTAACTTTTATTTCCAATTAATTTTTATCGTCAGTTATATTTTTAATACGTTTTTAGCGATTACGCTGATATTAAAAATTGTTCAGTATACTTAACAGGATTAAAGCGATTTTTGTTTAAGTTGGCGTTGTCAGGTAAAGAAAATGGTTTCGGCCATGCTGCTGTTAATATTTTTGAAATTTTTATAACGGGTTTTCTGGACTCGAGACCACTTTCACAGCGTTTGTAAACTGCGGAAAGAGTAATTTTTTTGGCAATGGTGTCGCATATCTAATAACCTTCGAAATACTGTTAAAACAAAAAGTAGAAGTAGCACAAATTATTGTTGAATAAAATTATATAAGCTTGTTACGTTTCTCGTCGATCGTTGATTTTTTTTTTTCTTCTATTTTATTCTTTTCGTTAATGTGTTTAGACGTGTTCTTAGAATCTCCGAGCCGAGGATCTTATCAGTACGAGAAACCGCGCTTATTTTGCTGTTTCTTTTATTATAGTTTTCTAAACCACGCCTACTCACCGACATTGTAGCTAACTGTAGTGACGTGACTGTTACCAAAAAAATCAAATGCCTTCGATGAACTACTGTAATTGATGACGAGTGAAAACCTGAGCAGTTGCGTTGTAAACCAGAAAACGATTTCGAATTAAGACTATTTCTGAACTGGAAACCAAACGACTTTTAACCTAAGAAAAAGTGAGTGCTTTAAGCAAAAAACATCAAAACATACTGGGCGCACTGTTTGAGACTAAAAGACAGTTTTTTTTAACTATCCCTAGGGAATGTCGAGGGCACGGAGAACAGGCTGCAGTTGAGCCGAGTGTCAGAAGTGTTGCAGCATTTGCACGATGGTACATCTGGAAGCCACTTTGGCGTAAAGAAAACATTGTTAATTGTGGTTAGTCATTGAGTTTTCACAATTTATATTTTAGGAAAATTTTTGGTACGGCGCTGGTAGCAAACGCGCTACTGACTGTATAATTCCATATTCGAGTGAATTCTCTGTTCATTTTCCTTTAGACTGTTGCTGTGCGTGGTTGAAATTGTTCAAAACTTTGAATCGTTTACTCTTATGTACTTTCATTTCACTTAATTTCGCGTCGTTTTCTATTATTGGGTGATAGGTATCTTTTGGTTTAGAGCTATCTTAGCCAAAGTAGGCCAAACACTATCCTGTGTCATGCTTAGTTAAAAATACGACTGCTTTAAGAGCTCTAACTTGTACATAGATCCAAAGAAGAAAGTGCTGAAGAAAACTACGTCAGCAAGTTGATAAAGAAACTAGACGAAGTACCAGAAGGGTGTCGGTTTTCTATATACTTGATGTCCCAATTTGTTGTCCATATTTCCAGTGACCAGTACGTCCAAGAACGGAATGCTTCTGTTTGTTTCCTTTTCCATGGTGAATTTGATGTTGAAATCTAACTGCTTGATGTTATCCAGAAAGTTGTGTAGTGTTTCTGTTCCATGAGACCAAATTACAAATGTATCGTCCACATAACGTAGCCAGCATTTTGGTTTGATGGTAGCTGTTTCTAATGCTCTTGCTTCAAAATCCTCCATAAATATATTGGCGATGACTGGAGAAAGTGGTGATCCCATGGTTGCCCCTTCAATTTGTTCGTATATAATATTGTTGAATGAGAAGTACGTGGACTTTAAACATAGCTCAATTAGTCCGTTAAGCTCCTCATCCAAATCCGCTTTACGTAATTTGGTCTTGATGATCTTCAGTGCTGTTTGTAGTGGCAGTTTTGTGAAGAGAGATGTCACATCGAAACTGACTAAAATGTCTTCCGGGTCCAGTTTAATTTCTTTAATTCTTGAGACGAAGTGTTGGAAATTCTTTATGTGATGGATGCTTTTTCCCGTAAGCGGTTGTAAAATGGTACATAAGTATCTAGCCAGAAGATGAGTGGCTAAACCTGTAGCACTCACAGTTGGGCGAAGCCGTACCCTTGGTTTGTGGATTTTTGGAAAGCCGTAAAGGTGTGGCATCCTGGTGTCTGTAGGAATTAGTCGTCTTTTTTGATGTTCCGGGATCGTGCTTGCGGATTTTACAGCGGCCGAAATCTTTCTCTCTAGAAGATTTATTGGATCTTCTTTAATGGTTTGTACGCCGAATCTTGTAGCAAAGTATCGATTTTTTCCATGTAGTCGATGGTGTTCATGATTACAGAAGCATTTCCTCTATCAGCTGGTAATACAGTCATTTCTTTGTTGGTCTTCAGTTCCCTTAGAGCATTTCTTTCCACTCGATTGATGTTGGATTTCGGTGCTGTAGATTTCTTCAGAATATCGGCTGTTTTGACCCTCACCTCTTCTGGAATATGCTGTGGTAGAGTTCTGAGCGTGCTTTCTAACGAATTCACTATTTCTTCCTTTGGTATAAATTTTGGTGTGATAGCAAAATTGAATCCTTTTGATAAAATGACTGTTGCTGGTCCACTGAGTGTGTTGGAAGACATACTGATGATGATCCTGCCTGTCTCTAATTGCGGCGGTGAAGGATGTTGTACTTCTTGTAACTTCTACTCTGGTTTCTCTTCAGTTTGCGAATAAAGCTTTCTTCGCCTTTAGCTAAAGCAAAAGGACTTTGATTCATTCATTTTGTGAGCAAATCAAGCGAAGTCGGATTATTAAGGCCGACAGTAATTTTGTAATTTGATATAATAACGTTGTTATTTTGTGTGATAAAGTTGTTCCTTTCGACGGTGCTTTAGACCCTTACCTCGACGAGGTTAAAGGTGGGCAACGACTCACAGGCTATAAATCCAACCGTTTCTGGCAAATTGTTGCCTCGCATTTCTATCCTAGACGTTCCAAGAAACCTGTCTCCTGAGCAGGTGAAAGAGGCTTTGGTCTCTCAGAACTTCCACGATGCCTCAGATCAGGTGCTTCATCTGGCAAATGAGCACTTAAAAGTGCTGTTTCGCTTCGGCAATAGCGAAGGGGCAAACTGTAACTGGATACTTGAGGTTCATCCGGAAGTTCGGCGATACCTTTTGGCATCGCGTCGTGTGTACGTCGCCTGGAATGCATGCCGGGTCAATGACCATATCCGGGTCACACGTTGTTTGAACTGCCAAAAATACGGCCACCATTCGACGAACTGTAAGAGCGGCATACAGTGCGGCCATTGTGCTGAAAAGCACAAGACTAAAACATGCCCTAACCCGGATCGAGACCCGACGTGCGCTAACTGCGTTCGCTTTAGCCACAAAGGAGACGTCGTCAAACATAAGGCGACCTCTAACACCTGCCCGGCGTATTTAAAACGGCTCGACGCCAAGATTTCAAATACCGATTATGGACTGTACGGCTCTACCCTTCAATAGGATTGCCGCATCTTCTTCTATGCGGTACTACTCGGCTATTGTTTTCAATAGTTCGAAGCCCGTCGGAGTGGTAACACTCAGCCTTTTAACTAATGACTGCAATGCGGTAACTATGGTTACGGTTAGAAACACCTCCTTTGCAATCGTCGGCGTTTATTGGCCGCCGAGTGAGGATGTTCGTTTTCATCTCCAACACTTAGATAAAATCCTTGATGAACTAAGAGTCACTCCAATTATCATAGCAGGTGACTTCTAATCGAAATCGCCGCTTTGGCACTCCCCGGTGACCGACGAACGAGGACGATGTGTGGAGAACCTCGTAGGTGAACGCGACCTCTGTGTTGTTAATGAACCATATCAACCATTCACTTTTGCTAGCCATCTAGGTTCAACTAATATAGACGTCACATTAGCTTCTCCTTGTTTAGCCTGAAAAATATCAAACTGGCGCGTCATTTAAGATTAAATTGAAAGTAACCACCGACTGATACGGTTTGAATTAACCGTCAAAGCCCCTAACCACGTACCGATCCCTAAAAGAATCCTTAATTTTAAACGCATTGATCTCGTTCGCCTAAATGAGGCTATAGTAAATTTAATTCCTACTTATCTTCCACGTGGTGCTTTATGCCAGGATCCTAAATCTGTGGACGCCTTTATTGATAAGTTGACCAGGATGATCCTCGATTCTTGTCAAAATGGCTTGAATAGCATACGCTTAAAATCTAGAGCTGGTGTACCTTGGTGGAGTCTTAAGTTAGACAGGTTAAAGCGAGCGGTGAGTTGTTTAAGAAAACACCACCAAAAAGCCCCTGCCGACGTAAAACCTCAATGGCTTGCCTCTTATAAAGCCGCGCTTCACCGGTACAAACTGGCAATGAAGACAGCGAAATATAGCTCATGGCAAAGTTTTGTGGAACAAAGCCTGGCAACGAGTCCTTGGGGGTTACTTTACAGGTTATCCTCCCGTAAGTTCCTGTCGATCCAATCGTGCTCCAATGTTAAAGACACGATCAAAGTTATAGTTTCCACATTATTCCCGGACAACGATCCATCGACGGACAATGCCCATCATGGCCAAATAAGATCCCGATCTCTTTTGCTGAGCAATTCCCGTCAGGACTAGGTGGTCACTAGCGACGGTTTAGCCGCGGTGGCTAGCAAAATTCCTAGAAACAAAGCTCCTGGACTTGACGGAATACATTGTAATGTATTGCGAACGGTTGCTCTAGATTCTCTCTCATCAACGATCGTTGACCTGTTCAACTCATTTATAAAAATTGGTTATTTTCCTACCAGCTGGAAAGCTGGTAGATTAATCACTATTCTCAAGCCTGGAAAGAAGGATCTCGCCAACCCAACTCGTGCCGCCCGATAACTTTGTTATCCGAACTAAGCAAACTTTTCGAAAGGACACTTCTTAAAAAGATACACGACGACATTCCGCCTAACGTTTTATTCCATCATAGTCAATATGGCTTCGTTCCTGGCAAAACGACGACTGACGCCGTCCGTCGATTAATGACAATTGTACAATCGAACGTTTCCAAGTACACACTAGTTATTTTCATAGACATCTCTGAAGCGTTCAACAACGTATGGTGGCCCTCTATAATAGAAGCTCTTGTCGTTAAGAGAGTACCTGAAGATGCTACGCGCATCATTCGTAGTTATTTGTCGAATAGATCGATAACTTATTCTGCGAACGTTTCACGTTCAACTTTCACGAAACGACTGACGAAGGGCTGTCCACAAGGCTGGGTTTTTAGGCCGACTTTGTGGAACTTGGTTGTCAATGATCTCCTGTACAAAAACTTACCAGCAGATTGCGACATTTTCGCTTATGCGGACGACATAACCGTCACAGTGTCCGCAAATTCTCGACGAGACTTGGAGGCAAAATCTAACACGTGCCTAAATATTGTGATTGGCTGGGCTGGCAGCAATAAACTAATTATTTTGGCAGACAAGACTAAGTACATGGTTTTTGGCTCTACACTAAGACAAGATCCTTCACTGCGCCTCCTCGATACTCCTGTCCGTAAGGTCTTCGAATTGAAGTACCTCGGACTATTGCTCGACGACAAGCTGAGTTTTGTTAAACATTGCGCTTTCGTGGATGACAAGTGTAAGAGTGTCTTGCACTTGTTCTACAAATACTCACGTTTGAAATGGAACCTTCACAAAAAATATCTTGCGAATATCTTCAAGAATACAGTTATTCCCATGCTCACATATGGCTTAGGCATTTGGTACCACAGATTTCGACATTCCCACGTGGTCAGGAAACTGGCCTCGTTGCAATCCTTGTTCCTAAGAACTATCCTAGGAGCGTATCGCATCGTTCCCGTAGATACCCTCTGTGTTTTTTCTAAACATCCTCCTCTACATCTTTTTTTGTAGGAAATTTACTGCACCAAAGTTCTTCGCAAGGCTGGGTCGTGCAATTTTCTTGACCAGCACGTTTCAAACGACAATTTTCCGTCTTTTTCAGCGGCCAAGCGTCAATTAAAGGTATGGCAGCGGCTGTGGGACACTTCCCATAAAGGGCGTAATGCCTATTCTCTTATTACGGATATCCTTACCTGGGTCAGAATGCCCCACGTCCCTGGACGAAAGGCCGTCCAAATCCTGTCTTCACACGGCAGATTTCGTTGCCATCTAAAACGCATTAGCGTTTTGGATGATGACAGGTGTCCGTTGTGTGGCGTTCCTGACACTCCGGCGCATCGGATTCTCGCTTGTCGCGAATTCGATGAGGATCGGAGTGCCCTGTCATCCATTGTTAGCCCGTATTCCGATTCCCCTCAGGCCATCCTCGAACTGGTGACTGATGTAAACATTTATAGACGTTTTGCAAAGAGAGACCAGAGTTTACAATAAGAATAAGGTTTTATTTTCTAACGAAATTTGCATGGTTTTGTTTATTTTTTTTATAAGTACGCTACGTCAAAGTAGGTATTTAGTTTTTATTAACATTAGTAGCATGTATTTTATTTTAGAGTCATTTATTTCAGTATTTTTATTTTGAATAACTCTTTTAGTTTCTTTTTCGCCGTAGCTACTTAACTAATCTGCCTCTCTTAGTTCCTGCTCAAAATTTTCTAAGTCCTTTTCCCACCTACTTGGTTTTATACCTTAGAAGCGAGGATAAGCCGAAAGACAAGTGCTTCGCTTAACCGCGTGCTCTCAAAACACGTTCCGTTACCTAGCTCATCCAACTGAGTCTAACCAGACTTGTCCTTCAAATGAAACATTTTCTTTCTCTTACCTATCCTATTTGTGGCGAACTTGTACCAAGCAAGCTCGTGTGGTTTGGTGGGTCCACATCCTCCTCCTCCTATAACTTCTGGAACTTCGCGATTCATAGTTTTTTTACCTTTTTGGCGATCTCTTTAGCCTTTTCCGTAGATAGTTTGTCGGTCAAATCTCAGATTGTCGAATCTATTGTGTTGATCAGTCCTGAAAGGACTAAAAATAACTCCGTAGTTTTTTGGTCTAATTGGTGTCTAGTTTCGTGTATTCTCTTCCTTAACAAGGCTCGGCTGGCTCTTCGTAGTATATGGTTTCCTGTTCTAGTCTTGATGTGATGTATTTGCAGAAAACCTGGACAATGTTCTGGTCTCTACATCTTCTCAAAAAGGCTAATTGAGCGTAGAGTATTGTTTAATGAGAAGTACGTGGACTTTAAGCACGGCTCAATTAGTCCGTTAAGCTCCTTATCTAATTCCGCTTTTTGTAATTTGGTCTTGATGATCTCCGGTGCTGTTTGTAGTGGCACTTTTGTGAAGAGAGCTGTCACATCAAAACTGACTAAAATGTCTTCTGGTTCCAATTTAATTTCTTTAATTCTTGAGACGAAGTGCTGAGAATTCTTTACGTGATGGATGCTTTTTCCTGTAAAAGGTTGTAAAATGGATGAGTGGTTAAACCTGTAGCACTCACAATTGGGCGAAGCGGTACCCCTGGTTTGTAGATTTTTGGAAGGCCGTAAACGTGCGGCATCCTGGTGTCTGTAGGAATTAGTTGTCTCTTTTAATGTTACGGGATCGTGCTTGCGAATTTTTATTAATGAATCGGAACCGTCACGAACCACTGACCCGAACGGCGTAATCAGGATCCTATATCTTCAGTTTCAGTTTTTTCTGAAAAAGACAGCAACATGGCTGTCTAAACGCCAAACATTGAAAATTTTTCAAAGTTTCTAAGTTTTCTAAGTTTTATAAATTTTGTGAAAAGTGTAACTTCTATTTGATTGAAGCTTCAGATAATAAAAATGGAATTGTTGTGCTTATAAGTCGTGTTTCTTGATAAAAATAAAATAAAATGCACTGGTATTACAATGAGATTTATTCCTGAAAATTAGGTCTAATTGGTTTTAATTAGACCTTAATAAAACCAGTTTATAAAACTCATTTTGTATGTGTAGGAACATAGTTTACCCCATTTTTTTTCTCTAATAAGTTTAATTAAAATTAATTTGATTTTGTAATTGATCTCATTTGAAGCGATAGTATTAAATTTGTTAATAAGCTTATTATTACACAATTGTTTTTATCATGAATAACCACGGCGTTCTTCGTGTAATTATTGTTTTAGAACATTTTTGACAAGCAACTGTTATTCTGTAAATGGCATCTACGAGCGAAAAAAAACATCATGAACTGTCAATAAGAATCATCCACACGTGTCCAATAATGGTTGAATCAAACCGAGCGCGGACGAAACAATGGCGGACGATAGACAAGACGTCAAATGCATGTTGCACCACCTGGAGTGCTCACAAACGAAAACAATTACGTCATTTTATACATCTTTACAAATAAACGATAAAGACGTCTAAAACTTACACAACAAACAGAGAAAAATTATTTTGTTACGTAAACTCAAACACATAATATTAATAGGTTTATTTGATGAGGAAATACGTCAAAAACACGAACAGCAATTTTGACGATTGAACCGATATTTGTATAAAATCTATTTGTTTAAACGGAATTCTTGTTCGAACGTAGGTACAAATTCGAATAAATTAAGAGAATAGCGAAAGGAGAATTGAATGTGATGGTAATGGGTGACAATCTCTTTAGAGGTGATTCGATTTGGGCGTGATTTTATTTGACCCGCTAATTCGATAAATCCGAAGCGAAAACGCGGCGCTGAGCACTTCGCTTTCCGCTTCTCAGCTGCTATTTCCTTTTCAACGTGCCAATTGCTTTTAGCAAGAGCTTCTTGTTATGCACACCCTGATATTTCGACTCTACTATTATCGATCCAAACATTTTATTCGATTTTGCTTTTCGAGTACCTTTTCTAAATTAATTTAATTTTAAAAATATAATTTAATTTAAACAATACAAATGCAAAGCACTTCTCTATTTTCACTGCTTTTTATATAACATTCTTTAATTAATATGCTAACAGTCAGTTCGTTAAACAGTTGATGTATTAGTAAACAACATATTTATGAGTCTGCCAAAATAACAAAATTGATATTTTATAAAATGAAAATTAAATATCGAAAGTTTTTGATACAGTGTTTTTTTTTCAAAATTTGTCCAGGTTTTTGGATCTATTATGAATATTAAGCAATTTTTTTACAATATTATTATTTAATCATAGAACGTCCAAGCGTATGTCCTGCTGGAAGGAGCTTTCGGCACACGGCATGACTCTTTGGCTGCAGTGAGTGAGTTGAGACGTGCAAAACAAATAGATAGGTGGTTTTTTACCTCTTTAAAATTATGGTAATCTGGCCACTAAAGTACTTAAATATGAACTTGTAAAAATACCGTAACGAATTCTATTATTATTAAAACTACTTATTTATTTATACTACAAATATGTACACACACACGTTTATAACTAACCGAATTAATTAAATCTAAAGATATTTAATAAAAAACTTACACTATAATTTATATCGCACTATCACTTACATGAAGATAAAGTCCGCGGATAACTTCTATTTATCTAAACAGCGACACTTGTTTATATTAAAGTCACGTACTCCGTATTTTTATCGCACACGCGTTAATTACTTATTTATTTCAACTTGAATAATCTTCTTAACACTGCTGTCTTTGAATTACGGAAATAACTCACTTACGATTTGTTTGTACCGTATTTATACGTTTCTGCAAACATTCTAGACTCTAAATTCTGTGTTTTTCAAACGACCTTCCAACCAGAATCACGTCGTCTAGGTAAACCAAGCACGTCTTCCAAGACAATCCCCGCAAGATAGTCTCCATCAAACGCTCAAACGTTGCAGGATCGTTACACAGGCCGAAAGGCATCACAGTGAACTGCCACAGATCAGTTACATTCGTAAAAGCTGTTTTTCACGATCCTGTCAGTAACCACTCTTTAAATCTAACGTAGAAAACCACTGGGATCCTAATAGGGTGTCTAACGTATCGTCAATTCTGGGTTAAGGGTAGCTGTCCTTTTTGGTCACGTCGTTTAGCTGTCTGTAGTCTACGCAAAACCTTGTTGATCCATCCTTTTTTTTTACTAGTAATACTGGGGATGCTATGGGGTACTTGAAGGTTTAATCACGCCTTCTCTCTTCATATCCGTAATTATTTGTTTGGTTTCCTTTCTTTTTGCCAAAGGAAGTTTTCGTGGATGTTGTCGTATCGACCGAGCGTCTCCGGTATTAATTTTATGTTTCACTACGTTAGTTCTTCTTTTGGAACCACTCTCCAGCGCGAAACTCTTAGATCAACACTTTAACTTTAGCGAGCTGGTCTTGGCTGAGGTTTTGGCATTTAATGATAAGAGTGTCCAATAGGTGTTGTGGACACTTCTTCGGCGACGTATTTTCGTTAGACTTTACGCATCTCACAATTTGAGATACTGGCGTGCATTGGCCTACCACGGTTTTCTTTTTCAACGTTACAGGATCTGAGTCGATGTTTAAAGTTCTGCCAACGAGTAGTCCCTTTTCAACTAAGCCGCCCCTCATTGGTTTACTCGCGCGTATGTAGCCTTTCCGGAGATTTTCATCCAGGCGTGCCATCACCACACTCTCAGTCCTTGCAGGCAGAGTCGCGTTTTCACTCAATAAAACTCGCACGGCTGCCTTCTCTGACAAATAAAAAGGAATTTATTTATTGTCGATCTTCAGGACATCGTTCTTCATATCCTAATGGAATCCATACTTCTTTATCACGTCCATTCCGAGGATAACTTCTTTCGTGATGTCGGTTACTAGTAGTTGATGGTCGAGTACTCCAATTTCTAAACCAATGGTTTCTTTGACTTATCCGTGATTAGGTATTTCTTTGCACGTCGCCGTTCGAAGTCGTACTGTTACTGGTGATGTTTACTTGTTTTCCAATAAGATGTCAGGACGAATGATGATCTTGCCATTGAGATAAATGCTATGCAATTGCTCCTTAGGCGATGCTATTTGAAGGGTAATTTTTGACCCGTTCTAGTTTTCCGGACGTTCTTCTGGTTTTCTTCTGGGCTTCTCTTCTTCGAGCTACTCGTTCCCGAAATACCCGTCGCACTATGTCTTCAATGCTTTCTTCTGTGTGCGAGGATAATTCTGCAGCACAACGAAGCTTACGACTGCCTTGGTGCGAAGCTTGTTTCGCCCCTTCGAACTCCAAAGCATGGGTTAAAGCGTCATCTAACGTTTTCGGTCGAGCTAATTGGAGAGTCTGCTGCGTTTCGTTGTCTCGGAGGTCGTCTACAAAAGTTTGAATAGCCAACTGAGGTAGAGGTAGTCAACTTTTATGCTCATGTTGCAGCCAAGTATATTAAAGTTTGAAAGCATATTTTCCACTAATTCTATATAATTTTTTGCCTAATAATTTCCCAGAAAATTTTGTACAACTTGAATAAATGAACACCAAGCGTTAGATTCAATTTCATTCATTGATGCGGTAAATTGCGGATCTTTAATAAGCTGCCTTATCTGAGGGCCATCGAATATTCCGGCTTTCAGTTTTTCCGTGCTAATCCCAGGAAATTTACAAATCAAGTAACCAAAACAAAGTCCATCGCGATTTAAAGCCTTCACAAATTGCTTCATAAGCCCTAACTTGGTATGCAAGGGTGGAAATACGATTTTGTCTCTCGCAACCAAAAGTTCGTTGATTACATTTTGCTTTCCTTGAGTCATAACATTTCTAAAAAGCCAATTTCTGTTAAGCCAGTGCTGATCCTTAGCTCTGCTGTCCCAAGGACGTAAAAAACAAGGATATTTTGTATATCCACTTTGCTGTCCAAGGAGGAAGTTCACCATTTTTAGGTCGACAGAAATCACCTACTGATGTTCTTCATACTTAATTTTTTTCAGGACTAGTGATATTGCCTCGTATTCCTCCTTCATGCTGGTACAATGACCAATGGGTATTGAGCCATATTTATTACCATTGTGTAAAAGCACACATTCCAAACTTCGTCTGGAACTGTCTATAAAAAGGCGCCATTCGTCTGGTGTGTATTCCGACAAACCCATTTTTTGTAAGAGTCCTCTTATTTCGTTACAGAATACCAGGTTATTTTCCTCAGAGTAAAAGGGCAGCAGATCCTTATCTCTTTTACGATAAAATGTAATATTGGTATCTAGCTGCAGTAGATTCTTCACATTTAATCTGGAAGCGAGTAATTCAGAAGATTCCTTTAAAAGATTCAGGTCTCTAATGAAATCGTTCAGTTCTTGTTGATTGAAACATTGCGGACTTGATAAATCTGCTTCAAAATCACTGTCGTTTTCTGATTCCATACACTAAATTTCATCAAACGTGGGTAGTTCTGCATCATCTTCCGGGAGCAAAGGCAGACTGCTGAATGATGAAATGGGTATTTCTTCACTATGCAGTACAGGCCTCTTTGCTGAATCTAGATCAGGATATGGCCATTTTTGTCTATTGTCCCGATTGATTCCTTTGATATTCACGAGACAAAAATAGCAGTCATCGTGATGGTTTCTTGGTTCTCTCCAAAGCATTGGTACTCCAAACTTTAGACACTTTCTCTTTCCAACTGTCCACTGACGCAGATGTTCAATACATGTTTCACATACGAAATGTGGAGCCCAAGATTTATCCTGGTCACCCAAGTGAACGTCAAAATAGGCCAGATAACTTCTTCTCACACAATCAGAAATAGGCAGAAATAGACTTTCTTTAAAAGTGTACTCGCCACATACATAGCAAAAAACGTCTGGATGATTTACACAACTACGTTTGCTTCTGAATGCCATGGTTTTGATTTCCCTTTTGGTCTCTAAAGATATAACTATTTCAATATTTTTGCGTTTTATTAGAACTAATACCAATTAGCCCATATCTCAAAAAAGACAGGTATTTTTGGAATCAGCACATCACAAATATTCAAAATCAGTTCTTACTTTTCCGGCACCAAGACAAAAATTTTATTTTATTGTTGGGCTGTGATATCGCACTATCGCTTACACGAAGATAAAGTCCGCGGATAACTTCTATTTATCTAATCAGCGACACTTGTTTATATTAAAATCACGTAATCTGTACCTTTATCGCATGCGCGTTAATCACTTATTTATTTCAACTTGAATAATTTTCTTAATATTGCTGTCTTCGATCTACGGAAATAACTCACCTACGATTTGTTTGTACCGTATTTATACGTTTCTGCAAACATTCTAGACTCTAGATTATGTCGTGAACGTTCTAGAAAATGGATAAAACTTATAGAAGACTCTTGAATTTGAGAACGTTTCAATACGTTTTGTTGGCAAGAACGCTTGGACGTTCTATCATTAAAAAGCCGTAGCCCGGGTACGGAGCAAGGCGGGGCACCCTCATTATTCAAGACCAATGAGCTGCCATCTGACGGCATTTATCATATTTACTTACAATACAGTATACAGTTAAATTTCATATAGTAAAGACGTTGAAATATCAAGTGATAAGTGATGAACTTACGACCGTAAGGTCGCAATACAGATAAACAACATTAAATAAAAATTTCAAAAATTAGGTATGTGAGAAATAATGTCGAATCCGCAAAACTTTTCTGTACAATATGCACCGCCAATTTATTATAATCAGAATATTCAAATTCAAACCCCGCAACATATGCCAGGGTCGTACTTGTCCCAAATGCAACAATTAATCCCATAAATGCAGAACAATTATAATGGCGTAGCGCAACTCCCTCGAGCTTCTACATCATTAACAGAACATTATACTGTTGTCTTTCCACAAATCCAAATTGCACAAATAAGAGCACGACTTGGAAACGGTAGAGTACAAAAAACGTTCCAGAAAAGATAGTAAAGAAGGTTCTATGCGAAAAATAAAACAGCCAACCCTGAAAGACTACTGGATAAATCAACCACCCAAAACCTCCAACAGATACAAGGAATTAGAAGACCAGGAACAAACAGACAATGAGCAGGAAACTACAACTAAAGTTATTAAACCCTTCTTTATAGTACGTGTAAAATTTATACATCCACTTGTAGATTTGCTTAAACAAGTTACACCAAACCAGTACACTCAAAAATGTTTAAGTAATGATAAAGTAAAGATACAAGCAAATACAAAAGAAGCCTATCAAGCTATTATAAAAACTCTCAAGGAAAAAAGACTCAATTTCACACCTACCAACCTAAGATAGACCGTTTTGAGTTGTTCTGCAGAACCTGCATCAATCCACTGAGATAGAACAATTGAAAACCGAAATAAAGGCACTAAGGCATGAGGTAAAGAATGTACCTGTATCGGTGCAATCAATATATAATACTAATACAACACTTCGGCAACCTCGATATACTTAGTCCCAGATTAGTACTAACAGTCAATTACTGAGTAAAAAAAAGTGTCAAAACAGTCAAACCTTCGTTTCCTCTCAATAATTGTCAAACAATAGCCACAAACCACAAAATTTTACGTGTACATAATATCGACTTAATGCTGATGAACATTACAAGCTAAGCAAATATAGTAAAAAGCATCTTCAAGACACCAGCGTCGCGATAGAAGACCGAAAGGGTTCTCTAGTCATTTCTGCCGTCTACTGTCAACCTAAACCAATAATGAAAGAAGACCAGTTTAAACTGTTTTTTCAAACGCTTGGTCACCGTGACTATAATGCAAAGCACCTTTTATGGGGGTCGAAATTAACCACACCTAGGGGACCTCAATTATTTCAAACAATGAGAATCAGTAACCTACATCACCTAGCCACTGAAGAACCAACGTATTAGCCCTCAGATTTAGACCAAGGCCACTGATGCCATAGATTGCTATGTAACCAAAGGCATTTCAAGCAATTACCTGAAAATTAGGTCTTGCTACGAACTGTTTTTGACAGAGTTGGTCTTAAGAGGCAATGAGCGAGGTCATTTCTGCGATTATCATAAAAAAGATGGGATGTCGTAAAGTGGCTGCTACATTTGCTGTTCCTCAGAAAACGCTTGAAAGAAAGGTGCTAATGAAAACTAAAAGTTTTCAGTGATAAAGAGGAACCAGAGTTGGTGTCGTATTTAAGGGATATGGAAAATCGACTTTTCGGTCTCTCTCTGTCTGACTTCAGAAAATTAACATTTCAGCTTACAGCTAGAAATAACTTCAAGCATTTTTTTTCATGTTGGCAAGGCTGAAGCTGGAAAAGACTGACTTCAATCATTTTTGAAGGGGTTTTAATAAAGTGAGCGTTTCAAAATTTTTGGAACTTTTTGTGGCATAATAGATGAATACAAATTGACTGCTGATCAAATATTTTATTGTGACATAACTGGGATATTGTCAGTTACAAAGTTAAAATGCTTTATTTTCAGCAGAACGAGATTAAACCGTCACCGTGGAAATTTGTTTTAATGCTGCTGGAGAGTATATGCCTCTAATGTTAATCTTGCCGCACCAAAGAATTAAAGAGGAAGTAATGAATGGAGCGCCACTAGGTGCATGGACTGAAGTTCACAGCAGCGGATGGATCCAGAAAGGACTTTTTGAAAACTGATTTAAAAATTTATTCAAATTGTCCCAGGTTTTGAAGGATCACCGTGTGTTGCTGTTATTAGATGGCCATAGCACTCATAAGGAAAATTTGAACGTAATAGAAATGGTTCCAGACAACGGTGTAATTTTACTATCCACTCCACATTGCCTACACCGTTTAGAACCCCTCGACGTAGTCTTCATAAAGCCGTTAAGCATGTATCACAACCATAAAATAACCACTTAGTTGCGGGCACATCCTGGAACGTAACAATGTTTTAGATTGCAGAAATTTTTGTCAAAGTTTATGCACGAGTTGCAAAAATGCCCATCGCTATAAATTGATTTTCTGCAACTGGGATTTTATTGCAGCTGTAACTACTGAAAGACCTTACATTAACGGCGCTGTCATTCCGGCTGAATTTATCGAAACAAGAGAAATCGAAAAAATTCAAAATATTCCAAACCTCAACCGCAAACCCCCAAGAACTTCTGAAAAACAAATTAGAAGATCCGAGCCATTGACAACTCCACTAAACATCTCGACTCAACAATCAATTTATAATTTGCCGTTGTGTTCTTATTCTCATGCTGAAAGCCCTACGACACCTAGCGTTAGAGCAAATAATTCGTCAACATTATTAACTTGGGTTTTACTTCATGCAGTTTTGCCTATTTTCCATGTTGCCAATGATGGTCAAAAAAGAAAAAAATGTTCGTCGATGGAAGTTCGCAATTCTTACCTCATTGCCCTACAAAAATAATTTGATAGAAACACAAAAAATTGTGTTTCTTTTAAAAAATAGAAGATAATCAAATGAGCAAAGCTAGGTAACGAATCTACCTAAAAAAACAAAGTCAAAACAGCCAAAAGTCAGTTGAGGAGAAGGACAAATGTTTATACTGCGACTATTTATATTCGCAGTCTGATGAAGGATTGGTATCTTGCGTTACCTGTTAGAGATGGGCATACTGCTTCTGCGCAAGAGAGAATGAGAATGTGGCTCATCGTTGTATCGTTTGTGAATAAATTTTTATGTTATTAAAGGTAACCCATCTTACTCCACCTTAATCCTCATCTTGCCTCACCCCTGAAGCAAGATGGGACAATTGTACTTTTTTTTTCACTCGAAGATTCCTTTGAAGCAAAAAAACTGTCAAAATTGCTATCGTTTGACAAAAAATTTGTAGCACGACGATTTGAAATAATGGATGCATTCTACCGCGTTTAATTCTTATTTTGTAAATCTACTCAAATACAACTGCCGTCCCAGTGTTCCGATATAGCTCGGTCACTGATAAGTAATCACAAGACCATCAAATCGCAACACTGCTTCTGTTTTATACGATTTAAGTATATACGTAATCACGAGATGTGTCTTATGACTCATACTTGACCAAATAAAAAACTAAAATAATATAGTATACTTGTTTCACTTGTTTTTAGCAGTTAAAGAAAAATAGCTAATCTTTAGAAAGTCGGTAACAAATACTAGTATAAATATTTACATTTTGAACTTAGCTTTAAACTTAACAAGTACACAGGATAGGACCACAGTACAATAATTTCAGATCATCTATTTAATAGCAATCGTCATTTATTGGGTTGTGATATTTTGAGTAAATGAATTATTGTTTCAGTAATACTAAATATAACTCGTACTGTGCCATTTTTATGCTACAAATTCAAATTAGTATTTTTTTTCAGATCATTGATTAAATTTTGACTTCGTATATGCAATGACCTAAAAAATATATAAACAATTGACTATTAAGTAACTATTTACTACCTATTTATGAAACATATTTAATTTGATCCTTAAAATTTGTTTCTAGTTTACTGAACTATTTTTGCTACAAAACCTGACCGCTGTTACCATTTATTATGCGCATGCTAGTCAACAAAGACACACGTTTTAAAAATCTTAAACCTTACGTTGCTTACCGATGAGTCATAAGACACCTCTCGTGATTACGACTATAGCAGAGTAGCGGACGGAGTGAAAAATGACATTTGGAATATTTGTTGCATTAATCCAAGGATTCACTGTTGTGATTGTCCCTAAGTCTGTCATAAACATAAAAACCGCTGACGAAACAAACACGAAAGTTGTCAATCCTATAATTAAACCGAGCTACGATTAGATGGAGAGACAAAAATGGGAGTTAAGTTTTGATAATCGGTACCTGTTAAATTAAAAATAAAGAGTTGGTTAGCACATAAAACTTTTTATGTTTTATGTCATGTTTGCGCCGTTTTGTTGAAATCAAAGCTTATTCCACGCTTCTTAATAATTACATCATGTTGCTCTGGATTCAACATTTGAAGTTTATTACTAATTTTTATTATAATTAGAACAATTAAAAATATAAAGTAAAGGAAAGTAAGGTTGCCTGAAACTAGAGTGTGTGTTGTGAATTTTGTCTAAACGTTTATTTTGCGACTAGCTTTATATTGTGCACTTTTAAGTATTACTATTTGGTGTAGTAAAAAAATAAGTTTTTTTATTTACTTTTAGCAAGTTATCTAAAAAATTAATGTACTCTATAGATTTTGATGAATGTCTCATATCTGAGACTCATTTCACGAGAGAGTCATAAATCAAATTTACACAATCCACGCTGACAATACAGCGAATAGCAGAAAGTGCAATTATTATAAAGGAATCCATCTTACATCATCAAGAGATGAGTTACCAAACACTAGAAATACAGGCCACACCTGTCAACATTAAAAAAAAACATACGAATTAACAATCACGGCTATATACTGCCCACCGAAACATGCCATAAAGAAAGAACAATATATAGACTTTTTCAATAGCCAAGCAAATAGATTCATCATCGGAGTTGACTTTAACGCAAAGCACACAGACTGGGGATCTAGGCTAACTACAACTAACGGTAAGAGACTTTTAACAGCATCTAATCAGTTTATATGCTAAATGTTATTAACTGGAAAGCCAATGTATAACCCTACTGACACTAACAACATTTTTAATGTCATAGACTTCTTTGTAATCAGGAATATCTCATCAAACTATGCCCAAATTGAAGAAGCATGAGATATGCATTCAGTTCATTTTCCAATACTTCTTACATTAAGCGATGGTGTAATCCAAAAAGAAAACCCACCGAGTCTAATTAACAAGAGAACAGATTACGAAAGCTTCAAAATCCAACTTGAGAAACAAATCAAATTTTGCTTTCCACTTAGAACAAAAGAGCAGTTAGATAACAAAGTTTACTTATTCGTTAAAAACATACAACAATTATTATCCAAAAGTAAGTAGAAACCTTAATACAGAAAAAAAGGAAACTCAGATGGTAATGGCAACTGAACAGAGCAATAAGCGTATAAAATGAAGTAATTGGAGATTATCTGATTGAGTTAATCAATAATAACAAAACAGATTACTCACTTTAGAAAGCCATCAAGCGACTAAAGAGACCTGTTTTGCATAATCTTTCAATTAGAAATACGGATAGAACTTAAGGCTGAAGCAATGCTCAAAAAGCTTGTAGGCTTGTTGCAAGCTTATAGGTCTTACGAACCTTGCACGGCCAACTGACCCAGTCGGAGATAGGGTTGGTTCAAATAAATAAGAGTTAAAGGGCGCCAGATCTTTTATAAGTAAAACTTCTATCTCGATAAGGACAGAAAGTTCAAGCTTGTAACGAATTTTAGGTGTAACTAACAAAAAGAAAAATATGTGACTATAAAAAAAAGGATAAAATAGATATAACAACTTTAATTTAATAACGTAGATTATTAACAACGAGTCTCAGAAATTCTCAATCCATAAATATCGAAAGTGCAAAATTTTTATAACGTAATACCCTGTATATTGAATTAAAATTAGATTCCGGTTTTGACGCCTTCTGCCAATCTTTTCTTGTGACTGTCATTTTACGACGAAGTCGTTAAGCTGACAACTGCATAAAATGGCCTGTTTCGCTTAAAGAAAGTTTTCGAATATCATCCTCTGTAATGGAAATCAAATTATAACTTCATTACGTTTTTAAAATAATTTATTCGTCACAGGGTAAGATATTTACATCCGTTTTGTTAGAATTCTTTTGTAATTTCTGCCTTCATTAAAAAAAATCCTATCCAAGAGCCATTTTATCCCTTTTATCAAAATCCTTCTTAAGATCGTCAACATGAACGTCTACGTTAACCTTTTTGTCAACTGCAATGCAATGTGCTAATTTCACTAAATTTGGGCATAAAAGTGATCTTGTAAATCACAAAGTGTCTTTCAACAGCTGCAACGAGTACGTGTATTGCTTAGCTTTAGGATACAAGTTTGCTGGAACGTCTTTGCTTATCGACAAAATTGCAAAATCCACTTTTATGCAGTAATTCTTGGCTATTGTTTTCAATAACGCAAAGCTCGTCGCTTTGGGACTGCTTGCAGACTGACAACCGTGGCAGAAATGTGAAGAACCTCGTAGGTGAACGTAACTTATGTATATGTTATAAGCAATCCTAACCAGCCTTGCATGTTTAGTTATAGCTTGTAAAATTTCTAACTAAAAAATCGCCCCTGCGATGATTGAAAGTACATTGCTTAAAACAGTAAGCATGAAAAGCTTCAACATAGCTAAGAACTAAATGACCAATCTTGTACAAGACCGCGCTTTATCGGTTCAAACTGACAGCAAGGAATTTAAAATTTAGTTGATAGCAAAGGTTTGTAAAGTTAACTTTGACATCAATTCTATTTATTCCACTTGTTCTCCACGAACATTTCCATTTTTTTATACAGAGAGACTGGCAAAAAGTTGGTCTCTAAAATCGATTTTGTTAAGCATTGTTGTTAATTCCTTACTCAAAGGAAACATATATGGAAACTGACCTTTTTGCTTATGCAATCACAATGTCCGCATACAAATAACGCGACCTAAAGGCAAAATATTGACAGTGCCTGAGCTATCAGCAACAAAATTAACAGTCTCAACTGACAAAACCAACTACATCGTTTTGGCTAAGTGATTTAAATTTAGAATTGTAAGGGAAAAACAAGGCAATAATTAAAATGATCAGTAGCATTAATGCATGCAAAGCAAAATGCATTTTGCTAATAGAAGATCTTCAACAAAACAATTTGAATCACTTTCCAAATATGTCCGATCACTTACAAAAACATCAAAATTGTAATTATAACATGGAAAAATACGTTGCAGAAACTAAAAAAGTGATTGAAGACTTTGAAATCAGGTTTAAAAATTCTGAAAAAGTTAAGATCATTGTGCAGTATTTGTCTTTTCCATTTAAAAAGTATTTAAATATAAAAAATACTACCACAAAAATTCTGACATTTTTCATTTAAAAAAAACGCGCTAGAAAATGAAATTATAACTCTACGAACTGATCTAATCTTCCAGAGAACTTAAGGAAGATTTTTGGAAATACGTCAATCAAGAAAAGTATCCCAATATTACCAAATGTAGCAAATACATCTACTCTAGTTTTGGATCCACTTACTTATGTGAATCGGCTTCGTCATATTTAAAGTTCACAAAGACTAAATATTGTTTCCTACTTACTGATTTCCATACTGAAGACACATCAGCATTATCTTTGTCTGGATACACACCAAATTATGAACGCTTGGCTGGAGACATGCAGACGCAGACTTCTCATTAATAGAGTAGAAAATAAAATTTTATTTTATTACACGATTCTAACTGTTTTTTTATGATTACTTTACCCCCTCCCTCACTCTTAACTCATTAGTACACCAGCCGCATGTTTGAATGTGTTAAATGTTAAGATTTTAGTAGGTAGATCGCAAGATATTCAAGAAAATAGTCGATCATATATATAAAGAAGTTGGCCACCTCTGTTCTAAAGTATTGAAGGTAATTGTACCCTTCCGCCAACTTTTTTATAGTAAATTTTGTCTTCTTTAAAAATGTTTATGTGCAAAGAATTTAATAAAAAATGCATGTTGATTATTTTGCGTCGCGAAATGTTTTTATTGCGAGTCCAATCTGCTGTAAGTTTTCTTTAGAGATGACAGGGAATTGCGAATGTGACAAACTGTTAAAAAAATCCAATTTATAAACTGTGGAAATCTCCACTTTGCAATTTTTACATGTGACAGGATGTGACAACGTAGCTCGAATCGTGTCATAATCTTAGAAGCTGTTGAACTGTGAACCGCTATAAAACTCGGGTAAAATCCAGTAATCACTTACTTTTGTTGTTTTTTTAAAAATGCGCGTCAACTAATTAGAATGTAGTGAAACAATTGTCAGGAATCACGCGATATAAATTAAATATTCCAGTAAATGATTTATTTAATCCAATCGTATTCAATCAAAGTCTGGCTAAATTTTTAAAAGTTCTACTTTGGCTCTAAAATTGATTGTGTCTAGAAAAAAATTTACATTTATCCGAATGCTCTCAACCGTATCTAAGCCAGCAGAAAATGACAGTCAGTAAACGTGAATCTCAATTTTTTGATCTTTTCCTGCATAACATGCTTGTGAGCGCAGTATTATTATTTGAGCTTTGCGAAGGTGACTTTTTACCTTGAAAATATTTATTGTCAAATAAAGTTCAATGTTTTGAGATTGTGTTACTTGCTTTGTGTTTCTTACTTTACATCACTTGGAAAAGAGAACCTAAGTGTTACCAACACAGCCCAATTTTTTATAAAAGATGTACCCTCCCAGTTTGCAATCATTTCGCAATAAACTATTACATATTAATAAAGCTATAAATGGGAAACAACAACCGGGAGTGGTGTTGCTGATTCATTATCTTCCAGCGATGAAGAGATTATGTTAAATACAAAAATTTGTGAATTATCATACGACTATTATGTTAGTTGAATATGTACCTAGAATGCTACTTATTTGTGTTTCTTTATTTTTTTATTATTTATGTATGCATTCTTATTTTTGAAAGTTCATTATATTACGTAGGTAACATTTGTGTTTGTTTTTAACACCTTCCGATAATTGCAAGATTTGCGATATCTGTGAATTTTTTTAGTAGTTTTGTTATTGAAACTATGGAACCTATAAGACGCAATGCTAAGCGAATGACAACTGCTATTGAGAACCGTCTTAGTGTAAAAGCCGGAGAGAAACAATTTACCCAATTTGTTTACCAGAGAATTATTTTAGAGATTCAAAAGGAAAATGCTGAAAGTGTTTTAGGTACCTCGCCATCTAATAATAATTTTTTTGAGATTTTTTATATTGAAACGTTTTTTAAATTCAAGAACCTTCTCGAAGTTGTTATCCATCTTCTAGAACGTATACCGAAAGATATGGAACACTCGAGAAGGATTTCCAAAATGTAGGTCAGTTATTCCCGTAATGAGAAAACGGCATTGTTAAGAAGATTATTCAAGTTGAAATGAATAAGTGATTAACGCGTGTGTGCAGATAAATATACGGAGTATAATCTTGTACGTGACTTTAGTGTAAACAAGTGTGTGAAGTTATCCGCGGACTTTATCTTATCTTCGTGTAAGTGATAGCGTTATACATAAATTATACTTTAAGTGTTTTATTAAATATCCTTAGATTTAATTAGTTCGGTTAGTTTAAACGTGTACATATTTTTAGTATTAGTAAAAATATTTTAGTAGTTTAAATAAATTAGTTTTAATAATAAAAATTCGCTACAATATTTTAAAACCGTTTTTCACAAAATTAGAGTAGGGTAATTTTATGTTTAGTTCTTTTTACAATTTTATTTATTTATAAACCTCAAAATGTATTTTATGGAAATTAAAAATAAAGAATATTTAATTTCATTATATATAAGTGTAACTATATATATATATATATATACTTATAAATAGCACGTTGTTGAGCCCGATATATTAACAGGTACCCGATGAGCCCGGATCTTTTCGTTGATATACAGGACGTTGATGAGCCCGATTATATACAGAATATATGTTTAGCGTTCCTTCGCGAGCCCACTAACGTTGCCACTCTATTTGGGCTCATCAAGGTAATTTTTATCTTAAACGATATTTATCTTTTATACTATATAGAGTTAAGCATTTTTCATCTTATGAACTACAAGCCACGACGATTTGAGTTTTGTGTAATTTAATTAAATTAAGATTTTTAATTTAACTTTTGCCATCTGACAATATATTTTTAAATAAAGAACTTACTTATAATTTTTTGGGCAATTTAGTAACCAATGTACAATTTCAGGAAAAACGATAATTAATTGAAAATTATTAAGAAAAGTTAAAAAGTTGTACCTGCTTTAAACAAAACAAAATGTTAGTTTTAATATTTTTTGTTACCGATTAGACAGCACGCGGTTGTTTTAATTATGATCGAATTTAGATTAAACGTATTCGATTGAGTTTGTACTGCTTGAAAATGAACTTTTCAGCAAAGCATTTGCATTTAAGGAGTCCCTCATTTTTTTTATCACCTACGAATTGATTTTAGATTTTTAAAATTGGTTTTTTAAAAAAACCTTGCCTTATCGGCATCGCATCACGAAAAGTTTATTTGTTTTTTGGAATCCATGGAATTTTTTTTAAGTAAAGATGAGATGTTAGCCGTTCAAAATTACTTACGATGAAGCAATGTCGAATGTTACCAGGGCATACCATGTAAAAGTCTCTCATTAAAATGATTAGTTAGTATCACAGTTTTGGAAGTTTTCGATTTGTTCAACATATCGTATAGCTTTTATTCTTCTATTTTGTTTTGTTTGTATAGCTACTGTAATTGAATAGCAGTAGCAGTAGCACAAAAGTGTAGAAATACTATAGAGAATGCAATAAGTAAAATAAAGTGTTATCTTTAATAAAAATTGCGCAATTGGATAAAGCTTTTTTAAAGGTTAAATAATTTTTAAAAATTATTTTAGTGTATTACCTTATCAATTTATACTAGGGTCATTTCAAGAAAAGTAATTGAACGGTCAGTACCTACTTGATTTTTTCATTGGTCTATTATGGTGTAAAATTTAAGTTGTTTTAATAAGTATGAAACCTCCCTTAAAATTTTATTTTTTCCTTAATGTGCATATTGAATCCACATTAAGAATGTAATTAACTATTGTTCGATTAACAATTGAAATTCTTAAAATTATAAGCGACTTTCGGCTTAGACCGCGTTGTAGTAAAACACCCAGACTTAGGCTTGGTCATAGTCTCTTCTTGAGAGCCAAAACAAGAAGTAGAACTTGGCCTTTGCCGTATTGTCGTTCGTGAACCCAAACAAACTGACGTTTCGCAAGACATTGCAGCTTGCATCTTCAGAGTGGTAAATGTCACTGAAAGAAAAAGTGGAAATGACGATATTTATACCAATAGCGATTAGCGTGATTAACGAACCTTATCGTTCCGTTACCGCTTGACTGACTTCGTTATTACTCGGAGTAAGTGTTTGTGTCCTTTCCAAGAAGGTCGATCTTTGTCTTAGAGGATATAATACTGGTAGCCAAGATTTGCTGAGTCTTAAACCGTCTTCTCGGTTCATATTACAAGGATGTTTTTCTATTTCCACAGCTTCGCGGATTAGTCTGGGAAAGTAGAAAGGAGTTCTAGCCAACACTTTAGTTTGGTCAAAGTTCAGCGTGTGTCCTTGGTTCCACACGTGTTCTGCCACTGCTGATTTAGTAACTCTGCGGTGTTTGCAGTCAGCCATATGTTCTTTTACTCTAACTTCAATAGAACGTCCCGTCTGTCCTATATAACTTGATCCACAGGAACAAGGAATTTTGTAAACTCCGGCATGTTTTAGAGCCCCTTGTTTGTCTTTAGCAGATGTAAACCAGGTGTTCAGGGTATCCTTAGTCGTAAAGACAGTTTTAATATTATGTTTCTTTAGCACCCTGCTTATTTTGTCTGTTGAACCCATACAGTAAGGTAAATAAGCGGTGCTAGTAGGAGGTGATAAGTCTTCTTTGACTTTTGGATTTAATGCTCTTTTCCATGCGTTTTGGATCTCTTTGAACCCGTATCCATTTTGTTGTAGGGATTCCAACAATGTTTCCTTTTCCTTTTGTAGATTTTCGTTATCTGACACACGTATAGCTCTTTATGCAAAACAGTATTCTTCTGTACTGGATGGTGGTGAGATTCGGCGTTTAAGTATCTATTAGTGTGCGTTTTCTTTCTATAAACGGAATGCCCCAATTTTCCGTTATTTTTCCCTATCACTAGTACATCAAGAAAGGCTAGACTGCTGTTATGTTCTAACTCCATAGTAAACTTAATGCTGTTATGTGCAGAGTTTAGATGTTGAAAGAACTGGTTTAGTTTATCTTTGCCATGAGGCCATACAACAAACGTATCATCAACATATCTGAACCAAGTTTTTGGTTTTAACTCAACATTTTTCATAATTTCAGTTTCAAAATATTCCATGTAAATATTGGCTATAACTGGAGAGAGCGGTGAACCCATGGCCGCTCCTTCTACTTGTTTAAACAAGTTGTCGTTATAACTGAAATAAGTGTTTTTGAGGCAGAGTTCGATGAGCAGAACTTCTTCTTCAGTAATTCTCTCCTTGAGCAAAAACAACACTTCGTCGACCGGGACTTTAGTAAAAGAGATACCACGTCAAAGCTGACTAAAATATCTTCTTTTGTTATACGCAAGTTCTTAATTTTCTCTACAAAGTCTGTAGAATCTTTGATGTGAGTTTCTGTATTTCCTGTCAACGGCAAGAGTTTTGCAGCTAGATAACGTGCTAACGATTGGGTTCGTGAATTGATGGTGCTCACTATCGGTCGAAGGGGGACTCCTTCTTTGTGTATTTTGGGAAGACCGTAGATTCGTGGCATAACCGGATTTTTGACAATCAAAGTCTGTTTCATGTTGATATCGATAGTAGTGGAGTTTTTGATAGCGGAGTTTACCTTAGTGCACAAGGAGTTTAAAGGGTTTCTCTGTAGACGTATGTAGCAATCTTCTGAGAGTAAGTTCGTCATTTTGTCGTTGTAATCTTGTATGTTCATAACGACTGTAGCGTTTCCTTTATCTGCTCTCAATACTAAAATGTCCTTATTCTCACGTAACCGCTTAGCTGCATCTCTCTCATGTCTGTTAATATTAGAGCGTGGCGGTTTTGCTTTTCTTACAATATTGCAAACATTTTGTCGAATGGTTTCAGAGATCTCCTTAGGTAGAGTGCGTATTGCAGCTTCTACTCCACATACTATATCTTCTATCGGAGTTGTCTTAGGCGTAACGGCGTAGTTAAAACCCTTCTTCAACAAGGATGTGGTCTGTGCATCCAAAACCGTGTCTGTTAGGTTGACAATTACTTTATGGTCGTCTAACGTTTTCTTAGGCTGTGAAGGATGTAATCGCTCGAATTTCTTAGTTTGTTTCATTTTTGATTGTTCATAAATTTTGTTAGCTTGTATCGTAGTGATAGCATCTATTTTTACCCATATCGAGTATTCTAATTTGTTAGACAAAGTTAAATGTAACTTGTATAGCTGTTTGCTGACAGAATCCAGTACTTTGCGTTTATTGTGAATTTCTGAACGTAATAGTTCGAAGCCAGCTTTGCGAAAAATTCGCTCAGTATGAGAATTTAGAAATTGATGTTTAATTCTCATACACGATGGTAATACGTTGTGGTCTTGGCAACGTTTTAGAAATGCTAGGTGTGTAAGTAGTTTTTCTTTCTTTTGGCGCAAACGATCTAAAGATCTAGTTTGTAAAAACACCTCCTCGCCGTAGAGGTTTATAATATAAAATCTTAAGCTTTCGCGGTTGTTATGTTTAAAATTATAAGCGACTTTCGGCTTAGACCGCGTTGTAGTAAAACACCCAGACTTAGGCTTGGTCATAGTCTCTTTTTGAGAGCCAAAACAAGTCAGTCAAGCGGTAACGGAACGATAAGGTTCGTTAATCACGCTAATCGCTATTGGTATAAATATCGTCATTTCCACTTTTTCTTTCAGTGACATTTACCACTCTGAAGATGCAAGCTGCAATGTCTTGCGAAACGTCAGTTTGTTTGGGTTCACGAACGACAATACGGCAAAGGCCAAGTTCTACTTCTTGTAGCCTGAAAAACGCGATTTCATCGAATTTCAAGCATTTTTTTTTGTACAAAAAGTGGGTTTTTTGATCAGTTGTTGGGTTTATTCTTTTTAGGATATGTAAACTTAATTTCTGAATAACATTAGGTGCTTACATTAAACGAACAAGACACTAAAGTCAGTTAAAAATCACTGAAAATAAGTTACAAAACGTATTTTTAGCAGCGCGTCATTGTTGATCGGTATTGAATAAATTTTCGTTGTGCACTCAAAAAAAGCATAAAAATTATGTTTTTCAATTCGGTCAGGTGAAAACGGGCGTTCATCAAAACTAAATGTACGTAGATTTCTTTTTTAGGACTCTAAAATAAGTCAGCTTTTACTTTTAGACGATTTCATATGAAATGACTCAAACTTTAAAAAAATATCTTATTTTTTGTAAGAAGTGGATTAACTGTTTGTCTTAATTATTATTTTTCTAACTTTTAAGTAAATTGTCATCACAATTACTTAAAAACTCTGTGTCGATTTTAAAATTCATGACTGTAAGTTTTATTTCTTTCTGCTAGCACAATTCTTTTTTTTTTCAATTTTGTTTGTAAAAGCTTTGTGTTGGTAAAACCAAATTTAATTTTTTTAATTGTACAGTGTTATCTGCAAAATTATCATAACTTTCCATAATTATTTCACGAGAAGTAATATTTTCCAATTGATTCTACAAAACTCTTTCAGAATACTAAAAAATGTCCATGCTTCTAAGAATTTTTTCACTACAAAACGAGATTCCTACATTGTTTTTAAAGATTTTTAGTAAAAGAAAAAAAACTATATGAGAAATGCTAATATCATATCCTAAGACATATCTTTTTCGTTATAACGTTTTTATTAAATGTATGTATTTATGTTTCAAATTATTTTATAGGTATCACATCATGAATGAACCAACAAATCATTCTTATAACTTTAAAGTTTCTTAGCTACCTATATTGTACTTTTGATCCAAATCTCTTTAGAGGTTTTCAAATAATTTTTTCAATACTTTAATTTTAATTTAATTTAATAGTTATAAAAGTACCACATTCTACATATGTACGTACAAGCATCACGTAGAAATTTCAAACGTTTTTAAAAATCAACTTCCGATTTTTGACTAAAACGGTTTGTATTGTTTTTGTAAAAAATTATTAAAACGTGATGATACTCAAAAAGTGCATAAAATTTATACTAACGCAAAATACACTTAGAGTATACGTTTACTGCTTGTTATTAAGCCCATCCAACGTTGTCGCATGTTGGGCTACACAACGTACCGTCCGTGTCTGTAAACAGTTTGTATATAAAAGCGACCTCTGCAGCGACTAACTCTGAACTATTTTATATATAATGCAGATATAAACGGTACAATATGAAGCCCGGCCAAATTTTTGGATTTACACGTTTTGATGCTTATATAATCGTATTTTGATTATATACACATGGATACGTAGATGAGCCCGAAACCGGGCTTAATAGCGTTTCTTCGGGCTAAAGAGCGTAGCGTTTATATATTCTACGGGCTCAACAGCAACCGGTTTATATGTCTATATATATATATATATATATATATATATATATATATACATCACAAAATTAATTCTTCTTATTAGATGTTGATCGGTAGTACAACATTTTGTAACTATTATGTTCTACAAAGAGCTTAAATATAGAAAATTGTGTACGCGGTCCTTCTAATAATATTATGACAGTTATTAGGAATGGAATTAAAAGAAGAGTAAGTGCGTAAAAGCAATCACATCTCGATTTGATTTAGGGTTTATTCGTATGTTTGGGGTGATTGAGAAGGGAACTTTAAGCCTTGATTGCCACTAGGCTCTCAATCATGTGATTTGATTGTATCGTAATCCGTGTTCTAGAATTATTAAATTTGATTGCATGTCACATCGTACGTTATAGCGCACCTGATACGAACTCATATTTCAAGTTGAGGACTTTACTATAAAATCAATATCTTTGCAATTTTGTCACGCTAGCGTCAATTAGTGTTTTGCGAGCTTGGATTTGGAAATAAAAATACTTATATATTTCCTATAATCAACGTGGAGGATACATATTTTTAAATTTTTTATAGTTTAGCATTCGATGTAGTCACGTTCCCATAATAGAGAAGTGCATATTCTACTTATATTTGTTACGTGTATTGAAAATTTAATTTTTGATAATACACCTAAATTACTAATTAATTTTGATTAGTTACATAATTTATTAATTGTTTTTTTCGTATCACAACTAAAACGAAAAATTAAAAATTGTATTTCAAACGTCGATACAATACAATTATTTTTTTTTGTTGATTAATTTTTGGTTTGATAATCACATAAATTGTTGCCATCTTATTTGATTTCCATCTGCCTGCACGTTCCAGTTCCAAAATATCACTGTCTGCATCGGCAAATACTGCAAACCGACGAGAAAAATGACCCGTGTACAGTCTTGGTTCTTTCAATTCTAAATATTAGCAGTTTTTTGCACACTACTGTGCATTGAGAGAAGTAGGAAAATTTGCGTATTTTTCATAGAATACATACAAGATCAAAAATTGCACTGTAATAGTAAATCTTCTTGTCGTAATTTTTTTTTCATCTACGTCGTTCATGGTTAAAGAAAAAAGTTCTTCACATCGACACCAACAAAAATTTTCCGAATATTGTAATAAGCTAAAGTATTTTTGGAATATAACGCTCATTTCTCCTTTTGAGTAATGCAATCGTCTTTTTAACCGACTTCAAGAAAGGAAAATGGTTCTCAATATGTCGGAATCTTTTTAATGTATGTTCAGCGATACTTCTTTACCTACTAATTTTTTTTTGTTCGAAAAAGAGTAATTTAGAAAAAGACCCACATAAATTTGGTCAAGTTTTGATGGTGCGATTCATGAAAAAATGATCAAATTTTTAAATTTATACCAGAATAAAATTTTTTTGAACGATGTACATTTTTAAGGTTTTCAGTGGCTATAACTAGCTTGTTGAGGTTGAAGCCAATGGGTCCCTCAGAACAACAGTATTACAACCTGCCACAAACTACAGCTACGAGCACAAACTCAAAGCAGCATAAGTATCATAATCAAAAATTACTGCGAATGTCATGAATTAGCGATGACGAACAAAAGAAAATGAACAAAAGAAAGTAAAGAGCACTAAACGAAAAAAAGTAACACGCAGGACAAACAATGCAGAACTAGATAACACTATAGCAGTAAGCAACAAATACACTACTCTAATAGCTAATGACAAAGACAATGTAATAAGGAAAAATGGTGCTGTACATTGGGCGAAAAATAATAAAGAAAAGGCTAACCTATTCGCAGAGCATCTGACCACAGTTTTTTAACCGCTAAACAGTAAATTAGATCAAGAAATTGAAGAAAACATATCAATACCTTTACAGCCACATTAAAATCTTAAACTATTCCCACAAAAAAACTAACCGCTGAAATAAGAAAACTTCTTAAAAAGGCTCCCTGTATTGATTAAATAACAGCTAAAATGCTGAGCGAACTTCCAAGAATTGCATTATTAACTTATATATATATATAATGCGATATTGAAGACTGAGTATTGGCCAAAATGCCGAAAAATGATCTAACTGATGTGGCTTCGACCTATAGGCTTGGTCCCAATAATATCCAAGCTTCTAGAAAAATTACTACTTCGCAGAATTAATCAGAACCTCGAACCCCCAAAATTGAATTCCGGAACATCATTCCGCTAGGCTCATTCCACGGTGCAGCAAGTCCATCAAATTACGCAAGTCATAAATAAAGCATTAGAAAATAAACAATACTGCTCAGCCATGATGAAGTTTGGCATTTAAGATTAATGTACGAAATTAAACAGATACTACCCCCAGCTTACTTCAATTTACTCAAATCATACCTAAGCGAAAGAACATTCCCAACCAAAGTAAATGGTGAAACGTCAGATTTTTCTCCGGTAAATTTCGGAGTACCACAGGATAGTGTGCTGGGGCCTTTACTCTACGTTTCATAGACGTCAGATCTGCCAATCACACAAAATACAATAACAGGAACATTTGCAAACGATACCGCAATTCTATCCAGACATAAAAACCCTCAAATAGCATCAGATTATAATCAAATTCACCTGTCCAATTTCCAACAGTGGCTAAACAAATGAAAAATTAAAGTGAATTAATTATGCCCAGCAGTTACCATAAATAATGTACCAATACCACAAACGACAACGGCAAAATACTTAGGGATGCACTTAGACAACAAGTTAACATGGAAGGAACATATTAAGAAAAAGAAGAATAGACATAAAAGCAAGTGATCTAAATTGTCTAATAAGAAGAAAATTTAAATTATTAACAGAAAATAAAAATTTAATCTACAAGACACTCATCCGACCGATTTGGACATATGGGGTAGAGTTATAAGGCTGCTCTTCTAAAACAAATTTAGCAAAAATACAAAAGTGTAAAAGTACTCCAGCAGATTGTTGATGCCCCGTGCTATATAACATACACTCCATGCAGACTTACATATTCCAACGGTTTAGGAAGTAATTCACAACTGTGCTACTAAACATCATGAAACGTTAGAAACCCATACAAATTCCTTACTGGAACAGTTACTGGAACCAAGAATTAACAAAAGACTTAAAAGATTGTGGCCAATAAATCTAGTGTGAGTGTAGTAAATTCTTAAGTTTCTTTTGACAATAATAATCTACAAAATTTAGACCTAAGCTACATAGATAGCGTCGATGAATGCTAATCTTATCATGTTATTATCTGCGGCTGGTAGCTCTTTAGCTTATAGAATATACAGATTGTTCTGATTGCTAAACCAATAAATAAATTTAAAAAAAGTAAAAAAAGATGATTAAATTTAGTTACAATTAAACGAAATCTTTATTTAACACATCTAACAACACATATAACTAATAAACACATCTCAAAATATTTATTTACATGAAATTACTTTTTGAAACCGATATCATCTATGTAATTGACGTAGGATTAGCATTAATTTTTAACATTAACATTTGCCATTTTAATAGGTTTAATTCGAATGTGTTTGGCATCAACTTCAAAAAATAATTTCATGTAAATAAATATCTTGAGATGTGTTTATTAGTCATATGTATTGTGTTAGATGTGTTTAGTGTTGAGCGATTGCTTATTTTAGAAAGTTCTTGGTTTGACATGTTACAGTCTTCTCTTTTAAAGCAGACAACCGTCGTAAGTGTGTAGTTTGGTTATTTGGGATACAACAACGGCAACAAAGTTGCTTAGTTTATTTTTGAAAAAAAGCAGATGTTTTAAATATGAAATCGTAATTATTAAATTATTTTTATCGGTGTGTAACGCTACATATTTTAGAGAGTTGTCCATTTCCAACAATTTTTTTGGTGAGAAGTGTTAATGGTTTTTTCCCATCAGCAGCATTTTGAGTGAATCTTCAGAACCATGTCCAGGTTTGTAAAAAGGTAAGTAAAATGCATAACATTTTTGGTGAAGTCTTGTCTAAAACTCCTGATACCTTTGTGGGATTTTGCTGAATCCCTTCAAACGATATGTGTGACCTAGGTATTTTACAAAAGTTCAAATTTTTACCGTTTTTGGAAATCAAAACAACAGAGCCTGAAACTGGGATTAATGATAACTATCAGCAAGTATCATCGTTATCATTTTTTCCTATAAATAAAGTATAGCGATCGCGATCTGTTTGGATACAGTTTTGTAGACCCAATCACATCAATTTGATCCAAATGTGGTTGTAATGAATCGACTACATTTGCTAATTCTAATATTTCTTCTGCCTCTTCATCTGTTTGTAAATGAGTTTACTGTTTCAACTCTTCTACCAAGACTCTACTATTTAAATTAAGAATTACAAAATATGAGTTTTGTGTACCTACTTCATGTCTTATTTTTTTTTATCCAACAACCAAAAGTTTTCACAACACTAAAAAAATAACATTCTTTACTTTTAATTTCCCCCTTGCCTCAGCAAAAATTTTTAAATTGTTAAGATCTGTGTTTTGTCCTTACACATTCTGGAATTTTATTTTTTCCTCCATGTAGTAATCTATTTTTGTTTCACACATTAATCTATTTACTCTTTCAACACCTTTTTGTTCTGGTGTGTATGAAATAATGTTTTAATGTTGAATTCTTTTTTCCGCTAGATAATGTTCAAAATTTTCATTACAGTACTCATTACCATTCTCAGTGTAATAAGTTTTAGTTATAAAACTTATGTATCAATTAAAAATAAAAAATATTAATGAACGTTTTGATGAATTGACAGGAAATGAAAAATTCCGTAACTGTGACTTACATTTCAAATATTTTTGGATTTTTTAAAACATCTGTTATTTATTAAATTATCTCTATTTGAAAAAAAAGTAAAATAGAACTTTCAAACATTTATTTCTATTTGACGGAGAAAGTGTTAAATAGGTTAAAGATAAGAACGTGCAAGGCGAGTTAGAGCAGTGAAGGAGGGGCGCTAACATATATTGGGGCGCAAACAAAGAACATAGACGCATTTAATAAAAATTGGGAACGGAAGGAATATCGTTTGGTGTTAAAACTGAAAATAGAAAATTGCGAGAAAAAAATAATAACAACATGCGGGACATTTTGAAAGAGATGTACAAGAAATTAGATAAAATAGACGAAAGAGGGGCACGAATGGAAAAAAATAGATATGTTACAAGAAGAAATACAAAAAATTAAAAAATGAGAAAATAAAAATAGATAATCAATAACTTAGAGCAAAAACAGAGCAACAGAAATTGAAAATGGGAAAACTAGAAAAAGAAATAAAGAAGAAAAAATAATAATGCATAGAGTAGAGGAAACAGAAGAAGAAGTTTAGTCGCAGATAAAACAGAACGTGAAGGCTGTACTAAGGAAAATGAATATACCAATAGTAATAGAAGAAGAAATGATGGAGATAAGAAGAGTTGAAAAACAACAAAAGGGAATGTAAGGTATTTCAATTATAATTGAACTAAAGAATATGACAAAGCAGGTGAAAATATTGAAAGCAACTAACAAACTGAAAGGAACCAAAATATATATACAACAAGATTACTCAAAAAAAAAACGCAAGAAGAGAGGAAAGAGCTAAGAGAATATTTAAAAATAATCAGAAATGAAAGACAACATGCAATTATTAGGAACGACAAGATGATTATAAATGGAGAAAAGTACAACTTGAAACAAATAAGAGAAATAGAAATAGCCAAAACACAAAACTCAAAGAAAAGAAAAAGCCAAGGATCTCAAAAGAATGGGAAAGAAGACAAATGCGGAAAAAAATTTTAAAAACAAGGAAATGCAAGAGTCAAAATACTAACGAAGCGAAGTATTCACCTAATAACAACAAAAACAATGAACAAAAAAACGAACATAAATGTAAATAGTATAAATAAAGAAAAGGATAACTGGGAAATAAAAGTAAAATCACAAAAAATAACAAAAATAATAAGATAAATAATAAAAACAAAAATAAAACTAAAAATAAAATTAAAAAATATATAAAAAAAATTAGGGCGTGTACTAGTGTACACATGTAAGAAGTGAAATTTCTTTATGGCCTTATTTTTCGCAAAATGATCTACATGCAACTTTTCAGAAATTGGTTAAATAAAGTTAAATTAGATAAAGTTTAAACAAAAGGATTTTATTATCATAGACATGAATACAAAATTATGGCCTTATTTTTCGCAAAATGATCTACATGCAACTTTTCAGAAATTCGTTAAATAAAGTTAAATTAGATAAAGTTTAAACAAAAGGATTTTATTATCATAGACATGAATACAAAAAATGATCTACATGCAACTTTTCAGAAATTGGTTAAATAAAGTTAAATTAGATAAAGTTTAAACAGAAGGATTTTATTATCATAGACATGAATACAAAAAAAAGGATTTTATTATCATAGACATGAATACAAATAACCGATTGCGCCACGAAGACTGATATTTGATGATTTTGTAGAATTTGTGGAGTATTTCAACAACAATTGATCGTATCTTATAGCAACGTTTTGATCGTGTACCTTATAACCATCCGTTTTGTGACCTAGAGTATGTGCCTCCGTGGCGCAATCGGCTAGCGCGTTCGGCTGTTAACCGAAAGGTTGGTGGTTCGAGCCACCCGGGGGCGAACCTTTTATTTATTTTACTACCTTGAACACCTTGTACAATTTGTATTTATTTAAAAATATTTTAGAATTTTATAATAAAAATAATACAATTATTTCACTTTAACTTTTGCTACTAAGATTATTACAGCATTTCATTAATTGAAATAGAATTATTACTATCATTGTCATCGTTCAATCAGAAACTGTGGTTAACCTTAAATATCTTAAATTTAAAATGTCATCGTTCAATCAGAAACTGAGGTTAACCTTAAATATCTTAAATTTAAATTAATAACATATTTCAGAATTTATACTCTATGTCAATTAATTCCACCCAAGTATTAGATAAATAGATATAATTACTTACTTTTGTTAAAAATCCACTTGTATTAGAATTAAAATTAAGCCTTTGATTTTGTTGATCACTTTAGTATTGATATATTATTTATCACGTCGCTATTGCTTTTCAGAAAAAATGTGACGCGTAACGGAATAATTTAATGTGACGCGTAACGAAAAAATGTGACGGTAAATTTTTTTCCAACGCCGATAAAGAAGTTTCACTTCAAAAAGAAATATAATTAAAATCAATACGTCAAACGTGAAAATAATGCTGAAGCCGGGACAAATGGAGATAATAATAATAATAAATAATATAAACATAGCAGCGCTACAAGAACTAAGATGGAAAGGAGATGGAAGGATAGACAAAAATAAATATACGTTGTTATACTCGAAAAGAGAGAAGCAAGAACTATATGGCGTAGGATTCATTATAATGGAGAAGCCAAAACATAACGGTATCGACTTTAAACCAATAAACGAGAGAAAAGCCCACCTGAGAATAGAATCGAAACCTTCTATCATATTCGTATTAAATGTGTATGCGGTAACAAAGGTAGCAGATGAAGAAGAAAAAGAGAAGTTGTACAAAAAAATATAGGAAATAATTGACATAATAGCATAGGAAGATATAATAAAGGAAACAATCAACTGTAAGAGATGTACGAACATTCAGAGGAGCATGTGCTGACACTGATCACCTAATGGTTACAGCAACAATAAAACAAAAAGCAAAAAAACAGTACAAGAACAAAAAACAAGGGGTAAATAAAACGTAGAAAAATTAAATAAGGAAAGCAAAAAAAGAAATATGTAGAAAAAATGGAAGACAAATTAAAAGAATGTAAGACAAACGAAGAAAGCATAGAAGAGCAATGAGCAAGAATAAAAGAATGTATAGATAACATTGCAGAGAATCAAATAGGTCTAGTTATAAATAGAAAAGAAACAGGATGGTATGATAATAAATGTAAAGAAGAAGAAGTCAGATCGATTAGATACAGAAGAGAAGATAAAATTGAGTATGTAACATTGAGTAAGGAAACTAAAATAATTAAGCGCAATGCAAAAAAAGGCTGGTTAGAAAGTAAGATAAAACAAATTGAAGACGACGGTAGTAAAGAAACGTGAAAAGATATTATAAGAGAATAAACGATCAAAACAAAATTAGAAGAAATAATAAAAATCTTCAATAAAATCCAAAACGGTAAAACTCCAAGCAAGGATGGAATAAACGCAAAGCTTATAAAGTACGGTGGAGGAGAATTACATGAAAAAATATACAGAATGATAGAAAGAGGAAAGGATGCCAGTAGAATGGGAATTTGGAGAAATTATTACAATACATAAAAAAGGGGATCAACAACAATGTAAAAACTGCACAAGACTGACATTACTCAATACCACATACAAAATCATGTCAACGCTAATACAAAAGAGATTAATCAAAACCGCACATGAGTATCAAATGGAAATGGAACTCCTCTTTATAGATTTCAAACAAGCCTTCAAGGTTCTGTAAAAGTAGCAAAAAATGAATACAGAAGAAAGAAAATAAAACAACCAACGGCGAAATGGTTGGATCACGTATGGAGAACTGGCAAAGACAAAATAATATTCTCGATGTTAAAATGGGTTCCAGGCAGAAAAAGAAGAAACTTGGATAAAAAATTGTAACTGAAGAGCTAGAATTAATGAGTGGAACTTTAAAGTATTAAATAGAAAAAAAAGGGGAAGAAATATGCGAGAAAATAGAGTAGTAGTGAGGAACTGATCACACCCGTATGAATAATCTAGAAAGCTCAAAAGGAGCGGTGCTACTGCATCGGGGAGTAAAGTCACTATATATATACAGGGGATCCCGCGGTAGAACGGGTACCGGGGCGGAACGGGAAATGGGTAAAGTGCTCGCTACAGGCGACAGAGATGCATGCACATCGCGTACAACGTTCAGTTCGCTGTGCCACATCATACTGTAACAAATTTAATTAATATCGCGATCACGCACTTGTTAAAAGAAAAAGTTTAATAAACACTATTTTATACTTTATAAATAAACACGCGTATCGCGAACTTAACAGTTTTAATTCTTTACGCAAAACAATGTTTTTATTACGGGAGCGATATTAGATTACTTAATGGTATTTACACTAATAAAAATCGCGAACCGATACTCCAAACCTGACACCACTGTTACGTATTTTATTATTAAAAACTAATTTATTTAAACGACAAAAAATATTTTTACTTATACTAGAAATATGTACACTTGTAAATTAACCAAACTAATGCAATCTAATAATATTTAATAAAAACACTTACACTATAATTTATATCACTTACAAGAAGATAAGATAAGGTCCGTGGATAGCTTCACACAATTGTTTACACTTAAATCACGTACGCGATTATTCACTGTAGGTTTATCTCACACGCGTGCTAACGACTTATTTATTTCAACTTGAATAATCTTCTTAACACTGCAGGCTTCGCATTACGGAAATAACTGACCTACGATTTGTTTCGTCGGTATATATACACATAAGGAAATCCTTCTCAAGTGTTCCCTATTTTTCGGTTTATATTCTAGAAGATGGATAACAGCTTCTAGAAGGCTCTTGCATTTGCAAATAATTTCTCGAACGTTTCAATACGCAGTAGGCGTTCTTAGTGTGAGAGTGTTTTTTGTTTGGATTTCATCAAAGGTCGACAAGGAAGCTTGCAAATTTTAATTCTTGCTCCACAATACCAAGGTAATTGCACTATACACTATTCTTTGTTCGGATATTAGCATTACATGTACCTTTAAGTATACTTTTGACTAACTAAAAGTCAATTGATAACTCTAACAAACATAACCTGCATAACACACGTGTTCACGTGAACGGTATTTTGGAGCACAATGGGTAAGGCAGAATAGAGTATACCCCGTTCCGCTCCTGATGATGTTTAAACTTTCGATATGGATAGGCATTTTTGTTTCATCTGCAGATGGTGCGTACATATAGAAGAAAAATCACCCGGCAGTTCTGGTCTACAGATGCTTTGAACCAAGCTGTTGATGTGGTTGTCAGTGGAGAAATAGGATACGTAGTGGCATCTAATCGGTTTGAAGTACCATCATCAACATTGGAAAGGTATGTTAAGAAAAGACGACAAAATCCAGAAGCTGTAGTTGATAAAACTTCAGGCAAGTACCACACCGTTTTCACAGCTGAGCAAGAGATTGAACTTGTAACCTACCTGAAAGATATGCAGAGACAACTCTTCAGAATGACTATGAAAGAATTTCGTCGGCTGGCATATCAGCTAGCGGAAAAGAATAATAGCAGCCATAATTTCAACAAAAATTCAGAAATGGCTGGAGAAGACTAGGTTAAAAGCTTTCTGAAGCGTCACCGTGATTTAAGTCTAAGAAAACCAGAAGCAACATCTGGAGCACGGGCCATGGGTTTCAATAAAGTCGCAGTATCAAGTTTTTCCACTCTTCTTAACGAAATTCTGGACAAACACAAAATGAATGCCGTTAGAATTTTTAACTGTGATGAGACGGGCATTAGCGTGGTTCCGAAGCTGTTTTCTAAAATAATTGCGAATAAAGGGCAACGCCAAGTAGGTGTCTTAACTTCTGCTGAAAGAGGCACCACTGTTACAGTCGACATATGTTGCTCAGGTGCTCTATCATATATGCCACCAATGCTGGTATTTCCGCAAAAAAAAACTACGAGAATTTGAAATTGGTACTTTCTTCAGAGGGCTGGGTTGAGGTTAGCGATTCTGGTTGGATGACCGCGGAAATTTTTTTGAAACGGTTTCAAGAGTTCATTCTTTTTTCCAAAGCGACAAAGGAAAAATTCAATCCTATTACTTCTCGACGGGCATGCGTCACACACACTCCCTCCGCACTGCTCACACAGACTCCAACCCTTAGACGTGGCTTTCATGAGACCTCTGAGCTTATACTATGAAGATGAAATAAGGAAATGGCTTAGGTCACACCCAGGAAAAGTGGTACAGCTTTTTGACGTATCTGCGTTCTTTGGTCAAGCTTTCTTAAATGCAGCAACAGCTATTAAAAGCTTTGAAAAATCTGGCATCTGGCCACCTAATTTCAATGTATTTACGGATGAAGACTTTCTACCGGCAGAAACAATAGATATTCCGTTGGAGAGCCCTGCTGAGAGAACAACACAGAAAACGCCGACTGCAGCAGCTGTCCCTATTCCGTTAATTGAAACCCTTAAAGATCTTCCCATATCAGCTATAAATTCTCTGCCAGGTAGTGAAATACCCGAAGATGTTGTGCCATCTGAAGAAGTACGCGTAGATACTCTGCCATCTACCAAAACACTTCAAATTCACACGATACCTGTTACTGATAATTTTCCTATCCAGGAAAATCTTTCCGTGCCTACGAGTGACGAGAATCTTGCATCACCAGTGAGCATTCATGTCAGTCCTAAACCTGGCTGTTTCTAGATGTCGAATTCTCCCAGCCGTATCATTGCTGACACGAATTTTTCAATCGCATCCACAAAAGATCTCATCCTGTTGCCAAAAGTGGAAACTGGAATGAGAAGAGTTAAAAGAAAGCGTAGAAAAGCGGCAATCCTTACTGCCTCACCTCACAAGATTGAATTGGAAGAATCTACAAAAAAGACACAGAAGATCAAGAAAGCGCAAATAGAAAAAAATAAATAAAGACTGACGTTTGAAGGTACAGAAAACACGCCTGAAGGAATGAAAACTAAGCCAAAGAAACAAAACAGAATCCAAATTAAATCTGAAGAACACTCAAAAGACGTCAAAATAATGGAACAAACGCCAATTTCAAAAAAGAAAGAAAGAAAAATAATTGAACCGAAAACTAAGCCAAAGAAACAGAAAAGAATGGGAAGTGAATCTGAAGATGAAGACGCGATCTGCTTGTATTGCCTTGATTTATACTCCAAGTCCACTGAAGTCTGGTGTTCTTGTAGTATTTGTAAAAATTTATCGTGTGCTGGTCTAGATAGTGACGACGATGAGAGTGTTCTCATCTGTGAACTATGCCAATAATCAGTACCCCATCGTGCCCCGGGTGCATTTCCCATTGAACCCCGGGGGAGAGGCAGAATGGGAAATTTTCCCTTTAGTTTTTCAAACAATAATTTTTCATAGTGATTAGTAATTAGTAACGTGACCAAAGCTTAGCTGTCCAGTTTTGCCCCGGGTTCCCCTGTATATATATAACTAGCATTTAAAGGTATACCTATAAATGATCAAGACAAATCAAAAAATACTTCTGCATACTCACAAAATTTTAAATTATTCTGTTAGATATTTTTGCTATAAAATATAATTAAAAAAATCTTAAAATTATAATAGTACATTTTATTAATTATATTTATGAATTACAGCATAAATATTACCCACTGATTAATAACGTAATTACACATTTATAACATTTCCCTTTTTAAAAGCTTCTATTTAATTAATAAAATTGTTTAAATCACATACGAATTTTACACGATACAGTCACGTAAATTTAAATGGAGTTACTCGTTACATTGAATTAAGCATGCAGTTATACAAATAATCACGACCCTAAAACGCCTATCCTAACATTGTTTAAAGTGCGCTATTCCGCCCATACACACATACATACAAATTTACAGTGCACTTGCTTCGCATATCAAAGGAAAACATAAATTGCGTTTGACATTATTTTTTCTTTCTCTTCTGTTTAAGCTAAATACGCCGTATGATTGTTTTTTGCGAATTAATTTTGAGCTTTAAAGCCATTAACAAATGCAATTATATTTAAAGCTGTTAAAATTTTCATTTTTTGTTAACAGTTTTTTTTAATGTATACGTGAACTATCTTCTAAGCTGTAAACTCAAAAAAAACTTAATGTAATCTAAAATTTGTAATTTTGTTTTAGATCATGGAAACAATGTGAATTGCAGATTTTCATAAAAAATGAAAACAAAGAAAGCTAAAATAAAGATAAAAAAAACCTTAATAAACTTAGATCTAAAAAAAACTGAGAATTGTAGTAAAACGCATAAAGGATCAAGCAGTTTCAGACTGACTTGACAAAGCGAATAGCCAACTAAGTCTGAAACAAGAGAGAAAAACAACTTATAGAGAAAAATAATATAAATGAAGCTTGATTATAATAAAACTGAAATAGTTAAAATTTATCCGAGGCCAGAAAAAAAAATTTGTTAACAAAACCAACCAAAAACAAAAATTAAAACAACCAAAATAAAAAAACAGCCTTAAAAGCAAACGAAAACAAGAACAAAAGATGATAAGTGACACGTAGATGATCCACTGGAAATCACAAGAAAAACCAAAACTAAGAAAAACAGAAAACGTAAGACTAGATCGCAAATCTCATTCATTCTTTTAGAAAAACAAAAAAGTGTTTATTTTATTTACTTTGTAATGGTTTTGTCACATAATATAGAGTTCAAATTAGTTTTTTATCTTGATTTTTTTTTTATTATACTTTTTTCTTCCAGAAACAGATTTCTATTTGTTTACTTATACCAATGTAAACAGCTTAATGTCAACTGTTAAAAAAGTATTTCTAAATACAGTCTCTTATTGTTTAGAGCAATTGCCAAAAATTATTATTATTCGATGGAAAACTTAGACAAAAGCTGCAATTTATTATTCACAAAATATCAGAGCAATAAGGAGGTTCTAATTATTTTATGGAATTGGAATTGGAAAAAGGAATTCATATTTATTTAACCCTTTGTTGCCCTCCGGTACTTCTAAGTACCGGCGAATTCAAATATTTGGCTATTGCGCGTTTTATCCGGTAAATCCGGACGGTGCTTCAGAGTCCAATATCTTCCCGCGCGTTTGCATTTGACGCATACCGGTTTTGTTAGATAAAATAACCTAAAATGAAATTGCTGAGTTGTAGTGCCAGGACATTCTGAAATCTGGATTTCATTCTAAATTTTAACTGTAAGTAATAATTTCTGCTTAGCTAATAAATTAACTTGTTACTTGCTTTATAAGCTCAATATTACGATTTTTTCCAGACGCCGTAAAAGTACCGTCAGGAAAATGTCCTCAATAAAATGGCATTATTCGCGACCTTTATCTGATACGGAATTACATGAAATAGCTCATCAAATTTTATTAGAGGATTTACCGTTAGACAACAACATAGACACAGATGTTGAAGGAAGTGATAATGAAGAAAAATTTGAGACATCATTACCAAATACGTTTGAGAATTCCTTCAAAAGATCAGAAACCGATCTAACAACATCCACTGAGAACGAATCAGCTGAGATTAGTGATAATAGAAATACGCCAAAAATTAACATTTTACAAAATTACGCGATTGTTCCTGGTAGGTGCTGCAGTGATAAGCCAAATACATCATCTTGCAATGTATCAAATGACAGGCGTCTAAGTTCTTCTGTGTTAGAATCAGAACAAGTTGAACATGAAGAGGAAGAAGAAAGGAATAATGATATTCAGGATCCGCCAAAACGTATTTGGAAGAAGAAAAATGTTGAAACTATTCTGCCTGACTATTATGAACTAGAAGGTCCAGTTGAAGCTTTTTTTGCAGAGTGCGAAACACCAACCGATGTTTTTAGAAACGTTCTTGGCGATGTTGTGGAACATATTACGTTTCAAAGCAATCTTTATTCTGTTTACAAAATTAACGTTTGAACCTTACAGAAAACGAACTGTTAACGTTCATTGGAATTAATTTTCTGATGAGTTATCATCAACTTCCTAACTGGAAATATTATTGGAATGGCAGTTCTGACTTAGGACTGCCGATGATTACAAATTCCATGTCGCGCAATAGATTCGAGCAGATTTTGTCCAATTTACATTTACATTTACCGCAGATAATAAGGATAAGCAGTACAAGTTGCGCCCTGTAGTTACTGAGCTAAACAAGAGGTTTCAACTGTTATATAAACCAACCAGAAGAATAAGTGTAGATGAAAGCATGACCCTTTTCAAAGGACGCTCTTCTATAAAACAATATAACCCTATGAAACCAATAAAAAAGGGATACAAAATTTGATGCGTGGCGGATCAAAACGGTTATGTAGCCAAATTTGAAGTTTACCAAGGCAAAAATGAAGAATTAGAAAAGGAGTTTAGTAGTTATGGTCTTGGAGAACGTGTTGTTCTCTCGCTAACGAAGATGTATTAGAGAGAACATAAAATCGTTTACTTTGATAACTATTTTACCTCGATTCCGTTGTAGGAAAAGCTTTGTGTAAATAATACCCTTGCTTGCGGAACATTTCGTCAAAATAGAAAAGATCTTCTCAAAACTTTTGCTGAAGACAAATCACTCAAACGAGGAAATTTTGATTACAGGTATTCTAACACAAATATCGGAATTTATAAATGGAAGGATAATCGAGTTGTTCACCTGGACACAAATTTCCATGGGACTGAAGAAACTACTGTAGAACGCACAGAAAAGGATGGCAGCAAATTGGTAGTCAAATGTCCAACCCTTGTTGAAGATTATAACCGCCATATGGATGGTGTGGACCATGCCGATCAATTGCGAACAACGTATGGGAAGAAGCTAAAAAATGGTGGCACCGCTTATTTTGGGGATTTCTCGAAGTGGCATTTGTAAATGCTTACATAATATACTGCCAGAGCCGAGAAAAAATGAGTACACTAGAATTCAGGCGTTCTGTCGTTCTAAACGTCGTAAATATAACTACAGCATCTACGATGATAAAAGGGGTCGGTGTGAATATTGCAGTGCTTGTGGTATTCAGTCTCGTCCTCATAGCAAATGCAGTAGCTGGGCTACATACTTATGCTGCAATGAAAAAAAACTGTTTTTTACTTTATCATGAAATGAATTTGTAAAGAAAAAATTAACCTAATAAAACTTTGTTAGCGCCGTCGAGTTGTGTAATTGTTTTAATTTTACGTCTTGAGAAAGATCCATTCCAGTTGACATAATCAAAATCCTAACAGTACTTTTGAGTCCAAAATTTTGAAAATTTTAGTTGTTCAATACAAAAATTTAAAAAAATTCAGAGGCCTTAGTTGAACACCCAAGAAACGTTCTGAATGAAAAATTTTACTAGGTGTGGGCAATAAAGGGTTAAGCAAATTTGTAATATTCAGCAGTGGCAATAACCAAACCAAAAATGAATCAATAAATTTAAAAAAAATGTTATTGAAAAATACGGGTTATCAGCAGTCGTAAAGCATCAAATGGACTCCGAAAAACCACAGAGCATTGAAGACGTTCAAAGTTTATATTTATAACTAAAAAGCGGATAGTAAAGCAAGAAAAAATTCCAAAAAAGGTGGCATAAAAGCCATATTAAATCTGCCAAAAGCAATAAAAAAGGCACAAATATCTATTAAAATTTACAGTTTATTTTTTTGTTTTACAATGTTTATTAAGTGCTATTATTTTCCCAAGCACAAATCAAAGATTTTTCAATATTTTGACCAAGAAGCTGTTGCCTTTTATCATTTCAAATATTTTTATAGAAGGAAAAAGTTCTTTCGACATCACAAAATGTTAGTGGAGCAAATTTTAATGCCGATGTTTCTGTTATTGTTAAAGATATTTTCTGTTGATGCTTCATGACCTCCTCTTTTTGAATTTCAGTCAGTTGTTTAAAGAGGTCAAAAGAAGGATTTTTTGATGTGACGGAATTTTTCTAGCTTCTTTAATTCGTCAGGAATGCCGGAAAAGTGTGTTTTTATAAAAACTAGTCCTTTCTTAACAGCTTCGTCATTAAAAAAATTAGCAAATGCTGCAGAGGCCGTCTCCTCAAAGAATTCAACCACCTGAAGTAAGACAATTCAATTAATGTATAAGACAATGTCAGATTATAGTATGAATTGTACCTCTTTAATTTTTTCAAAATGTGTGGCATAAAAAATGCAAACAGATAACCAAATTCCCCATCTTGTTATGATAGGTTCCGGTGGAAGTTTAACATCTGGAAGTTTTTCTTTATAGGCCCTTACCCGTAATGGTGCTTTTACAAAAACCTGAAACAAGATCCAATAATCAAAAAGAGAATCTAATATGTTAGAGTTTTTTTCTTTTTGGTGGCAGAAATTAACTTGTTTACTATTGCAAACTCGTCTCTAATGAATTCACACACCCTATGTATTCCATGTGCTAGACAATTTAAATGTTTTAAATTCGGATAAAATATTTCTAATGCCTGAGCGGATTTGATCATATCAGGTGCTGCATCGGTTATGAATAAAGAGCGGACAGTTAGGTAAATGCCTGGAGCCCGTCTATTTTGTCTTTTTGTGTAACTTTTTGTCTTTTTTGCCTTTTTAAAGATTATTATTTTATATTGCCTTTTTACATAAACATTTTGAAAAGTTTGTGTAAACAGTGTTTTAATAGGTAGATGACATAAACGCATTACAGAATTTTACTTAAATTACGTACAATAATATAATTAACATTTTTTGCTCAAAAGGTCTTACCACGAACCTATAAATAACAACAGGGATTTTCGTAAACAATCGTTTCCAGAAAACATTAAATACAAAAACCGCTTATAGAGAAGAACTATTGTAAAAATTTATTCAAGGATTATGTACAATGAAAGGCTTAACAGAACACTATTTACAAAACCGGAAGGATTTCGGAATGAATGATATTTTATAGGTCTATTCAGTACCTAAGTAAAGCAAACAAATATAGATAATTTTAATTCTGCCCGGTGAAATTCCTTTAATGACTGAAACACATGACTAAAATATTCTTTGTTTGTTATAAATACTTGTGATATTGTCACACTGTGATAGTCTATTGCTGTTGTGCTGTGAGTAAGTTTTAAAAAATGCCACCTAGTAAACAATCAAAATTTGAAAATTATTACAAGTGGAGTAAATTAGACAATAATTTAACAACCGACGGGGAAAACCTTTTTTGTCAAGTTTGTTCAAAATCAGTAAGTTTGTATTATCTTAATTTAAATGCTGTTAATTACTGTAAGTTACACAAAAACGCAAAATAAGCAGGCTCCAGGCATTTGCCTAACTGTCCGCTCTTTAATTATTCCCTACAGTAAAGACAATTTATCATGAAGAAGAAATGAGCAACACTGTTTTAGTGCAAGATAACTGCAGTATACACACAGCCCAAATAGTTAATAAATTATTTGATGACCACCCCGAAATTCAATTGTTACCATCGCCAGCAAAATCTCTTGACTTTAACCCGACTGAAAATCTTTGGGCTGCTATGGTAAAAAGTAGGAATGACGTTGGATTCAAAAAGGTAAGAGAAAGAAACTGGTAGGAACTATCTCAACATGTCACGACATCGTGGGAATCATTGCGGATAGCGGCGGATCCATGGGGACGGCTATGAGGCTGTAGCCGTCCCCAGAATCAAAAATAAAAATTGTAATTTTTTTTCTTTGCTTTGCTTTTAAAAACCTTTGAGTTTGTCGTTTTTATATCGGAATTCTAAGAATAAATGTAGCAAAAGCAAAACCACCCTTTACAATACCAACAAAGTTGTTTTCCTACGTTTGTGCATAATTTTTTTCGAAATTTATTGAATGAGTTAAATGTATAGGTACCTGTTGAAGTGTAATATTTTTTTATTGTTTGTGGATTTACGAATACGGCAAACTGCAAGTGTGAACCTGCCTTTCAGTTTCAGGTAACGTTTTATTTTATTTATTCAACAACAGTTTACTAAGGTCCGGTTTCACCAACTAAAATTTAACTGTAGATTAACTAACCTACGATTAAATTTAAAATCCTGTCATATCATTGGTTAGTGGTTTTAAGCTAACCAATGATATGACAGGATTTTAAATTTAATCGTAGGTTAGTTAATCTAGAGTTAAATTTTAGTTGGTGAAACCGGACCTAATAGTTTTATTTTAGTTTTCCTTTTCTGTAGAAACATCAAATATGTAATATGTAAATATTATTGTATACTGGCTTCTCAACAATTGAAAGATTAAGCTTACTGCTTAAGCAGGTACTTTTTTCTGTTTACTTTTATTATTAATGGAGATGGAGCATTGAATGTACAGAAATTACCAGTTTCAGTGTGCCTACTGTCAACTGTGTTTACGTACATACGTTAACGTAAGTGCGAAGCTGCAACTGATTATTTATCGCTAATAAGATAGCAATAAAATTAACAATAATCGTGACGTGACATCGTGACTCGTTAGTCGTTACTTCAACTTACATTTTCAGCACTTCACTTCACTTTTATTATACAGTTGCAGTGGGTAGTTCAGTGAGTTTATCTAGTTGTTTAGAGAGCTAAGAGCACTGAGCACTAAATTTGATTAAATTGTAAGGTACGTATTTATTTAGTTATTCTTATTTTAAAATAAGACCACTCCTTAAAATTTCTTCATTTGTGTTTGTTTACACATATAGTAGATAGTAGAAGAAATTTTGCTTTTTCTGCAATTGACGGCGCGTAGCGCAAATTTTACAGTTTTAATGCCATAACTTCCGGATTTAAGTTTATTAGTTATAGTTCAGTTTAGTTATCAGTAATCGGCCAATCGTATGATCTGAACTTATAACAATCATAGTTTCCATCACGGCGTCAGCACGTCTTTTCTTTTATAAAGTAAAAGTAAAGTAGAGTAGAAACCGTTCAGAAATTAAAGTTTATTATAACAGTCAAAAGCAAGCTAAGACAATAAAAGTTAAAGCAAAATTAAAATTTTAAAACTATTTACCATTACCAGTACCATCACTGACCACATTTTTTTTAAAGGACCATTTTGCTGTTCATCTCAAACTTCCTTCACGTAAACATGAAGAGATCATATTTTGTTGTCAAAGTTTCACGAGTTGACAAAGATACAGACGCACACGCAAGTTCTGCTTCCAACAGTTCAGAGTTGGAAGTGAAAAATACTGATAAAGCAAAACATATTGATAAAATTCATGCGTCAACGCCTTCCACCAGTACCAGCACAAAACCTGTAGAAGAAGTTCATGCCTATAAAAATGATATCGGTGTAGCTTGTGGAGAAATCGTGAATTTATCAGACGAAGAGAAATACGAATTATTAGTAAACACTTGAACACCGGAAAGTGATTACGTTTTCCCAAAAATTGAAGAAGGAAATCAACTTCGTTCATTCAAGAGCCACTGGTTGACTGGCTTTTCATGGTTAGCTTACAGTCATCACCTGCAGGGAGCTATGTGCAAATACTGCTGTATATTTGCGCCCAGAAACGCAGGTACGATGCTCTTAAATTTTAATATAAGTCTTATGTTATCATCAAGTTTTCTAATGTGATAATGTTAGAAATTATATTTTAGCCTTTGAAGATTTTTGTGATTGAGCCAATGAAAAAATATAAGGACGCGCTACGAAGCATGCGGAATCATTCAAATACAGAATATCACAAAACATCAGCAACTAAAACAGGAAATTATATTGCAGTTTATACTAATAATGGAACCGTTAAAAGTATTTAAATAACTTTCAACAAGTCTCTGGAAGATGCAATTAACAAAAATAAGAAACGTCTATTGCCAATTGTAAAAACAGTTTTGTGCAAGAAATAATTGTCCGCTAAGAGGACACCGTGATGATGGAGAATTGGGTTGCAAAAGCAAAACTGACATTTATGGAAAGACAGGGATATTTAGAAGTCTTTTGGCATTTAGACTTGATGCTGGCAATAAAGATTTAGATCTTCATTTTTAAACTGCCAAAAAAAATTGCACAATGATTAGCAAGGCTATACAAAATGAGATATTAGAATGCATTGGTGACGTAGTGAGAACAGAAGTTTTAAAGAAAGTAAAAAAGTCAAAATTATTCACATTAATGGCAGATGAGACCACTGATCGTGCCAAAGTTGAACAAGTTGCAATAAATTTGCGCTATGTAGATTTGGAATATATCTGCTTACGGGAAAATTTCCTTTGGTTTATACCAGTTGTATCAGTGACTGGTGAGAGCTTAAGGAATGAAATTAAACGATTCCTTAATGATATGGGATTAACTTTGGACAATCTTCGAGGCCAAGGGTATGACGGGGTATCGAATATGTCGAGAAACTTCAACGGATTACAGGCTTTGATTAGCCAGGAGCAACCAAAAACATTCTACACACATTGTTTTAATCATAAATTAAACCTTGTATTAAATAAGTCATGCAAAGTGCAAGCCATCTTTAACACACTTGGTACTATAGGCAAGATATCCACATTTATCTCTGCATCCGCCAAACGTGTGGCAATTTAAAAAAAAGTAATTAATACAATAAACAAGGATGAGAGAAAGAAGAAGCTTAAACCGTATTGCGAAACCAGGTGGGTGGAGAGGCATGATTCTATTCTGGTATTTGATGAACTTTGTCACTACACCCTTGAAACCTTGTATGAAATAGGAGAAGATAGGACTGATGAAGATAGTTCAACTTCAGTTCATCACATCTACGAAACGCTGCCATTAAGTAAAATGCTCCAGGATTCACAAATGGACCTATCAGTTGCTCAAGACAGTGTTTTAAATGTCATTTCAGTATTACAGAATATGAGAAGTGATCCAGTTTTCACTGAGGTGTTTAACGAAGCCGTAAAAGTTTGTAACTCTGAAGTAGTTGACGTTAAAATTCCCCGAATTACAAAAAACCAAAAAAATAGACCGAATTTTTCTACTGCTTCACCCGAGGAATATTTTAGATTGGCTGCTTTTGTCCCATTTCTAGATTATTTAATTCAAGAAATGACTACCAGGTTTGAGGGCAAATTTACAAAGATAATCCCTCTTCAATCACTGATTCCTGCTTACATTGGACGTTACTCAAATGCAGACATTATTAAAGCTGCGAGCATTTACGAAAACGATATTGAAGCATCTCCTTCACAGCTAGATGGTGAACTTTTACTTTGGACTGCAAGATGAAATGAAGTTGATAACAAGCCTGATACTGCGGTAGATGCCATAGCTTGCTGTAACGCGTGTTCACCAAACATTAAAATACTTCTTCAAATTTTTGCTACACTTCCGATATCCACTGCAAGCGTAGAAAGAAACTTTTCTGTAGTCAGACGTCTAAAAACGTATCTTCGATCGACCATGGGAGCGGAAAGATTAAACGGCTTGGCTCTGGCACAAATTCATAAGAATTTAGAAATAAAACCTGAAGATGTGTGCAAACTATTTGCATTGAAGAAAACAAGACGAATGGAAATGGGTGATTGGGCTAACGTTAGTGAAAGTTAATTAAGGAAATCCCATTACATGTGACATGAATGACATGATTGCGTTGTATTATAACACATAACCTAAAATTACAACTTTAAACTTTTAGTTAAGTACTAACTGTTCCACCAAATGTTGATTTTTATTTCCCACCACATCCATATCCATAATTCCATACATGTATTGATTATTGAGGTATGTACATATATTATATATATAAGCCATACATATCCATCCAACAATACGACTATAAGGATAACAATATTAATAATTAATTCTACTCAAACAATTTTATATAAATAGAATGCAAATCGAACTAGCCTTCAGACTTTCAACTTGCCCAGTAGAACTCAATTTCAAACTCAGTAACGAACGATCCAGAATTCTGTTGTAAAATTGAAATAGTGATTCTGGGTTGGTACCATATGTATATGTTTATAGTCTCAGGCTCTCAGCCGCCCCCAACTGCTATTTCTAGATCCGCGCCTGATTCCGGAATTCTCCAATTTGCGAAAACCTTGTAAATAGTATGAGGAGACGTCTAGAAGAATGTATTAATAATAATGGTATTACACAAATTACTAAGATGGCAATTTTTGTATTTTGTATTATTATATGTATTATATTATACATTATGTGTATTAAATTATATATTATGTGTATTATGTATTAAATGTATGCGGTTACGAGGGTTTGTAGATGTAGATGATTTGTCTGTGACTGAACTTAGGATAATTTTAAGAAATTGCTGCTTCAAAAGAAACCACTTTGTTCAAGTAAGGATGAATTCAGATGGAATCGAGATAAAACAGTCGTTAACGAACTTGCAGAAAGTATTAACCAATATCCTGAAAAAAATTCCAAAATATCAGAAACACGTATGAGAACTAGGTTGACACATTTAAGAGGAAGAATTGATAGAACTTCTATTGCAACAGAAAATAAAACGGAAAACGAACAACTTAAGAAAAAAATCAAAACAAAATACGGTAATCAATCACATAAAAGTACAAAGAGAGATCTTTTCACACAACATAGCGATACTTCTAACAGCAAAGGTAGTCAAGAAGACCACACAGGGGAGAAGTAAGGTTTTCCGATAAGAAGTGGTCGTTTAGAATCGACAGAAGCCAATTGGCCGTCAAGTTCTAAAAAAGTTCGCACATTACCTATTTGCAAATGAGGTGTTACTATTAAAGGTGATTCTTTACCAAATGAGTTGTATGTGTTTTTGATGAGACTTGAAGAGTTGCCTCTAGCTCGTGGTGTAAGAAAAAAAGATTTATTTATTTCTGCAGTAGACCTTTTTACACTACCCGCTTTAGGTTGGTTTAGAGCTAAAAGAAAAGGTTTAAAAAACTGGGATTGTTTAGTAAAAACGCTAAAAGAAGAATTTTTGTCCCCTGACATGGATGATATAGTGTTTGAAGAAATTCGTACAAAACACCAAAAGAAAAACGAAAAAGTAGGTGTGGTCAAAAAAGACAAATTTCTTTAACATGTTCTTGTCGTTCAAAACCTACTTTTTTGGAATACTTCTGCTAGTCGACTTTATTCCATTGTAAATATTCAGACTAGAAAGTGTAACTACTATAATAATTTAGATTGGAAATTGTGGTTGTCTTATGTCCTAAATTTTATGTTTGACAGTAACGTTAGTCCAATGTTAGCAGTTAGTGGAGCTGATGATCGTCCTTATTTAGAAACTTTCATTTTTGGGCATTGCATGAAGGTGTTGATTGATACTGGTGCAAACTGTTCAATTTTTGGTGGTTCTGGCATTAAGCTATTTTATGATTGCGGTTTAACTTTTTATTCTACTGGTACTAAGTTTGTCAAAATTGCAGATGGAACTACGTATGATGTCACTAGTGTAGTTTGGCTGCTAATAGTGGTAAAGAATAAAGAAATTAGGAATAAATTTTTAGTAGTTCTTGGTCTTAATAAAATTTTAATTCTAGGCATTGATTTTTTAAAGGTTAGCTAAAATGGAAATATTTTTTGCAAGTAATCGTTTTGTTTTAAATGAGATAGTAACTGACAAGGTTAATCAACAAATATGTTTTACGGAAGAACAAAATTATTATTTAAGAAAAATCAAATAAATGTTTACAAATCTAGGAAGTAGAAATTCTATTCGTGAAAGCCCGTACAATTTTTCGCCCTATATGCAAACTATCATAAACAAAGAAATCGATAAGATGTTAAAGTTGCGGGTCATAGAACCTTCAAAAAGTGCATGGTGTTTTCTAATGCTGCTGGTTAAGAAAAAATCTAGAGAAATAAGATTTTGCTTTGATGGGCGTGCTCTCAATTCTGTGACAAAGAGAGCATCGTTTATCTAGATTAGATACTATATTATCCAAATTACGAGATGCAAAATTCTTAAGCAGCATAGATCTAAAAAGCAGTTTTTGACAAATCCCCTTAACAAAAACTTCGGCATTTTCAGTTTTAGGAAAAGGGTTATTTCATTTTAATGTTTTATCTTTTAGGTTGCCTAACGCGGCTCAAACGAGCGACTTATACTTATGGATAAAATTTTTAGACCGGACATGAAACCGTATGTTGCATGCATTGTCACATATCCCTAAAGTTGGAGAGTTAAAGATACTAGAAGATGATTTAGATAATTAGTACATAAAACAACAAAGTAAGGTTCTTAAAGACGCTGCTAAATTTCTGGATTGGACAGTGGAAAATCAAGGTCCTCTTATGAAATTGTTACCTGTACGGCACCAACCATTTAATGTCTCGCAATGGAAGATAGTAGTACTAAAACTCGTACAAAAAATTGTGCTACAAGATTGTCATGATTCCGTTACATCAGGACATTTTGGTTTCTTAAAAACGTGGAAACTAACAGTAGGTAACTCAATTTTACTGGCCTACAATGTAGGCAGATATTATGCGGTTTGTAAGACGTTGTAAATTTTGTAGATCTTAAAAAACTTGTAACACATCTAGGTTTGGTTTGATGGGCAAAGAGAAAAAAGTGGAGTTCTCATTTGAAATTGTTTCGGGAATACCTTATACAAAAAATCTGGTATAATGCACTTTATCACCCGCAAGTGAATTTTCAAGAATGAACTAACAGAGTGATAGGAACTGCAATAATAAGTTACTTATATCAATCAGATCTCCGTACATGGGATCTTAACGTATATAAGATCGGTTATGCGTTTCGTTTAGCGGTTCATAAAGTCACATCAGCAACTCCTAATCAGATAGTCTTGAGAAGAGAGATACTGATTGTAGGAAATTTTTATGGAAATCTTGGAAGTGAAGCCTTAAAATTGACTCCTAATAAACGCACAAAATATTTAGAGAAATTTTCAGTTCTTAAGGAACTGTTTCAAAATATACGCCTAAAACTTAGTAAAGCATGAGACTAATGTCCGGCGATATAATCTAAGAAAAACTGATTTTCGTTTTCAAGTAGGAGACTTAGTTTGAAAAAGAAATTTTGTGTTATCATCTGCAGCAGATAAATTTGCAGCAAAACTGGCACCAAAATACAAATTGTGTACTGTGACAAAAGTATGTTCTCCCTTGCGTTACAAATTAGAAAACGAAGATAAACAAGACGTAGAAATATAGCATGTAAAGGATTTAAAACTTTATTTTGGAGAAGCGAACCTGAGCGAATGATAATGAAACGTTCGAGAAGTTATTTGCAAATTCAAGAGCCTTCTAGAAGTTGTTATCCATCTTCTAGAAGATATACCGAAAGATAGGGAACACTCGAGAAGGATTTCCAAATGTGTATAAATAGCTAAGAAAGAAATCGTAGGTCAGTTATTGCCGTAATGCGAATACAGCAGTGTTAAAAAGATTATTCAAGTCTAAATAAATAAGTCGTTAGCGCGTGTGTGTATATATAAATTAGTTGTAAGTGTTTTTATTAAATATTATTAGATTTAATTAATTCGGTTAATTTAAAAAGTGTACATATTTCTAGTATAAGAAAAAATATTTTTAGTAGTTTAAATAAATTAGTGTTAATAATAAAATTCGTTACAATAGATTGATGAGTGTTTTGGAATGTGGCAACAAATTGATGTATGTTTGTCTCTAACGTTTTTACGTTGGTTGCGGCTTTCTATTAAAAAAAATCATGTTCATGCTATTTTTTATCTGGGGAACGGGGCAGTGTAACGTTCTAAACTAACGTTCTTGTATTCCCTCGTATAAGTATATTAAATATAAATATTAAAATGAATTTTTGAATATTTGTTAAAGACCATGGTCGATAACGCGCGATAGCAAGTTATATTAAAGAAATTTTATGAAATGAGAGGAACGCGTAAACGTCGAGAGAGAAAGGACGTTGCTAATTTTTTGGGGGACTCGATCTCAATTTATAGAGAGCTAATAAGCGTAATTGTACAGATTTTAATTAGCGCGAAATTTATAGTTTATGTTTCAAGTGGACTTAAATAATTTAATAGTGACGCTCAACATATTAGTTTATAAATATAAAAACGTGTTGATAACATTTGGTTGCGCTGTGATTAGAAGAAATATTGTCAGCAAAATATAACTGCCCTGCAGGAATCATAATTAAAGCTAAAGAAACCTTTTACTTCTGTGTAGTTTTATGGGATGGAAAATCACCATAATTGGATGTAACCTTAGTTACATGAGATGCAAGATATCTTCAGTGGTCAGGCACAAGCTTCAAGCAGTTCAGATAAGTCACCTATTTTGTTATAAATTTTATTACGTTTTGGTTGAAACCTATTTTTATGTATATATATTTTAACGTTCAGCTTCGAGAGCATTCACGAAGCTACTATCCACGTCTAGAACGTACACGAAAGAATATAGAAGGTTCTCGACGGATGGCGAAATTAAATAAAAGCGACACAAATAAATCATAGGTCAGTTATTTCAGTATTGTGTCCGTTAAGGTGAAATAATTAAATAATTCTAATTGTACAGTTATGTATGATGAGATATTGGGTGAGATGAACCTGTATAAACATTATTTTCAAAAACGTTAAGTCATATAAAGCACAAAAAAAATTGATCACAAAAACCTACATAAATAATTGAAAATGGCACTACCATTTTTAGAAAATTTTGACATCCTGCAAAGTTGACTACACGGTCTAGATTTTTTTAAAAGCACGTAGAAAATTGTCAAAAATGTTTTTTAAATTTAGAATTAATGAGAAAGCCGTTTGAACACTTATTTGTTTTATTTTTGCTACCTTTAATAACATTTTAATTACTCTTTAGAATTTAACTTCAATGAAATAATTTTTTCACAATTTGCGTATTTTCAGCAATACCATTTTTGATTTCTCGTATTATTATGACAATCTGAAGTTTTTAATATTTTAGAACACATTTTTTAAGTTATCAACCTTGCCGAGGAATGCCAATATATGCAATATTTCGATTCTTCAAGTAGACTTTTGTAATTAAAATTTTCTAACCCCGTAGTATAAATTTTGATCACTTTTTATTACATTTTCTAATCTACATACTACATTTCTAGATTTGCGTCGCTATAGTTTAACTAAAGTATTGCAAAGAGTGGTAAAACCTAAAGGCCGTAAGAAAATACATAGACAATAAGGTATGGATGGTTAGCATTGGAGATACATGAAAGTTTTTCAGTTCTAAAGTAAGAACAATGGCAGATATATGTACTGTTATAAACAAACTGAAATAATTTTGCATCAAAAACAATGTGTTTTTGGTATTTTGAGTTTCACAGTTCATAATGATAGACAATGGTACGCTATTTAAATCTAAGGTTGTTACGGCCTTGTTTCGGGAATACCATATAGAAAAAATCTGGTATAATGCACTTTATCACCCGCAAGTGAATTTTCAAGAATGAACTAACAGAGTGATAGGAACTGCAATAAGAAGTTACTTATATCAATCAGATCACCGTACATGGGATCTTAACGTATATAAGATCGGTTATGCGTTTCGTTCAGCGGTTCATAAAGTCACATCAGCAACTCCTAATCAGATAGTCTTGAGAAGAGAGATACCGATTGTAGGAAATTTTTATGGAAATCTCGGAAGTGAAGCCTTAAAATTGACTCCTAATAAACGCACAAAATATTTAGAGAAATTTTCAGTTCTTAAGAAACTGTTTCAAAATATACGCCTAAAACTTAGTAAAGCATGAGACTAATGTCCGGCGATATAATCTAAGAAAAACTGATTTTCGTTTTCAAGTAGGAGACTTAGTTTGAAAAAGAAATTTTGTGTTATCATCTGCAGCAGATAAATTTGCAGCAAAACTGGCACTAAAATACAAATTGTGTACTGTGACAAAAGTATGTTCTCCCTTGCGTTACAAATTAGAAAACGAGGATAAACAAGACGTAGGAATACGGCATGTAAAGGATTTAAAACTTTATTTTGGAGAAGCGAACCTGAGCGAATGATAATGAAACGTTCGAGAAGTTATTTGCAAATTCAAGAGCCTTCTAGAAGTTGTTATCCATCTTCTAGAAGATATACCGAAAGATAGGGAACACTCGAGAAGGATTTCTAAATGTGTATAAATACCGAAGAAAGAAATCGTAGGTCAGTTATTGCCGTTATGCGAATACAGCAGTGTTAAGAAGATTATTCAAGTCTAAATAAATAAGTCGTTAGCGCGTGTGTATACATAAATATACAGAGAATAATCTTGTACGTGATTTTAGTGTAAACAATTGTGTGAAGCTATCCGCGGACTTTATCTTATCTTCCTGTAAGTGATATAAATTAGTTGTAAGTGTTTTTATTAAATATTATTAGATTTAATTAGTTCGGTTAATTTAAAAAGTGTACATATTTCTAGTATAAGAAAAAATATTTTTAGTAGTTTAAATAAATTAGTGTTAATAATAAAATTCGTTACAATAGATTGATGAGTGTTGTGGAATGTGACAACAAATTGATGTATGTTTGTCTCTAACGTTTTTATGTTGGGTGCGACTTTCTATTAAAAAAAAATCATTTTTATGCTATTTTTTATCTGGGGAACGGGGCAGTGTAACGTTTTAAACTAACGTTCTTGTATTCCCTCGTATAAGTATATTAAATATAAATATTAAAATGAATTTTCGAATATTTGTTAAAGGCCATGGTCGATAACGCGCGATAGCAAGTTATATTAAAGAAATTTTATGAAATGAGAGGAGCGCGTAAACGTCGAGAGAGAAAGCACGTTGCTAATTTTTTGGGGGACTCAATCTCAAATTATGGAGAGCTAATAAGCGTAATTGTACAGATTTTAATTAGCGCGAAATTTATAGTTTATGTTTCAAGTGGACTTAAATAATTTAATAGTGACGCTCAACATATTAGTTTATAAATATAAAAACGTGTTGATAACATTTGGTTGCGCTGTGATTAGAAGAAAGATTGTCAGCAAAATATAACTGCCCTGCAGGAATCATAATTAATGCTAAAGAAACCTTTTACTTCTGTGTAGTTTTATGGGATGGAAAATCACCATAGTTGGATGTAACCTTAGTTACATGAGATGCAAGATATCTTTAATCATCAGGCACAAGGTTCAAGCAGTTCAGATAAGTGACCAGTTTTGTTATAAATTTTATTACGTTTTGGTTGAAACCTATTTTTATATGTATATATATTTTAACGTTCAGCTTCGAGAGCATTCACGAAGCTACTATCCACGTCTAGAACGTACACGAAAGAATATAGAAAGTTTTCGACGGATGGCCAAATTATATAAAAGCGACACAAATGAATCATAGGTCAGTTATTTCAGTATTGTGTCCGTTAAGGTGAAATAATTAGATAATCCTAATTGTACAGTTATGTATGATGAGATATTGGGTAAGATGAACCTGTATAAACATTATTTAGGCACAAAAAAAATTGATCACAAAAGCCTACATAAATAATTGAAAATGGTAGTGGCATTTTTAGAAAATTTTGACATCCTGAAAAGTTGACTACACGGTCTAAATTTTTTTAAAAGCACGTAGAAAATTGTCAAAAATGTTTTTTAAATTTAGAATTAATGAGAAAGCCGTTTGAAGACTTATTTGTTTTATTTTTGCTACCTTTAATAACATTTAATAATTACTCTTTAGAATTCAACTTCAATTAAATAATTTTTTCACAATTTGCGTATTTTCAGCAATACCATTTTTGATTTCTCGTATTATTATGACAATCTGAAGTTTTTAATATTTTAGAACACATTTTTTAAGTTATCAACATTGCCGAGGAATGCCAATATATGCAATATTTCGATTCTTCAAGTAGACTTTTGTAATTAAAATTTTCTAACCCCGTAGTATAAATTTTGATCACTTTCTATCCATTACATTTTCTAATCCACATACATTTCTAGATTTGCGTCGCTGTAGTTTAACTAAAGTGTTGCAAAAAGTGGCAAAACCTAAAGGCCGAAAGAAAATAGACAATAAGGTATGGAAGGTTAGCATTGGAGATACATGGAAGTTTTTTAGTTCTAAAGTGAGAACAACCTGTAATAATCTTGCATCAAAAACAAAATTATCTTACACTATTTCTAATAGTAGTAGGTCGTGAGGATGACGATAATCTGGTTTGCTTTGGTAACAGATAATCTTACGCATTTATACAATAATTTTCTATATACTTTGATGCCTACTTTAAATTAATGGATTTGATAAACGTTGCTGCCTATATGATAAGTAAACCTATTACAAAAATTATTTGTATTAATGTTCTTCAACTTCAATATAAGAAACCGTTTTTGACTGCAATAGAAGAAAAGGTTTGTGGTTAGGAACATGTAAAATTATTTTTTTAAATTGTTGCTCAAGCTCTGTTTCAGTATTTGTTACGGTAAGAATTATCGGTAACTAAATTTAAATGGAGCTGGCCGCAGTAGCTCGGTTCTTGTAAGCAAAATGGGGTGGGTTAGAAATTGTGAGGGAAATATTTAAATCAAAGATGTCGTGGTAGATAAAATTAGTCAAATAGTGATTAGAAATTGTTCGAAATACGCGCCACACAATTTGTTTAGTTACGGCCCTGTTAAGTAAATTGCAAAAGTTTAACAGGGCTCTAGTAGTAGCGAAGGGTTGCTGAAAGAAAAACGGGGAAGGTTAAGCAATAAATAGCAATCAGTAAATTTGATGTAAATATAATGAATTTAGAATAAATGGAAATTTACAAAATAATTACTAAAATATTCAATTATGCAAACAAAATATGTGTGAAGTTGAGTAAAACAATTGATAATGGATTTCAAATATTACAAAAATACAGGATCTAAATTACCTTGTGTCAAAACAAAAGTAGTAAAACTAATTTAATTACGTTAGGTTCGCAAAACAAACAACAAAAAAAAATAATTTGGGGCAGCGATCGTTATTCGACAAGACAGTAATTACAAATTTGAAATACAAAAAAAATCTTACCTTTATTACTTCGCTGATGAAACTCCGTGCACGGTATTTCCAGTCGAAGTTTCCTTAAATAAAATATTTAAAACAAACAATTGGCCGTCGGCAAATAACAGCCGAGAATTAGAGTTAAGTTCAAGTTTACTATCTCGTAGATCAGGAAATGCGTAATTTATGTAGGTTAATAGGTCAGTTACAATTACGTTATAAGTCAACAAATTTCAAGGTAAATCAGATAACTTTTTATAGAAACAAAGAGAAATTAAATTAAGTAAATTAAGCCAAAGTTTAAATAACAAAAGTGAATTTTAAATAGCAAAAAAAATTGTAAAATTTAAAGTATAAGGAAAAGTTTTTGAATTTCTAAAGTTGATTAAGCAAGTAGGATTTTGATTAAAAGTTCAATGTAGAAAATCAAATCTTTGAGATTTGCACAAATATGAATTAATTCACAATAAAACGAAGGTTAACGGTTGGTTTTTTTTCACATAGCGTCAGTTGGTGCAATCGAAGTTGACTTCTCAGCGTAGCGTTAGTAGAGTTTACAGATGAACGGAGTATTTTGGTAGTTGAAGGAACTCTCGTACGTGGAGGAAACAATCCGTTGGTGGAAACGTTCATATGAATTAGAACAATTTCGTCGGAAGAAAAACCCGCTATAAAGAGGAAGGGAGAGAAGCGAAGTTAGATTAACTAAATAAAGCAGAAACTAAGTACTTTACCTGGGTATAATAATCCAGCGTCAAGAAAACTAAGTACACTTTTAAAATTTAAAGTAACTTATTGCCGTAAATATACGATTTTTAGTAATTTTAGGAAAGAAACAGGTTCCGTAGATATACTAAAAGTTAGGAAGGTTTAAACGTAATATCCGGTAAAATCACCGTGTTTAAGTAAACGTTAGTACTTCCAAGGTACAATAAATTTTTAAAGTGGTCTCAAAAAGAGTTTGTCAGGAACTGATTAAAGAAAAGAAACGAAATACCTAGAGTTATAATGACCTCAGAAGATAACAAAATAAATTCGTCAGCAAACTGGTGAGAGCGCTCGAGTAACTGATAGTTTAAACAATGATCTTGATAAGGATTTGCAGAAAAGCAAAATTTAACCACGTATTAAGCGAAGATAATATGCTCTTAATTAATTATAAATTACATATTATCAACCTTTAAAATGTAACGAAATAAAGCGTGAGATTAGCAACACAGCAAATTTCCACACGTATAACTTAAATGAATGAAACAGTACCAGATTTAGGAAAATTTGCACATATTGTTGATATTATTTACGTTTTATTTATTTGAATAATGTTTTATTTTTTATAATAATATGTATTGTAACGAATTTTGTTATTAAAACTAATTTATTCAAACTACTAAAAATTTGTAACTTAGGTATATTAAAAATATGTACACTTTTAAATTAACCGAATTAATTAAACTAAGGATATTTAATAAAACACTTACAGTATAATAAGGTATGTATAACGCTATCACTTACAGGAAGATAAGATAAAGTCCGCGGATAACTTCACGCACTTGCTTACACTAAACTCACGTACTTCGTAGATTTATTTATAACACGCGTTAACGACTTATTTATTTAGACTTGAATAATCTTCTTAACACTGCAGGCTTCGCATTACGGAAATAATTAACTTACGATTTGTTACTTCGGTATTTATACACATTTGGAAATCCTTCTCGAGTGTTCCCTAACTTCTTGAACGTTTCAGTATTATTATATAATACTATTAAGTGTTATTAATTATGTATTGGTATTAAAACAAATATGTTATGTATTTATTCTTGTATTCTGTGTTGTATTTCAGTTATTTAGTTGTAGAAGTATGATGCTGTACTTATAGCTGCATTAAAATTGTGTAATCACCGTAAAAAAATAAACATTTTTAGAAACTCGAAATATATGTTTTACTAATTCATAAAGTATATAGGAGAAATATCTTATTTCGTATCAGAAGAGTAAAATTAACTCTGAAATTATGATTAATATTCATAATTATTTATCCACTATTCTGAATATCACTTAATAAAAAATACTTTATTTACCACATTTTATGATTGGCTGCTTATAAAGTTATTCTTTATATAATTAGAGTTTATGAATATTAATCATAAATATGTGATTATTAAGCATACATAATGAAAATACTTCGTTACTGGATGTGAATTATAATCATAACAGATGTGACTTAAATCACATATTATCATTACCTAGTTAAAATTTTATTCTTAATATGATCATTTTTTGTGAATATTATTCATTAAGATATGATTATTACGCATATATAATGAAAGTGTTTACTTCATAAGTTATGCATTAGAATCATTATAGATGCCAACTTGACTATTCACAAATTATACCTATGGTTTATAAATTTATGAATAGCTAGTAGTAGTTGTATTTTATGTTTAAATTACGCATAAGTTGTGCGTCTTACGAATTATATCTGAAAACATTTCCCTCGGTGTGTAAGTATATAGTAAATAAAGTAATTTTTTTATTTAACAAACTTTTTTGTTAAATTGACCCACGTCCGCCAATTGCGCAACTGAGCGCCGGTGCAACGCATCAATGCTATGCTTTACTTTTGACGCTTGTTACGTAAATTACTATTAATTAAGAGATTTTGCTTTATGCGGATATGTAAGTTTTTAGAATGTATTTATTATTGGCAATAAGTTGTAGGTATATTTTTTATACACTTAAACAGACACTTGGGCGTGCTTTTGTTCAGAATAAAAATTAAACTAAAAAGTGATTGAATTTACGTTTACACAAAAAGTATTAGGCTACATTTTTAATGTCTGTAATCATGTGTAACTTCAATTTTTTTATAAAAGAGAAATAAAAAACAAAAGATTTTGACGTTTTATAGGATTTTTTTAATATCAAATGTACATGTACATATATAAGTACACTAATGAAAATTGTGTAATTTTACTGAATGAAAAATTATATTATATTTACTATATATATATATTTGTAAAAAAGCATTACAATATAATTTTTACATGCTTACTTAGATAATTTTACGTTTATGAATAAATATTACTGCAAAAAACATGGATAAAATATTATATGTAATTTTTACTATTACAGACGTAATATTAAAGTAAAAATACACAAGTTTTATTCAATCTAGTTAAAATACTGAATTTTTAGTTTGGATAGTTCACTTTTAACCTAACATGTAACTTTAAAGTCGCCGTAATACAATGGTAGGTAATATTACTGTTGATGTAAAAGTAACCTGATTGAAATACCTGCAATAGAGTACCTTATATAATTAAATAAAACAAAGTTCTAGACTCTAATATAATGCTCATAATCTACTAAAAATTAGAGGTGGATATACTGTTGCACGTTTACCACTCAAGAACATACTTTCGACTTTATTTTTATTCTTGTATGTTTCGTTTTTAGTTGATATAATTCGATCTGTTCCAAACACTCAAAAGCAAGTTCAATGCTAAAGTAATTGAAAACACTCTGAACAGCAAAAATCAATATCAGATTTAATATTACCTAAACTTTTATTTCTTCCGTTATAGAGTCTGGCACAATTTTTTTTTCGATACCGAACATTATAATTTACGATGCAAACAAAAACGTCTTAATCCTTTAGTCCTTGTGACGTTTTGCATGGACCCAACACGGCGATGCTTCTAAAAGCTGACACCAGAACCCGGAGCAGGGCAGAGGTCACGAAAGCGTAGTGGAAGGGCTCCAATGTGGGTAAAGAGCATGTCAGACCAATGGGATTAGTGAGAGTCTGCCAATGGCGATGCTGCTCTGGCAACCACCACGACTCACAGATCAAAACCCCTATTTAGACTGTGACTCTTTCAATACATCATAAAAACTTTTATTATTTAACCGAATCGGTTCAGTTACGCATTCCTTCACTAAAACAACTAATTCTAAATCTAAATAGATTAATTTAAGGTTTTTATAGAGCTAAGCGCTCTAAATGTAGAGCATTGAAAGTTTTAATCATCGGGATTTGTCGAATAAATCAAATTTTATTATTATTTGTGCGGTGATTAATTGTAGAGCATTTGGATATAAGAAAGGAACATTCTAACGTGATCTGTAGCGTTTGTGAGAGAGTACAAAAATAAGGGGATGTCGAGCGCAGTCGCGTGCTACGACAGAAGTTAAACACGGGGTAGCAAAATCTGATCCCGCCCATGGATGACATACTCGTAATACTCTCTTTACTCTGGTCCTTGCTTAAAATCCTTCATTTTACAATTTAGCCACCCTCTAAACAAATGATTTCCACATACATTTCGATGTCGTAAGCTTAACGTTAATCTTTCGTCTCTTAACGAGTTTAATAACTTTGTGCAAAAAAAAAACATAAGTGACGTTTAATTTTAAAAAATAAAATTTTGAAGTGATTTTTTGTTGGCGCTTACAATGAATTTATCGACGGCGGCGATGGAACAGGTAACTGCAATTCTACCGGCTCTTCATCAGTCTTGTTCATCGCCTACTGAGAATCATCATCTCCACAATGGTGAGTACCCGTTTAATAATTTTTTTTTACTAAGTAGTTATCGCTGATTAAAGTAAACACTAGCACAATTGTGAAATTTTTACAAAAGTAAATTAATATATATATTGCTATTGTTATTGCCTATAACGCTTTTACAAACTTTCCGAATTTATTTATTTCACAAAAGTTTTTTTTTTTTAGAAAGACTTTCATTATACCTAACATGTTCATTTGCATTTCTATAGTAATTATAATGTTTACTGTCATTTGTGTTTGTGTTTCTAAATCACCACAGTGTTTTATTATACTCATTACAATATTTTGAATAGTTTTAAAAACGTATGTTAGTTCACTAGTGAAGAAAAGTAATCTGAGCTATTGGTAGATGATTTCGAAAAATCGGGATGAAGTGTTATAATACTTTAGTAGGCAATCAAATTGAACAAAATTATTTCGTTTGTATACTAAATATTATTGTAGCAATATTAATATATAAAATTTAGCCACCCTCAAAATATTTCAGTCGGGTACGATATACATATATACTTTCTGAGCTCAAAAATAAAGAAACTTTTGACGTATATTTTAAATTAATTAATTTCTTGTTTGATTAGGATATTAAGATTCTGGTGTATACATTAATTTTGGTTTACTTATAAAAAACGCTATTTCAGTGTTTTTATGAGTAGCTTGTTAGATTTTTGTATTAATCTGAGCTTTATGTGCGCTTATAGTTTATTAAAATCTGGTCAGAAACACTGGAAATGATTTTTTCTTCTAAACCAAATCTCTGTCATGCATTGCCTGTTTTTCACCCAAATATCTCAAAAATAATATTTTTTTTACTCCAAATTTGAGAAAAAAAACTAATTTTTTTAATCTTTGTTTTAAAAAAAATTATAAAAAAATAACTTTTTTCTTAATGTAATAAAAATAGGTACATAAAACATAAAAAACTAATGCATTATCACATTCTAAATTATGAACATAATCTTAAAAATATAAATGATCTTTCCGCATTAACCAAAATAAAACACTACAATCGGTTTTGGATGAAGTGGGGGTAGGGGAACATAGGGCGAACCGGGCATCTTAAGATTTAGGTAAATTTTTTTGTACTACAATATCGCATTATTAAATCTATTTTTAGCCGATTAAAAACCGTAACCCGTTTTTTTGATTCTTCCAAAAGATGTACAAAAAGACCGCTCTCCCCAGTCACGTAGCAAAACAAACACATCCCAGGTATTATTTTTATGGTTTAAAATAAAAACAAAATGAAAAAATTAAAACTGTCTCATCATCACTTTCGATGCCAGCTTATGAATTATGGGTCCATTTTTGACAGGTTGAAGAGGAAACCCATCCTTCAATTAATTTTAAATAAAAATCTAGGCAATGCAGGTATTGAGCATCGCTTATCTTCACTGTCACTTTAGTCAGAGGTACCGAAAAATTCTTATCAAAGAAGCTATCTTTGATACGAAATTTTAGCAGTGTTGGGATTAATTTTTGACGTTTTACCCTTTTTCTATATTTTTTAAATTTTTTTTATTGGGACGTTTTTCTGGTGGGTTATATCTTATTTCCTTTTTATACATTTTTTTCTTTTTGTTTTCGTATGAGTAAGAGTAGCTTCTAATTCCTTCTTACTTGGTGTTGATAATAAAATTACCGTTTTCTTCTCTTTCTTCACGGTCGGTTGTCTTCTTTTAAAAACAGAAGGTGAGAAGAGAAGAGAATCAGGAGACTTAACAAAAAAAGTGTTTTTCTTCACTAGTGTTCTGAGGTTTGTATGATCTTGAGATGAAGGAGTCAATGGTAAATTGTTTGGTACAGTACCGCAATAACAGTGTTGCCATTGGATTTACAATTGGTTTTAGCAGTACTATTATTTTTTTTGGCGTTTGAAGCAACTCTTCTGATTTGTTATTAGATAGGCTTATATCAGTAGTAACTGAGGGCATGTAATATGTATCTGTGAAGATTTTTTTATATTTGAGGCTTTCGCGGCCATGATTTTTTAACAAATAATTATTTTCGGGTTTTGAACCGCGTTCGATATTTACACTTACACTTACAAACTTTGAAAAATTTACAATGTTTGGCGTTTTGACAGTCATGTCGCTATCTTCTTCAGAAAAAACTGAAATTGAAGATATAGGATCCTGACACGCCTTTATCTAACGCCGTTCGGGTCAGTGGTTCGTGGCGGTTCCGACTCATTAGTTTTTCGGAAGTTGTTTTTCCATATTGGCGCTAGATCGATTCCACTATCCCTATTAAAATTGTCGTACTTCTGGATTTCAATAGCTTCTTGTATAGTCTAGGCCAGAAGTTTTGGGATTTACCCAACATTGTTGCCTCTTCAAATTTTATCGTGTGACCTGTGTCTAAAAAGTGTTCCGCAACAGCAGATCTTGTGTTATGTTTCTTTGTATCCACCTTATGTTCTTTTAATCTAGTAGCTATGTTGCGTCCCGTTTGTCCTATGTAAACCAGCCCACACGAACAAGAGATGTGGTAGACTCCTGGTTCCTCAAGTGGTGCTTTTGTTTCTTTTGATTTTGAGAAATTGGCGGCTATTTTATTTGTTGCAGTGAAGATCACTTTGATATTTTTCCCTCTAAGTATCCTGGCTATTTTATCTGTGCAGTCTTTTATGTAAGGAAGGAAGAAAGTTGCCACAGGTTCCTCCTTCTTTGGTTTTCCTTACTGTGTTTGTTAATTGCTCTATATATGTCTGCTTTTCTAAAACCGTTTTTTTATTAAGACGTTTGTTAGGTGACCTAGCTCGGTCTTTAACGTGTTCGGTTCACTGATTGCCTTGGTTTTGTGTACTAAAGTTTTCAGAACTGCAAACTTCTGAGCTGGATGATGATGTTATTCGGCGTTGAGGTATCTGTCAGTATGTGTCGGTTTTCGATACCTGATGTCCCAATTTGTTGTCCATCTTTCGAATGCTTCTGTTTGTTTCCTTTTCCATGGTGAATTTGATGTTGAAATCTAATTGGTTGATGTGACTCAGAAAGTTGTGTAGTGTTTCTGTTCTATGAGACCAAATTACAAATATATCGTCCACATAACGTTACCAGCATTTTGGTTTGAGGGTAACGGTTTCTAATGCTCTTTCTTCAAAATTTTCTATAAATATATTGGCGATGACTGGAGAAAGTGGTGATCCTATGGCTGTCCCTTCAATTTGTTCGTATACAATATTGTTGAATGAGAAGTACGTGGACTTTAAAAGCATAGCTCAATTAGTCCGTTAAGTTCTTCATCCAAATCCGCTTTTCGTAATTTGGTCTTGATGATCTCTAGTGCTGTTTGTAGTGACACTTTTGTGAACAGAGATGTCACATCAAAACTGACTAAAATGTCTTCTGGCTCCAATTTAATTTTTTTAATTCCTTAGACGAAGTGCTGGAAATTCTTTACGTGATGGATGCTTTTTTCAGTAAGCGGTTGTAAAATGGTACATAAGTATCTAGCCAGAGGATGAGTGGCTGAACCTGTAGCACTCACAATTGGGCGAAGCGGTACCTTTGGTTTGTGGATTTTTGGAAGGCCGTAAAGGTGCTGCATCCTGGTGTCTGTAGAAATTAATCAAAAGAGACAACCTCTTTTGATGTTTCGGGATCCAATCAAATCTCTAGAGAGAAAGATTTCGGCCGATGTAAAATCCGCAAGCACGGTCCCGGAACATCAAAAGAGATTTTTGTCAATATCCGAAAATAATTATTTGTTTAAAAATATGTCTTCGTGCTTTCCTACTTTGTCCATGTTTTAATTATATGTATATTCCACTGTTAGATTGGTCTGATGAAGTTGGCACAATAGCCAACGAAACGTAGCCACAATTACTACAGAGTTTTATTTCTGAGTTGTGCCTATCCTCCACATCGAAGGATCTATGGTCGCATAGAAACACACCAAACTATTTGTTTTTTATGAAAAGCTTGACAAAATTTGCTGATTTTGTAGTTTTACGACCACGATCTGATGTGCGTTTGTTTAACAGCAGAATTAGTAAAATATCAAACAGTGTAACAGGACCCTCTAGTGGAGAACCAGCGATAGCGGCTGTGGGTTATCTTCCTGAGAGGATTTAGATTTAGCTCCGTTCTAAATCTTTGAAAGACGAACGTGCTAAAGATGTTCAGATGAACGACTTGGTTTGTCTTGATCAAGGGCTTGTTTTTCAGCTGCATCTTGGACTTCACCACTAACATTTCACATTCCGCTGCAATGTAATTGGCGTCGGTAAAAACATTTTTGTTAAAGGAATTTATGCCACCCACTTTAAAGCGTTTTGCTGGTTTTTTTGCTGATTTCTCTTATCTGGCACTTTAAATAAGAGTTTCCAAACAAGTCAGTGATGTCATATGCAGTTAAAGGTTTATTATTTACACAAAGCGATACTCTGATTTTCTCAGAATAATAAGCTTTGAGAGGGTTCATAAAAGCTCTATCTAAAGGTTCAATTTTGTGGATAATTTTTGAATTTTTTTTTGTATTATAAACAGATATGTCTCGTCTACGTTAAAAATTTGCAACGTAAACCTTGTCAAAAATATCATAAAACTCAGACATTTATTTTTTCTAAAACTTTGAGCTCTAGCAAACGATGTACCAGATCAACCGCCAATCAATGGTTAAGTAATGAATGTCGTCCTGTAATCTTTCATACAGTTTACCGTTAAATTATAAGTTTTGGCTTGCAATCCTATCAGCCACTTCTTCTGCTAATACTGACAACTTAACCCCGACATCAACGTTTGGGGTGGAGTAGGTTGCGACTCCATTTGAATCTGAAACGGAATAGATTCTATTTAGGGATGTATGATGGTTGTATAAGAGTCGTGACGTTATGAGTAGAACACTGAAGCACTTAGTGCATCTTTCATAGACACAGAAAGCTCTCCGGCATGAATTTCAAGTTACTAGGGATACAATAACTCAAGAGGAAATCGACCACTTGCAACTACTGGAATCGATACCACAAAGAATGAGAGAGTGTTCTTCTTTGTTCTTTTCTTTTGACATTTAATCTTCTTAGTGTTGCAATTTCAATGTCACAGAATATATAAATAGATTTTGTTAAATTTGGTTGCTTCTAGAGTCATCGTCATTAGTCAAAATTTTGAATTTGTAATATATTTTTTAATTTTCTCTAGTATTACCGTCACTAAAAAACTAAAACAGAACCACAATTTTTTTTTTTTAAACTTTCCGTTAATGTTTTAAGTACATCACTTCGGCCAAAACGATAGTAATAGGTCTACCAAGCTTGTTGTTTTCTTTTGCGTTAAATTTATATACTATGTCAGTTTTCCTTAATAGACTTAATAAATGCCTCATTGGTATAGTCCTTATAAGTGCAAGTGCCCGGATTTTTTTAATAGTAACACAGTTTGATCTTTACATGAAAAACCTTATACCTTTGTACTTATTTTGTAAATACCAAAATTAATTGAAAACGACTAACCTTTTTATATTATTTTTATACTATGTTGTAAAAAAGACCTTACAGAAAGATTAAAAAAAAAACAAAAGACCGTTCGAAGCCGACAGTGCTCTTGAATCTTCACTTTTTTTGACAATGTCGTCTGCTTGGACAAACTTAATTCCTTGCTGTCTTTTACCAATAGCTGTAAATTTTTCTTTCAAAATGGTACACCATTTCCAAAACGCACTATCAGTTATAATGTTTTATCCATAAAAAAAAATCTCAATAAATTTCTGCCGCATTGTTGCGTTCAGCTTAAAAAAACTACAGCGGAATCATCAACTAAAATTCATAATCAAACCGGTTACAAAGTACACTTAAGAAAAGAAAAAACGGGACAGTACTTATTTCTAGGTACAAATATATACGTAAATTGGGATAACGCAGTCAGGTTTAATTACTTAATAAACTCTTAAAATAAAAATGTTTATATATATTTTAAAGGCCTTAACAAACGCAATTTATTAAAAAAATTTAAATACAGGGTCGTTGGTATTCTATCAAAACTTTTTTTCAATTTTAATAACTCAATCTAATTTTAATTTAAGCCTCACAATATTTTTTGTAGTAATAAGAGGGTAAAATAATAAAACCCAAACATATGTAACATAATACATACGTGCACTTGTTTAAAGTTAAAAATTATCTTATAGTTTAGTTGCGCCGAGGTAATTTTGAGTGCGGTCATTGCCTAATTTATTTGGATGACACAATGTTGTGCAATTTTTGTAATGCGTATATTAATTGCCAAATAAATAATTAATCTCTTTGCACAAAGATTCTTAATTAAAACCATCGTTTAGGTAACATATTAAAAGGTATCCAATTCGAAACGTATCAAAATCAAATTCGTTTCTATAATGTAACGCGTCGGAAAAATATCGAATTCATAACATAACGGAAATTCGTTGGAATTAAAACACAAAGACTTGGTGACATGTTGGGTTTATGATATTTGTTAAAGACTTCCAATATTTTGTTTGAAGTTGTTTGCCGTCTAGGATTCTACGTGATACAGAAGAACGAGAACAATGTGGCATCAGGGTAATACTTTGTAACACTTTATTTGTTAATTTTTGCAAATTTTTCAGATTCTTTACTAGTACCATGACGTCATTGACAAAGCTTATTTTAATAATCTTCTCAGCGTTCACTTTCATTTCTTTCAGTTTATTAAGCAATGCTTTACTGAATATTCTTTTAGAATATATTATGTTGAATTAAAACGGCGATAGTATGGTGCCCTCGTTTGGTTTCAGTACTATTGGATAATCTATTTTATATTAGACTACCAAACAAATCTCAAACAATCTTGGTTGGCGCGTTTTAAGAAACAGTGCCATCTGTTGACATGTTTGCATAGTTTATATATTTTTTGTAATATTTTGCATTTTTTTGTTAAATTTTTGTAGACATATTTAAATGTATGAAAAACGATCGTTGACTGAACAAATGTTTTGTTACTACGGTAACGCTTCACTGCCCTCTTCTAAAAACTGTTCTGTCCCAAAAGCTGGATGCGGCACCGATTAAAAAGATAGTGGCGATAACGACAGTTCTCTCCATTTTGGCAACTTCCTTGAGCATAAAAGTAGTAGTCAATAAAATTTTCCTGGCCTAATGTTCTACTTAGATGGTAACTGCAGACCAACACATAAATGTCTCGTGAGTACTTTTTGGTGACCAAGTAGAAAATCACGTAGTTTTAAAACTTTGCCCACCGTCAATGTTTATTTTTGTGGTTCATCTAACCATACAAACTTTTTCTTAAATACTTCCGCACCTCTCTAGACATTTCAAGATCACTCTCGTAATGTGCAGTGACGTAATCCTTTTGTGTTTGCTACTAGTCTTGTTATAACTACAAACCTAGCCTTTTCAAAAACCCCGTACATGCTCATAGACTCATCAAAGTCCATTACAATGACTTTATTCCTGGTTTTTTGTTATTGCCTTAGTTCTGACCTGGTCTTTGGTAACGTTGCTAGCAAACGGAGCTAGACGATTGATATGGACCACTTTTGGCTTGCTTTTGGGTGGTTTTTCAATACGATACATAACGTCATTAATACACTGCAGAATTTTATAAAAGCTTTCCCATTGCCTTTACAGCTTTGGCGACAAACCAAGTCTTTTTTGAGGATTATACAACCACCGGATGTCGCCCACCGTCGGTAAACTTCTTGTATCACGGCTTACTCAAAGTTGCAGTCTTAGTCGGAATGTAATTCCAACGAAACTTCAAACCGACAGAAAAACTTCTTTACAAAACTGTATTTGTTTCGTGAATTAGATTCTGAGAACGGCCCTGCGATGTCAACTGCCACTTTTTGTAAAGGGTTTCTTATGTTATGTTGTTTCATTGGTGCTTTGCGTTCTTTTCCTGAACCATTTTTTGATGAACAGATCGTGCACGTACGGCATATTCCATAACGTCTTTTTTGCAATTCACCTAATAAAATCTTTTTCGTACTTTTTCTAATGTCTTCTTTACGTCAAAGTGTCCTCCTGATGTACCATCGTGCAGATGCTGAAATGCTGCAACATCTTTGACACTTAGTTCTTTGGCACTACTAATTGCAGTCTGTTTTTCGTGTCTTGGACACTCTTTAGAAATCGTTTAAGAAGACCGTATTTTTTGTAAGGACTCCCACTGCACCCTTTGATGTTTCTGTCTAAAGCACATACTTCTACCCAAGTTAGCAGGGGATATTTGATCTTTTCTTGTTGTTGTGAACAATGGTTGCAGTTTACCGGACATGCTCTTATGGACAAAGCATCCTCATTTCGATGACTGTTTCCGGCACGGTGTTTTGTATTATAGTTATACTCTTGCAGTTTTTGGGTTTATCTATCTATTTGTCTTTCCGGATTACAAAACTGCAATCAGCGACGAGGTCCAGTCTTTAGCCCATACAACATTTGTAAAAACGTTCTATGGACTTGACGACTGCTAACAGTTCTGTCCTAATCACGCAGTAATTTTTTTCTAGCCTGGACAAAACCGTACTAAAAAACGTAATGACAATTTTGCACTTTCAAAAAGACTGCACTCATGGCCAGATTACTTGCATCGGTATTCAAAACAAATTTTCAATCTTCTCTTTTAGCACATTTTAGTTCATAGAAAGCGTTTCCGCAGTCTTTATTATATCTAAATTCTACGTTTTTGACGGTCAATTCGGTCAAAGGTTTGGCAAAACCTTGTACAAATCGTTTATAATAGATGCACAACCCAAGGAAACTGCAAATTGATGCATTTCGATTAGTTTTGGAAAATGTTTGCTTTCTTTGAATTTTGTAATCTAAACCTTTACTCCATTTTTAGATACAATGTGATATTGCACTTCTTTTTTAAATACGTGGCACTTCTTTGAGCCCACTTTTAGACCTGGCCCACGTAGTTGTTGGAACACTTTTTTTCGGTTGTTCAAATGTTCTTTAAACGACTTTCCAATAACAATCACGTCGTCTAGATAAACCATGCACGTCTTCAAACACAGTCTGTGCAAGATGATCTCTATCAACCGCTTGAACGTTGCAAGAGCTTTACACAGGTATAAGGGCATAACAGTGAACTGTCACAAATCAGTTCCAATTGTAAACGCTGTTTTTCAGGGTTTTTGAAACCTAGTTTTACCTGCCAGCAATCACTCTTCAAAGCCAACGTAAAAAACCACCCAGATTCTGACAGGATGTCTAAAATATTGTCAATTCTGGATAAAAACTAATTGTCCTGTTCGGTCACATTGTTAAGCTGTCTATGCAAAACTTTATTGGCCAATATTTTTTACTAGTATCATTAGAGACTATAGACTATTTGAAGGTTCAATCACAGCTTCTCTCATGTCGGTAATTATTTGTTTGGATCCTTTTCGTTTTGTCAATAGAAGTAGTCTCTTTTGCATTAATTTGTCTTATATTGCTTCAACAGCGCCGATGAAGGCTTTCCGGAGATTTCCATTAAGGTTTGCCATCACCACACTTTTAGTTCTTCTATGCAGAGTCACGTCTTCACTCAATAACTCTCGTACTTTGCTATCTCGGAAGACGTCTACAAAGGTTTGAATAGACAATTGCTCCAGGAAGGTATCTAGTGCTGTGTCAATCTGACAATGTCAGTTTCAAATTCTTTAAGATTTTTGCAGCTTCCTGAACCCGATTATTTTTTTGGTTTAGTACACTTGTTGAAGATGAGCATCTCAATAATTCATTTCTAAACGTGAAATTAAGAGTTTCATTAAAAATGGTCAGAAACAGTCTGCAAAATTTTAAGCGGTTCTCCATGGAAGGCTACTGTTTAAAACGTCGCTTTCTGCTTGTTGCTCTAACCAATAGCTACAGCCGCTTCAAACTGTTTGTGGTAGGTTGACCATGAAACTTTACTATCAAAATTTGAAAGTACAACTTTAAACGTGTCAGTGGTTTCTTCCCGATAATTCATTAATAATTCTTTGCTCGTGACGTTTTCTTCACCGCGACAATTAATTTATTTTGTCTTTTCTTCAAGCAGTTTTAGTCTTTTAATTTGTTTTCTATTCCTTCTATTTTCTCATTAAAAGATTGTTTTTCGTTTTCTAAGATTTGGCATATTTCTTTTCTTAAATGTAACGTATCTGCTTGAGTTTTCCCATGAACAATTTTAATTTGGTTTCCTGCACTAGCCTGTATTTGTTTTTCGATGGTTTTCATTGGAGTTTCAATACTAATCCATATTTCTTTCATTTTCTAAGAATTTTCTTGTAATTATTCTATTTTTCTCCAATTTTCTTCCATTTTTAAATTTTAATTAAAAACGATTCTTTCTTGTTAAATACCTAAATTATAAACACTGATGAAAAAAAAATTTAATGAACTGAGAGTTTATAAACATACGCGAATTATCATGGCGATATTAAACTGCTTGTTGATTTACACGTTAAGAACCCGACATCTGATACCAATTGTAACGAATTGAATTTTAAAACTAAATTTATTTAAAATTAACTATTTATACGTAATTTAAGACTAACTTATAGAATCTAACGACATTTAAGAAATACAGCTTACAAGTAATTTATATATGACTATCACTCTATATTTATTAACAACGTTTGCAGATAACTTTGCACTTTACTTATCTACACTTGATGGACTTGTTTATTTTAACACGTTCACTTACACGACGTTATATTTATTTTCACTGGCACGTGCGTTATATAGCATTTGTTTAAACCGATTTTTCTCACTTCTGACTTCTGACTAGACTAACTTCCTTCGGACGTTTTTTGATATTTCTACTTTGTCAGGATCCAGAAAATTCCTTCTTTTTTGACTATCGTCTCAAAGTTTTTAAATACTTCGGAAACGCTTTAGTATTTTGAGATCTTGAAAACGCAATATCTTTGTTTAGCATTTTTTTAACTAGAAAGAATTGAATTGCTGTAATATTTTGATTACTGAAGTACTGTTTTCAAGAGTCGGATCTTGTTATTATTTTTATTGGTTTTACTAATTCTACAAATTCTTACAGTACACTCAATAACCATTTCAGATTCTAGTGTGCCTAAACTAAGTTTTTGGGTTTCAGTTTCAAGCAAGAAGCTAGTTTTTGTTTCATATTATCCAATTCACCTGATGAATTAGAGTTTAAATGTGTTTCTTGTGACTGTAAACACGAAATGCAAAGGTACACACATCTTGCTTGTTTGAATGCAATTGTCTTTAAGAAAAAAAATTGTATGAAAAATGATGTCATAGAGTAATAGACAAAAAAAATAATCGAAACGGAAGAAAAAATAGATCATCTAACAAAACTAACAACAATAGTAATCAAAAAGCTTTTAAATTCTTGAAAGTTAGTGAATGACTTTAAAAAAGTTAATATATTAAATATAAACTCAAAATAAGTCTAACATTAATAAAATTGCGATATTAAGAACCATGATATGTGATGCACCTCTTCAATGAGGATGTTTCTTGTTTCAACTGTATTAATTTACTTTAATAATAAATGGTTATAATTATTTATGCATTAATTGCTTTGATAGCTCTAACTAGTTTGTTTGTACATTACAACTGTGTAGCCATTGCAAGGCTCTTTATAACTGCTCGCGCTTCAACTCAAACTCTTATCACTTTACGGTAATTCCAAAATATAACCCACCAAAAATTCATAAATTATGCAGTTTAACTTAATAATTATTTTACACTGCCCGCCTTGAAATGACCCACAGACATTTCAACAAAATAAATCATCGCATTATACAGCTTCAAAACAGAATAATATTCCTACTATCTACTTACTAACAAATCAAAAAAAGAAATTTAAAATAAATAAGTACAAAACTATAAATTAAAGATATAAAATATATAAGTATGTGTATAAAAATAGCAAATAATAAATTCCTCCAAAACAAAAATTCGATTCTTAAAAGTCTTGATCTGGCAATACGCAAATACGATGAACCGATCGTTTGGCTTTACGACCATTACTCAATCTTAAGGTTGTCACTACCGGGATGCACAGCGATTATAAGACCCAGTGGCCACTGAAGGGGTGGAACGTTTTCTTCTTGTATTAGCACTACCTTCCTCTTAGTAGCAAGATCAGGAAGCCTTCTAAGCCATTTACTTCTCCGTTGATAATAAGGCACTACTTCACGAGACCATCGTTGTCAAAAATGTTGCATTAATTGTTGCATTCTATTGAACAATCGAAGACGATCTGGATGCGTCGTTCTAAAATCATGTTCTGGCAAAGCGGTTAATGGACGAAGGATTAAAAAATGACCAGGAGTTAAAGGGTTTAAATCCACGGAGTCACTCGGTATGCAGGATAAAGGTCGGCTATTTAACACGGATTCTATCTTTGTCAGCACCGCATTAAAATCTTCAAAAGTTAAATTAGTAATACCTAGTACTTTTCTTAGTTGTAGTTTCATTGATTTTACTGCACCTTCCCATATGCCCCCTTCATGCGGAGCTCTAGGAGTGATAAACTCCCATTTCATTTGTTGCTGACTAAGACATGTAACAATAGCATTTTTAACTGACTCATTAGAAAAAAAAATGTAACAAATCATTCAGATAATTACTCGCACTGACAAATTTTTTTACATTATCACTTGATATGCTGCAAGGCACACCTTTCCTAGCAGTGAACCTACTCAAAACATCAAGAAAAGATGCGGTTGTTAATGTGGTAACAAGTTCTAAATGCACCGCTTTAGTCGATAAACAGACAAAAATGCAAATATAAGTTTTTATTAATTTAGCGCCTCTGGTATGGCGATCTTTGATTAAAATAGGACCAGCGTAATCTACTCTACGTTATAAAATACTGGTACATTAGCTTTTACTCTCTTTGACGGTAAACTACCCATCTGTGGATGATTAAATATTGGGTTTGCTCTTAAACACCTTATACATTTTCTTACTACTAGTTTTGCAGTATTTTTTCCCGATAATGGTCAAAAATCTTCTCTTACTAATGACAAAAGCTGTTGGGGACCACAGTGTAAATAGGTTGCATGAAAATGTTTAAAAATCAGTAAAGTTAATTTATGATCTTTCGAAAGCAATAATGGATGTTTTTTTATCAAAGTTAAGTCTACCACCTACTCGCACACAACCATTCTCATCAAGAAATGGATTGAACGGTTGGATTAAAGAATGTTTTATATTGAATTTCCTTTATGGACAGTTTATTTCTTTGACAAATTCTTCTCTCTGACAAATATACATACACTAACCTCTCAGTAGCATGTTTTAACTCATTTACGCTTAGGTGAGAAACATTCCTGTTAACTTTAGGAACTCTACAATTTTCGACAAAACGGGTAACGTATGCGAAAACACGTTTTAGTTTTTTAAAACAAGAATACTTATAAAAAATATGAAACCATTTGATCAATTTTGCGTGGAAGCAAAATTGATCCTCCTCTTCAAACCCTATGGGATGGTTTTCGACAGAATGCTGGTTGATCCTGAAATTATACTCAAGCGAATTTAAAAAATCGGGTCCATTAAACCAAAATTTATTATCACGCAAATCTTCTGCATTTATCCCTTGCGAAATTAAATCACTCAGATTTTGCTCGGAACTAACATGTTTCCAGTCGGCGACTGCAGTTAACTCTTGGATTGCAGCTATGCGATTAGCTACAAAAGCCTTATAACGATTTGGAACAGAATTAATTCAATTTAGAACTACCATGGAATCTGTCCAATATGATACAGTATCGAATGTAACCTCAAAATTTTTTAAAACGTCATTCATTAACTTTGCCAGCAAAATTGCTGCACACAATTCTAATCGTGGAATGGTTATGGAACGCAAAGGTGTCACGACATTACAATAAACTCTCCCATCTAAAGTGATACATCGTACATAGATGCATGCACCGTACGCTTTGGAACTAGCATCACAAAAGCTATGAATTTGTAAATTAAAAAAAATTGATTTTATTAGACAACGAGGCACACTAATTTTGTTAATGCTTCGAAGTTGAAGTTTGAACTTTGACCAAATAATGACCAAATCCTGCAAAATCTTTTGATCCCACTCAATTTTCTGTTGCCATAGGGACTGCAAAATAAACTTTTCTCTGACAACGACGGGTGCTAAGATGCCCAAGGGGTCGAATAGTTTAGCTAAACTAAACAATAACTCTCTTTTTGTATAATTAGACTCTTCAAAATTTAAAGAAAAATTAAAAAATAATTTGTCTTCTATGGAGTTCCAGCTAATTCCTAAAGCCTTAGCATTCGCTCTTTCTCCAAGAGGAACTGACGCCAAAGGAAAATTAGTTTCCTCATTCTTTAAAATATCACCACTGTTTGATAAAAATTTTCGAATTGTGAAACAACCAGGCTCTAGAATTTTAGATATTTGTTTTTTTAATAAAGAAATTTGTTCTACGGTTTGGCTACTATATAACAAATCATCCATGTAGAAATTTCTTTTAATTACTCGGGAGGCTTCTGGGCACCGACTTGAAAACTTATCAGCTAAGAACACTAAACACCGGGTTGCTAAGAAACTCGCAGAAGTTGTACCAAATGTGACTCTGTTAAGTTCGAAAACTTTGGGTTGGTCTTTCCAAAAAATCCTTTGAAATCTTCTCTCTTTTTCACAAATCTCGAATCATTCTGTACATTTTTTCAATGTAACCAGTCAATGCAAACTGAAATTGACCAAAACGAATTAGAATATCGGCTAACTTGTTCTGGACTGGACCACTGATCTAAGTATCATTAAGAGAAATATTACTCGATGTTTTTAAACTAGCGTTAAAAACTACTCTAACCTTCGTTGTCAAGGAATCATTTTTGAAAACGCAATGATGAGGTAAAAAGAAGTTAGGCGTCTCCTTTATATATACAGGACCATCAAGGGTGTTAAAATGTGCAGATAAATCACTCGGAGGTCGATCGATGAAAGAAACTTGACTCATGTGACCAAGGGTCACATACTCTCGCATTTGTTTAATGTACTCGTTTTTTAAATCGACATTTTAATTGAGACGTCGCTCTAGACACAAAAATTGAGATCTAGCAGACTGCTCTGAATTTCCTAGATCAGCAAGGTTCCGTTTAAATAAAATAGAAACAATTAACCTTCCTTTCTCATTTTGTTTCACCGTATTGATAAAATGCGTTTCACAAAATCTCTCTTCACATGAAAGTAATGATAAACTCGACTTGGTCTTTACTTGGTCAATTTCCCATAATTTAGACAATGACTGATTGATATCGTAAACACTCTCAACGCCATTAACAACAGCATGGTTAACATTAATTTCAAATAAACTGGTAGAAACTTTTGATCGCAGGTATCCTTTGGTTTCTAAATTTCCTGAAATTACCCAGCCTAAAGCCGTATCTTGCATGATACCTTTCCCTAACGAAATTTGATAGGGTCTTATTAAATTGAAATAAGATGAAGCGCCTAACAAAATATGCACTTCTCCGGAAATATTAAATGACTCGTCAGCTAAACACAAATGAGAAGGTATATTTAAATATTCTTTGGGAAACGAAACAAACGGTAGATGTTCGGTTATTCTATCAACTACTAAACAATTCGTAATAAACTGATAACTATTTCTATTTGATTGTATCATAATGGAAACCATTTCAAACACTTGTGCTGTTATACCACCAACACCTTTAACTGTTATGTCAACTGGCTTAGATTTCAAACCCAGCGTTTCACTCAAATTTTTTGTGATAAAATTACTTTAACTTCCACTGTCCAATAACGCACGTGTTTGTAATACACGATTCCCGTTTTTAACTAATACCCTTGCAGTACACAACAAAACGTCTGAATTTATGCAGAAATTACAACTCCTAGAACTACTAGTATCAGTTATTTGGTTTTGTGTTCTATTTTCTTCAATAAAGAGTCGCTCTGATTGAAGGTTATTTGTTTTTTGTGAAATAGACTGAGACTCCTTTAATCCAGAACTACTATTCTTGGATTTTCGTGAGAAGCTAAGCAAGATATGATGCTTTTTGTAACAACGTTTACCACTAGACGTTGAAGAACAATTTACTTTATAATTATGTCGCAAACAATTAAAACATATGTAGAACTTCTTTAATTTGTTATACCTATCATTAGGAGATAACGTTAGAAAAGCTTCACACCTACTTAGGAAATGATTACCTTTACACAATGGACAACTATTTTGGTTGGAAGCGAAAAATGACTTAACCGGTTCCTTTTTTGACAAAAATTTCCGACCTTTAGATCTATCATCACAATTTTGAAGTGCATGACTTCTTTTTAGGGGGAGAAAATGGTGTTTGGCTTCGGTGGTACATGCCCTCGCTATAAGGTATGCACCTATAAAAAGCTGAGATTAAGCCGCTAGCGTACGCCTATGTGTGCAAGAATGGGCTATTAGACGCGCACCATAAAGTCCTATTTTTACACGTCCTCGCCACCACCAATCTGCCCCCGCTAATTGGTGGTGGACTCTCAATTGAGGGTCGTCTCATCCCCCGGGCAATGTCATGGTCTATAACGAGTCTTGCACATTATACCTACCTCGTAACCCTGATAGCAAAGTAAAAAGTGCGAAGGCGAGTCTTCGGTGCCTCAAAACTGAAATCATAGCTAAAGGAGTCAACCCCGACAGAAAAACCAACGTGTGACCCGAAAGGGTCGCCCCAGTACCGTAGCCCTGTGGTCATGTCTCCAGGAACGGGGGTCTGAGCTTCGCCACTCAGTCCGCGAGGAAGGTAACCTCTTCAAAAAATCCCCAAATCCCACGGTGCGGGGCGCGCCAAGGGGATGGATGACTGACTGGTGAGTCAGCCATGAGCGACCAACCTCGATGGAGCAGGTGAACCGTCGTTGAAAATAGCCTTCTCACTGGGAATGGGCGTCAACCCAGGAGTGACAGTTTTAATCGACCCTACTCGTGGGACTAAATGATAGATCCTGATAACACAAGCAACAAAACGTGCGCGGAGGTAGGTGACCAGGCCTCCGCGACAGTGAATGCTACTGGCAACACAAACACAAACAAGAAAAAATTAACTCAGCAGGTATTCCATCCAAGCCTACTCATCACAAGACCGAGATCATCTTCAATAGATGCAATTACTGGCGAAGACTTAAAAAAATCATTAATTGTGTCACCACCATCTGCAAATGTCACAGATGCTAACAAAGTTTGCCCTCCTCCATGGCAAAGAGTACCAGATAGTACAGTCCGCTACTCAAAAAGAAAGAGAATATCTGTTAGCCCACCAAACATACAAAGTTCTATTGAAGTGCACACGAGAATCAATACCTCGAATAGATTCAGTGGATTACCGATAGACTTAACCGAGGACCTAACGCCAGCTACAGCTACCCATAATAGAAAAAATAGCAAGCCCCCACCTATTGTCTTTTATGGCATAGAAGAGTTATCTAAACTAACAGAACTACTAAATAAGTCTGTGCCTAGAGATAGCTTCACGTACAAGATCATTAACAGGGACCAGCTAAGAGTAATGTCACAAACACCTGAAACTTATAAAAACTTAATAGAAGTTATTCGAACCAACGGCCTTATTGGACACACCTTCACACAGAAGCAAAACAAATGTAACAGAATTGTTGTCAAAAACTTGCACCACACCACTCCAAAAACAGTCATTATAGAGGAGATTGAGAATACTGGAAACAAGGTCAGAGGTGAAGTCATCTGTGCAATATCGAGAAAAAATAAAAAGCCACTCAATATGTTTTTCGTAAATATTGAAGCAGGCCCTAACAACCCAGATGTAAAGAATATAAAATATATATACCACACTAAAGTCAAGATAGAGGACTCAAGAAAATCGACTGAGATCCCTCAGTGCGCTAGGTGCCAACAATACCGCCATACAAAAAACAACTGTATGCGTCCCCACAGGTGTGTCAAATGTGGTAAAGGACACAAAACCACTGATTGTCCAAAAAAGACAAGAATACACCGGCCACCTGCGCTCTCTGTCATGGTGACCACCCAGCCAATTACAAGGGCTGTCAAGTGTATAAAGAGATAAAGGGCCGAAAAATAGGAAATATTGCAAACAAAAGAGACCCAGTAATAGCAAAACAACCCACACAAACAACAATGCCACCCCCCCTTACTCAAGATAATTTTCCTCCATTAAAACTTGGCAACCAGCATTCAAGCAACCAGCAAAGAAACATTGCACATACTTCTGAAACTATGTCCAACATCATGAATGATGTTTGCTGGACCCGAAAAATAGAGAATGCACATTCTCAGTCAACAAGCTCCTTAGAGCAGATAATAATAAAGCAATCAGAAAAAATTGATATCTTCATAACACAAATAGGCACCCTAATGGGTCTCCTAACGACACTCATAGCTCAGAACCAGAAATGAAATTCATACGTATAGCTGCATGGAATATCAATGGCTTATCTCCAAATAAGCACGAGGTTGGGCTGTTTATAAACCACAACAAAATTGATGTTCTATTAATTTCCGAAACACATATGACTGATCAAAGAGTGATTAAAATCAAGGGATATACCGTATGCTACGCTAATCATCCAGACGGCACATCACATGCTGGAGCTGCTATAGTAATAAGAGAAAACATAAGATATTATATGTTACCACCATATACACAAGCACATATACAGGCTGCTATAGTATCTGTTGACGACTGGCAGGACTCGTTGAATGTGGCTGCAGTGTACTGCCCCCCCCTCGACATCGAATCGACGAGCAGATGTACAATGACTTCTTTCGCACATTGGGCGGTAGATATCTGTAGGGAGGCAACTGGAATGCCAAAAACACATTTTGGGGCTCCCGATTAACAAATACGAAAGGCCGAACTTTGAAAAACGCTATTGACAGCAATAATCTTAATGTACTTTCAACAGGGGAACCGACTCATTGGCCAACTGACCCGAATAAAATCCCAGACCTCATAGACTTCTTTGTCACCAAAGGAATATCAGGACTCTACACAAAAATTGAATCATGCCTGGACGGCTTTTCCGACCACACCCCTATCATATGTACACTAAGCACTACAGTGATCCTAAAACAATTATCCGAGACTTTATACAACCATAAAACTGACTGGGAAGCATTCCGGGATTACATTGAAGATAATACCACACTCTGTATACCTCTTCAAACGGAAGATGATATAGAAAGTGCGGCGTTGTACACTACCAACTTAATTCAAAAAGCAGCTTGGCTATCATCTCTCTATATAGAAGTAACATCGAAAAATTTGGACACTACCGTGGAAATTAGAAAAATGATAGCTGTAAAAAGAAAAATAAGCCGACAATGGCATACTAGTAGGAATCACCAAGACAAAAAGGCACTAAACAAAGCTCAAAAAGTACTGAAATCAATGCTCAAAGAACTAGAGAATAGGACGTTGCAAGACAAATTAAAGACTTTATCACCATACAAAGCAGAAGATTATACACTCTGGAAAATGACTAAATCACTAAAAAAGCCAAAAGAATACATGCCTCCTCTAAGAAAATCTGATGACAGTTGGTCAAGTAAACCCGCAGATAAAGCAGAATTATTCGTCACCTTCCTAAAAAGTGTGTTCAAATCCGATGTAGCTGATGTTGACGACACAGAAAAAACGATCGACGAGATCTTAAATAGCGATCAGCAAATGTCTCTACTCTTGAAATCAGTCACCCCAGCAGAAGTAAAAAAAACCATAGCTCAACTAAAACAAAAGAAAGCTCCCGGTTTTGACCTGATAACGGCAGAAGTTCTGAAACAGCTACCAAAGAAAGGTATAGTTCTGCTGACGATCCTCTTTAATGCAGTGTTGAGACTACAATACTTCCCAAATCTGTGGAAAGTGTCCATTATAAATATGGTACTTAAACCGGAGAAGATTCCCACAGAAGTCACATCTTACAGACCTATAAGTCTTCTCCCGGTACTATCAAAACTTACTGAGAAATTAATATTAAGTCGACTTCTCTCAGTTCTTGAAGAGCAAAAAATAATACCAGACCATCAATTCGGATTTCGGGCACACCATGGAACGATTGAACAAATACACCGAGTAGCTCACACAATACGACAGACGCTGGAGAGGAAGGAGTACTGCACGGCCGTATTCCTAGACATACAACAGGCCTTTGACCGTGTATGGCATAAGGGTCTCTTATATAAGCTAAAACTACTCCTTCCAAACACTGAGTACATGCTTTTGAGGTCTTATCTGGAACAACGAATTTACCAAGTCAAGTGCGGAGATCGCCTGTCATCCATCTGCCAAATAGAAGCAGGAGTGTCTCAAGGATCGGTGCTGGGCCCTAGCCTCTACACAATATTTACCGCTGATATACCTATCACGGAAGAAGTAGTAACTGCAACCAATGCAAATGACACTGCAATACTTTCTAGCAGTAAAGATCCTAGTCTAGCATCCGTAAAACTACAAAAACATCTAGATAGAATCAGAATATGGCTAAAGATGTGGCGAATAAGAGCTAGTCCTGCAAAATCAGTTCACATAACATTTACTTTGAATAGAGGTGCCTGTCCACCTGTTACACTTAACGGAGATATCTTGACACAGCAAACAACAGTGAAATACCTGGGTATGCATCTGGACAAACGGCTTACGTGGAGGAATCACATTAAGGCAAAGAGAGAACAAGCAAACAAAAAGTTCAAGGATATGCACTGGCTGCTGGGCAGGCAATCGTCTCTCAGTTTGGAGAATAAGCTCCTGATATACAAATGCATTATAAAACCAGTATGGACATATGGTATAAAACTCTGGGGGTCAGCTAGTCACTCAAATATAGAAATACTACAGCGCTTCCAAAATAAAGCATTAAAAACTTTGACCAATGCCCCATGGTTCATAAGGAACACAGAAGTGCATGAATATCTGCAACTCCCTACAGTCAGAGAAGAAATAGAGAAGTCTTCTGATGCCTATAAGCAGAGACTTGAAAAACACATAAATAGTTTAGCCACAGAGCTCCTTAACACCAAGGACTCTATATTCCGCCTAAAAAGAATACGACTAGCCACCATCTAATCATCTAATAACAAGAAATGACACATCACAGGATGTGCATATCTAAAGCCACTTATATATAATAGAAGACACATCTGATTATAGCTCTTGGCTGATTGCAGATTGATAAAAGACAGGAAAAAAAATGACTCCTTTTTAGACAAACATTAATATCGTCAATTAATCTACATCTATCACTCAAAAAATCTAAACTTTCCTTAAAATTAGGTATTCTCTCCGCAAAGTGTTTTGAAAATTCTACTATAGTGTGATTGTCACTCTTTGATTTAATCAAATATGCTATTATAATAGCACTCTTATAATCTGCGTCTGAAAATTTTAAACTATCAATTGTTTTAAGATGCTTGACAATAGAATCATAAAAATTCCGCAAATTACTTTCCCTATTTAGTATTGAACTCTCAAATAATTGTTCTAATTGTTGAAACACTACAATTCGTTTATTCTGAAATCTTTCTTTTAAAAGATCTAATGCAATTTGGTAGTTACCGCATGTGATAGGCAAACCTACTAATACTTCTGAGGCTGGTGCTTTTAAACATGGTTGTAAGTTAATTTAAGATCATCGGTTAAATGCGGATTTCTATCAACACAAGACATAAAACGCTCAATGAAATTTGAAAATTCTGAAATTTCGCCACTAAAACTCAATAGACTTTTTTTTTTTTTTTTTTGAGGAGGGGAAACCATTTATTGGCTTCCCGCATTCTGCGGGGGTGTGTGGGATTCTCCACCATAACGTCTTGTGTGTTTACGGTTCTGTAAGCTCGACTAATTCTTATTGCTAGTATTCTTTGCACCCTATCTAATAGTTCATTTACAGTTCCAAATTTGATTGCTTCCTGCCAAATCTGTGCTCCGTACAATACGATTGAATCTACCGCGTGTGCTATAACTTTCCTCTTTGATGATCTGGCTCCTCCATGATTTGGCAGTATCCTCCTTAATGCGTTTGCTTTTGTAAGAGCCCTATCTGTTATCGTCTTGACGTGCTCAATGAAGCTGAGGTTTTTATCAATGGTTATACCAAGGACCTTGATACTTTTCTGGGTTATTATTTTTTGCCCTAGTAGTTCTAAATTTAGCGCTGTGATTCTTCTTTGCCCCGTCATTAGTCCTACTTTTGTTTTCTCTGGAACCAGCTTTAGTTTATTTTCCGTCATCCATGTGTTAATGGTTTCCATTGCTATCTTTGCTCTATATACTGCTTCTTGTATCTGTTTGGATCTTATAACTATTGTGAGATCTTCTACAAAGCCAATCAGTTTAACCCCATCTGGCATACTTAATCTTAGTACTCCGTCGTACATGACATTCCATAGGATTGGCCCAAAGACCGAACCTTGTGGAACCCCGGAGGTTACTTTGTGTACTATATTTCTTCCCTTCGAGTCATTTATCTGTATGCTTCTATCTATCAAGTAGTTCTGTAGTATATTTATTAGATGTCCTGGTATCTTCATTTCCACTAGTGCCTTCATTATTTGTCGTCTAGATGCCGAGTTGAAGGCATTTTGTACATCTATTGCTATCACTAGGCAAACCTGCCTTGTCTTCCATGTCCCAGTGTTGGCCTCTTTTATTTCTTTCGTCACGACTCTTATTGCGTCTATTGTTGACCTCCCTTTTCTAAAGCCAAATTGGTTTTCAGCAAGCTTTTTTTCAATTCTATGTTTGAGGCGCTCGGCCAGTACCCTCTCCAAAATCTTTCCCGCAGCGTCTATCAGACAGATAGGTCTATATGTCGAGCTCGTCTCTCCTGTTGGTATTGGTACTAGGTTTGCTTTTTTCCAGCACAGTGGAAAATTACCTTCTCTGACACACGAGTTTAACACATTGGCCCAGGTATGTGCTCTTTGTATAGCCACTACTTTTACCACCTCGGCAGGAACTCCATCAGGTTCTGGAGCTTTGCCCGTAGCAAGTCTTTTTGCTGCCTCTTCCACCTCCGTGCTAGATATTGGTTCAAAATCCAAAAGCTGGTTTTTATATCTGTTCCTTTCTTTAAGTTTATCTTCTTCGGGAAATAGTTTTTGTATTATTTCTATCATTTTTTTATTATCCAAGGCAATTATAGTTTTTTTTCTTATCTTTTTATAGATTAACTGGTACCATTTTTCCCAAATATCTTGATCGAGCTTGTCACAGATCTTTTTCCAGCACTCCTTCTTACTTTTTTTGATCATCACTGTTAGTTTTTTTTCTTTCCTCTTTTAGTATTTTCATTTCATCCTGAGCTTCATCACCTTTCCTAATCTGGTGTTGGTAATTCCTTCTTGTTTTGATGCATCTTCTTCTTTGTAAGTTGATCTTTTCGTTCCACCAGTATTCTCCCCTTTTATTTGTTGTTCTTATAGGCATAGTTTCTTTACATAGTTGACGTAGGAATTTAGTCATTTTATCTACTGTATTTAGGTCTTCTTCTGCCGTTTGTTTTACCATATGCTCCAGCCTTGTTTTATTCAGTTTATTAGTGTTTCAGGTTGAAGTTACCGTTGTTTTCCCTTTTAGAATATTGCTCCTTGTGTCGTCCCATATCCATTCGATATAACGATGATCGCTGAGCGATTCCGTCTCTAGGACTTGCCAGTTTGTTATTCTCTCTTTCATATCGTTGGTGCTCAATGTTAGGTCAATATAGGTTTTTTGTTTTCCTCTCTCGAAGGTTGGTTTGTTTCCTCTGTTAAGAGTTATGAGGTCTAGGCTAGCCATCCATTCCTCTACTATGTTTCCTCTTTTGTTGTTTCGTGTTGTGCCCCAGGTACTAGACACGGCGTTAAAATCGCCACCAATCAGTGCACCTCCTTTTGCTGCTGATTTTATGGCCTTTGCTAGTTCTTCGAGATCCGCTTTAAAAACCTCAATGTCTTCATTAGGAGGAAAATAGGTACTAAAAACACTTATCTTACTTCATTTAACCCACACAAAACACCTACCCGCCCCACATGTACTTATAACTAACTTATTATTTAGTATGCAGATGCCTGCTTTCTCAGTCTTATCTTTTAATATGTCCTTGTCTCTAAGACTACCCATTTCTGAAAGCCACATAAGGTCTATGTCTCTTTCTTTTGCAATTTGTTTTGCCATGTCATAAGCGACTCTTCTATTATTCAAATTTGTTTGTAAAGTTTTTATCTCCATTATTCAGTTGTCTTAATTTCTTTCTGTTTGATACTGATTTTCTCGTAGCTACAGTTTTTGGAGTTGGCCCTATGTCCTATTCCTGCCCCTTTTTTAATTGTTTCGCAGAGTGGACATTTTTCCTCTCTGTCGCACTTTTGGATAAGGTGACCTCCTTCGCCGCAGCTAAAGCATAGGCTGCCTCTATCAGCCCCCTTGCAGTCCCACGACATATGTCTTGTTTCCCAGCACTTGTGGCATCTCAGTATCTCTTTCTTCTCCCTAACCCTGCATGATGTCCATTCTACTTGTAGGTGACCGTCGGTAGTAATTTTTTCCGCCGTTTCTATATCCATCAGCACTTGGGCAATTTGTTGCCCTCTTGTGGTTCCGAACATTTTCTTCATCCGTGCTTTCGATGTCGGGTATCTTGTCCCTATGGCTTCCATCACTTCTCTCTCGTTCGAAATGGAGTCGAGATCTCTTATTTCCATTAGCACTTCCGTGAATAATGTTTTGACTTCTCTGCTCGTCGTAGCTGCTATTCTCACCCTGAGCGGTTCCGCCTTTCCTATGCCTTTCTCTACTTTCAGGAGTACGTCACCTTCTCTGGTTTTTCTAATTCCTTGTATTTTAATGTTTATACCTTCTATGTCCGCTTTCCTAATATCTCTCAGTACTTCCTCATATTGTTCTTCATTCGCTACTTTGATCAGTACTGCTTCCGATCTTCCTTTTTTCTTGGCCTTTTCTTTTTTTCCTGCAGGTTCTTCTGCTCGTTCGTTCTCTTTTTTGGTTTTTGTTTTTCTTTTCTTTACCGTCTTCCATTTATCGCCTTCGTTCTCTGTCTCCTTAGCAGATTCTATATCTGTAGTTGCCTTATCATTAATGATTACCATCTTTGCCCTTTGTGGTGCTATTCTTTTCATGGTCTCAAAAATCGGACTGTTTGCTGTGTCCATTTTCACCACCTCTGAATACCTCATTGGGCTCGTTTATGCATCTTTATAGATGTATTGTTTTGGTACTATCGGACTAGTGGCTACTTCTGAGTACATTTTTTTTCCAAAAAAGCTGCTATCGGCTCATCAGTATTGCTAACTTCTTCACTATATGTTGTTATTTCCCTAGTCGAGCTAACTCTTATCTCATTTACATATTTTCCCCATTTATTGTCTATTAATTGCCTGTTGCTTTCCAGATTGTAGAAACCTTTTATCAGTTGTCTCACTTTCTCTTTTATTGCCAAGTGAACATTCTTATTCTCTTTAATAAAGGCTTCAAGTTGACTTAGTTGATGGCTAATTTCGGAAGCTTGTATTCCTCCCTCAGTTTGTAGTGATCTTATTTCTCAATAGACTAATCTCAGGTAATTTAACAAATGCAGGAATATTTGACTCTGCGGTATTTAAAACCTTAGACTTTTTTTTGAAACTATTTATAATGCAATTAACCTTACTTACAGCTTTAAGTATTGACGTTTCAAACTCAACGTTAGTATACAATTCATCTGTTTCTAATTCATATAGTGTTAATTGATCATAGAGATCATCGTACTCTTAATAACAACGATTTCGCGTATTTAATGCGTGTATTCTACTACCAGTTCAGTTACTTCAGAATCACTACATTCTATTACAAATTGTTCAAAATGCTCGAGTTTTTTAATATGATTTTTTAACTTGTTAATAATAGTTGATTTTGGATCGTCAGAAGGCATTTCAAATTTTATTATTTTGCTTTTCTTTTTTGACATTAGCGAATGCAATTCGATTGTCGAGTAATTATAAGAATAACAAAATCCGTAAATTATCATCAATATAAGTACGGTGTACTCACCAAATCCGCTCAACACACAAGTAAAGTGACAGCAAAATCTTACCATCAAATTTGTTACTCTAAAGGTATGGAAAGTGCAATAAACTCGTATGATCCTACTCCAAGATTTATCCTAAAAAATATCATATTAAACTCTGACAAAACATAATTTCTGTGTTATCGAATTAATGATTGATAAAAGGATATACTTATTCGTATAGGAATTGCTTTGCGTGAACCTAAACAAACTGACGTTTCGCAAGATATTGCAGCTTGCATCTTCAGAGTGGTAAATGTCGCTACTCTTCTCTTCTCTTTTTGATTCCTTTGCTAAACATGTGTTTGCACCAATTTTTGCAAATTCTTTGTCTTGTTGTTTTATCAACTGTAAATTCAAGATTTTTTTTGTTTTTTATGTATTGTTAATTTGATAAATGTAAAGGATTGCATATAAATTTTTCGAAAACGTGTCGGAAATATTTCGCATTTGACGCTTTACCCGATTTTAGCGTCTACTGATTTATCCGACGCAAAAAATTAGAAGAGTGTTTTCAATTTAGATTATCTGTAGAATTACGTATTGCTGAAGTGGTCCCTAACGTTAAAGAGTATCAAGTTTATGAAATCAATTCCAGTCAAATTGACATTAGAGTATTAATCAAGTGTGCTTGATTATCATGTGAATAGGACAGGTCTGGTCCCATATGTCAATTCAAAAAGCCCCGATGGCGTTTACGATCACCCCTCCGGTCCAAAACCAACTAGGCTTAAACGAAATACAATTAGCATTAGCAATCTACACAAATTTTACTCTTACTTTTTGATTAATTAATTTGAATTAAAATTTTATTACTCAGATAAAACTCGACCCCTTTTAAAAGCATATTGTAACAATGCGTTTGACAAAAATATTTTTTTTATCAACGCGTCAAAGAAAGAAAGTTTAGGTAAGGATTAGAGGGTGTCTCAATTTAATGGTAGTGTATTAATTTGTGTTATCCGAGGATAAAGTGGTGGCATTATGCATGAAAATTTAGGGTCGGGGTATAAGCATCCGCTTTATCGAGAATCGAAAAGGGTCCGCCAAATATTATACCATGTGGTCAAGCAAACCAATTATATTGTTTTGATAATATTTTATGAGCGTAAACGTTTGTTTCAGAAGTTAGAAGTTCGCCGGGAAACGTAGATTGCTTTTCCTCGGCTCCTGACGAGCACCCCCTTTCGTTAAGCCTTCAAGGATCGCAAACGTTAGTACAAGCGTCACGAACACCACCTCCGCCTTGGAGTTTTCCAACAAAAAAAGGAACTCCTGGTCTTGTATGCGTCGTTTGCGGAGATACAAGTTCCGGAAAACATTATGGAATCTTAGCGTGCAACGGCTGTTCAGGCTTTTTCAAACGATCAGTTCGTCGAAAACTAATTTATAGGTGAGTTTAAATGTTTTCAATAAAAAAACTTCAATCAAATTCAATTAAACTTGGTAACATTCGAGCGAAGTTGAATACACTAAAATCCAAATCCCACATGAACCAGTAACGAGCGAACTTCAGGGCAAACCACCCGATTCGGTTTGCTAGATATATGACGGGGTTGGGACATGTGTTCTAGTGGAATCACTTTATATATATACAGGCTCATCCTTACTTCCCTCGGGAACGGTGGAAATCATTTGGCGAGCCCGGATTTTCCGTCAACTAAACTATCGGAAAGCTATTCGATACAGAGCTGGACTTAACAATCTTTTTTTGTGTAAGAACTTTATTTACAGTTTCAAACTTGACACTTTTTTAAAACAAATGGGATTAAGATGTTTGTTAGTAAAGTTTAAATTAAATTAAACTCATCAAATCATCTGATTCATATAATTATCTAAGTGTGCAGTAACTTTGAAAGCTATTAGTATTTTGTTTGGGATTTACTAAATTTAACAAATTTTGTATATATTTATGAGTGACTCAGTGTAACTATTTGAATCGTCGAGTACAAATAATGGTCATGGATCGTTATGAGTTTAATTGGTAAATACTCAACAATTAAGCTATGTATGTCCTGATTTATCTACCTTCCATATTGCTCAATGATAATCAAATACCAACGTTTTGACAAACTACATACGGCGATTAATGAAGATTAATACACAGTTGCTGTAGTAGAATAATGGCAGATTGGAAACCTCATTTATTATGACAAATTCAAAAATTTATAAATCGATTACACAATGCAAGATCATCATTTCTCTCTGTTAGAACAACAGATAGCCTCTGTCACTACGATTGCTTCTACTACGGAAGCAGGTACACATGCATTTGTAGTTTCTTAATTAATTAATAGCCTTTAACAGCCTTTATTAGTCTTAAAAAGAAATTTTTAACCAAGAATTCGTATTTTTTTAAATTTAAACCTAAAATTATCCTACAACATAAAAAATAGAAACCTAAACCCTCTACCGCTCTATATTAAAATACATCTACTACACTATTTGTAATCTTCTTCTCCTTTTTAATACCTCTTCCATCCATCCCACTCGTTCTCCCAAAATCTCCAACCTTCCTCTCTCCTCTACTCATAGTTCTATGCATTCCTTTAACAAGTGCTCTATATTTTTCCACCCTTTCCCACATAGTCTACATCTCCTATCTTTATCTTTCTTCCAATACTTATTCTCTTGCTCTTCATTCCCGCATCTAAATCTTGGTACCTTTCTTTTTAATCTCAAGCTTTTTTCACTCCTTATGTACTTTGGAATATTGTCTATCACTATGTTTGTATATCTCTCATTGTATTTCCCCTATCTTATTCTTGCTCTTGTTTCTTGTCTCTGTATATTCTTATGTGATCTTATTATAACATCTTTTCCCTTCATGTCCCTCTTATTTTCTCTACCTCTTCTCTCGCATATCCAACTCCTTCATAATTCCCTTTTCTTTCTTTTTGTCTATGTTTAATTTTTTCATTTTTTACTTCTCTTTAGCACATTTGAAGCAATTTATATTCTTCTCTTTCTTATATTTTCTAACTTCATTTCTTCTTCTACTATGTACCCTGGCGCTTCCCTTTCTAATCCTAACGTCCATTTCTAGTATTTTTCTTGTATTTTCTCCAATTCCTTTCACCTCCATATTTCCGTCCCGTACATCATCACACTCTTTATTAATTTGTTAAACAACCATCTTCTTGTTTCTATTTGCTTCCAAAACCCCCCTCTCCTATATCCCACACTTGACCTACTATTCTATTAAATTTGTTTGCCAACTACTTTATATAAGCCTCGCCTTTATTGTCGTATCTGATTCGATAACCTAAATAAATTACTTTATTTACATTTTCTATTACCTCATCTCGCCACTTCCACTCCACTCTTTTTTTACCTCCCCTCTTTCTTTTGAAACACTACTATCTTTGTTTTTAACATATTTACACTTTTTTCCAGATACTTTTTTACTGTCTTTATCACTTGTTTCATTTCTTTTTCTATCTTCGGTATAATCACTATGTCATCCGCATACGCCAAAACCCACCTATTACCATTTCTCCACCCTGTAGCCCCATCAACTCTTTCTCTAAATCTTCTAAATATACTGTAAAAAAAACTAGGACTAAGTGGACACCCCTACCATAATTGTTTATTTGTCGAAAATTCTGCACTTAACTTTCCATCTATTCTTACTTTGTACTTTGTCTCATTATATATTTTCTTTATATTCCTAACTAGTTCTTCCTCTATCTGTTTCTTTCTTAATGTATTCCACAATTTACTCCTATTTACAATATCAAACGCTGCTTTTATATCCAAAAACAACGCAAAAACGTTCCCTCTCTTCACTTCTAATTTTTTATAGTATATCTAATGCTCCACCTGATCATATCTTATTTAAAAATTTTCCTATTCCTTCTTTTGTTCTCTCTCCTTTATGTTTCCATTGTTTTCCTTGCGTCCCATCCGTCCCTTCTGCCTTTCCTTTTTCAATTTTTTTAATGCTTCTTCTATTTCTTCTCCTCTCGTTATCCTTTCTGTTTCAAATTCACCCTTCCTCTCTTCTTCTCTCTCTCTCAGACCTCTAGGCAATGTTCTCTCAGTTTTTTCATATCAATTTGTATCCCCCCTTTTTTAGCAATTTTTTTAAATCTTATTTAAAAAGCTGCATATGTGTCTTCCGTTTTCTAACGTTCCTCTAACTCTTTTCTATATTTCTCTTTTCTCTTACAACACTCTTTTCATTACTGCGATATTAATCTTTTATATTCAGGAACATCAATTTTTCTTTTTTTTTCCACCTTCTTTTACCTGTTCTTACCTCCTTCCTGGTTTTCCTGCATTCCTTATTCCACGACCTCTTTCCTCTACACTCTTTTAAGTTTTTCTTGTATTTTTTCTTTCTACTGATTTATTCATATTATTTATCAGCTTTTTCACCACTTCCTCTACTCCTTCCTCCATCCATTTGTAGCTTTTAAATTAATTATTTAATTAATAGCCTTTAACAGCTTTTATTTCTCATAAAAAGAAATTTTTAACATAGAATTCGTATTTTTTTAAATCTAAACCTAAAATTATCCTACAACATAAAAAATAGAAACCTATACTCTCTACCGCTCTATATAGAAATACATCTACTACACTACTTGTAATCTTCTCCTTTTTAATACCCCTTCCATTCATCCCACTCGTTCTCCCAAAATCTCCAACTTTCCTCTTTCGTCTTCTCATAGTCCTATGCATTCCTTTAACATGTGCTTTATATTTTTCCACACCTCCCCACATAGTCTACATCTCCTATCTTTATCTTCCTTCCAATACTTATTCTCTTCATTCCCGCATCTAAACATTGGTACCATTCTTTTTAATCTCAAGCTTTTTTCACCCTTTATGTACTTTTGAATATTTTCTATCACTTTGTATGTACATATATCTTTCATTGTATTTCCTCTACCTTATTCTTTCTCTTGTTTCTTGTCACTGTATATTCTTATTTCTTCTTATTATCTCATTTTTTTATTTCCCTTCCTGCCTCCCTTATTTTCTCTACCTCTTCTCTTGCATATCCAACTCCGTCATAATACCTTTTTCTTTCTTCTTGTCCATATTTAATTTTTTCATTTTTTACTTCTCTTTAGCACATTTAAAACAATTTACATTCTTCTCTTTCTTTCCTTTGTTCTTTGTGACACATTGCTCTCTTCCTTGTCTGTATTCTTATCTATTCTAACTTTATTTCCTCTTGTACTATGTACCCTGGCGTCTCCCTTTCTAATCCTAACGTCCATTCCCAGTATTTTTCTTGTACTTTCTCCAATTTCTCCGATTCTTTTCACCTTCATATTTCCGTCCCGTACATCATCACACTCTTTATTAATTTGTTAAACAACCATCTTCTTGCTTCTATTTGCTTCCCAAACCCTCCTCTCCTATATCCCACACTTGACCTACTATTTTATTACATTTCTTTGCCAACCACTTTATATGAGCCTCACTTTTACTGTCGTATCTGATCTGATAATCTACATAAATCACTTCATTTAGAATATTACTATCTTTGTTTTTCCTACATTTACAGTTAACCTTCCTTGTACCAGGTGATTTTTAAAACGTCCAATACCACGTGGGGTGATTTCTCATCTCATACTTTTTCTTCCTTTTTTTAACTATTTACACATGCTATATAATTATGAATTTAGTTTAGATACCTAATTTGTATCTAATAATAAACTAAAAAATTGAAAAATATGCATTTATTTATAAAAATTTAATTAGATTAATTTAATGTTACAACTTACATATTACATTTTTCACATATTTTTGTCGACTTGCTGTGGGTTGTGCATACAAAGTTTTTACAATTTGTACATTTCGATGTTACCTTTTTATCTGTAGCCCTATTGCACACGTGGCACCTCCCCCTTTTTATAGAATCACGTACTTTTTGCACTGGTTCTTTTCGATATTCATTAGGTTGGTTTTCAATGTCATCTAATATTTTAGTAATGTTTTCAATGGTCTTCTTATTTAGTCTTGATCGAATAATTGAGTTGCCTATCCTCTGTCGCATATGGGGTTCTATCAGTTGTTTTCTTAATGCAAAAAGAAACAACTTACTCTTATCCAAATGCTGGGCATTCCATGATGGTTGTAGCGTTACTCACAAAATAAAAGCATTTACTGCCGCCACGTCTATGAAATTCATAAAAACTACCATTGGCCATTTTTTTGTCTATCTATTGCAGCTATATTCAGCCACCATTTTGTCAAGGGTGTCAACTGCGCCCTTAGTAGAATTATAGTGCATAATCATTTCTGGTTTCTTGTGGTTTTTCTCTGAAACGGTAGTTTTACGGTGTTCTGAAGACAGCAGTATTACGTTTCAGTTTTGTTTTGGCACATAGGATACCATAGTAACCTCCGGATGGTAAGCAAAAATTGAGGAATACACTGGGCGATTTCGAGAAGGTAAAAATTCTGCGGGTAAAAATGTCCTCGTTTTTCTCAGTGCTCCGCACAAGGTAAGATTTCTGTCTAGTAGTTCTTCAGCTAGCTCCAGAAAGGTAGAAAAATTGTTCGTGGTGATTCCGTAACCCGAGCCCAAACCCTAAACCAAATGTAACACTACTCGTTTACCTTGGTTGCGTTCCGGAGCACGTCCTTCTTTTCCAAGATAGATTTAAACATTTTTGCAACATTACGTGTTTGCATCTGCGAGAACCCAAACTTTGATGCCGTATTTAGCAGGTTTACTATTCATGTATACACGAAATGCACATCTACCACGAAATGGCACTAGTTGTTCGTCCACCGCCATATTAGTTCTTGAATTGTAGTACTTTTTGCAGTTATTTGCGAAGCTATTGGATACGTCTCTTATAAGTGCCATTTTGTCTATTTTTTCCTATCTTCTCTTGTTTTTATCGTCAAAGCGCATCCAACTTGAAATTTGAAAAAACCTCATTCACGGCATTGTGGCAGAGTACATTGGACGTTGGAAGCAGTGGTCTGTTAGACAGAGCATGAATAAAGTGATCACTTATTCTGATGATCACGGCAATAGAGCAGCCGTAAGAAAGTTTGACGTAAGTGAATGCAATGTGCGACGTTGGAAAGGACAACAAAAATAGTCATTATCCTGAATTAGATGCTGATATTGTTAACTTCATAAAAGAGCAGAGATCTAAATGTCTCACTGTTAATTATGAAATTATTCAATGCAAAACACGCGATCTACAGAGGGACAGGGGAATTTCACGGACGTCATTCAGTCGTGGTTGGGTTACGCGATTCATGAACAGACATGGATTTTCATTAGAAGTCTTTCAGGATCTCGTGAACTGTGGCGCTGTAATCGGTTTATGTCAAAATGTTGGTATAATCCGTCTTAGAAACATTCGGCGGTACATTTTTCCTAACCTATCTTTTGTCGATGTATTTGTAATTAACAAGCCTTCATCACTACTAATTTTTATTTAATATGTAGATGTCTGATCATTTTAAAATTATTAAAATCTTTTGTTGACGTGTTTGTCTTTTAGATGAATTAACGTTTTTGAGTTTCACTTAGACTTGTCAAATTTTCAATTTTTAGTTTATTCATTCCGATTTCCAACTCAAGGTCAAAGTTCACGACATAATGAAACGCTTCTACGTCGTAGAACAACCATATCTCAAAAACTACCAGCTGATTACGAACAAAAGTAAGTGAATTTTCAACGATACATTATAGCTTTACGGCGAAAGAATAATTATCTAATGGGCCAGATTGGAAATACTGATCAGACCCCTGTCTTTTTTGACATGCCATCAAACTACACGATTAATGAAAAAGGTGCAAAAGAGGTGAGAATTCGCACTACTGGATGTAAGAAACTTCGATTCACAGTAATGTTGGCAATTACCGCCGACGGTCAAAAGCTTCCCCCTTATGTAACTTTTAAAAGGAAAACGTTGCCAAAACATGAAGTTTTTCCTAAAGGAGTGATAATTCGCGTGCAGGAAAAATGTTGGATGAACAATGAGTTAATCATCGACTGGATCAAATGTGTCTGGCAACGGCGCCCTGGTGGTATCTTAAATTTAAAAAATATGCTTGTTTTGGATGCATTCCGTGGTCACCTTACACAAGACGTGAAGAACCTGCTAAACAAACAAAATACTGAGCAGGTAGTTATTCCGGGTGGAATGACTTTTCAGCTCCAGTCTCTCTATGTTTGCATCAATAAACTTTTTAAGGACGCTCTAAGACAGAATTACAATAACTGGCTGTCAGGAGACAATTTGGCTGTAACTCCATCTGGTAACATAAAGAGAGCCCATTTCTCCCTTGTTGCCAAGTGGATGATGTCTGCTTGGGAATCTATTAGTGCTGAGATAATCATTTAAGAAGTGCTGCATTACCAACGACTTAACAGGCGAAGAAGACGACGCTACATGGGCTTCTGATGAGGAAGAAGATACAGACTACAAAGAGGAATCTCAACTCAGTTCAAGCGACAATGATAGTGATTAGGTTTCGATATAATTAAGTTATCTATGCAACTCATGTACTTGTATTTCTAGAGAATAAATTGACTGTCACTTGTTGGAGAATGTTCAAATAATAGACTCCATAAATTTTTCATTGTTGAATTCCTTAATTAAAGATCTATAAGTATTCTAACACTAGCTGTTTTTTTTTCATTTACAACGTTTTATACGTGCGTGTGTGTGTTTTCTAGATTTAGACCTCTCAAAACATGGGGGGGGGCGAGGGTGTTTTATATGCGAGTGAATACGGTAGTTCTAATAGCTCTTTACCTTGTTTGTTTAATGTCTTATCCATCGTTACTCTTTTTATTTCCTCCCAAGGTAGCATCTCAACAGCTCGGCGATATGCAAATTTGGTTTTAGAATTAATGTAATTAATTAATAAAAATCAACTTAAGTAACTTTTACAAAGAGAAGAGAAACATGCCCCCCGGTTCTTCTCAGTGGTAAACAACTTCCCCAGCATGATACAGTGAAGTACTTAGGAATATATTTAGACAAATTTCTCACTTGCAAACAACACATCTGGATCAAACGAAAACAATTAGGGCTTAAATATAAAGAAATGTACTGGTTGCTAGGTAGCAACTCACAGCTATCAACGGCCAACAAAATACCACTATAAATTAATTCTTCGACCGATATGGACCTACGGCTTGCAGCTGCTAACTTTTATATAAATATAATCAAGCGATTTTACTCTAAAATGCTACGTCAAATAGTGGTACGTTCCAAATGATGTTATAAGCCGCTATCTTAGAATTGATTCGGTCAGTGAAATGATCACAAACGTGAGTGGCATTGTATGGCAAATAGAGAGGAATTTAAACAAAATGTTTGCTATATTATCTTTTTTAAATTTAAACTTGCAAAAAACAGCACAAAAAATAATGTATGTAACTCTCGTCGAAAGTTTCATAGCATAGTATGCTATGCTACACTTTTGACGCTAGTGACATAAATTACTGTTTCTGTCTATTCAAGGTGTATTAAGATATAACAATGCATCAAAAATAGATCGTTAATGAGCCCCAATTAATAAACGAATTTGAACCAATAAATAAATTTTTATTAATGAACGGCTTTATATAACCACTAATCAAACCGTGGCATTGTTTTCCGGGTGTTGCCGCGTCACAAAACTTTTACTTAACGTTTCGCTGATTATGCTGTCAGTTTCTTCAGAAGATTTCTAAATACTGATGTTATCGTCTTGCGTTCCTCGTTATGTACCCTCTTTCGGCTTCGCTTCGCTGATCCGTGTCCATTCTGGACGTTAGCAAACACTGATTTAACAATATTACGCGACTACTAAATATAACAGGTTAGTTCGTATACTTTAGCTTTCTGATATCATCCGTTTTGATCTTATACGATCAAGGGAAAATCTTTAACTCGTTTGTTAATCGGCGATAAATAATCTCGGCAAAATTAACGCGCTCGACTCGTTCACGACGTGAAAATGTATTAGTTGCTAATTGCTATCATTAACAACCCTATACGTTAAACAACTATTTATAGTACTAACACTCGGAGTTATTGATATCTTTCAATTAATATTTTTACTTACGCATCTTTCAGATCAAATATATTTTTTTATTTCTTAATTCAACTCGGTTTTAATTCGTAGTAATATATAATAGCAAGATTGAAGCTACCTTGGTAGATTGTAGTTGACGGCAAAATTGTACGGAAAAAAGTGTTTTTGATAAAAAGTTGGCTTTCTTTCAGTTTAAATGCTTTTGTCTTCCTCATTATTTTCCAAAAAGAATTGCAAAATTCAATTGAGTTGAAAAACGTTGTTGAAAATGTGTTTTTGTTATAGTAATTATTTCGCATGGGATAGGACTTAGTATGTTTAAATATTCTATCCACATCTGTTTTTTTGTAGTTTTTTTGCGACGATTGATATATCTACCACCTTAATCATTGAAAACTTTACTAGATTGAAGATTGTCAAGAATAATAAATAACAAATTGTTATTGTATGTAGAATGTCGACGAGACACAGTTTTTTTTTCTCCTTTTTGACACTGCGGTATAATTAATTTGAGAGAGGTACTAAGTTTGACCATCACAGCTTTAGAAACCTCTAAAGTAGTGTTACCTACATCTTCTCACTAAAGATTTAAACACGATTTTATTAGGGTTTTTGGACGGGCATCAAAACACTTTAAGTGTCTATATAAGGCGACGTTTCGTGCAGCTAAGTGCGCAATTCTTCTGGCCTATTTATAGACTTAGAAAAGTGGTGTGTTTCTGCACTATGAAGACAACCATACAAATAAATTAACATTCAACATAAATTATTTTAACACAAGAACAAATACAACACAACAGTAACAAACGTGAACTTGAACATACTATACTATACTATATGTTCAAGTCCACGTTTCTTACTGTTGTGTTTGTTCTTGTGTTTAATTAATTTATTTTCAATGTTAATTTATTTGTATGGTTGTCTTCATAGTGCAGTTCGAGACACACCACTTTTCTAAGTCTATAAATAGGCCTGAAGGAGTGCGTTCTTAGCTGCACGAAACGTCGCCTTATATAAATAGTGTTTTGATACCCCTTCTCATAGAAGAACCTTAAAAAATCGTGTTAAGTCCAATGAAGGAGGAAAATAATGTATAACTTACCGTAAAGATTTAAACTTACTTACACTTGCAGAAAGATTGTAAGAGTCTCCAACTTTGTTTTTGTAAACGTTTCACAGTCGCCTTTCGTAGATTCATCAATGAAATACAAAATTTTACTGTTTTCTGACGATCTGTTTCCATTTACGTGTTTTCATATTCCTTAATTATTTTATTAATTAATTACTTAGTTGTTTGATTTCATTAAATATATTTTTTCTAAATTATTAATCAAATTTTTGAATTACTATTTTACATATTATTATATCAAATATATGTATACATTGTATCGCCTAAAAGTTTAGAAAAAAAATTCTAAATCCGACACTGTACTATATTAAATCTCATGAACTATACCACAGACTGAACAGTAAATGCTACGCAGAAAATGAGAGAAATGAAAAATTCTTTTTTGGATTGTATTCCTTCGTATATGCTTTAGGTTTCATCAATTTTCTGTGACGCAATCGTTTTATTTATTTCCTTCGTTTCAGGATAAAAGAATTTTTATAAAACCAAAACCGTTTATATTGTTTTATCGAAATAATATATTTGTAAAGTAACGCATTTAAGTCGTTACAAAGTACTGCTAATATATTGTTTGTTTGTTTTTTTAAGTCAATTTAGCCGTTAATGTAAATGTCAATTTACACATCGGTAAATATTACTAGCTAATTTTGGTGTGAAGTTTGTGTAATAATTTTACAAATTAAACTTTATATATTGAACACATCGACAAGAAAGCGTAACCCCTTCAGAAAGTCAAAAGTTTTAAGAAAAATTGACGATCTAAATTAATAAATTACAAACGAAAGTGTACCAGTGCAAATTAGTTTAAATAAATAAAAGTGGATTTTATCCGCGGACGGTATACAGTTACAGTGATATATAAATAAATGTAACTGTTAGTTTGCTATTTTGTTTAGATTGTGTTTTTTTTATTATATTAAATAGTGACTATACGTCATTTCCCATCAGCCATTTTGGAACTACCAAATCAACATCTTATTTGATACTTATTTATCATAATTATTGGCCACACCTTTCCGCAACACCGTTGGGACATTTACCGCCTTTTTTTAAATCATCCGCTATTTGTACACCACCATTTTGGCATTTTATTTTTTAAAATTACTGTCATTTTACTGTACACGCCTATAACAACCCGCAAGCCGCCATCTTTCTTCAGCCATTTGCTTTTTTTTTAAATTACCGCCATTTCATACACCCTTACACCACCAACACCACCCTTTTATATTTCTACCAGGTCTTTAACAACTTCTTCTTCTTCATGACGATCTTCAACCTTGTTGGTCCACTAGAAAAAATCATCGAGAGCCGATGTTGATGGATGTGTCCTAGAACATACTTATCACAATTACTATCAAAGATTATATATTGAAAAAGTATAAGACAGACAATACGTTTCTAATGAATTTTCTTTATTATATCAATCGGTAATGCTAAAACTTAACGTAACCACTCTAGTTTCACCACGATTAAGATAATGTGGTGTTATACTCTAGTAGAACACCTTCAATTTTTTTCATCTTTTACTAGGCCTTCTTGTTTCTTTTAGCTCCATTGCCTTGTGTTTTCTATTCTTAGAGTTCAGATCTTTAGTTTTTGTATTATCTATTTTTTCTTTTTCTTCTGGCCTACATAATCTTTCTATTTTTTTGCTTGCTAATCTTGGTTCTCACATTGTTCTTTTACGTCTTCATTATTTCTTTTGGCACGTAATGTGTTTTTAGAAATTGTTTCTAAGTCTCATCTTTGTTATAAAATCTTAAGCTTTCGCGGTTGTTATGTTTATGATTATAAGCGACTTTCGGCTTAGACCGCATCGTAGTAAAACACCCAGACTTAGGCTTGGTCATAGAGAGACTACGACTAAGCCTAAGTTTGGGTGTTTTACTACGACGCGGTCTAAGCCAAAAGCCGCTTATATCTCATCTTTGTTGTTTTTGACTTTGTCGATTATTTTGTTTGCGATCAAATTAAATAATTATGAATAAAATAGAGGATACTTATATCAACTTTCTAAATATGCGATTAGCTAATAGCACATCTAACACAAATCCCGTAAAATTGCTGCAAACTAAACTGATACATATACACACAGTTACCACAAATAAATTGCTCAGTTTCATACAATTGATTAAAAGCAAGGAGCGCTAAACTTTCCTAAACCAATTAAAGTTTCTCAACAGATGTGTCTTTCAATTCGTCACTTCCTACAGTTACGAAAGTTTTAACGGTGAGCTCAATTTTTTCATATAAGACAAAGTTGCATGCATGCATGCTTTATTAGTTTGTTATAAGAAATTTTTCCACAATAAAAGAACATGTACGGGTAACCGAAGTTGCTATGATAACAAACGCAAATTAGATCGCCTGTAAAATAAAAATCTATCCTTACCCCAGCGAGTTTCGCACAACCAACACATTCAAAACCGCAATTTATTTACTCAATACCAGCATAGATGATCTAAGATACTTAAGATGTAAAAACCTCTTAGCATGGCGTTAACACACATTTACTTCCTTAACGTTCAAAGAAAAAATATCTTCAGTAACCTCCGGTGCGTAAATGACATTATCAATAGACGAAATTCATACACGAAAACTATACCAAAATATTTCTAACATAAGCAATCGTTTTTTAGGTTAGTTTTATTTCTTCTTTTAAATGTAGGAATTGTCTCTATATTTTAATGGGCTTTTTTTAGCTTTATCGCTTTAATTCCGATTGCTTTGTATTTGTCATTTTTAACGTAATATTCTCTTTTTTTTTAACGTTTCTTTGATGGATTTTTCATATTTGTTAGCATTCTTTCTGATGAGGGTTTAATTGTCATCTTTGAGTTGCTTCTTCAAAACATGTCACTCTGAGCGAGGTACCTCTAAAACTTGTGATTTAAATACATCAACGGTCTCTTCAAGCGATGAACATGAACATTCCTTCTGTTTCGAGAATCGTCTCGAATGTTTCAAATATTTTAGGAACGTTTTACTGCCTTCTTCTTAAGACTGTTCTGTCTCAAAACAAAAAACTAAGCACCAGTAGAAAAGGTCGTGGCAATATCACCTTCGTTTCGGCAATTTCCTTGAGCACAGAAGTAACAAATAATGGAGTTTTTGTGGCTCGATGTTTTGTTTGGGTGATAACTGCAAAATAAAACTTAGACACCAGTTTTTCCATAAACAATCTGTAACATATTTCGAACTGTTCTCCAATCCAGTTAATCTAAGCAGCAACTAAGCTTGGGTGTGCAAATTTTTTTATGTTATGGCAAAAAAAATTTTAAAAATAAAAATAACACGTTGTTAGAATCTTGTACTTCAAAATTTGCAGAAGGTGAACCAAGAAATTGAACTTGGAGGTACCGGTGGTGCAGAAAATGCATTTATTTTATACAACTGACCGACTTCCGCTAAATCATTTTCATAATCATCTGTATCTAATTCGGAAACTGTATTTATCATGAGGCAACTCGGGTTAACCTATTGAAACATTCAAGAAATATCTTGCAAATGCAAGAGCCTTCTAGATGCTGTCTAGAAGATATAGCGAAAAGTAGGGAACGTTCGAGAAGGATTCGCCGATGTCTATAAATGCCGAACATGGAAATCGTAGGTCAGTTATTGTGGAAACGCGAATGCAGCTGTATTAAGAAGATTATGCAAGTGAAGATAAATAAGTGACTAGCACGTGCGGAGTTTTAAATAAATAACAGTGTACATCGAATCGAGTGAACGTGACTTACAGTGTGAAATCCGAGGACGTTATCTTATCTTCTTGTAAGTGATATAAATTATAGTGTAAGTGTTTTTATTAAATATTATTAGATTTTAATAGTTCGGTTAATTTAAAAGTGTACATATTTCTAGAATAAGTAAACATAATTTAAACGTAGTTTTAATCGTTTAAATAAATTAGTTTTTAATAAATAGATACGTAACAGTGGCGTCAGTGTGGGATATCGTTCGCGAATTTTAGTGTAAATATCATTAAGTAATCTAATCGCTCCCGTAATAAAAACATTCATTGCGTAAATATCTGTCAAGATTCGCGATAACCGTGTTTATTTATAAAGTTAATATAGTGCTTATTAAACTTTTTCTTTTAACAAGTTCGTGATCGCGATATTATTTAAATTCGTTTTCGTGGTTTAATATTAACAAGTGGATCGTTATTAAAATTTTGTGTTATACGAAAACTGCATTTTAAAAAGTAGTGTATTTTAACTTTATATTCGTGTTATATTTAAATTTATGCCGGTGACGCGTTTGCAAAAAGAGAAAATGGATTCAAAAATATTTGAAATTCTCGAATCGATGAACAAGAAAAATGGAAGAAAAACTCTGCGAACATTCTCAGAAAATCGAAGCAAAACTGTCCGAAAATTCTAGAAAAATGGAAGAAAAGTTTCACGAAAATTCACAGAAAATTGAAGAAAAACTGTCGGAAAATTCTCAGAAGATGGAAGAAAATTCAAGAAAAATGGAATGAAGACTGCGAAAATTCTTTTAATCAACTAAAACAGGCCCTAGTCACTTCGCCAATTTTGAGTTATCCACGAGAAGATGGAAACTTTGTTTTGGATACCGACGCAAGCAATATGGCCATAGGCGCGGTCCTTTCGCAGGTTCAAGATGGACAAGAAAAGGTTATCGCGTACTTTAGCAAGGTTTTGTCTAGGCCAGAAAGGAATTATTGCGTGACTAGGAGGGAGCTGTTAGCAGTCGTTAAGTCCACCGAACATTTCTACAAGTATTTGTATGGACGAAAATTCTTACTGAGAACAGACCACGCCGCTTTAAAATGGCTACTGCAGTTCCGTAACCCAGAAGGACAAGTAGCAAGATGGATCGAGAGACTGCAAGAGTATGACTATGACACAGAACACCGTGCCGGAAGCAGTCATCGGAACGCTGATGCCTTGTCCATAAGACCATGTCCGGCGGACTGCAGCCATTGTTCGCGACTGGAAGAAAAAGTCGAATGTCTCCGGAGAACTGCTATGGTTGATGATGAGTGGGAACCTGAGCAGTTACGTCGCGAACAAGAAGACGATCCTGAAATAAGACAACTCCTCGACTGGAAAGAAAGCGGCCGACGACCAACCTGGGAAGAAGTGAGTGATTTGGGCAGAAATATCAAAGCATACTGGGCGCAGTGGGACTCCTTGATAGTAGAAGATGGTCTTCTTAAGCGATCCCTAGAAAGTGCCGAGGGCACGGGAAACAGACTACAGCTGGTAGTGCCGAAGAGTAGGGTGACAGAAGTGTTGAAGCATCTCCACGATGGGACATCAGGAGGACACTTTGGCATTAAGAAGACGTTGGGTAAAGTGCGAGAACGATTCTACTGGATGAACTGCAAAGAGGACGTCATGAAATGGTGCCGTAAATGCATAGTCTGCGCTTCAGGAAATGGTCCAGCGAGAAAGCGCAAAGCACCCATGAAACAATACAACGTAGGAAGCCCTTTGGAAAGAGTAGCGATTGACATCGCAGAGCCGTTCCCAGAATCCGATTCGGGAAATAAATACATCCTGGTGGCGATGGATTATTTCACGAAATGGACGGAGGCTTACGCCATACCCAATCAGGAAGCAGCTACAGTCGCAGACGTATTAGTAAAGGAGTTTTTCTGCCGGTTTGGAGTTCCGTTGGAATTACACTCCGATCAAGGCCGCAATTTTGAGTCTGGGCTGTTTCAAGAAGTTTGCCGACTGTTAGGAATTAGAAAGACTAGGACAACGCCTCTCCATCCTCAGTCTGATGGCATGGTTGAACGGATGAATCGAACAATGGGCAAGTACTTTAGCCAAGGTAGTGTCCGAACACCAAAGGGACTGGGATCAGTACTTGCACCTTTTCTTAATGGCATACCGATCATCCGTTCACGAAAGCACCGGCCAAACACCATCCTGTGTAATGCTCCGTCGTGAGATAAGATTACCATGCAATCTTCAATTTGGGCGAAGACCGGAAGAAGAAGTTGCTGGAGAAGATTACGTCAGCAAGCTGGCCAAGAGGTTAGACGAAGTACATGAAGAGGTCCGTAAAAACACACAAAATGCCAGCGACAGGATGAAAACAAGATATGACGTCAAGGCGCAAAATGGTGGGTTTCAACCTGGCGATATGGTCTGGTTGTATAACCCTCAAAGGAGACGTGGTTTGTCGCCGAAACTGCAAAGGCAATAGGAGGGCCCCTATGAAGTCGTGCAGCGTATTAACGACGTTATATACCGCATCCGAAAACCGCCCAGAGGCAAGCCAAAAGTGGTCCACGTTGATCGTCTAGCCCCGTTTGCTGGCGATAACCACAATCCGCAAATTCAGGTCCGAACCAGAGTAATAAGTAGCAGAACCAGGAATCCAATCGAAGAAATGGAGTTGGAAAAGTTTATGAACTTATACGGAGGTTCTGGAAAAGCTAGGTTCGGAGTTACCACCGAGGAACAACAAGACCTGTTCCAGACACAAAAAGATTACGCCATCGCACATTGCGTGAGCGAGGACCTTGACATGTCCAGAGGGGTTGCAGTCGTGTTTAAAAAGAAGTTTGGGAAGCTAGATGAATTACGAAGACAGCAACCGGCAGTCGGAAAAGTTTTAGGACTACGTGGTGACGGACGCTTCGTTTTCTATTTGGTCACCAAGAAATACTCACGTGTCAAGCCGTTATACAAAGATCTGTGGCGAACATTATGGACTCTCAAGAGAAAAATGGAGATCCATCATGTTAAGAAATTGGCAGTACCCAAGCTTGGTTGTGGCTTAGATCAACTGAATTGGAGGACAGTTCGAAACATGTTGGAGGTCGTCTTCCGAGGAACAGGCATTCAAGTGTTGGTCTGTAGTTACCAACCAAGGAGAATATTGGGTCAGAAAAAGTCCATTGACTGTTACTTTTATGTTCAAGGAAGTTGCCGAAATGGAGGAAGCTGCCGCTATCGCCACGATCCTTTTTACCGGTGTCACATCCAGTCTCCTGTTCTGGGACAGAACAGTCCTAAGAAGGGGGCAGTGAAACATTCAAGAAATATCTTGCAAATGCAAGAGCCTTCTAGATGCTGTCTAGAAGATATAGCGAAAAGTAGGGAACGTTCGAGAAGGATTCGAGAAGGATTCGCCGATGTCTATAAATGCCGAACATGGAAATCGTAGGTCAGTTATTGTGGAAACGCGAATGCAGCTGTATTAAGAAGATTATGCAAGTGAAGATAAATAAGTGATTAGCACGTGCGGAGTTTTAAATAAATAACAGTGTACACCGAATCGAGTGAACGTGACTTACAGTGTGAAATCCGAGGACGTTATCTTATCTTCTTGTAAGTGATATAAATTATAGTGTAAGTGTTTTTATTAAATATTATTAGATTTTATTAGTTCGGTTAATTTAAAAGTGTACATATTTCTAGAATAAGTAAACATAATTTAAACGTAGTTTTAATCGTTTAAATAAATTAGTTTTTAATAAATAGATACGTAACACTATGATGTTGGAATTTTGTAGAACGGTTTACGGCAATTTGAAAATTTGTAATCTCGGGTTAATATTTTTAGTTCAAAAAATTTGTCACAATTTTGTGATAAAGAAGGAACCGGTTAATAAGACTCGCACATTTGCTTTGTGTTCGATTGACAACCACCATCAAAACTTTTTGTAACTATTTGACAAGTAAAGTGACTAAGTTGTCAAATCAATACTTAACGTGCTACAAAATTCGTGGCGCTTTGTTTATTGTAAGTTTTATCACCTAAATCCATTCAACCAGTACTGCTTCGGAGCATTCTGGGTGGGTTTTCGCGTCAAGAACGTCATCGTAACAAAACCCTGTACTTGGATTAACCAAATCAAGCTTTTGTTTGCGTAATTAATTTTGTAGCCGTTTCCGAAATCTTTGAAATTCACGCCCAAAGGCGAATAAACCCAAATTTTTAATCATAATCTGTATTTTCATCGTCGATTCACAGCAGATGTCCTTAAAATCTGGTTCATTAAAAATTTAAAAAATTATAAAAAGGGTCGTAGGAATACTATCGTACTCTAAAATTTTATTTTAATTTGAAAACTAACTTAAATTTGAACTTTACAATATTTTTATAACAAAATTGGGATAAATATTGAAACCCACAAGTACATAAGACATAAACATTTTAATAAAATCTATTTAAAAAATTTATCTAATTAAGAAACGTATTTCCAACGTTAAGCACAGAAAACCAATACCTTAAAGATGGAAGTTTACTTCATCATTTCGTGTCATCGCAGAGATGCAATTTTATGGGTGCGACCCATCTGATTTATACGATGACCTAATATTGCACAATTTTCGTAATGCATACTAAAACTTCCAAATTTTGACTATTTTTACTCTGATTATTCTCTTATTTATAAGGATATATAATAAGGATATTGTAACACATAACCGTAACGTAAGATAATCTTCAAATTCGCCACATACCGAATCAAATTACTTCAAAACGCAACACACTGAATAATTGTCAAAATCGTAACCATATAAACTTGTAAGCACATAATGTAAATTCCGCGAAAATGTAATCGTAATCGTATATCGCATTGCAAAAATCTAAATCAAAAAAACGTAATTATAGTTATGTACCAAACAAGTTTTTGTAGACAAAAACAAAATCACACATACAGAAATAAACATTATACATACCAGAAATCTAATCGTAAGAACAAAGAAAAAAACTTACTATTAGTACAACTAAAGCAAAAACTAAGGTTGTTCAATACAAACTATTTTGCTACTACTACGTTTTACAGAAAAAAAAACTTAATTTATCAACAACACTACGTACTCACAACAACTACAAGCAGAAAATCTATACTAAAAACTCAATAAAACCACATAAAATAACAAGAAAAACAAGAAAATTAATATAAAACTAGGCTATCATATTAACATAATATTGTTCGAAGGATGTGGTGACGTCACACTCACTTCGGCAGGCTTCGTTGTGTGCTCGGAAAAATTCAAAAATCGTCAACTTTAATAATGTTTTTCTTCGTTAATTAATTAGGAATTTACTTTTAATTACGATTATTGTAAACGTCAGTTATGATATAATGGATATACACTATTTTCTAAAAATCGAATTTTAGTCTATTGTGTAGTGATACATAAAACCGTTACAAAAAAGACTGAAAAGAGAAGAGGATGTTACAAAAATAAGCAAAAAGCAGTAAAAAAATTAAATTTTTAAAATAAAAACGGACTAATAAAGATAGAAATCAAAATTTGACAAAACACTTAAAAACTACAAACATTTCTTTACTTACTAACGTACATGTAGATTACAACAAGAGCAGACTGTCAACGAGGGATAATCCGCGGATTGGGCTTTAACTTTGGTCTAAATCCCGGTTTGATTACTAGTCGAGCTTTGGGCCGACCCGAGAAAAAAAGTTTAGGCCGGAATTCGGGTATATATCTTCGAGACTTCGGGCCGTGCCGAACTAACAGCCACGATTCGGCCCTAAAAATCAGCCCTCGACCTTTGTATTTTTTTAATAATTTTTTTAGAGGTAGTAATTTGGCTCTAAGACTTTTGAAACGAGAAAACTTACTCATCATCTTCATTTTTTGACTCTTTAAAAAACTCAGTGTTTCCCATAGTTTCAAAGGAAAAAAAATGTTTTCTCAAACACTGATAACCGATATAGTATAAGTTTAATTATAGTATAAAAGGTAGTTGGCCGTGGACGCACAAACAAAACAAAATTCATGAATCTTACAGAAAACAAAGTCATAATCATCCCAGTTTGTTGTTGACAGTAAATGTTTCAATAATTTTTGAGTACACTTTGAAATCTTCTCACGGACAAACCGTACATTTTGGTATACCTATACATAAATAGGATCTAATTGGCCTCTACAATACGTAGTAGCTTTATTTCTGTGGAATTTTGAGACACACTGTATATTTAATTATTGTGCTACCTAAATAACACATAGAACAAAATAGCTGGCCAATTTGTTTCTTACAAAGATCACTATTTTTCTAGGTTTTCTTGTTTTTAGGACATCTGACAGTAAAACTTTATCAAATCTTACTCCAATTTCAAATAAGATGGCATCAAACCAGCCTTTAGTACCATTTTGTAAACAGCTTCTGGTGGGCCGCCGTTACAACAGTTTTTATAAATATAATTGGCTTTATATACCACCATAGAAGACTCCACTAGCGCTACCGCAGACCATTAAGCTTATGGCTGCCCTGAAATGATTTTGAACACGTCTCTAGCACCGGAGCCTTCGGTGACGTGTGTTTTGTTATAGTTTAAAAAAAAAAACTTTAAAACATCATGGTTCATTAAAGATCTGGATCTTCTGATGTTTGAGGCTATTTGTACAGATAAATTGTTTCGTTTGATAAAACTACTAACCATATCATCCCCAAGGTTATTGTCTTTTAACACAGGTATAGCAATGCTCTTTTTATCAAGATATTTTTAATAACTGGCTTTGTCAGGAAAAATTCTCATTCTGCCACAACTTCGAAGGTTTGTAAAATTAAGTCTTTTTTTTCTTACTAAGGACTATCGAATATCCAACAGACTTTTTGTGCATTCTACGGAATCTATTCACTGGAGTCATATGTGGGATTTGGGCAGCTAATTTTCTTTGCTACAATTGCTTCGTAGGTCCTCATGAAAGTAAGTTCTCCTTTCGTCCGCTAGACCCGACAAAATTATCCCGGGGATGAGAACGTGTACGGTAAGTACCAAAATCTACTACTTTGGAAATTTCTTCTTCTATTTTTTTTCCTATCATTTATGATTTGTTGAAATTTACACCGAGATATGACGAGTAAGGTTGATTAGCAACGCATTTTTGTAGAACGAACATTCAGTGTAATTAATGTAATAATGCAATGGAGTTAAAATAGTCAAAATTGAATATCCAACTTTCGTATACTTTTTTTGATACTAACAATAAAAGTGTTTGAGAAGTGTAACAAAATCTTAAAGTAAATACAAGTTTAAGTGCTAAGCCCCGTACTAAGTCAAAATATATTTTTTTACTATCTTTATGCATAGCTTTTTTTGGAATTCCTTTATTATTTTGTATTTAATTTTTTTTATTGTTGTTTATAATGTAAACAAATATTTTGTTATTGTAAAAATATGCTAAAAAACAAATAAAATTTAAAGTAAAAATATAAACAAAGGTAAAAATTGACAACTTTAATGAAAACGTACAATCGCCGTCAACCAAAATGACCGTTTATGATCGGACCTATTCACATTCTAATGGTATGGGGTGTTTTCCATTAGAAACTTAAAGCAAATAAACCATTGTAATTTTATTACCTGTCTAGCTGAAGAAATAATAGAAATACCAGATTGGCATTTATTATAAAATTTTAAATGTATTTAATATTTAAAAAATGTATTTTAAAGAATTTATGCAAGCTATTAATTCTAGAATTTTTGTTTATGTCAGATATTTATATAGAATATTGCTTCTACTAATACTACTATCATTACTAGTGTATTCATAACATATTTGCAATTACTATGCACAATTAATTAAATCATTTTAATAGTGAACTGATTAAAAATACGTCAAATGATCAATTAAATAAAAAACCATATCGTTCTGTTCTTTAGCACAAAACGACCTTCACATTCTAAAATGAATACTATTTACATTTTTTGTGAAATAACGATTTACTTTATCGTTATATAAACTGAAAAAATCGTATTTTGTAGTAATGTCGACTAATTTCAATCATCGTTTTAAACTGAACTAAATTTAAACAAGTTTTAAGTAGATTAATATCTAATCGCTTTTCTTATTAGTTATAGTTTTATTATAAAAATATGTTCATATAATACATAAAACGTTGCAATTAATATTTCGTATATATGTCGTTAACCGGATTCTCGAAAACGTTCCCAAAGTTCATTTGCAACTTGCGCTACATTATTTAAATTCAGAGCCGTAGCTACATATACAGCGCCCTGGAGCAAATAAGATCTGTGCTCCTCCTTCTTTTTCTAACAAATGTTCCAATAAAATTCTAAATTTTCTAGTCTTTATTTTTTAATTTCAATTTTAAACATTATTTAATGACAATTGATTTAAAATTTTTAAATATATGACATATTCACGCAGTAATATTGAATTAATTATACATGATTATGTTATAAACTACATTAAGACATTTACAAATCTTAAAACTGTTAATCGGGCAATTAATTTACACAGATCAAGTTGACCAGCAATTGGTTTTTCGATTGATATGGTGGCAAAAGAGCTAAGACGGGATTGAGACATACTGCTTTGTACATATCTTCTGGGAGAGACTAAGGTGTGAATTAAGAATAATTTAGCAACTTCGCGTATAGAAGTAATTTGTCTTAATTGAATAAAAAAACAAATTTTAAATCTTATTAATTGTGGTCCAAAACTAAAAAAAATATATGAAGAATAAGCAAATTTCAACAATTTGGAATCAACCAAAATAGTTTCATAAGATGATGCGACAAGATATACTAGCGATAAACATTTAAAAAGTCTACTTACTTTACGCATGGATTTAAATTTATTATTTAATTGAGTAAATACTATGTCAATTACTTTATTAAAAAACTTTCACTTTAAATCAATCTTCACTATTTTGAATGGGCGCATCCAGTTTGTTAAAGATTTTTTTTATTAGACGCAATCTCTTTTTGGCGAAACAAGGTGCAATGCTCCATTTACCTCGTTTGTTAACAATATCCTAATTATTTAATATATATATTTTGAAATTGGGTTAGAAGTAAAGACAGCATCTCAATTAATTGCTCTACATCTTCTTGAGTAGCATTTTGGAGACAATATTAATATGTTTCAGTACTTTATTTTGTACAATTATCAAGATAATGGTTGAAAATTGTTATAATAGGTTATCATACTTTTAGGTTTGCATTGTTTGACTTGGCTTCTTTAGTTTAATGTTAGTGTTAGACAAACCCTTTTTTTCTATTGAAAGTGAATAACAAGTTATGTAAAACCCATGCCGCCTCGTATTTTAAATCCTGTTTTGTAAGAATTAACAAGAATTAAGGGGTTATTACAAAGGCAAAAGTTCAAAAACACCTTTTTTGTGAGAACCAAGGACAACAAATTGCAACTTTGCATAGATGTTTTTTTAAACCGCTTATCGCCGCATTTATATTTTTTTTCAAGCCATAGTGCATTTTTAAAGTTGAAAGTGGCTACAAATCACGACTACGTCATGGAGCGCCCTCAAAAAACTAATAATAGAAGTACAATTACAATACATTTCAGCTTTTAAGCAGTCGCACAGCGCACAACAACATTTTTTAAGTATTGTCAAATTGTGTTTATATATGGATTAAGCCTCTTTCACTGCCTGATAAAACTATTTAGTAAAATATCACTATGATAAGCTGTTTTAAAATTTGCGCTTCTTGGCTCGTGCGCTCTCAAAATTCGTAGGCTCGGAGCAGTTTGTTCCAACTGCTCCAGGATAGCTACCTACGCCCCTGTTTAAATTGCTTGCCAAAATGTGAAGGCGATTGTTTGTCTATGTCCTGTTCATAACTACCCACATATTCTCAATGGGGTTTAAGTCAAAAGATTTTGTTGGTCATTCTAAAATCTAAAGAAATTACGCCGTTTCTGTTCTCAAATTACTATCTTATTATTCTACTCTTATTATGAATTGGCAAACAGAACCTGTACGTAAAGTAACGAACAAATTAATTTTTCTTGTCAGTGAAAATAAAATAAAAGAGAACCATATATGTAGCTAAGTGTTAGTTATAATCTATTAGGAAATGCTGAATCTCGAAAGAAAGATAACTATATTATACCATCGGACTTACAAACGCAAAACCAAACAAAATAAAATTTTTGCATTTGTGTCCTGAGTCTAATACAATCATCAAATATTGAAGTTATCTATCAACAACTGGAAACTAAAATCTTTTGAAAGTCCAACTTTGACCTTACTCGATGTCTAAGTTCTAAAAAATTCTCTAAAGGATAATTATTTCCTTTTATGACAAAGAAAACGTAAATTCCGGAGTATTTAGTTAAAAAGAGTGCAGTAACTTCAACCATCTGTGAAAGCACCTCTACCAATAACAAGTTTGCAACAAAGATTATTAATTGTTCAATAAATAATATTTGGAATTCAAATTACGAGTTCTGACAATAGTCAATAATTTAGTATTTAGTAGAGCGTAATTCAGTATATTAGTTTATTTCAAGTAGACATTGATCAGCAAATAATTTTAGTTATTATAAAATACATATAGTTAAGATTAGTGTAAGTAATTAATTGTTAAAAATAATCAAACATGGGTAGAGGTTTTGGGCTGAGAGATTTCAGTGTAGAAACAAGGATTGTAATTACTCGAATGGCTGCTAATAGAATTCCTCAACGAGAAATTGCTTTACAAAATGGGTTGTCGTATATAATACAAGTGGTAGGAATCTTGCCGGTAATTATTTTTGTCAGTCAGATCACGAATAGTTGTTGTGACGAAAATCGAAAGACAACAACTATGAGTGGTACTGACTGACAAAAATTACCAAAAGATTCCTACCACGAGTTGTATTCGCCAAGACAATCCAAAGGAAATGACGGAAAATTAGAGGTTTTTTTTTTAAATGCTGTAATTCATGAAATGTTACCACGGCAACGTAACAAAAGCTGTGTAAACAGTAACAAAATTTTACCAGTTTTGGCGAAATGGCAGAATTGCGGTTCGGTAAAACAATTTAAAAAGAAATACGGGCATAAGTAGTGATGACTATTCCACAGAATACAAAGCATATTCGTAATTCTGTGTGGGAGCAGTTTAAAAAGTTTTACGACACGAGAAAATTATTGTTAATAAAGTTTATTGTTGAATTTTTACCTTTATACTCAGCTGTATTATCGCTGTAATCATCTGCTCTTTAGTATGAAAGATTACCAGTGTAATCAGATCCTAAGTGGCTCAATTTAAAAAAATAGACAGTTTCTATTGGTTGTTAAATTTTGAGTTGGATTGTCGGTAAGATTTTTTGTATTTGCTTATAATAAGCTTCTAAAATAGACTGAATCATTAATTAATTACTAATCTTAAACATCCTTAAAAAATATTTTACGTAATCTTAAACGAAAAGTTTTCTTAGTTTCATTTCATCGTATTAACTAAAATTAGAATATAATATTAATTAAAAGTATGCACACGTTAATGTATTATTGCAACCCAAAATCGACATAATTGTTTTCAAAAATTTGTCGTGTTTGAGTTTCATTCTTAAAAATTCTGTTGGTAATGACCAATCAAGATTTAAAATAAATTAAATAAAATATTTTAAGTGGAAAAGAAACACACTTTGAACTTTATTAAAGGTATTTTTGTTTAAAAAAATAACTTATTTATTTTAAGAAAACGTAATTTAGTAAAATAATTGAATCATTTGGTTAAACTAAATTACTTAACTAAATACATATATAGATGCGCCAAGTTCGTCGGTGGCTTCTAAGGTTTGATGAAGAAGGAGAAGTTTCTCTTATAACGAAACCAAAAGAAATAAGTAGAGCAACAACAGAATGTTTGGAAAATAACGGTTTATATACAAAATATTTTATTTTATTTATAATACCTTGTGTCCCACGCTAGGGGTGTCCCATAGGATTTAACATGGGAAAATTGAAATTATTTTTTTCCTGCTTCCCAAATTAAAAAATCGCAAAAATTTTGACGCAGATTTAAAGTCGCACTTAAAACGTTTCTAAAAACAATTTTTTGATTATAATTTGACAATTAATAAATTAATTACAGGAATTTTAATTCGAAATTTTGATAGTTTTTCGCGCATGCAATTAAGATCGGCTATCTTCGGTTTTTATAATAATAATAGTAATAATAATAATAATATAAATTTCGTGCTAATATACAAAGTATTTACACTCGCCAGTCTAAGTAGGTACTTACAAAATTATATGTTTACAGCTAAGGTACTCATTAAAGCTATAGAATCCCTTATTTATTAAATATTTTTTTACTGTCGTTTTAAATTGGCTTAATTCTAATTGTTTAGTTTTAAGTGGTAATTCATTGTAGAATTTTATAGACCAGTAGTTTGGCCCAGTTTCAGTTTTTTTTATTCTTTGAAATTCTGGTCGGAGATGATTACTAGCTCTAGTTTGATGCTTATGTATACTACACTGTTCCGAGAAGTTACTAATGTGTTTTTTGACAAATAGTAAGCATTCTAAAATATATATGCACGGTAGCGTTAATATTTCATATTGTATGAAGTATTGTTTACATTCACTTCTGTAGCTGCAGTTTGCTATTATTCTAATTGCTCGTCTTTGTAATCTGAATATTCGGTGGCAACCTGTAGAGTGACCCCACGCTAGAATTGCGTAGGACATTATCGAGTGGCACAAGGCAAAATACGATGTTTGTAGAACTTTTGGGGACACACTCGATTGTAAATTTCTGAGTGCAAAAATGTTTTTACTTAGTTTCTTTGATATAAAATCGGTGTGATGAAACCAGTTTCATTCTGGGTGTCTAAGTTACTATGTCTCAGTGTAAACAACATTTTCTTAGTTTTCGCAGTATTTAAGAGTAGTTTATTATATGAGAACCATTCAAGGGCCTTTGACTGTGCCACGATACATTTGTCTAAAACATTTTCTATGTGTTTATCCGTTATGGTGAGGGTAGTATCATCCGCAAATTGTACAATATGTGTCTCACCTTCTGTACTCTCTATACAGCTGGAAAATGAATTTACAAATATTATAAACAACAATGGGCCTAGTATGCTTTCTTGTGGCAATCCAATGTTGATAAGAAGTACTTTTGAAGTTCCATTGAAGTTTACTATTCGATGTCTGTTTTCTAGATAAGATGCTATTAATTTAACGCTAGTTTGGTCGAATTTATAGTTTGCTAATTTATGTAATAGTGTTTCATGGCATAACGAATCAAAAGCCTTTGAGAGGTCTAAAAACATAGATAATGAATATTCTTTGTTTTCAAAGCCATCTATTAAATTCATAGCAAAATCAATAATTGCGTCAGTGGTGCTTCTATTTTTGCGAAATCCGTATTGCTTTTCATTAAATAGATGATTTGATTCAAAGTGATTTATGATTTGTATTGTTAAAGCTTTCTCAAAAACTTTAGAGAAACTGGGTAAAATAGAGATGGGTCTGTAGTTGGATAGGTCATGTACATCCCCTTTTTTGTATATTGGTAATACTGAAGCAGTTTTTAGTGGGTCAGGAAAAACAGATTCATTTATACAGAGATTAATTAGTTTAGTTAGAGGGTAAACAAGGTTTGAAATGTTTGCTTTTATGATATATGGGCAGAGACCAAATATATCTTTGGATTTACTGGACTTTATAGATACTAAGATATCTCGGATTTGTATGAAAGTGACTGTGTTAAATTTGAAATTGGTATTAACCAAACAAGTAGGCTGGTCATACATTATACCTTCACCGTTTAGCGTTTTTGACGATATTATGTCCAACGTTAACAAAGTAATTGTTAAAGTCGTCTGCTGATAAGGTGCTGTTAATGGACATTTTTTTCTGTTTGCGGTTGCATCTTTTGTTTACAATATCCCATAGAGATTTGCTTACGTTATTTGAGTTTTATCAATCTGTCTGTTTCTTCTCTCTTTGCACGTTTTAATTCGTTCCTATACGCGTATTTGTATTTATTTTTTGTAGCATACAGTTCGTGAGTTGGGGATTTTGAATACATATCATTTAGCAAGTTTAATTTGTCCCGCATGTTTTTGAGTTTATCATTGTACTGAAACGTCCGAGAAATTACTTGCAAATGCAAGAGCCTTCTAGAAGCTGTTATTTAGTTTCTAGAAGATATAGCGAAAAGTAAGGAACGCTCGAGAAGGATTCGCCGATGTCTATAAATACGTAAGAAAGAAATCGTAGGTCAGTTATTGCTGGAATGTGAATGCATGCAGTATTAAGAAGATTATTCAAGTGAAGATAAATAAGTGATTAGCACGTGCGGAGTTTTAAATAAATAACAGTGTACACCGAATCGAGTGAACGTGACTGACAGTGTGAAATCCGAGGACGTTATCTTATCTTAAGTTATACAACGGTTATACATAAATTCGTGTAAGTGTTTTCATTAAATATTATTAGATTTAATTAGTTCGGTTAATTTAAAAGTGTACATATTTCTAGATTAAGTAAACGTATTTTTAATCGTTAAAATAAATTAGTTAATAATAAATAAAACGTAACAGTATCATTTTATTCCACCATCACGGTGTTTTGTTGAAAATTTGTTGTAAGGAAAGGATGTATTAAATAAATCTATGAAATAATCGTGAAAGAGTTTAAACTTACTATTAACGTTTTCGAACGGATTGTCTATGAACTTCCAGCTTAAACTACTTAGATTGTTGTGCATCGCACATTAGCCGCGTAACGTGATTAAACGAACGAGTTTCGTATGTTGTTTTTCGGTACATCTGCCAGGTAATTTGGCGCTGATCTTTTGACCATAATGATCTGATATGCCGCAATTTACAGTAGATGTGATAAAATCATCTGAGTTCAGATTGGTGAATATGTTGTCTATACAGTTTTTAAATCTAGTTTCTTTGAATATGGTTTGTACATATCCAAATGTCATAAAATGATCACATAATTTAGTAGCATTTGTATCATTGGAACAAAATCTTACATTAAAGTCTCCTAAGATTACACATTTTTTACCTTTAAACTTATTTAATATAGTATCTAGTGTATTCATAAATACCTGGATGTCGCCCAGAGGTGGTCTATACACACAAACTACATTGCAGTTAAACTTAGTATAATTAACCGCACATACCTCGATATAATTTTCTATGGAGATTTCTTTTATTCCTGCTATCGCAGTATCACTGTTTTTCATCATTATTAGTACGCCTCCATGCCGATTGTATGTTCTGGTGAATGACGGTGCGATGAACTATTCCCCACACGAAAAAGTATCCATCTCTTCTCCAATTAGCCAGTGTTCGCTGATACAGACTATGTTGAATTTTGTGGAATTATAGCTTAAAAATGATTCCAGTTCCAATAATTTATTGCGACTGCTTTGTATATTAATATGAAATATGCTTAGATTTGAAGGAAAAGCATGTGATTCTCTAGGTTTACGAACTGGTTTAATCGTTACATCCTTTATGCTGAGCGAATCGAAAATTGTAGCGGCTCACTCTGACGTGTTCCGGCCAATTATTGGGATCCAATAGAGTATCGGCGTGTTTAATATTGGCTGCGACTCGAAAACACAAGTTTTGTCCTTTACTTTGTAATTTAAGGCATTCAACCTCCTCATCATTTGTAATCAGCTTGAGATGGTCGAGCATATTTATTTCTGTGACGGAAGGTGAAATTCTTCCAATAAAAGCCCATGCTTTCTTTGGTGCTGCCGTAATACTAAATGTATTGCTAGAATTCGTACCGATAATGGGTTTTGTTTTATATGTGTTGACCAATTTCTTTTGAAATTTTTGGTAGGTGACCAATTTGAAATCATCGTCATCTTTGTTAGATTTATGAACTGAATTTGTATTAATGTCGCTATTTAGATTTATAATTGTTTGTAAACAATTTTTGCTATCAATTTCCTCAGGTGTGGGCGAGATAACCACTTGTTCTTGAATTTGAGCGTTTCTAGCATTAGTGTTTACCTGCCCTTTCTTTGGTTGTGATTGATGCTTGCTTACTTCCGAATATAGTTTAGGTACTTTTTGCTGTTTATTTGCGTTTACTTTATGAGTTTCAACGTAAGGTGATAGAGTTGCATTGGTTTTGCGGTCTTCGAGGGAATTAATTTTTTGTTTAAATCCTTTATGTCTTTTGATTGTAACAATTCAGTTTGCAGTTTTATAATTTGTTTTTTGCTGGTTAGCAAATTAATCAACAACGCATTTATTTTTAATACGTTGTCAGTTTCTATATCGCAGAATGCACGGTCTTTATCGCCATTTAGAATTTCATTTAGTGAGCTTTCACAGCAAATCACTGTGTCATCGTCCACCTTTATGTAATTTTTCTTATTAGCACAGCTTGTGTGGTAATATTTTTCACAATTTGCACATTTAACTTTTTTTGTAACCGCGGATTTAGAACAAACACAACACTTAGCAAATGATGCGCCTTATTCACTTTCCGCCATTTTTTGTTAAGTAAGTTTTAAAGTAATATGGATGCTAAAATTAAATTGTAGCCCGTCAAATCAATATTATGCAACTTTATTTTTGAGGAAATGGAAATTTGAAGAACAAAGACTAGAAAAATTACATTTGAAAATTTTCTGTAGCAGACTAGAAAAAAAATTATTAATCAAACATAAATTTACGTTTACATAGGTATCTACAAACACTCATCGTGGTACCAATAGGTCGAACGCAGGAAGATTGCTCGAATAATCGTCGTGCAGAAAAATCCATTTCAATTGAGAATTTGTGGCTCTGTAAAGGGACTTTTTAACATTGTCGATCCGTTGCTTGGCGGAACGACCACAGTGAATCATCTATTTGGGTATGAGGTGTTCAAAAATGCCTCCTGCTTGAACTGTACAATAAGTTAGCCGTTCAACAAATCTTTTTCGTGTTTCGGCTAATTTACGAATGGTAATACCCAGTAAACACAAAATTGATAATGTTTAGTAACAGTTTCAAAACAAAAAATTTATGATTCACTCTTGTTTCCAACATAAAAGAAACCTAACTGCAATAAAATAGCTATAAGTCCATCGCTGTTTCACTTATTTGAATCAGTATAGTTTTGGTATTTTAAATTCAAATCTGTTGCAAACTAAATGTTGCATTCGGTTTACGTTTTAAAAGCTTCGTTCTTGAACTGATACTAAATGATCGATACATGTATGCTTCTTTTGTTTCAATAATGAACTAAAACAATTCTTTCAATAATATAATAATACATTTTCGAATGCACGTTTCAAATTTTATTGCACAATAAATATTTTTAAATACAATATCACATTGAGTTTTTTACATATTGCAACTTTCCTGGATGTGGTCTTTTCACGGAAGCCTCGAAAACTGCATCAGTTACTGTTGGGTAGCAACTTTTAACCGCATCTGTAACATAGAAATAAATATTTCATTTATATACATACATAATCATAGAGTTACACAAAATTAATTACATTTTTTTAATCAAAAACAACACAAACTTAATATAAATATCACTTTAGCAATCATTAGAAAGCTATAAAAACACTGTGAATACCTTTAGCTGTACATAATCGTATAGAAAACTTGAAGAATTGAACTGTAATTATAAATCCTAAAGTATCAATAGATTTACGCAATAATCTACCTTAACGCAACCATGTGTGTTAATTTACATTTTTTTTATACAAATTAAAACATGATACATAAAGAACAGAAATGATAATAATATCGATTACATTTATGGATTATAATAAAATGTTTCGACTTACCGTTTATTGTTCCATTTCGTAATTGTACACACAGCATCACTTATCAAACTACAACCGAACAAATGAAAAGATATCAATTTGCAGCGCAAGCGTTGACGACAGTAATCAAAAGTATAGCAACGACTAATGCTGACTAATCACAAAGTATTCGTTTTTCCTAGAACGATTCCACTGTTTTGAAAATAATTCAATCTTATTTAATCGATCTTCAAACAATTCTAGTTATTCAAAAAATATTCGCTTTTAATAAATCAGTTTTTAGACGGTTGCTGATTATGGGATAAAAATTGCAAGTACTGAAACGGTTTAAAACTGATTGTGAAAAATCGGAACTCTTTCAATTTATTCACTGTCAGTTACATGTAAATGATATAAAAATGGAACTAACACGAAACAACGTAATGAAACAATTGTTTTAATTTTGTGACTGCAACAGTTTCAATCCGTGTTTACTGGGTAGCTCGGCATATCACTTGAATTTCATCTTTTAGTGCGTCCTTATTTTCATACCGTTTTCCTTCTTTGAATAATTTTTCTTTTATGTAACTCCACAAAAAAATCGCACGGGTTTAAATCAGGTGACCTAGCAGGTCATGTAATGGGACCATTCTTGCCTATCAATTGATTTGGAAATGCTTCATTCAGAAGCCCAGTGTTTAGTCTAGCAGTATGAGCTGGAGCACTATTCTGCATAAAACAAACTTGGTGATTTTCACCCGCAACATCATTTAGTTGTGAAAACACTTCTTCTAGTAGAAGGTAATGATATATTATGAAAGTAAGTGTACCTTCAATAAAAAAAAGGACCAATAACATAACTTCCCAGCAAGCCCATCCAAACATTGACAGTTTGTCGCCATTGACTTGGTTCATTTACTAATTTGTGTAGGTTTTCGAAAGACCATGTACGATTATTTTGTCAATTTGGTCTTTCATCAAGTCCAAATGAACATTCATCCGAAAAACAAATGTTTTTTACAAAATCGCGATTGGTATTGTTCATTTCGTTGATTATTTCACAAAATCTCATACGAGCATAATAATCGTGTGGTAATAATTCTAGATGGCATTGCCAACGGTAACTTTTAAAGTCCTCCTGTTTGAGGTACCTGAATGCTGACGACCGAGGAACACCTACATTAATTTCAATTTTTCGCAAACTAACATCAGGATCTTGGTCTACAGCTGCAAGAACTGCCAACTTCTGAGGGTTGTCTTCATGATCGTGTAAGGGTGGTGGACGCTGACATTTACATGGTGGATTTACGGAGCCAGTGGTTTCAAATAATTGTATCGTTTTTTTTTATACTCTTTAAAGAAGGTATTGGTCTACCTGCGAAAAAACCAGCAAAGTCTTCTCGAATTTGGACCTTTGAAACACCTCGAAAATATTGTTTTACCATAAGAATTTTTTCTTCTACATTCATTTTCGAAGCATGTAAAACAATTCTATCAAAACTGTCAACACTTCAATTGTTTTATAACAAATCAATGCTAACTTGATTTTTAATACATATTTACTTGAACATAATTCAAGTTTATTTCATTTTGGAATCTTAAGCTGGTTTATTAGCACGCAAATGCGAGCGCAATTTGAGTTTTTTAGCCTACAGAAAATTTTCAAATGTAATTTTTCTAATCCTTGTTCTTCAAATTTCCATTTCCTCAAAAATAAAGTTGCATAATGTTGATTTGACGGACTACAATTTAATTTGAGCATACATATTACTTTAAAAACCGAAGATAGCCGATCTGAATCGCATGCGCAAAAAATCTTCAAAATTTCGAATTTCAAATGCCTGTAATTAATTTATTAATTATCAAATTATAATCAAAAAATTGTTTTTAGAAACGTTTTAAGTGCCACTTGAAATCTGCGTCAAAATTTTTGCGATTTTTTAATTTGGGAAGCAGGAAAAAAATAATTTCAATTTTCCCATGTTAAGTCTCATGGGGTGCCCCTAGCGTGGGACACAACGTATAAACGTATTTTTATAATATATGTATATACTATATTTAAATAAATGTGGTTTAGTTGAAACAATGATTTAAATTAGTCTATATTACTACAAATATGATAAAGTAATCGTTATTTTACGAAAAATGTAAATGATAATAATTTTAGAATTTCAAGGTCGTTTTGCACAAAAGAACAGTACGATATGGTTTTTTATGTAATTGACTATTTGAAATATTTTCACAGTATTCATATTGAAGTATTTTGCTATTAAATACATTAGCACAGCCATAAAAATGTTTTAATAATCAGACTAATATTAAAATGATGATATTAATTATGCATTGTTACTCCGAATGTGCAATTAAAATAAAATTAGTGATAGTAGCATTAGTGGAAGCAATACTTTATATAAATATTATATTAGCTTGTGTCAGATATCAATTCGCTAAAAATGCATTTTAAGTATCAGATACATTTAAAATTTGAAATAAAATGAAATCTTAAGCGGTCATTTTGGTTGAAGCCGAGTGTACATGTTTATGCGTTTATTTTTTGTATCCGCAAGTTCAAAATTGTTGGATTTGTAGACTATGTAAAAGGTAAGGTAAAAAAGAAGATATAACGTTATATACTAAGTCAAAACCAAATTTTGTTAATATATGTGATATTGACATTGTGGACGCGTTGGTATTTTTATTAAATGTCAAAATTTGTGTTCATTTTATAGTTTTAAGTTAGAATTTATTGCGATGGTTTTGTATTTATTAAAAAAAATATTTTTAACATTGGCATAATGCAATCTATTTACATATGTATTACGGCGTTATCCTGTAGTCAGGACAGCAACTGTCGCTTGCAGGGCTGTTGCAGCACCTGATGCCCAGACCAGGGGATTATAGTGCAGCTCGCTTGCCGCCCTTTTAAACACGCGCCATTGATCCCACTTGTGAATCTGCTGGGAATTCAAATTATGTCCAGAACAGTATCTTTTATTCGAATTTTTTACGTATTCCCAAGACCCACCTATTTTCATTCATTCGTCGCTCTTGTTTACAATTATTTTTTTTTTAAATTAAATTAATCTGTTTTTAATACGTCTATCGATTCTAAAAGCGCTTCTGTCAGAAAGTATCGATTTGAGGGCGAGGGCAATCACGGCAGACGCGATTTCTGTAACCAGATTAGAGCACAAAGGGCATGTGGGTCAGCTAGACCGGGATTGGGATTACGGGTCCCCTTAATTGATTGCGGTTCACACTCTTCTACTTCGCCACTTGGATAAGTAATAAAATTTCACTTTGCTTTTAAATCAATGCGTATCAAAGAAGAAATGCAAATTTAACCACCAATCATAAAGTATTAGGAAGGAAATGTAAAAATAAATCTCCTTTCGAAAATACAATTAAAGTTATATTCTCGGTCCCCTTCTACTTCATTTCCCTTCTCTTCCGCTTTTTTAACTTCAACGAAATACAATACGACGATATAAAAGTTTGTAGTGCGATATCTTGTCCCCAAAAACCTATCAAAGAAGACTAAAAATAAAAATCCTATCAGAAAGAAAAGCAATTTCAGACCAAACCTATAAAATTACATCAATTTTTGAAAGCCTTCTTTCAAACTTTTTGATAGAGGATATTTCGATTTTCCTTTTACAAAATTGATTTGGTTTACGAAAAAATATTCGTTTAATTAAAACTTTTGCTTTTTATTGCCGTTTAAGGATAAAAAGTTGTATTTAGCAGGACGCATCTACAATGTAAAGAAATATTTTTTGTGTTATGAGTTTAAATTTAAACGGTAAAGCATTTAGAAAAGTTTTTTCGTTAGTGTAGAAGTTACAAAAGCGTTTTTATATATTCTTTTTTTCAGATGCCAAGCAGGAACAGGACGCTGTATAGTAGATAAAGCGCATAGAAATCAGTGTCAAGCGTGTCGTTTAAAGAAATGTCTATCGATGGGAATGAATAAAGACGGTGAGTGAAACAAAATTATATTTTCTGATAATTTACTCAATCTACGTAATTGACGTACTATGTATAACCTTATAGAATAAGCTTCACGCAAACTTAAAACGACTTCAAATCGTAGAAGGAAAAAGGGGGGCGAAAAGGATAAAGCGTGAGAGGTCCTGAGAGAAGTGAGAAAGCTCTCTATAAACATTGCAAAACTAAGTTCTTCAACGCGTGCCGTTTTCTGCATACTGAATAGCTTGGGGAGTTTTCCTCGTCTCGGGCTACAATTCCATAGCCGAAGCAATTCTTGTACTTTAAACGCGATTTTTGTTTGTTAGAAAGCGAAAAAAATAGAAACGTAATTTTTATTGCCGAAAGTAAATAAGTGAAACGAGAAAGATAGAAAAGCCAAATCTGCAACAAACAGCCATAGCAGGGATTTAGAAGACGCTGATTAATGCGATTCAAAGCCGGTTAATTCCCACCAAACGCTCTACCAAAACTCCCGGGGATACGGCATTAGAATATGCCGTAGCTTCCACAAACTCGTGTTATTTCCCCTAATATTCATTCTAGAAAGTGCCATTCTAAAAGCGGCAACTAAAATCGCATGCGTATTACGTTGCTGTAATTTACAATCTTAAATAGACGGTTGTGAAATGGTCATGGAGTTCTGCGATTTGCTAAAATGAAATTGTTTTTGATCCTCTACTCTGTATCTGAGAGCTTAAAAAATCGTTTTATAACCAATTTTTTGTTTTCTCGTTGCATTTACTAAAAATACTTAACAGTTTGAGAAATTCACGAGGAGAATGTATTTCGTTAGAATAGAAATTTGCACAAATAAACGAAGCTAATAACAGAGTATAAAGCAAGCCTTAAGCGAACACACGACGCCACCGACGCTTAGCGTCACCCAACGCCTCTGACACCCTTTATATTTGCATCTCATCCTTTGTCACTGTAACGCTACCAATTATACCTCAAGCAATCCAGGATTTAATGCACGTAAGTTTAGATTTGTGTTGATCCTTTTTTAATTTACACAGATAAAAAAAGAAAAACGACGCCAAACCGACGACAACGTGCTTGACTGTCGTTAACTGTTTTATTTTGCGTCTTTGTGTCGACCATGCGGTGCGGAAATTATTTTTAAGGGTAACTTGAGCAACACAAAGGATTTTCTAAATTTGAATGAGTAATAACCAAAGGAAAACTGAAAAGTTGTTTGTTGCGAATTTCTTTGTGGTTGTTCTTTTCCCTTATTATTCTTGTCAAATAAGTTCGATCTCTAGTAAAATTAAACTAACTAAGATGATAAAGAGAGGACATCATTTAAATATAACGCTCAATTATTTTACATGCATTAAATAATAAGAGGATGCGACGTAACACGCGCGTAGCACACGTGCCAACCATTTCGTTGGAAAAGGGGTAATTTGGCACGCAAATAACAGCCCCAGCGTGAAAATGTGATAGCTTGTGGCCACGATTTAATATTTTTAGCTCTAATTTTATCACGATTCATTAAGCCTCAGGATTAAGCGCAGAATAATCTATCGTCGTGTTTATAATGCATCTGATAATAGATAACGTTATTGTTTGTTAAAAATTATTTTTATTAATTTTAGCTTCTTATGATCTTCTAGCTGTTCAAAATGAAAGACAACCACGCAATACTGCAACTATTCGACCAGAATCTCTCAGAGAAATGAGTGCAGAACAAGAGCGCGCTTTGCGAGAAGCCGCAGTTGCAGTTGGCGTTTTTGGGTAGGTTCGCTTTTTTATAAATTTTTATTTATTATTTTTTATTAACTGTAAAAGTACCAAGTATGCTTAAACATAACACAAAAAAATAGTTGTTAAATTTCATTTACCATCGAAAGCCGTACAAATTTAATACTACAAAATCCAACGCGTTGAAATACACAAATCAATTTTAAATAATTAAAATTTAGTCGCTGTGGTTTTCTACCCAATAATTGTAACAACACTGAAGTTTTAGTTACTACGATTATCGGTTTTTGGATAATCGATAAAAATTTGTTATTTAAAAGTTAAGATTATGATTTAAGTTTGTTTCTTATGAAATGATTTTTTTATTTTTGAGCACAGCTTAGTGATAACTATGTATTAAGTGTACGCCGCTTAATAGAGTCAGATATGTACTTGGAATTTTTGATAACAATAACCGAATTATAACAGTATTCAATATTTGAAAAAAACACAAATGTTTATTGTTTAAAAACGATTTTGAATGCTATTAAACATAAAAACCAAACAAAGCTACTAAACAATTAAAAAATTGCATTGTTAATTATGTAGGTACAAGGTAATATTTCATAACAACGTCAATGCAACAATAGGTTAATGTGATACATAATTAAATGATCAAACGATGTTACCTAAGTAAAATTCGTTCTTAATTATATGTAACGCCACTTCAAGAAGATCACCCTGTAGTAAGCTATCTCTTGAGAAAGAAAAAATAACTGCACCCGACGTGTGCGCATCAGTATTGAAACGTTCTCAAGTTCAAGAGCCTTCTCGAAGTTGTTATCCATCTTCTAGAACGTATACCGAAAGATATGTAACACTCGAGAAGGATTTCCAAAATGTGTATAAATACGGAACAAACAAATGGTAGGTCAGTTATTTCCGTAATGCGAAGACAGCAGTGTTAAGAAGATTATTCAAATCTAAATAAATAAGTCGTTAACGCGTGTGAGATAAACCTACGGTGAATAATCTGGTACGCGACTTTAACGTAAACAAGTGCTGAACAAGTGTGTGACTTTATCTTATCTTCGTGTCAGTGATGGCGCTATACAGTGTGTCCGAAAAGTATGGAATATATTATACAGGTCAATAAATATGCGCTTTACACGAAAAAGTTATTTACCATCTGGGAGATATCAATTTAAATTTTTGCTGTAAACAAAATCGCAACGAATAACACTTACATTTTTTTAAATGGCAAGGCACGTCTTTATTATACTCATTTGATAGCGTCTTTTTTTCTCTTTTCAACCATATGAAACTTGAATACCTTTACATCAAAAAATTTTCAAGAAAAACAAGGACATGTCTAACAAATTTATTTTACTGAGCATTATTAATCAGGTACGTAATATGTAGCATTGAAACAATTGAATGCACTTTAGAACACTGTCACACTTTGCTATTTGTTAGTGCTTGAAATATGGCTCAATTATCTGAGAAACATAGAATTGAAATTTTAATGATTCTGGGATATGGAGATAGAAGAAGAACCCAAGACGAAGTATGTAATTTATTTAATAACTTGCATCCAGAATTAAACATTTTGCAGTCCACGGTAAGCAAAATTTGGCGGAAATTTCAAGAGACAGGTTCGGTGAAAGATGCGAGTAGAACTGGTAGACCTTTGTCATTAAGTAATGTGGAACGAGAAAATGTGTTCTTGTCTGTTGAGGAAAATCCACAAATTTCTGTTCGGCAAATTGCTAGAAACCATAATTTGAATAAATCGGCTGTACATGACGTTTTAAAAAAAGAAAAATTTCATCCTTATAAAGCTTGTGTAGTTCAAGAATTATTTGAAGACGATTTGGACAGAAGCCTGTAGTTTTGTGAAACAATAACAAACAAACTTGAACGAGATGCACATTTTCATAAAAATATCCTTTTTACTGATGAGGCCACGTTTTGTTTAAGCGGCACAATTAACAAACAAAACACACGTTACTGGTCTTCACAAAATCCTCACTGGTATCTAGAAGGACACACCCAATACCAGCAGAAAGTCAACGTCTGGGTAGGAATGATTGGAAGTCAAGTTTTGGGGCCATATTTTTTTGAAGATAGTTTAACGGCGAATATTTATCTCGATTTCTTAAGATTTGAGTTAGTTCCTGCTTTGGCCGAGTTATTTCCACATGAAGTAGATCCAGATATACCTCATAACAGAATATGGCTTCAACAAGACGGGGCACCTCCACATTTTGGAATTAATGTCCGCCACTTTCGTAATAATACTTTTCAAAATACATGGATAGGCAGAAGAGGTACGATAGAATGGCCTGCTCGCTCGCCGGATTTAAGTCCACTAGATTTTTGGGCTATATTAAAAGCAAAATTTATGTAAATAGACCTGATAATGTTGAAGATTTGAAAAATCGCATTAGAGTTGAGATAAGAGCTATAACTCGAGATATGATTTCAAAAGCAATGGATGGTTTTAAAAATCGAATTTACCACTGTCAAATTATGAATGGTTTACATTTTGAACATTATAACAATTTTATGTAAAGATATTTAAAGTTTAATATTTGCTATTAGCATTCAATTGTTTCAATACTACATATTACGTACCTGATTAATACTGCTCAGTAAAATAAATTTGGTAGACATGTTCTTTTTTTTCTTGAAAATTTTTTGATGTAAAGGTATTCAAGTTTCATATGGTTGAAAAGAGAAAAAAAGACTCTATCAAATGAGTATAATAAAGACGTGCCTGCCATTTAAAAAAATGTAAGTGTTATTCGTTGCGATTTTGTTTACAGCAAATATTTAAATTGATATCTCCCAGGTGGTAGATAACTAAGTGATAAACAACTTTTATTTACAACGTTTTCGTGTAAAGTGCATATTTATTGACCTGTATAATATATTCCATACTTTTCGGACACACTGTATATAAATTATACTTCAAGTATTTTTTATTAAATATTATTAGATTTAATTAATTCGGTTAATTTAAAAGTGTACATATTTTTAGTATAAGCAAAAAATATTTTTCGAAGTAAAAAATAAATTAGTTTTAATAATAAAATTTCCTACAAGTGATGTCACGGTGCGCGGTCGCGATTAAGTAATTTGATATCGCTCCCGTAATAAAAACATTGATGCGTAAATAAATAAAACTTTAGTTCGGGATTCGCGTGTTTGTTTATAACGTTTAATCTTAGCTGTTAGATCAGTGTCGGGCTTTATTAAAATTTAGTATTATTAAATTTTGTTTTAAATTATTATTCGTGGTTAAATTTATGCCGGTGACGCGTTAGCAAACAGTTAAAATGGATGCAAAGCTATTTGAATTTCTTGAATCAATGAAAAATCGCCAAGAATCGATGAATAGAAAAATAGAAGAAAAATTGTTGGAAAATTCTAGAAATTTAAAAGAAGAAATACGAACGAGCATAGAAACCCAAAATTAAAATTGTTCAAAAGGAAACTCAAACAGACATGTTAAATTTAAAAAAAGAAATTTGCGACTCTCTGAATGAAAAAATAGAAGAAGTACAAGACCAATTAGAATAGAAGTTAAAAGAAAATTCAAGAATCATAGAAGACAAACAAGAGAAAAAATTGAGAAAAAGAATACAACTGCTTGAAGAAAGAATGGCCCAAATGAATTGTCACGGTGAAGGAAGCGTCACGAGTGAACATTTAATAATGGACCATCGTGAAGAAACCACTCACAAGTTTAAAGTTGTTCCACCAAATTTTTATGGTAAAGTTCCATGGTCAACCTACTACAAGCTGTTTGAAGCTGCAGTTACAGCTAATGGTTGGAGCAACAAGCAGAAAGCGACGTCTTTAATAGTGTCCTTACGTGGAGAAGCGCTTGAAATTTTACAAACTGTTCCTGGCCACCTGCAAGAAAATTACGAACTCTTAATTTCATGATTAGAAATGAGATATGGATATGCTCATCTTTAACAGTGTACCAGGCTCAAATTAAAAGTCGGGTTCAAAAAGCTGCCGAAAGTCTTTAAGAGTTTGACGCTGACATCGCCAGATTAACACTGCAGCGCTAGATACCTTCTTGGAGCAGTTGGCTATTCAAATCTTCGTAGACGGCCTCCGAGACAACGAAACGCAGCAGACTCTTTGGTTAGCTTGACCGAAGACGTTGGATGACGCTTTAACCCATGCTTTGGAGTTCGAGGCGGCAAAACAAGCGTCTCACCGAAGCAGCTATAAGCTTCGTTGTGCTGCAAAAATGCCTTTGCACTCAGAAGATAGCATTGAAGACATAGTGCGACGTGTATTTGAGGAACAAATAGCTCGAGGAATAGAAGTGACGTGTTAGAATTGCGGAGAAGTGGGCCAGGTACGACGACGTTGTACTAAGCTCAAAAGAAGACCAGAAGAGCGTTCGGAAAACATTTATCTCGATGGTCAGATCAATGGAAAAAGTGTTTAGTTACTGGAACGACGAAGACCATCATTCGTCCTAACATCTTATTGGAAAACGAGAAGACATCACCAGTAACAGTACGACTTCGAACGGCGACGGGCGAAGAAATACCTACTCACGGACATGTCAATGTAACCATTGGTTTGGGAAATGGAGTACTCGACCATCAAGTACTGGTAGCCGACATCACGAAAGAAGTTATCCTGGGAATGGACGTAATAAAGAAGTATGGGTTCCATTTGGATATGAAAAACGATGTCCTGAAGATCGACAATGAAGAAATTCTTTTTCATTCGTCAGAGAAGGCAGCCGTGCGAGTCTTATTGAGTGAAGACGTGATTCTTCATGCAAGGACGGAAAGTGTGGTGATAGCACGCCTAGATAAAAATTTCCGGGAAAGCTACATACGCGCGATTGAACCAATGGCTAGTTGAAAAGGAACTACTCGTTGGCAGAATTTTAGTACGAGTAAAAAACACGATGTCAGTAAAGATCTTAAACATCAACTCAGGTCCTGTAAAATTGAAAAAGAAGATCGTGGTAGACCAATGCACGCCAGTATCGCAAATTGTGAGATGCGTGAAGTCGAACGAAGATACGTCGTCTAAGAAGTGTCTACAACATCTATTGGACATTCTTACCACCAAATGCCAAAACCTCAGCCAAAACCAGCTGGCTAAAGTTAAAGTGTTGATCCAAGAGTATCAAGATGTCTTTGCGTTGGAGAGTGACTCCAAAAGAAAAACTAACGTGGTGAAACATAAAATTAATATCGGAGACGCTCGGCCGATGCGACAACATCCACGCAGACTTCCTTTGGCAAAAAGAGAAGAAACCGGAACAATAATTATGGATATGGAGAGAGAAGGCGTGAATGAACCTTCAAGTAGCCCATAGGCATCCCCAGTGATACTCGTAAAGAAGAAGGATGGATCAACGAGGTTTTGCGTAGACTACAGACAGCTAAACGACGTAATCAAAAAGGACAGTTACCCTTTGCCTAGAATTGACGATACGTTAGACACCCTGTCAGGATCCCAGTGGTTTTTTACGTTAGATTTAGAATGGATCCTGGCAGGTACAATTAGAACCCAATTTTTGTAAAAAAACAGCTTTTATGATTGAAACTGGTTTGCGGCAGTTTACTGTGATGCTCTTTGGCCTGTGTAACGCTCCTGCAACGTTCGAGCGTTTGATGGAGACCATCTTGCGCGGATTGTCTTGAGAATTAAGAAAACTAGGACGCTTCTCCATCCTCAATCTGATGGCATGGTTGAGCGGACGAATCGAATAATGGGCAAGTACTTAGCCAAGGTAGTGTCTGAACACCAAAAAGACTGGGATCATTACTTTCACCTTTTCCTAATGGCATATCGATCATACGTTCACGAAAGTACAGGCCAGACACCATCCTGTGTGATGCTCGGTCGCGAAATACGATTGCCATGCGACCTCCAATTTGGACGAAGACCGGAAGAAGAAGTTGCTGGAGAAGATTACGTCAGCAAGCTGACCAAGAGGCTAGACGAAGTACATGAAGAGGTCCTTAAAACCACATAAATTGCTAGCGACAGGATGAAGACCAGATATGATGTCAAAGCGCAAAATGGTGGGTTTCAACCCGGCGACATAGTCTGGTTGTATAATCCTTAAATGAGACGTGGTTTGTCGCCGAAGCTGCAAAGGCAATGGGAGGGTCCCTATGAAGTTATGCAGCGTATTAATGACGTCATATATCGCATCCGAAAACCGTCTAGAAGCAAGCCAAAAGTGGTCCACGTCGATCGTCTAGCCCCGTTTGCTAGCGATAACCACAATACGCAAGTTCAGGTCCCAACTATATTGATAAGTAGCAGAACCAGGAATGAAACCGAAGAAATGGAGTTCGAAAAGTTTATGAACTTATACATAGGTTCTGGCAAAGCTAGGCTTGGAGTTACCACCGAGGAACAACAAGACCTGTTCCAAACACAAAAAGATTAGGCCATCGCACATTGCGTAAGCGAGGATCTTGATATGTCCAGAGGGGTTGCAGTCGTGTTTAAAAAGAAGTTTGGGCAGCTAGATGAATTACGAAGACAGCAACCAGCAGTCGGAAAAGTTTTAGGACTATGTGGTGACAGACGCTTTGTTTTCTATTTGGTGACCAAAAAATACTTACGTACCAAGCCGTTATACAAAAATCTGTTGCAAACATTATGAAATCTCAAGAAAAAAATAGAGTTAGTTACCAACCAAGAAGAGTATCGGGTCAGAAAATCAGGAGAAGTCCATTGACTGTTACTTTTGTAGTCAAGGAAGTTGCCGAAATGCTTAAAAGCAGTAGATGTTGAAGCATGCCAAGTGCTATGTGCAGTAAATTGTTGCGTATTAATTCCACTTTTTTGCTACAATTTTCTTAGTCCAGCAAGACAGTGACTTTTTGATGTGGTTTCTTAAAGGATATGAATAAGTGCTCTTTAGCACCTTGCAGGTTTTTAGTTTGATGTATGTAGTTAATAATAGTAGTCGCTGCACAGAGTTTTTCTTTATTTTTAAATTAAGGTAGAAGAAGCAGGGGTTGAAATTTATTTTGCCTCAAAGTCTTAATGGCGTCAGGGATTTTAATTGCAATTCAGTTTGTTCCGACATAGATGCTGCTTCGTTTTATTAACGCAAAAGTCTGCATCCTCTGGGCAAGTAATGTAATTAATTTGTTTGTGTCTCTAATACAAGATTTTTATCAACACCACTTGAGGATCCCAAGTTACATCATATTTCGGACGATGTGGTTTTAACTTATATATGCCACGAAAGAATCTCTTTATGTCAGAGTTCTGCCCTAATTGTGGTTCAAGCGCCAATGATAGTGCGGAACGGATGCTGTTTAAAGATTTTAAGATAAACCGTTGTTAAATTTGTGAGTTAAGAACTGTAAAACTGTTTTTTTTGTCGTTTTTATAAGGGTCTGCACTAGAACTTTTATAGAAAAGACAGAAATCGCCGAGGGCACTCTCATACTGATTCCAAGTGGAATCAGTAATAGATGATAAGAATATGTTAGTAGATTCTTGTGGTATGTTGTTCCTAATTAAGGCCTTGCAGATAAAAGTCCTGCCATTAACGAAAGGCTTTTCCACAACAGGTGTGGTTTCCTGGAAGGAGAAAATAAAAGCTGTATATTTGGGTAAAATTTTATTGGCCTATTCACTAATAAACTTTGGTAGATAGGATACCAAGCTTGTGTGGGCTTGAAAGGCACTACCACAATGCACCTTTCTTTATTGGTAATCAACTTTTGTAGAACTTTTAATATGATTGAGAAGGGTGGAAACGCGTAAAAAAATATTTTCCCAAGTAATAGTAAAAGCATCTGTCTTGTAAGCATCTGGATCTGGTGTCCAGGTTACAAATAAATTGCATTTCTTATTTAACCAAGATGCAAAAAGGTTTATGAATGGTGTATTAAGTATTAAGTTTCTTCTTAAAAGCAAAGTCTGTTAGTTGAAATTCAGTGTCTGGGTTATTTAATCTCGATTTATGGTTTGCTTGCAAATTTTCTTTTGAAGAGTTATATGAAACAAAAATCCAAATGTTTCTGGATTCACACCACTGCCAGATCTCAGAGTTAAACCATTCAGCTTTGAAAATCGTATACCACCTATCCGGTTTGTATAAGAAGTGGCAGTCGTGTTATCTACCCTTAGCAAGATTTCACAACCGCTACAATCATGAGCAAAACAGTGACAGGAGTTCTAAATAATTAGTATGTTCTTTATGTTTTGAGGTAAACAAAAAACCATGTGCATTATTATAATTACTGACTGCGCCCCACCCTGATAGTGAAACATCTGTAAAAATCTCTTGTTTGAATTAGTTTGATTTAATTGGATTAATTGATGTTAGTATATTTGATTTACATTACAAGAAATCACAATTAAGATCGTACGTCAGTACCATTTCTTCGTTATAGTTAAGGTTATTAGATTTTAAAGCTAAAAATTTTTTCCTTTTAAATCTTTTTGTGTACAACCAACTATACAGACTGATACTAATAGTCCTAGGAACTTTGCAAAATCTAAAATCTTTCTGCGAAATGATGTTCGTTGTGTCTTCAGTCGGGATGTTTTTTGATGTCTGTTCCAGTAAAAGGTGTCTTGACTTTTTCGAAACTGATGGTATTGTCCACGACGTTGAAGTGCTTGGAACTGCTGGCGTAATGGATGGATGAAGTTTAAAGACGCCAGTTTTTGATTAGATTTCACTGGAGACAAAAAACTTTTGCTAAGTTTTTCCATCTCCCGAGTATTTTTAATTGTATTACTTAAGTTATCTCCAAAAAGATGGTTGGTGATTAAGGTTTTGTCTAATGTTTTTGTAACGTTAGCATGCAGATTTGGTTTCATTAGTGCTCTTCTGATTAAACTTTTCGAATGATGTAAATCAATAAGCAACTTGCAAGCATCTTCGAGAAAATCTAATTTAGCCTAATTATCAAGATCTGTAAGCACTTTAGTTAAAACCCTGCCAATAGTAGAGAGTCCAGCACCAATTTGCTGTTGTACCACAGCCAACCTGGCATCTCTTTCTCGATAAGATTTCTGTATGCACGCCTTTGCTTCCGGGTTGAGTAAAGGTGGATCTAGGCAACAATTAGAAGGCAAAGAATACTTGAAAAGTAAGTCTTGTTTTAGCTGTGGATCCAAACCATTTTTTATAATGGTTCGGCATTTGGCACTTTTATTATATTATCCGTAATAACTTTATGAATGTGCTTTGATAAAGGAACTTGAACCGACACGAATGGACCTGACAGGTCTTCTGACGCATCTAGAATGGCATCTGCGTTTTTATGTGGGACTAAATTATCAGAATTACCTGAACATTACAAAAAGCGAATTAAGATTGTTTTTAGTTGGTAGGCGAAAGAAAACTGAATAAATACAATGTCTTCCAGACAAAGTAAATGTATGCCTTCGGTGCATGAGTCATTATTTCAAAATACGTGCTTACTAGGTAAACAATTGTGTGCCCTCCGGGCACGAATTAATTTACTTATAAAACACAATACCTTCCAGACATAGGATAATATAGACTCCGGGTATATTACCTGTAAACAAAATTTAGTGTCAAGTCATCGCTGTTGTAAATAACCTACAGAAAATGTATTCAAATCCATAGAAATTTTATAGAGATTAATAGGTTTGAAAAAGTTTTATAGGAAAGTACAGGTACTAAGTAAGGCTTTATATGGGTTTATATAGGAAAATTCCGAGGAATGTTTTACCATAGAAAATGATAGAAACCTACTTGAAAATTTCTTATTAAAAATAAATAAACCTAAAAGATAAACAAATAAAACATAATAAAATCTGTTTATTCCTAATTTAAAAAAAATGGTTTTAATCGAAGAAAGTTCTATAGAAACAAATGAAAAGAAGAAGTGGATTTTCCCCGCGAATGTTACTGTATACAAAAATTCTTTAGTTTTAATTCGGCTTTCATTGATAACCTTTGAGATTTATTTAGAATTTTTAATTCAATTTATCAATAGCATATAAAGTAAGTATACATACATCTTTTAATATGATCTTTGTTTACCAGTTTTCTATAGGGGTTTTCTCTAGTTTTTTAAATAAAGATTGTGGTTTTCCGTAATAACTAATAGGAACTTATAGGAACTCATTTTTGAGACTTTAAATTATTGCTTATAGATTTCAATAGAGTCTTATTGAAACTTGTAGCTTATTTTATAGTTTTCTATATGTCATTTACAACAGGGATAAAGCCATTGTACAATGTGTCCAGCGGACATATGCGATACTAAAGTAAATTATTTACTTAGCATCAAAAAGAAAGTAACATTTTAATAATCAGTACCAGGGCGGTTTAATCTCGATCCGGATAATAAAAATTAGATCGATCTATGCTCAGGGAGCGGGATCGAAAACGGTCCCTCGCACTGCTGCGGTTACATCTACGGCTTCGTCGCGATAACGAAAGTGACGAACGTGAATATTCGCTACTTCGTTCTTTGTGACGGCTGCGCCTGTTCCTAGAACGTTTGCGACGATTGCCATTAAGCTTGCTTTTTTTAGCTTTTTCTTTAGTTTTTTTATTTTATATTTCAAGTTTTCCTTTATGGAAGTTGACGAATCGGGATCTGAGGCTCCAAAATTAATTTCTAAAGCACTCTCCACAGTAATTCTAAAAGGGAATGGGGAAAAACAACGATACTTATGCGCACACGTCGGGTGCATTTATTTTTTCTCTCTCAAACACGTGATCACAGCACAAGAAGTAGCTTACTACTGGGTGATCTGAAAGAAGCGGCGCGTAATATAACTATTGGAATTATAATTCAATTAAAACCTGTTTGATCATAGGCGCTTATAACAGAATTTGATATTCTTGAAATCTTGATTACCGAGGTTGTCGAATTTGTTAAGTACGGGCAGCCTTCGTGCTCAACATTTGGTCCTTGGTCCTCCAAAAAAAAATCCAGCAACAATGGAAATTGAAATAATAAATACTTCATAACTCTATACTTCGTACAAATTCAAACAAAGTATGAGGAAGCAACAAACTATTCAAATACGTGTCATAAGGCAATTGAAAAACAAGAACAGAAAACAACATTAAAATAAGCACATCTTGCCGCCACAAAAGATCCAGAGCAGTCCAAGCTTCTGAAGAAGCAAGAATATCGAATAAACAACATGTTCAAACATTAATCCAAATAGACCAAGAAATAATGTAAAACAAAGAACACCATCGATATGAATTTTTACTAAAGATGATATATAAACAGAAGAAGAATTTAAAGATATGTATTTTATTAAAAGTTTTTTTGGAAAAATTAGAAAGAAATACGAAGAAACGATAGAAATTATAGAGCACTGATTGTACCTGAGGGAATCCATTTAGTAAACAATAAGCAAATGTGCGTTAACTATCTAAATCACTTATCTGAACAAGGGTGTTACAGCAGAAAACGATGTCAACACTATAGAGGATACACCGACAACATAAAACCTTTACACCAGCAAGAACAAACAACGCCAGACACGTCTACAAAGATCTGCTACAGTCAACCACATACGAGATCAACCAAACGGCATAACTCTACTTGCCACAGGATTAATCCAAACATTAACTGCGTTCAGAACACTAAAATACATTCGAGTACTAATTAATCCAGAATCTCAAGAGTCATTAATAACATAAGAAACAGCTCAGCGCCTGGAAGTACCAAGACAAAAAATCAAAGCCAACGTTTTGGTTTAGAAGAAGAACCAAAAACAACGTTATTGAAAATAGTTAAAAAAATTCAACCACGTTTCTCCATTACCTATTCATTAAATATAAAGTCTCTAATACTATCAAAACTCACAATCAGCAAGCCTATAAGAAGACTCGAATGTCAAAACTAAGAACAATGAAACAATCACATCTTAGCTGATTTTACATTTAATATACCAGGAATCTTTGGAACTTAAGTTAATAAATTAGAAAAAAATCAGAATTAATACTGATGCAACGAAGATATCAGCAGTAAACAATCGGTTTTAACGCATAAAAAGTAAACTAGTACTTAAACTGTCAGATGACACGAAAAATAAATACAAAATATTGTATTCACATAAGACGTGGTTAAATTAAGTTGTTATTCTAAGAACTGCTCACTCTTTTCAAGTACACTAAAAATACAAAGTAATTTTAAGGTATCGTATTTACAGATGTTTAAATTAGATAATGTTTTTTAAGTCGGTCAAAATATTTGAATATTTTTTATTTTTAGGGTATAATGGTTAAATTGTTCACTCTAAACATGCGCATTGTGAAAATTCAACATTCGTGTGAAACAACGCTCATTCCATTAAAAAATTCATAAAAAATTGATCATTGTTCATGTATAGAAACAAACCTGAGGAGAAAATTGATAACATATTTTTTTCGATGTAGTAGTATACGTTCGGTTCATTGTTTATTAAAATGATATTAATCCGACTGATAACATTATTTGTAATTCTATTAAACGCCGTGCACTGTGTATGCATATAGGAGATAGTGTCAAGGGCAGTGTTATTTAAAAATTCTGTATACGCACCTTAGCCATTTGACAAATTTGCTTATTTTCGAAACAAAAAGCAAGCAACAAACTTTAAGATAATAACGGTAACATTCATAAACAAAAGATTCCTCAAAACAAATTTAGATTAGATTTATTTTTTTCTACTCATCGATATTGTAATAAACATTAAGAATAGTAAGTCTTGAAAAACTATGTTAACGCGAAGTTGAAAGTTGAGTAATTTTTTTGTCAAAATTGTTTTTTGTTGATTTCAAGACTGAGACAGTTAATCATCATTATTAATCCCTGCATCACATAGGTTGAGATTTTTTTTGACCAGTACATATGTGGTGTTTCTAAGAAAAACAATTTTTTTTGTCTTATACTAAGCACATTAATAATTTACAATTCAAATGGAAATAGCTAGACTTTCGGTTTGTTGGAGATACGGAACACCTACCCATAATTTTTGAAATCTTGGCAGGTGGCACTGCAGCAGTATCCTTAGTGTATTTTTCTTTTCAGAGATATGGTACTGAATCAGTATAAAACCCAACACTTTAATGAACAATCTGGCAAATTTGAAATTTTGATGGCTTTCTCTGTATATCATCAAAAATTTTATTTTTGTATTCAACTAGGAGTATCACCGTAAAGTTTTGGTCACGTTATATAATGCAGAGAGTTCATCCACTACATCAAATCCACTTTTAGTAAAGTTGTAAAAACATAATATTTTGGGTAAATTCTTCTACCCAGTTGCTTCATCAATAATTCCACCATGGTAGATAGTGGACATCAGCAAAACGTTTTTATTTTTTTTTTTGACACATAAGCTAAAGGTGTAATATTTTTTTAGAAGCCAAATAGATGTCGATGGCGAAATATTAGGCATTTCAGTAATTTGATCATCAATTCATAACTATATCTATTTTGGACTTGGACTTGGACTTGCTAAGATTGTAAGGCTTTCTAGGCTTGCATTTTGATCCCATACTTTGCAGGTTTGTTGAGAATGCATGGTTTAAATGGACCTCGGCCAGAAAAAGACTCCAACTTCTCATCTATCGTCAAATATTGCAAAGGAGTGTAGGCCTGCTTACAGTTTTCAATATTTTTTCCTAGAATTTCACGAACAGGAGCTAATTCGTCATTTTTTACGGTTTTAGATATAGAACCGAAGACAGGGCATCAAAAATTGAAAGCGATTTATAGACATCGTATTTTGGAATATATCATCTTATCTTATCCGTTTTCCATAAATCTATTGAAATACTGACAATTAGAACTAAACATACCTGCTAAATAGGAAAGTCCGATAAATGTTTTAATTTTACATTCATTGGTTTGTTTTACTACATTTTTATTTTAATATTCTTGCTGAATTTTGACATTGATTTACCGCACGATCATTTTGCTATTAAAAAACAACTGCCAACAATCTAAACCAATTTTAGCATTATTTGCATTTTGCTTGACGCCTAGCAAATGAGTGATGATGATGTCTAATATTGTTTGAACGGGTTGATTTAAAGCAAGTTTGTTCCATTTTGATCAATCTTTTCCGAGATACATTTCTCTATTTCTTGCAGGCAAATCAGTGTTGTCATTTTCCATTTCATTCTGTTGCTGCTTTTCCGATGTTTCCTTATCTGAACCTTCGTCAAAAACGTTATCCATTATTATGATATTCTGTTCCAAGTCAGTGTTGTGCTGGCTTTCAGAGATATGATCAATACGTCACGTTTCCAGATTTGGTGGCTTCGTCATCAGTTTCAGCCTATAGAGCTTCGAGCTTTTTCTGTTGTTTGTACGACATGATATTTTAACTAAAAAATGTCAAAATCACAAACGCGAGTATATAGATAGTGTTTGACACACCTTAAAGCATTTCAGTCACGTGTAAACTTACTGACTGTCTACAGTAAACTGCGATAACGTCTGCATTCGATAGTGGCAACATGTTTGAGAAGATATTGGGGCAAGCGTGAGCATAAATGTACGTTTGACTCATTTTGAAAGCGGTAACGCCTTATAACTTTTTTGTAGCCATGTTCCAAGCTTCATTTTTAGTAACTTTTCTTGCTTCTTTAATCTTTAGTCCATTAAAAAACTTGCAAAAGTAGTTTTTTTCGACATTGTGTTGGTTCTAGTTTTTCTCGCAATGCATTTAGATTTTGGCATCGTCCCGGCGCTGTTACAAATTCCACATGGGTTCATCTGGTACTGTCAGTGTTTCAGACGTGTTAGAAGCTGATCGCGCTACTCAAAACTAACTAAACCATCAAAAGCGTCCCATGTTAGTTTAATTTCGGTTGTCCGATTTGAATCGTATATCCCAGGTATTTATATTGCTCTCCTTTTTCTATTACTGTATTTTCTATGAACACCTCTTACTGACAGTTATAGTTTTTGTTTTATTTAAGTTCATTTTGGACACGCTGTTTAGTTCTTCGATGTTGATTTTAAGCTCCTCAATGCTTGTTACAATTGTCGCCCGCAAATCCTAACTGGCTTAGATATACTCCTTCAATCTTTATGGTGTACCTTTTTAAAAACATTTTCAATAGCTATAGTAAATAGTTTGGGGTATCCTTGTCTTGCCGTAAAAATTTATTTTTTCCGTATGCTAGTTGTCATTCATTTTTACGTAGAGATCCTGGCATTGTCCATTGATGTAGAAAATCTTAGGCCTCTATACTGTCAAACGCCATATGGTAAGTTACAAATACTATGTGTATTAGACATATTGTATTCCTTTGTTTTTTTTTTGATAAATGTTGAGTTTATTCGGAAACCCGCCTATTCCACTGGTTGGTAAAAATCCAGTTCTGCTGTGAGTTGGTTTTTTGATTATCCGTATCAGAAGCTTATCCAGATTATCGTGATATAGTTTAAGACTTCCAGAAGCTGCCATATATAGACAGGACATTAAACATCGGCTATCTTACTGATTGATAAGAGGGACAGTATTACCAATTTAAACATATTATTATTATATTATAACTGTGGCAAATCAAAGTACACATTTAGAAACATTTATTTATAAATCGTTTAACTTAAGTATATAAATGTACGTAGATACAAATTATCCTAAAATAAAACAAAAACAAACACTCTAAAATTGATATTTATGTATGCATAAAACCATTACAAGACACGTTTAAACAAGTTTTCTTTACTACTGACTTTTTGAAAACGGTCGTCAATTTATTTAGTATGACTGTCATTTTAGAACGGAAATCGGTGCTATCTCAGATCCCATTTGTTTTACCACTGGCAACATTCTTGAATCATCTAAAGTTTCTAAATCCAACATTCCTAAGACGGAAGAGTTAGCCTAGAGAAGTCTTTGTGAAAACCTCGATATCACAGTTCTTCCAATCGGCAACGGCAACGCTATTGTTGTTTTCAACCCAACGCTTATTTAACTTAAATTTACTTAAATTGTGTGGTCAGTCAATTCTTCTAATCTACCTCCAAAAACCTAACGTCGCGTTTTACCCTTTTAGATTTGAAATCACTTTGTCTATACGTCTTTCTCAAAGTTTCCAAACAAGGTATACTTTTTTGACCTATCCTCAGTACTATCTAATCTTCTACCTACATGCTAGCCAAGTTCTTGTCCAACATTTATAGGTAAAACCTCTTCTTCATTCCTCAACTCTCAGCATTTTATTCAGGTGTTAGAAATTTTAAAGCTTGAACCTTAAGGTTATGTAAGTTATGATGTCACTTCATTTTTTATCAAAGTTCATGTTAAAGATTGGCTTATTATCGTTGAACAGATTCTGTTTTAAGATGATAAAAAGTTTGGTCATTTTGATGGATAAGTGTTTATAATTCACTTACTTTCAATTTGATAACAAGTTTTACAAACAAGTCTCTAGTACTTCTATGCGTTCTTCTTTTATGCATGTTGAAGCTAAGATTTTTATGGAATTTTTTGAAACAGTAGCTTTGAAATCCTTAATATCAGAACCTAAAGTCTGAGTTAGGTATGTTGGCGACACGTTTATTGTTTGCTGTCACAATTATTTTGAATTGTCTAAGCTTTTTGATCATCTAAAGAACCAACACCCAGATATCAAATTTCAAATCCATGCCATTTAATAAACATATGTTTAAATCTGGTTGACGATTTTGGATTGTTCAAAGTGGTACAGTGAGACTTTCCTACTGTATTTTTTTTAATCGATTCGTATTTTAAAATTCGATATTCAGTATTTTGAACCTAATTTAATTGTTTTTGTTTTGTGATGAGCTGCTTATCTTTCCTCTAAAATTATAAATAAATAAAAATGTTTGTAGTTAACAATGTTTATATCGGTCAAATAGTTATTTTTCTAAGTTATAAAAGAATTATACATATAATTTCTTAATACTAGATTTTTTGAAACTATACTAAATTTAAGTTGAGCTTTACAAATGTTGTTGGACAAATTAATGTAATTTGTATTTTTGTAGTAGTGTACTCATGATTTTACATTATGGTACAATTAACTTCGCAACAACAATTTTACTCATTGGATAAGCTTACACGTGCTTGTTTAAGTCCATTGTTCTTTTACGTTTTTTTTTGTTTTTATTATAACTATTACACTAATAATCATTTATTTCATAGTATTACTTTTCCTTGGATTAGCGAAAACCAGCATCCAACCAACTCGGAACTAAGGTATTACTACCTTCCTTTACATCTTTATATATACAGCAACAATTTTTAAATTATTTATTTGTTGTAGTCACAAAATTGCAACCGAACTTAGTTTATATATGTGTATATTTTTCAAATGTACTGCAAAAATCGTAAGAAAACCACTCTTTTACTGAAGCGCAATCGATCTTTAGAATTTATGGATATACTTATTAATAATGTTTTCAATATCTATATTCTTATTTTATTTTTTGTAAAAATTAATATAAAAATACGTAAATTTCGTCATTATTTAGACTATAAACCATAATTAAATCATTAGAAAAGCAAATCATTTAATAAATTTAAAGCAACTCATAAAAGAATATAACATGTTTTCTATTGTTAACTTATTTTAAATATTTGCAATGATTTTAAAAATTTAAGTTTATATAACTACTTTTTCCGTAATGTAAAATTAGATAACTTGACAAGAAAAAGTTACAAATAAATTAAATAGATTATTTCAAATTGTCTATAAACTAAGCAGACTAGAATTAGGCCAAATAATTAGAAAACTATAATTGCCTAACCGGTCCCTAACCTCTCACGGTGTAAAACCGAAAAGAGATACAAATAATCAACCATAACAAATTAGAGAATAGTACTACCACTTTAAAACAAACGATCAGAATAAGAATAAAGACGGCAGAAATGGAGAAAATGGAAAGAATGTTTGAACAGATAGAGGGGAATTGATGAGAACTATTCTAAGGAAGTCATAGAAAAAAAGAAGATTGATACCGCACTTGTTACGGTAAGAATTATGGGTAACTAAATTTAAATGGAGCGATGGCCGCAGTAGCTCGGTTCTTGTAGGCAAAATGGGGTGGGTTAAAAATTGTAAGGGGAATATTTAAATCAAAGATGTCGTGGTAGATAAAATTAGTCAAAAAGTGATTAGAAATTGTTAGAAATGGGCACCACACAATTTGTTTAGTTACGGTCCTGTTAAGTAAATTGTAAAAGTTTAACAGGGCTCTAGTAGTAGCGAAGGGTTGCTGAAAGAAAAAAAAACGGGGAAGGTTAAGCAATAAATAGCAATAATAAATTTGATGTAAATATAATGAATTTAGAATAAATAGCAATTTACAAAATAATCAATAAAATATTCAATTTTGAATTAGGCAAACAAAATATGCGTGAAGTTGAGTAAAACAATCGATAATGGATTTCAAATATTACAAAAATACAGGATCTAAATTACCTTGTGTTAAAACAAAAGTAGTAAAACTAATTTAATTACGTTAGGTTCGCAAAACAAACAAAAAAAAATTTGGGGCAGCGATCGTTATTCGACAAGACAGTAATTTCAAATTTGAAATACAAAAATAAATCTTACTTTATTACTTCGCTGGTGAAACTTCGTGCACGGTATTTCCAGTCGAAGTTTCCTTAAATAAAATATTTAAAACAAACAATTGGCCGTCGGCAAATAACAGCCGAGAATTAGAGTTAGGTTCAAGTTTACTATCTCGTAGATCAGAGAAGGCGTGACCAAATTTATGTAGGTTAATAGGTCAGTTACAATTACGTTATAAGTAAAAAAAAAAATCAAGGTAAATCAAATAACAACTTCTTATAGAAACAAAGAGAAATTAAATTAAGTAAATCAAGCCAAAGTTTAAATAACAAAAGTGAATTTTAAATAGCAAAAAAAAATAAAATTGTAAATTTTTAAAGTATAAAGAAAAGTTCTTGAATTTCTAAAGTTGATTAAGCAAGTAGGATTTTGATTAAAAGTTCAATGTAGAAAATCAAATCTTTGAGATCTGCATAAATATGAATTAATTTACAATAAAACGAAGGTTAACGGTTGTTTTTTTTTCACTTAGCGTCAGTTGGTGCAATAGAATTTGACTTCTTAGCGTAGCGTTAGTAGAGTTTACAGATGAACGGAGTATTTTGGTAGTTGAAGGAACTTTCACACGTGGAGTAAACAATCCGTTGGAGAAAACGTTCATATGAATTAGAACAATTTCGTCGGAAGAAAAACCGCTATAAAGAGGAAGGGATAGAAGCGAAGTTAGATTAACTAAATAAAGCAAAAACTAAGTACTTTACCTGGGTATAATAATCCAGCGTTAAGAAAACTAAGTACACTTTTAAAATTTAAAGTAACTTATAGCCGTAAATATACGATTTTTAGTAATTTTAGGAAAGAAACAGGTACCGTAGATATACTAAAAGTTAGGAAGGTTTCAACGTAATATCCGGTAAAATCACCGTGTTTATGTAAACGTTAGTACTTCCAAGGTACAGTAAATTTTTGAAGTGATCTCAACAAGAGTTTGTCAGGAACTGATTAAAGAAGGAAACGAAGTACCTAAGGTTATAATGACCTCAGAAGATAACAAAATAAATTCGTCAGCAAACTCGTGAGAACGCTCGAGTAAATGATATTTTAAACAAAAACATTTATAAGGACTTGTAGAAAAGCAGCATTTAATCACGTATTAGGCGAAAATAATACGCTCTTAATTACTCATAAATTACAAATTATCGACTTTAGAATGTAACATAATAAAGCGTGAGATTAATAACAACAGCAAATTCCCACACGTCTAACTTAAATGAATCAGACAGTGCCGGATTTAGAAAAAAATGCTCAGGGCGTAACACATTTAAAAGTAGCTAGAAATAAAGGATATAAAGTTCAATTAAAATTAATTAATTAATAACGAAGTGTATAGGTAGAATAAATAGAGATCAAAGAGGAAATTGAAAACGGAAGCGGAGTCACAAGTAAAAAACCCAGACACGATACACCAATAACCAATTATAAAAATAAACAAGAAAACAGGCAAATCGACAAATGCAAGGAAATTATAAATAATGCAAGCAGAAAAGAAAGGAATAAAAAGAATAGAAAACGATACAAAATAGAACTAAGAACAATAAAACATTATTAGAAACCGGTAAAATCGAGAAGATTGGAAAAGAAATGGAACGGTACAAAATTAGCATCCGATCGTATGGAACTTATGTTAGATAAAAAGCTTAGAAAAGACTTATTACAATTTAGAAAAATAGATGGAAGAATATCATATATTAGAATCAAAAACACAATTGCAAACATATCCATAGTAAACGTTTACGCACCATCAGAAGGAGCAGCAACGGAAGAAAAAGAAGCTTTCTACGACAAACTGGAAGTAACATGCGAAAAGATACCCAACATGACACACTAATGGTAGTAAGAGATTTCAACGCAAAAATAGGTAGAGAAAATTTTATAAAAGATGAGACAAGAAAGGAAACTATCCATGAAACGACATCAGAAAATGGAATAAATCTATGTCACTTGGCAAGTACATAAAATCACATAGAATATACCTGGTAAACACAAAGGAAATCAAATAGATCATATTTTAATTAAAAAGAAGAGAGGGAACATGATAAACGACGTAAGGTCATACAGAGGAACAAGTGTAGAAACTGATCATAACCTAGTAATAGCAGCAGTGAAATCAAAAATAGCCAAAGAAAAACATCAGCAGCCGACAAAAAGAATTGGGACATAGAAGTTTTGAAAAAAGAAGAATGAAAAGAGAGGTATGAGATCGAGATAAACAAATCACTGCATGAGGAAAGCAAAAAAAACTTAGAAGAAGAATGGGGCGTAATTAAAACAATTATCGTTAAAGCAGCAGAACGTGTTGTAGGAACAAGAAGAGTTAAAAATAGAAAAGGATGGTTTGACAAAGAATGTGAAAAAGAAACGTAAATGTATAGACGAAGTAATGAAAGATAAGAACAGACAACAAAAGCAATACCAAGCTATACCAAAAATTTAAAAAAAGGCAGAAAAGAAGAAACAACACAACCGTAAATACAGATAAACAAACATGGGAGAAGCATTTATTACAAAAAACAGAAAAAGATGAAGATAAAGAAAAACACAAGAGGAAGTAGAAGAAGAAAATTTGGAGATAAAAAAACTACAAAACGAAGAAATGTACAAAATAGTAAAAAAGCTAAAAAATCTTAAAGCGACAGGTATAGATAACATATGTAAAGAAAAGTTGAAAAATGGGAAAAAATAATTGAGAGAAAACTATATAAAATAATAAGCGAAGTATGGGAATAGGAATTATTGTACCAATACCAAAAAAAGGAAACTTTACAATTTGTGACAATTACAGAAAAATAACGCCACTGAACACAACGTATACAATACTATACAAAGTACACAAAGAAGATCACTGGTGAAGACCAAAATTGATTTAGACCAGGAAAATCGACAATAGACGCTATTCATACATTCAATCAAATCATCAAAAAAACATGCGAAAAAGGTAATTACTTATAGACTTCAAACAAACTTTTGGCAGCATAAAAAGAAAAACGCTAATTACAGATGCAAAAAACCAGGACATCCCCAAGAAGATAAGAAATTTAATCAAATGACAATGGAAAATTCTAGAGGTGTTGTACAAACGTATGCAGGAATAACAAACAAAGTAGAAATAAGTCGTGGAGTCGACAAGGAGACGGACGAATGTAAAATACAGAAAATACACACAAAATAGTACAAATAAAAGCGTATGCTGATGATATAGCAATAATAGCCAGAGATAAAAGAAGTTTAGAAATTATAGACAAAATAGATAAAGCAGCAAAAAGAAGGTGACTGGAAATAAACAAAAAAAAAAAGACAAAATATATGAAAATTACAAGAAAAAGACAGCAAATAAAAGAAGGGAAAGAAATCAAAATAGGGAAGCATAAGTATGAGGTAGTACAAAATTTTAGATACATAGGAGTGATAATAAAAATAATAGAGGTATAAAGGAAAAAATCTGGAAATAACGCATTCCATAATTACAAAGAAATGGTGAAAAGTTGAAAGAGAAAAGCAAAAATACAAAGTTAATAATACACAAATTAGCGATAAGGCTTGTAGTAACGTACGCAGAAAAGACCATTTGTCTAACTAATCAAAACGAAGAGAAGATGAAGATTTTCGAAAGAAAAATAATACCAAAAATTATAGAACCCAGGAAAATAAATGGAGAATGGAGAATCTCTAGTGAATACAAACATATTATATTTTAATTACTTGTCGTATAAAAAGGAAATGGAGAAACAAGTAAAGGAAATAAAGAAAGAAGGAGAAGTGTGGGAATTTCTAAACAAGGAGAGAAGAAGAGATAAGAGGAGAGGAGGTTCAACGGATATAAAGGTGTGGCTGGGTTATTGTATGGAGCGTTTGAAGGGAACATTAGAAGGACCAATGCAGGTGATATTGCAAGGGATAAATGCAATACAGGAGGGGTGGGAGATAACGAAAGAGGAAATGGAGGAAGCAATAAATAGACTAAAATTAAGGAAGACGGCAGGAACGGAGGATACGCAAGGAGAACAATGGAAATATGTAGGGGAGAGAGGGAGAGGATATATAAGGAAAATTTTTAATACAATATGGAAAGGGGAGGAAATGCCAGGGAGTTAGAAAGAAAGTTTAATTCTGCCGGTTTATAAGGGAGGGGATGGGAAAGAGGTAAAAAATTATAGAGGGATTAGTGTCACTAATGTAAGCTATAAATTGTATGCCATGATTATACAAAGAAGGTTGGAAAAGGAAGTGGAAGAAAAAAGACTATTACCAGATTAGCAGATGGGATTTAGAGTGGGAAGAAGGGCAATAGACAATGTTTATATATTGAAACAGTTGGTGAATAGAGAGCTAGATAAGAAAAGGGGTAAGGTATACGCGTTCTTCATGGACAAAGAAGCTGCGTTTGATAATGTGAATAGGGAAAAGCTATGGAGGGTGTTAAGGAAAAAGGGAATAGAAGAACAACTAGTGAGGAAACTGGAAGAGATATATAAAGAGACTAAAAATAGGGTAAAAATAGGGGATAGTGTTAGTGAAGTGTTTTGGACGAGGAAGGGGCTAAGGCAGGGGTGTCCTCTCAGCCCTATTTTATTTGCACTGTATATAGAGGACATAGAAGAAGTGTTGAAGGGAGGTCAGTGTGGTGGGGTAGTCATGCAGACGATATGGTCATGGTGCCAAAAATGAGTTGGAGATGAAAGGTATAATAAATACGATAAAGAGGTATCTGGAAAGGAAAGACTTGGGTTTAAATGTGAGAAAGTCTAAGATGCTAGTTTTTCAAAAAGGGAAAGGAGGGAAGAAAAAGGAGGAGTTAAGTTGGGGAGATCAGAAGATAGAGACAGTGAATGAAGTGACATATTTGGGATTTGGGTTAAAGCAAATTTTCAAAAATAGCAGTTTTTTTTCAAATAAAAGATGAATCAAAACAAATTTATATAAAGAGTATATAAAATTACCCTACTTTGTCAATTTATCCGACTTTCTATCTCTTACCGTTTCCGATATACCAATAGTGAGCTTCTGTAAAAGGTCACCCTGTATATGTATTTAACATTTACGGTTTTTTTATTAACTCTTCTTCCCTAAACACCCCCTCCTACTCAATAAGAGACTCTAATGTCGTACGAGGAAATAGGTCAACAATTTTAAACAATTTAGCTAAAAAAAAGATACTCTTGATCAACATCAATAAAATAAACTGTTTACGTAAACAAAAGATTTTTATTCCATATGGTTTTGGTTGAATAGTTTTGTATGTTGGTTCAACATGAGCTCCTTTTATTCTTATGTATTTTTTAGCTACAAAAATGGAAGATTGTTGGACCTTACATAATGGCTTGTTATTTCGCGACAATGGAAATTAATCATTTCCAATAACTTTTTTGAATTGTCTATTGAATTAGCATAAAGTCTTTAAAGAGTCGATTTTTAGTCCTGTTTAGGCGTCGTCGAACTACTAGACTAAAATGTCGTAGGGTCCAATCACGTATAAACCACATACCCCGTCGTATTGCCAGAAGAAGAAGATCTTCTAAAAGTTCTGGCAAATTGTTTTAAAGAAATATCAAATAAATTTCTCTAGTTAATCTTCTTGACAATATAAATGGTCCGATTAGATGTTGCCCCACACGTTGATGGGAGTTTATAAGGTCATATTTAGAAAATCCAGCTTCGTTCGTAAAGAGAACTAAACCAATGAAAGTTGCGTGGTTTCTGTGCCAATCTAAAACTCAGAGAATTCCATCTTCCGCAGAAAGTTTTCTCAAATAGACTTTTTTAAGTGCAGATGCAGCTGTTGTTCTCTAAGAATTCTAGAGACCTTCGATTTTTGGTAATCACACTGGACACTCAGTTTTCTGACACTTGTAGAAGTATCTGTTTTACGGAATTTAAGATAGATTTAATTTTTACACTTGTAGCTAGCTTTGTGAAATATTTCTTTAAAAAATGTAATCTTGCGGTAAATCTGCAGCAGTGTACTGGGTATGTGTCCACTGTCCGCAGGAGGTACATCTGTACCAAGTTTCAGTTTTGCTATACACCTGACACACAGCACAAGGATCATAATTATTGCTTCTCGTTTATAATTACGGTCGACAATATTTCTCATCCGTCCATTTTGATAAAGGTTTTAGATTCGGGCATCCCGTGGCAGTCACTTGTGACACTTCATAATAATCAGAGCTATTATCACTTGCGTTTGTTGGGTTTGAAAATTTAGAGTTTAAGGGGTTGGACTTTGGGAATTTAGAATGGAATTGAGGCGAATGACGTCGTTGGAACTGAGAACTATTTTTGAAGATGACTTGGAATGATGTTGCAACATCTAAGATGAAGTCGCTAAATCAGTAAGCAGCGTTTTCACGGATAAAGAGGTTATGAACCAAGTTGAACTTTCATCACTGCTTGTTCATTATGAGTTTTCTTGAATATTAGTTATTTTGCTTCAATTGAAACAAATATTGTTCTGATTAAAATAATTTGTAACAATTTAAAAGTCATTTTAGTTCATTTGATTTATTGTTTTGGCAACTTTGCAAACGTAGTCGTGTGGGGATAAGTTTTACAAGAGTTGGTAAAGTTTTTAACCGTAAGACGAAGCAGCCTATGCTCGATTTCTGGCGACATGTTAAAGTTATTTGTTACTTGAATGTGGTATTTATAAGAGGGCTTAATACACAGCTTGGTAAAGGTTACATTTTTGTTATCTATCAACATCTATCTTATGGAGACGTTTCTTTTAGAAAATCCTTCTTAATGCATGGCATTTAAAGGTAACGGAATCATATTTTTAAGCTACTTGTTTGGAGGTCATATTGAAGTTAGTGATTACTTTGCCCACACGCGGTTGCGGTTTGCTATTTTTTTTAGCTCCTGTTTGTTACCCTCATGTTTGTCTAATTACGGAGGTTTTGCTATTGGGGTTGTTAATTACTCGACCCATAACTACCTTTTTGAGTAATATTGTACTGTACAGATTACTTTAACATTAATATTAGAGCGAGTTGAGCGGGGACACGCGTGGGTGTATGCCATCACGATAGCGTTGCTTTAGTGTAAAATTTGACGTAGTTTGCCGTCAACAATTGAAGTTTTTGTCGGTGCATAAACACTCAATGTGCTAGTTTCTAATCGCGTTGCGAGGTCACGGACTACGTTATCACTATATCTCAATTAAATTAAAATTTGACGTTATGCGGTCCGGGGAGAATTTTGAGAGTTAATAATAACTTAACGTAAACGCGTTTAACTATTTCTCTTACATTTAGCGATTACCTTACTCCATTCTGTCACTATAGGACTCAGTACTTTCAGATCGGCGATAATTTTAAATTTATTTATACGATAGGATTATTAAATTTATGCAAAATTTACGCGACATTCGATGACATTAAAACCGTAAAACTAGTAAAATAATTTTTTTTTATGTAACGACTGCTGTTTATTAGCAGTGGCGTAGCTACAAGAGCATATTACTGTATGTAATAATAATTTATAGGTGTGGCGACTCTCTTCTCTGTTTATCAACTGTTTATAAATGCTAGTCCATAATAAATCAAAACTTTAAGTCTGTGATTTTGGGATTTGGATTGTTTTATTTCTTCACGCACAATTGGGATGGCGGGTTCTGGGGTATTTCCTTTTTCTCACCCAGATTTTTGGTTCCTACTAGGATTGTTTCTTTACACGCAAGTCACCGACTCATCTGAATACATTGGATAGTTATAATTTGCTTTATGACCATCTGCGACGGAAGTTAGCCAAATAAGTGGGTCGACAGTTTACCTAATAATTTCTTCCACCTCTCTCCACCTTACAATTTTTTTTAGAGAGATCAGTTTTCCTAGCAATTTTTGGAGATTTGGTTGGTTTCGAGTTTGGTTTGGTTTGTTTCTTTTTATTTCTACTGTTTTCAGAAGCAGAGGTACTTGACTGATCACTTCCGTAGTAATTTGCGATCAACTGTAAAACTTTCTCATGGCCGTTGAGTATTTTAAATGGATTCACATCGTTAGCAAAAATCCTAAAGTATTCATCTTGTTGGGTGTTGCATTTAAGTAGTTTAGTTAATGCTTCCTTTGCAAAGTTTTTCATATCGTTAATATCCGTTATTTGTGCAATTACTTTAATGCCTTTATACCCATTCACAAATAAAATTTTTTTTAGATGCATGAGCATATCAGTTTTAATTGATTTTTTTACATCTTGAAAGAATTCATAAAGCAATTCATCCGTCGGTAAGGTATTCGTAGAGATAGCGTTTGTGTGTAAAGCTGAGTTTATGCTCAATTAACAACTAACCACTAACGATTAACAAATAAATGCAATCCGTTGCTCTACCACACTACAGGAGAATGACAGTTTAATATTTAGGAATGATCGATTTCTCTGAATAATCGCATCGTCATCTTTAATAATGATCTTCATCACTTCCATTGAACATTTACTTTTTATTTTAGGTATTGGTTACTTGTGTTAAGTATTTTTGGAAGTCTGTCAGGATTGCTCATACGCACTTGCTAATTCACCTAACCATTAGTGCTATTAGTTGAAAATTCTCAAGTTCACTTTTTAGTGATTAATTGATAGTGGTTAGTTAAAAGTTCTTATGCTACATAACATGTTAATATTTTTAATTGTTAGTGGTTCGTTTTTAGTTAGCTTAAGCTATTGGTTTTGACTCGATGTGAATAAAATATATTGTATTTACTATCTGACGAACCATTAAACTGAAGTATAAGAAACTTCTACTGCGTCCACTTTTTGAAACTTCGGGTTGGCCCTCACATCGCGTCTTAAACATAACCTCACTGTACACTCACAGCACATCTGCTAAACAGCGCATGCGCACTTGTCAGTCATTTTTCCTGATTTTTTCTTGATTACCTTGCAATTGCTTCTGATTGCCCTTGATTTCCTCCGATTTCCTTTGATTGTCTCTTGGTTTTCTATGATTACCTCATGATTTCCACATTTTTGTTTACCAGATTGAAAAACTTTCTTTATAGCCTTCTGGTTTTTAAGGCATTAAATGATGTTAATCCATAGAATAAATGTATGCCGCTCAACAAACGTAAACTTCATCACTAATTAACTAACCACAATGAAAAATAAAAAAAAAGATTTGATACTCTCTGACACTGACAATGATTTTCTACTTGTAAGGCTGACGGTAGTAGTTTTATTCTGCTATCAACACTACTATTTACAAAAGTTACAAACTTATACTAACACTAGAAATATTTACAGGCATAGGTATTTAAGACAGTAAAACTGAAAGAGATCAAAAGTCGTACGGGA